>JASUAB010000013.1:2500000-5000000 GCA_037013595.1 Dicorynia guianensis
CAAACTAAATAATTTCCAGAGTATAATCTATGTGAGCTGAGCTCAAACTTGTCCGTTGTGTTCCACATGTAGAAGCCGAGGACAGTGGAGGGGTTAGGTTAATCATTATGTTTTAATTAATGAAGAGAATCACAAAATAATTATATATAGCAATAAGGTAGCTATTTATATTTTAAGTTAAGAGATTTAAAATTAAAAGTTCGAATTCAAGTTTAGAATCGTATTTATTAAAAAAAATTATCAATAATTAATCACAAATATAAATAAATTTTGTAACTAATAGTGATGTAAAAATATCATGTAGAGAAATTTAATTTATATTATATTATATATATATATATATATATAGTTCCTATAAGTGGCTAAATCTCGTAGCATATGGTCCCGCATGGAAAGGGTTGGGTCAACCCAGCTAGCTATATGATGATACTATGCAATCAGTTGGAATTGAGGAACAAAGTAACTTTGATCCCAGAAGCTGTATACAGCCATGCATCCCACTTAATGAATTCCAGTTTCTTTGACTGTTTCTTACACTGTTACACATGGAACATATGGGTAGGGCAGCTGGGAAGCTTATCTTTCTTTTTTTGCTTTTGTGGGTATGAAGGTTGATCATGCCCTACGTAACATCATGTTATTTACTCGTCAATTTAAACTTTATCTGTAAGGTTCAGATCCTTTTTCTTTTTCTATTTTTTAATTAAATGAGGATTCAGTCTCCTACTTTTTTGTGGGAGACTTTCCTCTATTTAATGTGCTTTTTCTTGCTTTGATTGTGACTTGTAGCACGTAACACATGCTCCTGTCATTGAAGAAAAAAAAAAAAAGTGTAGAAAGTTAAATTACCTTCAAAAACCACGGCAGAAACGTTCTTATCAGACTCCTGTTGCAATCTATTTAATATAATGGCAGAATCTAAAAGGTGATAAACTTTTGTTGAAATGCTTTCACTAACAGAATCAATATGTACGCAGGTACAAAGTATCAAGAAAAAAACTAAGCCAACAGTCCTTGACAAGAGAATGAGCCATGTCTTAAATGGTTGTGTTCGATTCTTTTTGTCAATGTGAGAACCGCATTGATGCATACTCTATGAAAACTCGGTACATGCACTTAGGCCTGGGGCATGTCTTATCTCTGGTGGTGGACCTAAACCAAAACCACCTAAACTTTAGATGTACCAAAAAAAAAGAAAAAAAAACTGAAAATAACAATTAGACTAATCAAAGTTGGATCCCAGGTAAAATATTCACTTCACTAATTCCACCAAATGAAACACAATGAGCGAAAATGACATTAACATGCTTAGCGTGAGGAGAGCCAGCATAGCCAATGCAAGGCAAGGCCTAGTGTTCATCAATAGTCTCTGCAACAATCCAACAGCCTCGCAGATATCCGAACCATAATCAGCCAAATACATCTTCTCCCACTCCATCCAATCCGAATTAGGAGCTTCATTTTTCTTATTCTTCAATTCAATGTCATGCATCCGCATTCGAAGAACGATCATGCTTTCATCCACCAACTTGCCGTTATAATGGTCGCCGTACGAGTCTCTTTTTGATGCAAAAATAAAACTGGTATTGGTGGCGGTGGTGGAGGAGGAGGCGGCGAGCAAATTGGGCCGGCCAAATGGTGCTTTCCTGTGAGACAACTTGCCCGAGAGGCAGCGCGGTGGAAGCGTAAGCACTGACCAAAGAGAGGTTGCTGCCATATTGTGTAAATAACGTAGTGATGAAGGGTGCAATATTTGGGAATAAGTAGAGATGAGTTTTGGGAATGGGCATGCATTGTTTCGTTGGGCAGTTTATATATATAGAGGGGATGCATGAATGGTTGTGTATCATTAAATTGTGTTCGTGTCATGGTGTTGCCGCGTAGGGGAATTGAAGGGAAGTTGGGACGTAAAATAGGGCTGGATTCGTAGAAAGGGAGAGATGGATTGTGGGCACCCCCTAATTTGGAGGGTACCGCGTGGAATGTTTCTTACTATAAACTGTAAACGAGTTTTTAATAATTTGAGCATTGAAATTGTTGGCCTACAAAAAGTAGGGGCGGCTTCATATTATCATTACAATTAAAGTACTCCCATTTAATAGTATGAAATTAAATTGTTGCTAACTAAGATCATTAATAAATTTAATGATCTTAATTTTATTAAATAAATGCTTTAGTAAAATTGAGTTTATAAACTGCCATTGTTATGATGATATATATATATATATATATATATATATAGCTGAAATTTGCAAATATTTGATTTAAACATAAATATAACAAATTCATCATCTTATCATCTCATGCTGCCTTTCTTTGTCTACTATTTCATAGCACAATATATGTATCAGGATCTTCTAATTTTTGAATCCAAAATCAAAACTGCAGTTAATAAAAAAATATAGAAAAAAATAAAAAGTTAAGATATTAATAAAAAGAAGACACATAAACTGATATTAATCTCTATTCATTTAATTTATCTAACATACCATAATTAAGGAATTTGAAAATCAAGATCCATTATCATGTATCGAGTGAGCATGATTTAGATTTGAAATTTTGACAGTTTTGAATCTTTTTATTGGCTTTAATAATTTATTTTTTTATAATTTAACATATTTATTTGACTTTTTTTTTTATAATTTTATATTTATCTTTTTTTTTTTTTACCACATACCTTACCCTCCTTTATAAAAAATAAAATATCCGGTAGCCCATTTAAGGTAATAGGCATGCTATGATATGCGTGACTCCCCAATATTATATGCTTGGAGGGAATCCCGCGACCGACTGAGGTTATTCAATCCAATGGCCCACCGTACTATATAACTTCAGCAAAACCTGCGCTATGGCGGTGGCCTAGCCCATCTTATGTTTCCACTATTCATAATAATTTAAAAAGCTATTTATTAGTAGGAATATATATATATATATATATATATATATATATATAGATTTTTTAAAAAGTCAATGTCGTTTGAGTATTGGGTTGTTTCTAACCTGAATTTGTAAAAATTATGACAAGCATAAAAAATGTACACAATAAATGCTCTACAGCTCAGTCGGTCGGAAAGTTCTAACATCTGAAACGATTACTCATTTATATGAACAGTAGGCACCAACCAAATCTGCTAGGGGTAAATTACTATTGTCTCAAACTTTTACACTTGGCTGGTCATAGCAGTATTCACAATGAAGAAAAGTTCATCCTGTGGATGATTTCCACATGTAATTACAAAATATAGCTGCTATCTTGAAATATGGCATAGCCCAATGTGATCCATTGCGTTATTATTATTGCAAGTAATTTCCTGCAAGACATTCCTAAGCTGATGTTTTTTATGTAAGTCATGACTGTGGCCTTGTTTCTACATCAAACAGCTTAGCAGCTGTGTTACGGCAGAAGATCACCCTTGGCAAAGATATCTTAGTACTTAGCACCTGTATGAGATAAATCAATAAATAGTTGAATATCTGATAAGAACGTCATCGGTGCCCAGCTGATTACAAACCATCCAGGATGAAAGGTCCAATGAGATCAATTTGAGATGATTCGAGCTGCTGATTTGATTCAACTTGACTAACCGGGGGAGGTACAAGTGGCTTATAAACTTGTTCAGGGTCATACTCAAGTTTTAATTTTGAGTCGTGATCAAGAGGGGGTGGCTCAAGTTGCTGGTACTTGGGCTTGTTTTTCTCGAGGAGGAGGTAGGTGGTACAATACCAAAATACTAATATTCTAATTTGTGCTACCACCGTGTCCATAATCCGACATTCTCCAAAGGAAATACGCTCCAGTGCCTGAGAATAAGTGAGGCAGGAAGAAGTGAAAATAGGTCATGAAAGCACTACATCAAAATATGTTACTTTTTCACATACTCTCACGGCTTGCGCTGAAAATCACATATATGACATTGTATAATCGAAAAATGTGCTTGATAATATGTCTATAAACACAACCAGTTATCCAAGAAAAGAAATGATGGATCAGACTATGATTGTATGAAAGCTTACAGTAAGTGAAACAGTATTCTAAAATTTGGCACATATCTTCGTATTATTGTATCAGAGCTTAATTCGTATAATCGAATAACGTATCCTTATCTCCCCAATGATACATAGCCGAGAGCAAGAGCTCCCAACAAAAGCAACTACATATAATACACACACACACACGCAAACACATATACATATTATATATTTGTGATATAATATTCAGCATAGAACTTGAGCGCAAACCAATGGTTGGGGTGATGTGTTGTTTGTAGTAATTGGAATCGACTTTTGAGTCTGAACCGCGGATTTACAGCAATCCCCCAACATCCGGCAACAGCAGAGTGTTGGGTCCGTCTTTATGTGTCATAGGAAATGTAGGAAAAGTCCATTTATGCACCTACTACCTAACTCGAGAGTCAACACCTCATGGTTTTTCGAGGGGAATGACCCCAAGCAAGCCCATAAAACATTTTGAACTATGATGAACCTAATTTGGTTATTTCATCATAAAATGTAGTCATTGAAGATGCCTTAATTCTCAACTTTAAATGTTGAGAAAATTACTCTTACTTCCCTTGGTTTTGCATTTATTACACAGGCATCTCTCTACCTTAAAAACCGACACAAATCTCTCTTATTTTTTCTTAAAACTTTTATAAACCTCTCTCATACAAACTAATTTTAGGTTGTCATTCGGTTAATATATTTTTCTTGTTCTAAACTAACACATTAAGTCTGCTAAGTTGAATGAAACATGCTTTAGTCATATCTAGATAAATAGTGTACATACTTGAACTTTTTATTGGTATTTTAATACCGTAAACTTTAATTATTTAGGAAAAATTTTACCTATATTGTCATACAGTATGATGATAAAATCTTTGGTAACATAATATTATGATTTACGCGAAAATGAAAAGCTAGCTTTAAGAACAATTATGAATATTTTTTATTCCAGGGAAGTTTATGTAGGTTCTCAAAATAAATAGGAGGTTTGTGTAATTAAGGCAAAATGAAGAGAGAGTCAGTAATTTACTCTTAAATTTTTTTTTCTGTCCTTTGAACGTACTTGTCCTTTTCAGAAGTTACCAAGCTTTCTAACTTGGTCATTCTGTTTAGTCTTTTTATTTTATTTGATAATTTAGATAGGTCTTCTCTTTTAGTTTGTGCACTGTGCACACCCACTATCCACAGGTCTTAACTGTGTCCCACTTTCTAATTGCAGATGTACTGAACCAGACAGTAGTCGCAAATCAAAACATAGAGTCATTGCTGTTCCCTCACCTGTTCTCCAGTTTGAATATCAAATGGATGCTGATGATAAAATTTTAGACCACTAAATTCATTGATGCAGAGTCCTTGAAAAGCCCTGAAAGTATGCATAAATCAGATTAACTAAAGTCAACTTTACAAGATCTTTTAACCTGAGAAAAGCTCTTGGTTTTCTTTATTAAGTTAATATAGTTTAAGTTAACCTTGTTAACTTGCCCATAAAGCAGGATTCTGCTTACCATCTAATCAGAGAAACGCGAGGAATCCAGCGGAAGATAAAAGGAGTATTCTCAAGATTGACATAGTAGCCTCCAAATACTATAAAAACAGTCATAAGAGAGGGGCCCACTGCCATTGCAGCTTCAGTGTTTGGAACCATAGCCCCAACAGTAAGACCCATCGCAGATGCAGCAAAAGATTCCACGGTGACAATACCACAGAATTGCCCAAATCTAGAATGTCAGAATTCCAAGTAAATAATACAAAAGATGGAAAAAAAAAAAAAACTGCAGGCTTGAAAAAATGCCATCTAAAGGGGAAGAGAGAGAGAGAGAGAGAGAGAAAGGCGACCCCGGGGGAAAACCGGGGGGGGGGGGGGGGGAGGACAAGTATTTATTCCCTTATTTATCCTTGGCCCTTCACCAAAAGTACGGTTATTCAGAATCAAAGAGTTCATATAGCTAAGATGCTAACAAGGTGCAAAGTTGGCCCCTACAGAGAAAAACTTTAAAATGAAACAGTGAAATAATTTTTGCCTCTGGATTTTGAAAGAGAAGAGTATAAGATTATTTACTATTCAGACAAACTAAATGAGTCTGGAACTTAAAAATTTCAATCACATTTCTATTACATAATTTTTTCAGTTAAGTCATTACCCCTTTGCAGACCATTATAGATTCCATATAAAAGAAGCTAGTTAATTCGACAAGCCACCGAAAATCTACTGTATGGAAAATTTCACCATATTTTAATTAATTTTTTTGTGATATAGATTGGTAAAGGAGATTGCAATCCTCTGTAATTTGCAAACTGCATTGAAGCTTAATAATCATAGAGGGTGGTCGAAGACACTCACCTTGGCAAAGTAGGATGAAGACGTGCCATAGGGTACAAAACAGCACCAAATATTAAAGGGAATGCTACTCCAATAGGAATTTCAGCCAACAATTTCGAAAACAGATAAGGACCCAAGGCATAGGAGCCTTTCGCACGTTCTCTATCTACAATTGCACGCTCCTTTGGAAAAACAACAGCGGTCTTTGTGAGAGTAGCCATAGCTGTGTTTATTGCAGCAACCTGTGAAAGCCATCCAAATTAGAGGGCAAAGAAACTTACCCAAGCAAAACTGTCATTCTGACTTTGTTGAAAGAACAGGATTTAAAAAATTCCAAGGATTTTTGTTAAATTCATTACAATAAAGATTTAACTCAATTGAACTGAAACTCTGGATAACATGAGTAAATTCCAGAATTACAGACCAGCAAATACATTTATTTAAAATCTAAAATAATTGTACATTTAACACAGCGTACTCACTGCTTAAAGCTGAAAATCTGTAAATATGACAAAAAAATTTCAAACTTGTCCTGCCTTGCATGCTAGAAGCAGGTCCCTCAGAAACAGGAACCAAAAAATAAAGAATATTGCAAACCTGAAGCAATCCCATTCTGTCTTGTATTGTAGTCTGAGATTTGCCCATTCTCCAAAAAACTGACCCAAAGATAATTGCTGACGCAACTGACATTCCTGCCCGTACTTTGTTTGTTGGTCCATCACGAAAAGCCTAAATATCAATGAAGATCATTAATTCATTAACATATGTTTCATTCTCCTTCCGTTCATGTTATTGTGTGAAACAACTGAATTACTCTAGCGAAAAAGGGTTATTCAGTGATTAGGAATGAAGAGTTGAAGAAAATAAGTGTGTCGTTCAAGCAACTTTAAGTGCAATGGGAAAAAGCAATATATTAAACCATACACAAGAATTGAAAAGGAGAATCATTATTAAGGTCATTTTGTAAGTCTTTTATTGGTGCATGAACAAATTTAAGGACAAAACGGAAACTTTATATGAGGTCGTATCATGCAATTTAAGAAGCATATGAATAAATGAGTAGATAGAAAAGAGAAAAGGTAAACCTGCGTCCATGCTCGCTTAAGAAGCAGCCAGAAATGTTTCCACCAACCTCCTTTTCTCTTAGCTATAGTTCTCCGCTGAAATTTATTGCCATTTTTGGACAGCTCTTCTCTGGTAATAGGTGTTGCATAAATAATTGTAGATAGTCTTTTTGAGAACGACTCAACAAGACCGTCAATCCTTTTCTGAGAGGAATAGACACTTTCAGCCGAACTGTAGTCAATGGATATAAGATCAGCCAAAAATTCAGCAGGATTTACGTGATCTGGGCAGTGATACCTGTGACATCAACAATTATCGGACTACTGTTTAAAATGAACATTCAAAATGTCATAGCTCAAAAATTCAAGTTCAACAGGATACCGATTTAATGAACCATTTCCTACTTCCATTCAAGATCACTAACAATAAACATTTGTTATGAAGGAGACCACATTTTTGGCTTAAACAAAGAAAGCTCTTTGGTTAATTTTTCAAAATAACGGATCATATAACTAATTTTCAGACAGTGAAAATCAAGTCACCAGCTATGCACATTTTAGTAACCCTAGATGTAGTACATAGCAACTCAAACTTGTCATACAGAAGAGCAGGCTATTAGAAAAAGCGAAGTTAGAAGAACAAGTCATGTCTGTTAACAACAATAGACACAATCAAATGAACAATACATATTTTACAGGGTTCAATTCACATTTATAAATCTCTAACAGCACAGCAAGTGTCAAATTCTCAAAGAAATGAGAGCCTGAGGTACAAGATGTTCAGCATTGAAATAAAAAAATTGAAATCATCTCAAGCCATTTCCTTCTTCAATTGGAAAATCTATAGCAAATTTAACAGTTATGGGATTATTGAAGACTCATTATCATGTTGTTCCTGTAATCAAGTGATAGGCAATGAAAGCCTCAAAGACATGATTAACTAATGCTAGATTGCCCTTACTGATTTAAGGATTCCTATTTTCCCTTCTTTGACCATTGCAAATTATCTTTCTCAATTCCTCCTCCCAGATTGAAGCCATAACACAAATATCCACCACTTGAATAAATTGGATTATATAGAAAATATCAAGTCCAACAAAAGGAAAGAGCATCCATTAAAGCAGTGTTTAGAAGCTTCAACTCCAATTAGGCCAGCTAGCATCCAGACTGATACTTAATTTCATTATGCTTTTTAAAAAATTAAGGAACACACCATCACTACATATGATCCGCAAACAATCTCATTCTTAACTCACACTTGCTTATTACATTCGAGGATTTTATGCTGATAATTTTCAGTCTACTACTATGTTATATAATAGGTGGAGTTTTTCAGAAGCATGATGTTACTTTAGAAAGGTGGCTTATGACAATGTTCTATCTATTTCAAGAAAAAATTTGTTTTTACAAAATTTTAACATCAGATTAAAAATTTTGACAAGCTTATTGAGGCCAAATCGCTTGGCACTCTTGAAAACTTGAACGTTTTAAAGCTTCTCAAAAAGCTTGAAAAAGTCATGTCCTTGTTACAGTAGTTTGGGTTGATCTAATCATATACGAAGTTAACTTAGCACTTTTTTTTTTTTTAAAATAAAAATCCTATCTTTCTTAGAGAATTCACCCTGTGTCAAGAATGTAAGATGGCTTAACATAAAAAAGGTTAAGTTGACAACCCAAACTTAGAGAAGTATGTCAATGGTTCACCACGAGCAGGACCAGCATAAACAAGTGAACCCTCTGTTAGCAATACAATGTCGTTGAATTTGCTATACACAGAACCTCTAGGCTGATGTATAGAGCAAATTACAGTATGACCATCTAGTGCAAGTTGTTGGAGAGTTTCCACGACTTTCTCTGCCTGGAAGGCATCAAGTCCTGAAAACAACACAAGTAATTTTCTGACAGGTAAACATAAAAGAGCCAGTTATAAATGGGAGTTAAATTGACAGCTTTCACAGCAGCTACTAGCTGAAAAAAGCCACTTAGTAATAATCACATCAAAGATGAACAAAGAAACCAAGAGTTCCAAATTAAAAATCCATTAAGGCAGCAAGGAAGCATTGTTTATGTAGATAATGTCACTATGTACTTAGTAGTTAAGTCTGCAAGAGATAACCCCTATATTGCATACACGCTACTAGGATTTTGCCTTTACTGTGGCAAAGTGTCAAGATATCATGCCTCTCCTTAAACCCCCAATTTATAGTTACCTCTATTTTGACAGACAGACCACAGATTCTGTATCTCAAGAAATAACATAAGTACATAACCAATTAAAAGCGTTGAAGTTGCCTACTTACCCAGCTGTGAAAACTCAGGAGATAGGTTCTGAATATAATGCAAGCTAATTATGTTAAGATCTTAGACTTCTAAAAGATAGTTTTGATATATTTACAAGTTATCAGAGAAAAAGAACAGATACATATGAGAATGAAATCAATATACCTACTTGAGGACCTGGGATTCTGGCATGCTATTATTTCTCTATCTTATTAACTTCCGTAATGCATATAGAATATAGATTTTATCACTATTTAAATACTCAATAAGAAAAAATAAAAGGGAATTTAAGAGTGTATTTGATTTGCAAAAACATTTCCTGTTTTCATTTGAATTTATTTTTATTAAAAATAATTTTTCTTATGAAAGGTTTTGGATAGAAGTTTATGGCGTCGTTTGATCCATGTAGCCGACCCCACCTAGTGGGAAAAGGCTTGGTTTGTTGTTGTTGTTGTTGTTGTAATTTTTCTTATGAAAATGAACATATATTTGGTTTGCATTAGTCAAATTCTTTCTAAAAAGATGAAAATAATGAAAATGTATTTGGTTTAAGGTTTAAGATTTATGTTTTAAGGTTTGATGTTTAGGTTAAGGTTTGAGGGTTTTAGGGTTTAGAATTTAATATTTAAGGTTTGGGATTTGGGGGTTGGAATTAAGGATTTTGGGTTTGGGATTTAGGATCTTGAGTTTTGAGATTTAGAGTTTAGATTTTGAAGGTTTTGAGTATAGGGTTTTGGATTTGGGGTTTATGTTTAGAGCTTTGGGGTTTAAGAGTGTAAGACTTTAGGATTTAGGGTTTGGGTTGAAGGTTTAGGATTTAGGATTTTAGGATTTATAGTTTTAGGGTTATAGTTTGGAGTTAGGTTTTAGGTTCTAGGGTTTATGATTTAGGATTTAGGATTTTGGGGTTTAGGATTCAAAGTTTAGAGTTTTAGGGTTTTGGGTTATGGGGTTTAGGGTTCAAAATTTAGAGTTTAGAGTTTAAGAATTTAGTATTTAGGATTTTAGGATTAAAAAATTTAGGATTTATGGTTTAGGGTTTTAAAATTTAGGGTTTGGGTTTACATAATAATTTCAAACTTGCTACAGTATTTTCAATCTACATTTTCTGGTTTTGAAATTTTACACAGAAAACATTAAAAACATCTTTTTATTGTTTTCAAAATTTATTTTCTCTTAGAAAACATTTTCTAAAAAACATTTTCATTATTTTACAAGCAAACGCGTTTTCACTACCATTATCTGTTTTCACAGAAAATAAAAACAAAAAATGGTTAAAGCAAATGGCACCTAATTTTTCTATTCTTTAGTTGTCAACAGGAGCTTCATAACTTGGCCCCAGGTTAGAAATTGCAATGTCAAGTCAATCAGTGAAATAATGGAGAAAATCAAAATTACTATATGAGAATCCAAGATTGAGTATTATATTATATCCAAACTCAGGTAATCAGATAAAATCAGAAGGCCACCTAGATAATGATAGCTTTACAAGAATTGAAGACTTTCGCTGCTTTTCATACAATAAAGTACTTTGAAGCATTATCAAGGGTGTCTTATATGACCAGAACTCAAGTTTGTTCATTTGAATGATGAAGAAGTACCAAATTACTCAAAAAAAAAAAATCTTTTTCATGCCACAATTTAAAAATTCCAGCTGCTGTAGAAGTGATGAGACAGATATATTGTTACAAACCTTTCAGAGAACCCACCCTCTAAAGTTAGCTGGTGAGGGGGAATAACCCAAAGCTTTTATAAGTCCACTCAAGCATCCCATAGTACTCAATATGGGACTCAATGGATCATAACATGCACAATGGGACCACATTTGAATTTGAGGATTTTTAATATCTAACACAGTAGAACTGCAACCGCAAATAGTCAGAATCCAGGAGCACATACACTTTGCATATGCAATGCTATTGTATATGATACTAGACAGATATGAAATCTTCAGATTCTTTGCAAAGCAAACTCTAGAAAGGCGTTCTTACCAGTTGTGGGTTCATCAGCAAATACAACGGATGGACTTGCAATCAGTTCACATGCTAGAGACAAGCGTTTCTTCTCACCACCACTAATTCCATGAGCTTTTGCATCACCAACAATGGTGTCAGCACAACTGACCTTTTAAAGAAAGAGATTAGAGTAGCCAAAGAGAGCAACATCAGTAAAATAGAGCTATGAACCAGAGCAGCACATTTTAAACCATAAAATTTAAAGGAAAAGCTGAAAATAATTAAATGATATTCACATGTAACTTCTAATGGCAAGCATGTGTATAATAAAACAAGAAACTAATTGCTAAAACTGTACCCGATAGACAAATTTAAATTTAATTGTCATGGAAAATATACAAGATTTGGAGGGAACCCTAACTTTAAAATGTTCTAAGATTCCAATCTATATATAGCAATTACTTCTCTAAGACAAATCATTGCATAAGAGAGCATCTCACCAAGCCTAGTTTAAACAGGAGATTATTTACGAATTCATCTCTCTCTTCCTCAGAAGAAATGCAGGGAAGCTGAAGTTCTGTAGCAAGAGACAATGTTTCACGCACTGTCAGCTGTGAGAAAAAGAGATCCTCCTGCCTTACATAAGCGAACCTGCAGAAATAAACAACATACCACTTCATCTCATTAGTGAGTTAAAAACAAAAATATCCGAAGAAAATTGCAGAAAGCAGCACTTCCCGAAACGCTTACTTGGAAGTCTTCTTTGAACTAGGCTTTCCATTGAACTCTAAAAGGCCTGACAAATGCAGCCTAGATGATGCGGCCAGCTGACCCGCTAGAACATTAAGCAACGTTGTTTTTCCTGAACCCGACGGCCCCATTATTGCCAACAATCTTCCTGGTTTTGCTTCACCGCTCACATTTTTAAGCAAAAATCTCACCTGTTATTTTAACATCAAAATTCCCATTACCACCATCAAAGAGAAGAAAAGAGGAAATTTTCCGTCAAGCACTTCGATTAATGGTCATAGATTCCACAGGATCCTTTCAAGATTAAATAAAATTTCCAAATGGCCAAAATGTAAAATTATGTGGATTAAACCACAACGTATATGTAATGTTACTTTGGCCATCATTAATAGAGCTATTATATCTGCTATCCCACTATCATGAAATCTAGAAATTCAATTCTAAAAGAAATTAATATTTCTCATAATAGAATCCGAAGTTACTACCTCGATTTACCCCCGCATTTCTCAGCAACGAAATAATATTCTAGTCTTCACCATGAAACACTACAAAGAAAGACACGAAAACTTACAGACTTGGAGGATTTATCAGAAATGGAGCACGTAATGTTGCTCCACCGGATTGTGACCGGAAAGAACTTTCCGGATAAGGGAGCTTGACCGCCGTCAACATCCTTCTCCTCCCTGTCATCTTGCTCCTCATTCTCGTTTTCCGGCGAGAGTACCAGGCCGGGACCGGAGAAGAGGCGGACGAGGAGAGTCACCGCCACCGCGGCGAGGACCTGGCCTAGGCCGTTGCCACCGATGCCCGCGACCAGTTGCCGCACCATTTTCCCGCCAAAAGCCACCATTATCTGGTACTTCTCTTTCGTCCTCCACTGGCAAACGTCTAAACTTGTAGCTCTAACAGAAGCTGCTATGCAATGCGATAGTGTCCGAAGAATCATGCAAACGACAACGTTTCAACGAAGTTGTCTAGCCAAGCCAAGCATGAGTGACGCGTGTCTAGTTTCGGATAAGATTTATTTTTATGCAGTCTTAATTTATGCGAGTACTAATAATATCTAAAATATCTTTAATATTTGAATTTCACAGATTTTTCCTCTCCATTGTTTTTTCCTATTTTTAAGTCGAACAAAATAAAAAAATTCATATATTCATGCTTACATATAAGTTCAAGAGTGTCACACATGCATATAGATGTAAATAAATCAATGTACTTAAATAACTTTAGAATAAATTTATAATTTAGTCTCATTCATATCAGTTTTAAGATTATTATAAAAATTGTAAGAGATTTAAAATTTAATTAATAATAAATAATTTCAAACAAAATATATATTTTTTCATTTACTTTTGCAAACAACTTATTTTTTACTTGGTTATTGAATTATTTATTATTCTATTACTCTCTTAAAGCTCATCCTAAGTCTTTGTGTGTGTATACCAATAAATACTTTGATATTGTTAGTTTCACGTTAATGTATAAATATTATCCCAAAATATATTAAACATATAAATGGTTAATTATTGTAAATTTCATAACTTTTTTGGTTATCTACTAAATTTTAATAAATATGTAAAAGTAAAAAATAATCATAATGGATGCAACTAGTTTATTAATCTTCAAATGAATAGTGTTTTTATCCTTCTATATTTTTAAATAAATAATTTGATTTTTTTATAAATATAAGTAAAATAAATTATTTATTATACAAAAATAATTAAAATAATTTAATCTCTTATATGTATATTAATTTTTCTTTTTTAACTGATTTATTAATATTGACTTAAATTTTATTTTTACACCTATTATATGTTCTTTTATTAAATTTTAAATTTTAAATTTATATATTTTAATATTTTTTAATTTAGAAATAAATTTATATAATAATTACATTATGTTACATTATAAAAAATAAAGTTAAAATTATCATCCATAAGTTACATTAGTTTAAAAATAAAATTTTAATAGTTAAAAAATTAAATTATTTGAATTATATTTATAAAAAAATAAAATTATCTTATTCAAAAATAAAAAAATTAAATTATATTTTTTAAAAAAATAAAAGAAACAAAAGTGTCATTTTCTATTGAAAGTATTTCACCCAAAGCCTGTCACATGTTCTTTTTCGTTTAAAGTTTGTTTAATATTTATTTCGTTTAAAAGGATAAAAGAAAGAAAATAAGAAAATAGAAAACGAAAAAAATATTAAAAAAAAGATTAAAAAAAAAAAAGAAAGAAAAGTGAGGCAGCAAGGGGGCGAAGGAAACTACCGCCAAAGAGGCGCGTCGAGAAAATAAGAGGGAGGTACCACCAGAAGCCACCCTTATGCGCCCAGCCTCAGCATAGAGAAAGAAAGGGAGGTCTCTCTCTCATTGGCACACAACACAGTGCATGGACAGAAAGAAGCAGAGCCCGATTCTAGTTCATGAAGAGGTAGCGGTTGTGGAGAAATAGAGACCTACGCGGATGAAGAGGGTTAGGTGCTCGGAGACCGTGATCCGTGATCTAAATCCAATCTCTCCGAGATTAAAGTTCCACTCCTATCGCTGGTAATTACACAAGAAATGCCCACTTCCTTAATTTACTACTTCATTAGTTAATCTTGAGGTTTAGGGGTCAATTTCTTTCAGCCGCTTATTTTCGTTGTCAGCTTGGTGGAGAATGCGTTAGCCTTAAGTTTTAGCCTATAAGTGGTTTAATTTCAGGGACCAAAAGTGTATTTTAGCGTATAATTTAATATAAAATATGCATTTCTATGGGATTTTTATTTGTGCCTTCAATGAACGCAAACCTTAAGTTTTGTTTAAGTAAATAGCATTGAGCTAATTGTTAAAAGCAACGATCCATTTGAGATGGAGGCATGTTTGGTAGCTGTTTTGGTTATTTCTGGTAGCTACTTTTAACTTAGATATGTTGCCCTTTGATTTGGCTAATTCCAATTTGTTTATGTTAAATAATTTTTTTGTTTAATCTTAACTGATGGACTTTAGTTGGGTCATGATGTACAGATGATTCTTCCCTAAAAGAATTAGGCTGCACTAAACTTGAGTTGATTTGATTGGTTGACTGGTAGGAGAAAAAATGCATCTAAATCACATATTAACATTTTAGGTTTGTTTCATTTTGTTAAGTCATCATAATTCCAGGCAGCACTCACTCCTTGCTTGATTGTTAGAAAATGTTAATTTTACTATTTTCAAAGCAAGGTAAGTTGTGTATACCCGTCCTAAATGACCAACAGATAAATTTTGAAGTGTTAGTTGCCGCTAGATTGCTTTTGCTAGTTTTCAATAACTTTTTAGTATTTAATAGGAGAAGGAAAAGTAACTGAAATTATGACAAGTTTGCTTCATTTGACTAGCTTTGTATCTTTGTTCATCTTGAAGTTGTGCTTTGTTTTAGATATATTCAATAGGTTGTGTGTGCTGCATATGCCAGATTTAATCATTTTGTTTTGGACATTGAGTTTACATATTTGTTTTGACATAAAAGGGTATTGGACTAGCGCCAGTATAACCCAATCACAATTGGCCACCTTGGCAGAGCGTGCTCCCCTTTGGGATTTTGCTTCTGTGGGTCCTGAACTTTCTCTCCATCATGGCCAAAAACCTAAAAGAAGAGCCTGAGACTGCTCCTCAGTTCAATCGCTGGTACAATCTCACCCTTGGCCCTTCATTCAAAGATGACTCATCCAACAAATACTGCACCCTACGTTGTAAGTTAGCAAACCCAAAGCCCTTCAAATATGTACATAGCATATTTTCTGTTTTGAGTTTTAATGTTTGAAAGTATTATAATTTGTCCAGATGAATTTAAACCAGCTTCAGTGGACAAGACTAAGCCAGGGTTGCTATGCAAGACCAAAGAAAATAGGGTTTCTGTGGAATTTCAAAACAACCAAATAGGAAAACCTAAAGTGACCTTTGAAGGGAGTAGTGAGGAATATAAGGAAAATGATGCTGTATTGTTCTTTGATGGTGAGACATTTCAATTAGAGAGGCTTCATAGGGCTGTGAAGCAACTTCGGCACCTCCGACAGCCTGGTGAATCTGCAGCTACAGCTGTGAATGTGGCTGCTCCATCTGGGCCAGCTTTGGATATCCGGTCATCCCCAGTTGGGAAGTTCACAAAACCAGCAGCTTTAGGCAGGAACTCATTTCAGGCAGTGCCAGTAAGCTATCACTAACTATAGAGTGTTATTAACTTTGATTGTTTGGTTCACATACATCATAAATATATATATGCCATGAGACTTTCTATGATAATATGTTTATTGTTGGTATACATAACGCTTTTTAATGTTTATTATAGAAATTAAAACTAACACTGCAATGACTACTCACTACATTGCTATCATTTTCTTGCAATCTTTTTTCTTTCACTAACCGCCTTCCCTCTGCCAAAAAGATAATAAACAAGAATCTGATTGCTTGTCCCTTTTGTATGGAGTTAACCTCTTAAGACTGAATTTTTGCATCTTGGAATGACTCAGCACTCTGCTTCATTGGTGTGATTTTAAGTTGTGGAAGAAAGGGGGCTAGAAAAAGATAAGAACACAATAATATTGCTTTTCTTAGTTTCTGTACCTGGGTTTCTGAGTAAATCATAAAATGTTCTTTGAATATCTCTCTGAGGGTGGTGAGTGGTGACCCAATTTTTATGTTCTGCATCATCTCTTCTGTGATCATTGAAGGGAAAGGCAAATAATTCGTTTTCTTTCCCTTCTTATCTCTCTATCTTTTTTTTTTCCTTTTTTTTTTAGCTTGATGCCTTGTGGTACTTATACTGAATGTGTCAGGTTGAGGTGGAACGTATTGATATTGGTGAATTCGAGTATACAGGTATGTGTAATACAGTTAAAAGCTTCTTGTTATTTCAATCTTGATTTTGAAGAAGTTCGTAGATTAATTGATTGTGCTATAGTCTAGTTAGATAGCATGTGAAGTATTAATTAGCCAAAAAATTGAGATATTTGACTTTTCTTCTACACTCTCTCTCTCTCCTTTTTTGTTTGTTGCGGGCGGGGCGAGGAGGATGTACTAAGTTTGTCATTTTCACCATACAAATGAGTGCTTTTGGTTTTCACCAGTTAATATGCTTTATTTTGTGAGGAATCATGTATTGTTTTAGCTGCTGCTTTCTCCAACCTCAGTGCAATGGGGAGTCTGATAGTTCTTGTCTCTCTGCTACTTGCTACAAATTTCCACTTGTCTGTCACATACAAATGAACTTCTTTGTTGCTCGATATTTATTTGTTTTGACTTTGAGCCTTCAGATAAATAAATTTAAATGCTTTTTCATGTCTGCTAGCTTTTTAATGGTCTAAACTCCAAATTATGACTTCATCATTAAATTCCTACTAGTGCCTCCCACTGTGAGTGTGAGTAATTTTTTTCTACCCTTTTCTTTCTTTCAAATCAAGGAAACATGGTGCATAAAGGGTCTAAGTAAACGGATTAGGGAGGTAATAATTGCTAAGTATGTTAGCTGTTGAAGTGAAATTAAACAATATCACCTTTGCAATTCTAGAAATTTTTGTTGTTTTGGAATTGGCATATGTTATTGATATATAAGCCTCTCTCTATCTGTGGCTTTCTTGAGTGTTTCTGTTTCTTACTTACCCTTGGTCCTCCTTTTTAAACACTCTAATTGGCTAGATGTGTTGTCTTTGAAAGATTTTTGTTATATTGTAATTTTTCAAGTATCCATATTGTTGACCTATTCAGTGCTTTGAAATGAAACATGAGAAATTTCTATGCTGTATTGGTATGGATGTAATTAATGTCAGAAGTGTTACTTCAATAAATAATAAAGCAGTTTGTGACGACTTTCTCAGTGTTGAGTTATCTGGGATCAATCTTCACGTGTACCTCTCATATGGTAGGTGCCAAATCCAGTGCCAGGGGAATGGCTGATAATCTTAATAATCCTACAACATCTCCAGGCCCTAAAAATGAAGCTGAGGAACATCAAGACATTGATATTGATGACCTTTTTGGTAGTGGAACACCAGAGGATGACAAGACTGCTGAAGAAAAAGACAATGTTGGATTTGACATGAGTGTATTTCGCCATAATGACATGGATGATGAGATTGCTGATGTGGATGATAGTGGTGATGAGGTGGACAAGGGACCCAATGCTGCAGAAGCTCTTAGAGCCCAGGTAAATGCCGAGAAGAGGGATGAGCAGAGTTCTAGCTCTAGCAGTAGCAGTGGAAGTGGAAGTAGTGGAAGTGGCAGCAGCAGCAGTAGTGATAGCGAAGGCACTGATGAAGACTCAGTTAACTCAATTTGAGAGATTGTACAAGTACCGCTGTGGCGTTTTCTTCCTTTCTCTTTTTTTCTCCTATCTCAATTGGTCCAAGACATATAACACTAAGTAGGTATTTGTTATATAATGCCTGGCTTAGCCATACCTAATAAGCCATCCTGCTGGTGAAGAGGAGGAATTTTGTTTAAGTTTGTTGGGTTGATCAACGATTTGTTCTGTATTTGATGTGTTTGTATTACCATGTTTAATTTTGTATTGACATATAAAAGAATGAAAATATTTGGTTTTACATGAGATAAGGGAAGAGAATGAAAAGAGATGATTTGAAAACCTTAAGAGTTTTGGCCCTTCAAACTTTCTTTATTTTCCATGTAACTTTCCTCAACCATGCAGTATCTATAGAGAAATGTTAGTGGTCCGCAGGGCAGTGGATATTTACTAGCATTTTTTAAGGTAGTGATAGAAAATCGAGAGATAAGGGTATATACAATTTGTATATAAAGTTTATGTATATGTATGTCATTACTCTATTTATATACCCAAGTGGAGCCCAAAAATAGCCATGTTTAGCTTGAGTGGAAGAATGGTAACAAAGGTTTATTTATCAGTGTTTGTATTCTTTTTCAGTTTAGCTTCAATTTCCGGTAAGTGTGAGATATGATTATTATGGTAACAAATCAGTACCTTTCCCAAAAATTGGTTCTAACGACTAATAGTGGTTTCTCCTCTAATTTGCTCATCTGTGGGTGAGATAACAATGGGTTCGTTTCCTTCCTAAAATTTGCAACCTAATTGTAGAAGAGTTTAATGGCTTTCAAGGTTTACTTTGTTATTTTTTCATTCCATTTTTTACCCAGTAAGAAAAATACGTGTATGTTTAGGCTGGAATCAAATAGTAGCTAGATTGGTCAAGCTTGCATAATAGTAAGAATTATGTATTTAATAATAATATTATTAGTTATGATATAAAGTGAATAATGAATTATATGACAAATCATTTTATTTGTATATCACTTTATGCACATATTATATGTATATATGACAGCATTATTTAACTTCAATGAATTTCACATAAATTTTTGAGTAGATTCTTTTAACTTGTTTTTGTATAACTCAAATTGATTAGCACTTTTTAGTGGGCAGAAACAATTTCTCTTAAACCATTAAGTGTGATTATTTTAAAAAAAAAAAATCTATGGCTCAAATTCTTTCTTATAGCTCAAATTCTTCCTTATATGCAATTTTTTTATAACGTTCACTTGTCTTCAACTCTAAACAAATTAAGATAATTTACAACCTACAAAATGCATTATGTGAAATGCTAGTCAAGAAGGGGGTTTCACAAATTCTTCCTTATATAACAATTTCAGTTTTACAGCTTCACGCGTTTAAATTTCTTGAGCCTAATTATTAAAATTTATTTAGTTTTAATATTAATTATAATTATGAAATTAAGTTTAAAGATTAATGTAAAATTTAAATAATTTTAATGAATCTTATTTAAAACTAAATAATTTGAATATATTATTATTATAAAATATTTTTAATGATATAAAGTGTAATTTATTTTTATAATATAAATATAAAATTATGACTTTATAATATTAAATTAATAGCTGTTTAATTCTATTATTTTATTTATATATAATAATTTGCAAACTTCAAGTTACGTATTAAAAATTTCAAATTCATTTAATAAATACATTTAGAATAGTACTCAAGTTTTACAAATAACTCATTTCATTCACGTTGCAGTCAACTTTATGATGATATGCATATTGATCTTTGGTTACATTCTAGAAATGTTGCTTGAAGGTGATACAGATCCGGGTCATCTCATCTATTGTTGAATGTCCACAAGTTTGAATTGCATAGACCTAATTAATCCACAGATGGCTAGGTTTGAGTAATGATAGCAGGGACACAAAAGGTTAAAGGAATAGAAAAAACTCAACGTTACTGGCGATGGTTGAGACGGCGCCGTCCACTTCGTAAAACAAGACAACAAGACATCAATAACAATAACACCTAGCACTAAACAAAATTATGACATTTGTCTAACCCAAATGAACTCTTACGTTTGTCTCTTAAATGGAGTTTTATTTTTATATTATTATATAAAAGTCTTATATTATTACACGAACATTTTGTGAAATATCACATCCCATAAAAAAAAATTTTTAAATTTTATTTAAAAAATTTAAATTATAAATTTTATTACTTTATGTAAATAACAAAATTATTTTCAAATAGAAAGAGATAAAATTTATAAAACTGTGACGTAATAACTACACAGCAGATCGTGACAAGACGGATACGTTGAATGGTATCATACCTAACCAATTGCATGACTTTAAGCAATTGAGGCCAAATACTTTAGTTTTTCTTAATTTTATTTTTTAAAATTATATTATTCTGGCAACTTTATTTTTATAATTTATAATTTAAATTATTAAATATATTAAAATTTACTGTTTAATAGGTTGATAATCAAATTCCATTAGATTTGTACTTTTTCGTAAAAAGGAATTGTAACTATAACATAATTGTTTCTTCAAATCCCATTCAAGCTGTCTTATGCTGACACGTCCCTTTTGTCTGATTTACCGAAAGTTTTGTGAATTTCCCCATATAATAATAACGTTCCTCCCATTTCAAGTTTTTCAAAGTTTGCTGCCATAGTTTTTCCGGTATTCAACTTCCGTGGCCTGCTTTCAATGATGGGAACGAATATTTCAGAGATCAGTTTTTAATGAAAAAAGAATACGAAAAAATTATAATATTTTTGACCCCGACACTTTTTTTTATTAAAAAAATTAACGGTGGTCAAATAATAATGATTTAAAAATTAAAATATATTAATTATATTTTTAATAAGAATTAAAATTCACTCAAAATTAATATATTACCATATTCGCAGATAATTTTTTATTCTGAGAATATGAAATATTTTCATCAATTTCAATGAGAAAACAATGCCGCTCAAGAATATATGTTATCCAACGATCTTCCGAAGAGCGTGTGAACCATTCTTTCATCCTATTGGTCCAAAATGTGGGGCCGGATCCCCGAAGTGTAGATGTGCTGAAGGTGTACACACGTGAAAACAAGGCGCGTGGGAAAATGGTGGGATGTATCTACTGTTTTTATACGTCTATGTCTATGCCTCTGTCTTTGCTTTTATTTTTCAGCTGTTGGGGTTCGCCGTAAACCTGAATTATGAGATCATCAGTCGAAACAGGGGAAGAGTAACGAAGCAGAAATCCGTGATCTCCATTTTCTGGAACTCTCAACCCTAGCCCCCCTAGCCCCCATCAATGTTCATTTGTGCACTTCCTTCTTTACGGAGAAGCTAGAAAAGGTAAGGATTTGAGCATAGAATTAGTGAGAGAAGGCAATTCTGGTGGAAAGTTTTGAAAGTGTCTGATCTGGGTTTTTCAATTACTACTGTATATTTCAATCTAAGTCTAGTTGGGTTAAGTTTGATAGCTCCCATGTTCATCACCTTCGCTATTCTCAACAGCACCGAATCCAGAAATTGCAGGATCCTAAATGACCCATTAACCAAGGCAATATCAAAATCCAGACTTTAACCAAACAGAAGAGGCCATATGCTCCAATACCATCACCCAAAGAGGCCAGTGTCGTTGTTATTATTATGGGAGCTGAGAAGAAATGGCTTTTCACTCTATTCACGGCAACATTTCTCTCCCTCATCCTGCTCTTGCTTTCTTCTGTTTCTTCCTTCAGCTCCCCCAAGGCTTTTCCCTCTCTTGTTCAGCATGGTGCTCACTACCCTCCTGCTTTTGCCTACTACATTTCGGGTGGCCACCAAGATAAGGATCGGATCTTCAGGTTGTTGCTGGCAATTTATCACCCGCGAAATCGGTATCTTCTCCATCTTGGGATGGATGCGAAGGATGAAGAGAGGTACAAGTTGGCTGCGGCAATTCGGTCCGTGCCGGCGATCCGAGCTTTCGGGAACGTTGATGTGGTGGGCAAGGCCGATTGGGTGACCTACTTGGGCTCCACCAATATTGCCATCACTCTGCGAGCTGCAGCTATTATGTTGAAATTGGATAGTGGGTGGAATTGGTTTATTACTTTAAGTGCGCGTGATTATCCTCTCATCACCCAGGATGGTATGCCAATTTGGTAATTCCTGTTTGGTTTATAGATTTGTAAAATATATTTTATTTGGATAAATTCAATAGCCACGGTTTTCTCTTCTTGCCTCGTTAAAAGTATTAGGAAGTTCTTAGGCTTTTCAGGGCCTTTGTTTTCAATTTTTCAGTTTTGTTTATTTGATTCACCCATACTTTTTGGTCTGTTGCACTTGGTTTAGGAAATTTGAGATGTACTGTTAACTGGAAGTTATTTATTTATTTTTTTTTCTAGATTCAATATCTAAATCAACGAGCTTGCTCTTAGGTTTTTGTATTATGACTTGATTTATACCATTTTTTGTGAAAGAGAGGTGTGTTATCGTTACTGAAACTTACTGTTGACTCTTCCTTTTTTTTTTTTTAATTTTATCATTTTATTGTGATGTGTAATGGAATTCTTGTTTTCTATACTTTTCTGTTCAATATTTTTGTATTTTCGAGACTTTGGAAATTGAGCTCTAGAAAAATATATGAATAGAAGGGAAAAGAAAAAGAAGATAAGTCAAGACCTTCATAACAGTTATCATTGAAATAGTGTATTTTTTAATCTGGTTGACCTTACTATCTAGAGTTGGTTATACTATTGATGAATCTTTTATCTAGTTTGGAGGAAGAATAATAAGGTGATTGGGGTTGACAATTGCTACTTGTAATATATTATACAAGTAGACTTAAAGAATTGAAATTCTGGACAAATTGACTGAGAAATCACCCACATGACACATAGGATATCCTCTGCATTTGTAGTATTTATTTGACAGCTATATGCAACATCTGGATGAAAAATTGTATTTATTTAGTTGAAATGGTGCTTAAAATGTGGATACTTCCATCTCCTCAGTTGGAACCAGGATAAGCAGTATAAGTTGGAAGTTTGAATGTATCGAAAGTGGGAATTGAACTCTGTTTGTCTTGGTAATGCAAGGTTGTTTTGTTAGGTTTAAAGAAGGTGTTCAATAGAGGTCCATGTAATATTGCTGTTTTGTGATAATCATTTGTTTATATTTTCTGTAAGTTTTAGTCATTTGTTTAAATTTCTTTCCTACTTCTATCATTGTTTCAAACTTGAAACCCTGAAGTTTAAGATTGATATTTTAAAAGTGTAACTGAAATCTGAAAGGCTATAGGCCGAATAAATTGAACCCTCTCCAACTTGCTGGTATAAGTGAATCCACTGCAGCCAACTGCCGACTTGAATTACTGCCCATGATTGGGGCCATAGTACTGAATTTTTATAGGACTGTTAAAGTGAATTGACAGATTTTACAGCTGATTAGCTGTCTCCATGTATAAAGGAAAATGTAATTACCAGCAAAAGATAGAAGGTGCTGTTTGTATCTTGACGAACAGCAAAATCCGATGTAATTAGAGATTCTCCAAAACCACCCTCCCATACCAAAGTAATATGTAACTAAAATCTCAGAGTTACTTTATGCTCTTACACTTACCCTGCCTAGGTTGATAGCCCGTTTGGAGATGAATTTCAGTAATTTCACACTCTTAGGATCAATTTCCTCAAACTCAAAATTGGTTTTTTCATATTATTGTGTGAGCTTGGGAAACTGCTCCAGTTGTGTTTGCCTTCTTGCAAAATTGAGTATGGCTCTTGGTTCTATCTCTTCAACTATTCTCTCGTTTGCTAATGACTTGGTGAGTTGATATCCTGACCTGATCTTGTCATACAGATCTAATAAGACTGAAGGTATGGACTTCTAATTGGAGGAAACTTTTAAGCATCCTTACAAGTGCAATCTCAAGGTGGAATGAAGTTTTTAATGATGTGCTTGATAATTTGGATATAAGAATTGTGGCTGATGGCGGCTAGACTTGATTTTACTTCACATGGTGACAAGAGGATCTAATTTAGCATACTAAGTGAATGAATTGCATTATTTGTTTTTGAGCTAAAAAAAGTTATCATGGATGACAAAAATAACATTTTGATTCTCAAATATGCAAGTAGGATCCATCAACATATCAACGAGAAACTTGAAATATTAGTTTCAAACATTTTTGTTACAATTTAGGTGATAAAGGAAAAAATTTCATATGGTTTATGCTGATACTGCTGGGGATAATTGAATTTGTTGATGCAGATCTTAAGAGGTTGGTCCATGTACAAATTACATAGAGGCCATTTGAGGGCTACCTTAAAGTGCTCAACAAATTTGCTATGAATAGAATGGGAGAACAGAACTTTGCATGTATTTTGGGCAAACCCATGTGAATAAGAGATGTGTGGGAGGGCACTTGTCTTGGTAAGAAAAGAACAAAGAAAGTGGCACTAAAATAAGATCTCTTAAAGCATTGAATCTAAGCTGTATGTAGAGTAAATGCGGGTTGGATAAAACTACAGGAGATAGGTTTTGTATGACACTCTTCAGCTGTGAAATGTCTCCTCCTTTTCCTGTTCATATGTTTAGTCTGCTGCCAATGTTAATTGCTTTATGCAATTAGACTTGTTTAGTTCCTCAGTGTCCCCTGCACTGTGGTTTGTTGTGTTCCTAAGTTCGGATGGCTACATTTTCTATTGAGTACTGATAAAAAGATAATGAATACAATCTGATAACATGATGATGGGTGGTATAGGAATATTGACTTGCTGGAGAAGTTCTTTGAATAATCTATGTTTTATCTGAGGTCTGGAAGCTAGCAGCATTCTTCTCTCGAAGTGCTTCCAACTATGTCCATCAGTTTCCTGTGTTTGTAATTGCATAGTTACACAATCTTATTCTCCATAATTGAGTTCATTAGGGAGACATTCAGCAGTGTCACATAGCTTTTAATAAAATGTCCTGAAACTTCTTAAGTCATGCAAGTGAACTTATTTTGTCTGTTTTCCCCCTCCATTGTGAACCCAAAATTCCTTTACTTTTAGTCTAGAAATAATCATTGGCCTTAAAAATTGGGAACTTTCCATTCTATTGGTTCTAGCCATGTTGACATCATGGCCCAATTGTTTGCAAATAACGTTTTGCAGGAGTTGGTAGAATAGTTGTATTCTCATCGTTCTTTTTCTGTAGTTTTAATAGGTTCCATTATGAGAACAAGAATATTTATTCTTCTATTCTATTCCTTTGTAGTGATGAAATGCTCTCTATAGTTTTGATCCTTTTTCCTGCATTGTGCTTCTTTTAGCATCCAAGATTTCTTATTCATATGCTCAATTTTTGTCTGTCTTCTTTCCACAGACTTATCTAACTTACTAATGCGTGCTCTATTAATATCTGTATCAGATATGTCTCATGTTTTCTCCTCCATTCGTAGAGACCTCAATTTCATTGATCACACTGGTGATCTTGGATGGAAAGAGTAATGAAAACTTTTGCTGATTCTAGCTTCTACTTTGTGGCTCTTATTTGATTAGTTCTGGGTCATATATTTATGCAGTTATTTACTCATGTAGGGGTGATAGATTCCGCCCTATTGTAGTTGATCCAGGGCTATATTTAGCAAGGAGAAGTCAAATTTTTCAAGCTACAGAGAAGCGGCCAACACCTGATGCATTTAAACTCTTCACAGGCAATTATTTTCTCTCATATTCTGTCTGTGCTTCACAATCTATGCCAATAAAGGTTTTTATGTTTCTTTTTCTTCCTTTGCAGGTTCACCGTGGGTCATCCTGAGCCGATCCTTCCTGGAATTTTGCATTTTTGGTTGGGATAACCTACCTCGAACACTCCTGATGTACTTCACTAATGTGAAGTTATCCCAAGAAGGCTACTTTCACTCTGTCATTTGCAATGCACCAGAATTTAAGAACACCACAGTAAATGGTGATTTAAGATATATGATCTGGGACAATCCTCCAAAGATGGAACCACTTTTCCTTAATGTTTCTGTTTACAATGAAATGGTAGAAAGTGGAGCTGCTTTTGCAAGAAAGTTTGAAGTTGATGACCCTGTGCTGGACATAATTGATGAAAAGATCCTCCGGCGTGGGCGAAATCGAGCTGTCCCAGGGGCGTGGTGCTCTGGCAGGAAGAGCTGGTGGATGGATCCATGCTCACAATGGGGTGATGTCAATATTCTGAAGCCAGGTCCTCAGGCTAAGAAGCTTGAGGAGTCAGTATCAAACCTTATTGATGACTGGAGCTCACAGACCAATCAGTGCCAATGAAGAGACACGAGAATAGGAACATTTCAGCAGGTTGTGCAGCATATTGCACTGCCATTCATCGGCTAGTTGAAACAGTTGTCATCTACTGAAGTCACATTCTTCGGTCACTAAAGCGTAATTTCAATTTTGGAAGGGAGTTTATGGGTGGAAACTCCTCACAGCAGTGTTTGCGAGTGTTCATAACACAGCAGAGTCGGAGTGGGGAAGGGAATAGGTTTAGTTTTTGGGCTGTATTGTATTTGGAGGCGTAATATTTTTCTGATGGATCCTCCAATACCTTCAATCAACAGGAGGATGTTCCTCCGTACTGCCATTTTCATGTTGTATGTTTTATATGTCTACTCATTATTGTAGGGATTCTGGACAACTAGTGCAGAAAGTTCATTCTTTCAAGATATGATGATCACATTTTCCATGCTGTCCCTCTCTTTCTTTCACTCGTCTTCTGCAACCTTTTATCATGGCTGCTATCTGTAAGGTTGAAGGGATTTGCTTATGAGCGCGATTATTCGTACATAATTTTTTTGTATATAATCTATACACGCTTTTCTAATTTTATTGTACTTTTTCTCTTCATCCAAAAATCTGTGTTTCAGTATGCTTTCCGCATACTTGAATAATTTTTTCTGTGCCTATAATGCCTTGTCTGGGCCCTTATCCGTGCTAAAGCCTTTTTGCGGGTTAGGATTAAATTTTACTGCTGATTATTGGAGTAGATTGTCAATAATCAAGCTGTATTATGCCTGGGCCAGTCCCACTCTTGCAACCTTTTCTATTGGAGATGCTCCTTGGTAACAGTGTAAATAATCAAGCTGAGTTTAAATTGATACTGAGTCCTAGTAAATTTTATTTGAGTTTTTTAAAATAAAAGTTAAAGTATCTTAATTGATAATTAAAAATTAATTTAAATATAAAGATTATAAAAATAAATTTTATTTTTTTAATAAAATTATTTTTTAATGCACGATCTAAATTAAATTTAAAAACATACTTAAAAAAATTAATATGCTTATATTTAAATATTTATTTGAGTTTAAACTAAATATTCATTAAGTTGTTTGAACTTAAGATTATATCAGTTTTACTTATTTTGATTTGAGCTTGGATTGAACTTGTTTGATTATATAAATATTTTGCTATTAGTTTTTTATTCTTGAAATACCTAATGCATTTAAATATAAATTTCATAGTAAATATAAACTATTATCAAATCATACAAATGTCAAAACAACATTTATGGCAATAAGTTTCTAACTAAAAGTACTTAAGACAATCTAATTATTAGGACCAAGAATTTCGAGACATAACATATTTAACAAAGTAAATTTATATTTCTAGATTGTCAAATCTATATTATTATAAGGTCAAAACCTCTTCTCAATCTCTTGTATTTCTTCAAAAAAAGAAGTACAACCGCAAAAATTTAAAATTTTTTATAATGGATAATTACTTGAGACTTTTAATTTATTATTTACTCTTTATTTTTCAAACACTAAAAATTAACCATTTTTACATAAATAATATTTTTCTGAAATTATTTATACAAATGGTATTACTTAAAAAATATTTATAAATTAGGAAAAAATCTGTCACATAGGACAGCCATGTCAGCTTGTATAACGTCACCTCAGAATTCTGCTCTTCACTCCGCAGCTCGTCGTTTCTCCCTTTCTCTCCGGCCACATCGTGCTCTTCACTCCACCAATAACCATCGCCGCCCTTTTTCTCTCACTGTCAAATAATATTGAAGGCATCCCACTTCTATTCGAGCCGCTCCCAACGCTGCTACTCCATCCTCTGTAAGTCTTATTTCTCATTGCATATTTAGCTGTTCATTTTTCTCATCTTCACAGAGCAAGGCCTGAGCCCTTCTCTCTCTCAGCCATCACAGCTCTTTGACTCTCCCACACAGAAGGCATCGAGCTTTTTCTGTGTCGCGCTGTAGAAGCTATCATTGCAACACCCAACCCCCCCGAAAAGCTTCGGCGACAACGTTGGCGACGAGTAGGTACTGTCTCCATTCCTTTTATCTGCCTATGTTTTCTTTTGAGATGTATTCTCTTCTCCCGTCATTGCTTGAAGCTTTTGCTTCACCTTCATTTCACTACTATGATGATTCCTCTCTCTGCAATATACACACACTAGCCAGTGCATCACTTGATTTACATGCATGAACACCAAGTGTTTGATTATATGCTTCATTAGGTGATCTGCCGTTTAGCTTATAAGTGTCTGATTAGTGCTTAGTGCAGTTTAAAATCTATTGTTTATGCCATGTAGTATGTGAAGTTAGCTTAGTAATTTTGGCTCTGCTGAGTTAAAGTGATGGGGTACAATCCATGGGCCATAACATAAACCTTTCTCCTTCAGTCAGTTAGTGACAAACCACAAGTTCAGTTCATAGTCAAATTACTACTTTGACATTTGTAGGACAAAAGCAATATTTAACTTACAATTGTATTTAAACCATGGCTTACTCTAGCTGCACCAAATAAAACTACTGGATACCATTAGTAATTCAGTATTCACTACCCATAAAACCAGTGAGTAGAGTGGTTGACAAGATTGATATTATTTTAACCATGAACAAAACTCTACAAAACCATTTCAATTAGTGAGCACAAAGTAGAAAACTATAGAAAAAGACGAGGAAAGCACATGTACAGAGTTGTATCAATCTTTAATCTCCTCAAAGATCCACCCACAAATAATTACGAAAACCATTCCCAATCTTGTAATAAAGAGGAGAAAATAGAATATACACATAAGATGAACTGTTCATCGTTTGCCGAAGTAACCATAACTGCAGTCCTAATATCCCACTCACGCTGATGTGTCACCATGTTTACTCTTGATCACCACTGTTAAAAAATAATTAGGTTTCAAAGGGAACCACAATCAACATTTCTTAACAAGAAAACCAAATGATCCCAGTGTAAAAATACCAAATTACCCAAATCCAAACATCCATGAGCCCTGGAAACTTTGGAACCATTTGCTATAAATAAGAGTAGATTTGGGTGAAACTCACTATACAGCGACAACCTCAAGAAATTGAAAGAAATACGACAACTTGAACACTCCTTCCTCTTCAGTTTCAATCATCCACTACAAGCCACTAGTTTGCACCTTTAACCGGCACATATATCACAGCAGTACAACACATGCAACAATTCATTTAAGAAAACATTATTTATCCTACCAGTTTACATTAGGACACAAACACTACAGAAGAAAGAGGAAATATCAAGCAAGTGGTGAACAGTGTATTAGACTTTATGTTTAAATACCAAAAGACAGAAATATTAACTCCAGAAAACAGTGTTTATTTATCTCCTTTTATTAGAACAACTTTTTCCTTCAAGTTTTATCAACATGGATAAATATATGATATATGTATCTCAAATTATATTAATTTATTCTCTCTTTTTATTTGCACAGCAGAAACGTTAAACACTTCATCCATAATCAAACTTTAGCCAAGTGTGCATCCTTGCCACAATTTGAATGATAACAGAATTATAAAGTAATGCTAATGTTTTATGTTAAAAGGGCCAACCGCATCAAAATTTCTTCTTTCCCTGCATTCTTTTGGGATATAAAATGATGCGGAAAACACACATCCGGACATTCAAATTCGGCAGACACAAAAAAGATCCAATAGTATTATAGAAATCGTTATTGATTTTCTTTAGAAAAGCGTCAAGTTTTTTCCTCACTACAAATTTACTTGCTAACCAAACATAACTAAAGAAACGCAAGCTAAGAATAAAAGACCAACCAACGGTATTGCAGTTGCCATTAGTGTGTTAGCATTTATTGCCATCAAGAAGCAAGGAACAAAAAGCTGTAGACTAAGAGAAAAAAAGGAACGTTACAAACACCTATATATAATTGCAGAAGAGAGAGAGAGAGAGAGAGAGAGAGAGAGAGAGAACCTGAAACATCCACTTTAGAGGAGCCGAGTCAAAGAGTAATTGCGAAGCGGAGAAGAAAGCAGACAAGCATCAACCATACAGACCCAGATCGCGCACATCGAACCCTTGTTGCTGTGCTCAGTTTGAGCCTCTTTACACTCCAGGAGTTAGGGCTGGCAAGAGAGAGGGAGAAACGGCATTAAGTTTGGACCTGGCGTTAAGTAGTGAGGGTGGCAGATTTGCCCCAAATTGTAAATACTTTTTAAAGAGTACTACTTATGTAAATAATTTTTAAAAAAAGTATTATTTAAAAAAATTAATAAGTAATGCATGTCAAAAGACATGATACAAAAATATTAAAACATCATTTAGAGTTTATATATTATTGGGTGTGAAAAAAATTTTGACATGACTTAAATGATTTTTATAAAATAAAATTAATAAAACTTATATATATGTATATAAAGTAATTTTATTATTTTATAAATTAAATTTTATTAAATATTTATTTAAAAAATTTAAATTATTAATTTTATAAAATTAAATTATGAAATATAATAAATTAATATATTATAAAAATACTTGTAAATATTTAATATAAAAAATGTATGATAGTTAGATTTTCTTTCTTTCTTTTTTTTTTTTTTAAACCACAAGAACCTAGCGTTCAAATGCGATCAATCCCATTTGCATCCTCGCTTCTCAGTTGGACTCTCTTCCTTGTTCTTTGTCCTTCGTCCCGGTGATATCACCAGCACCGAAGCAATTGCATCACAAGCAGAACCACAGAGGTAAGCCAGGGCTCTCTTCTCTCACTCTTGACTCTCCTTTCTTTCTGTGTCCCTCGAAAGCTTGCTTTATTGTCACTGACTCACTCTCCTCACATCACTGGGTCTTTGACCTTCCGAATCGGGTGATGTTTAACCTCTTCTGTGTTTGACTTGATGCATGGTGATAGTTATAGCTCTGATTTAGCCATGCCTTTGGAGTTTTGCTCTGTAAATTACTACATTCTAAATGTCGTTTGTGATTTTTGCGGTATCCTATAATATATCAATAAATTTATTATATTCTAATTTATTCTTGGTTCAATAGCAGATTTTTGTTCTTCTATCAAATTATTATTATCTTTAAATTTGTTATATGAAATACTTGGTCAAGTACTTTAATGAGTGATGCTGCTTGAATGCATATATGTATTAAACAAACATTGTGATCCTATAAGAATGTATTGTGTTTGTTGGGTGTTCGTAAACTTATCACATAGATTTATGTGGGCAGGCTTGCACGCTTTGAATCCTTGAAATTGTGGAATTAGCTCACTTGGCTTATCTTGTCTTGGATGATACCTATTTATCCAGACGTTGGATTTTAGAAATATGATATTAGAAACTAGAATAATTTGGAGCTACCTTTCTCATTTTCTTAACATAGTGTAGTTTCTGAATATTAGAATAACCCGACTGTTCCAACACTTGATGATGAATTTTAACTTGTTGCAATCAATTTTACAATTTTTTGGGATCAAATATCAAATAGGCATTTTTGCTATCAAGATTTGTGAAATGTTGAAACACCTACTCTCTCTCTCTCTCTCTCTCTCTCTCTCTCTCTCTGTGAAGTGTCAAATTGTCTGGGATATACGTAGTCATAATGTATGGTATATAATGTCATCTTTCATAAGTAGTACCAGAAGAATGTGTCTGTTTACATAATTATTCAGCTGGCTTTTGAACATGTATGGCTACATGTGTTTGTTGTCATATGCACACAGGTATGCATTTGTATATTAATAATCGTGTAAACTTTTTTGCAGTAAATTCATAACAGGTTGATCATTTACTCCTGGAAGTGGTTCATGTAATGGATATAATCTCCCAATTACAAGAACAAGTTAATTTGATTGCGCATCTTGCTTTAAATACCATTGGGACATTGCAAAGGGATGCTCCTCCTAATCGGCTCTCCCCAAATTACCCTGAAGCTCCTGCACATCCTACAGAGGATGCTGCAAATTTTGCAGAGCAGCCAAAGCTTATGAGTGCTGCTTTAGTAAAGGCTGCTAAGCAGGTATGTAGTGTTTTATCTAAATTTCTAAGGATCATGAAAAGTTAGTATGGAGTACCAAGTTGCTCGACATACATTAATGTGGATGGAATGGAATTTGTTACACATAGACTATTAAGTGTAGACATGGACGTGTGGCATGGGATTCAACACAACATGACAGAGACATAATGAGTTAGCATCCAAAATATAAGGACATGACTCTTGATAAACATATTGAAAAAAAAAAAGAAAACAATTAGAGTCTTATTCTACTAGGTGGAATTGACTATATGGATTAAACGACATCATTAAGTTCTATTCGGAACTAAGTTTCTAGAAGTATCATTGAACCAAATATCTCTTTTAATAATTTCTTCAAGTGTCTTTTTGATTTTCTTTTATGTCTTTTCATTGAATTAAAAATTATTTGATTAACTTTTCTTACTGGAGTCTCTTGCAGTCTTTTTTACACATGCTCAAACCACCTTAACCGAGTTTTCATTATTTTCTCCTCAATTGATGTAGCATCAACTCTCTCCTGAATATAATTATTTCGAATATTAGTTTTTATGTCCACTCATCTATCTTAATTCGCATATCTGCTATTCTCATTTTTTTTTTCTCTTGTTAATCTTTAAAGCCCAATACTTATTACCATAAAGTATAGCTGGTCTTATATTAGTTTGGTAAAATTTTTCTTTAAGCTTATTAGATATTTTGCTATAACAAATGATCCGGAGGCATTTCTTTATTTCAACTACCCAACTTGAATCTTGTATGTAACATTCCCATCAATCTCTCAATTACTTTGGATAAACATATGTATTTTGAAAAATTATAAAAGCATAACTATTAATATATTTCAGTATGAAACAATGGCGAGCATATGGAATTATATCAAAAATACATTTGATACATGTAGAAATATATTTATAATGTTTCTAAGAAGTATAGTATCATTTATTGTAAAATATGTTCATAAGCAGTGCTCAGAGTCAGAGTTGTCAAATTGTTGGCGTTTTGCACGTGTTGGACACAGGATGGCTCCACTCTGGGAGTGTTGATGCTTCATAGTTATAGTCTTATAGAATATTCAGACAGTCTTCAATGGGAACAAGTCCTACCTAATTCTCATTCTAGTAAATAGATGCTTAACCATTCATTAAGATTGGTATGACTATTTGGTATGATATGGCACCATCTCTTGCCAAAGGAAGAGAAGGAACAAATCCGTTACCTGCAGAAGAAAATAATGTGATTGTTCTTCAGATGGTTAGGAAACAAAGAAATTCACTTGTGTGTTTCTCTTAAGAGAAGCACTTATTTTATGATGGTTTTAATGTTTTTAACAGGTAACATATTTACTGGCTTATGAGAACATGTGAGTTATGCTTAGTAGCAATCAGAGCATGCCCTATATAATTGTTGTCTACCTTGCTTCTGTGCTCTTACTTCTATCTTTGATATAAGATGGAAAAATATATTTTTTTTTCACACCACTCCTGAGTACCATGAAAATATGTCATTTGTTTTTTGTACAGTTTGATGCATTGGTTGCTGTGCTTCCAATTTCTGAGGGAGGTGAAGAAGCACAACTCAAAAGGATTGCAGAACTACAGGTACGGAGCTCAGCTCGCTGATTGTTCTGTGGTTTGTTGTGGTTATGAAGGGTAATGTTATGAGTAGGTTAGATTTACATTAGCACTTTAATTTTATGTCTTTGATTTTGATTGGCCGAGCACTGTTCAAGCTTTCACACTTGTGTTTACATTACCTTCCAGGCTGAAAATGATGCAATAGGCCAAGAACTTCAGAAGCAGTTGGAAGCTGCAGGTCTATCTCTATCCTTCCGTCTTTCCTCGGAACTTCTACCTTAATTGCCATTCGGAATGTATGAAAGTTTAAATACAGGTTAAATAGCAAAACTAGGATTTCCTGATTCCTTCCATGAGTAAAATTAGTCTAAAAGAGATGTCTGTTGTGATATTTGCATGTATATCGAATAGCATCCTCAAGGATTCAACTTGAAGAAAACAATTAGAAAATTGTTTCTTCATGTATTAGAGGATCTTTTCGGTTATATTGATGTATATGTTAATGTCTGGCATGCATCTGTGGTTGGCCTTGTATTTGAACTAGGATTCTCTAAGTAAATTATCTTCTGAAAACATGATTCACTAGTTTCAGTTCATATCTGTGACTGCCTAACTAACATTCCGTTTGAGCATGTCAGAGAAGGAATTACATCAGGTCCAGGAGTTGTTCAGACAAGCGTCAGATAATTGCTTGAACTTGAAGAAACCAGAATGAAGAAAGGTTACGTTAATTATCCAGGAAGGTTAGAAGGAGATAAGTCCTTTGGTGTTGATAGGAGGCCTTCTAATTGTGTTGAAATGAATTAGGGCTATCTGGATTGGAATTTTCTATGAAGTGATTTAGCTAAATCATCATCTGATATAGCTTGTACACGTGGTGTTTGTAGAAACTGAACAATGATAGGATACTGCTAGCCATTTGTTCCTGCCTAAGAAAGGTGTATATTGATTTATTTCTCCTTAAAGTCCTTATCTTCTACCAAAGTTTTTACCGGTTAATCATTACCAATGGTGCAGGAATGGATAGGAGTCGTCCACGGCACCCTCATATGAATGTCTGGGATTAATTTATGACAACCAATAATGTCAATAGTAACAACTATTATTTTTATAAATTAAATTTTATTAAATATAAAAAAGTATTTATTTAAAAAAATTTAATCAATTTAATTTATTAAATTTTATAAATTAAATTATAAAATTTAATAAATCAAAGACAATGCCCTAATTCTATGATTTTAATGTCAATGGCACTAAAATTTAAAGTTGTACACATGGGAAGTTCGTTGTTTTTTGGTCCACCCCAAACGAAGATCAATAATTTGACAAACCAGGTACATGTAAGATATAGTACTCCTGAATTTATTGAAGCGAACTATTCATTTGAGTAAACTTCGTGTCTCGCACATAATAACCTTTCCAGAAATAATTGTTTTACATAACAAATAAATATAAAGAGTGTATAAATGCTCACAAAAAAAATTAATATTTCAAATATGGGAGAGCATAGCAAACGAGCACTGCTCTCTTACATGAAGCTATCATTATTCTAACTTTTTTATTATAAAAAAAAAAAATTTGCATCGAACTTGGTGTGTGATTGAAATAGGTTTTGCTTTTTATGTTAATTATACAATTTAGATACGGAAACATGTGCATCTAATTTGGATTTCAGTTCGACTACAAGTTGCGAACATGCATACCCTGTCAAGGGTTTGAATGTGAAATATAGATTATTTGTAGGCTAAAACTGTGAACCGCGGCAACAATGGGGGCCACAATATAAGAATTGAAGGGCCGATCATTTTACCTTCTGCAGCAAGTTGTATGTGCAGGTATCAAGTCTCTGATAATTGGGCAAATGAAAAGAAGATTATTTGAGAAATTGGGAACATGAAAAACAAAGGATAAGTTAAGTAATGTTGAACAATTTATTTTAATTAAAAATTGATTGCTCCATTGATTAGTCTTTTTATAATTTTTTGCTGGCACGAAATAAGTATAAATTAGATATGTAATAATCTTAAATTAAAAAAGGTTTTTTTTTTTTTTTAAAAAATTCTGTGTCAAGTCATTCTTAGACACTTTATGGCATCTGTACCAACAATTAGAAAAAGTGTACCATCAGCAAATCTTGACATAATAACCACTACCGAGACTCTGCAATTGGTAACGTAAAATTATGCACTGAAAGTAGTGCTATTGTTCGAATTCTTCTAGCAAAGATATTCTGCTTCATAATGGTTCATTGCATAATGAGAATTACACCACAAGAACTCAGATAAATTTTCATGTATTGTAGTCTAAAATCATTTATCTTTTTCTTTTGACCAACAAAAATGTAATGAATAGTTAATATAAGATTTGAATTTAAAACATTTTCAAATTAGCAAAAATAAGGGCAAGTCTGCTCTAAGTGGTTTATCATTGTACAAATTTATGAATGCATTAGTTCTTAGTTATAGTTATTATTTGGCATAAAACTTACATAAATGGTTATATTCCTATTTTTGAGATAGCTTAGTCCATGAAAATTGAGTTTGGGTGACTTAAACTAAAAGGGAAAATCTATTTTTGTTACTCCTTTTTCACTTATTGCTCATATTTAGTATAGGTCTCAAAATTTGTTAAATCTTATAATTTGGTTTGTAAGTCTCAATAAACTCAATAATTGAATTATATGGAATAGGGGTTATATGAAATAGTGAAAACGTAAACTAAAGTATTACATAGCTGCAATAATAATTTGTGTAGAGTTTGGATAAAATCTTTTGAGTAAGTATTAAAAGTTTTGTTATTCTTACACCTTATTTTTTTACAAAAAAACTTACATTTATACCCAGAACCTTTATCTCTTGATTGATTGTACAGATTCCACCCAAACAATCAAAGGCTAAAAGCTATGGATGTAAACTTCCTTTGAGAGATAGAGTGAAAGGAAAGAATTAAACATCAATTGAATATTCAGAGTGAGAGGAAAGAATTAAACATCAATTGAATATTAATACTCTTTATCTACTACCATAGGAGACTTGGTCTATGAATTTGACTTTCTACTATCAAAATATAATTGTTTCACGATTTTCAATTAACTTATTCTCCACAGTTGCTTGTAAGCATTTCTAACTAATAATCTTATATTAAATTAGATAGTTGATGGATGATTTCATTGTACCTTTTTTGTGTTTTTTTCTCTCAATTCCTAGTATGAATGACTGTTAGATGATCATTAAAATAAATTTGAAGACAGAATTCCACCAATAATAATGTAAAAGATATCATAAATTTGTTGCCAAGATTTTGTCACACATCTTACTCCAAGTCGTATCTGCATGTTCAACTTCACCAGGTCATATCTGCATGTTCAACTTCACCAAGTCATATCTGCATGTTCAACTGCATGATTTGCAGGGAGCACAAAGGTGTAAATAAAATGTTTAAACTAAAATTCTGAACACACACCATTCTCTCTCTCTCATGGTTTTCCTTTGTCTTGGATAATTCTTAATTACATCACATATGTATAATGAGGGAATCTTTTTTTCTTGTTAAGCAGAAATATTCCCACTACTCAAGAGTTAAGAAATTCTTATATTCTTAACTCTTCAGTTATTGATTAGTTGTGTGGGTAGACCCACGTAGCCAAACAATGATCATGGAGTAAGAAGTGTGAGAATTATATGATAAATGAGTTGCGCAGGAAGAATTACTCCTTTTTTATAACAAAAATTTAGAAATGAGAAGAGGCAACCTTTAAAGGGTATGCTTTAACCAGGGCGTTAACGAGAGTTTACAATAATATTTATAAATTATTTACTAAACATAACTATTAACAAAAAATTTGAAATTAAACTTTACATACAAGATTTTTTAAACCTTATCATCTGAATTAATTACTGCTAATAGAATCCTCATTTTCTTATACAGTGAAGTCACAATATGAAACAGACACGGCAAGAGTTGTTGCGAAATAGTTAATTATACCAGGCATGGAAGGGATCACAGCTGTCTTCAAACTGTATTATTATAATCAGTAAGCATTGGTGGAGCAAGTATTATATTACAGCAGCATCATAGATTAAATGATTTGGAACCATAATGAAAAGTTAAATTAGAAGATTTGGAACCATAATGAAACGTGAATGAAGATAATTACTAAATAATTTGCCCATTAATTAGGACTATTGACCTAGTAACACTTGATATCACACATATGTAGGAACAAATTGGTCCAATGATGTCATGGTGGTTGTAAAATATATAACTATAATACAGGTCTTGTTCTTTTCATTTGAGTAATCGATGATGTCATTGACTTGGTCATGAAATACAGACCTTAAGAGCATACACATTTGGTAACTCAATCAGATAACAATTGAATTAATGTTTACTAAAAAAAAGACAATGATAGAATTAAACTAATTAGCTTGCCTCAAGGGATTTACATGATGACAAATGAATCATTCATCTTGCTCGAAGATCAGATTTGAATTTCATTTGTACTATTCTGGTGTGACATATATAATTCAAAATATATAATTATTTTACCTATAGCAATTTAAACTATTAATTTTATAAATTGGAGAATTCTTCACAATATATTCATCTTTCTTAATCATCCATCAATTGCGGAGTGAGTGGATAAGGATCATCTGTGCCTTTCCAAATTATGTAAGGCCTTTTGGAAAGGCAGAGGAATTTCTTCTCACAAAAGTGAGGAAATCCAAAAAAGCATAGGTAGACTATCATGAAAAAAAAAATTGCAGTTAATTTTCCCTTCCTCTCACAAAGAGAGGAAGGCCTTACTTATAAGTACAGCCAAATTGATAGGAACATTCTTACTATATTTATAACTTTATTTTTATTTAATTTTTATAATATAAAATTTAAACTAATAAATTTATTAAAGTTTTTCTATTTTCACAAACTTAAGCTCATTAAATTTTTACTTCACAAAATTTAAGTAATTAAATTTATTAAATCTTATGGGTGTTTTGTTGCTCCTATTGTTGTAAGAGTAATATTTTTCAATTTATTATATCTTATAAAATTGTGAAACTTAATAAAATACTTATAAAAAGTGTTTTTTCTTTTTGAGAAAAGAAAAAGTCTCAAGTAAATGGGTGTACGAAATGGTCATAAATTCTAGTTTGGATCATTAGATATATATTGAAGTTTTACATTTTAATTTATAATATCTAACAAATTTAATGATTTAAATTTTTTTAAATAAGACTTATTTTGTAAAAATAATGAGTTGTTGAATTAGAAAGAGCTCAAGTCATCTTGATTACCAAATATCACAATATCATCATTTTAAGAACTTGTTGCTCTTACATGACATGCCAAGTTGGGAACGTGGGTCAGTAGAAGGCACGAGTGGCCAATTAATTAAGGGCCCTTTAAATCATTGCAAATAATAGACAAAAGCTATACTAATTATATATACTACTGATATTTTAAATTGAACAGTAAAATATTACCCTGCGTGATATAGTCAACCTGAATTATTGAATTTGATGACAGCTAGTTTCTCACTAAATTGACGTGTAAGTATAATATGCCATATTCTTAATTGAATTCAGTGCACAAGTAACATCACTGCCACTAAATAGCGTAAATGCAAACCAAATCCAATAACAAAATAATGACCACAAAATGGGGTAAACAGTAGTACTCTTATAAATTATATTGGTTTGTAGTTTGTTGATATGTATTTGAGTTTGGAGTTATTGCCTTTGAGAGATTTTTTTTTTATTTATAATTTTTTTTGAAAAAAATTAATTTTTTACTTAAATGATAAGAAATACTCGTAAAAAATTAAAAAAAATAATTACATTGACTTTTAAATTAAATTTTATAAAAATTTTATTTAATAAATTCAGCTCATTAAATTTATAAGATTTTATTAACTCATCTAATAATTCATATTAATTTTTATAAAATTTTTATTTATTTCATTTTGTAAGAGTAACTTTAACCAATTACATATGCTATCTGAATTAATCGAGATTTTAGTTTAGGTATTTATATCCTCTAATCCACATTATAAAACCGCAACATGATATTCTCACTTTCTTTTTTTATATATTAGTAAAAAATAATCAGGACCACATTTCTTTGTCATCTTTAGAATGCTCACACCTTACACGCTAAGTGTAAGAGTACCATACTTGTAGCTATAAATATAGTCGCTACAGACAGCAAAGATAGACAGAGGGATCCAAGTTTATCAAATGGAGTAACAAGTGTCGAGGGTTTTCCCAATAGATTTCATTCACGGCTCTCTTTCTACTTTCATATACAGAAAAGTTTCAGTTTGTGTCTGCTAAAAGGATCACAAAAATGGGTGTCCTCGACAATCTTTTTGATTATTTCTCTTATTCTACCCCAAAGAAGAAGAAACGCAAACCAATGCAGGTTTTTGACCAACACTCTAAGGCATCTCTTTTTTTTTTTTTTTAAAAAAAAATGGTATATATGTCTAATAAACTCTAATTAGGAGTTATTTTTTGTTTCTCTGATTATCAGACTGTTAATATCAAAGTGAAAATGGACTGCGACGGCTGTGAAAGGAAAGTTAAAAATGCTGTTTCAGACCTGAAAGGTTCAATCTTCCAACGAGCTCTGCCTCTACCATCTACTATCTGCATAGATTATAGAAAGTTCTCTAGCTAACTCTAGTTATATATCTGTATCTATTATATCTGTATGTATATGTGTCTATATATATATATATATTAATGTGTCAGTTGAAATTTTCAATTTATTATTATATATATTTAGGATAATTTTTAGAATCTCAATAATAGGAAATCTATATATGTACTTACAGTATTATTATTAGGCTAGGGATATGCTTATTACATGAATTTACTCTTCCATGTGTTAATACTAAAATGTTTAATTAATTGATCAGTTTGATAGTGTGCATAGCATTTACTTTATCTTAAATATGTTTATTCATTTTTATTTTGTAGTGTCAATCTTTATATATACTTTATTTTTCTAAAAAAATTATAAGATATCCATTTTGAGACATAATTGAATTTAGATATAAATAAGCACAATCTTTTCCTGAAAAATAATTATTGTCAGCTTACTAGAAAATTATAGTTCATACTTTGCTTCAACCATGCTTACAATAGCCAAATGGATAAATAAATAAATAAAGTTTTTTGACTTTTTATTTTGTATTTAAATTTAATTAGTTTGTTTCACTTTTTTTTCATTAATATTTCAACTCTTTTCAATTTTGTTTTTGTCTCACTTAGTGCAGCCTTGATTTATCCCAAGGCAGGGAATTCGGATCCAAATTAGTTCCCGTTTGTGATCATACTTATTTTTTCTTATTAATCTTTTAATTATTTTAATTTTATTTTTGTCTCTCTCGTAACACATTTGTAACTTTGGACGTCAGATTTAAAAGATCTTAATCTCTCCTTCTCATTGTATATGTCTGAGTTTTCTATTAAAAAATTACGAGGATCCAAATCCAAAGAATAGAATTGCACGACAAGTTAGATAATAATACAATTTAGTAATTTTCGATCTTGATAACTCAGATTACGATGTGATCATGTCATCAGATAAACTTACAGAAATGAAAAACAGGTGGTCTGTTTTATATTTGGCCATAAATATGTGATTCTATCTCATTCCTTTATTTTTTTAATTAAAAAACTTTATCAGGGGTGAAATCAGTGGATGTAGACCGAAAACAAAGCCGGGTGACGGTAACAGGCAGGGTGGACGCAAAGAAGGTGTTAAAGGAAGTGCAGAGCACAGGAAAGAAAGCTGAGTTTTGGCCCTATGTTCCTTACCACTTGGTTACCTATCCTTATGCGTCTCAGGCCTATGACAAGAAGGCGCCATCAGGTTTCGTTAGGAATGTGCCACAAGCATATGGGGATCTTAAATCCCCAGAGCATAAGCTCATGGAGCTCTTCAGCGATGAAAACCCTCATGCATGTTCAGTTATGTGAAGCACTTTCAAAATGGCTCTTGGTGCTCTTTTAGCTACCAAAACCCTGACTCCCTCTTGCATGTCTAGTCATGCAAAGCAGTTTCTGAGGGGCACGAAATGCAATGTTTTATCTTCTTCTGCCTATTGTATATGGTAAAATATTATTTAACTTGGTTTTTAGCATCGGTTTGATTATCACTCTTAGATGTACATACACCGTAATATATCTTTTAATTTGTTTTGGGTTCCTGAATGTCCTCTATTTTGCTGTTGGTAATTACTCAAACATTTTTGAAGCAATATTTGCTAAAAGTGTCTAGAGCAACCAAAACGGGTGGTGGCCCTTAAGCCAACCCGTTTAGAATAAAAAATCAGTTATGTCAAATAAATTGGAAATGTTATGTGACAGAATCAAAATGACAAAATCCACACAAGATGAGCCTTTCAACCAGAAAGTTTTTGTGAGATTTTATAAATTTAATAATTTAATTTTTGTGTTGTGATAATTAAATAAAAATAAAATTATAAAATAGTAAAATTATAGTTAAATTATCTGGTTGGCCATCAATCTAGCAATTTTCTTGACCTATTATGTTATTGTGATACACAGCCTATAATTAAATCACAGGTGATTTACTTAATATTTTGAAAACACTAAGAAGTTCAATGTCAAAATGAAATAAATGATTGTATCTAGGGCAAATTCAGGATAAAACAAGGCTTCATCAAGATTCTTCCACCCTCAATTGAGGCTGATCGCATTTGGCTGTTCTATAATTCTTCTGCAGAAGCCCTCTCATGACTCATGGTTTGTTGTCTTGTCTGAGTGGATAGTAGTCAAATCTGAGCTCCAAGCTTGTTTGCCTAAAAGATTCTTGCAATTTTCTCATAGTAACCATATAAGATAAGAATACAATCTAATCATGTTGACAGTTATTTCAACTAGCTAGTTACAGATAAGTATGAATGAGATACAAATGCAACGCATTTATTTATAAACGCATAATTTACATGTAGTGGAAAACGGGCTCCATATAGTCCATATATATCAAACAACCATCGAATATATATAATATGCATGCTTCTGCCAATCTATTAGCTAGATTCACTATAAAATTGCTACCCAATAAAAAATATCTATATGTATATATATACACGCACGATTGGGGCACTTCAATAATCAATCAACAGGAAGTGACTTTTCTTCTTCTTTCTTAAAAGTGACCCTTTAGATAAATTTCTACCAGGTGGCTGTTATTGAGTGACTCAAAGCCAACGGCTCCCAATACATAGTCATGCCTGACACTGATGATAGTATCAACTCTGCAATAATTCACAGAGTGCGATCTCTCTTTCCCTCTTTACATATAATAGTCCCTCTATTAGGGAAATGATGGGGTCCGCTTGTATCCCACGTCTTGGGCAACAAAATTTTTAAAAAATAAAAATAAAATATTTAAAAGTAAAAATAAAGAGTGCAGATGAAAATTGTGAATGAAGTTATAGATATAAAAATATAAAAATAACATTATTATTCTATTATCACTTAAACTCGGAGAATGCAAAATTTTTGAAGCTGATTTATCATCCGTATTCTCAATTGGTGATAAATGATATATTTTTTTTTATCAAATTTGATTTAAATTCAGATTGATAATTCAGAACATACATAAAAAAAACTATGATCTATTTAATTTAAACTTAACTTCTACGAGTTTGAATCAAAATTTTTAAACCCAATTATATTTTTATCTTAATCCGTCCCCAATGTAACACATACACGCTGTTATTTATTACATAATTTTTATTTAATAAAATTTAAATTATTAGATTATTAATTACACAAACAACACTCAATTAAAACAAATATGCGAAACATCTTTTCTCTATATATAATAATCATAATTGATATGTGATTATGAAAATGTGCTGCTATAAACAATAATTGTCCTCCCACAGAACGCATGACACAAATTTTTTAAGGAAATCTATGTCCAACCTTAGATTGGGTGGTATGTGATCATGAAAATCTGCTGCTATATACAACAATTATTATCTGAGAGTTTTTAATGTTCTCTACCAAATGCATTGGATAAACTGTAAACAACTATCACCTGTGTGAGAAATTATTCAATGAATTGATTATATTATGTGATATAGTTAATGTGATATATTAATTTATTAATAAATTATTATTTATATTACTTTATCAGTATAATCCTATAAATAATAAATACAAAAAAAATTTATAAAAAAAATTTATTATTAAATTAATATATCACATTAAATTATTAATTATGACATGTAATATAACTGATTGTATAATTTCCCTACCTGTGTCTGTAGTCGTTAATTAAGTTATAACAAAAAGTTGTTACAGTGTGCGTATGAATATAACATAAGAATACAATCATTTTGACCTTATTTCAAGTATTTGCAAGAAAGTTTGAATGTCAAACAAATGCAATGCTTCTCTTTATAAAACATAATTTATATCTAGTCGAAATTAAAAGTGTCTCCATACCAAACGACCATCGAATATAATTTAAGTACTGTTTCACATAATTAAGAAGAAGTTGAACCTCAAGAATTGCATATTAAAATATTACTATATATATATATATAGCTGTCATCGCAAATTAATTTAAAGTTGTAATTATTGAAAAAGAGAAAGTACATAGAAACTCCATGCATATCATATATAATTCATTCTACGTAAATTAGAGCCCACCAGTTTGCAAAATAACGTTGACGTATGAAATAAATATAGCTACGAGATGAACCAAATTACAAGAGATGAGTTATTGATTTGTTCAGCCATGCATACAATTCACAAACTAAACACCGCGAACAACCATTGTTTAACAATCTTGAGAAATTTGAATAGTGTTACAGCAGATTTCTCTGGGTTAATCTTCATCTTCGCAACTCCCTTTGTCTGAATTAGAACAAGAACCAGAAGAAGAATATTAATTTGTCTCCTTCTTCCTTCGATTCATGTACAAAGTTTTTAACACAAGAAGAATCGCCACAGCCCCAAAGCCGATTCTGATAATGCCGCCTGTTGATATATCCAGCAATGATGAAGGTGGCGGCCATGTTGAAGCAGGTGGTGGCGGCAACCGCCATGTCTCTGGAATGTCTAGAATCGGTGGAGTGTTGGTAATAATAGACGAAGGAATGGCTAGTGGTTGATAATTGTATAATTTTATATGATTTTGAAAACTTTGGTAGTTTTAATTAAAAAGAAAAGGAATTCCTATTTTAATAGAAAATTGACATTTATGAGGTCCTTCAGGTTTTAGACCATCAAAGAGTTTTAGAATGAAAAAGTAAGAGATTTTAAAATAAACATCTAAAGCCTTTCAAAATTGGTTGGATCATATAATTCGAAGTCATTTGGGCCTTCAACTAAAACTTTAAAGTTTGTGCAAAATTCAGAGTTATAGTCCTATTTGAATTAGGATTCTTACTTGCGTGACAGTCAATATTTTGATGATATCTAAAATTACAGAAGTTCAATTAAGGTGATTTAAAAAGTTATATGAAGAGCTCAAAGTGTGACATAGATTTAGAATTAAATGCTAGTGAAGTCCTACTTGGATTCTACTTGCATGACAGTCAATATTAAATCTCAAGAGTGTGTTTTAGGTTATCTAAGAATTAAATACTAGTAAAGAGTTAGTTTCATTAGTTATGATTAAGAGAGATTTTGAATAATAGAACTTATTAATATTTAGAGTTGATAATTTCATTAAGAGGGTAAATTAACCTAATCTTAGGCAGTTACTATTAGCAGTGAGGGTAAAATTGAACATAAAACTAAAATTATTTTCATTTAATACTTTTATTTTCACTTAAATTTGTGTACTTGTTATTATTTACTTTGCACACAACTCCCTTTTCTTTTAAGAATATTAATGTTTGATTGCTTATACTCTCTATGAGATTTGGTTTTACTCATCTTATTTGCTAATTGATAATTAAGGGTAAAGTCTTATTTTTAGAGTATTGATGACATACTACCAATGGTGCAGCGAGGATAGGTGGCGGGGGCGGCAGAGTATAAATGTGGTTGGTCATGACTAACATTGCCCAGAAAGAATATCCAGATAAAATATGAAACTTGAAAATGTACCTGAACTGAGATTTCAAGTGTGACGCAGACTTTGGCTCAAGTATTCTTGTTTCGCTTTGTGCGTGTCTGATAGTCTATCTCTTAGAATTAGTTGACAATTGAAAGAGGAAATGCTTTAATATATATGAATAATTGTGTTCCTGTCGCATGTAGGAATAAAAAAGATTTGTAAAATTAGAAAGTAAAAAGAGAATATAAAAATGTGTACAATCAATATACAAAATTAATATATACAATTATTATTACCGAGGAAAACATCGTACGGTAGTCCAATGATATAAGAAGGCTCCTCTTTTTAGAAATAAGTTGCTTTCAATAGTCACAAATGGCGTATAGGCGCATTTGATTTTGTAGATATCACAATTTAGCATACCAAATTTATTAAATTTAATAATTTAAAATTTTTGAAATGAAAATTTTGTAAATTTATATTTGTGAGAATAGTAAAATTAATCTTTTTAATTATATGATTAAACTCACACCATTTTTAGGATATGGGTAAGTAGGAGAGAGAAAGAAAAATTTTAAGGGAGTTATAAAATTAGCAAGAGAAAATGATAAGACTCATAATTAAAGAATATTCCCTAATCCAAAAAATTTAATTAAAGTTACTAAAATAAAAAAAAAATCTCTAATTACAAGAAATCCCGATCCCCATTCTTGGAAAATATAAATAATCCTTTAACAATGTAATTAAATTCATGTCATGTTATTTCTCTAGTTCAACTGTAAAATTTATCCACTTTTATTTCTAACTAAAAGATAACATCTACATTTATATTGATGTCACAAATAATTTTTCTGGGCATATTTATACATACAAATAGTTACTATTTAAAAAATTTTGTGATTTTTATTGCAGATGTGAGCTTTTAAAGTTTCAAGATATTACTATTACCTTTTAATTTTATATGTTACTTAATTATAGGTTATTAATTCTGTGAACAAATATATAGCTGGGAAAATGTTTGTAATATGCGGTTAAAACGGAGCATACAATGAATGATGATGGAGGAAGAGATACTCTGTCTTTGATAAATTTAAGGATAAAGAAATATATGAGAGAGATAAATATAAAATTAAGAGGATTAAAAAATAAATAAAAAGATAAGATTTATAAAATATATTTTAATTTAAGTTAATAAATAAATAAAAATTATTAAAATTAAAAAATAATAAAGATAAAAAATTTAAATCCTCATATATGAGCACACGCAATACAAAAAATATAGTTGATTTTATAAACGGATTCCATCTTTCTTTTCCATTTACTTGACTTGAGTATTTCATTTTGTTACTTTTTTATTCTACTTTTCTTCGAACGACCCATCTTGTCTATTACAGATGACGCTGAATGATAGAATAATGTTGTTTACATATCACTTAACGTGCACTAAATGTGATGTCCATAGATTTTTTTGAAAAAAGAAGTAATAAATTATTTAATATATAAATAAAATTTTAAATTTAAAAAAAATTAATATAATAAATAAGTGTAATATATTATGAAAAATGTCGATTATGATGTGCGCTATTTAGTGCACATTAATTAATTTAAAATAAAAAAATAATAGATGCACATGTACATGTAGATAGTTCACGTTGTCTATATATGCATAAATAAAATTTGAGAGGAAAGAAAAAAAAAAAGAGATTTAGAGTGTATAAATTATATATAAAATTTATTTATACAAAAATCAATACTTCCTAAAAATAATCTAGTTCTTATTTATGAAGCTTAACAGTAGTAAAGTAAGATTTCGATAAGTTCAGCCATAATTAAATATTATATGTGTATATATTATATGTATATATATATATATATAGAGAGAGAGAGAGAGAGAGGGGGGGGGGGGGGCACACATAGATGATGTTCAAAATGTGTAAAAAAAAAACATTACTTTAAATAAGAAAGAATAATAAAGCTTGGATCCATTACCCCTCAACTATTTGTTTGTAATCCATTCGTCAACGTTGGCGGCCATTTAAAATAGTGGCTTGACTATAAGGCACCTTACTTACTATTTAAAAATCATATTATGAGAAACAAGTTGGATTGTTAGTTTGCAATGAAACAGGGACATTCAACTTAAAAAATATAAGAAAAAATTAATGTTATTTCTACAATTTTTTTAAATTTTTATATTATAAAATTTAAATTATTATATTTTTTAAATTTTATAAAATTATAAAACTTAATAAATTAATATATTATACCATCCAATTATAAAAAAATGTGATAAATCTGAAATAGACTAAATATTAGTCTCTGTACGATAGTCATATTATTATAGACTAAATATTCTTTAAGGGCACTTTTTTTTTTTTTTTAAGCTCAAGGACACTTTTCAGATGAGAAAGAAATTACTCCTAATTGGCAAGAAAATTGCTATTCTTATTTAAAATTTGTCAAAACTTTTTATGATTAGATAATATGATGTGTTAATGTATTAAATTTTATTGTTTAATTTATAAAATTGAATAATTAAAATTTTATGTTATATAAATAAAATAAAATAAAATTATAAAAAAAGCAGCACCGAATTGACAAAATATAAAACTAAGAATGATAGTGAGATATCCGTTGACTGTAAGCTGTCTGGAGCAGTAATTAGTTTTGACAACACAAGCCTTAATGTTTTATACGTACATTTAATGACGAAAGTGGGTTGATGACTGAAGGACTAATGGAATCAAGTCAAGCCCCTAAGTTACATATGTAGCTTATATAATTCATATGTACGTTGGAGTGCTAGACAAGGCAGTTTAGAAAAATCGTTTATATAGGTAACAAAAATATAAATTTAATCTGCCTTTAGGAGGGAGGGGTGATCATCTCATGAATTTTTTTACTTAAATTTATTGGGTTACAAATCTTGTTTATAAATAGGTTACAAAAATATAAACCTAATCAACTTCTTCAACGAATTAAGGTAAGTTAATTTAATAACCCATTTTAAGGGGTGATCATCTCATGAATTTTTTTTACTAAAATTTATTGGGTTAAAAACCTATTTTAACATCTCTATATGCATGTATTAAATCCTTACTTAAAATTAGATAAGTTAACTCTTGGTTTTGCAAAATTTCATCTCAAATTTTGTGTATATATATATGTATATATATTACATGTTAAAAACTTGATATCAATTATTCTAAGTTCGATTTTTATATTATAATTTCTTCAACACTAAAAAAAACTTCATTTTAGCTTAGCTTTTGAACTTTATACCCTTTGAAATGGAAAGTTTTTTACGCGTGTTTTTTAACTAAAGTACTTGGGGGTCGAGTAACCTTGATGACGTAACTTATTTGAGATTTATTATTCGAGTGGTTAGAACTTAATTAGATGCCTACTCGGTTTTTACTCTACTGTTTCTTCCACTTCACCATCCCTTCACATGTCCAAAAAATTGGAGAGATTATTTAACACTTTTTATGTATCAGGTGACATGATTGATATACTTAATTATTAATAAATTGTTATTTGCTCTTACCAAAAAAGTTGTTATTTCTATAATTTTTGTTGATCATGATTGTTATTAATAAATTAGTCTCGTGGTTTTTCATCTTCACGAGCGGATCAGTCTCTCTTTTTCCAGAATAAATCTAAATCACATCTCTTCATTTTGGTGTATGTCGACGATATAATTATCACTGGTAGTAATTCTGATGAAGTAAACAGTTGATAACAAGTCTTAATACTGCCTTCTCGTTGAAAGATCTGGGAACTTTGAATTATTTCTTAGGATTAGAAGTTCATAGAAACAAAGCAGGGATGATCTTAAATCAAAAGAAATATGTCAAAGAGTTACTGTTAAAGTTTGGGATGGCCGAAGCTAAATGTCTACCTACACCTATGGTCAGCAATTTAAAATTGTCTGCTACTGATGGTACAACCTTTGAAAATCCTAGTTGGTACAGAAGTGCGGTTGGAGCTCTGCAATATGTGACTGTCACACGTCCAGACATCTCCTATGCTGTTGAGAAGGTGTCACAGTTCATGCAAAAGCCTCTGGACACCCATTGGAGGGCTGTTAAAAGAATATTCAGGTATATTGCTGGCACGATTGACATGGGAATTTTCTTACAACCATGCTCTATGCTTACATCGACTGGGTTCTCGGATTCGGACTGGGCTAATGATCCTGATGAGAGACGTTCCATTACTGGATTCTGTGTCGTTTTGGGTTCAAACATAATTTCTTGGGGTTCAAAGAAACAGTCTATCGTGTCTCGATCGAGCATGGAGGCCGAGTTTCGAAGTCTGGCAAATTTGACTGCTGAGGCGGTTTGGATTCAAGCGCTGCTCAATGAAATTGGTGTTCCTCTTGCTATGAAACCTCATTTATGGTGTGACAATTTGTCTAGCTGCGAATCCCATTCAACATATTAGAACCAAGCACATGGACTTAGATATGTATTTTGTGCGAGACCTCGTTATTCAGAAGCAACTTTTGGTGAATCATATTCCAACTGAACATCAGTGTGCTGACATACTTATAAAACCCGTCTCAGATACTGTTTCAAAAATTTAGAACAAAGCTCACACTGGTTCCTCAGTGCATCGTTTTGCCAGGGGGAAACTCGACAGCAGCCAAAGAAGGTTAGAATTATGGGGGAGAATTAGGAAGGAAGAAATTTGATGAGTTTTAATTACGGGGAACAGTTAGGATGGTTAAAGAAACTCTGTTATCAGACTTGTTTAGTGAACTGAATTAGTTAAGTTGGTTAGCTTAGCTATAACACGTGGCAGCATCAGATCAGATCTTTAATTGTATAAAAGCTACCCCTGTGTATTCATTAAAAACAGTCATACATTCATTTGCTTCTTCAATTCTCTGTCATTTCTCTTTTGTTTCTTTCTGTCATTACTCATTTCACTTCTGAATTTTGCTATTGTTTAAACAATGATTCTTGGGTTTATTGCTTTGACATATATGTTACTATGTACGACTTCACCAATTCTTCTCTACAACTAGGAGTTTGTTTTCTTTAAAATTAATATCTTAACGGTATCAAATTAAGATTGTTACAATAAGAGTGATGATGGTATAAAATATCGACAATAATGAATAATAGCGGTGGCTGTGGCAATGATCATACTAGTTAGGTGCTACAATTATACATTTTTACTATTTTCACAAATTAAATCTCTATGATTCTAGGTTGTCAAAGCAATGAGAGACAATATGATAGGAAACCACCAGAGTGGAACTACGTTTATTTGTGGCACCCATTTGAAGCAGTATGTCCTAAATTTTGCTGGTGGAGTAAAGGGCGCTATAGAATCTGAATTCATGTGATCAGAAATTTTACTGCTAATCAAAACACCTTTGTTACGATTGACTCATTACAGACAACCTATTAATGTTGGTTGGTCACTAGCTCATATGTTTCCTAAATTAAAAGAAACAGAAGTTCAAGGAATAGAGTATGCATGTGTGTGTGTGTCTATATACATACATACATACATATATATATATATATGTATGTATGTATGTATGTATGTATATGACTATCATGCTGCACATGAGCAAGCCACATGATCCTGTGGGGTGGTCTTTATGGAGACAATGATGAGAAGACTGGGTTTCTATAATGGATCGGTAAATCTGATTGTGACTTTTATATCAACGATTTCACATTGCATTATTGCTATTTTAAATGGTTGTTAAACATGGCTCAATATTATATTAGAAAAGTTGGTCTGAGTCAAGTTGATTCTTTATCACAATTTTTTTTTTTTTGGCCATGTACTTAGGGTATGAATTCACTTCTTGATATCTACATTCAAAAACTGTTGACTTAATTCATGGAGCAACATTTTACAACTCTGCTCATCCAGTAAAAGTAGCTTAATCTCTGGACAGGGAAGTTCAATCGGGTGTCTGCTTGTGGTTAAGTTTATTTAAACAGGCTTATTGCATATATATAATTCACATATTTTTTTAGCCATATTTATATGGATGGTAACTTAACATTAGGATTCCCAAATTACCATTGTCATGGGAAGAGTTAGAGTTGCCAATCTACTATAATGTTTATAACTGAAAATGAAAAACAACATTAAAGTGATCCCCTACATACGAAATATCTTCTTAAAGGTTGTTAAATTAGGTAGTTGTTACAATTATTTGAATATAAAAATCTTAAATCAAAACTGACTTTGACCATCGATGTTAGTAAAACTACCTACTGTATTGTTAATATATATATATATATATATATATATATAATATGTCATGTAATTTTCTATTAGATGATGGAAGCATTGTACGTCACTAAATCGATGTTAAACTATAATTAATATGTCACATTTTTTTTTTAATTTTCACTGTATTCAAAAGCTAACTAACACTAAATTATTCACAAAATGGAATATTCCAGGAAACCCGGATGGATGAGGCAACTCACCAAACAACTGTACTTTTGTCGTGTTCATAAAATTGTGTATATATACGGAGGCATAAAGAGTGGGCACAATAAGGGAGTTAATTAAGTTGCTCATTGTAGTCGTCTCTTTCGTTTGGTGAGGGAGATTACACAAATGGGGTTTCTTGACCATCTCTCAGAATGTTTCAGTTGTGCCATCCCAGAAAAGAAACGCATGCCCAAGCAGGTTTCTACCAACATTCTATCTTTTCCCTCTCTCAAGTTTTCTGTTTCCAATTTCATTTGAGGACTTGATTCATTTACTTTTGTTTTTGTTTCTTACATTAGACAGTTAATTTCAGAGTGGAGATGGACTGTGAAGGTTGCGTAAGAAAACTTACTAATGCCTTGGAAGACTTGGAAGGTTAAAATAATAAAGCTCGCTCTCTATATCTTGCGTCCCACCATTCTAAGCTGATAAGGCAAATAGTAACTATTCACGTTTTAATCAAGATTATTCATTATTTACATCTAGTGAGATTTTTGTAAATTTTTATATGAAAATAAAATTTTTCATATCTTTTTACTTCTTGTTAGTAATGATTAAAAATAATTGATATATGATTATCTATAGGAAAAAAGTAGTCTCATTTCAAAATAAATATTATAACACAAAATATTTATTAATCGTTAAATTATTAGATTTTATAATTTATTTTATGAGATTTAATAAGTTTAATAATTTAAATTTAAATGATAATTTTGTAAAATTTTATAGGTGAGAATAAATTAACTTGTTTTTATCTGTATACTACAAAAAATTTATTGAGTTGGCATTCTGATTATACTTGGAAAAACTATTTCGCCATTTGAACATGCTTTAGATCTTCTTAATTATATGCAATTTTCATTGTCACCTAATTATCCAATTTAAGAGATTGATTATAAAACTCATAACTGTATAATAACTGTGATGAAAAATGGAACACTGCAGGGGTGGAATCGGTGGATGTAAACCTAAAGCAACAGAGGGTAACGGTGACTGGCAATGTGGATATAGAGGAAGTGTTGGAGGAAGTGCACAACACAGGAAAGAAAGCTGAAGTTTGGCCTTTCGTTCCATACAACTTAGTCACTTATCCCTATGTTAATGGAGCTTATGACATTCAAGCACCAATTGGTTTTGTTAGGAACGTGCCCCAGGCAATGGGTGACCCCAAATCACCAGAGGTCAAGCTTATGGAGTTCTTTAACGATGACAACCCTAATTCATGTTCTATCATGTAAATCTATTTCAGCAACAATAGAAAGCATCAATGCAAGAATAATGTGATCCCATTTAATTTACTGAATTTTTTGTGGAAACTTTTGTTTCAATTTGGAGGTTTTGTTATGACGTATGGTTGTTGTTGGCAATTTGTTGACACCCATATACAACATAAGTAGTATAACTCAAAATGGCTTAGCCTAAAGCAATAGAGAATAAATATTACACATCTAATAAAATTTGGGTTTTTATTAAATTTTGGATGCAAAGCATGTATTTTAATCTCTTGAATATATTTGTACAAGGTAGTTATAATAGTAATTAATAATTTATTTTTATCATTTTTAATGATACGGTTACACTTATTATTATTTTAAAATTTGTCACCTTACAAAATTAAGTTCAAATTTAAAATTTTATATATGATAAATAGTTTATCACTTTCTTTCTTTAATATCATAATGACGCACCCATTAGCAACTTGGCATGCGTATGAAATTTTATAACACAAATTGGTTAATTATATATATACTAGTGATAGTGAAGGTAACATGAAAGTTGCTCCAAGACCAATAAATTAGTGCCACATTTATGATTCCCAGAAGTATGAACAGAAGACAATTTTATCTTCTTAATCCCTGCATTGACTTGCAGAAGGCAAAAGAGATGGGAAAACAAGTGGCATTGACTTGACTCTAGAGTGGTTCCCATATATATGCTTCGAGGTGAGCCCACAATGACTTCAAACTGGCATCTTTATTTTAGTTAGTGAAGCAAATTATTTGCCTAATTATTATTTAATTGCGTTAGGTAAGGTCTTATTTTATCTTTTTTTCCCATGTGAATAAGGACCAAGAACATAATAGAAACACTTTTATGGTTGACCTGGTCTATGTTAATATTTCTCTCTTTGCCAGCAATTATTTTCCACAATTTGGGAAAAAACTAGGTTTTTTATATATTAAAACGAAAAGAAAAGAAACTAGTAAAGAAGAAATTTTACCTTAAGTTTCTATATACATTGCAAAGAACATGGTGATCTATCAAAGAATGATGGAAAGTACTGATGGATTAAGCTGAATGCTATGGTATGAAAGATAGGCACTCTATTCTTTCCTCTTTTGGTTTAAATAGGTTGCAACTGATTATGATCATAAAATCAGTGGTCAGAATTTGTGATGATTGGCATATAAGGATTGTCATCTTCGATTTTAGGAACTAGATTTTGATAAAGAAAGGTAATAATCCACCAAGAACAAGATGAAACTAACAGAAACAACTCACAACAGGTGCACAAGATAGAAGCTACACATCATCATAAATTAATCCAGGCTAATCAAGCTCTTTATAACCAACAACAGAGAAAGCTTATATTAGAATGAATATGTACAATGGTAAGATTTTCCTATTATGACTAGATCTTTTTACTTTGAAAAAAATTAATTTCTAACTATTAGTTAGGAATACCCTCGATTTTACAACTAAAGAAAAATAAACTGCTTAATTTATGAACCCACCATAACACAAACACCAATTAACACAAAAAGATACACCAATGAAACAGAAGACGTAAGAACAAAGAACTGTAAGGCAGATCAGTCTCTGACTTTTTATAATATATATGCTTTGGATAATTTAATTTTTAATTTTGGTATGCCTTATGTAATTAGAGTGCTTTAGGTGAGCCTTTCTCGCAATTTATTAAAAGATATTATGGAAGCAGAAGCTGTATAAATACTTTATTTTATGAATCCACATTTGTTAAAAATCTACCTTCAAGCACAAACCATTCATTGAATCCAAAGGAAGAACACTTGCAGAAACACTTAGATGCACCAATATTAGTTAATTATCTTGTACAAAATAATATACACTTTCATAAAACTATCAAAATTATATGTACATTTGTGAAACCTGTACATCCAAAATGCTACATCCATGTTTAGCCACAAAAACCCATACTTAATAGTATAGATTGTTAAATCTGTAAGATATAATAAATTTAATAGTTCAAATTATGAGTTATAAAGATTAAATGAGAATAATATTATGTAAATAGTAAAACTCAATAGATTTGCTAATAGATGGTCAAGGTGGCCTAAATCAAATGCATACAATGCATTGTTAAGCTGTTTCTTGAAGCTGTTTCGTCCAGTCAAAAGGATCCCACTCCTTAGCAAAGCTTGCAACTGCTTGCTTTTGTACCACTGCATCCCCGTACCTTCGGCGCCTATACATGTCTTCCTCTGGCAAATGTAGCATTCCTCTTATAACATTAAGGCCAAGGTTGCTCTTAAACTGCTTCTCATCATCAATAACATGGACAAAACCCTTGTTTAGACCAAATTCAACATGAAAGTAAGGGAAGTGCTTGGGAATTGAATTGCGCAATCCCTTTTCACTTGTATCAATGAGTTTCTTCGCATTGTGCTGGCTCCATTCATCTTCGGCTTCATCAATTGCCTGTGAAGATTCGAAAACTGACAAGTTAAAAATGTGATAAACACATACAAATAGAAAGACATAAAAGCTAACTAAAACAAACAATAGAACATAAAGTGAGTATCAGAACCAGAAACAAAGGTGTACACAGTGTACAAGAGAACAGAGACATTTCACTGAATAATGATCTCAAGAAAACTAAGTCAGTTAGGCTGATAAGAAAAATATCATTGAAAGCAAAAATCTATTAAGAATCTGCCAGTATAGAACACTTCTAATGATATATGCCCTCGATCATAAGATCATATAGAACAAGGTCAGCAGCCTTTCCACCAACCAATACATAAACAACATATAAATATTGGAGGTTAAAAATAAAATCATGAGGCAACTGCAGACAAAGTTCTAATTTAAGGCCAAGCAGAACTTCATGATGGCACTACGAAAATATGAGTAGCAGTCCAAATCATCATATATGCGGTGCAGATCAATCAACTTCATATGGAGCTAATATCAGCTTGACATATTATTTTGTTTTTCATGAGACAAATGAAATTTTACATCCAAAAATATTTATCTATTATGTACTCTATTTTCTATATTTCAAAAGCCATTCGGTATACTGATAATCCTCTTCAAGTCTCCCACTTAAACTGACACATTTTGTATTTCTCTCAACCATTTATATAGAGCATGCTTTTTTAAATCTTGGTAACAATATTGTGACCCATTCAGATTGCTAAGATGATTGCCATTGAATGGAACAATGATCTGTCAATCGAGGTAATGACATAGTTGTGCCTCCGTCCATCAAGAACCGTAGCAATTTACAAACATGTATGCAGACCTCATCCAATTTTTATGATAACCTAAAAGGCGTGACTCATCCATCAACATATAAACACAACTCCAACGGGTATTGACTCCTCTAATATTAGACCACATGCAACGAGTGGGCAGCTGGTGTGGTCCTAAAAGCAAATGCAACAACAGCAGCATAGTATACAGAAAAGCTTTTATGGCCAGGTACTTTTCCAAGAAGGTATAATTTCCGGCGAATCAATTTATTAATCAACATTGCATAAGATAAGGATTTTATCAATGTCTCTTCCCTCAAATTTGATAGATGACTGAGTAGTTTAAAACTCAAGACAACATAAAAGTTTTCAGATGGATGAATCAGAATAAAAAAAAGTTCTATAATCTATATATGATAATTGTACATATTTTGCTTATTCAACTACAAGGTTCCATATACTATTTGAAGGTCTCATATTTTATGAAGCAGCATTTGCGAAGATGTCAAAGGAGGACACTTGACGCATAAGTAAAACATTTCCATGTAATGCTTACACATTGGAACCAATTCAGCAAGCTAGTCACAATTGGTAAAAATATTATGGAAAACTACTTTAAACATGACTTCTAATGTAGTCTATTATGAAAGAAAAAAAATGGACTAGGTCAAAGCAATATAAAAAAGGTCGTGGAAAAATCATTCCTATCCTCAAGCGTTCTCACTCCTTAGTCCCATGCAACAATATACAAATTGTACAAAAATCATTCTCATGAATCCTTAGCGGTCCTCACTTCACTCTATGATCCCAAATCCCTCAAATTCCCCGTGCTATTGTAAACACGGTACAGTCCCACCAGAATTTTACAATCCACTCAAATCCATGACATTTTTCTCTAACTAACTGAGAATTAGAAAAAAAAAAAAAATGAGTCAGAGATCAAAGCAAGCAGAATGGTGTTTTTGAATAACAATGCCAATGCATCATAAAAATAATCATGTAGGCCAGTATGAAAGTTCAGCAATGGCCAAAGATAGAAAGAGCTAATTGAAAATTTTCATGCTTTCTTTTCTAAATAGAGGAATGTGATACAAATACATGCAAGGTAACAAATAAACATTCAATGGATGCAATAATGGCAAGGTAGACTGAGACGTCAGATGTAAGCAATGCATTACTACCCAACAAAAATGAGAATTTAAATCTGACCTTTTTAAAGTATAAAGGAGCCTCTTTGGCAATATCCTGGGGTACAGGAATGCACTCAATCACACAATGTCGGCGTTGTTGTGCCAATCCCATCACAGTTTCAAGAAAAACTACCTCCTTCTCTTGCTTTGCAAACATCATAATGAGACATTTCTTGAAGTTTCGAATTTCTATCCAAACATCATCATCAACTGTTCTTGTAGCTGATTCATGCTGTCAAATAAAAGGAAGTAGATAAATACTGCTAATAATTTTACAAAGAGAAAGAGAGAGAAGCTAAGAGAGAACTCAGAAACGAGGATTACTCTAACTTGATTCTAGTTAGGCGCCTTGCACCCTAAAACAACTAATAACACAATAGAACTCAGCTAATTATATTGCAACTATCAATGTCTAGCTAGGAAACTAACTCAGTTACAAGTAGAAGACTAATTACAACTAATAAACTAATTCAACAAGTAACTACGCTCTAACCTAACTTATGAATATTACAACATGTAGATGTCAATAAAAATAATACAGAAAGTGTCTTACGGCACAAATTCCCTACCTCAAAATTAAGTTCACCATGTCTGTACTTACCTACTTTAATAAAACTTGATGTTGCTTTCATTAAACAAGCGACAAAAATTACCCCTTACTATCATCTGTTTTAACACTTTCATGCATCCCAGATCCCCAATGTTTATTGAAAGTCAATTCCAGTCTTACAGCACAATGTTAATCTTCAAATGCCATTTAAATGACCTTTTTCACCAAACATATAACATTTTAAGGCCTTTTCCATTATTTACGAATAAACTGGAAAAATTTATTTAGCATATTAACTCATACAAATCATATTTCAATCATAGTGTCCAATAAAAAGCAAGACCATGTTGCTTTTGGTTAATTTTGACTGTGAATTGAACACTGGCAGCTGAATTAAGCTCACATGAATAGGTAATATGCAGCAATGACCAGGCACCACAGGCTGCCACTGTGGCAACATGAGGTATGTGTAATTTGCAATTGACACAACAAGATGCATAGGCCGATTTGGATTCTCTAAACAGAAGAGGCAGCGCTCTTGTTGAGTCAAAATCCGCTTTGCATGAGTGTTCTTTTGGGTGATCTTATGATCATCACCTCCTCGCTTCTTTCGACTCTTTCTGCTTTGAGAGTCTTCAAAGTCATATTCATCGTCTGCCTGTGTAGAAGTCCTAAATTGCTTGTTCTGCATAATTTTGCGAGCAAGATGCACATCAGCATCATCCTCTTCTTTCTTCTGCTGAATAGATATGTTCTGCATAGCATATCTTAAATAAAGCAATATGTCACTAGAGCAATTATGAACACTAAAAATTATCAAGAAAGCATAGAAGCTTTGAGAAGCCAAAGAAAAAAAAAATTCATACGGGATTAATGATAACTGAAAACATACAGAGTTTCAAGACAAGGGAATACCTGCTAGAACTTCCCCCACTTTTTGGTCTAACTGTACGGCCTTGGTTGTCCAGCTTTGTGTTCATATTCTTTGCTTCCTTCTGCTCAACCAAAAATCCAGAAATGGAATCAAATTAATCAGAAACCTAGCAGGATATGCATTTGATGACAATAGATAAACTGCAATAGACTAACTGCCCAAGCAGGAAAAATATAAAAGCATATGGCAAAGAAAGAATTATTGTTTTACTAAGTCAGAAGCTTTGCAACTCCATAATCTCCCACCATCCTCTTACACATTCTGACAATAAAATATGGAAGAAAAGTGCGCATAAAAATGAAACATAAGATTCCATGGCAAGGGATACAGTGAGACTGACAACAACGCCGTCAAAACCTAGCAGTGAATATTGATGGAAAGCAAACTTGTTTATGTAGATCAAAGAAACCAAGAAGACCATTATATTTCATTCTAGATATTCAAGAGCTGGTTTGTACTCATTCTCTAGGGAGGGATGACCAACTTCAGAATAGCGGTTAGCAGATATTTCCGCTTAAAAATCAAAACAGGACAGATTATTTTTATAAACAATGGAATTATTAGCTGAAAATCCAATTGGAAATGGTTGCCTGTTCTAATTCATCTGGTAAGAAGGAATGAACTAGTTGAACGTAAAGCCATATACAATGCTGAACATATGCATTTCTAAAAACTAAACTGCAGGAGAGTATTAAAAAGGATAAGAAAAAGGAAACAAGTTTAAACCACAAAAGTGATATATATCAGCCAAACAAATTCTAGAAAAAACGGAATTTTCTCTCCTCATACCAATAGTTTCTCAGCCTCATCATGCTTTCCTTTCAAACGAAGCTGCAATGCCTTAGCTGCCAACTGGTTTGCACTCATCTCATTCTTGACCACTGCACTACTCTCATCAGGTTTGTTTGGTTCCAATGAAACCTTTTCTGACTCAACATTTCCCAGAACAGAACCATTGGAATCATTGCTCTTTTGATGAAGAAATTCTTGCATAAAGTTTCCGTCATTTGCATACTGATTTAGGCTAGATGCTGCTGCAGAAATGACCCCAGCATCCTCAGCAGCAACAAGTTGACTCTTTCGTTTTCCCCAAGATAATGAATCTTGAACTTTAGGGGCTTTCATTTCATGGTGCCGAACAGATATATCCTTTAAGTAGTCCTGATAGTGTTTCATTAACCAAATTCAGAAAGTTGATAAAATATAATTCTGAATCTCACAAGCATGAGATTAACTCTTTAGTACATGATTAAACATAGAATCCATTAAGAGAAAACAAAAAAAATAAAGCAATAACTCTCAAAGATCTCCAAATTACCCTTTTAGAATCCCTTCTGTTCTGATTATCAGAATCTTGCAAATGTTGTTCAGTTTGTCCCCTCTTTCTACTCTTTATAGCATGTAGATGAGCACGAGAAGGGGCAGCAGCACTAGATGCAATAGATGCAGTCAGATGCCCCAGAGAACCCCATCTTTCTCCCACAACCTATACAAAACCATAACAAACAATGGTGAATAGCAGAAGATTTCAAAGTTTGACAAACAAAGACATATTTAAAAGGCAACGCACAATACCTCTTGAAGCTTGCATCCTTCTCGAGCTGCTTGCTCTTGTGCACGCTTCAATGCTTTAAGTCTCCAGCTTGCTCCTCCATCGCCAACTAGAGAAGAAGATAAAAGTCGGTCTGCACCAACTTTAGCTCCATCGCTATCTTCTGGATATCCACTTCCATTATCCTTTAGATAAGGATTCAATTCCTTTGGATTCACCTTCTGTGGCTGAAAATAGATACAATTATTTCTTATTCACCTAACAACATCTGTTAGCCATGAGATAATAAACTTAAATATGCAAACTTTTGATAAAATAATTATTTCACCTCTTGGAGGATCAACTAGAAAAATGAAACACAATTTATCATCCATCTCTTTAACCAACAATATACCACAACAAAAATGAGAGCGAAATGGAGATAAAAATTGAGATACCAGTCTCTCATTTCAATTAGTTGTAGGGACTGTACTATAAATTTGATCCTAATCACAAGCTAATTACATGGACTTAATTGCCTAACAGCTAATAACAACAATGCTCATGCTAAACAAGTTCCCCCTAAAAGCTGGGGCAAATATGTCACCATGCTTGTTGAAAACATGGTTTATTTGCAGACCTCCTAGTGATTTTGTGAAAAAATCCGTTAGTTGATCATTAGAGTTGACAAAATAATAACAATACCTTCAGCTAGTTTTTCTCCAATGAAATGACAACCAATCTCAAAACCTAGTCCTCTCATAGAAGATTGGATTGGAGGTAATATGTAGGGCAACTTGATTACCACACACAACCTTCATTGGAGACACTTCACAAAACTTCAGTTCTCATAGACATTGCTTGGGTCCTACATGCTTACCGTTGCATTGGCCATGGCTCAATACTCTACTTCTGCACTCTACAACATTCTGCTTCTTGCTTTTTCAAGAGCCCAAATTTCCTCGAATTAGAACACAAAATCCTAAAGTAGATCTCTGCTTAGAAGGGGATTATGCCCACCCTACATTTGAATAGCAACAAATGTCTGTATGTTGCCTATCCTCATAGAGGAGCCATTTCCCTAGCACACACTTGATATACTTCAGAATACAAATTATAGCATCCTAGTGGACATCATAGAGAGAGTTGATACATTGACTAACAACACACAACAAAAGAGATGCCTAGACGAAATATTGTGAAAGAATTCAACTTGCCCATTGTGGTAATACAGAAAAATGGTTTGAGAATGTTATGTGAATAATACTTCCTATTCCTAATGCTTGTTAGACTTTCATATGAAAATACATATACATCACTACTGAGGTAAATTGCACCAAGACTAATTCCTATGGCCTAGTATACACTACATCATAAAGTCCCATACTGTTAACACTCCCCTTGAAGCTAAGCTATAGATATCAATCATGCCCAGCTTGCAAAGATGAGTTCAATCCTTGCCCTAGTGAGAGCCTTTGTAAACAAGTCTGCTAGCTACTCTCCGATGCGCACATATGACGTACTAATCAGGCTGTTCTGAACTTTCTCACAAACAAAGTGGGACTCTATTTCAATATGTTTTATTCTCTCAAAACACTGGATTAGAAAATTTGTGCAAGTCAGCCTGATTATCACACCATAACTTCCATAGGAATGTCTTTTTAAATCCAATCTCACATTGTAGGTGGTGAATCCACACAAGTTCCACGTAGTTTGTGCCATGGCAATGCTCAACTTCATCACTAGACCAAGCAACCACATTTTGTTTCTTTCTTTTCCAAGAAATCAAGTTTCCTCCCACAAAGATATATTACCCTATAGTAGATTTTCAACCAATGGACAACCAGCCCAATGGTTGCTCTATATACACCTCCTCTTGTAAATCTCCACGAAGAAAAGCTTTTTTAATATCAAGATGATGAAGCGACAAATGATGCATAGCAGCCATGAAGAGAAATAAACAAACAAACAAATGCCATCTCAGTTGAGGTTAAGTCTGAAACAGAAGCCTTGATGATAGACCAAAACCTTTGTGCTCTATTTATAACAATCTAAATTGCAAGAGAAAGAAGAAACTAAGTTGGAAGCAAACCACCAAAGTCTAGTTTACTTAGGATACTAACTACTCAAGTGTAATAACACTTAAGCTCTAAACACCCACAGCTGTTAGCAGAGATAGAGACAGCATTCTACTCAAACAATGACTCTTGACTAGCAGATACTGCACACACATATCAACACACTCAAACTCTATAACATTTGCCACCGAGAAAAGGCGTCACCATAAATCAGCCCAAAGATACAAGCGTACCCTTTAGCAACTAAATGGGCTTTAAGTCCGACCTAAGGAGTGTAAACCCACCGACAACCAACTATTGTCCTGCCTTATGGAAGAAACACCAAATCCCAAGTCCCATTCAAGTGTAATGCTTCCATTTCATCAAGCATAGCTTAGCACCAAACAATATGGATAAAGCTTCACCTATGGTTTTAGAAAGAGGAACAAAAGAAAGGCTTGAAACAAAAGCACAATAGGCAAGTGCTAGACGGTCATAATGCAAAGGTGAAGATTAAGTGTATACTATTAAATTTTACGTTGCGTAATGAGCAGATTGTCTGGGTGCAAATCTGTGGTAGGAGGTACTACTAGCAAAGAGAGTGAGTTAGTATGCTCCTATTCAACATGTGAGCTAACTCCAATAGCAAGTCAATAATGACAAATATAAGTAGGAAGTAGAAGATCCGTAGAGGGAAAGATATGTAAATATTCAAAAAACAACTAAGAATAATAGAAGTGAATAGACAATATTTGGTCAAGACTCAGCAAATTAGGTTGAGCAATCAAGAAGGAGGAAATTTGTTCAAAAGTGACATTAATAGACATGAGATATTGGTTGAGCTCAGGAGAGTAGCACCCATCCCATTTCTATAATCGAGAGTAGCCTAGAAATGTACATTTAAGAGCTTTTGTAGCTAGTTTATCCTATCTAGGAGAAAAATATGGTGTTAGGAAGGAGGAGGTGGAAAAGGTTGAAATAGATTGCTGGAGTTCATACTTGGAGGAGAGGTCATCAAGAACAAGTCTTGAAGATGCTAGAGATGAGATTAGTAGCTCACCAACAGTGAGACAAGGTCTTACACACACTCGCTAGTGCATGAAGATTGGGGTAGAAAAATGAGGTTGGCACATGGTGACTACAGCAACAATAAAACTTTGGCATTACGCCAATTCACATTTGTTAATTGCGAATTGTGCACTCATTACGCAAGGGCTCATTGTGACATTGCGCATTACATTGTGAATTGCGCATGGCAATTTAAACAATTGCATAATTACCCTACCTAGTGGAAAAAGGATCTATGTGTTGTTATTGTTGTTGTATATAAAAATATATTTTTATATATGTAATAGAACCTCAAATGACAACAAAAAATTTAAAAAAAAAAAAAAAAGTGACCCTACGTGGAAGCATATCAAACAAGAAACAAAACCCCATGCATAAGATTCAAGCAAGAAACTCCACCACACCATCCTCCAACATAACAGAACAGAACAGACAGAACAGGATTCAAAAAGTTCATTGTCATCCAAGAAAAAAAAAATAAAGTGCAGAACAGACTTACATATCTCAAGCGGGCCTCAAACAAAACAGAACAGAGTTAACAGACAGAACAGAACAAAGAACAAAGGAACAAGTCATGTATTACAGACTTGCAAAGAAAGCAAAAAGCCAATCAGAAACCACCATAAGAAGTGATTGTGCAGAACAGAAGCGATCGTGCAAAATAGAACATAAGTGCAGATCAGAAGTGCAGGGCAACAACCGTCATCCACCTTGGGTGAAGAGCTGGAGAAGGGGCAAAGAAGGCAGAAAGGAGCAGAGACAAGGTGGGCATGGGAATCGAGGGCTAAAATAGGGTAAACTTTATATTAAACTCTTATTATGCAAAATTGCACAACACTGCACTCGTGCAAACCTCGCAACACAATTGGGGTTTTATTGTGTAAAACCCCATTACGCTGCACAATGCGCAATTGCTATTGCAATTTGGCGCAATTAACAACTATGCACCAATCATAAGTCATTGAGCACAATGTTTCGGTTAAATATTTGAAAAAACACCAAGAAATATGTCAATTCGTCAAGGCAATGTTGGTAGAGAGATAAAGGCTATGGATTTTGATGCTGCTAGAAAGAGCGACATAGCAGGAACCCAGAGTTTGCTCAATAAAAGCTGTGATACATATGAGTGAATTAAAAAGTGAATTAAAAAGAAAACATACGAGATCAGCCTCTCATTTTTATCATTTATAGGGGATGACAATAAATGTGATCCTAATCACTATCAAATCACAAGCTAATTACAAGGCCTAATTACATGGACTTAATTGCCTAACAGCTAATTACATAGAATGCATAAACTATACTATTTCCACATGTCTGATTATACAAAATATGTCAACCACTATGGTTCTAGAAGACCGTCATTGCATAACCATTACCAAATAACCAGTTATTAGAAACTGATTCTCTAGCAAATAATGGTCCTGCTATTCTCACAAACAAAATTTTACAAAACTCTCACGTAAAATTTGGACAATTAAATATGATGGATCCCACATAATAAAATGTGAGACCCACAAAATCAAATGGCCCACAAGCCATTTTAAGAAATGAGTTGCTCTCTCTTATTTTAGCAAATAAATACACACACAAATGGATAAAAACTAGGTTCCTACCAAAAAAAAAAAGAGGCCTTTGATCTTCAATACTTAGTAACTCACCAAAAGACTTAATAGCTCACCAAAGTAAACTACCCTTTTTTCTCTCTTGGTAATATGTGTGTGTGTATATATATATATATATATATATATATATATATATATTTTTGAGCAGTAGCAAAACAAAACCAACAATTTCTATTTATCTTCTATTCATCCTTGGTTTTCTCCCTCTCCATTTCATCTTTTCTTTCTATTTTAACTTATTTTCCAATGTGAGAGAGACCGAAAATAAGACCAACAACTATTTCTTGATAATAAATAGAGCATTCAGAAACCAGACTAACCTCAGCTCTTAGTGAACCAGCGAAGAGTTATAAAAAGAAAACATGAATTAAAACAAACAAAATAAACAGCAGAGCAGATAGATTAGACAAATAACCTGTCAGCATAAATATATAGTTTGACAGCGCAGAGAAAAAGAAATTTTCACAAGATGAGACAAACCTCCTCAGCTGGAGCTTCCTCTAGCAATTTCTCTGTACTTTCTGTTGCAGGCCTCTTACTTTCAGACCTCAGCATCCATTCTAATCCCATTTCTTTTCTTACAATTTCCTTCTCGCTAATTGAATCTACTACAATATTTGTACCTTCCCCTTTCATCTTATTCTTTTTACTCTTGCCCTTTCTCCTAGCTTTTTTGTGCTTCATTTGGTGATCAGAACAATCACTACCAGCAGAATCAGATGAAGAGTCTTCTTCAGATGTATATTCTTTTTTGCCACTCCTTGATCCTCTTTTTGACCTTTGAACAAAGTCATCTGACCAATCAACATCGGCTTTCTTTTCTTCTCTCCTAGTGTGCTTCTTTTCACCTTGTTCACTTTCAGTTTCTGTGCTCATTGAAAAATTTTCATCTGATGAATACCACTTCTTCTTTCTAGAACCCTTCCTTATCTTTTCAAGCTCTTCATCATCTGAAGAGCTGTTCTTGGAGCTCTTCCCTTTTCTCTTATTCTTTCTCTTCCTACTATCTGATTTTTTTCTTCTTTTCAAAACAGAATCCGATTCCTCATCTTCTGCCTAAAATGCAGAAAGTAATGTGGGCAGAAAACAAACACAATTAGCCTTACTCCTAATAACATGAAACGCCAATATATAGATGAAATAGTAAAATAACAACACTTCAATCATAGAGCAATAAGCTTACCTTACTAATCTGGTCACGGGGAATGAATTTCACTCCAGAAAGCATTGTCTAAATTGCTGACCTATACAATAAATAAAACAAATTTACTTTCTTGAAATATAACATGAAAGAAAATACATGAATTTAGAGAATACCATTCCACATAACACTATTAAGCATACAAAAGAAGAGGAAAAAGAAGATTTACAAATTAGTCATAAATCAACACAGATAAATGTACCCCAGAGAAAATAAGACAACCTAATATATAAACAAATTAATATAACTTTGAACTTCACAGTGTACAAAAATTAAGGGTATAACTTCATTTAAATACCTAAAATTAGATAATAAGGGTAAATAAACCTACTAAATAAAAGCAAGAAGCAAAATTTGACTTTGCCGGCAGTGGTTCTGACCCAAAACTTAAAGCTTTCTTTACAAATTCGACAACAAAGAGTTAAGAGAGGGAATGATAGACCAAAATGGAGGAAGATCTTTCTGACGACAGCAACTCAGGCTGAAGAGATGACAGCTGAGGAGAGGCAAGAGTGAGAGGTAAAAGAAACAATGAGATTGGTTCAATGCAACTAACAGAAAGCCATAAAGGCAGTTGGAAAATGGGTTTAGGGATTCCACCGCTTGATCAAACAGCAATGCTTGTATTTCTTGCGCATTGTGTTTAGCTCAACAAAATCTAATATATCTTTTGCACAGTGTGTTTTGCTCCAACTCTATCCACTTATCAGCTTAACACATCCATATCTATTGGAGGATGGGGATTATCTCAAAACTCATCCTATCTTCCATTTGCCTCATCCCCCCTTTTTGTGTCAATCAGACAATAAACAACCAAACCATTGGCTAAGGGAATAATACAAATATATATATATATATATATATATCCAAATTTTATAAATTAACAAAAAAGAATAATTTCAAAAATTAAAGAAGGTAATAAAGTCTGAAAAGGTTTCTGCTTTTGTCACTTTTATATGTAGTATAGATATAGATATAGATAAATGATGCAAAAACTGGTTAATTCATGGTAAACCAAGACATTTCAACATAACCATAGGGACAATATAACTGTTCAAAATTGTTCAGCACGAAATGTGTTGAAATAACATTCCATGATTTTCTCACAATTTTCAAATGATTTTCAACATTTTGCTACTGCACTCTATACCAAATTTTTCAGAAATTATATTAGAAGTAAGAACATAAGAAGTACAGAACTACTAAGGTATAAGACAGCTTATTCCTTTTTGGCCTCTCAGCTAGAAATTCAAGCCTATTACATACCATTAAGTGGTCCACCTCAATTGTTTCATATGTCCTTTCACTTTTTAATCCATCACCTTTCCCTTTGTCGTAGTAAGAAAAAGACTAGTGTAACAGCATCTATCCAGGATGAGAGGATAACAAAGATAGAATGAGATGATGCATTTTGAGAATTTAAATTATGGGTGGCTCCACACTACCAAGCTTAACATTACAAACTAAACAGCTAAGAGAGAATTTGATCAAAGAGACAAAGCAGCTAATGCATATTAGTTTGCTTCCTATTACATTAAACATGACCATAGGAGCCTGCTTTCTTGATAGTTATTTGGCGTTTTCAGAAATTGATTACAGTATTGATCCTAATCCTTTAAATTAAAGAATACATTTTAAAAGAAAATTTAAGATAGATTATGGTTAAGTTAATAATATCTGTTGTAATATAATACATCAGATTTCATACTCTTGTGATTGGGAATTCATTGAATTAAAGTTTCAGTTATTTGCATGGAGATCAACAAGCATGATGAAAATAACAACCTTGGCTATTAAATTACAAAAGTAAAATCGTAGATTCCTGAGAAATAACATGTCCTTCATCTAGAGCACAAAGAACAAAGCCAACGGGATTGGCATGATTCCTAGTTCTGATTCAAGATACGTCATAGGAACAAAGAAAGAACACCACTACATATGTTCAGCTGTGAGGTAAGCAACAAAGAAGTGAGACCACAAAAATGCAAGGCATTAGAGATTTAACTCTGTTATCCAATAGACTAAGTCATCAGAATCCAAGATGCAACTCAAATGTAACCTATATAATCAAACACTGGGTGTTCATATACAGGAGCAAGAGGAGAAATCGATAGCATCGAAAGGAATCATCGAGAAATCGACAGCAACATAAGGAAAGAGGAACAAGAGGTTCATGGAGCAGAGAATATATCTCACACGAATGCATAGGAAGATAAAAGATTGAGACTAGTAGATAGTACCTTGCAAACGTCGTCACCGGAGTTGTGCGGCTGGGATTGCCGCTTCTGCAGTGGCAAAGAAGGAAGGTAAATGGCTTGGCGCGAGAAAAATCGAGAGACGTGGCTTCGTGCTTCTGAGACAGAGAGAGGCTTGGGCCCTTGTATCTGCACTTCGAAATATAACTTCCGCTGTGCTAAGGAGTGAGGAGAGGCACCGCGAAGGCAAAGAGAGTGAGGAAAAGTTGAGTCGGGGAAACAGGGAAGCAAAGAGAGGTCAACATACAAATGTAGCGCACACCAGATCGATATGATGAAAATCAAACCCTTGCCATATCTTGCTATGAGGAAAAGAAGAAGGAACAGAGCACTGCCCAAAAAAAAGGAAAGAGAAAAAGGTACAGACCAATTGAGGAAATTAGTGAAATTCAGAGCAAATAACGTTGTTGCTGGAATTCAGAAGAATGCTGGAATTCATTACGCCGTCTTTGTAATTAGTATTTTGATTTGTAAGATAACTCAAAAGAATATACATCAATAGTTTTTTATATATTTAACAAAAAGTATTTTTTTTACAAGTTTTAATTTTTTTAATATAAATTGAGTTTAATAATTCAAAATTAATTCAAGTTTAATAATAAATAAATAAATTGTTCGTTATAAATTTTGCATGTTAATACGCAAATTTTGTTTGGAAAACTAAAATAATATTGAAATTCTTCAAAAATAACATTTACGTGTGTTATCATAACTAGTTAGTTGCAATTTTGTATTTGAATGCAAAATTCAAGAAATACTCTTAAATAAAAGGCATTTAAATGCTAAAATTTTTTTAAAAAAAAGTACTTTTAATTTGTAAATTACTTAAAAGGAGATATATCTACACCTTTTACATAACAATTTTTAAAAATTATTTTCTTATAAATTTTAAAATTTTTAATTTAAATTGAATTTTATAACTCAAAATTGATCCTAGTTTAATAATAAATAAATAAATTGTTCATTATAAATTTTTATATTTTAATATACAAATTTTGTTTGAAAAACTAGAAAAAAGTACCGAAATTCTTCAAGAATAACATTTAGACGTGTTACCATAATTGGTTAGTTGCAATACAAAGGTTACATGCTTTACGTTTCCAGCTAAAATAACAAGAGCCCTCTGACATCAAAGTGATATACATTTTTTCCTGCACGCTTGTTGCCCTTAATATATAACAATTTCAATCTGACAAGTAGAGAAACTTCATAGAAGTTTTTTCTTTACTACATTTCCATGATCTTCTGAGATCCCTACAGCCGCAGTCGCGCTACAAAGGCAATAACAATTGAAGTTTCGGAAGGCGACTTCAAATATGCCCCAATATGGCTGAAGCAACAATTGCACAACCATGAGAATCACCGCACTCTTCAACTCGATGCTAAGCTCACCAGAACCATAACAAATGCAGCCCTCTTCCTGTTTTGATAATTCGAATGAAACAGCTCTTCAAGCATAGCTAAGGAAAGCCAGAACTATACATAAATATGGAATTGAAATGATGAGCATAAAACGAAGAGTACCGTAATTAATAAATTAAAACAGTTAGGCCCTTCAAAATTGCAAATGAAAGAATACAGCTTCTAGAAAAAGTGATTATTTTAAAGCTTTACCGTTTCATTCAAATGGCCTATATTGTTTTACGTCACAAATTCAAACACCAGGGAAGAAAGATTAAATGCAGAGGATCTACTACATAAACCATTACGATTATGGTAGTTTGTATGCATCTGTACAAACTAGGAATATAATAGAATGATATGGTATTACTAACCGTGTAAAACATCATGGAGAGATCCCTTAGGAGTATACTCGTACTTAAGGGCACGAAAGGGACAATCAACGCAATAACCAACAAGCTCAATAACATTTTCATCCTTTAGCCTTGACACAGTAGAGACCTGTAAAGTTATGAATTAAGGTACAGGATAGAATGCCGTGCAACAATTATAATATGATGCATTTTAACCTCAACTGGGCAAGAAATTCGTGGTCTGGTTGCTTGCTGGAATCTAACTTATTAATTGCCACTGCACGCCCATTTGTCAATACACCATGGTATACTTTGCCATACGCACCCTCACCAATGAAAGACTTTGTGCCAAAATTATCTGTCAGAGTCTTTAATTCATCCACCGAAATGGAAGGGACGGCATTGGGTTGAAAATTTACAGTACGTGGCGTGGTTGTTGCAGCTTGTCTGCCTTGATAAGTGGGGTTCCCTGCATCATGTTGACAGAATCAAAACGGAAAAAAGTGTAATAAGAAAACACACCAGGATAATGAAGTGCTACCAGAAAATGAAAAATTACAAGTATAACCAGTTAAACTACAGGTCGAGTAGAGTACAAGACCAAACCTTTCAGAACATGTAAACCTGGAAGCTAGGCATTTAAGCATAGCACAGCAAAACATAAGAAACATGTACAGATGTCAATGACAAAAATTTCAAATTTTACAGATTCATCAGATAAGAATTTGAGCAGATAAAAACCATAAAGCCTGCTCTCACTGATTTCTGAAATATGTGTTATATATGAATCAATTGAATGAAATTTGAACATAAGACAGAATATCAAAGCAAACAGATTAAAAACGTTAAGGAAAGAAAGAAGATTGGAAACAGTGAATTACCTGCAGGATTTGTTGGCTTAAAAGGTCATTGTCAGCAGGTGCATAACTATCAATTTCTTGCAACAGCTAAAGAAGCCCATGATCCTCAATTCTGGAGGAAAGTCTCCATATTAGTATTTAAGATCATGAAAGCGGTATCAATAAGACTAGGCAACAATTTTAGACACAGAATGCTTACCTTCCCTACTCAGGTTGCTAATGCTAGCTAGTGTTAATAAAGAAGGACAATCAGATAGCAGCAATGAAATTAATACTGCGCATACTTTTAAGCGAACTCTAAACTGATCCAGTGGTGATGTCTTCTTCATTTCAAATCAATTCTAAAATAATTAATTTTACAACCAAATGTTGTGTCAGTTTAAGAGGAGGAACAGATTGTTCGTTTATTGAATATCCCTTGATCCATCTTACTTTTCCCTTCACACATATAAACTTCATAACTCCTAGCTTTGTGGCGAAATAATGTAATAGATTATAAGCAGCCTCTTATTTCCCAGGCTCTTCAAAAACCACAACAGGAATAAAGGAAGCTAGGTTTTTCTTTCTCTTTAAATGGACATGTAATGAATATATTATACCCTCGTGGACAAAATTCGTTTTTATTTGTTGTTGACATGACAGAATAATATACTCACAACAGAAAGCAGAATATCGTTAAGGGCTGGCTGTTACTAATGAAAAGTCAAAAAATAAATTCAGCTGTACACAGGACCTTTGAATGGATCAAGATTCAAAAAATCATGCAACATCCCTATAAACCAAAGAACAAGAGTGCCATAACATATTATTCACTGATGAGTGTCAGGCAACAAACTCCAACAGAAACAAATCAATGCTACATCAAGTTATGAACTTATAATTGGTTCTTTTGAAATTACATATAAGTGAGGAACTCGAATTTCAGCAAGGCAACTGAGTTTAACAGATTTTCAGAAATCACATGCCTCTGTTTTCCGGGAAAAAAAAAAAAGGTGTGACAAAACAATATTGAGACTAGATAAACATGCAGAACCCCTATCAACTAGTCAAATGGAGACCAAGAACCCAAAATGATTGACCAATAATCATACCTGAAAAACAAAATGAAATTCTGAATTGAAGAATTCAACTGAGGAATTCAACCTTCAGGAAGGCGTAGAAATTAACATAATTCCTGTCCTCATATTTATAATCATTCCTGGAAACCCAGAAAGAGTAGCTAACAAAATAAACAAAAGAAACCAAATTGACAAACATAACCGTTCAAACTAGTTAAAAAGAGACTAAGAGACCAGAAACAAAACGACTGACCAATACGCATAATTTAGAAAAGAAAATTCTGGGCTTTGAGATGAATGTCACCTTTTTATAGAGACTCGGTGGTTGCACAGTTTGAAGTCTAGCCACAGCCTGCCGGCGAAAGTGGGCAGAAAATGTATGAAGAAATGAGGCGTGAAACTGAAATAAACGTTGGTGGTGAAGCTTGAAGCACCCGCCAACGGAAGACCATGGAAGACGATTTTGTGCCCTCTCAATTTAAAAAATTTGCTGGGATAATTTTGTCAATAACATCGTTAAAGAGTTACCTGTCGTTTCCTCACATGGTTTCCGAAAAAGGACATTTCTACTTTTTTTTTAAGAAGTTCATCCGAACATACACTATTCTAATAGAAGCACTTCTATTTTAAAAAAAAAAAAAAAATGTTTCCTATGTAAATAAAAACCATAAAAACGTAAAAATATTGTAGCCCTATCGATATGAACTTAATAATACTTTAAATGAAAGTAATTATAAGCCTATATCAGTAGGGCTATAATTTCACTTATGTTTTGTCAAAAATAATATAAGAATAATGTATTTCAAATTTGAAATGCATTATTCTCGTGTTATTTTTAGCACAACATAGAAATGTTGAAGCCCTACCAATGTAGACGTAACAACACTTCAAATCAGACTAATTATAAGACCATATCGATAGGTTTACAATTTTACTTACGTTTTATCAAAAATAGTATAAAAATAATATATTTTAAATTTGAAATACACTGTTCTTATGTTATTTTTGGCAAAACATAAAAATGTTGTAACCCTACCGATGTGAGTTTAACAACACTCCAAATCAAAGTAATTATAAATCCACATCGGTAGGGCTATAATTTTACCTACGTTTTGTCAAAAAAAATACAAAAATAGTGTATTTTAAATTTGAAATACACTATTTTTATATTATTTTTGATAAAATATATTTGAAATACCCTATTTTTTGTATTATTTTTGACAAAATATAGAAATGTTATAGCCCTGCTGACATGGGCTTAACAACACTCTACAAATCATGAAAAACTAGCAAAAGATAAAAAGGTTTTTTGAAAAGAAAGAAAGAAAGATGTATGTTGTCGAATTACCAGAGATACACCAGTCCCAATTGCAAATAGCTTAATCCTATATGCGCTACTTGTCAGACTAAGATACTGTAAAACCCGCATGATGAGAAAGTGACTTTTCTAATTTCCATATAATAAGAATTGGCTTTGGGTCTTCATTGAACTTGTGTACCGAAAGAGAGAAAAAATTCACCAATAATCTTTACAACAACATAGACCCTCTTTGAATCTGTGAAATCGAGCTCGATCTCGCACAATGATCTCCCTATTGTAAATCTTTGATATAATTTTCATCACAACATGACAATCCCCGCATATTCTAAGATTCTTTATGACTTGGATTGGGGTCTCATCAATTATACTAATCAAACCGTACGCCACGGCCAACTTCTCACTGTGATAGTTTAAAGCATTTTCCTTGTCCTCCTCCCCTATATCATGCAACACAAGGTTAGTCTCAGCTATATATCCGTAGTCTTTAATCCTGAACTTGATCTCATCCAACTTTGCATAAATCTCTCGGGAATTTGGGTGACTTTGATCACCATTTACAAATTTGTGTATCTTTCCTTCCACTTCCATGTAACTAAATCCGGGCACCTTCTTCACATCCCTATATTTCATTGCCTCCCTCACCCTCTGCACATCATCCCATCTTCGTTGGGCTGCATAAACATTCGATAACAGCACGAAATCGCCACAACTGTCAGATCCCATCTCCACCAGCTTTCTTGATGCCATCTCTGCCATTTCCACATTTCCATAAGTCTTGCTAGCGCCAAGCAAAGTTTGCCAAAGTACTACATCAGGAAACATTGGCATGGAGTTTATAATATCATAAGCCTCTTTAAGCCTTCCTGCTCGACCCAACAAGTCAACCACGCTCCCATAATGCTTAACATTAGCTTTCACCCCAGACCCCATCATTGCATCAAACAACCTAACCCCTTCCTCTACGAGGCCAGCATGGTTACATGCACATAATGCAGCAAGATAGGATACCGCATCCAGATCCACTCCATTTAGAATCATTTGATCCAATAAATCAAGCGCCTTATATCCATCACCATTCATTGCAAATGCCATAATCATAGTATTCCATGTGACAAGACTTTTCCTACAACTCATGTTATTAAATACAGAATAAGCTTTATCAATGAACCCACATTTTGCATACATATCAATAACGGCATTACAAACAATCACATTTGTGTCTAGCTTCTCGTCCACTATATACCCATGGATATTTTCACCTTGTTTGAATGCACCCAATTGAGAACAAGCAGAAAGTGCACCAAGAACAGTGACCTCATTGGGCTTCCATCCCTCTTCCTTCATTCTATTAAACAAAGCTATAGCTTTATTGGGTTGAGACCCTTGTGCCAACCCAGATATTAAGGCATTCCACGAGGCAATATCACGCATATGCATTTCATCGAATACTTTCTGTGCACCATCAAGATCACCAGTTTTAGCGTACACATCTAACAAAGTGGTTTGCAACAAAACATCAGCCGTGAAACCGAAACGCACAATCTGGGAATGTATCTGGGTGGCTTCACAAAAAGCCAAAGCACGAGCACACGCCTTGAGGGCAAAGGAGCACGTTAAAGCATCCACCTTTTGAGATCTACGTGACATGGTGCAGTACCATGCGATGGCCTCCGTGGGCTGAGAGCTTTGGGCGAGGCCTCGAACAATGGCATTCCAGTCATTGGTGGAAGGTGTTTGGATTTGCCGGAAAATATTGCCAGCGAAAGAGAGGTTGCCGGCGGGAGAGACAGCACATAACTCAAGGAGCTTGGTGCGGAAATTATGGAATTGGAACTGGCCGGTGGTGATTAAATGAGCTTGAAGCTGCTTGATGCAAAAAAGAGAGGCGCATTTCTGTAACAACGAGTCGAAATGGTTGGCCATTCCATGGGATGCACTAAGCGGGAAGATCAAACCAATTTAACAGCTTTGTTCTTGAGCGATTGAAATGCCCTTGTGCCTCAACAACCCCTGCAGTTAACGTTGAAAACATGGAAACCTCAGATTAGTATGTTTATGCTATGGAAACTGGCCAAAATATAATTCGAAGAATAAAAAACCACATAGAATTTGATCAAGGAGACAAAGCAGCTAATGCATATTAGTTTGCTTCCTATTACATTAAACATGACCATAGGAGCCTGCTGTCATGATAATTATCAGGCATCGTCCGAAAATAATTACAATATTGATCCTGATCTTTTAAATTAAAGAATACATTTTAAAAGATAATTTAAGATAGATTATGGTCGATTAAGTTAATAATGTCTGTTTGTTATATAATACATCAGATTTTATGCTATTGTGATTGGGAATTCATTGAATGAAAGATTTAGTTATTTGCATGGAAATCAACGAGCATAATGATAATAATAACCTTGGCTATTACAAGTAATGAGATACAAAAGTAAAATCATAGATTCCTAAGAAGTAACATGTCCTTTATCTAGAGCACAAAGAACTAAGCCAGTGGGATTGGCATGATTCGTAGTTCTGATTCAAGATACGTCATAGGAACAAAGAAAGAACACACACTACACATGTTCCTTCAGCTGTGAGATAAGCCACAAAGAAGTAAGACCACAAAAATGCAGGGCACTAGATATTTAACTATGTTATCCAATAGAATAAGTTATCAGAATCTAAGATGCAACTCAAATGCAACCGATATTATAAAGATACTAAAGCTTGAAAACTTGAACTTGAGCGTCATAATAGATATTTCTGCCAAAACAAACACACCCTAAACAGTGAATGCATTTGTACTAACTACTGCAATAGTCATCCAGCCAAGACTTTTTCAAACAGGAATTTCTATACACCAGAAAAGTTTGGGAATTTCAGAAAGAAACATCGTATGAGAATTAACATTCCATTACCATATAGAGCTACATTTCCATTACAAAATATTTCAAACAAATGATTTTGGTTTGAATTACTACTAAGCAAAATTTTGCATGCCAATTTACAAGCAGTGCTGCATCGTCAGCACATGGTCTACTGAACAAGAAAGTGGGCAAGAAACATATCAAATGCAGCACTCTGCATCTCGCATTGCATAATCTTCAACCATAAAATCAATTAAAGAGAGCATCCTTTTTGAATTTATATAAAAAGCAAAAAAGGAAGCTAAGCACATTACAAGGGAAAATCTAATTGACAATTTAAACAGAGGAATAAAAAATTTTACTCAAGATTCCTATAATGGATTTCAGCACCCTCTATGGTGACAAGAGTATTGAACAATGTTCTACCCTAAAACTAGATCTACCAAACTAGCTAGCCATCACATAAATGTAATACCATGAACCTGAAATCATGTGCCCCATTTACAAATTAGCGAGCAATAGTTAAAATAAATTTTATTTAGGGCTGACATAAAGTCATATATACCCTATGAAGCATATAATCAAACACTTGGTGTTCATATACAGGAGCGAGAGGAGAAATCGATAGCAACATGAGGAAAGAGGAACAAGAGGTTCATGGAGCAGATAATATATCTCAAACGAACACATAGGAAGATGAAAGATTGAGAGTAGTAGAGAGTACCTTGCAAATGTCGTCACCGGAGCTCCCTATAAGCTGGGGTTGCCGCTTCTGCAGTGCCAGAGGAGGAAGGTAAGTGGCTTCGTGCGAGAAAATAGAGAGACGTGGCTTCGTGCTTCTGAGACGGAGAGAGGCTTGAGCCCTTGTAATTGCAGTTCGGAATATAACTTCCGCTGTGCCAAGGAGAAGTCATTTATCGGTTTGCCTCTCGGCATGCAGTTTGTCGTAAGATGATTTCCGACGTAGTAAGTTACGATTGTATAATTCACGCACTCATTTACATTAATTATTAATTGAATGCATGATTCATGTGACAAAATACTTGTAAAAATAAAATTATTAAAAAGAATTTTCTCATTAAAATATATTATCGAAAAACAAAAAATTATTTTTCTCCAAAACAAACACAGAAACTCTAATATATCTATTTATCATGAAAAAGATGTTAGCAAACTGTGCTGTATTGGGATTGAAATATTTAAAACTCCATTCGACAAACCCTTAGTCAGGTTGAGTTTGTATAAATTTCTTTTAAACTCAAAATGATAATTGGTGGGATAGATTGGGTTAGGTGATCAGATCAATTTTTTTATAAAAATAAAATTTTTAATTTAAACTACATATAATTATTTATATTTTAAATTATAAATTATATAAAAAATAATACAAATCATAAACCATAAGTTAAATAATCAATAATAAATTTTGATTTATATAAAATTGAAGAGTATACTAAATTAATTGCACAATATGCAGCATGCAGTGGCAACAAAACTTAGATAGACTTTGACTATAATGACAAAATTAAGGTTAGAATTCTATCATATTTAATACCTTTTTAGTTATTAATAAGGTGTAAGTATTGAGAAACAAGAGTAAATGTCAATTAGATTCAATCTCAATTGCAGCATCATAAGAGAGAACTATAATAAAATAAGAAAGAAAAAAAATTAAAACAAAACATAAACCATGATTAAACTATACATTGATTAGTGTTCATCACAACTATAAAAGTTAATATAGACAAGTTTAATATATCAAAATGTAAAACCAAATGCTAACAAAAAATAAATCAAGAGAAGCCTAAAAAAAATTGGAAGTAAAACATCTTTTAATTATTATTTAAATGAGTTATGATAGTGCTCTTTCCTAGCAGTCTAACAAGCCTCCATGAATATGCTTTATAGATACAAGGTGCTTTATTCGTTGCTTCTACTCCGCTTTCTTTTAGAAACCTGCTATTTCCTATGGATAATATTTTTCCTACGAACATGTGACACACAACAAACAGGGATTGGTCCCTATCTATCCTATGTGACATAATAGTATATTTCCGTTCTTGGGAGTAAGTTTTTCCTTCTTTTAACATAACAAAAGCCATGGTTTAATTAAAGAATAGGAGAGGAGTGGATAGTATTCTGTTATTGTCATTTCATCTCATTTTTTACCATGAAGAATTACACTTTTTGTCTATGCTGATAAAAGAAGGTATACTACAAAAATATTTAACAAAGACTAAAAATAAGATATCTTATTGGTTGGAATTATTTGTTTTAAGTGGACTAATATATATCAATTTTAATAAAACTCAAATTAATATCAATCAATTGTATTGAGTTTGTCTGGTTAATTAGCTTTGATAATGAGCTTTTAATAGTGGACCTTGTTTGTGCTATCTATGATGGCTAAGTGACCACTTTTGGTCTAACAAGGAAAGGGATTCCTATTCTCTATTTATATATGTGGTGTTAGGCCTCCATTAATTTAACATACTTTTTTTGCCATTACACATAATAAACAATGAGAGTAGTTTACCCTTTCCAACCTAAGAACTTTTTTCACACTAAAATCCATGGATGCTCAAACCATGAACTCCCTTGTTTCTTTAGATATGTTCTCTTTTCTTTCTTTCAAATAATATGCATGCTGAGGATAGTTTACTAAGATTTATTTGTGTATGGATTCAGATTGTATGTTTTAGATAAATCATTCATTATTATGCAAAGAAAATTGAAAGAATACAATAGCTGGAGACTCACAAATGTAACAAAGAATTCCAATGCACCTTGATTGATGGATATTATTTTTTTAAATCAGTTTGGTTTTAGTCAAGTTAGAAATTTTGAACCTATGACCCTGACCCAACCTAATTGAGTTGGAGATTTTTTAATCTGATCAAACTTAACTACACAACTCAACTCAATAAAATGTGCTTGTTTAGGTTGAGTTGATTAGGTTTGCGAATCAATCTGACTCAATAAATATTCTTAATTATCGATAGATACATGAGTTGTTTTAATATCACTTATATTGATTAATAATCTTTTGAAATATAAATTACAATGCAATTATAATGATGATGATAATAATAATAATAATAATAATAATAATAATAATAAATTACTCTCTCTCCCTTATATAATATCCTTTTGCAAGTCATAGAAATTTTTTTTATAATTATCTTGATATTATCATAAAAAATAAAAAATTGTTCATAATCTCATGACAAATCTTTCCTTATCATTAAAAAATTACTTTTTATAGTTATTCATTTCTCTTTCAATTTTTTATATAATAAAATTATAAAAAAATAACAATAAAAAGACTTGGGCATACGGAATATACAACAAGTATAGTAAAAAAATTAGTAGGTGTAACGTTGTTTTCATACTGGAATGAAATCTAATATATCTATTTTTTTTATCTCTAATATATACCTGTTATGAATAAAGATATTAATAGAAATCATTTGCTCTAATGCCACTTATAATAATAAATAATTTTTAAATATAAATTAGTGTTTAATTATAATAATAAAAATAAATTGCTGTCCCTCTCTTATATAATATCCTTTTGCAAGTTGATATGCAAAAAAAAAAAAAAACTTTCTTTTTATAATTATCTTGATATTATCATAAAAATAAAAATTTTTTCATGATCTCATGATAAATCTTCCATTATAATTAAAAAATTAAATAAAACAAAAATTTGCCTATGGTTCCGTAATTACTTTTTATCATAGTTACTTATTTAATATTTTTTTTGTTTTTTAAAAATTATAATTAAAAAAATGTATACATACTTTTTCAATTCAAAGTTATTTGTAAGTATATTTTTTTAATTATAAAATTTAACAAATATATACTTTTAATTGTCAAAACAATATAAATATATCTCTTCAGTTATATACTTTAATGTTATCTTAACCCAAAAGATCATAAGGTAATAGTTACACAAGATTGTGTACCCTATATCACTCAATAAAATACCATATACCGTAATCAAAATAGAAACATGTATCTTAAAGAAAGGAAATAAGTAATAAAATATGATGTTAGAAATCAATTAACCAAATTACAATAACCTAATACTTTTTTAATTTAAATATATTTCAATAACTAATAAAAAATATAATATATATTAGTAATCACATGTAAATTACGTGATTATTAACATTTAATAGTTAAATGGAATAGGAGTATTTACATTATTTTGATAATTGAAAGAATGTATTTATATTGTCATAATAGTTGGAAGGATATATTTGCTAATTTTTATAATTTAAGGATGTACTTACAAATAGTCTAAAGTTAAAAGAGAGCATACATATATTTTTTTCATATAATTATAATGATATTTATAATTATTCATTTAGCATTCCATCTCTTATATAATAATAATAATAATAATAATAATAATAATAATAATAATAATAATGAGACTTAGGCATATGAGACATGCAGCAAGTGAAAATAAGGTTTCTACATCAAAGGGAATAAAACTTCTCCTATATAGTGGAAACTGTTGGAGTATTTTGATTATATAGTTTGTCTTTGAATTTAATAAATTTTATAAAATAAAAATTACACAAAAATAGAGACTTCAAAAAGCAACATAGGGAAAATAAATAGCATATGATGAGCCCGAGTATCGTCATGGAAGCGCAACTCACTTCCTTAGATTGGACCCCATATGATGTCATTCGAAATTGATGATGATCTTGGGCCACAAATGTATGGAGTACCCTAGAAGCCCAAAGTCTAAACAAATTGATTTTTTTTTTAAAAAAAATAGGTATATGGTGTATGGCTTAAGATTTCATTGATTATATACACATTTATATTTTTTCTATATTTTTTCTCTTAAAAATTCCTTTATCTATGTGTGGGGTGAGCGTACCTCCCCACATACTCAGAACATTTCTCCAGAAGAATAGAATATTTCTTTAGTGTTTTCATGTAAAAAACTTAAAGTGAGAATGATTTTTTTCAAATTTAAAATTATTTTGATCTGATTTATATTCATCAAAAGCAATTGAATAATCAATTAAGGGATCAATCAATTTTTTTAGTTTAAAAAGTTATAATATTTTTAGTTGTGATATTCTTTATATTTATTGAATTTTATGTTAATGTATTAATAACTTAATAATCAATAATGTTGCTTTTTTAGTCTTTTTAACTTTTTTAAAAGTATAATTTTATCTTTTATTTTTTATCTTTTAATTTAGGTAAATTCATTCCTTTCAATTGATAGATTGACAGATAACAATGTTGGCTCTTCTTTATTTCATTCAATTGAATGCTAATGTAGCCAAATAATGTTATGTAAAAGAAATTTTTTCACCTTATTTATTGTGTGATAGGCATGTATATTAACTTTTTAATGTACATCCATCCTTTTGGGCATAATTGAGGCTGGTCAATGATGCATAGCATAGTACAATTCTTTCCTTCTAAGGTAAAGTGAAGATGGTCCTTACTTGAGTTTCAATCTTTAAATATAGCGCAAGGTTGGCCCGGTAAACCAAAGTTCCAATATGAATGTTTTGAAAGTTTATGTTATTTATAAGGTGATCCACCTTAAATCTAAACCCATTTCATTTTACCAACAATATGCATCTGGGTTTGCCAGATCATCAATTCCTTCTCAGCCAACACCATTTGCCAGATGTGCTCTGCATGTCGTGAGTCTTGACCAGCAAGGCATGAGGAAATGCCAGGTTCCATCCTTCGTCAACAAGGACCTCGTTTGCGTTCACGGCTTAAAGTCAATGGATCTAAATAACCAAGAAACTCGTTAAGTTTCTTAAATATTATTGAACAAATAATGATTTGAGATCTTCTCATAACGTTACACTCAAATAGCATTAGCCAATCCTCTTATATACGCGCGTACACCGATGTGTCAACTCCGCTAATAGTATTACTGATTCGGTTACCTGGGTCATTGTGTACAGGGACACACGCTACAAGGACGTTTACCAAAACACCAACCAAGTCCGCTGCATGCCCCTCTCTCATCTGTGTGCTCACTACTACTGTTAGCTATCACCTTTCAATTTGCGTTTGCTTTCATAACCAGTCCTTTTCCGTTCAAATTTGTATTTTACTTCATTTACTTCACCGTTCCCACCAAGTTTACGTGAAAGCTATTGTGATATATATGTAATATATATATATATATATATATAAATTTTTAAAGTTTATAAATTTAGGGATAATTATGATACCTGTTTAAGATATATATTCATCTAAATTATTATAACTGATAATAAATTTATTTTTACTTGATCATATAATTATTTATAAAATTATATCAACTCGCAATATTATTTAGAAATTCCATTCATTTTTTTTATTTGAACAATTATCTCAAATATATATCTTTGAGTCCTAATACCATAAAATCAACCATATTTTAAGAAAACTTTTCCCTACCAAATTATGGGACAAAAATCTCACAAAGAGAAAGTGTAATCGTTAAATTTATAAGTTTAACAATTCAATATATTTAACTATCATTAACACCAGCTTAGTTTGATGGTATTGTGCTGCTCAAACGCAAGGTTGTCAAGAAGGCGCGTTGGCTGAGCGTAAAAAGGGCGGCTAAAGAAAGAGCTGTAATTAAGCTGGAGCTAGCAACCCCTCATACATACCCTGTAACTCATGCAACATAGATGGGCTCCAGATCATTAACCAACTGATGTGTTTGAACACTACGGAAAGCTATACCATATATAGCAAATATGCAATCATGCTGCAACTCTTCCAAACCAACACAGCCACAAAAATTTAATATGCATTTACACGATTTTCATAATTTCCCACCAATTAGCCAGCGAAGTCGACATTTTACTCCGATCCATCACATTCAAGGGTGCGACAAGAAAATAACATAAGCACACCTAAATTTGTGATCGCGTGTCTAACCATAAATGAAGACCTAGACGGATAGCTTGATAAATAAGTTACTATTAAATTTGATTTAACATTAGAGAAATGAGGAACACAAACGCAGTACTTGGCCGCCACGGCAAAATCTGAGGTTGTATAGCTCCATTAAAAAAAAAAAAAAAAATCTGAGGTTGCATGGATGAGTTAATTCTCCTCTTAGACATAGTTTGTTTTCTCTTGCCGTAATTAGACCTTCTTACATTACGGCCATTGTTGGTTAGTGTGTTTTCTATTTCATTAATTAATCTTAGTTTGTAAGAAAAGAGTTCTGAATTGAGTTTGAACGGAAACCGCGGGCTTTGAAGTCAAACCCATGTAATACAGATGTGCATAACATGATGTCGGCCATTATGCATAAAATCCAAAGAACATAAGCAACTTTACAACAGCTCCCCTTACCTTGGGCAAAACACAACAGCTAGAACTCAAACAAATGCCTAGTTGTACGTAATGACATGATTAGAGAGACAAAAGTCATTGTCCAAACATTTCATATTAATAATTTTGAGCACAATTTGCTTACACAACCTTGTTGTGTATATAAAGCGGACCACTTCTCTTGTGAGCTTATTATAATTTCGTAGCCAAAAGGTTCTGTCCTGAAATTCCTTCCCTCTTGTCCTCTCTTCCTGCTTCCCTTGCCTCTGTGTTTCTTAAGTACTCTGTTTTGTTCCCCCCCCCCCCCCCCCCTCTCTGTGTTTTCTTCTTAATTTGCTCGTAGAAGAACAATAAAAAAATGGGTGCTCTTGATTTTCTCTCTGACTACTTCACAATTTCAGCCCCAAGAAAGAAACGAAAACCAATGCAGGTTTTTCATCAGCTCCAATCTCATTTTGTTCCTTGTTTCTGTGTCTACAATTAATGCTTGGCTTCTAAAAGCAAATTTGTTTTTCTTCGTTGTTTTACAGACAGTTGAAATCAAGGTGAAAATGGACTGTGATGGCTGTGAAAGGAGAGTTAGACACGCTGTTTCCAACATGAAAGGTTAATAACTCTCTTTCTTACTCATTTTATTTATGCCTTTCTCTTTAAGTTCTACATATGTTGCCACTTGTAACTTGCTCTTATAAATCTTACAATCATTAGTTTTTTCTAATTCTCTCTGGAAAATTTTTAGGTGTTAAAGCCGTGGAGGTGAACAGAAAACAAAGCCGGGTAACGGTGACTGGATACGTGGACCCAAACAAGGTGTTAAAGAAGGTGAAAAGCACAGGAAAGAAAGCAGAGTTTTGGCCCTATGTTGAATATAATTTGGTGGCTTATCCATATGTAGCTCAGGCATATGACAGGAAGGCACCGGCTGGTTATGTGAGGAACGTTGTCCAAGCACTCCCTAGCCCCAATGCACAAGATGAGAAGCTCACCACCCTTTTCAGTGATGAAAACCCTAATGCATGTTCTATCATGTAAAACCATTTCAGTGATCTACAAGAAGGACTCGTAACTTGATACATGGATTCTCTGGGAAGCTACTCTTTTAATTGGTAATATCAAGTGGTGAGAGATAGGCACAAACTTATGAGTTAAAGACTCGTAAAGGGATTACCTCTGGAATTCATCTACATAACTATGTATCTATCGTTTTACAGTGAACCATAAGTATGAAGTGAAACAATCAAGTGCTAAGGGAATCCAATTTTAAGTTATTGCTATGTGCATCATTTCATGTAACAATTTTGGGGACAATTAAGTATTAGTCTTTTGGCCTATATTGCACTTCTAAATAAATTGCACAATGTACTATTAGCATCTAGAATCACTAATTGGTTGTAATTAGTGACAATAGATGCTAATTATATTGTGCAAACTTTATATATTTTCTATACGTACATTCGATTTTGTTTTAAAAAAAAAGTAATAAATTATATATTATCTTGAACTTAAACTTATCCTACAGATTAACACTGAATCTAATTTTGATCCAAAAATAAATTATTTCTTTAATTAATTATTATATTAGTCTAATTATTGACAAATAAATAATTAGTATAGTAATTTAATTATTAATAAAAACATAAATTTATATATTACGAAATTATATTAAGACATATACTAATTATCAACATGTTTAAATACTAATTATCTATATGCTTAAAATCCCAGGTTTCATGGTTAATTATTTATATCAATGATTTGCGCTGCACATAGTGCTCGTTCTCTTGCGTAATTAGACATGATACTTTGTATTATGATGACAACACATAGCACACATTATTGCTGCTATTATTGGTTTTTATTTAATAATAATTGATTATTTTTTTGGTAGAATAATAATTGATTATTGTAAATTAAAATTAGGGATGAAAATGAATTTAGTCAAATCGAAGTAGTTCAAAGTTCAACTCGATAATTGGCTTAATAAGTGAGTTTTGGCTCATTCAAGAGCCAAGGTTAAGCTAATAAATTAAGTTCGACTCATTTAATTTATAACTAACTCAATATATATATATAAGTTAATTACAATATATGCATAATTTAGTATTTTAAAAATTTGTAATATAGGGGATATAAATTAATTAAAAAAATGACGAATTTATGATATTAGTTAATTGCTTATTGGGTCTTTAAATGTGATATATGACTAAGCAAATTTTTTTAATTTATTTAATTAATTTTGGATTAAATAAGCTAAAATCGTATCAAATTATAATTAAACTGACTTAAATGTCATAATTCATACATGTAAGATATCAAGCCGAGTTAAGTTGCTTGTTAATTATATACGAATAAAATTTAATTTACATTAAATATAAGTTAAACTAAATTTAATTCAGTTGAATTAGAGCTAATCTCAACTCAACTGACTTATTTTTACTCTTAGTACGAAAAAAAAAATTTTTAAATTAAATTTAACAGAAACCCGTGCAGTAAAGTCAAATTATTGTAATACAGATGTGCATAGCATGATATAATCCATTCTGCAGAAAAATCAGAGCAATTCTGGAACTTTACAAAAGCTTCCTTTTTGGGCAAAAGAAAAGAGCGAAGTTGCGGCTTGCGTATAAAATGTTCTTCCTTCTCAAATAATAACTTGCTGGGTTCAATAACTTGTCAAGTAACTGTAACTCAAAACACCCAGTTTCCAATCACGATACTTGGGGAAGAAAAAATTTCAGGGACAAAAGTCAAAACCTAAGAATTTTATAATAAATAAGTAGCTTTTTAGCATAATTTAGTGCACTTCTGTATATATAAAGGGAACCACTACCCTTTTTAAGTGTATATTTGCTACAAAATTTCTGTCCAAAAACTCCGGCCCTCACTTCCTCTCCGCTTCCTCTGCCTGTTTTTCTCCCTTTATCTTTGAAGTGTTCTGCTTTTTCTTTGCTTAAAGAAGAGCAAAAACAAATGGGTGCTCTTGATTTTCTCTCAGATTACTTCACAGTTTCCATCCCCAAAAAGAAACGCAAACCAATGCAGGTTTCCATCTACTTCTATCCTATGTTCCCCCTCTATGTGTGTGTTATGGGTTGGCCGTATAAGAAAATTCTGAATTTCCATTTCTTTTCTATTTATTGTATGTCTTGCAGACAGTTGAAATCAAGGTGAAAATGGACTGTGATGGCTGTGAAAGAAGAGTCACGCATGCTGTTAAGTACATGAAAGGTTAATACCTCTCTCTGTTTCTCCCCCCTCATGTTCATGTCACCAAGAGACTCTTTCTCTATTTATCCATGAAAGCACAAATCTCAAGCACTCAACTTTATGGTAAACAGCACTTGCATGCTTCACAAGGCATGGCGGTTTTCAAGCCATAAATTGAAGAAACCCATCTATTTTCCCCTTGCCAGCTAGTTGATTTAGTGTAACAACCTCTAAATCAAGCAGAGCCACTCCATGTGAAATTTATGTTTAGCAGACCCAATAAATCAAGCCAAAAACTTAAAAGAGCTCTGACAAAACATCTCTTCTTCTCATTTCAAGTTCTTAGTTTTGATTTTCTGAGCATTAATCCTTTTATGTAGAAGATTATGGTGTTCGGTATGGTACGTAAGTTATTCATTGTTAGTGCTCATAAACATGGGAAAGATTATGCAAAGTCGGTGAGAAGAACTGGACAAGCGCTGAAAGTGGATCTTTCACTTCAGTTTTAGAAGATAAGAACAACTTAATTCATACTTGAGAGAATTCAAAGCAAAATTTGAAGTAGATCCCCCCTCCTCAAAAGCAGATCTGTCACTTCATATTATTTATATAAATTATTTTTATATTCTAATTATATATATTTTTTTAATTTTTCTATATATTCCCTCTCTAAAATTTTTTTTTTTATTTGTGCGTTCACCAATAGTTTTCCAAACCATTTAAGCTGTCGCTAAATCGCAATAAATGCTAGAGGAAACCTAACACAGCCTCCCTGTCATAGCCACTAATTTGTTATAATCTATAACATTTTTTATTGGTGTCCTATCAATAATATTTTTTATTAAAAGATAGAGTTTTGTATTTATAATGTTTGCTTCTTTTTTTTTTTTTAACACAATAATTCAGGTGTTAAACAAGTAGAGGTGAACAGAAAAGAAAGCAAGGTAACAGTGACGGGTCACGTGGACCGAACCAGAGTGTTAAAGAAGGTGCAAAGCACAGGAAAAAGAGCAGAGTTTTGGCCCTATGTTCCATATAACTTGGTGGCTTATCCTTATGTGGCTCAGGCATATGACAAGAAGGCACCAGCTGGTTACGTGAAGAACGTTGTTCAAGCACTGCCTGAACCAGATGCACCAGATGAGAAGTTCACCCACCTCTTCAGTGATGATAACCCAAATGCTTGTTCAGTTATGTAAAGCATAGCAATATTCTCAGTAAAGTTGGGTCTATAGTCCTTATCAATCTGTATATTTAGGACCTCTTGTAAGCCGTATCTTTGTTTCATGTAAGTAGGGACTAAGAAAAAAGCTTTACCTGTTAATTTAGAGAATATATGAAGTATATAATTGAAAAGTTTTCTTTCTAACTATCCTAATTTTTCTACAACCTATCGATTCCATCCCCATCATCACCGCCCATCTTTTATGCAGAAGAGAGAGGCATCCTAAGAGATTGAGACAACAGACATTCGCTTTACTCTCTTTGATTACTATATATTTTACCTTTGAGGATTTCAAACCCTAATAAGTGTATTTCATCTAGTTATTAATCAGTAACTCAACTGAGTTGTAATTACCTTCCACAATATAGTAAATCAGTGGCCTTCATTGCAGACCAATTAAGGATCTGCACTTTCCAGACAAAAGCAATTAAGAATCCCCATTCAAATTTAAGCACTTTTGTCTAAATTTAATACATTTGTTCTCTGATGAATGCGAGACTCGTTCTCGTTCAGAGAAAAGACTGTAAACGAAATTTATTTGTTTTATTGACTAAATATACATATTATTTGGGTAACATGTAGTATTAGGAAACAAAGATTATTTTATACCAAATTTTTGTTCCCCAACTTTTCACACATTTTTCTAATATAGATTAGACAATTGTAAACAGGTATAAGTCATGCATGTCTTTACAGTCAATAGGAATTGGTCACATAACCCATGTTCGTTCTCTGCTTACTTACCTTAGACAACTCTTCTCTCTGTCTCTTTCAATTAAATTCACTAGATTTAGGCTTAATTGGTGACCCTTTGTAGGTCTCTAAAGGTAAAGGATTTCAATAACAAGTAGGGTGAAGGATCATGCATGATTGGTCCCAGAGATCATACTGACAATTTGTTACAAATTAAAGGGGCAGGTTATATAATGCTGCCGCTTCTGCATTTCTTTCTGAGGTAATCAATTAATTAAGTCATAAAGTATGCTCTTTCTAGTCATGAGTCATGTATAGGATCATTTACGTTTAGGATAAAACCATTTGGAAGCAAATAAAAGAACATGATCACTCCATATCTTTACTACTAAGTTAGTTGGGCTTGATTTTTATTATCTTATGAGTAGGGGTCGGAAAGTAGATTGGTCCATCTTTATATTCTACAGTTCAATTATAATCCTCAAAAAAGGAGCTAGGCTTTTATATTTGGCACAGGATTCCTAACTAGTGAAGCATTTTCCTTTTTGGGGCGGTTCTTTTGGCGTTGCATGATCAGTTGGTCGTCTTAGCAAGCAAGTAAAAAGAACAACCAAACAAAACAAAATAAAAAAAGGAGATAGATACATCACATCATCTCTTTTCTTTTCTTTAGGTTTATCTACTCTCACACTTTTTATGATCGTATAATTTTTACTTAATAAATTTATTTAAATATTAAATTTATTAAATTTTATATATTAAATTATAAAATTTAATAAATTAAAAATTTACATATATTTTTATGAGAATAAAATTATAAAAATAACTTTTTCATTTTTCTTTTCTTCTCTTTTCCTTGTTCATGGTGATCTAATCTTCTGGAGTTAGAAACTAATTAATTAATGTGGAAACTCGAGTTCTTTTGGGATGTATATTTCGAACTGTGGACTGCTCCTTGCCACTCCTCCTCTATGAGAAGGAAGCTAGCTCGTGATGCCTATAAGAAAATAGCAAATCATCTCTGCATGGAAACCTGTAATTAAGGAAGAATAATCCACACAATACCATGGGATCCAGACGCAAATGTCACCCAGATTACATGTCAAGCACAATGCAATCCTTCTCTTTATCCTGTAGTTCTGACTACTCTAATTTTCTCCGCCGCAGCTACTTCCGCCTCCTCTCAAAAATTTCTTCCAGGACATTCTGTCTATCAAAAGAGAGCACAAGAATATGTAAAAAGAAACAAAAGCAATCAAATATGGAAAAGGGTCGTCCTAGAGTCAGTGGCAAGACGGGTTCTCGGGTTGGTAGTTTTCTCACTTAAAAAATTTCAAAAGCGATTAAAAGCATTTTAGATGCTTTGAATTGATTCCTATCGTTGGCACTTTGTGATAGGGCGGTGCATGAGTCGTAATGTAGGTTCTTGAGAAAGAAAGAAGCTTCCATGCACGTTGCTTAAAGGGGTTGCCTTTGCCAAATTCTTCATTAATTGGTCAACGGAAAATCCCATCTTCCTTCAAAATAGTAATTAACACGCCTAATATAATTTATGCAAGAAATCCCAAGCCTCTATTAGCATTTGCAAACAGGTTTGATCTGCAGTACCGGCATATTGTAAAAGAAAATGTTGGCAACGAAATCGAAAATGAATATTTGATCGCAGAGAGAGATGAGAGAGGAGAGAGGAGCGAGTAAATGACAAGTGGCGAGTCATTGGCAAGTGGCCATTAGAGATTTGCAGCTCCAAATAATGTTTGATCGCAGCAGCTATTTCTTTAATATTTTTCTCGTGCTATGCTCAATTATGTTATTGGACTTTCAATTTCTTTTCTCTCCAAAATATTTTTTATTTGGTAAATAAAAATTAATTTTATTTAAGATATTAAAAGTACTCAAATGAATAAATTTTTTTTAAATAAATATTTTTTATATATAAAATATAAATTTAAAATAATTTAATTAAGATATTCCAACCCCTACTAATCAACTCTTTCGTTGGACTTTCAGTTTTTATTCACAGATTAATTGGACTTTGACTGTGTTCTTTGGGTGGTAGTGGCTTCTCTTATGGGCTTGTTGTTAGCCTGTTAGTGAAATTTTGAGCTTATATTCCTCATTTTGTCCTTTTTACTTCCAAAACTGAAGATTTGTTACCCAAATACCAAAATTCCAAAAGTATCAACGTCTGATTTTAAATTTTATTGTTTTCCAAGCATAAAGGTCAGATAATAGCCATTTAACACACTTAAATTCATTTTTTTTTATATTGAAACTGTCCCTTTTGCTTATGAATTTTTGGGGAGTAACAGTTTGAGACACTATATAGAACTGTTATTCAATGTAGTAGAAACATCATAATGTTGGATAATATATATGTCATGTTATTCGAATTAGTGAGCTGCTTTAGAATATTAAAATTTTTTCTATATAATATAAAAATCTATAAATTGAAAGCATGTTATCGTTCAATATTTTATTCATTTGAAAATAGACCTACATGTAATTTTCTTTTTTTTTTACAAAACTAAATACCTGAATGCATTCAACACACTCTTATCATATGTTTTATAAATTATTTTTAATAAATTAATTGTCTAAAAATAGTGATAATGTAACTATTTTTTAACACATAACCCAAGCACTTCACCACAAATTTAATTTCTATCAAAAGGAGAGTTGAAGTCCCTTAATCTTTAATATTTTTCTTCTATCTCTTACAAAAATAGTGTATGATTACACATCTATCTTACTCTTGTTGATTTCAAATTACTATCCATGATTATTAGTTTTAGTTATATTTTCTCAAGTTGAAAAAGAGGAGAGCTATAACAATAGTCACATTGTAACTTTTAAAAATCACTTTTGGACATAGAACCGTAAAAGTAAAATTCACTTTACCACTTTCGTTGAAAAGTAATTCTTGACCCCACCAAATTACACTCTAAACATAGAGTTAAATGGTAGAAGAGAAAAAAGAATACATACGTTCAGGTCAAGTGATACTCCAACTTTGTTTGGTTAGCTACATACACCTTTCTTGGCAGTTTTGCTAAGATCAAGTTAAGTGATTAGACAATGAATTGTTCCTTCTTCTTATGTTTCTATTAAAAAATGATGTTACAGCTCTCACTTGCCAAGATGAGATTTTCTTCTGTGGAAAATTTATTGCTAATGTCCCATTAGTGGTAGTTGTAATAGTGTTTTTTCTTAATGTCCTAGTTTATCTTGCTGTAGGATATGAACAATATGATGAAATTTATAGAAAAATGGAAACTTTTTGACAGGATAAAAAGGTTTTAACATTGAGAAGATCGTAATGATTTACCCCATGGAAGGAAAGATCACCTGGGACCTGGGACTGTTCTTAAGAGTAGGATGTGTGATTTAAATGTGCTTTTTAGGAGATGGAGATGAGAATTTAGAATATCCTTCAACCTTTTGCTGTAACTGTTATTGATCTTTGTTATCTGCCTCTCGTACTTTTGGACCCTTTGTCTTACAGGTGGTTACCAAGTCCAAATAGATGCAGAGCAGCAGAAAGTAACAGTTTCAGGAAGTGTGGATTCTGCAACTTAGATCAAAAAAAAAAAAAAAAAACCGGTCAGAGCTGGTAAACATGCCGAACTTTGGTCTCAGAAAACAAATCAGAACTAGAAGCAGAAGAACAATTGTATCAAAGATGAAAAGAACAAGGAGCAAAAACAAGGACTGGGCTTGAGTCCTTAAAAATTCAGCAGAAATTTCCTGCTTTTAGTTCGGAGGAGGATGATGACTTCTATTAAGATTATGATAAGTACGATGAGCTGAGGTTCATCGGGGAGAAAGCTAATGAATTGAATTTGCTAAGGCAGCAGGCAGTTGATGCAAATAATGCAAAAAAAGGAGTCGGAGCCATTTCTGCTGTTACCAACAATGTTGGTGATGCCAATGGTAGCAAGAAGGAGGGCCAAACCAGAATATGGGAATGAAGCGTGGCCCTGCAGGGCTTAAGCTGAAAACCATGGCAGCTCTGAAGATGAACAATGCCCATTTGGCTGGTGAAGGCCTCAATCTTGGGGAGGCCAGAAGGGCAAATGACAGTGGTGCTATGATGAATCTAGCTGGTTTTAATAGGAATAGTGTTAATGTTGGTAGCGCTACTGTTCTAGGGAGCAATCGCAATGGTTTGGGAGGTTTTCAACTTCAGTCTAACAATGGGATTCCTGCATCTTCTGCAGGACTTCCAAATGGAGGTTTTGCCTCAAGTCAATACCCATCATCTCCGCTAATGAACTTGAATGGATTTTACAACCAACCATCCCCATTGTTGATGAACATGAATATGAAGACTATGGCATGCTATGCTGCAGCAGCCCCAGATGACGTATCACAGGTCCCCCTTAGTTCCTCCTAGCACTGGCTACTACTACAACTACAACTGCATTCCTGCCAATTACTCTTATGCCTTGCCTAATCAAGCTGAGGGTGATCACACAGCGGCATATATATTTAGTGATGACAACACTAGTAGCAGTTGTTCAATCATGTAATTGACAGATTGTAGAGCTAAAAAGTAAAAAATCTAAAGAAAAAAAGGAAAGGAGATGATAAGAGAATGGTAGTTTGAGTGAATCATGTGTGTCATGTGTAGTTGTTGAGATGTTTGCCTTTATTATTTTCAAGAAATTGTCTCCGGTTATGGCCCATGATTTCATGGGTAGCTTATGGGCTACTGTGCTAATAATAGATTAAAGTGATTTTTCCCAACTTTAGAATATAAATTAATTTAATATTAAATAAAAATTTAGATATTATAATAAATATACGTTAGTAAATAAACAATTTATATAATTAATATATTTTTATTTATTATATAAATAGTATGTTTCAAACGAATTATTGTTTAATATACACACGTTTTTAATTATAATTAAATAATGGATGATTGATCGGGCATAATCTTATTATATAAAATAATTTTAAATTTAGGCATTATTATTTAATTATGTATATTTTGTAATAATTCACAGTATAATTTCATTCATAATAATTTATTATACACATTACCAAGTGTAGCTTTTCGGTCACCCGTAGTCTGCAAAAACTAAGTGAGGTTACGATAGACGAATTCTTCGTGCGAGGCCCTCAAGAATCTAGATAAACTGATCTCTGCCCGGTTCGAAACGCACAGGCCGCCGTTGGAGACGGTGAGCCCCTCTCCTTTGCTGCGGCCATCGCTGAATCAGAAGTGCGATATTTCGTAATTCCATGGTTTTTCTTTTTGATATTCTGCATCTTCGTTCCCCTGGTTCCTTCTTTTCCTATTTGGAGGAACCTCCTCAAACAGGAGGGGAACAACGCATTTTCCAAAACCCATCGATGCAGAGGGTCGATACTCCAGATGTCGACGTTGTTAAATTTCAAAGGGCCAAAAAGTTCAAGATTTGATGCTTAAGCATAAGCTTTATTTTGAGCACTTTTGGTTTTTGATTATAAATTTATGCATTTACAAATAATGTAAATTCATTAAGCTGATATCCTTTTTAATATCTATCGAGCAAACTTGTTGTGGCTTTCAAAGTGAATTTCAATGCAAACTGTATTCTCGTTGTGAGATATAGTGTCTTGGAGCTGCTGGGAAAACGAACCCCTTTTTCTATAAAATTCTCGTGTTATGATATGTCATGTTATAATATGGTTTTAATTATTGTAGTCATGGAGGAGCAATTCATACTTAGAGTTCCACCTTCCGTTGCTGAGCGGATAGAGCAGCTTCTTAATGAAAATCCCTCCTCTTCTGAAGACAAGTCATTGGATTTGTCCTTTTCTGGTGAGTGATTATATGGTTTTCTTGCATATGTTTGCACTATATGTTTTGGAATGTCTGTTCATATGTTTTTATTTAACCGTATGTTAGCATCGTATAGCTGAGCTGATTCTGTTTAAACAGTAAGAGTTTCACATAACAAAAGACTCATATATCTTTTGAAACAGTAATTTTCCATTTTTGGTTTTTGAATAAAACTTTTAAATGTGATCAGCCCTTTTCTAATTAGGCTTGCTGATGAAGGCTATTGGCAGCAGCCTTTAAAGACTTATAAAAGACATGGGAAAGCTGTCCAAACATTAATTTGGCACATGCCCAAAGAAGGAGATCCATTTTGGAGCTTAATCAGGAGTAAATAATTATTAGGTGTATTTTAGTAATTTTGGCAGTAATTGTTTTAGAATTTTCGCAGCTTATTTTATGTATTTTGGTAGGAGCAGACTTTTAGTCTATTTGGGTTTGTTTTTAGGTATTTTAATACTTATAGGATTTAGATATGAGTTTTAATCCTTGTCCATATAGGATTAGGATTACCGTGTGGGTTCTAATCCTTATCCATATAGGATTAGGATTCCTTTTCTTTTAGGATAAGTTGTAGGAGGCTTATTTAAACACTTGTGTATTTCTTTTCAGATTAGACAGAGTTTATGTTTATGAGAATTATTCAGAATTTGCTTTGATTGTGTGATGCGATCAAACCCTAGGTGTGATGCCTTGGGACCCTAGGTGTGATGCCTTGGGACCCTAGGTGTGACTCCTAGGTTTCTTTTTCTCCTTCTCCTAATTTTCTTCACTCCTTCTTGCACCAAAATCCTAATCTCGCAGCCCCTTTCACAGCCATAAACATTAGCCCAATTATTCCTAATAACCCATTCTATTGTCATTAAAGCATCAATTCCTTCATACACAGACCCTAGCCTACCAAGTTCCTAACTTTTCTACCCTTCCATAGCCCCAAAACTCTGATTACAACAAAGCCCCACTGCTGTCCTACATCACTTGCTTTGTTTAACATAAGTAGCTTTCTGCTACTAAAATTTTCCGGAATTAGTATCTTATGAATTATGATTCTATAATGGTCTAAAGAGTTGGAAAGGCTGTTTTTTTTCAAGGGTGGAAATCAATTTTGGACCAAGCTCAAGTGATCTTGAGTCCTAATATCTATCATTCTATCCATCATTCAGCACCATAAACTGACAAAATCTTAAGTACCTTCCATTACCTTCGTGTATAAATTGCTACCTATGGGTAGCAGAAGTCAGTTTTAAGGAATCAAACAATATAATGCTACCACTGGTCTTGAGATGCAGATCACCTCTCAATCTGCTGGCCATCTTTGCAATAAGCTAGTGAGTATCATAAAAGAATGACTACCTAAATTGTTAGTATTGAATACTGGTTCTAAATTATGTGCAATTCAAATATTTACAATTATTCAAAGAACTGCTTCTATTTGAAAAAATGTTTTGGAGAGAGAGGAATGCTTATAATCCATCTGGAGATATCCCAACAAGCATTGGATATTGATTTATGAGATCCCACTAAGGCAAGTGACTTTTGGGTTAATGGTACTTTGGTTGTCAATTGGTTGGAGTGTGCAACTTCTTACCCGTCTTTTGGGATGGGAATGTCACTATGAAATCTACTTCTACGGCGCCCCCCCCCCCCCCCCCCAAAAACCAAAACAAAAAAAACTTCAAAGGAAGACAAATTAATTATGTATTTTTGTTAATGAATGTTCTTTCCAATAGTGTCGTCTAATCTACATAACTAACTCCACCTAGTTGTTGTTGTTGATGTTAATGAATTTTCTTCCATGGACTATTTATTAGTTTGAGACATAGTTACAAGTGCCATATTGCAATATCAAACCACATTCATTATTCATATTATTTCCATGGATGTGCAAATGTGTGTATCGTTAGATGAACTTTAGGATTTTAAAATTGAAGAAGATTTTCAGGCAGAATTTTTTCAGGCAGAATACTGCTGCTGGCTATTCTTCCATTTTGCTTACAGTTTTTAATTGTGCATTACGCAGCATTGCGCTTAGGGCTAAAGTGACATCACATATTGCAAATTGCATTGCAGTTGCACAGGGCAGTTTGGACTCATTGTACACATATTAAATATATTTCCAAAAATAACAATATATAGAAAATAGCCTTAATAAATATTAAAAGCTTAATTTTGACTTCTCTATTCCTTCCAAGAAGGTGCTGTTTGGCTCTAATGATAACAGCTGCCGAAGTGTTGCCACAAAAATTGCATTGGACTTTATATGGCTGGTTAGGATCAACATTTTTATGGTACTTCCAAGCTGGATCAGCAATTGGTACTCTTTCTGCTAGTGTTAGTGATACTCATTGACAACCTAAATAGGAAGCTGAAACATGAAGCAGTTTCAGTTATGTCAAACATACTGATTAAGGCTAATAATTTAGGGACTGTTGCATACTAATTTAAGGCTAATAATAACTTTCAACCCATGTACAACTTGAATAAAGCCCTGCGCTTGTGGCAGCAGGGGCTGCCTAGCCTTCCCAACCGCAGACAATGGAAGAAATTGGAGACAAATTGAAAACTCTGAATATAATACCTGGGCAGCAACTGTTGAAGGCAGAGAACGAGAAAGAGCAAGGGCTTCAAACAAACTTAAGATTTTCAGAAGGAGAGAGAGAATAAGTAGACAGCAACATGCGAGAACATGAGACAGAGGGAGAGCACTTTCCACTTCAGATTTTAGGACAGAAAGAGCCAAGATACTGAGAGATGGAGAGCTGAGAGAGAAAGAGAGCATGGAAGAGATAGAAGTTATCAGTTGAGAGAGATAAAGAGCTGTTTCAATTTGGGAAAAAATAAAACATTTTACAGCCAGAAATCCATATTGTGCGCATGGTGTGCGCAATGTGCAAAAGAAAATTGTGCACAATATGAATTCCACAATGCAATCATGAAAAAATCGCACCAAGATGCATTGTACTTAATTGATAATTATGAACCAGATGCTCTGCAAAGCAGCAAAAATATGCACACAATACCTGGGAACAAGCCCTTATGTGGTCTACACACCAGCAACAAGACATTAGTAGAAATCCTAGTATGTATTGCTAGCCCGACAAAACTCTAACCTTCCAAATTGAAGCAGCTAGGGCAGTATTACTAATGGGTCCCAGATTAATCCAGGAAATGAATATCTAACCAAAACTTGAACCAAGCTTCACAGTTCTAAGATTTGGATTCCCTGACTTCTTTATTCTCTGACTGTGATAACTTTCTCTCTATTTCTCTAATTCTTTCTATTTTGCATTCAAATCTTATTCTTTGACTTTGGTAACTTTCTCTCTATTTCTTTAATTTTCTCTATTTTGCATTCAAATCTAAGTAGTGAGTCTCATTTTTTTTTTCCTCTCACTTATTTTTCTTTTCCTTAATTTTGTTTTTATATCTCACTTACAAACTTACTATACCCTAACTTCCAAAATGGAAGTTAGGAGATCCCAATCCGCAATTCTATGAGAACTTACATAGTATCCAGGGAGATTTTATAGATTCCTTTAATTAGGAGAACGAAAATTGGATAGATTTGCTTCACATAGCTATTGTCAGTTTACAGACAGATGAATTGCTATATGTCTGAAAATGCTTTATCATTGTCATCTACATCATTCTTGATTAATGGAAAAAGGCCTAAAATTGAGTTATGAAGTGTTGTAAGAGTAAAAATGTACTAGCTTTCCAGCATAGGTTTTACTTTACCCAAGCATCTGATTTCAGACAAGATGCTTTCCTGAGCATCTCTGTAATTCTGTAGATCTTGCTAGTGTGATTGTGTTGATAAGCACTTCCACTAATGTGTGGTGCAAACATTTTTGTTCTTGTAATGGATCCAGAGGCTTTGGAAATCTATTATCTTCTCTTTTTACCTCATATATTTGTATTTTATATTTTTTACTTTTTTTAATTTTTGTCTTGACAGAGGATGGTAGGAGTGGTACATTTGTCATTGGCAATGATCATTTCCCAGCATCTCTCTTGGACCTTCCTTGTGTGGTAGAATCGTATAAAACATATGATGACAGTTGTTTAATTAAGAGTGCGGACATTGGTCAGGTAATTTGTCTTTCAAAACAATCAATATTCACATCGTCACATAATTGCTTTGTGTCTAATCCTACTAGATGGTTGTTTTGGGTTGAAACAGATGATTATGATTAGAGAAGCAGGGGATGCAGCTCCTGATGTGATTGAGTACAGACATGGCCTCACTCCTCCCATGAGAGATGCCAGAAAGCGTAGATTTCGCAGAGAGCCGGATCTGAATGTATAAATAATCTCAACACTTTGCAGGACTATGTTCCTGATATGAAAATTCAGTTCCTGGATGAGAAGGGTTATTGGTAAAATGAATTTGTTGGAAATGAACTAAAGTAAAAAGGAGGAGGATTGGGTTACTTTCTTAAATTGGTAACAATGACAATATTCTATAAGAAAGAAAGTAGATGACAGATAAAGTATCTGGTAAAGCTTAGCTACTTGTTTGTGAAGAAATAACTATCATTAAAGCATATTAACGTGCAATTTAAGGTCATATAACATCAGAATATTGTAGTTATATTCTGTTTGCTTGTCTTTTCTTTCTAAATGTAGTTATAAAATTTTTCACTATTAAACTTTGCAGCCGGAGCTTGTCTCGCGTGTTGAGAAAGATCTTCTGAAAATCATGGCTGGAGGAACAGCGGAGAATGTGGATATCCTCACATGTTTAATATTAAACAAGATTGTTGTGTTTAGCTTAAAATGGAGTCTTGAAATTTCCAGCTTTGATTCAAATTTATGATCCCGCTTTCTACTTTGGTTTATTTTGTAGGAAATTGAAATTGGTCATTGCATCACTGGTCTTATTATCTAACAGGAAATACGATGTCCGTTGAAATCATTATTCTAGCATATTTGTTTCCGTTTTTAACTCATATTTAAGTTGATGGTACAGTTGGTATGAACATGCTTAAATTTTTATTTATTCCTTGACTGAGTTCCACATGTGGAAGCAGCTGAGCAAGAGGAAGAAGGGGATGAAAATGCTCGAGGTGCTAGTAAAAATCCTGCACCCACACCTGTAGCAAAAGATGATGTGCCAGAGACTGTTACGAATGCAGGCGAGCCTGACAGGAGCGACTCTGATGAATCTGATGACTCAGTTTGACTGTATTTGGCTACAAAATGTATATAGCAAGGATGGAAGCTTGTATTCTGTGGTTATCTTGCAACCAAGATATAAAACTTTGATTGCTGTATCAAAATCTAGCATATTGAATTTAGCTACAATGAATCTCGATTTCAAAATTGTATGTTTCATTAAGCTACAAGAAAAGTTTTGCACAATTTTCGCACAACCAAATTCAATGGAGCTATTGTTTTTGTTTTCTTAGGATTGCTCTATATTGAATTTAGCCTTTTAACCCTAGCTGGCCAATGTCTATAGCTTCGTGTATTTATGCTACATAACAAGTCAAAAGTAGAGAGGAAGGCTTTCCCACTTGAGTCAAATGGTAGCTGCCAGAATTGTTGCCTGCATCTGGTTTATAGGATATACATAAAACATGAATAATGTTGTTAGTACATCTTATTTGCGTACTCGTTGCTTATGTTTGTCTCTTTCTCTCTCCTTTATGCTTTCTCTCTCATTCTTCTCTTGTGAGAGGACATTGTTTCAATGTACTCAAAAATTATGTATACCTATCATTTTCAATAAAACATAACTCAGCTTATTTGTCTTGTTCATTCGGACCATACATGAGTAATCATTATTAGGCCTTTTTAACTTTCAGTGCTATGATGCTTTATCCATCAATGCTAGTGGAAGGCACAAAGGACTTCCAGAGATTCACAAAAAGGTCTTAAATTAATATGCAGTCTCTTCACTTACACCCTCTTCTCAATAGAGTATCAAAATGTGGGCAGCCCCAGATAGAAGCACTAACTAGATGCTTCGTCTGAAATTAATAATTAACTAAATGGCAGACCTTTTTGTGAATCTCTGCAAGTCTATCGTGCCTTCCACTGGCATTGATGGATAAAGCATCATAGTACTGAAAGCTAGTAGGCCTACTAATGATTAACCATGTGGGTTCATATAGTCAGAATGAACAAGACAAATAAGCTAATAATTTGTCGATTTAGTGATATCTCATGAAGTCTATTGTGCCTTCCACTAGCATTGATGGATAAAGTATCACTGTGCTGAAAGCTAGATAGGCCTAATAATGATTAACCATGTGAATTCATATAGTCAGGATCAACAAGACAAATAAGCTAATAAATTGTTGATTTAGTGATGACATCTCATGAAGTCTTAATTGATAAAGGGTATAATGAACAAGATTCGATCTTTGTTATTGTCCTCTTCTTACATTCAAAAGAAATAGTATTAACCAAGTTAAATTGATTGACTTGTTTTTACCCTTTTTTTTGAAGGGTTGCAGAGAGTCATTGATTTGCAACTTCTGATGTCAACTACTCCTGGGCCCAAATATGAATGTTTGGGAAGATTAAACTGGATATGTATTTCTAGCACGCATGAACTTTCAATGATCAAATTACTGGTACTAAGGAGGAATTGTTAGAGTAATTTGCACGAGGTTATGAAAAATTGGTAATAGTACGGGAGCTTCTAATTATAAGAGAAAAGGCATATATACCAGTCATCCAAAAGGTTTTCCAAGTCAAATCTACTTGATTAGATATACGTAAGAAGGGAAAGAACGCTGAACCATTTTCACAAATTAAGTTCATTTTATTAGTTAGAATCAACCGTTAGTTTTTGTTTTCAACTTTTAAGCTAAGCTAAATACTAGTTTTAAACTTTCCTCTTTGTCCAAAAGTATACTTCTGAGCAAAAGAACAGCTTGAAGAACATTTAATGCTATCGTGTGATGTGAAACACAAAGTTAATAATTGAATTATTATTTATATTTTATATTAATATTTATGAGATAATAATTATTTAAAAATTAGGGTTTGTGGTTAAAATATTAGAGATTATATTTTTAATTTAGTTAGAATATCCTTATCGCATATTATTGTTATTTTTATCTCATTTGTTAGTATTTTGTGTTTGATTTAGATATTTGCCTCCAGGATTACTTTACTCCCTAAATAGAGGGTTTTTAATTTGTTTCCAGTAGTTTGGATTATGAATGAATATTTTATTGAGCTAAATTTTTGTGTACAAATTTATGGTTGATTTTGGTAGCTCTGCTACATCAGGTTGACTCTTCCTATGTGAAAGGAGACGTAGAAGACATAAATGCCAAGCCTATTTAAGCAAATATCTGCCTTGCAGGTTAGTGACAAGACTCCATTTTTATCAATTTAGAGTCCATTTAAATGAGCTTTAAGAAAATTGTGGTGTCACTCTTTTTAAAATCACTTTTATTATAAGTTAAAGTTGTTTTATATTTAAATATAATAATTAAGAAATGCTTTTAAATTAAAAAATTGTTTAGATATAAAAGTAAAAAAGCCCTTTTGATAAATAAAATTATTAAAAAAATGCATAAAAAAATGTTTAGATAAAAAAGTGCCGATAAAAATTTTAAAAACTTTAGATTTTAATTTAATTGAATTAAAGATGTATCTATGATACTCATAATTTTTTTCAAAGTAACTACGCTTAGAGATGTTCTTTAATAAATTTATGACTAAGTTATCAGCTAATCATAATAACTATTTAAAATTTCTATTTTAATCCCAAAAAATTTCATAAATATATATTCTATAAAAGAAATATGTAAATTCTAAAACTAAATCCTAAAACAAAAGCTTTAAATTAAACTAAATCCCATATCATGAACCTTAAAAAATTAAATTTTAAATTATAAATCTATACTTAATCCCAAACGCTAAACCCAAAACTAAACCACAAACCCTTAAACTAAATCCTAACTCCAAATCATAAATTGTAAAACTAAACCACAAATTTCAAATCATAAACCATAAAACAAAATCTTAAGCTCAAAATCATAAACCCTAAAATTAAACCTCTAACCCCAAGTCATAAACTTAAAACCTCAAATCTTAAATATGTCATAGCATTAAGCTCTAAATCTTAAACTTTACAATTAAACCTTAAACCCTACAATTTAATCCTAAAACTAAATCTTAAACTCTAAAATTGACACCTTTTATTAAAAATAAATTTATGAGGCTTTTTGTGTAAATTTATGAAATAAGATACACAATTATTAAAAGTTTAATAGTTTTTATTTTTATCTGTTCAATCAGTTAACCATTAAATTGTATTAACCATAAAATTGTTTACAGACTTTATCATGTCTTCTTATTTAAGCACATCACCTCAGGTTTCTATACTATAAGTTTTGGTCCTAACGCAATAAAATTAGCCTTAAATTAAATTTTGACATAACGCAACTTTAATTGTTTCTAAATTAGATTTTTATTATAAATTGTGAAATGTTCAATTTGATCCTACCAGCTCGTAAAACAATTGGCATATCATCTCAATTTTTTTAATAAACTGTAAAATGTTCCTTTTGATGAATTGATGACCTACATCTAGAGGTGTTAAATATCCCAACCTGCAATAATTCATGATTAAATGGTGCAGAGCAAATTGATTTAGCAAGTTCATGTAATTTTATACATAAATATATTAATCACTCACATCCATCTAGCTGTGATCCAAAAATTAAATAAGGCAGGATTGATTAGCCTACATTTTTGTGGGTCATAAAATTGTAAATCCATTTTACCTTTTGGGTAGGGTGGGATAAGATAGTGAAGTGAGCTTAATCCACTTTAACACCTTTATCTACACTCACATGACTTCAGTAAGTTGGACCCACTTTGTCACTTCAATTAGAGGCGTGTACGGTTTGAGCTAGAATAAAAATTGGGTCATATTGGGTAAAATTGGATTAGCAATTTCTATCATGAATCCAACCGGTTATATGCATAGGCAAGGTTTTGGATCCAATTGGATTAACAAATTTTACCTGTATTTTTAATGGTCAATTCAAGTACGAATCAGATTTGACAAAAAATATGTAACTTGTTACCTACCAATATAAAAAAAATATGGATTAGGTCGAGTTTGAGTTAGCGTGAGTTGGTTAGATTCGGTTAGGTTTAAAAATTTTGCACGCCCGTACTGTTCCTATTAAGGGATCGCTACATCTGCAACAGTAGCACTAGCACACTTTCATCTTTGTGAAATCACACAACTGTGAGGCCCAGCCAGCATCAATGTGCATTCAGAAATTCTACACCAGCCAATTGGTCTCCAGTAGATTCTTGGAAGCCCTTCTCCGCCAAAGGCAGAAATCGTGGCCGCAATGATGGTCATCTATAGCATGAAGATTCCGAAGTCCAGCTTCAACTAGGAAAGATGATTCATGAGAGCAGATTCTCCTAGTGTGTCTCCCTAAGGAGTTATTTTGACTGCCTTGTAAAACTAGCTTCATTTTTTCGCCTTTATGTTCGCTTGTGATGACTCCATATTGTAAAAAGCACTAACAAATGTTCGATTAGCGGCAACCAGCTTCCAGCCTTATCGGAGAAAACTTCAGCTCAAGATTGTTGTTTGAGACTCAAAAATATATGATGGGGACCAGGGACAACTGCAACTCCCTATCACAGCGATCTGGTTTAGTAATGATAGAAAGAAGACGACAAACCAAAGGCAATCCAAGAAGAGGGCGAAAAAACGCAACAGGCGAGAAAGAGGGTAAGACCAGTCAACTACATGATGTCACGAGAACATTATTGTCCATTTAAGATTATAATAGCAGTAGCCCTGTTTTTCTCACTCTATGCTTCTGTTGGAAGCTCTAATTTCTTGCTTAAAAAAAAAGCCAATATTTAACTAGCTCTTGGTGGGACTTATGTTTGCTTTGATCAAGCACTGGTAGGTTCCCACGAATCATTAAAAAGCATCTTGGGTTGGTCACGTAGCCACCACGTTTTGGATATAAGCACCCCCCACAGTCTGAGTCTTAATATGAAACATATGTGAAAGTAATTAAATACCTTCCCATTAAGCCTTTAGGTAAGTAAAATATTTAATTTATTTCGTATGTATACAGGTCATTCGTCAAACCTATACAAGGTTGCAATCTTCTTTGTTCTCTAACATGGGCAACCATACTTTTTTATGTGCAAAGTTAAGGGTTAACTTTTTTTGTTTTTTGTCTTTTATACGAAATATTTTTATCTTATTATTAGATATAAAATTTATTTTTTATTCGTAAAAGAGAACTATAAATAGTATTTCTTTTTGAATAAGAATTTCTCCAAAACTTAAATATAGAAATATTAACACCAAGTCCTCTTAAAGTATTAATCTAGGCACTTTCATTGAGCCAATGCATTGTTGATTAAGGGTCAAGTTCAATTGAGCCTACTTACCCTCCAAAGTTTTAAACTTTTGATACATGACTTCTCATACCCGCATCTACCATATTTTTTTGCAACAGAACTATGTACGATTTCCATTGGAAATACTGTGAAATTTTTAAAATTCTTTCTAGATGTGATTTTTGCATGACTAGCTAGCTAGAGTGATTTAGAGATTGAGTATGAAAGCGATGTGTTTATCACTATTTTCATATTTTTATTTTTATACAATTTTTATTTTATATAATTTAAAATTATTAAATTTTTTAAATCACATAAATTAATTATGAGATTCAAATAATTTGATAACTCTTATATCAAGTATAAATATTTTGTTTTTATAAACATAGCAAATTCTTGCAATGAGAGATAGAGATAGTTTCAAGAGAATTATAAAATAAATAAAAGAAAAAAAATATAACTCACGACTTAAATTTAAATATAAAATAAATAATTAAAAGTATACTAAAAAAAAGAAATACAGCACATCCAAATTAAATTATTTAGGGTTCTTTGTGTTACTTTTTCATGACCTCTTAATTGCATTGTGATGGACCACCATAGATATACCTTTTTGTTTAAATTATTTAGGATTCTTTAGTATATCTCTTTCCGGAGACATCGAAGCGTGGCCTTTTTTGTTTTCAGCCGTGGCTTACAAGATCAGACAACCACTCACCGAATAAATATATATATATATACACACACACTATCTAGTCCACCCCGCCACCAATTCCCCTTCAAATTAACACCCCTCTCTCTCTCTCTCTCTCTCTCTCTCTCTGTGTGAATGCATGTTGTGAGCAGAATGAAAAACTAATAGCAGCCATGGAGAAAATGGTACTGAAAATCACCATTCTAGCTCTTTTGGGAGTTCTCACACCTGCATGGGCTTCGGATAAGCTTCTAAACCCATCCAAGTTGGAGATGTTTGTGGATGAGCTTCCTGATATGCCCAGAATCCCAGGCTATGATATTGCACATGGCCTTCCCAAATCCAAGTCTCTCGACATTGGCATGTTCAAGAAAAACTGGGTATGCACCTTCTTTATAATTTTTGAATCTGAACGTTTCTTCTTTTGTCTGATACCTTTTAATTGTTTAATGCCAAATTCTTTCTTGGTTCCTGTATCGATAATGGCTATGACACTAACACCAAACGAATTTAATGCTGTTCCTGGTTGAGCTCATGCTGATGGCTCACTAATTTAGAAGAGATTCAGAGAACATTAAACTTAAAACAGTCACAGGCCGGTAGCTATTGGTTGATGCTTCTACTTTCTAGCTAGAATGTTGATTAAGTTGCTGTATTACTTTACAGGTGCCATCCAGTATGCCCATTTCTTCCTGCATTATTATAATCAGTTGTCCACTAACACCAATACTATTTACAACTATAGCATGCACCATTCAAACTTGACCATATGTTCTTCTGGCCATTGATTACCAAAACTAAGATTAATGGCCTTTTAGTGGGCTATATATATAGTACTCCATCAGTTACTAAATAACAATTAGTTTTAGAATTTTTTTTTTCACTTTATGAAGTATCATATTCCTAAAACTAAAGCTTCATTAATATTTTTTTTTAGAAAAGAAATGAAGTTTTTTTAATATAAAAACAATAATTCAATTTTTTTTAAAATCTTGTACATCTTCCTTAAAATGCAATTATTTAAGAACAAAAAAGTAATTAATAATAATATTATAATTATAATTATTATTATTGTTATATATCACAACATCATATAGTACTAGATAAGGTTCATTTTTGGACTTTTTTTTGCGTTTTTTTTTCCAACTTCTAATTAAGTAATAAACTTTAACTATGAATTTTAGTATTTTTTTTCTTAACTTATGTAGGGGAAGGTGTAATCAGGATTTGGATCTAGGGCTTCTTCTTTTTTTTTTCTTTAGCGATTTTTTTTATTTATCGATTTTGTATTTAAACGGTGTTCTCTTATGTGGACCGTTACCATTTTTACATGTGGCCTACTTCAACCTGGTTCTTTTCTTTCTTTAATTTCTACCTCTTTCTCTTTCACTTTTCTTTTTTCGTTCTTTTCCTATTTTCACTGGATAGATTGCAGTGAGCTGAACTCAAGATATGCATTTTGCAGAAATTCCATAGGGACCTCCCTCCAACTCCCGTTTTTGCATATGGTGTGACCCAGAACACAGCGACAGTCCCTGGTCCAACCATCGAGGCCCTTCATGGAGTTGACACCTATGTGACGTGGCAAAATCACCTCCCTTCGAAGCACATATTACCCTGGGACCCGACTATCCCTACTGCAATACCCCGCACAGGGAAGGGCGTCCCCACGGTGGTCCATCTCCACGGTGGCATTCACGAGCCCCAGAGTGATGGAAACCCAGACGCATGGTTCACCGCTGAATTCAAAGAAACTGGGCGCACTTGGACGAAGAAGACCTATCACTATCTCAATCACCAACAGCCCGGAAATTTATGGTACCATGACCATGCCATTGGATTGACCCGAGTCAACCTTCTTGCTGGCTTGATTGGGGCCTACATCATCCGTCACCCTTCCATCGAGAGCCCGCTAGGATTACCCCACGGCGCTCAATATGATCGACCGTTGATCGTGTTTGATCGTAGCTTTCGCACCGATGGCTCCATATACATGAATTCCACCGGAAACAATCCTACCATTCACCCACAGTGGCAACCGGAGTACTTTGGTGACGCAATCATTGTAAACGGCAAAGCTTGGCCACAATTGAAGGTACAACGTCGTAAGTACCGATTCCGCATAATCAATGCTAGCAACGCTAGATTCTTTAACTTATTCTTCACCAACGGCTTGAGATTCATCCACGTGGCATCGGATTCTGCTTACATTGACAAACCTTTCATGACCAATGATATTTTGTTGGGGCCATCTGAGACCACAGACATAATTGTTGACTTTTCTCAGTCAGAGAACGGCACTGCCATTCTAGCCAACGATGCACCTTATCCCTACCCCTCCGGTAACGCTGTCAATGAAGCTAACAGCAAGGTTATGAAATTCATCATCCTACCTGATCCAGTAGTTGACACGTCAAGGGTTCCTGAAAGGTTAATACAATACCCCGCTGCAGATTTATCCAGTGTGTCGCAGACGCGGTATATTACGATGTACGAGTACACGAGCGACGCTAACGAGCCAACTCACTTGTACCTAAATGCGAAGCCGTACGAAGCGCCTGTTACAGAAACTCCGCAAGCGGGGTCTACGGAGGTGTGGAGTGTGATCAATCTGACGAAGGATAATCACCCGCTGCACATTCATTTGGGTTTGTTCAAAGTACTGGATCAAACCGAGCTGGTGAAATCGCAGGAATTCAAGGATTGCATGACGAAGTTGAACGATGCGATCAAGTGCCACGTAGACAAATATGCCCGCGGGAGGAGGATCGAGGTGCCAGTTCACGAGAGAGGGTGGAAGAATGTGTTTAAGATGAGGCCCGGGTGCGTTACAAGGATTGGGGTCAGATTTGCTTACATACACACCAATGCATCATATGATTTTGATGCAACCGCGGAACCTGGTTACGTGTATCATTGTCATGTAAGTATTCCTCATGGTCCACCTAAAGCTTTTTCTAGGAAAACTACCCTCTCACAAAACCAACCTCACGAAGAGCTCAAGTAGCTGTTACTTCAATTTTCCGTGAACATTTCGTGAGGCTGGATTTGTGAAAATATTTTTTTAATTTTTTTTTTATATAGAGCAAACTTAATGGCTGGTGACACTTATATGCAGATATTGGACCATGAAGACAATGCGAAGATTAGGCCCTTGAAAGTTATAAAGTAGTATTTCTATCTTATGTCACTTTCCCAAATTTTGGATTGCATATTCTTTACCTCGGATATCTTAAATTTGGGATAATAATGAATATGAATAAATGTGGGATATGCAAAACGACATTTTACTGTAATGCCTTGTTAATTGTTATGTATGCAGGAGCTGGTTTCCAGTCCTCATTACTTCAAATTGTATTGTTGGTGATATATTATAATGAGAAGACTATTCCTTATTTATTTATGTAAAAGCAAAATAGAAAATTCAAGGAATTTCTAAGATTAATAAGCACAATATGTATTGTCAATGACCAACTAAATAAAAGAAAGTAAAAGTATAGGTATATAATACAGACTGCCTATTGTTGCATGTAAGGGCATGCAAAGAACCGTGACTTGACTTAAACTTGACTAACTTGTGATTCGCTTGTATATATATCAAGTGGGTAACAAATTATATAAATAATTTTATAAAAATTATCTTGAATCCAACCTAAACTGACAAATTTATTAAAATTAAATAAATAATACACTAATTCGACTAAACTTAATCTATGCATATAATTTGTTGAATTTAAATTATAATTTTCAAACCTAATTTTATCCAACTCCTAGTTGCATCTGAGTGCTCATTCAATTTCCTCTTTATTTCAACCACTAATTTAATATAAAATGAGTATTACTCATGATTAACCTCTTAATATGACAAGAGGTGAGAATCTATCCACATTTGCTACAAAACTAACATCTATTAAGAGGGATTTTTTGCCCTATTTTATAACAACTTTGCTATTATCATAAATAAATTAAAAAAAAAGATAGTTCTATAGCCATGCAAATAGATTTATTAAGCGCTTACAAAATTAATAATATAACATATTTACATTAACTTAAAAACATGCATAGTCGTTGTTCTGACTTTTTTCTATTTATTTTTATTTAAAATTTTTAAATCAAGTTTAATTAAGTTGTCTACACTCATAACATAGCATTAGTAAAAATAAACATAAATAAATAAAATAAAATAATACTACATCATTTTTGCTATTGTGAATAAGAAAATATAATATATCTTTAAAGCCAATATTGTGCTAAGAGTTAAATTCACAGTATAATATATTTAGATTGACATGTGTAAATATAATAGAAAAATAAGCTTATTAAGTAATCTAAGTTGTTAGCATATTTTGATGGAGAACTAACATAATTAGTTAGGCAACAATTCCTCTTATCCTTAATGATTATGCACGTTTATTAGATAAATTTTCAAACACTACAAAAATGGCTAACTTGCGATGAAAATATTCATCACAAATTGACAAATTCTATCACAAATTATATTCATGATGAAAAACAAACTATTAGAGTTGACGTTGTTGCAAATAGAGTTGAGACGAGACAAAAATGCTTATCACAAGGGTTTTATTTTCAAAAAATGTTCATCATAATGTGACTTCTCAAATTAGTCAAGCCCTTGGTTTTAAGCTTACTACTGATCTTGGTAAGTATCTTGCAGTGCCTTTATATCATGATAGAGTTAAAAAGCGAACATTTGAGTATATTATTGACAAGGTTGCTAGTTGTCTTTCATCTTGGAAAAATCACACTATCTCCTTTGTGGGTAAAGTCACATTAACAAAATCTATTTTGGAAGCTTTTCCTTCTTATACTATGAATACTATTATGCTTCCTTTGGGTGTTTGTTTTGTAATTGAGAAGAAATGCTGAGCCTTTGTGTGAGGTTTGACAAATGATTAGAAACAAATAAACTTGGTGAAATGAAAGGAAGTTTGTCAACTTACGTCGCATGGTAGTCTTGGTCTCCACCATTTACGAAAAACTAATATGGCATACAAGCTAAAAGATGGTTAGATTTACTTAAAAACAAGGATACTTTATGGGCTCAAGTACTTTGATCTAAGTATAGATGTGGCTTAGATCTTATCCCTAGGGTGAGGAAGGCCCAACTATATTCAAATTTATGGATAGGAATTAATAAATCTTGGCCCCCATTACAAGATTGTCTAGCTTGGGCTTTGGGTGATGGTTAGTATATTAGGTTTAAGAGAGATTACTAGATTTAGGGTATTGGCTCTCTTGATCAATATGCTACTAAGAGTATTCCTAAAGGTGGTCTTGAGAAGGTTGTTGTTGATTTATTATGGGGATTAGAACTGGCAAATTCTATCTTAGTATCTGCCTCAAGACATTTGTGATCATATTTCAGTAACCCCTATGCCACGTGTAATAATTGGTGAGGATAAGGTTTGCAAGAAACACACAAGCAATTGTGAATTTTCATTGAAATCAACCAATCAGGTTGCTTGTCATGGAACCAACTTTGAAGACCATAATTTTTAGACAAAGTTTTGGAGGTGGAGATGTCTAGAATAAAGTCAGTCATTTTTGTGGTTGTGTGCAAAGAACTAGATTCTTACCAATTCACAAGGAAAGCACTTGAATGACGTCTAATGAGAGCAATCATACATGCCATGACCACGTGGAGACTATGCTACATGCATTGCATGATTGTAAGGAAAGTGCTATTACTTGGATGTGCATGATTAAACCTTCCTTCTAGCATTAGTTTTTAATGGTTGATTTGAAAACATGGCTAATGCTAAATATGACATCAAATAGGGGGGAGCAGGATGATCAGGTTTATTAGCAATTACTATTTCCACTTACCCTTTATTGCTTTTGGAAAAGGTGAAACAAGTAGGTGTTCTAAGGCCAACTAGTTTCTAAGATTGATGTTACTTTATAGGCTCATATTCTAGCAAGCAAATTTTCCAAAGCTGAAGGTGATTTAGCTAGTCATCAAAAGAGCAAGAAGAGAATCAAGTAGTTCATAGGCTAGTCACCATTGCTTAGTAGAGGTGCTTAGCAATTCGGATCAGTTAGTTTTCAAGAGAAAACGAAACCAAATTGACCACCAAAATATTGTAAAACATTGAACTAATCAAACTACAAATTTCATGTTAACCAAACCAAACCAAACCAAACCAAACTGTTAGGCCATTATTTTATTCTAAAAGAAAAGAAAGTACATTCCATTTTCTTGCTTGTTTGGCTAGTTAAATTTATAGGTGCTTAATGCAGCAATATTGTACTAGTCCTTGTCTAATGCACTATATGTGAAAGGTTATGCTCTTGATCGCTTTGTAGAATGGTTATGGACCTTACAGCTTGTTCACCACAATAAGGTATGACTCTATCTTAATTAACAATATTTCATCTTTGTTATTATCCTTTTCCTACATTCAAAAGAAATATTATTGGCCAAGTTAAATTGATTCCCTTGCTTTGACCTTTCTTTTTTTTTTTTTTTTGTGTTGGAAGGGTTCTAGAGGGATTGGATTCTAGAAAAAACACCAATAGAATAACATAAAAAAAATATTGGTCTCATTTAACTTTCCTCTGACTTTTGTGAGAAGAAGTTTATCTACCTTGTTCAAAGGAAAAGCAAAGGATCCTGATCTATTTTGGAGAGTCATTGTTTTGCAACTTTTGATATTAATTACTTTCAAGTCCTTTTAAACCCTTTAGAGTCTACACTAGGAAATGTGAGAAAGCACAGATGGAAAAAACTGAAGTAACTAACCAGACTCTACTAATTCTCTACCCACTATGATCAGGCACATGGCCAACTTAGATTAGAGTACGTATGAGTGGCATTTTGTTAGAGGTTTGTCAGACATATACAGAAATAGAGGAATAAGAGAGAGACAAGTAAGTCAGAACTCACTGAAGGGGATAGGTAGTCAGGAGAGGAAAGAGAAATGGTTCATTTACTGTGTATTTGGAGCCATTGCATGGTGAGAGTAATGGGTAGTGGTCACCGTTTTGCCCCATTAAAGCACTAGGTTTGGCAGGTCATTGGGGTGAAGAATTTGAGACAATATGTTGAGAAGTTATATAATTAGTATCAAAGAGAAGAAGTAGCAAGGAACGGTGTTTAGGCAAGGTATTTCTAGTTTAAAACTTTGAGGTCCTTAATAGATACAAGAACCCCTTATACGTTTTTTAATTTTACTAGCTTATCACTATCGGCAGGCATTCTAAAAGCTTTCATGAGGTAAGAAGAAGCATATACATTATCGAGTTACTAGTAGATGATGATCTTGTATTGTCAATATTCCTGACAATATAACTCATGGTGTTACTAGAAACAAAAGCTAAGCATCCCATGCTTTACAATTAGTAGAGAATATGAACATTGATGCTTTACACCACTTCTTTAGAGTACTAGTTATATTCTAAGAACCAAAATATGGAATTGTAAGTTGAATATACTTTGGATGCCTAACATACCATTAGGTGGATAGATTTATATAGTAGTTTGTTTTAATTAGCTATGATCTGTGGTAGTTTGGTGGTCCTGCATGATTTTTCCTTCTTAAAATTAAGAGAAGTTTTAAAAAAAAAGAAAAAGAGAGAGAGAGAGAGATGAGGAGGCAAGAATTTATTGATGAGTGTGGCGAGGGCTGACTTGTTAAATTTAATTTAATATTTAATGTAGAATTATACATACCAATCATGAAATATCAAATTTATAGATACTAACCTCTTGAATTTATAATTGCCTTTGGTTATCCTTAATAAGACAAATACAAGTTAACACCATAGTTCATGTCACATCCACAAATTACTTGAAAAGAATTTCACACACTGTGTATGTGGAGAGCAAAGTCTTTCTCCACCAACACTACTTGCAAAGCATAGCCACTTTGAAGGAAAAGTAGGATACTACATAGAATGGGGAAGGGACCTAACCCTAATTTAATTACAACACAGCAAATAGACCACCCATCAGGGCCTTTTGTAATATAGGCTCAATACTAATTTAATTACATATTTTCATTTAAGGACAAGCCCACAAGGTTATTATCTCAAATTAAATAATATATAATGATTACCACATTATTTAATTGAGTATTAAGATACAATTGAATTAATCATCAACCTATTTTATAAATCAAATCTCCAATAAATTTTAGCATGACTACCTTAAATAGCCAAGGTTATTCTTATTTTCTTTTTCATTCTGTTCCATTTCATGAGTAGTGACTCTATGATTCCATTTGAATTTCTAAATAAACAGAGGTTCCTATCAAGTCCCAAATATGAATATTTGGGATTATTAAACTTGATATATGTTTCTAGCATGCATGAACTTTCAACGATCATATTGCTGGTAACAAGTGGGAATAGTTTGAGTAATTTGCAAGCGGGAGCTTCTAATAAGAGAATAGGCATATATGTATACTAGCCATACAAAAGGTTTTCCAAGTTAAATTTATCTACTTGATTAGATATACATAAGAAGGAAGAGAACGAAATCTTGATCACTTAGTTATATACGGTTGGATATTATATCAAAAAATTAGTTATTTTAAATGTTTAAATTGTTAGATAGAAATTTATAAATAATTATTGTATTATATCCCTAACGGAATCAATTCTTACTTTTTGTTTTCAACTTCTAAGCTAAGCTAAACACTGGTTTTAAACTTTCCTTTGTCCAAAAAGATATTTGAAGCAAAAGAGCAGCTCGAAGAAAATTCAATGCTGGAGTGATCCAGGAAATGTAGAAGATTTGAATGAGGTAGTGGAAAACTTTGGGGATGATGTGAATCGATTCCTAGCATTAAATTTAATTAGCCGTCTGATTGACTGATCTGATCTATAAGAACCAATGAAAAGACTCCATTTTTGTCAATTTTAGTGGGGTTTATGTTTGCTTTGCTCAAGCACTGGTAGGTTCCCACGAATCATTTAGAAGCATATTGGGGACTAGTGATCGTGTAGCCACCACGTTTTGCAGATAAGCACCACCCGCAGTCAAAGTACATGATGAAAACATAAATGAAAGTAATTAAATACCTTCCCACTATGTCTTATGGGTAAGTAGTTAATATACTTCATATATACATGCAGGCGATTCGTCAATTTCATAAAATTTCTATACAAGATTGCAATCTTCGTTGTTCTTCAACATGGGCAACAATAATTTTATTTTTTTAACAAATATTCAAAATATTAGTCATATTTCTCTTTTTATGTAAAGTCAAAGGTCAAATTCAATTAAGCCTACCATATATGTTTTGTACTATATTGAGTTTTGAACGTGATACATTAATTTTCACACCTGCATTTACCATATTTGAAAAAGGTCATTCCTATAAAATATAAGAGCTACTAAACTTTCATTAATAATTTGAGTCATTAGATAATTGAGTGTTGTAGTTTAATTTATAAAATTTTATAAATTTAATTTGTTTAAATCTTTTAAACGAAGATATAGTACAATTGTATTTATAAAAATAGCAAAAATGATATGTTCTTCCAAGGGAATTATAGAGTTTCATTTAATCTTTATAACTCATAATTTAAATTATAAAAGTTGTTATATTTATATATTAAATTATAAAATTTCACAAATTTAATAGCTCACGTTATTAAATATAAATTTTTTGTCCAAAAACTTATGAGTATAGCATAATTTGAAACTATATACATGGTTTTCATTTGAAATCCTGCCAGATTTTTTAAGTTCTTTCTAGGTGTACTTTTGCTTGATTAGTTATTAGCAAGATTGATTTAGAGATAATTCATTCATATATTTTTAGAAGTATAAATTATATATATATATATTTTTTATATTTTATATTTTTTCTTTTAATTTATTTTTATACTTACATATATAATACATAAAATTACATATATATATATATATATATATATATTACATTTTCCATCAGAGACCAAGTATGAAAGTGATAAGTTTATTATTAATGATTTGTTTTCTGTAGCATGTTCTTTAATCGATTGGAGTGATTTAGGCTTTTAATATGTTAATATTGATTTTATGAATCTGTAAAATATAGTAAATATTTTATAGTATTAAAGTAAAATTGAGGAGAAATTAAAAATATATATTTTACTCAAATTAAAATGTCAAAACGAAATGTGAAAGACTCAACATACAAATTTAAAATTATATTACTATTTTTATAAATGAATTTTTATTTAAAAATTTAAAATATTAAATTTATTAAAATTTATAAATTAAATTACGAAACTTTATCGCATCTCATAATTTTTTTTTTTTTAAATAAGATTGATTCTTCCACTTTTTCTTCAAACTGAAAAGCTAGAAGTATTTATGTATTCCTTTTGATGTCTTTCCAATGACGACATCGAAGCATGGCATTCTTTGTTTCCAGCCGTGGCCCACAAGATTCAGACAGCCTCTTATCGAGTAAATACTATCCACACGTAATAAAAATCGGATGGGACCGCTCGGTCTGAACATTATCAATGATCCAAGACTAATAATTAGTATTATCAAAATTCATCAAATTGATTAGATTAATGAAATTTTAAAATATTAAGAAAAAAATTATTTATAATTTAAAAGTCAAGCATCATTCTTAATTTAAATTTAAATTGTTTATCTAACATATTAAAATTTTATTAGAAAAACTTTATCCCACATTAAAGTGTGATGCAAACATTTGTGTTCATGCAATAAAATTTAGAAAATTTAAAATTTAAAATTTTTAGTTTTTATTTTTTTTAAACTAAATTTAAAATATTTTTCATTTTTTAAATGAATCGTTTTTTATTCACAAGGCTTTGAATTTTTGTTCTTACAGAGCATGGTAGGACAAAATTGTTGTGGTCAGAATTGTTGCCTATATATGGTTGACTGGAGCCTAATTATTAGGTATAGCCCCACAATTAGGGTGTGATTTAATTTTAAATATTAAAAAGTAAAAATAATTATAAATAAAATAAAAATTATAAATATAAAAATAACAAATAATCATTAGTAGGCCTCTCTAACTTTCAGCACTATGATCCTTTATCCATCAATGCTAGGGGAAGGCACAATAGACTTACAGAGATTCACAAAAAGGTATTGAATTAATAAAGGTGGGTATCCCGCATCCCCAGATAGTAGCACTAGGCAGTTGCTTCCCCGGGAACCAATAGTATTGACTAAATGGCAGACCGCAGATGACCATGACCTATTTTGCAAGGTGACGATGAGAAGCATGAATACCCACTTATATAAACATAATGATTACTGTATTAAAATAGTATTACTTAGCCAATCTAATAATTTATTGGTTAATTTAGTTATATCTCCTAAGTCTAAAATGTTCAAGGATTTGATTAAGAAGATTTGATGTTTGTTGTTGTGTGTCCTTTGCCTGCCTTCACAAGAAATAGTATTGGCAAGCTAAATACTATTTTTTAACTTTTTTCTCTTTTTTTTTTGGCCATAAAAAATACTTTCAAGCAAAAAAGCAGTTTGAAGAAAATCAAAGAAAACGTAGAAAAATGCCAAAGCTGTTTCAGCAAATATCTGCCCTGCAAGTCATCGAGATAATGGAAGCCTTAGATGATGATGTGAGCATATCGATTCCTTGCATTAAATTCAGCCGTCCGATTAACGATAAGACTCCATTTTTGTCAATTTAGTGGGGTTTATGTTCACTTTGCTCAAGCACTGGAAGGTTCCCACGAATGACGAATCATTTAGAAGCATCTTGGGCACTAATGGTCATGTAGCCACCACTCGTTTTGCAGATCAGCACCCCCACCCCACCAAAAGTCATAATCTTACTTAAGGACGCAATGAAACATAGGTAAAAGTAATTAAATGCTTACCAACTATGTCTTATGGGTAAGTAATTAATTAATGCATTTCATATATACAGGTGATTCTTTAAAATTTCTATACAAGATTGCTATCTTCTTTCTTCTCTACACGGGCAACAATAATCTTTTTTTAAAAAAAAAAATATTCCAAATATTAGTCATATTTGCAATAATTATGTAGTTATGGGTCAAATTCAATTGCGCCTACTTACCCATCTAGATAAATTATGAGTAGATTAAATTTTTAAAAAATTATTAAAATGTATACGAGAATCAACTCATTGAAAAAATAATAAAGATATTACAAAAACAATAAGACTCTTACCTTTTTATTTTTGAGGTGACAAGTGTTTTAGAGTTTTAATATTTTAATATTTATTTTATAAATCTTTAAATAGAATAAAAATTCAGGTTATAAAAACAAAATTAAGAATATTATATTTTACTCCAAAAAAAAATGTCATAGAGAAATGTGAGACACTAACATACAAACTGAAAAGCTAGAAGGAAGTACTTTATGTGTTCCTTTTTTTTATGCCCTTTCAATTGCATTGTGATGGACCATAGATATACCTTTCGGATTAAATTATTATATAGGGTTAATTTCTTTAATATATTTCTTTCAGAAGACATCGAAGCGTGGCATCCTTTGTTTTCACCCGTGGCTCACAAGGCTCAGACGATCACGCACCGTAAGCTCCTTCTTCAACCACTTACGGAATATATACTATCTAGTCCACCAATCCCCTTCAAATCAAAACCCATCTCTCTCTCTCTCTCTCTCTCCACCCCCCACTTTCTGTGTGAATGCATGTGAGCTTCAGAACGAAACTAATAGCAGCCATGGAGAAAATATGGGTGCTGAAACTCACCATCCTGGTTCTGTTGGGAGCTCTCGCGCCGGCACGGGCTTCAGATAGGCTTCTAGACCCATCCATGTTGGAGATGTTTGTGGACGAGCTTCCTGATATGCCCAGAATCCGAGGCTATGAAATTGTACATGGCGTCCCCAAATCCAGGTCTCTACACATTGGCATGTTCAAGAATAACTGGGTATGCACCTTCTATATATTTATTGAGTCTCAAACATTTCTTCTGTTGTCAGATTCCTTTCAATTGATTGTTGCCCAATTCTTTCTCTGCTGCTGGCGATAATAACTATCACGCTCAAGAGAAATTGAATTTAATGCTGTTCCCTGGTTCCGAGGAGTTCATTTATTTTTATTTTTTATTTTTTTAATTATTTTTACTTCATAAAATTTAAATTATTAAATTTATTTTTTAAATAAATTTTTATATAATATATAAAATTTTTTAGATTAATATAAATATTTTATTTAAAAAATAACTTTAATCTGAGGTATTTATAAATATAAAGAATTAATAAATCTAAATTCAAAAGTTTTTAAAAAATATTCCGCATTGTTCTTATTATTTTTGTTTATTATATAAAAACTTGATTCCACATTTGTACATGAACATTACCTCATCTAGCTAACGAGCCCCGATGGTGTGAACGTGACTTGCCAGTTGCCACTAGACCAAATCCCCTGGTTTAGGTGCGATTTGTCATTTGATTGCTGAAAAAATCGTTGGGTTATGATGTGGCATTCTTAGTCTAATATCTGATCATCTGCTTTACTTCGCATACTTTTACATTAATTACTTTTCTCCATAGTCTGATATTGGAAATACTTTTGAATATCAGAGGATAGTGTTATTTATACAAGGCTACATCTTGCTTCAATTAATTAAATTTTACTTGAATTTTATTAGACGTGTTTAAATGTTTATATATAAGGGAAATTCAAAATCCACTAACTTGAGCTTATAAATAACCTATAAAAATGGGTGTGAATTATTAAATTTAATATATCTTATAATTTAATTTATAAAATTTAATAAATTTAATCATTTATATTTATTTTAGTGAAATTTTTGTAAATCCTTGTTTGTGGGAATAAAGGGATTCTATATGCAATTGTGGTTAGAACTTAGAGCTACATACGCCACTTAGTGTGCATCATGTGTAAACAAATGTTTCTCAATGTAAGAAGAGTACCAGGTTGCTGAACTTGCATCATTCAAGCCTATGCATCTTAATATAATATCACAATTCCGCGTGGCAACAACCCTATTTAACCCATGCGGTCATGCCAATTTGTAAAGGTGCACACTATTCATGACTAATCTAACTGGGATGCCACACTTCCACGAGCATTCAAAATTAGGCCATGGAATATATGCGCAAAGAATTGGTTCCTTTTTATATTTAGGGGCCATCCACTATGCAGCATTATTATATTTAGTTGCCCACCAACACTATCACTATTCACTACTACATACACCATTCAAAATTGACCAATGCTCTTCTGGCTATTAATTAACAACACTTGGTTGTCCACCAACACTATTTCTTCAAGTTCTACCACTCTCTCTCTCTCTCTTTTCCTATTTTCTGTTACTTGACAGATTGCAGTGAAATGATCACAAATGATTACTTTTTGCAGAAATTCCATAGGGACCTTCCTCCAACTCCCGTTTTTGCATATGGCGTAACCAGGAACGAAGCAACAGTCCCTGGGCCAACCATCGAGGCCCTTCATGGGGTTGACACCTATGTGACGTGGCAAAATTTCCTCCCTTCAAAGCACATTCTACCCTGGGACCCGACTATCCCGACTGCGGTGCCCCGCACAAAGAAGGGCGTCCCCACGGTGGTCCATCTCCACGGCGGCATTCACGAGCCCCAGAGTGATGGAAACTCAAACGCATGGTTCACCGCTGGATTCAAACAAACGGGGCCCACTTGGACCAAAAAGACCTACCACTATCCCAATCGCCAACACCCTGGAAATTTATGGTACCATGACCATGCCATGGGGTTGACCCGAGTCAACCTTCTTGCTGGCTTGATTGGGGCCTACATCATCAGTCACCCTTCCATCGAGAGCCCACTAGGATTACCCCACGGCGCTCAATATGATCGACCGTTGATCGTGTTTGATCGTAGCTTTCGCACCGATGGCTCCATATACATGAATTCCACTGGAAACAATCCTTCCATTCACCCACAGTGGCAACCGGAGTACTTTGGTGACGCAATCATTGTAAACGGGAAAGCTTGGCCACGATTGACAGTACGACGTCGTAAGTACCGATTCCGCATAATCAACGCTAGCAATGCTAGATTCTTTAACTTCTTCTTCACCAACGGCTTGGGATTCATCCACGTGGCATCGGATTCTACTTATATTGACAAACCTCACACGACCAATGAGATTTTGTTGGGGCCATCTGAGATCACAGACATAATTGTCGACTTTTCTCAGTCAAAGAATAACACTGCTATTCTAGCCAACAATGCAACTTATCCCTACCCATCCGGTGACCCTGTCAATGAAGCTAACAGCAAGGTGATGAAATTCATTATCCTACCGGATCCAGTAGTTGACACGTCACGGGTTCCTGAAAGGTTAATACAATACCCCGCTGCAGATTTATCCAGTGCGTCGTACACACGGTATATTACGATGTACGAGTACACGAGCGACGCTGATGAGCCAACTCACTTGTACCTAAATGCGAAGCCATATGAAGCGCCTGCTACGGAAACTCCAAAAGCGGGGTCTACGGAGGTGTGGAATGTGATCAATCTAACAGATGATAATCACCCGCTGCACATTCATTTGGGTTTGTTCAAAGTACTGGATCAAACCGAGCTGGTGAAATCGGAAGAATTCAAGGATTGCATGACGAAGCTGAACGATGCGATCAAGTGCCACGTAGACAAATATGCACGCGGGAAGAGAATCGAGGTGCCGGTTCACGAGAGCGGGTGGAAGAACGTGTTTAAGATGAGGCCGGGGTACTTTACCAGGATTGTGGTCAGATTTGCTTACATACACACCAATGCATCGTACGTCTTTGATCCAATCGCGGAACCAGGTTACGTGTATCATTGTCATGTAAGTGTTCATCATGGTCCACCTAAACCTTTTTCATAATTACCTTAAAAATGGTAATGCTAGATGCATATGATTACCGCATAATAATTACTTATCATTTTTATTTTATATAAATATTATGTAATATTTGTGTAAGCAGCAATATTAATGGGAGACGAGACTTATTTGCAGATATTGGACCACGAAGACAATGCGATGATGAGGCCCTTGAAAATTATTTAAGTGAAGCATAGGGATAGGTGGAGGAATTTGTGTTATTTGCGGAAGCAATGAGAATGAGTAGTATTTCTATCTTAAATCACTTTTCCAAACTGAAATTGTATATTCTTTACTATGGATATCACAATTGGGATAGTAATATTAATGAATAAAAGTGGGAAATGCAAATCAACATTTCTTGCAATGCCTTGTTGATCGTTATGTATGCAGGAGCAGGTTTTCAGTACTCCAGATGACTTCAAATTGTATTATTATAATCTTTTACTGCAAAATAACATCTAGGAATTGGGCCTTTTTTTTTTTACAAGTTTTACAACAATTTTGGTATTATTAAATTATAATTTTTATCATAAATAAGTTAAAAATACTTGTTTTACAAGTTGTCTGCGTTTCGTAGATAGTAATAGTAAGAACAAAATTAAAATGACAAGGACGACTCCTCGTCATTTTTGTTCCCGTCAAGAAGAAAATAATAATTTTGATAAATCTGATAAGAGTCATGAGACAAAAAAAAAAAAAAGAGATATACGAAATCAAAAGGGGAGCAACCAGAACGGCGGGACGTTTTCTCTCGATGGTTTGCTTCGGTCTCCAGTCCACGACCACTCTCTATCCTCCCCGCTGCGTATCTCTGAAGGTGAATGGCCGCCAGTCTCAGCCGTCCTCCTCCTTGCTTGGTCCGCCAGAGCCCATTACCCACCCGGCACCCACGACCCACTAAACTCGGCATTTCCTGCTCTTATTCCCCCCACTCTTTCAAGGTCTGTCCTCTTTCTCTGCTTATCTCATCAAAAAGAAAGAAAATGTTACGTACATTATTTCTCATTAATTATTCATGATAAAAGGGGAAGTCACTTGTGGGTATGTTTGGAAACGCAGTTTAAGCGGCAGTATACGAGTTTAATGATAGTGCCGACGGGAATAGGAGCTGCTATTGGTGGATTCGCTGGCGATGCTTTGCCGGCGGCTCGCGTTCTCTCCACCGTCGTTGATTGCCTTATCACTCACCCCAATGTATGTCATTGTTCTTCTTGCCCAATTTATACGAGGGTGTTGCTATCCTACCCTATTTCCTTACGCCTCCGCCACTTCATTCATTTTTACAAAGGGGTGTGGTTGAATTCTTGGAGGAGTAGTAAAACAGAAGGAAGAAGGGGCAGCATAATAATTTTCTTATAAACTAGCACGAAGAGAGAGAATAGAATGAGGGATATGATAGCAATTCCATAGAAGGGTGGTATAGTTCGGTTCTTTCGAATTATTAATTATTATTATTATTATTATTATTATTATTATTATTATTTTGGTTCATTTTCTCATGCTCTTTTCTTATAGTTCGGTTGGGCCGTGTTAAATTTAGGATTTAAGATACAATGCCGGACCTGCTGGTCACAATGTCTCCATGACTCAAGTTTTAAAGAGACTTGCTATCATACCACCTTATCCCATCCCCTTTCTTTATGCTACCCCCTATTCCCTTCTATTCCACCACTCCTTCATATGTATTCAGTCACATCCCATTGTAAAAAGTGGATGAAATGCCATAGGGGTAGAGGAATAGGAGGTTAAGATAGCCATGCCTATTTTTGAATTTATAAAATATATATAACGAAAGACAATACGGTCAACCAGAAGAAAATTTTAATCCCCTCAACCCCAAAAGAAAAGGAAATTCCAAGAGAGATATCGATAATGATGTAACTGACTACATTGTGTTTGTTGTTGTTTATCTTTTATCTTTGCTATTTTGAATTTATCTGTATTTTGGAAATAATTTCATATTTATGTAATTATTAGATAGATTATATCTTATGTTAAATAATTACAGCATCTTAACTAAAATCATGGTTAAGTTAATTTCTATAATGATAATGATTTGATTGTATCCAGGAAGAAGAAAATGTACATTCCATTTTCTTGGCTGTTTGACCTGTCAAATTTGCAGGTGCTTAATGCAGCAATGCTGTACTGGCCCCTGCCTAATGCACTATATGTGGAAGGTTATGCTCTTGATTGCTTTGCAGAAGGGTTATGGGCGTTACAGCCAGTTCACCAAAACAGGGTACGCCTCTAACTTTAATGTAGTCTCAATGTGCTACTGAATTGACTAGTATGTCATATTGTGTTGCAACATTTTTTCATCATGCTATTCTGCAGCACTTAGTATGAACTATATATTTGGAACTTTCCGTGCGAGCAGGTAGGGTTAGTTCTTGATGCTGGAATAGAGAAGGAACTCCGTATTCGCCAGTTACAAGTAGCTGATGCTGCAAGGGCTTCTCTTGGATTGCCTATTGTGGAATATATTGTCACAGATACCCCACTGAAGGTACATCCTGTCCTTAAAACCAGCACAATGACATCTAAATCATTCTATAATCTCAGATGCCAGTCAGCCTCGTACTGGACAGATCTTTGCTGAATGCTAATACTCATACAATTTGGGCAGCTCAACATATAATGGGCTTCTGCAGTAGGTCCGTGGACACTTTGAAAGTGTGACAAATAAGTTTATAGATTTTTAGCATTACAGCCGTTAAATTCTGTCCTTAAAACCAGCACAATGACATCTAAATCATTCTATAATCTCAGATGCCAGTCAGCCTCGTACTGGACAGATCTTTGCTGAATGCTAATACTCATACAATTTGGGCAGCTCAACATATAATGGGCTTCTGCAGTAGGTCCGTGGACACTTTGAAAGTGTGACAAATAAGTTTATAGATTTTTAGCATTACAGCCGTTAAATTCAATTTAAGAGGACACCTATATCTTATATAAAAGTATGTGCCGACCCTTTTTTTGTTAGACATTTTCATCTTGATTTATTGCATTTAAATTTGTTTATGCATTATAATAGCTTTTCCCATAAGGATCGGTCTGCATCAAGAGTCATCCTTAAGTCCATACCTTTTCACTTTAGTGATGGATGTACTTACTGGACACATCCAAGATGCAATCCCGAAATGTATGCTGTTTGCTGATGACATAGTCTTAATAGGGGAAACAAGAGATGGTGTGAATTGTAAAGTGGAAATATGGAGAGAAGCCTTGGAATCAAAGGATTTTCGTTTAAGTCGGAATAAAACAGAGTATATGGAGTGTAAATTTAGTAAGAGGTGAGATAACAGCGATTTGGAGATAAAAATTGGGAAGCAGAGTATACCGCAGGTATTCAAGTTCGGTACCTTGAGTCAATTTTACAAAGTAATGGAGAGATTGATGGGGATGCCTACCACAGGATCCAAGCTGGATAGATGAAATGGAGAAATGCATCGGGGGTTATTTGTGATCGCAAAATATTTACCAAACTTAAAGAGAAGTTTTATCGAACTGCTATTAGACCAGCTATGCTTTATGGTAGTGAGTGCTGGGCTTTGAAAGGTCAACAAGAGCAAAAAATGGGGATGACAGAAATGAGAATGTTGAGATGGATGAGTGGACATACAAGAAAAGACAAAATTCGAAATGATTATATTCAGGAGAGAGTTGGGGTGGCACCTATTGAGGAAAAAATGACAGAAATCCGGTTACGGTGGTTTGGGCATATACAAAAAAGACCGCGAGAGGCACCAATGAGAAAGGTTGACTAAATGGTGTTTAGTCTTGTGAGGAGATGTAAAGGAAGACTAAAAAGGACACTTGGAGAGGTGATTAAAAGAGATCTTTGGTTAAATGGTATATCCGAAAATTTGATTTTGGATAGAAGTGCATGGCGTCGTTTGATCCATGTAGCCGACCCCACCTAATGGGAAAAGGCTCGGTTTGTTGTTGTTGTTGTATTATAATAGCTTTTGTCATTTAAACATAGCGCAGCTTCACAGAATATATCATATGTAATACATCAAAACTGTAGGATTTGTAGATGTAACACTCAAGAAGATGTGCTTTGTTGTGGACTGTTACACATGTTCTACTAGTCAGCAACTTCAACGCATAAGGCACCCACATGGACCAGAATAGAAGTGGAAAAAAATCAAATATGATCTTACACTAGATAAAAAGCATATTAGGATGTGATAAATGAACTTTCTGAATAATAATGGTGAAAGAAAGGAAAACAGAAAATTGAGCAATTTTACATGCACAGCGTGGAATCACAACAGCACAAGGTGTTAAAACTTATTTTGTGTCTAGTTAGTCCCACACAGCTGCACACAAATCCAATTCAATACCTGTGCAGGACCTTAACCTACGGAGTATGCTGTAACATTACTCCATCTCTTTGAGTATGCCCATTTGTCTGTTGTGTGTGTTTTCTTTCTCTTTCTCCAACTTTGTGATTGGAATGAGTTCTTTTCATTTTAGACATGTCTTAAAGTAGGGTTACTGAGACATATTTTTAAGTTGGACGGAGGGACTTCTTCAGGCATGTCTATGATTCCCAGCATCTAACATCGTGTTCTCATTGTAATTTAACTTTTAAGTTTTCCATCCAATGTGTATGCAAGAGTCTGACTTGATACAAATTTTACAGGTAGAAAAGTGGGTTGATTCAGAAAGTGGGCAATCAACAGGGAGGATTAAACATCCAGATTCTTTACTTAGAGCTGTACAGACATTAGTAAATCAGTCACAAGTGAATGCCATTGCTGTTGTTGCACGTTTTCCAGATGATGATATTGAAGATGTAGATGACTATCGGCTGGGAATGGTATGGCATTATCGGTTATAAAAATGACACTACTGAATGGAGTGATTGTAATTTAATTAACTCTACAATTTCTACTGGACAAAATAAAATATTGGATGCTGCTGCCCTTTCTCCTTATTAGTCTTCCCTCTGTCTAAGAACAGAGTCTTTAGTTTATTGATATTTGCTCTTGAGATTCATAATAATGTTAAGGAATTTTCAACTGCCCCTGATGATAATCTCTTATTTCTTTTCTATTTTGATCTTCAATTCTTCTAAATCAAGTCTGCGAGTTCTATTGTGCAAAAAGAAATAGTAGATGCTGCTGCCTTTTCTCCTTCTTATTCTTCCCTCTGTCGAAACACATAGTCTTTAGTTTTTTGATATTTGTTCTTGAGATTCATAATAATGTTAAGGGATTTTCAGTTGCCCCCAATGATAATCTCTTCTTTCTTTTCTATTTTGGTCTTTAATTATTCTTGATCAAACCTTTATGTCACTTTGGGACTCATGGGTTCAAGACTGAAACTTGTTGTATCTTTTCATTGCTGACATGGTTATGTTTGGATTTTTATTATTTTTTTTAGGGAATAGACCTATTGGCAGGAGTTGAGGCAGTTATAAGCCATCTAGTGGTGAAGGAATTCCAAATTCCTTGTGCACATGCTCCTTCACTGTCTCCACTTCCCCTGAGCCCTTCTTTATGCCCAAAATCATCAGCTGAGGAGGTTGGTAAACTCTAGATAACAAATTAGTTACCTTAGATGGTTCTACATGAAGTCCATTAAATCTGAATTTTTGTTGAAATTTCTAACTTATTTTGCTTCTTTTGTTTGACTGACAATTTATGCGTATTTAAATTTGAAATGCTAGAAGCAACATTCAAAAGAATCAACTTATTTTGCTTCTTTGATTAAGGTGATTATGCTATCTGTCCTGATTACTATTATAAATCTGGATCAAAACCTTTTAAGTATGTTAAAGTCTTCAAAGCCTTCAATCGTTTCTACAAACTGCATTAGCTAGCGTGTTGGAAATCTGGAAACTCAGTATTCTAGTTTCACTTTTCAAATTGAGGAATTGAAGGGTATAATTAGAGAATTGCAATCATCATGGGGTAAATATTCAAAGCTCATGCTTCAAGATGATGCCAAGAATGATTTTCAGTGTGGAGAAGTTGAAGCAAATAAAAATTTCATTGAATCTAAATTTTTTGCTCCAGTAGAGGTTGAAGTTGGGAAAGTTGAAATCTTACATTGAGTAGATCCTCCTTTTGACTTTGAGGATGGATACTGAGATGAGGAATCAATGATTGAGCTTGAAGAAGGAGCCAATAGTGAAGATGCAGATATTTCAATTGAGCTCAACAATATTGAAATTGTTGATGTTTCAACTAAAATTGTTGAGGGTCCAGGTGAAGAGACCAATAATCCTGATGTTATTCCTCTGAAGACTCTAAAAGATCATGTTGACTTTCCCATTGAGTTTGTGACCAATAAAGAGATTGACAAATCGAAAGTGATCTTGCTTTGAGGTTTTTGAAACCAAAAACTTGTAGTTAGTCTCCAAACAGCAAAATGGAGGTCAAAACCGTGCTTAGCAGGTCCAAACTCCCTAGGAAAGATGTCTGAGTCTCGGTCAATGGCTGTCAACTGTAAAATATGACATGGTAGTGGGTGATGTGTCACATTGATGTGGCAATGCTTACGTGGTAGTGTGGCACTGGGGCTAACATGGAGTGCTAGAGCTCCTTCAACTACTGTCATGTGTTGTCTGCAATGACAATGCATTTGTACTTTGATGACAGTGAAACTTTGGCTTCTGACAGATTGGTGGCTTTTGAACTCAACGGAGTGGCATGTGTCTTCAAAAAGTGGCTAGAACATGGTGTTTTGTCACTGTTCGTGGCATGATCTTCTCCCTTCAATTTCCGGTGAGCCTCTTCTCCAGCAACGATCAAAGGAAATTCTGGTGAAGCACTAGGAGACCAAGCCACCTCACTCTTTAACTCTCAAGAAGGACCAAAAACCAAGGTTAAAAGTGATGGTGATTGTAAGGGGGGTGAATGTGCATAGGGAAGACTAGCAGTGAAAGGGAACCGGGTTCTAATACCTAAATTGATGTCGGACAAGAAGCAAAAAACAAAATTTGACAAAATAAACTCAATCTCAAATTAATTCATCACCAAAAACTCAACAAACTGATTATTAGGGACTCCTAACATTGCCTTATAGGCATTTAAAATACCCTAATTCTACTAGAATTAAATCACAATTGAGGAGAAATTCCAAACTAACTAAAACATGTCCTTTATGGAGATAGGATACCCTAAGACCCTACCAGATAAATGATAAATTTCTAGAATTCTTTATAAAGATAAGTGATAAATCCCAATAATTATAAATTCATGATAAAATTCTCAAATTACAAACCTTAAATCCCTAATTATAAAATAATTAAATATTGGAAAAAATATCATAATTTGTATCTTCTTATTCTGCATCAGTATACTTTGGCTTGGTGCTTTTAGGCAATTAATTCTTCCAATTTATGTCCAACGTATATCCACTTCTATCAATGTCACATACTACTTCTGTATGCCTCCATACATATTTATGGACATTTTATTGATATAAATGGAGTACACTTCTATACACAAATGAAAATTTGAGGGTCTAAAAGCTAAAAGGAAATAATACATGAGGGATCATAGTTAAAAGTATTCATACCTGCTTACTGCAAAGTGTTATAGAAAATGTTTCGCCATGGTTGCTTGAGAGAATCAAATTTACCGTTAGGATGGAAATTCCTAATTTACATGCTTGTTTCAAAATAAATATTATGAAAAATTTAAATATAGATAAAAACGGAAGTCATTTGGTTCATTCACTTTACCAAAGAAAAAATATTAAGATTAATTTGTTACCCAACACAATATAATGAAAGTTATGTACCAGAGAAAAAAATGAAAGTTTAATTAGTTCAAATGCAATGTTGCATTCTATTTTATTTCTTCAGTTGTCATACAGTGATTTCCTTGTAATTTCATACTTTTACAAGATGCTGTTCCAACATTGCATTTAAAACCTTTTTCTAAAAGATCTCCTTCAGATTGTATATTTGAGTTTTTTCATCTTCTGTAATAGTTAGGGTACACCTTTCTACCTTGTGTGCTTGCTGGCCTAAGTAATGCTCCACAGTACTTGGTCAAGGACTCTGAATCCGTGGAGAAGAGTTGCATTTTGGCAAGTGATGTGGATTCTGTCATCCTTCCTAAAGACGCATGTGGGGGAAATGCAGCCCTTGCTTTTGCAAGAAGTAGAAAAAGCAAGGTATAAGCTTAAACTAAAAGCTTTCTTTTTTGTGGGTTTTTGGAGACTCTCTTTTTTCTTTTCTGATTTGAATCTAAATAACAATTCTGACCGATGGCATGTTGGCTTCCTTCCACCCAGCACAGTGAACGTCTCTGGGTATTTTACCACCAGCATATTTTATGATGCTACTGTTCCTTTAATATGGTTGTTTTATGTTTTTGCAGCCACTTATAATTACTGTGGAAGAAAATGAAACTGTTCTGGATGATACTCCGGATAAATTTGGTTTTGAAGTGGTATGCAATTAATATTTTTGAACAGCCTTTAGATTTGCCCCTTTCTGTAGTTGAGTACACTTGCGTGAGAATAAGATTATTTAATGTGTCAAATTAATTTCTAGTGATCATATCCTGTTGTCATGTGTTGAGGTAGTTAAATGGAGGTGAATGACAATATATCATCCAAGTATGGATATTTTAACTTCGAAAGACCTGAAACTTTACAAATAATCTTAAGAAGCTGCAGCACCTATATTTTGTTCTGAAATATCAGACAAATTCCCTTGTAATGGAGTTTTACAAATAGCTGGTTTCTTATATTACTTGTTTGGGTACTAAACAAGTGATATATTATATTTATTTACTACCACCTGCTTACTATCAAGACGATAAACTTGGTTAATATGCCTCATCTTGGCCTAATCTCAGAAGAAAAGCTCTTATATTACCTTTGTTTGAATTAAAGAGGTACATATTGACTAAAAAATCACCAATTTTTCCTCTCAGGAGGTTGAGTACAAGATTCTAACAATTTTTTAGTAGACGAAAATTATTCATTTGAGTAGGAATTTCCAAGAAATCTATTGTTGTGAACTGCCCTAGTGGTATTTGCATTTTGCTCAATATGGAATGAAAACTGAAAAGGGTAAGAAGTATTAAAAGCCATAATCTAAAATAAAATGAAAGCTGTGTCTGAATGAACTCTTATAATTTTCCTCTACTACTGAGGTATTAGCATTTTGGTTAATCAAAGTAACTATCCTGCAGCTACAGGTCGCAAACTACTGGGAAGCCATTGGAGTTGTTGCGGCTCACAAGGCAGGCATAGATCCATTCTCGCTTAGAAGAAACAAAATTCAAAACATCCGGTGCAGTTCTGAACTTATTAATGGCAATGTATCATTGGAGGAGAGCGTGTATCGTTACTGATTTATCATACTAACATGTTTGTAGCCGTACATATATCTAAGAAGGTAGTTTAACTTCCGATTGGTAGATCAAATTACTAAGAAGTTGCTGAATTGGTTTCATATAAACAGTTAAGTTCATGGTGGGTGAGTTTCATAGCAGGGCAAGAAAATTGGCTAATTAATTCTAGAACTGACTTGGTTTTCAACCCGTTTAATCTTCAGTTGGTAAGCCACTAGACAATTTGAAATGTGGTTGAGCTTGACAGGCAGGAATTAGGAGCATCTGATCATCCTTTTCAAGTAACTGAATTTTTTTTTTTCTCTGTAAAAGAAGTCTGAGTTTTTATTATGGAATATGGAACTAGAGATCAATGCTTCTGTTAGAGTTACATCTTAATTTTCCTTCGGATTGGATAGGAATTAGGAATGACAGCTTTAAGCCAATTTGCTTCTATGGATAGCTGTACTGAGTTCAGAATCAGCAGCATATTATAAAGCAAATTATCTGATACTGAGACAATTATTAAAAGGAAGCTACCAAAAAAATTGACTGTTTTAAAATAAAATTGAAAGAAAAAGAAATATGACTTGGGCGCAAGTCCCCAGTGCAGAGTTCAGTCATACATGCATTATTGTACACACACAATTCGCTATGTTAGCAACTGTGCAAAAGTTCATCATGGGGCTGAACAAATTTTTCAAACAATATTATTTTATAAACTCAATTTTATTAAATATATATTTAAAAATTTATATTACTAAATTTTACGCAAAATTCAAAATTTTAGAGAAGCTGATGAATTCCAAGAGGTTTATGTCCTCCCACAGTTTCGTGGGAGGAACTTTTCTGTTTTTTAATAGAAGAAAGAAAGACTTTTATGGAGTCTCAAAGCTTAGTATCTCCATCTGCTAAGTACACGTACATATGGTGAGCTAGGTAGAAGCAAAAGCGATAAGTTAACAAATACATGTATCTTGTCACAAAAGATAAAAAATAATGAAATTTCAGGTTATCCTATTGCACATACATGAGTCATGACTGGGATACATGTAGATACCATTATATTTATTCAACATCTTCTTTAAACATTATCTGTTGATAAAAGATTAAAAAAATCCAAAAAAGACAAACAAAAAGTTAATCAAAGTCATTATTGTCATTTAGTGCATAGATGTGAGTGAGATGGATTTATCCAACACCTAATTGATTGTTTATTTTAATTTGGATGAGCTGGCAGTAGATGATTATGATGACCAAATATTCAATTCAAGTTGGATGGTGAGTTGACCTGCTGTTATTCCAATTATAAAACAATTAAGGGAGAGAGCAGAATTCCACCCATCTTTCCATGCACAAGAAGCACATGCCCATCAGGCAGTCCAATTTTGGTTGCATGTGTGGTGGCTTTGGATCAATCTTTTTTTTTTTTTTTTTCTTATCATCTCTATTCCAAAGTGATTCTATCCTCATTGGAGCTACATTTTAGTATTATTTTATCATGTATTCAATAATTACTAATAGAATGAGTATATTATAAGACTGCAATTAGCATATTATATTATAAAACTATATGTATTCTCAGAAAATTACAGACAGAATGAGTAACATTATTCAACTCCAATAATTAATTAAGAAACTGTTCATTTAGACAGTTATGAAAATAATGTTGAGTGACATTTTTCTTAAGTCTCGTTATTTTTATACAATTTTTACAAAATTTTATTATTAAATTTATTAACCTTTTTAAATTGAGTTATGAAATTTAATAAATTTAAAAATATATATTTATTAAATGTAAATTTTATATAAAAATGAGGTAATAAAAATAAAACTTTCCTTATTGAGAAGAGTTGGAGTGTCTATTTCACTGTTTGTATCAAGTATTGCTTTGATCTGAGAATGGTACCGCTATATATTAAATCTAAAAGCAGCGAGTCGATAGTGGGATCCCAAGTGGTTGACTCTCCAGAAGTTGTACCAATTGGTATAATTGTCAAGAAGATTCAGTAAGAAGCTTCTACACACATGACAAACCATTTTGTTTGGGAAAAAATGTTCAGTCTTATATATATTCATTTTTAAAATGAAAAAGAAGTATATTTAACTTTTTAATATTTTTATAATATTATATTTTTAATTTGTGAGTAGTTATTAATTAAAAAGTATTTAATATGTAAGGAGAATTTGTACTAAAAATTCTTTTCTTGTTTGGGTCAGCATATTTGTGGCCACAACTACTCCGGAATTGAAAGAACAAAAATTTAAGATAATAATAGGTATGGTTGTTCTATTAAAGTATTAGTTACTATTTTTATATTTTCATTTTAGTATAGTTTTTATTTTTTAAAATTTATATTATTAAATTTATTAAAATTATAAAATTTATTTGATTCAATAATTTTTATATTAAATTTGAATACTTTGTTCTCATAGGTAATATGAAATCAATTTTTTAAAAATCTTTAATTAATATATATATATATATAAATAGAGAGAGAGAGAGAGAGAGAGAGAGAGAGAGAGAGAGAGAGAGAGAGAGAGAGAGAGAACATCCAACCTTGTTACCGAATCACGTTGGTCCCAAGTGGCCTTTTCTTACCTTAGAATTGCTCTTGTATAGTGCAAAACTAACAGTCAAAACCTGCATATATGCATGCATGTGAGACACACAGGGTGAATGCACCTTTCTGTGCTTTCCAATATGTCATTTCTTTATCTTCCTCTCCTTGAATTTCAACCTTATTCCACCCAATACACACCGCGGATTGAGGTCTGAGATAGATCCAAATTCACGATTCAGATTCACAGCCAGCCACATTACGTGATTAACATCTAATTTTGACTTCCCACATATGATTTACATAAATTCAATAAACTTTAAAAGAATTCAATCATAATTATATAGTTCCGTATATAAATATAAAAACAAATTAAAAATTGGAGTAACATTCTCCCATGTTTAAATCCATGCGAATTCTCATCAATTCGAGACGTGGCACGTAACAAAACATTTCCCAAAAAATAAAGATGCGTTATAATAATAGCAACAACAATAATTATTACAAAAATTATAGTTGACTTACTTGTAAAGTTTATTTTATTAAATAATAATAGTGAATTAAGAAAGCAATGTAAACATGTATAATTGTATAATATTATATATAGTATATTTAAATACTCAACTTTTAAATTTATAATACAAATATATGTATATCATCAATAATATATATATATATATATATATACATACATTGTTTGATGATTGATTCAAATCGAATATGCTTTTAATATTTTTATTATGAGCAGTTTATTTTTTATTTTAAGTCTTTATTTATAAAACTATAAATTGTCGTATAATATAATTTATTATTTATTTTAAATATCAAAAAATTGTACATTATATATGTGTTGGCTTTCCTCACTATAAGTTTATTATTTGGACTCTTATTTAACATATTTATGTAGTTAATTATTGTTGTTGCTATTATAATAAAGTATGTTAATTTTTTAAAAAAAATGCTTGTCTCATAAAAAGTGAGACATTAAATTTTCATAAAATATAGTAGAGAGTATTAAATTTGATAAGTCTCACAATTTAGTCTGTAAAATTCAATTAATTAATGATTTAAAATCTTAAATAAAATTTTTATGAATATCAATTTATAAGAATAGAAAATCTTTTTTTTTTTGACAAATATTAACCACACTTGGTATGGCACCAAACATCAAAATTTTTAAATATTATTTAATTGAATATTCTTTTGTATAGCACATGTGAGCACATACACTAATATTAAGAATTTCGTTTTTTACCAAGATCAATAGAAATTAATTATATTTTGAGAGAATTTAATATTAATGTAGTTGGATTTGAGTCCGGGAGGAATCTTTGTTGGGAGAAGAATATTGTTTACATATTTTTCCTTAAGTGGGAATTAAATCCATTTAGTAATGATGTAGAAAAACCTTGTGTTAAAGGAAAAAAAGAATTTACAATATAAAAAATACAGAATGTATGAGGAGTTTTATCATTCTTATAATTTTATTTTTATTTAATATTTATAATATGAATTTTAAATTATTAAAATTATTAAATCTTATAAATTCAATTGTACATGACTCAATAGATCTAATGTTCTATACCATTAAATATGGATTGAGGGGGGGATCGTTAAAATAAAGTTGTGGGGTTATCTTACTCAATGTGTGAGAAGATAATGTCACATCTTATTCTTCACATTTCATACTTAATGGCCAATGGTGTGAGTTAATGGATATTAGGTTTTATAATTTAATATGTAAAATTTAATAAATTTATATTTTAAATTTGATAAAATAAAAATATGAAAATAAAAATAAAGGGACTGAATGACTAATACTTGGCGGACAACTAACCATCAAATAGACTTTCAAAACCAGTGCGCTTTCCATGGCTTCTCTCTCCCGGGTAAAGCGGTGTGCACTAGTAGTAGTGTAGTACGGAGTCATGCATAAACCACGCAGTCATGCATAGGCAAAACCACCGGTCCAAGTCAACCTCCTTCCTTGCAACCCACACCGATAGCCAACCTAACAATATTATGGTGCCTCTCCCTTCACTATATCTTTCCCCCCATTGTAAGCACTTTCATTAATCCTCCAAATCTCTCTTTCTTTCTATCTCTCTCTCTCTTCTCTTCAGTTCCCTTTCTATTATCATCGTTATTCATCTCTGGCGAGCTTCGGTCTGGTTATATAATTTTTTTTTTCAGCCAAATCGGAATTCTTGTACAATGAGGAAGCCTAGCTGTGACAAGCAAGACGTGAACAAAGGAGCTTGGTCCAAACAAGAAGACCAGATACTCATAGATTACATCAAGAAACATGGCGAGGGTTGCTGGCGTACTCTCCCTCAGGCTGCAGGTACGTATTTGTAGCAGAGTCTTGCTACCTGGAAGTATCATAGAAGTTCCCATATAAAGGAAAGAAATAATATTGAGAGGGTGGCTGTGGGCATATATAAAGACCATATACCAGCTTTCTTTTTTTTTTTTTTTCCTTTTAATTTGTAGTCTTGTACTGTTTTAATTATGATTAAGTTTTCTTATTAATTGAAATGATTAGTGGTTTGTCTGGGAATCAAATTGGCAGGAATGAAATTGAAACAAAATAGACCCATGGCTGGCTTACTAATTTCAATTTATACGACCTTTCATTTTCTTTCCCCTCTTCATTTTATGGCTCCAATGAATAAATTGCATAAACACATTTGGTCAATTTGATGTTGATCAGGCTTATTTCGTTGCGGTAAAAGTTGTAGGCTGAGATGGATAAACTATCTAAGGCCAGACCTTAAAAGGGGCAACTTCGCTGAAGATGAAGAAGATCTCATCATCAAGCTTCATGCATTGCTAGGAAACCGGTGCGATTTCATAAACTTGACATAATATTCCTCTTACTTTCTTTCCTTCATTTTCTTGACAAAGAGCAAACACAAATACATATGGGCTAATTTTGTTTGAATAATGTTTCATATTAATTAGGTGGTCGCTAATAGCTGGAAGATTGCCAGGACGAACAGACAATGAAGTGAAGAATTATTGGAATTCTCATCTAAGAAGAAAACTCATTGGCATGGGAATTGATCCAAACAATCATAGGTTAAGTCACAAAATATTGCCATCGAAGTGTGGTAGCTCAACATCATCTAGCTGCTTGAATGACAAATCCAAGAATGAGGCAACAAAACCCCATAATGTCACTCTTCATGATCAGTTATCAGATGCTGCAAGTGGCTTCCAGGATGAGTCCTATGGCTTGCCAGATTTAAACCTCGATCTTTCTGCGAGCGTTCCTTCACCTTCACCAACCTGCAGCATTATTGTTAAAGACAAGCAAAAGCCAATTCACGAATATAAGGCATCAAGAGAACTACATTTTGCCTCTTCTCCTACACTTCTTCTGTTTCAGTAAATACCAGAAATTGGATAGAGGCACATGCAGCTCTGGTGATTAAATGCCTGACAATTACATTCAAGGACATTCCAACAGCGTGGAAAAAGACCGAGGTTTCGTTGCAGTTTTTAAAGGATAGCACCCCCAAAGCAGCAGCAAGAATATTAATGGGGACGTCATGATTTCCTATGGGGTTTTTGCCATGCCATTGAACCTGTAAGTAGCTGGCTAAAATTGCTGACTTCCAAGTTATGAAATGCTGGATTCCGAGAGGGAAAGATTTACATTTCATAAAAAAATTTCAATTGTTAGCATCTGTGAGATTGTGGGATCGACTCCATTTAATAAACATACTTGTATTTATTATTTATTTTGTTAATCTTAATTTTTTTGGTGATTGTATGGTAATATATATCGGTTAGATTGTTTGTCAATTATGTAATTAATTGAGCTTTAAAACTGATGTAAATATTTCTTTTTGAAGGACAAAGTAAGGTGCAAAACATGAGCGGATCAAAAGAATCTCCTCCTAGCCGAAAAGAAAAACTGAAACTACAATTAAATATAGATATCGCCTAAAAACTTACTATCATTGCAATGATATGCATGATTAAGTATTATAAATTTGCCATCTAATTAATTACTTTCCTTGACTGTAATTCATAAGCTCAAAGCTTTAAACTTCCCAGGGCATATAGATAAGATCTTCAACGTACATAAAACCTGTAAGGCTTTCAACAATCCATGGGTAAGTACTCTTGGATGCAGCCAAAAGCAGGGTAAGCAAAATCGACAATTGCATGTATATATTCCTTCTCATCTTAAAAGCTAACTTGTAAAGTGAAACCTTCCTTTACATTTATAAACCAACAATTCGTTCTTTTCACAACTAATTTAGAACATTTCAATAATCTTTCCCTTCACACATCAGACTCAAGTTGGATTACTCTTCATCAATCTAATTCTTTGACACTGATAAGGCTCACTGCAAAACTCAACACATATCGGGCCCCAAATAAAGAGATGTTACAACCTGGATTAAGTCATTTTTATAATCAATGTAGAATAACCTTTATAACCTGAACTCTAATATCAATGTTAGATGCATTTTGAATTTTCTCACTCTAAAAGTTAGCTTATGAGGTGAGATTTTACCTCACATTTATATATTAATACTCAATCCCTTTTACAACTTTTGTGAAACAACCTTATATATATATATATATAAATTAAGTTTTAATTTATTACTATAGTGTAAAACTTTCAACACTATCAATCAATTAACCTGATATTCGGTGCCACTAAGATCCAGCTGAAATTTATTACTCTAATGAGGTGACACTTTCTTGTTCACTAATAATATGAAGTTTTAATTACATTGATTGTGCATCAAATTAAATGAAATATTTCATTATATATTTCAAAATTCAAACACCTCACATGCATGCTGCGGATTGCAGATGACTGCTACTATTACGATACAAGGAAATATAAAGCGGTAACTTGATCCGATCTCTACATATCACATGTACTATGATAACAAGATATACGAAATTGGCTAGCATAGAAATTTTGAAGGACTGAAGACTGAAGAGTAGTTATGTTCATGCATGGTGGCAGGGTGGTCTGATAGACCTAATAGGTTTTGAAAGAAACACAGAAAGCATGTGCGGCAGCTCTACATTTCTTGCATATATATCCTCTTCTCACCTAGTAGTCTTACCACTTAAAAAAACATAGGTTATATGCTTTTTGTTACCATTTACTATTCTCAAAAAATTCAACCTTATTATATATTTAAAAAAATTTATATTATTAAATTTTTTATATCTCACATATTAAATTATAAAATTTAATAAATTAATATATTATAAAGATATTTACCAGTGTTTAGTATAAAAAAAAATTGTGAGAGATAAGATTTTTCTTTTTTTTTTTATTCTCCGTCAATTGGACAATCAAGAGTTTGCTTTCATACTAAGAAGTACATCACCCCTTCAATTTGTGAATGACTTTTCTGAATGACATATCACCCTTTGAATCCAGGCTTTCCAGATAGCACAGTCCAAAATGGTGTAAGATTCATTGGGCTATAATGTTAAACTTCTGTGAGCCCAATTTAATTTGTGTAGTCTTTGATCCAGAGGATCACAGTGCTGCCAATGGCCGACGCAGATGACCAAGAAGAGTGAGCCCAAGGAGAGGGGAAAAATGGAAAAAAAAAGAAAAAAGACCAGTAAAATAAAAAGAGAAAATGCCAAAAATGATCCAAGGACAAAGGCGGTGTTTGTTTGATATAACTATGAGTAGAATCAATTTTAAATAAAATTATTAAACACATAATATGCAAACCACTTAATAAAAAAATGATACTTTTTACTGTTAAACAGGCGCCTAGTGGATACCAAAGATGTTATTATTTGATGGCAGAGCACGCGGTTGAATGATGCGTTGGAAAGTATTTGTAATCAACCGAGTTTAAAGAATAGGAGGGCAGTGGCCATCTAAAGTGGCAACAAAGAGCCAGTTGTTGGGACCCAACACCCAACAAAGAGCCGGTTAAGGAGTCTGTCTTCTAACCAAAAAGCCAAGGTCCGAACCAGCACCCAGCAAGGAAACAACCAGAAAGAGCCATTTGTTGGGACCCGGTTTCTCGTTAGGTGCAAGGAAACGTCTCAGAAATTAGAAATGCCTTCTGTCTCCGTATTTAATGTGTGATGAGAGGAAGCAATGCAATGGGTGCAAACGTGTGATCATGAGTCCAGGGCATTACTCTTTAGCAAAACTCTATGTGAGTAGCTGCATACAAAGTCAATCGTAGCAAGGTTCTATTGCTGGACCCCTCATCAATATTTGACACACAAATCAGAGTTTTCCCAACTCATATTTAGGTTTGCACCATCGATTAGTTATTCGTTTCTTTCTTTGCTTTTGTTGTTTATATAATATTTCCAACTATTACCAACACCTAAAATCAACCATTGAAAGATTTTGTTGACCTCAACACAAGTATTTGTGGCTTTTGTCATTTTCACATAAGAAACCTTATTTCTATTTGAAAATTTTTATACAAATCTTATAAAATCAATCATCATCACTATATTTATTATTCACACAGTTCAAGATATAAAATTCAACAAATTTAATTATGTTCAAAGAAAAAAATTATAAACAGTATTTTCTTTTTTTTAAAAAAAAATTTATCCAAAACTTCAATCGGAGAGAAAAGTTATAAATATTAATACTAAATTTTCTTAAAATACAACCAACTAGATTAACATGGTCAGAATTTGATTTCCAACTATTACCGACGCCACCTATAGTCAACCATTGAAAGATTCTACTGGCCTCAACACAAGTATCTGGGTTGTAGTTTTCTCATTTATTCTAATTCTATATGCTTACATATTACAACTTGACTTTACCTATTCTAATGATATTGGAGTTGATTAATTTATGCAAGTTAATTAGACTTCGATTGCATATAGGATGGATGTCCTTTTATATATATATAAACACACAATGATCGTTAAAAAGATTTACGATCTAATATACAATTTAATAACTTCAAAAATACAAATAATTGTTAAAAATGATTAGTTATATATTTCAATATTCTTGTTGAAATGGATGAAATTAAAGTAAGACTAATATTGCATTTTATAATCTTTTTAGATGTATATTAATATTGTATAAATTGTCAAAATGATCGTGAGATGAGAATACAAATCAATTTTTCATATTTTAGGGAATCTAAATAAATATTAATGGTGAGAAAAAGAGAGAAAGAGGGGAATGCATTGTTTAAAGAATATGTCAAAGAGGAAATGATGAAGGGAAATAGAGAGGAAGAGAATTAACACAAGTTGGCATGGATGATAGATATTTAAATTTTTTAAGTATATTATTCTATATTTAATTCAAATTATATGTATATAAAAGACTCATTTAAAAAAATAAACTGTCCACTTTGACAATCTCCTTTCCTTAGGATTAATTCCTTAGTTGTTTAGACTAATAAAAAAAAAAGAAAGAAGGAAGAGGATAATGCATGTAGAATCAATAAAGTAGGTGATCTGTATCAAATTATACACTTGCTTCTGCTTTATTATCAATAGTTCTGATTGTATATAAATTATGAATAAAATATGTATGAAAATAATATTTTTAATAATTTAATTAGAATCCCATTCTTAACGCTTTGATTTTATGGTGTTGAAAATGTGAAAAGGAAAGGGCATTAATCAGGTGATGATTGGATCCAGAGGATATAAAAAAAACGCGGATTGGGGAAAAAAAGAGCAAAGGAACAATTACTTGAAAATGGTCACATTTCTATCCACATTTTCAAAACATGTTTGACACACAAATTAATATTGATATTCTCATATGTACTTGTAGTCTTAATTACTAATTACAATATTAATGGCGTTACCCATAAAATGCTTTAAATTAAAGGGCCAGTTGCTATCAATGACTGTTGCAATGCTATTGGCAACAAAATAAGACTAAAAATGATATACTCTTAGCTTATAATTCTCCCTTGTTTCCTGCCCCTTCACATCATCTAGAATTTACCTACCTTTAAACCTAAAAAAACTTGTTCAGCAACCTCTGTTTTAATCATGATTATATCTTGGATTTAGTAGAGACTTCAACTTTAGGCACTAAGGGAGTTTTTGTTGTCAAAGAAAAAGCAAAACTCATTCAAAGTTAAAAGAAACAAAAATTATAACATAAAAAAAAAAAGGAAGATAAAGTATACAAAAAGTTCTTCCTCTAATTTAAGAAATGGCTGCTTGTACCATTACCATCGCTCCAAATGGAAGCTTGCCTCGGCCTTCTTTTTGCCTTTTTTTTTTTTTTTAATACTTCTGGTTGCTTCCTTGGTCTCTTCATTTAATATGTTAAGTTGTATGTATGGCATGGTACATAAAAAGATAAGATTAAAAATAAATATATTTTAGATAAGGTTAGTATTGTACTTATTGATTTGTTTAAAGTAATTTGGTCATGTAAAGAGAAGAGAGAGTAATCCAATTAAATGGGATAATAGAAGATCCAAGAAGACTTTAATAAAAAACTAAGCAATAATGTCATTCAGTTAATATAACTTTAATGTATTAATGGATAAGACTTAATTTATTATTGTATAGAGTATTTAAAGGCCCAATGAGAGAAAACACAAAACAAAAGAAAGCAACACTAACATGTATGTACACCAATTTCAGCTGAGACATATTAAATAAGGATAATTAAATTTTATTAAATATTTATTTAAAAAATTTAAATTATTAAATTAATTGAATTTTACAAACTTAATAGTAAGACTAAATAAAATTTACATTCTATATTAATTTTATAAGGTGTTAGTAAAATTTTAATAGTGTACTTAAATTTTTTTTTTTGTTGGTTCTTGGTGTACTTAAATTTTTCCAAACAAAAATATACACATTACAGCACACAATCACATCTACCAAAGCATTAAACAATGCATTAGAAAAGTTCATAAACCCTAATTTTTCACTTTAATATTATTGTATTCTACCAACAAAGTCTAATACAGTTAACAAATAATTAAAATTTTTAAATATATTATTCTAAATTTGATCTAATACATATATATAAAAAAAACTTTATCGAAAAAGGCAATGCCTATTTTGATATTCTTTTTGTTTTGAATAAAATTAGTTTATTACTATCAACTAAAAGATGCCTTGAATTTCATTAAAAAAAAAATATTATTGCATTCTCCAACTAAGTCAAACTGCTATATGTATACTCAGTTCTTACCTCTGCTGTATCGCTTGATTGGCCTGCAACAAAGATGTTCATCACAGCACAAATACATAAACAAGAAACATCATGTTATAATAAATCAAGAACCTACCTTTATTCTTCTTTATTTGTTGTCTCTTGTTTTTGTATGGGCTATTTTGTTTATATTATATGATAATAGCTTTACAGCTTGTCAAGTCACTTTATATCTTTCCCCTCTACTCCTCTATTCCAGCTAGCAAGCAAAACAAAATATGATTGCAAAAAGTGCTACATGTAGAACTTCATTCTTGTATTTCAATAAAGGATCAAGGATCTTACCACAATTATGTACAATTTTTGTAACTGAAAATTAGTTACTTTCCTATAATATTTGCGAAATTATATTAAAAGAGTACTACTACAAATTTGTTTCACCATTCACCCAAAAAAATTGTTTCACTAATTCCGCCAAATTGTTAACATAGATATTGTGAAAGAAAAATACCATTTAATTTGTATGTTAAAGAGGAGAAAAATAAAAAATATATATATTTTGCAATTTGGCTTATAACTTTTCAATTGAAGCAACTAGATGAACACTCATGTCTCTTAGAAATGAAAAATTGTCTCTTGAGTGAAAAAAGTCATCTATCTTAAATGTGAAAAGTTATGTTTCTTAAATGTGAAAAATTATATCTTTTAATCATAAAAAGTTATGAATTAAAGATAGTGATCCTTTGTTAGCAGTCATGGTCCTCTTACGAAAAAGTTATAATTCAAAGGTTATAACACTTTGTAAACAATCATATTCTTCTTATAAAGAGTTTTGATTCAAAGGTTATGACATTTTGTAAATAGCCATGCACTTATAAATAGGTGTTAGAAGACTGAATTACAAACATCAAATTTTCATTTTTTTTCCCTCTATTTTCTTTCAAAATAAAATTATTTCATTTAAATTCTAAAAGAAAAAATTTTAGTTTTTGTTAACCATAATTTTTTATGTGATATTTTATATTCCAAAAGAATATTGCATTAAACCCTGTAACAATTTAGTAAAGCAATATTCATCTTAAGGGTAATATATATTTGCGCACTTTAAAACACAAGTACTTCTCATAAATATTTTCTTCAAATTATTTCATTATTATTTTTTACTTACTTACAACTCCTAACACATAGTACATCACTTCGATGTAAAATACTAAGGAAGCATTACATTTATACAAAGTATCTTTTTACAAACTTTACATAATATGATTGAGTGGTCGTATTTGATTGGTGCTACTAATTTTGGAAGAAAAAAGGATAATTGATTATATATTATCATCGAGGTATTTGAATAAAAAAGTTAAGAACAATATTTTAAGAAAGACATATGAGTTGGTTGCATTACAAATCAATTCATAATATATATAATATTTCAAAATTTTTATTATCAATTAGTTATATTTTATATTTAAATTATTAATTTTTTATTTGTAATAATCTATATCATATATCTATATATAGTCAAAAGAGAACCCTTAAGTATTATTAAACATTTATTATTATAATAAATATTGACATATGTTACTATTATAAAAAATGATAATTAAAAAATTAAAAAATTAAATTTATTGACATTAAATACTTTAAAATAAATGAAAATAAAATAAATAACTTAAATGTAAATAATATTAGATAAATATATAAGATTAAAATTATATACAATTAAATCTGTCCTAATTAATTGAGAAATAAAAAGAAAGTTATTAATTTTATTAACTAAATATATTATACAAAGAGTTACTAGTCAAACAAAATCACTTATTAATTATTGAAAAATTAATTATCACAATAAATATTAACACATAAAAACATTATAAAAATTATAATTAAAATTTTAAAATTAAATAATTAAATCATACTAAAAAATAAAATAAAATTTATTCACAACAAACACGTTAAGATAAATAAAAAATAAAAGAAAATAATATATAAATTAATAAAATTTATAAAACTAAAATCATATATCACTAAAAGCTCCATAACGATTATCAAGGCACTAACTAGTTTTATCTTATGACAAATGTACTTTAAAGAAGTTCAATTCTTTTCCTTTGATTCGTGAATATTGCTTTCCTCAATAACAAGACTCCACCTCTCTCAAATTTTATTCGAATATAAAATTAGTTATTTATTACATTTTTTAATTATAATATTTATCTTTATATAAATTAATTAATAATTAATTACGATATTTTTAACGTGAAGCCGTGAACTCCTTAGCCCGCATTGTACGTGTCGATACGCACCTACATTTTTATTAGGCTCTTCCGGACTGAGACAAACACAGATAGAGCAGGCAAAAATCCAGGACGTGACAATGGCCGGCGGAGTCGCCCGCGCCGGAGACCGCACCCCGGAACTCCTAGGTCTAGTTCACGACATCGTCGGAATGTGCGGCGGAGCTGTTGGGTCCTCTGCCACCGCCATTGCCACCGCCACCTCCGATTCTCTGTTCAAGAGGGACTGCACCGATCTGGTTCGTCGGATCTCCCTCCTCACCTATTTGTTCGAAGAGATTAGAGACTTGAAGCCTGTTGATTCTGGAAAGCTTGATGCTTCCACCTCTTCAACTGGTTCCTCATCTTCATGGTCCTCTGATCTCGTGCTTGCACTGCTGTCTGCTAGGCGCCTCCTTTCCGTTGCTCGAAACTTTCGCTCCAATTGCTCTTCTGTGAGTTTTTTGATCTACCTTCTTATTTTTCCCTTTTTCACCCTTGATAGTTCCAATTTTGGTTGTATCAAGCTTCTGTTTAGTTGCTATGTTGAAGATGAACCAAGTTTGATGGAGCAACAAATTAAAAAAAAAAAAAAAATTCACTGCATCTAATAGTGAAATTTGCAGCAATGTGAAAGCAGAACCCCGTTTTCGGATGCTTCACTTGTTGGGTTTTTGAGCGATTGAGATCTGCAGTTCACTACTTCACCCAGTTAACTCTTTTATATTTCAAAACTTCAGTAATGTTCGTTTTCCGTCTTCATAATTCTGCCTGAGTTTGAATGAAATGAAGTTATATTCAGTTTTGAAGCAAAATTTCTCAAAGTTGATTGTTGTATTAATTTTGTATCTTGTTATTAGGTTAATTTTCAAAAATGTTCCTGGATCATTTTTGGGGTAACTGGTGTTGAATCGGTTGATCTAGTCCCTCATAAACTTCCTAACTTTCCATTCAATTTTGTGTCCATTGTTGTGCGGAAAGTAGATATGTAATTGCACATTAAACACGATGACATGATTTATTGAGTTAATGTGACATCAATATGTTAATTGTTGTCACTTGGGGAAGCCGATATGTCTTTAGTGGTTTACTCATGGCCTGCTTATATACATATCTGGTTTCATTGATAAGTGTTGTTCTACTGTTTGGCATTTTATACATTGTCCTTTGTGACTATCTAGGAAAATATTAACTTCAGTAGAACTTATCTTCAACTAGAGATAAATTTGTGCTTCTCAAATTATTGAATTGGAAGCTTACGACTGCTGAATTTCTGTGGGCATGTATATCTATAAAAGGATGTCTGGGTACATCTCTGAAATTTGCTGTATCTTTATTTAAGGATGGAGCTGCCAAAACAATAGTGTTCCAATTTCAGTGTGTAACATGGAAACTGGAAAAACTACTAAGCGACTTACCATATGACATTTTGGACATCTCAGAAGAAGTTGGCGAACAGGTAGAAAAGGATAAATTTAGAGCTTTTTTCTAATATTTTTAATATTTGATTGACTAGTAAATTTGCTGACATTATTTTGCTTTTCTAGGTGGCATTGGTGACATCACAATTGAGAAGAGCTACGGAAAGATATGGCTATATGATTTCAAAAATGTCATCTTATGACTTATCCCAGCCACTAGCTCGAGAAATTGGCCAATCTGTGAAAGGGTTGCATAAGCAAAACAGCTGTCCTGAAAGTTTATTAAAACTGGACAGCATTCCTAAAAGCAATGGGCTGAATAGTAGCATCAGATACGGGCCAAGTCCTAACTTGCGACGAGCAAGGAGCATTTCTGCCCCTTTTGAGGTTTCCTCATCATATAATACTGATCCTGAAAGTCAAGAAAATTCCGCGAGGATGAGTCAAACTGAAGTTAAAAAGCCTGAAGCAATTGTAATTCCTGAAGATTTTCTTTGCCCTATATCCTTGGAACTAATGAGGGATCCTGTTATTGTTTCAACTGGTCAGGTATAGTTCATTTCAGATGCTGCATTAAACATGGGGTTTTCACTAAGTATCGTTCTTCCATGTTTGACACTATTTTATAACATACCTTTTTTTTTTTGTTTATTTTTCCTTCTGCAGACATATGAGAGATCTTACATACAGAGATGGATAGATGGAGGAAATGCAACATGTCCAAAAACTCAACAGAAGCTCCAACATTTGACCCTTACACCAAATTATGTTTTAAGAAGCCTTATTACACAATGGTGTATAGAGAACAACATTGAGCAGCCAACAGGACTAACTAATGGGAAAATTAAAAAAAGTGATGGATCATTCAGAGATGTTACAGGTGACATAACAGCCATTGGAGCTCTGGTCCAGAAGCTTACCAGCCGATCCCTTGAGGAGCATAGAGCAGCTGTTACTGAAATACGATCACTTTCCAAACGAAGCACAGACAATAGGATACTAATTGCTGAAGCAGGAGCTATACCAGTTCTGGTCAACCTATTAACATCAGAAGATGGATTGACGCAAGAAAATGCAGTTACTTCAATTCTCAATCTCTCCATATATGAAAACAACAAGGGGCTTATAATGCTTGCAGGTGCCATCCCATCAATTGTCCAAGTCCTCAGAGCTGGAAGCATGGAAGCAAGAGAAAACGCAGCAGCAACACTCTTTAGCTTGTCACTTGCTGATGAGAACAAAATAATAATTGGTGCCTCTGGAGCTATCCCTGCTTTGGTAGAATTGCTCCAAACTGGAAGCCCTAGAGGAAAGAAGGACGCTGCCACAGCATTATTCAATTTGTGCATTTATCAAGGGAACAAGGGTAGGGCCATTAGAGCAGGGATCATCACAGCATTGTTAGCAATGCTTACAGATTCAAGCAAATCAATGGTTGACGAAGCTCTGACCATAATGTCAGTTCTTGCCAGCCACCAGGAGGCAAAGGTTGCTATTGTAAAGGCGAGCACTATACCTGTATTAATTGATCATTTGAGGACAGGATTGCCTCGGAACAAAGAGAATGCAACTTCCATTTTACTTGCCCTGTGTAAGAGAGACTCTGACAATCTTGCCTGCATAAGTAGACTTGGTGCTGTCATTCCTTTGACTGAACTTGCTCGTAGTGGCACAGAGAGGGCCAAAAGGAAGGCTACTTCATTATTGGAGCATCTTCGAAAATTACAACAGCTTTGAATGGTTTACTCATCCAAGGAACTTTTAATCTGGTATCTTTCTAATTATTACGACACTATTGTTCAGAGTTCCGTTCTTCCGTTTGCAGACTGATAATGAGGGTGCAATAAGAAAGCCAGCCTCATTAATACAGTGTATTCTTTTCTTCTTTTCTTGTTTTGATCTTTTTAACCTCTATATGAGCGTGTAAAGAAATCAATTAATATATTGTTTCTTCACAAAATTCTTACTGGTCTTTCTATTTTCCTGTTCATTCTATTTAAAGCAAAACAACGTAGTGAGCTTCCAGTTCTCCCTGCTCCCCTCCCAACAATCCTCTCTTCTAGATTCTAGAATGAAACAGAATAAGACTTAAAGAGTGTCTGAATCTAAAAAATGTAAGGGGTAGTGCTACTCACACAAGTCGCAGTTGGGTGTTAGCGTAGATTGTCGTCGGACAGGCTGCAACAACTTCCATAGCCAATTGTGATTTATTTCATAGTTTGTTTTGGTCCGATTAACTTCACTCTAACTAATGATTTTGTGCAAACTTTTTCTTCAAATAATGAAAATATAAGATGTTTAGAAAAATGGAAATGGATAGAATGTTAAATCAGATAGGGTTATCCGTTGAATCAAAAAGCGAGTTCATTTACAAAACCAGCCTATAGCTCATCAACTGGAGAATTTCCTGGATAAGTGTTTATTGTTAAGCACTTGCTTGTTATTGGTGCTTAATCTGAGTTCCACTAGAAATTTAGACGCGACCTAAGAAACGGGTGAGCATATCAGCAACGTTTGTTCCTTAAACCCCACCCATGGATCGTTTTGAATTGCTGAGCTGTGAAAGGTGTTACTCTTTGCTAGGCGATGGGTTAAAGCCTTGAACCGCCTTTTTGGGCCCTCCAAAACAACGATGACAGTATCTGTCCAGAATGATCCAGCAGATGGGCTAGAAAGAAGTCGTATGACATGATCAGGCCCAGAGCACCGAAAGAGTCAGGTGTGGTCAATTTTTTTTCTTCTTATACAGACTCAGAATCAAAGCCATTGTAAGTATAAATCTCCAACACCAATTTTTAGGCCATTAATTTTTTTCATCTAATGGTTAGAAAAATCCCATCTCAGATGAAACCAACATCATTTAAAGAAGTTTGTATGAATTGGGTGAAATCTTAAGTTACTCTAAGTCCGTTGGCAAAATTCTTTTTCTTTTCAATAAACCTACATGGAATTCTATAGATCAAAGTACCCGGAATGAAGGACCCAGATTACCTAATTTCTTTTTAAGGAAGTTAAGATGTAATGTAAAAAAGAGATAAATCCAACATTAAGAGGAAACAAAATAATAAAAATAAATAAAATTCATACATTAAATTATAAAAAAAGATAGAAAGAAATTCAAGGAAGTAGTAATAATAAGCAGCTATTTTCTGTTCAATCATAATTTTAACGGTCTAGATTTTACGAATATGATTTCCATGGAATTCCATGAAACAATGAGACAACTATAATGATTTCAATTCAACAGGGTTAGACTTCTCACTAGATTGAGCATTAATGCATATATAACTGAAGAAATTATCATGATCCAAAAATTTCTTGTGGTAAGGAAACTACAACCTCTTATTTGCATAAATACCCGAACTCTACCACTAGCTCACTCCCAATGACTTACCAAGATCCATATATTGATGATAAAGATAAACAGCTTCTAACTCAATGGGCTACAGCATACACTGCCATATCCGCTAATGAAACAACTAATGGCAAACCAAACTTCAGAGACGGTCAGGAGCTAACATATATGAGAACGCAGCTAGTCGGGGTGCATCATGTGAGCTCCCTCCCTCAATCTGCTTGTGTTTGCTCATCTCAACATACATTTTTCTTCTCACTTCTCTACGAACTTCCCTTTCAGATAGTTTCAAATCTTTAAAACCTTGTTCAAACTTGGCTTCATCCTCTGGTGAAAAGAATACAACGTCCATCTGTCCAAGCTCATCATACAATTTCTCAATTTTGGCTTTCCAAAAGAGGCCCATTTCCGTATCCATCTTTTGATAAGGAGTTTTCAGCAAGTACTCATCAATCCCACCTGCCTTGTCTATGCAGCGGAGGGCATGGGTGGTAACTTTGACACGGATGTGACGATCGAGGATATAACTGAAGAGTCGCTTCTCCTGGACATTAGGTTTCCATGTTCTCCTTGTCCTGTCAACATTATCATACATATAATGAGTCGTCATCAATAATATAGTTCTTTTCTCTCTTTTTTCTATTCTTCCTAACACAAATTCAAAGGGGAAAAAATCTTCCTAAGCTCAGAACATCAAACCTACACTAGATTGATTTGTTCCAACTGTATTAACTGAACTACTCCTTGCTAACTATTGCAATCCAAATTTAAACTAAGATGAGGAGCAACTGGAAAAAGGAATACACTTCCAACCATTGAATTTTTTAACAAAAAGTTACTTAACATCCAAGATTAATGCACGTGCAAAGTCTGAGCCAAATGCAGTGTTAGCCATTGGGAACCACATTTTTGGCAATCATCAAATGAGTCGAGAATATACTAATTCTATGAAAATAGAAGTTAGATATAAACTCTTGGTAAAAGAGGTCCCATTAGGATGCTTCAAACTCAATCAGGAATATAACCACTAGAAGACTGCAAGCAATAGACAATTTATGCATATAAGTTTACTACATCTCCAATCTAAAATGGAATTTCCACAACTTTGACACAATTGATTTTAATTGCTCAATGAATGATTGGGCCACTGAGAAAGTCCATCTCATTTCCTAACAGTAGAGGTAAATCCTGATATTCTTTTCACAGTGAATCCAAAAATGATGAGATCCATGAATCTTCAAATTCCTAACTTGAAACATTGGACCTCATAGCATAACTAGAGTTATAATAGAAACATTAACAGAATTTCAATAGAACTGAACTTATGGATATACCTAGCTTCTTTTTTTTTTAATTTCTTTTTATGAAATTTGGCACTTCCACCAAATCAATAAGTCAACCAGGTTAACTTCTTAAGGAAATTACTATTAACTAATAATTCAAATCTGAACCACGTCTTGACCAGTAATAGGGTCCAAAATGAATAATATATAGTTAATTTATACGCAAGGGAGAATTGTGAAAGCTATTCACCAATCATAAATTGCCATCAATAATGAAGTGTACTTCAAGTTTTAATAACTACAAATGAAGACTCAATAGGAACTTTTAGAGCTTATAACAGAATAAATATAGCATAACACCAAAGTTAAGTGTATTCTTGCAGGCACATAAACAAATACAAGCAACAAGAATTTAAAAAGAAAAATTTTTAAATATAGTTTTAGGAGAGGAATCAAGAGAAGAAGTTATTTCTAAACTTAAGGTGTAGAGAGAGATTTTGGAATTAAAAGGTTTCCATTTAAGTAGGAGTAAGACAAAGTTTACAACATGCAAGTTTAGTGAGATACAAGAGGCAAGTTAACAATTATTGGACGTAAAAATTGATGATCCCATCATACCACAAGTGTCAAAATTTCAGTATCTTGTGTCGATCTTACAAAGTGATGGAGAGATAGATGAGAATATCATACATATGATATAAATGGGGTGGTTGAAATAGAGAAATGTGTTGAGAGTCACTTGTGATTACAAATTACCTATAAAGTTTAAAGAGAAGTTTTACTGAATTATTATAAGACTAGTTATGCTCTGTATTAGTGAGTGTTGAGTATTAGAGAGCCAACATAAACAAAAAAAATTGGAGTAGCAGATATGAGAATGTTGAAATGGATAAGTAGATATCCAAGAAAATATAAACTCCAAAGTTATTGTATCTAAGAGAATGTTGGTGTTGCATCTATTGAGAAGAAAATGACAAAAACTCAGTTAAGATGGTTTGAGCATATGCAAAGACGACCATTAGAAGCCTCCATGAAAAATGGTGGATGAAGACCAAAGAAGACAATTAGAGAAATTATTAAAATGAATCAATGACATTTTTAAAAGTTTGATTTTTTTATAGAATCTAATAGTATTATTTAATCTTTGTAATTGACTTCACCTAATAGAATAAGATTTTGTTTATTGTTAATATTGTTGCTATAGGAATTACAGGGAATATTCCGGCCCTCTGATGTCAATGTTATCCACTGATTATATCAGTCCACAATTACTCCAGCGATATTTGTCAGTCATCGTACTACTTACTAGGCACATATATGCAGATCTTCTCATTTGCACATTCCTGAACTTATAATTAGTAGGCATCTTGTTACGACTTATGAGATGCTCACATGACACCATGACACCCAAATCCACCCAGAATAATATTTGACATTTTAATTGAGTTCTTCATTTAACATCCCCTTTCCTCAAACTTATTCTATTTTGAAATCGGTTAGTGCAAAATCAATCAAACCAAAGCATTTGAGCTGAAACCATTTGAGATTATAACACTCGCAGATTCTTCCCAACTGTTCAATGGCCAAAACCATTTAAAAATATAACTTGACACAGAACAAAACACAATACTGCAAATATTATCCTCATCAAAGATAGCAATCAAATCCTTCACAACGTTTAAAATATACCACAGAGCTAAAGCATTAACCTTTTCCAACATATACCCAAAATATGTTCGAAATCAGAAGCAGCAAACGGTAATAAAGGAAAAAAAAAATAGCAGCAAGCAACCAGGTACAAACTTGTTACCACCGTCTTCACTGACGCGATTGCCGAACTGGATGTGTCGCCCGGCATAGAGACCTCGTTTGGCGCGACCCATGACGATCTTGCTTCTGGGTATGCATTTCTCCAGTGATTCCTTCACTCCCGGTGCCAAATTTTTCTCTCCCACCTTCTTCAGAACTTTCGTCATCATCTCCTTCCCTCTGAATGCCATTTTTTCGTTTTTGCTGTTGAGTTTTGCCTTGGAACTAAACTACCCTACGCGACACCACTCTTCAAAGCAAGAAGGCGAGCAGTACCGAAAGGAGGGGTTTTAGCCAAGTGTTACATTCGGTCGGATTCATGGTCGGTTAGTAAATCGGTTTAATATTTATAATTGGTGTTAGTCAAAATTGATTAAACCTAATTAAATTTAGCCAAAATCAATCAAAATTGGTGAATCAAATCAAATCGGTAAAGCTTTAAAAAATTATAAAAATATTTATAATTACAAATTATATTGTTTCAATTGTATATATAATTTTTGAATTAATAAAAAAATAATTATTAAAATAATAATAAAATTTATAATTTTTATGAATCACATGATTCGTTAAATTAAGATTTATATTAATTTAATAAAAATAAATAAATAAATACATATATAACACTTTTTTATAAATTTTTTTATTAATAAGTAAATATTATTTATATAAAATTTATTTTATAATATTATTTAATTTAACCATTGATCTAATCAATAAGATTAATTTGATTGTGACTCAATATTTAAAATGGTTTACAAATTGGTATAGTTTTTGAAACTTTGGCTTCTATTCCCTTGATTTTTTTAAGTGTAATTCTATCCTTCATCTTTTAGTTTGGGCATATTTATCTCTTTCAGAGTTTAATAAATAAGAGTTTTAATTCATCAAATCACTTATTTTTCATTCACTTAAATGCTGACATGACAAAATGATGCTACATGGAAGAAATTTTGTGGCATTGTGCACCACATGATTGGCATGTGGATTGATTTTTCTAATGCTCTAAAGCAAAGTGCACACAAGCAAATAGAAGAAAAATCAACTCACATACTTTATGAATAAGGCAAAGAAATTCTCTCTGCACAGTACTATTTGGCCTCATCAACTTTGGATTGAAGGAAAAAAAAATGAAAGTTTCAGCAAGTTAAAAACTATTTTCTGTCAATTAAATTTGTAAAGAAATAAATTTGCTCAAATTGAAATATGATAAATGAAATTGTACTTTTTGACAAAATTGAAAAACTAAAAATGTCATTATTCCTTTTACTTCTAGCTTTTTATTAATCGACCTCATTGAAAGACCATTGAATCCTTAGCTTTTTCGTAATTTTAAGAAACGAACCGTTACCTTCTTCTTGTGCTCCATCCTCTATCACATCAATAGCTTTGAGGAGGGCTCTGTTACGAATAAAGGGACTTTTGGAGTAAACCTAAACTCTTCAAGATGTATTTTCAAGTAAAACAATAACTTCTCAAGAAGATAAGAAGCATAAGGAAATTGAACCAATTCTCATTCCCGTTCATTTTTTAGAGTAAACTTGACATGCTTTTAAATAAAGAAGTTGGAAAAGAGAAGGTACGGGCTATACGTCCTACCAGCAATTATCTATGGTTAAACACCCGCACATTACTGCTCCTACATTACCTAAGGTAACTCCCCTGTATCCCATTATCTCCATCAACTGCTAGGTAACTCCCTCTACACGTAGTCTTCCTTGGGTTTCCATCTCCTCAACTGTTAACTCAATAGGCATAACATTCCCCTACTATGAAATTCACCTTGTCCTCAAGGTGAAGCAATGGATGCAGTTAATAGAAGCATTAGAATTGCTCCCCAAGCATCCTCGAGAAGTAATTGTGTCAATCAAGCAAAAAATGTTTGGTGGGGTGCCTTTGATAGCGTTTATGAGAGCAGTTAAGATCAATAGGGGCCTTTGTGTTGGTTTACTGTCCACACTTTGTAGTGGCAGTGAAACAACTTCCTTCGTTATGATAAAGGGCCCAAATTGCACGAATCAAAGATTGGGAGCATTCTCCAAGGATGGCAATGTTAGTTGATTCTGCGTTGGCATTTATTGGCGAAGTTCTTCTGACCGGCCATCCATGACAGCCATGTAAGCCTATAGTTGCTGCATTTGCCAAGATACTCTGCGAACTAGCGTTGATTCTTTGCTTGGAAATTAATGATTTTATCTGCTAATTCTTAAAATTTCAGGACTTAGGTTGGTCTCAATAAAAGCATCAATATTATGAATAAAGAATTTTTTGAATACATCCGAACTTCTCAATATCTGTTTTTGGAGTAAAACACTAATTCCTCAAGAAGACAAGAAGTTTTAAGAAACTGAACTAATTTTCATTCCCATTCATTTTTAAAGTAAACTCTATATGCCTTTATGTAAAGAGACTAGAAAACAAAAGTTACGGCCTATATGTCTTACCAACAACTACCTATGGAAGAACACCCACGCATAATTGCTCCTACATTTTCTAAGGTAACTCTAACATATACCATGATCCCCATCAACTACTAAGTAACTCACTCTACGCGGACTCTTCCTTGAGTTTCCAACTCCTCCACCTAACTAAACAAAAATGATAGTTTTACACTCTTAAACATCCACAGAGCTACAATTTGAGGGAGAGTGAACAGTGATTTTACTGTTTACTCTTTTAAGTTGATGGGATGTTTAAGTATGTAGAAATAGAGGCGCTCTTAACTCAATGGACATAACATTCCTTTGCTCTACGAAATTCAACTTATCCTCAAGGTGAAGCAATTGATGGAGTTAACAGAAGGATTCTAAGTGCTCCCCTAAGCATCCTCGAGAAGTAATTGTATCCATCAGACGAAAACTGGTTTAGTGGGGGTGCCTTTGACAACGTTTATGCGAGTAGCTAGGATCGCAAGGGACCTTTTAGTTGGTTTATTGTTCGCACTTTGTAGTGGTAGCGAAACAGCTTCCTTCGTTATAAAGAAGGGCCAAAATCGCATAAATCATAGATAGGGAGCATTCTCCAAAGGTGGCACCAGTAGTTGATTTTGCGTGGGCGTTCTTTGGTGAAGTTCTTCCATCAGATCATCCATGATAGCCACGTAAGCCAATGGTTGTTGCATTTGCCGAAATATCATTGTCAACTAGCATTGATTTATCTGCTTGGAAAGCAGTGAATTTTTTTGCTAATTCTTGAACTCTCATGATTCATGTTGGTGGAGTACCAATAAATGGGTTTTTCAAGCACACCCAAAGTCCTCAAGGAGTGTTTTTCAAGTAAAACACTAACTCCTAGAGAAGAGAAGAAGCTTTAGGAAACTGAACTAATTTTCATTCCCAGTCATTTTTAAAGTAAACTCTTCATGCCTTAAATAAAGAACTGGAAAAGAGAAGTTACCTATCGGTCATTCCAACAACTGCTAGTGGATAAACAGTATAACTGCTCCTAAATCTCCTAAGGTAACTCCCTCGTATTCCATGATCTCTATCAATTGCTACGTAACTCCTCTGTACGTAGTCTTCCTTGGGTTTCCATCTCGTCAATTGTTAACTCAATAGGCGTAACAGGGTCCCACAGCTTCGTGGGCGATTTCAAATATTATCAAGTTAAGCCTCTGAAGATCCTCCTTCTTCTTCAACAAGAATGGTACCAACCCCTCTCGATTTCTCTACGTGTATGGTGCATGCCCTCTCACTTTCTTCCTCCCTTTTGCAGTTCCGATTCCAGGTGTTTGGTTATTGACAAATGCTGGGAACAAAGAAAAATCAATCGGTATTTTCACAATTTTTTGAAAAATTTTATTATTTGCATTCAAGAACATTATATCGCTATTTGAAGGAGGGGATAAGATGAAAGGAGAATTGAAACTAAGAAAAAAAAGTAATATATCTAACACTTTTAATTTGTTTTGAAAAGTATAACATTTTTGTTCTTAAGTTATAAACTTTAAACTTATGGTAGAATGAGCAAGAAAAAGGAAAAATTGAAAATCTTATAGTTTTATATAGTTCTGTGAGGAGCAGTTGGGCTTTGGATGTTTCCTGATTGATGCTGAATTTTGGGGCAATGAAAAGGAATGATCGATTCTGAACGCTGTTAGTTGTAGACAATAAAGGTTCCTTCCATGGTTCAACAGGTGGTTGCAATGATCAAACTCAGAAAGTCTTCATCTAACTAGCAGCCTAGCTACAAAGATATGATTGTTTTTTGTTGTTATTTTCTTTGAATGATGAATGCTCTGACAGATTAAAGGCGATTTTTAAGCAAGCATTGACTCCAAACCTTTCAGAAGAAACAAGCATCCACTATTTTCATTGATAATCAAAATGCATTAATACAACGCGTGTATAGGGAAATCCTTACATCGCGGAATATGCTAGAACCCTACACACCCTAAGAAATGATGATAATAATTGACTTTAATAACTTATTAGATGTTCTGTTGCTTGCTTCACTGTTTCATATGTTTGTACTTTGTGTTGGTGACACTGAATTTGTACTATGTATTGTTAGTTTAATGCATTGCTGTACTCACCAAGGATTTTTTAAGGAGTATCTAAGATTTAGATTCTTCAATCTTTTTTTTTAAGTTTTAGTAATTTTTTTTTTATTTTACTCCAGCATGCTTATGCATTTGATGAGGTTAATATGTTAGCCTTGATTGATGTGTATTCCAACTGTGGTAAAATACACTCTTCCGAGAAGCGATTCAATAATGAATTTCCTTTTATAAATGATGTTATATTTTGCAACTCTATGATTAAGGTTTATGGCAAGCAAGCATGGCGATGGACACCAAGTAATTGGGGTCCATGATAGAATGATAGAGGAAGGTCTGAAGCCAAATCATAGTACATTTGTTGCTCTCCTAGCTCATTGCAGTTACCCAGACCTAGTTCAGGAGGGATATTGTTGCTTTAATTAGGCATCCTTCATTTTTTATTCATTCCGGGTTTTGTGGGAGTTTTAGAAGCTTCCATTGATGAATCTGATCCAGCAGTATCCAATTAAAATCCAAAGTAGCTCCCCTTGGTCCAATATCATTTTTGAAAGGGCATCTCATCAGCTTCCAATTTGATGAGCCGACCATCAATTTGGACTTTACATCCTCTTATTTTTCCGATCATTCATCTACCATATTATTTTTGTCCACTCTTTCCACCTCTAGTCACTTTGACACAGGTACCCGCAGCCCAAAGAATATTTCTAGTTGCTTCATATAAACTTGGAGTTCAAAGTTTTGATTTGAACTCAAATAACTTTTCAATTGCAGATAAAAAAATGGGATATAGATTTTTTTTTTATCAAGGAAAAAAATGATATTATTATGTTTAGTAAATCACATAAAAAAGTATGTTTATGCATATAAAAAGAAAAAATTGTCCCAAAACAAATTTTTCACAATGGAATATTGTGAAGTATTGATCTATTAGATCCTAAAAAAGTCTAAATTTTATGAAGTAAAAATTACTTAAATTTTAAGATGTGAGAATAAATAGGAGCTTTCAAAACCAAATCCATCTAAATTCAAATGAACCAAACCAAACCAATTCAATTAAAACCAACTTATTAATTGAATGGATTTTAATTTAAAGAAAATCAATTGTTTCGATTCGATTGTTCAAACTCGATTTTAAAAAATTGATTCCAATCAAATCAAATTAATTATCCTATTTAATAAAAATTTGATTTTTATATATTATACAAGATAAAAATCCCACAAAAAGTCCACCAATATACATCACGCATAATAAAAATCTCCAAGAAAGTGTTTGTGTGTTGAAGGGGTCAAAAGTTTATGGTCTAATTTTCCATTTACTAGCAAATAAAGTTAAAAAACTATTTTGGATTAAACCTAGATTTCAAAGAGTCTCTTTTATGTTTATGTAGGTAGAATAAGACATTTAATTTTAAGAGTCTAAAAATGTTGATATTGGTTGAATAATAAGACATAAGTTTATAGAGATGCATGATTTAATAACAAGTAGAAAAAAATTAACCTTTTTTATTTTAAAATAACTGATCCAATGGTGTAAAATAATTGGATCATTTTTTCAATTAGCCAATTACATTAATTTGATAGGATGAAAAGTGCAGACCGGTTTAAACCGAACCAACAAAGATTCTTAGAAATAGAGGATTCATATAAAAATGTTTGTTTTTCTTTTCAAATATAAGTTTATCAGTTTTTAAAAGAAGATAAGATCATCCAATTCTTTAAAAAAAAAAAAAAAAAACCCTTTGGGATAACTTTGAGCGTAGGTTTCACAGATACCGCCAAACAAAGTCAAACGTAATCTGACATCACATGCAACAGAACAAATAGCTTGTCATTGAAACCCAAGTTGAATCCCCGCCGCGATTACCGTTAGTCACATCGTTGAAAAGACAGAAAAACCAATCAAATTTTGTTGGAGCGTATTAAAATTTTGGCAATTGGGTCCTCACATTTGAAGATTGCAGGAAGTACGTTGAAAAATACTGAACGGAAACAAAGGCCGGCTAGCAAATGTGCTTGTGATATTAATCACTTCTGAAAGCGAGATGCTACGCCGTTTAGTATTTTCTGTCTGGGGAACTTTTGTCAAACATGGATATGGTTTTCAAACTTTGGCTTCTTTATTGACCAATGATCCCTTGTTATCAACAACCACCCATAAAACCATGTCTTTGTGTCACACCCATCATATCCCAATAGGTTCTCTTGCTGGTTTGTCACAACCTAAGCGTTTGTTTTATCAACCCTTGAAAGACCATTCTTCGCTCTGTTACCTCAAAGAACCAGAAACAGAGCTAAAACATTTGGTCACTTTGAGGTACCAATTATGGGCAACAGCTTGGGAGGGAAAAAGACCACAAAGTTAATGAAAATTGATGGGGAAACCTTCAAGCTGAAAACACCAGTAAAAGCCGGGGATGTTCTTAAAGATCACCCAGGTCTTGTTCTGCTTGAATCGGAAGCAGTTAAGCACTATGGGATCAGAGCAAAGCCTTTGGAAGCGCACAGAGAGTTGTTGCCAAAGAGGCTCTATTTTCTTGTGGAGCTTCCAAAAGAGACAGTTCCAAGAAGGGTTCGTTCTGGCATTAACATGAGTGCCAAAGATCGCCTTGAGAGCCTAATGCTGTCCAGGAGGTCCGCTTCTGACCTTTCAATAATGAAACAAACCAACATGAGTGGAGAGCAAGGCAAGGAAGGGTCAGAGAATGGTGGGGTGAGGTTGAAAATGAAGCTTCCAAAGGCAGAGGTGGAGAAATTGATCAAAGACAGCAGAGATGAGACTGAGGCAGCAGAGAGAATCATGGGTCTGTGCATGGCCGCCAATGGCACAGACAGTAAGCGTGAAATTGAGGATATTGAAGAGAGGAAACTGGTGGTGATGGAGCAGCAACTGCATAGGAAGCATGGTGGCAGCAGAGTTAGAGAGAGCACTAAGCCGCGCGAGGTACGTTTTCTTGCAAGGACAAGATAAACCTTTCATGTTCGAGTATCTTTTTTTGCAGTTCTTGTGTTTTTATCTGATAGTGATTTGTAAAAATGGTTGATCATACCATTTGGATTGGTAGGCCAACATAAACTTTTTAATTATTAGAACAACTAAAATTTTGGATACTGAGAGGGATTTACCTGATTTGGCGTGCACAAAGGTGAGTGCTTGAGAGATTCAAGTTCCAAAGGATAACTTTTTGTTGTAGCTTTTAGCAGACAAAACGGTTTAGATTTGAACAAATGTTGCCATTGCTTTTTCGCTTTACAAAATATCCTGCCACATTTCAGTCCCATCGATATTCTTATTTGTGTGTGGAAATTTACCCAAAAAAACATTTTACTAAATTCTTATTAAATTTAAAATTAAGTGGTAGATTTATTGAATTATAATTTAGTTTATAAAATTTAATAAATTTAATAATTTAAATTATTTTAAATAATTATTTAATATATTAAATTTATAAGAGTAATAAAACTGAAATATCTAACACAATGATGTAATAATTTCTAGCTCCTTCTAATGTATTTCTAAATTATGACCTATTTTGATTCTTCTACATTTATATTAAAATTGAAAAGAAAAAACATGTTATGAGCGAGAGAAAAAATATATAAAAAAGTGTTAAAATTATATACAATATTTATATATATATATATGTTTATATTGTTACTCTAACCAATTTCTCTAAACAACACCTAAAAAAAAAAAAAAAAGCTAGCGGTGTAGTGTGCAGCTGCTGGTGGTGGGTCTGGGCACGCACCTGACTGCACGGTGCTGAGCTGGCCCAGTTACTAGTTTCATAATGAAGGACAATGTTCTTCCCAATCCAAGAATTGTGTAACAGATTAGATTATAACATAAATTCATAAAAATATTATTATGTGGCCAACTGCACAAAGTATTATATTTAAATTTGAAATAAGAATGACTTATTGCCAATGATAACTTAGTCTATTGTAATTTTTTATTACAAAGAACATCATATGCTACAATTTTATGTGTCCAGAAAAAAAAAAAAAAAAACCAAAGGGGCAAATATTAAAAAAATGTAGATCATAAATTGTCACGTTATACGGTCCAAAAAAAACTAATAAACTACGTTCACTTCATGGTTTTGGTCCTTTTGGAGTCATTTACTCAACTAAATTTTGGTTAAAAGAATTATTGCTCTGTTTACCAGCGTTGTTTTGGTTAAAAATAGGTAACGAAAATGGTATAACTAAGGTGTAAAATGCCTTCCGCTCCACCCCAAAGGAAAAATGAGATACAGCATAGAAGGAAAGTACTCTGTTTTTCTTCTAATCATATTCATGCCAAAAAACTTTTTTTGACTAAATCGGCGAAAAATGGTTTAAATTCTCTATCAAAATTCTTATAATTTAGTTGGCACCATCTAGACAATTCCCTAGAACAGAACAGAGGGACATGATGAATAGAGAAACCAGAAAGCTATAAGTCAGTGCCATTCATTAATTTCATGAAACAACCCACATGCCATCAGTGACAGCAATAAATGCTTCTTAATCAGTCCCAACAGCTGCACTTTCATAACGTGAGGTTAACGTTGCTTGCTTTTCGATCAATTTGTTGGTCATGCACGTAACCTCAAATTGTTTGTAAGCACGGATCATACTCATAGATATCAACATGACAACATGCATGCTCACAAGAATTTGCAGCCACTAAATTGTTTGTTTTGGATTTGCAGAAAAGGGTGAGTTTTATGCCAGTCAGCGAAGGAGCAAGTCAAATAGCCGTGGCTTCCTAAACAGTTACATGATACTACTAACTTTTCCATGAAGCCAAACAAACAGTCAAGGACACGGGGTGCTACTGTGCTAGCTATTGGCTGGGGGGATGATAGATCACCTCACCAACCGAAGAAGCTTTTACTTACTTGCTTATAATCATAAATAATAAGTAAATGTTGGAGAAAATTATATGTATGACACTGTCCAAATGATATAAATAAGGACATTAAGTTACATTTGATTAACCTTTCTCAATATGCCTTGTATTCCGATGTTAGCTACAGTCATCAACTCTTATGTTCTAAATATATTTGTTATTCTTTTTGATGTTTAAGCGCTTGATTCTAACAGTAAACTTAAATTTTGATGTAACAGCAAATAATTTTAACAAAAAAAATTGATAGAACCCTTTAGTTTCAGTTTGTAACGAGGTGAGAATTGAACCCACATTTGGGTTCAACTATTGCTATTCACGTTGTCACTTGTCTTTGTAATGATAGCACCCTTTTTTCGTTCTTTCTTCTGAGAACGAAGAGAAAAGAAAAAGGCATCCCATAATGTTGTTTAAAATATAAAAGTCAATGGGCAAGTCCATTTTGCGAAGCTTTCAAGGCATGTGCACATGTCCTAAAGTTGAAAACCTCCAATCAAGCAAATTTCCTCACTTCCCTTTCAAAGAGCATGTGCAGAAGTGCATCATGGATGAATGATATTCCCATATACGCACGGCTTCCGTAACCTAAGGGGAACTCAACATCATTTAGACAGCGCCATCTTGGAGGCTGTCATAGGGAGCCTGTGTCCATGATAAAAATAAAGGAAGAGGATAGTTCAGCTATTAAAAACACTAGAGCACAAAATTGGAAAGCAGTGTCAAACACTGACTCACTTGGCTTCGTTAGGAATTTCTTAATCTGATATATATGCTTACATTGACCGATTACCATATCTCATCAAGTGGGTATTCACTAGTCTACATTGCCTTGCCCCTCATGCGTTCTCCTAAAGAATAGAAAAGGAAATGATCAAGCTCTTGTTTAGGTTATCTCCGCCATACACAAAACCTAAGGATTAGAAAATTATGACTCCCTCTGCATGTATGCACAAATTTACTCTGCATCGCTTTATTGATGAATCAATGCACTGTTTACAAAGAATATAATAGTACATTTCATTTTTCATGATGACCACTGATCAGGGACAGTGAGAAAGTAGGTAGTCATAGCCTTCCTGAATCTTTTCTTGTATTGCTTAGGAGAAACTATGGTGGGGGAAGCATTCTTTGGTCCACCAAGTATCCCAGATGCCTTTACCCATGTCTCCAAATGCTTGTCCCAGGTGTATTGCCTCATAAAATCAATGATGCCTAAAACCAGCTCCTTCCGCTCCTCATCTACCCCAACCAGCAACGAATAATCCATGACATCAACAGACTGGACAAGAATGAGAGAAAGAGAGTAACAACGGAACAAAAGAGATGATTACTACAATAAAATATATTTAAAATGTAAAAAAGCCAGAATATTGTAGGTTAAACATTTGTGCGGGTAGATCTCATTGGTTTAAATAATCTAGAGAGGTTTAATATAAATATGAACTATGAAGTATTAAGAGAAATCATATGGCATCTGATTTCATCTCTGCTGTCAAACAGGTTATAAAAGATTACTTGTAGTGAATGTTGGAAGCAAAGTTGCCATGATCATTTAATGGAACGTAGCATGAAACAGCCATAGGATAAGGAATAAACTTACAGAAACCCAGGGAGACCCCTAAGCATTAAATATTATGTCTCTGGTGTATAGGAACCTTTGAATTCTGGATAATTTTAGTAAAAAATGCTAGAAGTAACAACCTGAAAGGATTTAAATGTGATTTTAACGCCAAAAGGAAGCTTACCGCCAAAAAGGATGTGTCATTCCATACAGCTCTCTCAAGGCTTCTCTTGGCCCTGCTCCCAAGAAATATGGGCTTCGTTCTCAATGCTTCTAACAAATTCATGTCTAGCATTACTTTGTTTGCCCCAGTTGCATCAGAGTTGTACCTCGATCTTTCTGAGCCTTTAAGATCATATACCCTTGATATATTTCTCTTATAAAAGAGATTCTCCATGACCATCAGATCTATTTTGGTTTCCTTACCACCTTTCGGGTATTTGACAGTGACCTGCCACCAAACAAAAGACAATAATCATACGCCTAAAATTTACACCTATATACAGCTGCTTCCAACATGTAATCAAAGCCCTAGAACTAACTCTCACCTGATAAATACCAAGAATTTTGGCAAGGCAGGTTGGGCTTCCTGAATTAATGGAATCTGTCAAGTACTTAAAATACTGAGGAGCAAATTCTTCAAAGGAATCCAATTCTGTCTTTGTGACTTGTTTAATGATAAATCTTTCATCCAAAGACTTAGCAAAATATACATTGCTCTTCCCTCCTTGTGCACTCCATCTCCCACATCGGCTCAATGATCGTAGAAAATCAACTTCATTAGGGCAGCACTTTTTTCTAAGTGAGTCAAACTGCTTTGCAAAATAACAAGTGACAGAAAAATTCACTTTCCCTCCAGAAATTGAATAATCATCACCAAAAGAAATTCGTAAGTGTAAAGACTTTTTGGAGTCAGTGAGAAGAGCACCAATAGAAGTTGAAGCATCTTCTGATCCATAACTACCATAATGAACATAATCCAATTCCAAAGAACCAATAGACTGCCAGGCTGAGAAGGTGGTAGCAGTAGAAGCTTCTCTGTTTCTCTCAAGAGCAACCAGGCTCCCATCATGCATATCTAACTTATCAGCAACCCACTCCTCGTGTTCCTTAGAATTAAGGGCATAAGATATTATGCTAGAGTAGTCACTATCATAAACAGCAATAACTCTATCACCATGCATTGTTTGGGGAAGCAGTAACCGAACACCTTTGGCCATGCAAGATACAGATGAGATGAATGATGGCGGGGAGCTCAGTATCGGATTTAGCTTCTGCTCCTCCCATGGTAACATATGGGAGCGAGTCTGCAATACATTGGAGACAGGATCTCTAACCATGTTCCTGTAGTCTCCAGAAGCATGAAAAGATCTAAGTGGTGATAAATGTAATGCAGGGGATAACCCTTTCCTAATTCTTTCCTGAACTCTTATTGCTGAATCAAAAGAATGAACTCTCATTGGTCGTGCTAATCTTCTAAAAGGAGGGTTATAATTTTGATTGGACTGCCTGACACTTCCAGCTTGGAGACCATCCACTTGAAATTTGGGAAGAGGCTCAATATTCAAATGAGGTTGCTCAGTTCCGGTCCATGCAGAATCTATTCTCTCAGAAAGATTGGATTCTCGCGAGGGTAAACACCCAGATGTTTTGTTGACAGGAAATTCACCATCTGAATTTACTTTCTCTTTGTCAAATTGAAATGATGAAAAGGCTTCAGAAACACAAGCTTTAACCGGCCCATCCAGCTGTCTGAGCATATGATTTTCTGCATAATCCAGTAAGTTTAAAGGCCAAGTGTCATATTGCCCAAGACCACTGTCAAAACTGCAATCCTTGAGAAATGAATCAACTCTTAATTCTTTAACATCTGCACAAGACTCATTTCCAAGTTTAATCTTGTAACTACAACTCCTTTTAATAAGAGAGTCCAATGCAAAAAGCCGGTGATCCCAACAGTGTGAACCAATTAGAAGGGAACGTCTCAAGTGATTTAGTTCCAGAATGTCTAGAGTTGTCTGCCCTGTTTGTGTGGTCTCTATAATGGCTGAGTTTAGCACACTCTACACAGAGACACACACAGCCAAAAGATGAAAGGGGAAAAAGTTAGAGACAAACAAATTCATCACTAAAAATAATATTAAAAGGCACATATACCTCCCACACCTTACTACAAGGTTCTGTGGACCAAGTATCCTATGATAACGACCTTACATAAACAGAAGATAAAGATTTTAGTTTGCTCACATGATAATTTCTAATTTCCGTTCTAATGATATCTTTCAGCTCTGTTATGTTGTTATGAATGTCACATGGATCTGACAGCTCATTTCCAAGACCAGAGGATACACTCTTTTTTTCCAAGCATTCAAGCACATCAGATATTTCCTTATACAAAGTTTCCATATTACTCAAAAGCTGCAGAAGAAAGAGAGTAAGTTAAAATTTCTATTTCCAGTTAATTGAAACTAAAACTTAAACATGACGTTATTTAGCTTCACTATCTAAAAAGCAGAGAAAAGATTAGCAGTTTTTCTTATAAAGCACCTCTCCAGCCTCCTTTCTAATCCACTCCTCGTGAATGTGGCCAAATTCCAGCACTGATGGAGGTAAACAGACAGAAAGAATATCAATAGGGGAATACCGGAAAAAAGCAACCATGCTCCCAAACCTGAGACATCAAGTTTCCTATCAACTTTCAAGTGTCAATAATAAACACAATTTCCAATGACAACACAACATAATGATAAACAATGAATTCATTGTCTGAATGCTTTACCCATAGTAACGGAGGCAGTCCCTCTGCAAAGAATGACCACAGGTTGCAACACGGTTTGCAGTTGCATGGTTTGAGAAGCTAAGCTCCAAGAACTTTCCAAATGACAATCCCCAAGCAGCATCTGACATAACCACTCTTCGAGTTGCTGGTGGAACTCCATCCACATGAGGACACCTCAGACATCGGTGCCACATCCAAATCTTGCCATCTCTTTCCCCTGGTAACTTCACGGAGGGAAGGCACCTAACATTGATAGTAAGATTTCCTTGCTGATGCATAAAACTTAGGACATGCGCCTCTGCAGGTTCTTTACAAGAATGACAGCAAGTTGTCTTGGGGAGAAAAAAGAAACAGAAAAATTATTATCATTTTTCACTTAAGACAAAAATTCCAGAAAAAATCAGTCAAACAGCATGAGCTACCTGGTCAAACAGGTTATCGCGAAGATATCTCCCAAGTGGCTTATCAAAAGAGCCATAAAACTTTATCCGCAACAACTTAGAGCGTTCACAGACTGTTCCTTTTGACACACAGTGGCTGGAAAAGTACAGCAATATGCTCTGATGACTGTCAGTGGCAGAGAAGTACTGACTGGAAAGTTCATCCTCACCATTATCATCTTTCATTGATTCAATTAATTCACCAGGTTGCCTCTCCTCTTGAAACATGGCTTCTTGTAGGTTTGGTTTCAGATGATCTCCAACACCAGAATATGATTCATTGTACAGATTCATATAATCTGATTCCACAATTATATTAAATGTTAACTCATTATGGCATGCACCAGAGGGGGCATTCTCTACACTATAATCTCCAGTGCTTCTATACGAAGGAAAACTAAGGTCATCAAGATGCTCTAATGCTGATCCCAAACCTTCAAGCTTCAAATCAAGATCCACTAATTCTTTCATTTTAGATAAGGCATCAGCCTGTGACTTGGAAATGTTTGTAGTAAGAGTTTTAGATACTATACAACTATCAGTGTCAGTTGCTGCCTTCTCTGGCACATCAACCAAGTGTTTTAATCTCATTTGAGGTAGGGTAGCACCCTCATCAGCTAGAAAGGATGTCTCAAGAGATAAATGATAGGCTGCAAAAACTGCATACTGAACAACATGTTTAATTTTCTTTAGTTCTTCATGGCATGTACCCTTCAGTAAGACCTGCATAGAGAACCATACTCAGACAAAGATTTCCCTTAACAAATCCTATCAATACATCGTATCAGATCATAGCTTACAAGAAAATTAGAAGAGATGCATGCAAGAGGAAATACTCATTAAAAAATAAGAACACAGAAGAAAGAGAGAAATTACCGTGCAACCCAACCGCCTTGGACAACCTTCAAAAAACATAAGGGTTTTGGATGGCTTTCTGTTAAACTGATTGGCAGCCTCATGATCTTCTACCATTCTGTCTAACCGGAACAGTTCACAGTGCCCCAATCGTGCTGTAGATAAATTATCTACTGATGGAGTGATCAGAGCACCAGTGCAACGGGCTATACGCTCAAGCAATGGCCTTTTAACATTCAACACCAATGAGATTTCCTTTGCCAGCAAATATTCCTGAGCACATGAAGCTACACTTTTTTCTACCAGTAAAACATTTGGTCGAAGAGCCTCAATTTTTGAAATAATCATCTTCAGATGATCATTTTCCTGTCGGCATGAACAGAATCAGATATTCTCTCCGAGGAATTAACATAACAAGACACAAAGCCTAACACTAAACCAAAGAAGGCACCTGCTGCAGCAATGTATCCAAAGAAGCCAGCTGATTTGGAACTTTCTGATATTCCAGCGCTCCTCCTAACAGGAGTAGTCTAGGCTTTTTGTACTGTGAGGTCATACGCTTATGTTTTATATTTTTTGTACAGACCACTCCTTTGATAAGAGTACTGAAAACACAAAAGTCCATAATTTAATGGTTAATCACATAAAATTGCATAGATGCATAAGGTATATTGGCAACATTTGAATCACATAATACCTCTCACTTGGACTTCCAGATGCTATACATTTAACCTTTACATAATCACCAGGATCCATACTGCCTCCTTTGCTAGTATCAGGTCTTACAAAGTTAGCAGCCTGCCATGCTATTGTTGCTACTATGTCAAGCCAGTCCTCTGAACCATTTTCCTTACCGACTCTCACACCCTCTCCCTGTAAAAGCTGAGAAACAAGAGCTCTAAAATGCCCCTGTATGACAGCTCTAAGAGGTTCTTTGTTTCCCTCATTATGTTTGTGCTTTGTGGGAAACAGACTAGATAGACTGCTACTGGATGTAAAGAAGGAACCTGAGTCACCAACATCATCATCATCATCATCATATGAGAAGAAATTGTCTTCTGCATCATCATTTTCATCATCAGGTGGTGGGGGGAACCAGATAAAACCATTATTTTCAAAATCCAATGGCCTCTGTGAATTATCATTTGGATTCCGGAAAATTGACAGGTCATCAGAAAAATAATCAGAACTATATGAATCCTCAGTCCCTTGTTCAGGCTTTCTTAAAACAGCCGTTGTTTGTTGAACAAAGGGACCATCAAACTGAGAGGTTGGCCATCTCTCTTGCCCCTGCTGTACAGGAAGCCCAACCCTACTGGAAGTAAAATTAATCCAAGAGGGGCTCTCGGATGAAATTGACCCCACAGACTTATAGTTGTAAGTCTCGTGTCCAGCACTAACACTACTTGAATCTATGTCTGACTTATGATGGCAATATGTACTTGATGGGCTGAAATGGTGCTTAGCAGAATCCTCCGTCCCATCTTCATCACTCCTACATACATACATGGCTTCAATATCGTGTATACAAAGAAACAGGAAGGGAGAACTTGAATTAAATTGTGCAATCATGTCTTTGTTAGTCACTTGAGTTTCAAATAATTAAGAAAAGTTTGTTTACCACCAATGCAAGGGTGAGAAAACATAAATGCTGCTGTTAACAATCCTAATAAAAATTAATACACATTGCAACTGTCACATAACAAAACACATAATTTTGATCCAGTTTTCCACTGCTTCTAAAAGTAGTGCCATACAACTAAAATACAACCATCTCACTTTCCTTAAGGAAAATCAAATTTTGAATACCTGCCAGCAGATTGATGAACAGACACTGGAGATGAGTGAGCATCACATGAAGTTGTACTCTTGTTAATCATGGCATGGGGATAACAGACATAATCTTGGGTTTGAAGATAATGATCAAAGTGATTGCTCTGATTCAATTCACTATTCAGGGGAGAACTGATTCTTTCACTTTCAAAACTAAAACATGGTGACGCGGGCTCAGGACTCTGTCTTGGACTCTCCTGTGGAGAGGCTGAAGGATGTACTTTCTCACAATACTTCCTCTGACTTGCATAGTTTCTACTAACATCTGAACAGAACTTGCAAGAACTGATGGCATCCCTGAACCCAGCGTTGTCAGATTCAAGATCAGGAAGATCAAAACCCCAGTTACATTTCCCACAAAGCCAACGGCCACAGCTTTTGCAATTGTATTTGTGGGATATGTCATTGATGTTTCTATCACAGTCACAACACATTTTGCAGGTGCTGTTGAGCATATCAAATTGTGAGACAAACAGGCAAGAAACCCAAGCCCGAACCTTTTCTGTTAGACGACTTAGATCTAATAGTGAACTATCAGGTATTCCCATAAGATGTGATGAACCCAACAGAGAATTCAGCCAGAGCCTCAAAACAAAAATTTTGGTATAATCTCCTTTTTCTTCGCAACCTAATTTCGGTATGATACTTTTCATTCCCCAAACCAAAAGAAAAATAAAAATTTTATCCTTTGGCAATGGAAGACAGATTACTAAAACTGTCAAAAAATGGGAAAAAGAAAATCAAGTCGAGATTATTGATAAAACCCACGATAAAATTGGGGGATGACTGGGAATTTTTTATTGTCTGATTATAAATGCTCTTAATCTTTCTTTCTTTAACCTTTCTGGCTATCACAATACAGCTCAAAAATAGAAGCAACTCCTCCTTGGAATCAAATAGTATCAAAGGAGGAGTCAACAACTACAACGACAAGAATCTGACATTCACCAATCTAACACTATTTACAACAAAATTCTACATAAAGGCTAAACCCCCAATACAGTTTTCAATATTACAAATAACAAATCCCGCAACTCCTTAAACCCAGTAACAAAGCACAAAATTTTCAAATGCTAATGATCACAAACTAGCCGATCCCTGAATCATCAAGAATGCATTCAGAAACCGATTCAATCATTACCCGATAAAAGAATCCTAAAACAAAGAAGACCCTTCATAGAAGATAAGTTTCTCTTTTAACAGTGAACTGAAAGGTTGAGTCTTTAATCGTCAAACAGAGAAGAAGAAAGGAGTTCCCGGATACAACAGAGAAAAAATGAAAGCAAGGAAGAAACTTCAAAGACGGGGAAGAATTAGAATCAAAAGGAGAAAGAGAAGAAGTTCGGTGAAGGTTCCCTTTCTTGCTGGCATCTCAAACAACAACACTCCCTTCTTACCCATCTTTCCCGTTCTCTTTTCTCTCTTTTTCGTTTCCTTTCCTTTCACCTTCTCCTCCCTAACCTTATTATATTATTGATTTTCAAAAGGAGCACTCAACACCCTCTCTCAACTCTGCCGTCTTCTCTTTTTCTGTCAAAAAAATTCCGATTCCTTCTCAGATGTTATTAAGTCTGTAAATATTAATTTAATGAATTAAAAATCAGCACAAAGTATTTTTCTGTTTTTTCATTTTTTTTAAAATTTCAGTAAAACCTTAGAATTTGAAAAATGGCGTTTCTCTTCATGCAACATCTAAGGAATTTTCCTAAATGTAATTATTGAGTCAATGAGTAAAGTCAGTTCCATAATGCTCTCTTAATAAATAAAACTCTTCATAATATTTTTTAATAAAGAATTATTGTATTATTTTTCTTTTTAAATTACGCTGACTCAGTTAGATTTTTTTATAAAAATAGGTGATTATCTTTCTTTACCATGTAATTAATATAAATTGAAGAGTAATGAAAAATATAAAAAAAAATTGTTTTTATATATACATATATGCAGTATTTGCATTTGTTTCATATTTTCTTATCTGTATCACGATCCTCTCACTATTAGTCACCATCAGCATGGGTTCAAATTTATTCTTTAATCTTAACTTCGATTACATTAATTTTGAAAAATGTTATAAATATTGCAATTTTACATATCATATATATATATATATATACATAAAAAATAAATTAAAAAACATAAACATAAAAATATATAAAAAACATATAAAATTTATATTTTAAAAAAAAATTATGAGGACCTTGGTTTCTTTATTTTTTTTTTACTATTTTGTGCGTCTACCAGCATTGTCTGCGTGTTCATTGGTCGGAATCAGTGTTCAGACAACCACCTGATAGAATTTTTTGTATTAAAGTAGTAAATAAAATTACATAATATCAGTCCACTTTACTGATTGATCAATTAATTAAATAATGGAAAGAACTCAGCCCAAAAATACAAGATTAGTGAAAAGAATAATTCAATTGGCGGATTTGCTCGATGAACCAGGATTGGAATTATTTATGTATGACCTTTTGTCTAATTTTCTTTCAGCCTTTTTAAAAGTTGACAAAATCAAGAACTTTCTATAATAAATACATTCTCTTTATTTTTTAAATTAAATTTTTTATTTTTAATATAAGTTATAAAATTTAATAATTTCACAGTTATCAATTTAACACTCTATATTATTTTTTATAAAAAGTTGGTGAGCTCTGTTATGCAAGACTTGCATTTCTTAAACAAATATGCTAATTTATAAAAGTAATCAGAACACTTATTTTGACTAATAAAATTAGGTGAGATAATTTAAATTAAAAATACAATTATCTATGTGCTGTATGTTGAATTTAAAGTTTTCATTTTATTAATTTTTTTCATTTTACACTCAAATGTAAGTTATGGATATCACTATTTTTTTAATAATTTTTTAAATTTTATTTTATATCTCATTTATTGTATTCTAATTTAAAAAAAATATTTATCCGTACTCCTATTATCTTAGAGTATTTTATTTTTTTAATTATTATTTTTTTAAAACTAAAGTAATATTAATTATCATTTATCAGCTTTATCCATAACAAAATTATTCTTTTTATTATATATTTAATTAATTGACTGTTTCTAATAAAATTTTTTTAAAAATAAAATAATATTTTATTACTTTTAAAATTATTTAATAGTATCATTATTTCGTATGCATATTTTTTTAATACTAAAAAATTATAATATAAAAATTAAATTTAAAAAAAAGTTTGAATAAAGTTAAATTTAATCACTTAAATTAAATTCAAATGTTTCTCTTGTACGCATTTTTTACATAACAAATATTATAAAAAAATAAAATATATCAATTGTAAAATTGAGTATGTTAAAAGAGTAATAATAAGCATCTCATCATGAGATAAAATTAATATAATTTTATATTATATATAAATAAAATAGATATATAAAATTTATATCAATAAAAATATATACATAATAAACTATAAATAATATTAATTTATATACACTAATTATATATTCTCATTCTTTTCTTATCATTAGAAATTTTATCTCTAAACATCCGTAACCTGATTCAACATTTTCCTAAAAAAAGTGGCCGCATATCGAAAGACCCATATCTAACGCCGAAGGAAGTCGTTGTTTGGTATTCTTACACGGCAGTCAGTAATTCGAATCTGTAAAGGTGTTTCCTTTGTCACGCGTCCTCATACACGTGTAACACAAACTCCTCTGACAAGTCTAGGTTAGGATGAGGTCAGAGAAGTGGGTCCGTTAACACCCGACCCATGGGGTCTTCTACACTTTTCAAAGGCTGAGCCCTAACATCGGGACAAATAAGGTGCGCTCTAAACTGACGTGGGCCATGAGGTAAACGGCTATCACATTTTACCATTAACTTTTCATACGTACAAGAACTTAAAAAATTAAGTATAAAATAGTATAATATTTTTACACAATAAAATAATTAATATTACTTTAAATATTTAATAAAAATATGTATCTAAGACTTTTACAAAAAATATAAAAATAGAGTTTAATTTTTAATAAAGTATAAAAATAAATTTTATGATGAACAAATAAAATGCTTTAACATATTAAAGTTTAACTCTTAAAATGAAATATTAAATAAATTTTACAATTTGAATTTATGATATAATAATATTTTAATAATTAAAATTTCAAAAATTATTATGTTTTATGTAAAAAAATGATTGATAGTATATTAAATACGTAAGAAAATAAATGTTACAAATTTATGAAAATAAAATAAATTTGAACTTCAAATTGAACATGAAAAGAAAATAGAACTTAGTTTTTGACAAATTTTTTAAAGTTTAAAATAATTTAAACTTATTAAAAAGCTTTTAGTAAATAAGATGTTTAGTATTTTTCAAATAAAATAGTATATATTATATTAAATACATCAGAATTAAATATCTATATTATATATAAATATATACATGTCAGAAATATTTTTTGTCTATAGTCCCTATTTCAAAAGTTTTATTCATCAAAATAATACTTTATTATAAATTTCAATTATATTAAAATAAAAAAATTACTAAAAGTTAAACTCCATTTTGAAAATGACTTTTTTCTCATGATAAGTGTTACGTCCTGTTAAAAAAAAAAAAACTCAACATTTATAATACTCTAGTTAATTTTTTTTATATACAACGCATGTATTTACAAGCTAACCTAATGAGAATTAGATTATGTCTTGAGAATACATAATTAATTTGCTTGAATGTCTTTAGATTTGTACATGAATTGAAAATTAGTTCATTATATATAGTTTAGGGAACTTAAGAGTGAGCAAAAATAAATAATTTACTATTGCAAATAAATTTATTTGTATCTAATTAAACAAAAATAAAAAGGCATTTTAGTTTCATTAATTACAGTATACTTTCTTGATGAAATTGATCGATCATCAAGTTATGATCATCAAATCACTCCACATGTTAGCCCAATAGAGGCAAACAAGCCATGAGTGGTAGTATCAACTATTCCAACCCAACCATTAATTGTCAAAGCAAATTGCCTGTGGAACAGCAAATGTTACTCTCATCAATGACATCTAATAAATACTTGGTGTCTCACGCTGATATGGTGATATGAACAGAGTTTTAAGAGACTAGGCATAGTTTAAGAGAATTAGGTCTATCAATTTCAAACAAAGAAACTCTAAATCATTACGTAGGCATTCATATGTTTGTCTATTAAGATATTCGAATTCTCTGATGTTGGTCAGAAAAATTAAGGGATGTAACAAAAGCATTTTTTTACTTTTTATACAATATATTTACATTATTACTGAATACAAGACTAATTTATAATTGAGATAGTATGACTTCAAAACTCAACTTCAGGTCACTGAAATTATAGATTATATAATGCACCAAGAAGTTATACATTAATTAAAATAGAAGGCATAATATCATATTAAAGAGAGAAGGCATGACAGACACTTGCACCACATCTTGATGGATCAGTGGAGAGTTCCATTCACCAAAGAAAGCAAACATACCATAAGAGGGAAACATATGAATAGCACCCATATATGAATGATGCATCTGAGAAGGAGAACCACAGAGGCGTGACTGTGTGGAGCAACAAAAGGATAAAGGGGAAAAGAAACTAGGAATCCAGATTGAGTAAACTAGTTGAAATTCTATTAGTGTAGGACAAGAAAACCTAAAGAAAGGCGAAGGTCTCCTTTTGTGGCATTATCCCAAATCGTTTTCACATCCAGCTAGGAGCTAGCTTGCTCCCTCCATTATGACTATATGTCTTTTAGTTCATGATGTTCATCAACCCACTTTTGAAAGTCCCACTTGAAAATGTTTAGATTATCCATGGGTTCACTTGCCAACAGAAATAGAAATGCAAATGCAATTTGGAAATTTTGAATTTCTTATTGATCATCAGCTTGTCTGTTTGTACGTTGTTAAGAATATCAAACAATTGATTAGGTCATCTATTAATAATGCTTTATCATGATTATCTTGAAACAATGCGAGATATGCAATTTGGACATTTAATTATTTAGTGGCAGAATCCGAACTCAAATTGAGGGACGATACTTAGAAACAGGGGGAAAAAAAAAGAAGTGATCGAAATAAATAATTTTCAAAATGGGTATACATAAAAGAAACATGAAAGAGAAAATGAAAAAAATTCAAGTAACATGCTAGATTTAACTACAAATTAATTAATTAAAATAATAGATTTTTATAATTAGGTTGCAAAGGAAAATAATTGAGCAAAAACAGACACTATACAATTTCAAGGGTTAATATTCAAAATTAAATAAAGTAGAAAATATATAGTCATATTTGAATTTTTTGGTGTTTTTATTTACACATGACAAAAACTTTTTAGAGATATTTTAGGTAGAGTTATAAAATATTTGAAAAATCTTGTTTGTACCTAAGTAAATTTATATAAGTCTCACAAAATATAAGTAGTAAGGATTTTTTTATTAAATAACAACAATTATTTTCTTTGAAATAGCGAGCGATCACTATTAGCATTTTGTAAGATTTACTTGAGTCTCTGTGTGAAAATAGTGAGGCTCATCAAGATTCGTTTGACACATAATAGTATATAGTGAAATGTTATATATATATATATATATATATATATATATGAGTCTTTTTATTTTTAAAAATTAAATTTTATTACATATTCATTTAAAAAATTATAATATTAAATTGATTAAATTAATAGATTAAATTATAAAATCTAATAAATTTAATAATTTATATTAAAATTAGTAAACATTTAGTATTTAAAATTTTGTGAGTGTATATGTTTTCATATATATATATATATATATGTAGTACACAATGGAGAAGTGATTTTTCTACAATTTTCATCTCATTTAATGCTTACATCTTTCTAAGTGAATTGTTAATATTTTGATTTCATAGGCTGACTTGAATTATGTATTTTAAAAATTAAATGAAAATAAAATTATAGATATAGTGAATTTATCCACCCCATGCAGTACTATTAGATTATAGGAGAGAAACGAGTTTGGTAGCATTAGTTTGGAATTGGTTTGGTGGGCAGACAACATCTGCAAAGGTCTGGTGGCAGCTGAGGTATGCCGAAAGTTATCATGCATTTCCTTCAAACTTTCTTCTATTATTAAACGCATGTATCATGTTGGCGTTTTCTTTGGTAGACCATAGTTCTCCAACATACCCATATTCTTTGCGTGAGAAAATTGGGGATTTTAATTAGAATTTTCAACTCTCTTTAATCTTTATTTAGGCGCAAGTTGAAATCCTTTTTTATTTCTAAACAATTAAAGGATCCTATTGGCATGGCCTTTGCTCTATTCATGAGCGACATCATTTCTAAACACATAGTGATTGGATGATAAGAAAGTAAAGTGAGAGAACCGACCCTAAGACTCTTAGGCGGACAAATCCTCTTCTTCTTCTTTCATGAGTCATCTCCATGTGGGACGGTTTGTAGCCTTTGTGAGTTGTTTTTGGTTGGTATAAGGGAGGAATCCATTCATTGCTCTTTTAACTATGATGATGTTTGTCAAATAAAAAGCTAGTAGTATGTTCAAGGACCCCACTTCTTTAATTATATTTTAGGAAATGATGTATACATAAAAGTTGGAAAGTATACCTTTTTAATCATCAAGATCATATAAATACACATTTTTTTAATTTATCGTTAAATATTAATAATGATGTGATTTATATATGATTATTAATAGACATAATATTTTTTTATTATTTGTTAAGAGAAACTCAAATAAAAACTTGCTAAAAAAAATGAAAATAAAAGAAGGAGAAAGTCCTAATAAGCTTAGTTACTCTCAATGTGCAAATGTACCTTCAATTTTTTTCTAAAATTTTTTTCATTATCTCTTGAAGTTTTCAATTGATAATTTTTTTTTTTATACTTTAACTATTTTGATTTCATTCTATCTTATTAATCGTTTAATCTATTATATGCCAATGTAAAATTTTGTATAAAAAACAACTGAATAATTTGGTATTTATTACTTTTAGCTATTATTATATTATTTAATTAGATAAATGAATTACTTTTATTAATTTGGTGTTGTGTAGTATAATAGGCAATACATGAGATATTGATATATTAAAATTTTTGCTCAAATTAATTGTATCTTATAATTCCTTATTTGATCTTTGGTCTCCTCTATCTAAATTTTTCATTTTGTTTCATTCATATAAGGAACTACACCTAGTACGATAACACCTTACTTATTGTTATTGTTGAGTTCATTCAAACAACAAAGAAAATGATATCATATGTATTACTAATCATGTAATTATTAATATTTAATAACAATAGACAAAATAGATATATGTATATTGTTCTAATAGTTAAAAGAATTTATTTATCAACTTTTATTAATTAAAAGAATGTACTTACAAATAATATAAAATTAAAAGAATATATATATATATATATATTTTATCCTATATTTTAATAGGCTTAATAGCGCTTAAAAAAGCTTTAAATGGCCCTTGTACTTATGTTATAGCTATACTTAATTATATAGAGTCAATGATGTAAGAGGATAAGGTATATAATAATTTTATTATTTTTATAAATTAAATTTGATTAAATATTTTTAAAAAATTTAAATTATTAAATTTATTAAATCTCATAAATTAAATTATGAGATCAATAAATCTACCATCCATATTAAGGTTTGTTACTATTTAGTATTAAAAAATTAGTAGGCCAATATTATTCCATTACTAAATCATGTTTTTCTCAATTATATTATTTTTTATAATAGAATTTTATAAGATTGTCATTTATAAAAAAATTAAGTCATCACGTGTGGAATGTTATAGGATTTTTGCATCTCAATTTTACTGAATTTAATGATTCAAATTTTTAAAATAAATATTTAATAGAATTTAATTTATAAAAATAATAATTATTAAATTTATTAAATTTTAAAATTTATCTCATCCAATGACCAATATTTCATCTCCCACCTTTGGGAGATCAAATAATCTATTTTTCTAGGCATCTACAAAATCACAATCCTCATTTGACAACCTTTCTTCCTATTAAAATATATCTATTCCTCGTACATGTTTAACTTACCCATTCACCTGTCATCAATGCGAGCGAGGTAAAATGCCAGGTAGGCGTATATGGTGATGCCATGTTTGTCATCATCCACGTTACGAAACAATTATCCATTGAGTTCTAAACCAAAAGTGATAAACATTGGGATTCTAAAGGGCCGACCTATTTAGTATCTTTTGGCAACTTTTTTGACTAAACATGGCCAAGAACAAAAAAATAGAGGGCATGACGTCTGTCTATGTTGGTTGGCCCGCCCATGTTCCTAATGACTTGACAAGCCACGAACACCCACCACACAATTTGTGTTATGTCACACTCCAAAAGGGTTTCTCACTAATCAGTTGGTAAATATCACAATCATTAAAGACTAATACTAATGCTAATGCTAATGCTAATACAATGTTTGATTGATTAGCCTTGCAATGCCTTTATCGTTGAATTTTGAAGGTTGATGATGACAAATAAGAAAGTGTTAATTAAGAAATTTTGAGTCTAAGTACGAGAGCAGACATATAGACCTCCAATGGGTCAAAAGAGATGAGTAAATTAATAGTGCATTTGCTTTTTGTAAAGAGTTTGGTGGCTGCTTTGGATTGCCAGTCGTTATAGTTACACCGCAATTCAACAACTGCTATAAATGTTATTTATTTTCCTTATTTTTATATTTTTCTTTTTATATAAGTTTTTTTTACATAATTTAAATAATTAAATTTATTAAATTAAACTATAAAATTTATAAAATAAATAACTCAAAATTATTGTGAGAAAGATATTATTTTAGATGTTATTTTTTGTTCAATTATACTATTAGCATAAATTAATTTATTGAATATTTATTAAAAATATAAATGATTAAATTTATTAAACATTATAAATTAAACTTTAAACTCCACAGTTCAAAAACTCTTATAATTTTATGATGTTTAGTTCTCTTCCTTTAATGGAAAAAACTTTTCATTTTTTGTTTATGAAAAATCAAAAATTTTAAACTTACAACTTATATCTACAACAGCTTCAATTTTAGAAAAAAAATCATTATTCTTATTTCTCCTTCTCTCATCATTTCTCTTTCATACTCTAAAACGTTAATTTAACATTGTTCTGAAAAAGTGTAGGTATCTCTTTTTCCAGGCCTTACTTGTCTTTGCCCTAATTTTCTCTTCTCTCCTTCATCTTTTCGACAGTCTAGTGAGAGAAGTAAAATTCAATTTGCAAATTTTTCACCTTCAAGCTCAAAACTTAATGAGTTGGTTCCTTATAGTTCTATGAGCAAATGCCGACTCTAAACAAATTATTTAAATGCCATCTAATCAGCATTCTTGTTTTGTAAGTTTATTTTATGAAGAAGACAGTTATGATTCCCTGTTTGGTCTGATTGAATAGTTTTTGTCCCATTTCATATGGAGGATAGCAATGCAGACAAAAGATAGGTAGAGCAGATCATGGTGCACAACTTGTGTGTGTCTCCCTGCAATCTACTTTACAAATCAAATCACATGGGGACTTAAAAGTCAGTTCAATTTTTCTTTTTCTTTTTTTTCAATCAAAGAGTATAAAGTTAATTCTTGCAAATTATTGTCACACAGGTAAGGAACTTTCTGAGTTATTTTAGAATCATAAAAGGGTATTCCATCATGTGTTCATTGCCAAAGGTAAAAACTACTTATCCAACAAGGTTCTTCATCACTAATGCATAAAAACGTAATTTGGCTTCAAGGTAGAGGCGGTGCCATGCCAAAAGAAAACCACATTCAATGGCATAAGTTTAAAAATGTTAATTTATTCAGTTTGTCGGACATATAAAATTTAATAATTTAGATATTTTTAATTAAAATTTTTGTAAGATTTAGTTTGTAACAACAAAAGAATTGATGTAAGTTTCTAACTTTCTAAGTTCACTAAAGTGATAATGAACAAAATAGAAAATTTTGGTTGCCACTTTTGTTCTTGCCTCTTAGTAACAAACCACTTATGTTTGATTCATTGACTTTCCTTCATCAACCAGGTTTCCGTAGTTTGATCTTTTACCCGCAAAAACCGAACAAAGTAATAGCTTCTTCAAGTTTGGTGTGCAAAGCTCCCATGAGCTCAGATAAACTCCTTATCCATGCTGCTTTTGGATAGAAAGAGTAAAGATGATTACATAAGGTTGAAAGCTCAGATGACGACTAACAAGTATTTGATCTTGAAGATTAGAAAATCAGATATTCGGGATAGTGCACTATAAGAATTTATCCAAAGGTGATAAAGATAGAGCCGTGATGAAAACGATAAGAGAAAATGATTGTGGATAAAGCCAAAGAAAGAAGTTACAACTTCCTATGTAAGAACCGAACTGGAAGACTACTAGATTTAGTCCCCAGTGGAATACAACCACCCAATAACCAAGTGTTGGGGACCTCATGGTATTATTAATGCTAATAACAAAACTAAGTTACTTAATGGGGCGGTTGGAAAGAATTTGGGTAGTTCGCATGAACGTGAAAGGTTTAAATTTTTCTAACCTTTCTATTCCCAAGATTGAACTTTACAAAAATTTGTTCAAAAAATTCAAATCATTAATGTTATTTTCAAGATATTAATGCTGTGTTTTCCTAAGTTAGGACAAAGTGATCTTTGGAGGACATGTGTCACTTAGCTGGTAGAGTCTTAAATTCTCATTAAACACATTCAGAAACCGATGCAAAATATCACTATTAAATAAAATAAATCGTTGCCCTTTTATTTGTATGAATGGGAATTTCAGATCTCAAATCCGCTTGACTCCCTATTTTTTCCAACGATCAGACAAATGAAAATCCCTATGATCCTATCGGGATCACCTTTATTACATGAAAAACTTGACATAGGAGCATGGCGCCCATTGAAAGCCATCAATGAAGGTCTCGTGTCTCCACTTTACTAGATCTCTTTACCACAATTACATACATGCAAAAAGAAACATAGATTGCCATGGCAATATGGCATTATGCATACTTTCAATGCGATCCTTTCCATAAGATGGCCTTTGTGGCCCATGTAGAACAGAACGTACTCTTCTGTCACCATCCAGAGAACTGATGGTAAAACTATAATTCCACTAGTATGGGCCGGTAGAGGAAATAAAAGGGAAGAAATTACGAGTTTTCTTAACAAGAGTTTAAATCTCCAGCAGCTGCGCTTTGTCTTTAATTTGAGTTGGGTTGTTGTCATTTCATGGAAGTCACATAAGACAGCAATACAATTGGAACGCCACTAGCAAGAAAAAGCAGCCTCAAGATTTGAGATCAGAGCAGCAAAAGGAAGGACGCTCAGGCTCGTCCAGTACGCCTTCCAACTTTGAGTGCCAACTCAGTATCAATTTTTAGGGAGATGTCAAGTGCTTTGACAGAATGAGTCAGTGAACCACTGCAGTAATACCAGGTCACTATAGTGATACATTTTCAAATATATTCCTACTTGTCGGTTTCTATGACAATAAAAATCAGAACTAGAAGGCAGAAACATAACAGAGAATTTTACATATGGTGCAGATTATAAGGAAAAAAAAATTGAACATGCTAGACATTTTAAATACAAAATAGCCATCTTATCGCTAAACAATATGTTGCCATAGGTATGATTTTAATTTACTGCAAAGTAACTAGCAATTAAACCTAAGTATTTGTTAGATCACTGATTCTTAAAGTGTATACTAGAAGAAGGCATCAGGGTGCAGAGGTAGTTAATAAGAAAGTTATGGGCAGTGTCATATTGGCAGGTTCTGCTATTGAAATTAGAGATAACTGAAACTACAGCAACAATATAGCGTTCAGATGACACCCTGATCACTATAAAGCATGAAAAGACAACATACACCCCTATTACAGCAGGTTAGCTCACTAGTTCTTCAAGGCACCAGTATCCTCCCAAACACAACTAAGACATATTTTTGAGTGTTGATATACATACGTGCTTAGACCCATGTTTTTGGTACAACAACAGACTCTCTGCCCTCTCTCTCTGTAGTTGTACCCAAAACGTGCTTTCTGGCTTTTTCCTTCCCCTAATTCTGTCCTAGTAGTCCTACCCTGCGACACTTATTGCTGTAGCTACCAGAGAAGCGAATTGGTGTGCTTGCAGCATTTAGAACCTGCCATATATGTCACTACCCATATCTTCCTCATTAACCCATAGCTGCCCATAACTTCCTTATTGACTATCTTACCCCTTTATGCCTTCTAGTATACACTTTCAGGATCGGTGATCTAATAGCATTCAGAGTTTGTTTTGGCACATTTATAGAAACCACGCATACATACTGTACTTAAATATACCACCCAGTATACAGATTTGAGGATTATGCTCCCAGGAAATAAAAAAACAAATGGACAATAAATCCCATAGAAGATCATACCATGATTTATTCCTCATAAAAATTCATGAACCTTTGATTTAAAACATCACTGATTCACTCAATTTAGGTATTTTTCCCCTCCAAAAAACATCATTAACTCTCTGAAGGTTGGTATACATGTCTTGGATGAATAAATTCAAGTTCAATTTTGCTAGCACAAACAATTTCCTTTTATTACGACGAGCAGAAAGGAAAATTTACTCTGGATACAGAGATAGCTGCAGGACTAAAATTATACCTAGAAATGTAGGTGACACCACTTTGCCCAATTTTATGTACTGTTTCAAGAGTAACATTGCCTGAAGCCTGGCATCACAAAAAAGACGTTAGAATTTAGTTAAGGACATAAAGAAGCAGTTATTAACTAAAAGTCATCCTCAAACATCGCAAGACAGCCTAGATAATATTTGAAAATAACCAATGACCTCAATAAACAAGATCACAATAGTGTAACAATAGCATAATAAGTCTACTTTCAAAAGAAAGTTGGGAAAAGTTTTGACAACGAAGATGAAAACCTCCACCAGCAAAAAAGCCATAAAAATACAAAACCAAATGGCGCTCATCTTTCACAGTGTGCTCATCATGTTCGTCACAAAAATAGCCATAACAACAACATATAAGCTCAAGACATAATGGGGAACAGTTTAAATTATAATTTTGTTGCACCCATTACATATTGCTCAATGATTTTCCATCAAACACTTTAGCAGAAAGAACAATTTGAGCAGACATGCAACTTGCACAACAATATTACAAAAACAAGACAAGAATCTATTTAGATAATAGAGATGACATCAGTGGGAAAATATCTTTAACCATGAAGTCAACAGATAATCCAAATAATATGGTATCAAATCAAATAAAACAAATTCAGTTTTGAGTACCTCAGTCTCAAATCTCCCATCAACCAACTGCACTGCTTCCTTAAGCATGGATATGTCCACATCCCCATTTGGCAGAGGTGCAACCATATTATCCAACATTATCCGGGTTAAAGAAGTCCTTGTTTGAGTTGCATAATGTAATACTTCTTCCACTTCCTCAAGTGTTCTGGTCTCAACCTGGAAAAAAACAAACATACCTTAAAACTATCACAATTGTTGCGAGGAGTTTTGTAGCTGGTATTCACAAAATATCAAGAATTTACACCAAGTAATCATGACATAAGATGGACAGCCAAAACAATGTCCACATGCATGGTAACACCAATGCATGCACAAGCATCCAATTAAATAACAGGATTCAGTGAGTTATGAGGGTGGTCTAAATCAACCATTCAGATTGCAAATAATTAACAAGATCCCAGTTGGACAACAAACCATGTCAATTATCTTAAATCTCAAAATATTTGCTGGAAAGTTCACAGGGAAGTTGCTGAGAATTTACAAAGTGAAAACACCATTGGTGAGCTCAAAATGACCAAAGAAAAGGAAGTGTGAGAAATCTACCTCAACCTCCATTTGAAGGTTTTTCTGTTCTAAATACAAATCAACAGCTCTAAGGGCATTGGTAACACCTCCAGCTGTTGATATATGATTATCTTTTATCATCACCATGTCAAACAAACCCATTCTATGATTTCGACCTCCACCAATGAGTACCTAGAGAAACAGATGAACAAAAGTTCAACAAGTAGGAATTGTTTGAAGATTAAAAGAAAAAAAATTATTATTATTGAGACAAGGAAGTGATCCAGACCGCCCACTTGTCCAATAATCGTAAACCTGGAGCAGTTTTTCTGGTCTCCAACATATATGCAGGGAATGCCGCATCTGCCATTGCCTATGAAAGACATGAAAACTGAAAATCAGAGTATACAGTGGACAAAGATTACAAACAACAAAAACTGCACTTGCAACTACCCATAGAGCAGCATGAACTATATCACCATTATTTACAAAGAATCTAAATTAATAAGGTAATTTTTTTTCATATCTGTTGTGATGACTTGTTCGTTACGTTTAATTACAAAAATAGATGCAAGAAGCCCATATGGTTGTAAACAAAATAAAAATTTGAGAGAACAAATATTCAAGTAGTGAGATTTAGTTGGAAGCATGCCCCTTTCATTTCATTTCTTTCCTACACCACAAAGTTTCTTCTAGAACTTTGTTTTAAATTTATGAGAAGCCCACGGAATAGGGTAACCCTAGTTTTAGGTCCCACCCCTCCAAGGGATCCATCTTTTGAAATTTGACCATTTTAGCCATGTTGTAATTTGAACCCACTATTACCCATATTGCTGATAATTGACATACAATCACTTTGACAGACTTACAGGAACCTTTAGAAATGGAATCTAGCTGTTAGCATATTTACTTCGCTTAGATATTTCATGGCAATTTATTTTGTGGTCATAATTATATTAAAATATTTAACAGAACAATAAGCAAAGGATCCACAAGTACCTTAGTAAGAGTTGCAATGCCACTCATCCTCTGCATAAAGTTTAGCACAACTCTTTCAGCTACAACAATGTTGTGTGCCCGTCCTACACATAAATTGCAGAGAATTAATAACAACCTTTTACTTAAATGATACTAATGTCTTCTTCTTTTTTTTTCCCCCTTCTATCCTGGTTTCTTTTTCCTTTAAAAAATTTCTTACCATGAACCTTTCCAAACTGGAGCCCTTTTTGGACATAATCTCCATCCTTTTGAGACCACTCCACCTGATTTTAAAATTGATTTTACAATGACTCAACCTGCTAAACGCTAACCACACATATAATGTAAGCACATGTGTTCATTGCCTTCATACCCTTAAAGAAGGATCAACCTCATGAAAAATCATCTCTGCAAGTGCAATTCCAGCAATAATTCCATCCTCCTTTGCCAAGAAATAGGCTTCCACTTCCATATCAAATGGAATGGTGGCCATGCATGTAACATCACCTACCATCAAAACACTTTTGGTATTCAGTACCACATCTGCATTATGACTATCATATAGAACATATTATTTACCAGCATTACTTCTTATAGAAGCCCAACAACATTTGAAAACAGTTTTAAATGATAATAAATGACCTAGATTGCTACTCAGCAATGTATAAATAATTATTAAATTGTATTTACGCAGGAGGTGCAAGAATATTAGCAGAATGATTAAACATCAACCTCGATCACCAGCATCTTCTGCAAGGGCTAAATTGATAATGCCCTTTAAATCATAAGTGGGGTGGGTAGGAGGCTTTATTGCATAGAACTCAGATGATATCCTAGAGTTTGCAATTTTAGTTGCGGACATTTTGACAACCCTCCTGCACTTGTACACCATTTGAAATGAGGTAATGAATAAATGTAACCCACATTTTTATTGTCAGAGTCAGATTAGCCTTAAATTCTCTGATCAGGAAAATGCAGTTGAGTGTAGTTTGGTTTAATTTATTTCATATCTAACTGATCTATTACATATTTTATATTGCCAAAATTCAAGCTCGAAAACATTTGCATAGTTGTCAGCTCTATAATTTATTATTTATTCATTCTTTTTATAGCTTACCATTCCTTTCTTACACACAAGAAAATACAGTTTAGTGTAGTTTACCATTCTTTTCTCTTTTTCTTTTTTTTTTTCCTCATGTATTCTAGACTATAATCAAAATAACTAAAACAGGTTATCGTTGGCCAAGGATGAAGACTCTAATCATAAAGAGTACACTCAATGGAAAGGAAATTAATTACCGAAATTGAGATCATACAATATGCCCAGAAGAGTGAAATTGCCACCATTAGATAGACAAAACAAAAAACGCGTAAACAAGTCTTATAAGTCATGGAATCACTGGTCTTGAGATTTTAAATTAGTTGAAGAACTTTACCTGAATTTTGGTAGCCCCGGACAATTACGCAAGAACCTGTTCAAATATAATGTTACAGAAGCATCAGAGTTCAGCAGGGTTCAAAGAGAAAGCAAGGAAATCTAATGCAATGAAATGAAGGAGATAAATACAGAGTGCCCTAGATAGAACAGAAATAGAACCTGAGGGAAGACGGCGCTAGATGATCACATGTCACCACCGCTGTGGACGACGGCAGCGACCGTGCAATGGTGGCCGGAGAAGAGAGAGTGGAGGATGATACGGGAGTCATGCGAAGACGAGAAATCCGAGGAAATGATTGAGTTAAAGAGAGACGAAGTTGAAATCACTGGTAGAATAGAATTGGGCGCGGAGTAACAGTGTGTGCTTTATGCGTGCTTTGTGCGTGAAGCGCACAATACATGAGTTTAGTAAAGAAACGCCGGATGCCTGTGAACACGTTCCATATTCCCACAGTTTTCTTCGTTGGGGGAAAGATGTACTAACCAGATATTTATTCTCATCCTGCCAAATGTAGGTGATGTAAAAATAGGTTGGTTCGTTTTATCTATAAGATAATATTTTTTTTATCTGTAAAAAATATATACCTATTTATCAAGTCTTATTTGATTTATAAATCAGATAAATCAATATATTTATATATAAAAATATAATTATTATATAACTTGTTTTATATTATTTAAAAAATAAATTAAATTAATATCTTTTTTACTCACCAAAATTGTAAGTTGATTTGTTCATCTAATTTAATTATGAGTTATTATGAGATGAAATGAACTAATTCACTTTAATACATTTGCTAAATATTCCCTCAAAATGATTTGTTTGCTCAAGTTAGGTCCATACAGCCTTGGATAGGAATATGCAAATTGGACTTACCTGACTTTGATTGGCCTGAATTAAATACATGACATTATATTTTGGTTGATAATAAATTGTAGAACTTGACTTAAATCTAAATTAGCCAATTAAAATGTATATAAATTCATACAATCGGACCAAAATTCAATCAATTGAAACCTAACTAGTACACATTTTTGTTAGGTTTGAGTTAAAAATTTCAAATTCAAATTTCTTCAATCCAACTAAATTTTTTTTCAATTCAATTCAAACTCAACTCGTACACGTGTAACTTTAAATATGAAAGCATATAATAAAGACCTTACCACATCTTTTAATCTCATAAAAAAAACTCACATCTTGTTGAGTTGTATGAATTTATAATGAGATAATAAATTTAACTATTTACGTTATAAGAATTAAATAAAAAAATTATAAAAATAGAATTACCCAAAAACATGACCATAACTTTGCATGAGTTGGCCCGGATTCCTTTGGGGATGCAAAAGTATTGATATAATAAAAGCAAAATAAATATAAGATTAATTAAAAAATTAATAAATATATTATAAATATAAATTTAAAAAATAAATAAAAAGCTAACATAATCATAATAAACATTGGCAATCAAAATCCGACCAGCACTCTTGGATATCCATGACAGTTGCACATGGAAATTTGCCCAACCGAATTGGGCCGAACCTACTATGGGCAAAGGTGTTATGGGTTTGGAAGTTGCCCCAAGGAAAAACAAGGCTAAATAATTTTAATTCTTTTTCTTAAAAGAATCAAATTATTAAATTATTAATTCTAACATTTATAAAATATTTATAAGTAAAGTTTAGTGAAAATTTCCCTTTTAAAAAATTTATGCTCCAACCATCCAGATTTGTGACGCTATGAATTGTTGGCTCCGAAGACCAGTTAGTGTTAAAGACAAAACATAACACACTTTGGTAAACTTTAATGGCTAGTATTTGGTTCTTTTGGGTTCTTCATTTTCTGATAGATATTTACTCTTTCATTTCATTTCATTTAAATTCAGGTCAAGGGTGACAAATTGATCAAGTCCACAAAGTGGAGCTCCTGATTTGGACTGATGGCTGCTTCTTTCATTCTTTTGGTGCCCTATGATGACTTCTTATATATTGACATTTTATATACAAAATTATTACATCATTTTAATTTTTAAAAATTATATTTTTGGTGCCCTGAACTTGCAAGTGACATTTCTTACACGATGCATAGTTGGTTTTCAAAAGTCAAAGCGCGGTGCCACTATATTATGATAGTACCATTTTTATGACCAAAAGGAAAAAAAAAAAAATCGCCGTTTATATTCACATTTTTCTTTAATCAAATTAATATTATTTTTTTAATGGGCAAAACATTCAACAAAAATACTTTTCTTCAACTTAAACATTAATTACGAGTTCTCTCAATTACTAATGCATTTAATATTGAGCTACAACAACTAATTTTGCCTTCGATAACACCATATATATATAAAATAAGAAAGAGAACATGTGAACGGTACAAAGTTGGACTTTCTAAAACAAAGTCAACTTTTAATTTTGTTTACTTTTTTTCTCTTTTCAAACTAATTTATTAATAAATTTTTATACTTTTTTAGTAATATTAATTTTATAAATTAAATTTTATTAAATATTTATTTAAAATTATATTTATTAAACTTTATAAATTAAATTATAAAATTTATGAGATCAATAGCTTTTCTCATGCATTTAATTTTCTTACCTTAAGAAGAAAACTTTTCCCATTGTCAAATCTTAAATGTCAACCATCTCCTGCCACCTTTCTCATCTTCACACTATAAACTCTTTGCTTTCTCACTCTATTCAGACATAGTTTGAAGAACCATATTCATAAATAAACTAATTAAGAAGCAGCTTCTAACAAACTGTAAAATTATAAGAAAATAATAAATGTATATACAAATAATTTACGTGTAAAATTAAAATTTAAGAAAAATCAAAAAATATACAGAATATAAAATTTATTTATATAAATATCCATACTTAAACTATATGACATTCACATTTTAAAAATATTATTTTTCCTTGACATTGAAATGGCGCCATAGGGTCAAAAAGAAAGGCAAAAATACAAATGAAAAAAAAAAAAAAACCACAAATGTGAAGTCAAAGACTTTGGCTGGAACTTACAATTAAAAAAGAGACATTCTGCCTGTCAAATTATATATATATATATATATATATATGTTCTGTTTAATTAATTACTAGCATGTACATATTTATATATATTTCTATTTTATAATTACCTTACAGATTGAATATACAATCCTGTTGATCAAATTCATCTCTTTGAAAGCCGCCTGATATATATACGATAAGTTTTCAAACTATTCAGAAGAGCTAGCCTTTCATGATCTTTGTATAACTTGCTAGGTGTAAGAATAGAGGACATGTAGAGAGTCAGCCTCCTTTATTAAGTTGAGCTACACCCTTTTTATCCTCAGATATTTAATCAAATTTACAATATTTTATTACAATTATTGCTTTGCACCATATAAAATATCAAAGAAATGGGAAGATATTAGAAATCGTCAATGCTCTGATATCTAAATGATTGTCACTTAATTATTATTGAGTTAAAAAAAAAGAAATAAAAAGGAATTTGAGGTTTTAATTATTGGTGGATTTAAGCCTGCAATACATTCAAAAAGTCCCATTTTGTCCGTGTTTTCTAAATTGGCTGCTGCTGTATGCATGTATTCAACTTACATAGCAACCATTTCAAACTCTTGCTTTAGCATCGTGAGTGTTGAAAACTAACATAGAGTAACACATTCCACTCTATCTAACCGTGTATAAATTTAGACATTCTCCTTCAGAAAGCAAAGAGAGAGCCGACACACAGAGAGAGAGAGAGAGAGAGCAGAGAGTTGTCTTACTTAGGTGAAGGAAAAAAAAGCAGCAACTATGTCATGTCATGGAAGATCTATTTTGAAGTTAGGTATGGTTCTCTTTGTTTTAGCATTAGCTATACTTCTGGGGATGGTTTCAACCGGCGAGGGCATCAGAGACTTAAAGAAGGAGTTGAAAAGCACACTGGAAAGCCAACTACCGAAAGGGCCAGTGCCACCCTCAGGGCCTTCACAGTGCCATAATAGTCTCAGTCCTTACAAATATACCACCGGTTCTTTTCGTCCAAATGATTACATTATTTGCCCATAGCATAAGAAACAGAAGATAAGGTGGCTGGAGACTAGACTATAGATATTCAATCTTATTTCACTCTTTTGTGTAATCTTTTTCTGCATTTTCCCGTGGTCTGTAAGAGCAGAGTAGAATCATCATCTACCATTATAGATATATGCATGCTATATATATTCACCACTCTCTTTTAATTTTTTTCCTTTCTTCAATTCTTACTTTTGTTTTCCTGCTGGGCCAAATTGATAGTGAGTTTAAGTGTTGGTGAAGATGAAAAATTAAGATAAAATATGTTGGCATAAAGGAAAATTAAGTCTAGAAAATGGAAGTGGGTGAAGGAAGAGTATAAATAGACGGTGTGTGCGACATATGGAGTTGGGATTTTGCGAGAAGGAAACAGCCAGGAGAGGACTGTCCAGGACAGGCAAGAGAAGAATGGTCTGGGAGAGACTCATAGTCAGGCACTACGAGAAGAGGTTGGTCTGGGGCCAAATAAGAAGAAATCAGACAAAGGGTGGAGGGCACACCTGGAGATGAAGACTTATGTTGTAGGCACATGTATCAGGGAGACATTTGTGAAGAAATTTGAGGTTGTATTTGATCGCGTTGGTCAGAGGAAAGGCTAGTTGGTGGGGTAGATGAAGAGGAGCAACTGATCAAACGCTTTTCGGAAGACTAAATTTTTTTCTTCTTTGTTAATTATGATCCCATTAATCTATGATTTGGTTTTAAGTTGAAACATCATCTTTTGTCGTCTCTCTTTGCCCCTTTCATTAACACAATATTTTATGGGCGTTGACCCCTTAGTTCATTTCAGTATTTTTTTTTTTTTTAATAATAAGGGAGCTTTAGTAAGTTATTGAGGGGAAAGAAAGATGGGAATTGAACCTTATACAAGTTCAAAAAGTAACGTCAATTGTGCTAGATGAATTGATGTTCACCGACAGTTCATTTCAGTATTTGTGTGATTTTGTTATGGTACTCTTTTTTCAATGAGTTTGTCTTGTATGTTTTGGGTGACACTCTATCTTATATCCAGTTATATTTTAAGGAAAATTTATCAACCATGTTATCCACTTTTTAAGAGAAGGATGAGTAAATGAAAAAGGACGTATCATATATAGCAATCCTCTCGTCATGATATTTATTTTTTACTAAAATTTTATTAGATAAATAGAAGAAAATAGTTTTAAAAAATAATATTTTTTTAATAAAAATCTCAATGAAAATGATAAGCCTACAAAATGTGGGTTTATCAAATAGCTACAAATTAATGTAGCACCCATCAAATATAGTAAATTTCACAATTTAATATATAAAATTTAATAAATTTAATAATTTAAATTTTTTTAGGTAAAAATTTAACTTAAGAAAATATCAAAATCCTAAATCTCATTATGTTACATATGATAGTGTTTAATTAGAGTAAAGACATTTTTGGTATTTCTACTCTTTCAAATGAACAACTTAATCTCTTTATAATTATAAATAGAACAATTTAATTACTTTATAAGTGCGATTAAGATAAATTAGTCTCTGAACAAATATAATTGAGATAATTTAATCTTTTACACACTAAATTTTTATTTTTTTAATATGACACAGCTTGCCTTTTTATGATATAAATTTTATTTTTACTTTCAAAATTTTACCATGGTTTATCTAGTGTGAAGCTATCTTTTGTTTTTTGATTAAGCCTTAAATTTTAATTTTATGCATATCAATAACTCTTTTAATTAAAAATAAATATATATAATAATCACATCATAATATAATAAAAAAATAAAATTAAAATCATCACCAATTACTCACATCATATTAAACAAATTGAATCCATTAAATGAGAAATTAAATTATTTTAATTATACTTATAAAAAAATTAAATTATCTAATTAAAAAATTAAATTATTTTTTTTAAAAATAAAATTAAAAGAACAAAAGTACCCATGCTACATGATTTATTCTATCTTCTCGGATTATTTATAATTAAATAGGCTTGAGTAAAGATCATAAACTTGCCCGGTCCGAATAAGCTTGACCCATAAATTACTTTAAAAGGCTTGATTTAATTGGGCTTTCAAGTCTGGACCCAAATATAATGAGCCAGGTCCAAGCTCATCCGAACAAGTTTGGGCTGGTATATTCCAGTACGAATCCAATTAATTGTATTCTAAGTTCTTTTTGTTTATTTATTAAATTAAGAGTTTACTTCATGTTTCCATACAAAAGCTGCTATACTTTTCACTCTTCTTTGATCTTTGAAGTTTAGTTCATAATTCAAATTGTAATTTGATTTAGGCTTTTAATTATAAATTTTTTGCGTTTGCTATGTTCTTTAGAAATACAACAATTTTAAGAATTAAAAAATTAAATTAAAAATAAAACCCTTCACAGTGCTTAACCCATACTTTAACATATATTAAGCCAAGCCTTACACCTTTTATTAAACTATTCTCTTATAAAATAATGACTCTTGATGTGAAAATTCAAATACGAACACATAAAATATATGATCAGATTTCAAAATTTGGTAAAACTATAGGACTAAATTTATAATTAGATTAATTTTATGATAAGATAATCAATGCATAACAGATTTTTTTAATTTTGATCACTTTTTGTTCACATTTATATTTATAGGTTTTAGTTTTTTTGTTAATTTTTTCTTTTTAAATTTATCTCTATCTTTATGTTACTCTATGTTACTACACATTGTAATTTTTTAGAGAAAAAGTCACCTAATTCCAACCAGTTAAGTAGCAGCCAATAAGTGCCGCTTATGCTACTGGGTTTACACGTGCTTACCTAGTAGTATGTTTGTTTTTTGGAGTAGGGAACTAAACATGATTTTTTTTAATTCTCTTCTAGGCATGGATTGTGTACTTTGGTTAACAAGCTTCATATTATTTAATCAAATTGATCAATTCAAACAAAAATAATTAAATAATTGTAATATTAAATGAGAAGTAAATCTAAGAATCTTTATTGTTTACTAAATTATTGGTACAATGATGGCTATTGCAGATTTGCATGTCAGATGTTATGGTAATAATTTAGGATGATGATAGAGTTATGTTGGCGTATTTTCACAATCAAAAAGTAAGAAAGAGAAAGAAATAAACGTGAGATGATTGTATGGAGCTCTAAAAATGTGTCAATCATTACTCAATCAATAGTAGATAATTGTGATGGCAAGTCTCATATGGATCATGCTTTTCTATTTTTGATGAGTAATGATATTTACGCATATCAACTCTGTACAAAATTTGTATACTTTCATATTTTTTTTCTTATTTCTCTTTCGATACAATTTTTTATCTGTTTATAAATTGAAGAAGCATATGCTCCCACGTAGGATTAACATTTCTCATTTTTGACATTTTTTCTTAATCTAACAATAATGGCCAACCAGCCTTTGTAGATGGTTCTAAGCTGAAGTTGAGTCATTTATTTTTTTAAGGTATACAATAATATAAAATATTCAATTTCAGATTTCATAATATCATTTGAACTTTAATTATCAAATATTTTGTTACATCTTAATTTTTTTTGGCTTTGTTTATGTTTGTCTCACTATAAGAAATTTAGTATTAACGAGAGATTTATACTTGATAAAAATAAATTTTCTTAATAAACTCATTGTCAAAAATTTTTACTAACCGATTTATTTATTTTTAACATAAAACTTTATCCTTTAATAATATCAAAATTTCTTATAATTTTTACTTTTTATTTTGATAAATATAATATTTTATAACTTAACGACAACATTGATGTTTTAACAAATCAAAATGATTTTATAATGATTTAAGTATTTTACTTGTAAAACTTAGATTTAAATCTCTTAAATTAATAACAATATTTTTTTATAGACGATCAATAAGTATCATTGTAAATTTTATTAAAAAAATGTGGTAGCCTTCTCTCCTCCTAAATTTTTTGATTTCTAAAAAATTGTTTAATATTTATAAAATATAAATATATAATTAGTAATAGTGATAATTGAAAGTATTTGTTTTAAATATATTGTCATAGAAGGGAACAACTATATCAAAGTCTCTTTTTGGAGCCAGTAAACTAGAAAATAGGGCTATTCTGCTTAGAAAAAACTATTTTTAATTATTTATTTAATCCTCAAACCTTAGGAGGTAGTTTGTGAAATATGTTGAGTGTTATTATTTAGTTTATAAAAAATTTAATAATTTAAATTTTATATTATGAATATTAAGAGAAAATAAAATTATAGAAATAATTAGACTCTTATGCCTATTGTTATAGCAAGTATTAATTTTGTGTCGTTTTCTCTTTAAAAAATGTTGTAAAGTTTTATGGAAAGAGTAACATATTTATTCTCACACATTTCTTATTTCATATAATTAAGCTTTTAAGCTTATTAAATCTCATAAAATAAATTATAAGATCATATAACTCTAAAGAATCATACTTATTTGGTATAAATTTTATGTAAAAATGAGATAATAAGAATAGGTTTTTCATTAGGAAAAACATCCCCTCACATAAAATGAGTCACCAAAGATGTACGAAAGAGATGAGGACCATGGGATGGAGGTGGGTTCTACTATCCAATTCATGAAGTCTAGCAATTTCAATAATTCAATTTATTTTTAGTAAAATTATTATAAAATTATGTTCATAGAGAGAGCGGACTAAAAGTATTAAGTGACAAAAATGTCCCTAAAAATAATCAGAAACTCATCTTTTTTTTGGATAATCTTTTTCCTAGAATTGCCCAAGCTGTAAGAGTGAAAATGCGAATATTAGTTTCCAAAAAGATATAATATATGTTACTAATTGAATTGGGAACACTTGTTGATTATGGTACCTAGCAGGTTCACTATTTTATAATATAAAATTTATATTATTAAATTTATTAAATTTTAGAAAATAAATTTTAAATTTTAAAAAAATAAATAATTCATATAAAAAATATGAACATTAAGTGAAGTTATAACAGTTCGGTAGCTGTGAAATTTGTATGAAGATATGGAGTCTATGGACGGTTTTAATTCGTTTAAGGACGAGACGCCACCCTTTATAGCAGCAATAGGGCCCGCAATCGCCGACTCTCAATGGAAATTGGAAATCAACTTAAATGGCCTATGACCTGTCACGTTGGGAAGGTGATGGAAAATTGACTTCCTACTTCACCCTTTTTTTCCGGGTAGACAAGATCGAAGAAGACATGCAAAAGCAGATTTTGCCTTTTCGCAGCAAAGTCGGAAAATGATGAGTATATAGTGTGTATGTATTATGTGTGTCTATATATATATATATAAATAGATTAAAAATATAAAGAGAATAAAAATATAAAAATTTAGAAAAAAATATATAAAATTTATATTTTTAAAAATATATACATAATAAGATTCTTATTCATCTAGTTAAAAGTTATTTTTTATTAACAATCCTATTTATATAGTATATTTAAATGATCTCAAAAATTTTTAATATATTATTATTAAGTATAAAATTAATTTATATTAAAAATTGATCACTCATAATCTCTCTTAATAAATATAATTTTAAAATTTAAATTTAAAATTTTAATTTTAAATCTTTTAATTTAAGATACAGACTAGTAACTAATTATTTATATTAAACTTATAACTTTGAATCAACAAGATTTGAGTCTTTTAAGTATATTATCTTAAATTCGATTCAATTTATGTGTATAAAAAAGTTTTATTAAAAGAGGTTATATTTATTTTAATAATCTCTTTATTTCAAAAGATACTTGATTGTTAGTTAAAAAATACTTTAAATTTTTCTTTTTAAAAAATAACTTATAGCTTTGAAAGTATCTGTGACTTACAAGAGCTGTGATCAATCAGGAGGGCCTAAGGTGGGGCACAAACATCAATGAAAATAATACCAAACTGATTAATTAAAATAGTCAATGCAGATAATTATAATCTATGTTTTCCCCTTGAGAAGATAGAATATCCATTAAAGAGAGAAAGATAGGTGGAATGCACATTACTAATAAACAAACATATAAATTACGGGCACTCATGGTTTAGATATATTGTTGGAATCCTACGGTGTACTTTTTGAAAGGGATTGTTCAGGCGAAATGAGAAGAGAAAAATTGAAATGAAGGCTGAGATTTAAAAGAAAAAGAGGAAAAAGTAGATGGATGGATGATAATAAATGGTGAGGAGTCAAATGATGGTAGCTAGCAACAGTGGGATCATAGGGTTAAACACTTAACAAATGAAATCCCATTTCCCTCTATCTATCATCGTTTCAGATCACACGAGCACATCTAACCCCACTTTGCTTCTTTTTTTTTCTTTTACTTCTCTACTATTCAATCTTTCTGTCTCTCTCTCTCTCTCTCTCTCTCATTGTCCTTTGAGTCTTTGATATTGTTTTCTTTAACTCTAACCCCACCTTGCTTCTTTTTTACCTTCTACTTCTCTGCTATTCAATCTCTCTCTCTCTCTCTCTCTCTCTCTCTCTCTCTCTCTCTCTTCCTTTGAATCTTTGATATTGTTTTATAACACGTTAAAGCAAAGTTTTGTTCCCAACTGTGAGTAGTGCAGTTGCATGTGTGTTTTATCGGCTAGTCAAAGTTTTCTCACATGTCAAAGGTAGCAAATAAACATAAGAAATTCACACAGGCTTTACCCCCTCAAGTGAATCTTATCTCTATAAATCTGGTAGAAGTGTATCATAAGAAGCATGCTTCATAAGGCAAAGCCAAAGATCGTTGAGAAAGGTACTCGATCACTTCTTCATCTCCTTTCGCTGCTTTTATATATATATATATAGACACACACACACACACACACACACACACACACACACACACATATGTATATGCATATAATTCTTCATTTCTTGCCCAACCCCTTTGATTTTGTTCTGATATATATGTAGTTTTTAATGTTCTCCTACAGATTGGCTTTCTTGAAATATTGATCCCGATCTCTCCAGGCTTTGTTGAATATTAGGTGAGTGGATTCCATGCTATGTTTGTCAAGTGAGTAGTCTTCTCGTGGGCTACCCTTTCTTTCGTTGTCTGTTCGACCTTGAACTTAAACCCAGAACTTAACTCAAAAAATCCTAATCCCATCTATTAGTTTAGTATTCAGCCCTTGAATAAAAATAGTATTCTCGCATGCATCTATCTGTCAATATATACCTATTGGTGATCAGATCAATTTATGATCGCAATTCAAATTAATTTCTAAAACTAAACGAGGTATTCATGCATTAGAAACATTCTTGAATGGGTTAAAGACATTAACTTAAGCATATAGTCCCATATGTTTTCTTTGTTAGCTGTAAATTCTACATATGATGATTGGTATATGTTTATTTTGGTAGAGAAGACAAGTAAACATACAGTGCTGGTTTATCAATTCAGATCGATGTTACTCGAGGTGCCCTCTCGGTATCATTCGTATGCAGTTCTTTTATTTACTTTTGCGAACTGGAGTATGAACTTGAGTAGATTATGCTCTCATCCAAGGTTTGAATTCATCTTCTTCGTCAATAATGAATATGCATGTAGAAGAAGCAAACATTAGAGAAATATTTCACCTAACAATATGAACCTGAAGTTGAAATTTAAAGTGATGAAAGGGATATTTAAGTCTGCAAAAACATGGCTATACAATTAGGACTAGTATGCAACATATTATAACTGCATTTAATCATGCTATGGGATTTGGGCAATGCTTCATTTTATGAAGTCAAAACTAGCCCTTTTAAAATGTATAGGACATAGGATAAAATATGAAGACTCTTTAGGATTTAATATTCCAATTATATACTCCGAGATTTCTGCTTCTGGGGGTGCGGGTTAGAGGGGTCGGAAAGCTCAGTTCGTTGAAGTTATGATCCTCGTTTGATTGTAAATAAATTTGTACTTTCTGGGTTTCCCATAATTTTGGTAGATTTAGGCAACTAGCTTCTCTCTCTCTCCCTTTCCTGTCTCTTACCCCACTTCTAACCATGACAAAAATCTTTCATGAATGTAAGTGCAGAAAATTTGGTTTGATCGGGAAGTGAACTCCTGACAAATAAACACAGTGAAGGTTCCAAAGTTCCATATGACTGTGGAGCCACAATTGGTAGCTGGGCTTCCTGTAAAGATATCTGCCCCTTTGGTTTATACTCTTTTAATCATTTCTATCATGTCCTTCACTCAGAAATTGGAAAGTCTTTTACTTCTATTCCTACTGCTAAAAGCATGAAGTAACTCATTTGAAACTGTGATGATGTTAATCTCTTTCAAAGTGTAGTGGGCATGTGTTACAGCAAATGCAATTGTGCAAATTAATTTATAGCATTGCCCCTTGCAAAGAAATGTTACTTGTATTTTTGCGAAACATTAATTGGTGTCAATAATTTAATGTTTGCAAAAAGGTTATCATCTTGTCAACATAGACAAATAGTTTTGGATGGTTTTTAGGCTGAGATGTAGACACACTTTTGGGAGGGGAACCTTCATTTATAACACCTTACTACGGTCTTTAGTTTAAACAAAGTCCTTGGAATATTCCAAATTAGTGTCTAAAAGAAAAAAGGTTAGTCGAATAGGTAGAACTAGTTCTAAGATGAACTTCTGAGGTCAAAACGACGACGAATGGGAGGTATTAGCAAGGGACTCTTCATTTGACAAGGTTGTGCATGGAATTCAATACCATTCTTACTCCTTTGGGCCAACTTCTCTTAATTCGGTGTAGAAAATTTATATGTACAATCTCTCTCTCTTCCCATTCCCGATCTGGCTTCTACGACTAATTTATTCATGTACTTGTACAGAGAAATTATATTCTTACCTAACACAACCAAACCATCCTAAAAAGTAGTGAGCAGTGTTATGTTTACATTTAAAAGTCTACAATTTTAACTACATTTATAACGTAGTAGCTTTTAAAAATAAGTTTATTTTTTTAATTTTTAGTCTTTATATAATCTTCAATCACATAATAAATGTGACTGAAGATATAACTTTAACAAAGTGAATGTATCATTTCCCAAAAGTAATTAATGACAGTCTCTATTTACTTTTTGTGACAATTAATTTTAACACAACCAGTTTACACACACTTTTACTATTTGCTAGCTCCTCATCACATCAATGTTCAAACAAATTGAATCAACTATACAATTAAAGTGGTATAGCACTAGGTCGATTTAGCGACTATAAAGTAGGATAGTTATACCAATGCAAATTGGTCTGAGTGGAAGGGGATTAAGTACCTTAAGTAAGTTGTTTTGAATTTGATCCAAGCCTTATGTATGAAAAGACCTAGTTTGGAAGAAATGTCCACTTAGACACTTGATTGTACATATAGGAGATTAGTTTTTGTTTGCTAAGTGGAGGATACTTTAAAAAAAAAAATCCAAAACTAAGTGGGAGAGTTATTATTAGAGAGTAATCTCTTGGTCTCATGTTTGTCAATTGAGCTAGTATATGGTCTTTTCTGTGAAAAATTCTCTCCTTAACACTCTAAGTTGAATTGTTTCAAAGTTTAATTTAGTAGGTTTTGCCTGTTTTAGTAAATGATGTAAGCAAATTAACCTATTTATATATGACTTTTTACACACTATGCAACTCCTGTATTTGTAGCTATCTAGACCATTCTTTATCATAGTTTAATTAGAGTTAATCATGTCTACTAACAAGTGGTTGGCATAATGGTGGCTAGCTGTCTCCTAAGTCACCTCGAGGCAAGTCATATGTTTAGGATTCAATCTTGAAATTATCCTTAAAAGAGATTTACCATTTAGCTCTTACCTCTAACAGGGATTAGTTCCACTTGAAGGGAAGGGATACCTTGTGAAAATTCAAAAAAAAAAAAGATTTAATCATATATATATTAATCAAAACCTTAGCTATTATTTAGAATTGCTTCATTTTATTGTGTATGCATTTGTTATTTAACATTATCTAATCATTAGACTAAGGTATAGATGAACAATCAATATGATCTAGAAATTATGTTGATAAGCATTAATTAATTAGTTCAAATATATATTTTTTTAATTATTCATGCTATTAATTATTTGGACTGCAATCCCTAGTTTTTACCCAATTAATTATCACATTACAAAACCTAAATATTGTACCAATGAGGAAAGTCAAATGCTAAGACATGAGACAAAATAAATGCAGGAAAAGATGAATTAGGTGCATTTTTACAATCTACAATTATAGCATCTAAATCGGATCTATGCTGCATAATACCATTAAATGCTTGAACGAATTCCATCGAGTCAATTTTAGTCACTAGTGGCTCCATCATGTTAAGGCTCTTGACAGCTTTAATGCCAAAGAGGATAGCTAAAGCTCTAGCAATAGTGACCTCTATTTGCTGATCTAGTGCCTTGGAATCTGCTGCCAAAATTTTTCTAGGTGGTTATTTCATTGCACCCAACCAGTAGTACTGGGAATTGAGTCATAGGTAGATGAGTCAGCATTTAGTTTGACGTAACTCAGTGAGGGCAACCTTTAACTATTATCTCATTGCTTGGTCTGGTTTGTGCATCTGAGTGCCCTTGATGAGTTGAAGTTAGCTTTCATTGATTAGGCCAACGTAATTACATCTAGTTGAGACAGAGCTTTGTCATTAAAATTTGATTTACTCTTGGCATGCCACAAGCCCACATTATTGTGGCCACATCACCCAACTAATTTTCCCCATTTCATTGGCCAATTCCTCACACCATGCTTATAAGGAACTAGAATTAGAATTATCCACTTGAAGACCTAGGTGGAATCCAAACCACACTAGCTGAGACCACATGCAGTCACATAGGATATGAACCCCTCAAATTTATCTGCTTGGAAGCATGTGCCACAAACTTTGGCAGCAGGCACTCCTTTTTTCCCTAAGTTTATTTTTGTGGGAAGATGTCCCAAAACTGCTCGCCAAAGAAAAATCTTCACCTTTTGGGGTGCCTCTATCTTCCAGATACTGTCTCACCTTACCCCTCTATTGTTCTTATTACTACCCTCCATGCCGGACCTTCACTTCTCTAAGATAAGTCTATGAGTTGATTTAACCAAAAAAATCCCATTCTTTGTCTCGCCCTAAGTTATCAAGTTAGGTATATCAAGACTAGTTAAAGGAATATTTAAGATTTGCGATACTCAAATGGTAGAAAAAGGCTTTTTACTAGTTGACTACACTAGTATCTCAAGTTATTATCAATGAGCTCACTTACTCTAGATATCATAGCATTCCTTGCAGACCAAATCTTACCCCTATTCTGGAAGGGAAGCCACCTATCTTCCCATATATTTATAGAATTTCCAATTCCCACAATCCACCTACAGCCCTCCTTTATAATTCATTTACTACCCCAAATGCTCCTCCATTATAGCTAGGTTTAAAGCCAATACTAGATTACATAAAACTAATTTTAGGGAAATACCAGCTACCCAAAGTCCTTGCCATTAGGGAGTCATTATTCTACAACATTCTCTACCCCTACTTAGCTAACAAAGTATCATTAAAAGTAGAAAAATTATGAAAACCCATACATCCAAACTTTTTGGTCTGGCACATGTGATCCCAACTAACCCAGTGGATTTTTCTTTCCTATGACTTGCTACCCCACCAAAAGCTTGCAATCATCTATTTGATAGTGTAGCATAAAGAGGTAGGTAACTTAAAACACCCTAATGTATATGGGTATGGATTGGCCAATTGCTTTGATTAGAACCTTCTTACTTGCTCAGGAAAGTGTCTTATCCTTCCAGCTTATAAGTTTCTTTTGCACATGCTGTTGAACAATGACAAAAACCTATTTCTTAGATTTACCCACAAATACAGGGAGACTCAGGTACTTTGTGTCTCTCAATTGCCTTAATTCTCATCTGTTGTTGGATATTTGTTCTATTGAGAGGTGGCACATTTCGGCTAAAGGAGACTTCATTTTTTTTTTTTTTACGTTTATGTATTGGCTTAAAGCTTTTTGGTGGGTCTTAAAGACATTCATTAAACATTTAACTTTAGATTTTGTTGATTTGCAAAATATTATCATCTGCAAAGAAGATGTGGGATATGCAAGGTGCATGATAAGAGATATGGATACCATGTATTCTATTCAGTGACTACTCTTTAGCAATTAATTTAGAAAATACTTCAACACAAAGTATAAATAAGTAGAGAGATAAAGGGTCACCTTGGTGAAGACCACATTAGGGGAGAAATTTTTTTTAAGGCTGTCCATTGATCAAAAGAGAAAAGGACACTGAAGAAACATAATTCATAATTAGGCTAACCAATTTTCTCAACACCCTTTCTAGGAAAGGCCATTAAACTCTATCATAGGCTTTGGACATATCCAATTTTGCTATAATGAAGCCTATCTTCCTTGTTGTTTTCTTGTTTAGATAATGAAAGATGTCATATGCTCCAAAAGCATTATCTATAATAAGCCACCTAGGCACAAATGCAGTTTGGAATTCATGCACAATATTTGATAGGATATGCCTAAGCTAATTGGGCAAAGGTGTTAGGCAAAAATCTCTTGTATGCATAGGATTTTTAATTTTTGGGATTAAGCATATATAGTGATTTAGATCAGAGGGGTCCCTACCATGATTTAGTACTTGCAAGATTGTCTCTACCACTAAATCTTTAGTAATCTCCCAGAATTTCTAATAGAATAAGGCAAACATTCTATCCAGCCTAAGGACTTTGGTTGGGTGCATTTGTTTCAAAGCCATTAAAACCTCTTCTCATGTAAAATCACCATCCAACTCCCTACACATATCTACTGATACCCTCCCTTTAATAACATCCACAACAATGTCTATGCTAGATAGTTCATTGTTTTTAAATAGATTGGCAAAATAAGAAGTCGTAACTTGGGAAATTTCCTCATCTTCATAGAATACATGCCCCTAATCATCCATAATCTTTTTAATTATGTTTTAATCTTTTTGCTGAGAAGCCTTTCTATGGAAGAACTTTGTATTTTTGTCTTTGTACTTAGCTAATTGGCTTTAGATCTCTAACAGCATAAAACTTTTTCCAATCTCAATAGATTGTCAAGCTCTTTTTTTATGTCTTTTTGCCAACATAGATTTTCATGACTTGCATGAGATTTTTATAGCTCAACCAGCTTCTTTTTTAATTTTTCTATTTTTTTTTAGGATAATGCCAAATATGTCTTCACCCTAGCTTTCAAGGTCACTTGCCTAATTTTTAATAGTGTTTGCTAAAGGCTGCCAAAGTAGTACCCTGCCTTACCTAAGCATTCTTAACAATTGTGTTAATATTTTCATTTGAAAGCCACAACTCCTCAAAATGAAAGATTTTTCTTTTTTCTGACAAGTAGCTTTCTTCGTCCCAAAATAAATGGAAATAAGCGAGTGGTCATATTTGTACCTAGAGAGGGAGCATTATTTTCCATAGCTTAAAGGCTAATGCTCTATCTAGTCTTTCCTATATATTTTCATCTCCCTCTCTACTATTTGTCCATGTAAAGCTATTATCAACAAAGTCCAGATCCTGTATTTGACACTAGTGTATACAATTCCAAAAGCCAAAGAGATATGAGAAATTAACTGTTACCTCCCAATCTTTCTTTTTCATAGAGAATTGAACTAAAATTGGCAAATAAAAGCCAAGGTAGCTCATATACTTCTTGGAGATCTTGAATAAGACTACCTCCCCCTTATTGATATCTTCCTCCCTCTAATTTGTTGGCTTCAATAAGGATGCACAGAGCCTCTGAAAGGTAACTGTCTTGCTCTTCATTTTCATCATAACCTTGACACTCTACTTCATCACAATCTTTATTATGTGGCCAATCTTGCCATAAAGATAGCAGTAATTTGGTAAATGTTTGTACTTTATGAAGACTTTCATCTTGCCTCTAACCTACAAGTGATCATACCCATTCTTAATGGTTTTTGTAAATCAAGAACACACTATATTCTCAAGAAAGACCTTAGTCTATGTTCTACAGCACTGTCTCAATCTAAGAAGCTACTAATCACATTCTCCACAGCCCTAGCAACTTCCTCAGTTCACAAGTTCAATGGCAAATCATATATTTGAACCCGAAAGGGCATTCAATGTAGGTAGATTATTGATGGTTGCACGTTTGTTTCAACCCCCTTAAGGGCAAGAACCTACTTATCAAAAAACCGAGGCTCACTTTCATCACTCTTTCCTTGTCATTAGGGTTATGGAACTAGAATTAGAAGCTATTTTTCCCTTGATCCATAATATCAACTCCATGTTTTGGTCACCATAGTTAGGGAATTGTTATTGAAATGCCATAGCATTAATCATGTGAACCCCTCAAAAGTTTTCCAATCAATACCAAGGAAACCTTTTGCGATTCATCCACCCCTAAACTGCCCATAGACAGGGATTTCCTCTACCTCTGCCTCATTAAAATCAATTGTATTCCACCGTCGCACTATGGAGGTGAACACCCATGAATCATCCCAGACACCACTTTCCTTCACACCAGAAGACCACTTGAATCCTAGGAAAGAAAATCCCCTAGGCTTTATTCACAGGAGACTTTTTCACAATACAAAATCTGAATTTGATTGAGCAGACATGATCTTTTTCTTTTGATAAGTTTTTTCCTTAATCTTTTGTTAGTATACAAAAAGAGGCCGATTTGGAAATGCGCCCATTGAGCAGACATCTATGTGTTTACATGCATGTACTTAAATACGAAACATTTTTATAGGCTTTGGATCTCCCAATGCATCTCCTCCTTTCCGATCCTTAGCATACATTTTCGGTCCACCAAGATTATGGGAAGCAAGAAACTATCAGTAATTTTTCCATGATTGAGGAATAATAATGATCATAATAATTTTTCAAAACACACATGGATGAAAGATGAAGACGCACCCAAAAAGGAAAACAAGAAACAATTGATGTTGAGCTTGTAATGGACAAATCAGAATGAGTGGAAAAGAAACAGTGTGGAGATACATGATAGCAAGCGCCAAGCGGTGACGTTATTACTAAACCGCCACTACTGCTGTAGCTCTGTGTGAATATAACGAAAGGACTCGGAAGTAGGGGACCCACGATGATGAAAATCTATGTAGGATATATATATATATATATATATATATATATATATATATAACAATGTTACACCTATTATATATTTTTTTAGAGTTTTACAAATTTTTTTGTTACCATTAAATATAACTGTATTTAATTAATGTAATAGATAAATTTTGCAAAATCTTAAGAAAAAATTATTAGGTCTACAAATTTTCTATAACATCAATTTTTGAGACCTCAAGGGTTGACACTCAAATAGGCTAATAGCAAATTCTAAGATATATTGGGCTCAACAGTATCTCCGAAGTCCAATGAAACCATATGGAACAAGAAACTTTTAGGCTTATTTTGGTAGTCCGGGAAGTCCTAAGGTCATCCGCTATTGGGTATGCACTTTCCTTTGAGGATTAGCCCATGCAGAACTGAGATACTAATACAAGCTTTTTTCTTCTAACAAAAATTGTTACCTACGAACAAGACATTGATACAATGATTACTATTTGTGTATTCAGTTATGGGATAAAAAATTTAAATTCAAATCTTAGAATTATACTTGTTAAAAAAACTATCAGCAGCTGAATCCAACATAAATTAATTTTACACCAGAGTGTGCTTCCTTCACTTTGATGTCAACCATGTCCTAGAAGGAAAACAACATATCGAGAAGTATTCCTCCCGGAGTGTGCTTGTTTGTAGGATGAGCCATTTAGATTTGAACTGAATCGCTTTGCTTGGCCAATGGCCATATACCCAACGTCATTGTGAAAAACTTGGATTTATCTCACAATAACTTGACGGGTTTTATGACCAAATCTATGACTATAAACAAATTAAATAAGAAGAAATCATTTTACTGTAGCTCACTTCCTTTTACAGATTCTGCTGGTCAATACATAGTGTTCTAATAAAAGAGAACACAAGAAGAAGAAATTGACTGACTAGTCGCTCTAGAACTGAATATTTGATTATTTGACTTTGAAAGACCACCTTTATTAGGATCTGGATTCCTGCAGTTGAAGACCTATTTAAGACAATTTTTAAAGAATAGTAAAATAAGTGAGAGAAAATACTAGATCTCACCGTTAGAGACCCTCCATAATTTGTAAAATATAGAAGTTACATCCCAATAATAGGGATCCAAATCCACCTTTATACAGTTACCTCAACTCCCTCTATCAAGTTAAAGGAATATAAAACTCGCGTCAAGCAGCTTGAATGTTGAAATAAACAGTGTAAGGTTCATCTCTGAAGGTGAATAATGGCTCCAAAAGAAAATCCCTCTTTGCACCTTTAGCCACGAAGCTGATGGCATTATACTGACTTAATCCATTCCTTGCTGTAAAGCTTGCTGCTTGGTTGAAAGTAGCATCAGAATCTGACTTGCAACTGAGCTTCACACCTGAACCAGCATTTGTGCCACTGTACACGAAGCAACCCTCATTGCTTTTGGATTCAAAGGATATGGTTTCTTCCTGTCCATTCAACCCTGCTACCACCACAAAAACAGAAAAGGGCCCACCACCTGAAGAAGAATCTACAATGCGAAGAGGATGTTCTGCTCCTTCGTGCATCACCCGCATGCCGGGAAGATCAAATGGTTCTAACATCACTGATTTGCCAATAGCATCTTTCAATGTTGAAAATTTTGAAGACTCATCTGCTAAAATAAGTCTAAAGGTTGCATGAAGAGCGAATGCGGTGCCAGATTCAGGAAAATTTTCCATAGTAATTGGTTGATTTGAGTTTGAGTTTGAGTTTGTTATAACAAGCGTAGAGTTTGCAGAATCTTGGCATAACGAAATTAGCTGACTATTATAAGTGGGAGGGATTGGAGTAATCCAGTCTGAAACAGATCCATCTGACCCAGCTTTAATGTCCCAATCACCAGAGGTGTGACCGGCAAGAAGATATGGACCATAAAGTATTGCTTGAATAGAAGCATATTCAGACCTGTCATCTGAATTTTGTTTAAAATAAAATGTCAGTGATGAAACGTATATTTTTAATTAGAAATACGTTCAATGACAGAAGTATACAGGTCATTTCATTTGCACACTAGTTATCCTTTGAAAGCTACCTTTTATAGCCTCTGTTCTGAGATTAATGGGCAACTGAAGAGTCAACTTGTCATCAGCACTCCATTCTCGCGTGAGTGACAAAAAATTTCCTATAAGTCAACAATGTAAATATCAATTTTTTAAGTTTCTAAGTGTCTAAGCTAGTGAAAAGTTGTTCCCACACTCAATGTGGGAACAAAATGCACACATCTAATATGAGAACAGTTAGATTAATTAGGTTTTACATGGGACCCAATAAATTTAATGATTTGAATTTTGTGAAATGAGAATTGTATAAAAATAAAGGGATTGTTTAAGTTTTGCTGAGTGTCTCTATAATTTAAAAACAGTCAAATAGACACACATATCTTCTTTCCAATGAAGAAGGGGAGAACAGAGACATTCACACCTGGAGCCGGTAAAGATAAAGTGTCAGAATTTAAAACCCCTTTGGCACCAACCAGATGTGTCCAAGTTGGCAGTCGGAAGTTCAATGTAGATGAAGTGCCACTTGCCTACAAGAGTATATATATGAAAATATCAATTGCAAAAGAAAATTGTTGGGGATCTTATGCAATAGCTTGTTGGTCTCGGCAAACAAGGCAAAAAAACCAACTTCATAAACCACACATATCTATCACCTATCATCTGAATCAAAAAACTGTATCTTGTCCATTATCTGTTAACTAATTTGTTTAGCAATCGAAATGATTGGTAACTAGTAGCAATTACAAGAGATTCATTCTCAGTATCATATAATCAACCCTTCGACCAGCTCAATATTCTCCATGATATAGTACTTCTAAATCTCTACTGAAGATATGTGCAAATCTTCAAGTTCTGTTAATAAGACGCAGTCACTGGAGATTATGTGCTAATAGAGTAGAAGTCAAGCGAGATTAAGTATCATTCATATCATTATGCTAGAGGTATAAGTGTCTTCGTCATCATTAAGAGGGATAAGGTATGAAACTAGCATAAGTTTGAGGAAGAAAGAGACCAAATTCAGTTTATATACAGCATTATAAGGATGTTTTGGCTAGAAACTTTAGAAATATAAATATTGGCAACATCAGATGCATAACAATGTGTAAGAGATACCTCATTGGGAGAAAATGTGAAAGTTGCTCGTAAATAAGGATCCCATGAAGCAGCTGAAACTACCGTTTGATTAATCATAATGTTCCCAAATTTCCAATTAAACGAGCTTGATATGTATTGGATGATGTAAAGTGAAGGGTCTTGTCCTTCCTCTTCAAAATAGATAGAATCCCCCAATTTTGAGAACGATTCAATTCCTAAAGATGATGACAGGAATAACAGAATTAAAAAACTTATGCATGTGATGGAGTCAGATGCAACTAGGAAAATACAATATAAAAAGATATGCTCACCTGTTCCATAACAGCACCAGAATGAGTCGAACTTTGTTCCCCATTTATGATAGGTGTTAGCCTTGGAAACCCCAAGACCTTGTGGAAGCATATATATCATCACTCCAGGATCTGTTCCTCTTTGGATGCTTAACACGCCATTTGTTAAAGCACGCTCATAAAAATCTGCATATGCCACCTCTTTGGTCCATCTAAATAGGTTGCGTGAAACCTAAGAAAACATTTCAAGTTCTCATACTGAGATAAAGGAAACATTATATGGTAACTGATGACACAATATTATGAACAAACATAAACTGTTCAATTAAATAACTTGTCCCCTTATAGCCTGCAAACCTGAAAGATAAAGAAAGTTTTTTATAAGTTGTAGTTGTACCTTCAACATGTTATAAGTTGTGCACGATTCTTCATTCTCTGTTGTTTTTATTGCGTCTGCAATTCTCTTTGGATCACTCCTACTCAAAAATCGAGGTAGAGGAGTTTAATTGAAATGAGTACTTATCAACAAGAAGGAGAAAAACACTTTCTACTTGATGCCCTGGTAGTAAATAGATATTAAATGGATGATTCATAGTAGATAGGAAATTAGTTGGCATCTTAATACCAGAATTCACTGACTGAAGTTCCTCCAGTTGCATAGCTGTGAGAAGAGTTAACTAGGTCCATAAAGAATGTTCCGATTTCCTAAAACAAGAACTGATTTAAAAGCTTGAAAAAATTGGCTATTAATTTAAAGTTTGAACACTAGACAAACACTATATGATTCCAATATGGGGGGAAAAAAATGCAAAAACAAAGGCCATGAGTATACAATTAAAATTCAAAGTATGGACTTGTTAATTTTTAAAGATAGTGAAATGGACACCAAAATCAATACATATATGTTTGTTTCTAGCTTTTAAAGTGAAAGCATGCTTCAGAAACTATAATGGATTAATTAGTACTGTTGTTACTGTTTTGGCATTTTACAACAGAAGTTATACTAGATGGTTGAGAAAACATCACAAGTAAACTCTACAAAACAAATCACCTTATAAAGTGGATCGCCAGTGATTTCATACCGCATTTGAGATCCAACAACAACTGGGATATGTGTATTAACATGAAATTCAGCTATGTCATTTGCCTACATACAAAAGGTAGATTTAGAGCTCTTGGGCTTGGTCAGAAATAGAAATGAATGATGACTAGACAGCAAACACTAAATTCCAAGATCCAAAAGTCTAATCAATTCAAATAGGGGCGAGCACAATGTCATTGGATATTAATGATATTCACCCAGAGGAAACACTAAGATCTATATTTCACAAGAAATGAATCTAGATATATAAGGCAACAATTAGATTTACATGGAATTTTGTTGGTTCATATTGTATGCACTTCTAAGATATGTGCTTATTTACTTGAAAGCGATTTAGCAATTGTTACTGTGAATAAACATGTTTTTATAGAATAAGTAAATCCAACCAAATGCTAATATTACAACCTCCGGAAGCCAAGAGCCACAACAAAACATGAAATAATGTGGCTGTTAGGGCATAGATACAGATGCTCAGTGTCTAAAATTATCAGGTGAACCTACATACCTGTACTGCAAGCAACCCTAAAAAGCATGGCTTGTCAAACAGGTGAGCCAACAGCAAATGCTTTGAATCTCCCTGCATAGATTAACAAGATATATTTTCTTCAGGGCTGAAGTTTACAGCAACATAAGCAAGTAAGTGCTTTGTAAGTCAAATTAAAACAAAGTAAACCAACATTTATCAAGTTCAGTGCATTCATGTTGAGATGCAGCAGGAAAAGCAACAAGAAGAGAGTTAATATGGACTAGTTAACCTACAGTTATGCTGTATAACCTGTAAAGGACATCATTCATTCCCCCAGTTTCCTCATTCAGCGATTGGTAGTGTCTATTTATAGTGTACGTTGTAATTACACTCTGCACACGGTTGTAAAAATACTCAACCATCCATGTGACCATTTTTAAAGCCTGAGGGTTTCCAGCTAGGGTATGTTGATCCAACAGGCCAGCCAAGATCTGTCAAAGTTAATTGGTTGAAATCCCATCAATGTTAAGGCCATGAGTAGTTGCATAATCAGGAGCCACATGCAACTTTACCTTGTGAATGGTATAATAGGGAGCCCACACAGGCTGAATAGCTTCAAAGCGATCAAAAAACTCCGGTGGAAATGCAGAGAGATATCCTGTACCAATTTTCTCCTGACAGGCAGCTAGATTAGCAACAAGAGCTGACATTTTCTCCTTCAGGCTATCATTGTGTGTGCTGGCCCACATTAGAGCTGATGCACTCAAATAATGACCTTGAAAATGTCAAAAGAAAGCACAAAAACTATATTAGATATGCTAAAAGCTGCGGCTACTTGCTAAATGGTAGAACACTAAAAGCCCAAGGAAAATGAAACTTGCATGTGTCTGTCTGCACATCAATGCGTGAGAAATATTGTCAAGTAACTTATATGCATACGTGATACATCAAACCATGAAAATAGAGTATAGAACTTAGCATACACTGAGTGTATGAAATCCTATGAGGCAAACCTTATATCTAGAAGGCCATGCTTCAAAGAAGCTTGAAAATTGTTTGGATGGTTAGGCAGAAAAAGTAATATTAAATTACAAATGTTCTCTAAAATGAAATTGTCATTAATTTTATTAAAAAAAAAATCGATAGTTAAATCTTCTCTCTGACCAAAAAATAGCAAGCCAAAAGTAGGAAAATCATTTCGAGATAAGAGAAATTCATTGCCGTTTAAATCTTAGAATGAAAAGAGCCAATTACGGAGTCATTATAACAAAGCAAAAAGTGATAGAAAATAATAATGCCAAGAGCAGTCTAAGTGATTATGCTTATATTGGTGTTTGATATCTTTTGATTCTCATCCTTGTACTTAAGAAGTTTAATGCAGAAAACATAAGGAACAGAGTATGATTAAAGAACATTAAACAGGAGGAAGAGTTAGATTAGTCAAAAACAAACATTAAAATACATAAACTAACCAACAAAATGACCCCGAAGTTCAACGTTTGGGCCTTCCCACCCTCCATATGGTGTCCCAGGCGTGGGCAGACCAGCCGTCTTCCTAAAGCTCCAAAGCAAGTTGTCTACGTCTAATATCATAAGATACTCCAAATTGGTCTGCTGTGCCCGAGCATGGATTGAATCTTCATGCAATCTAACATCATGCAGAGACACTTCTTTGAGAAAACCTTGAGGTGGCTCAAACACACCCATATTCTTAATTTTCCTATACATCATTGCCCACCCATTTTGATCTTCTTCTTTGAGGAGCTTCCTTGGTAGCAAATCAGCCCAAGTGGAATCATCAGTTGGTGTCAGATGATAATGTGACATCACCTCTGCCTTCCATGTTTCATTTTTGGATGTTGATAACTCGTACCGAAAAGTATGTGATTGGGTAGGTATGTTAGTACACTCCTTGATACCCACAACAGTACCAATTCCACATAGCACGAAGACAACAAACGCCAACTGAAAAGCCTTCATCGCCCTGAGTAATTTAGAATAAAATTATCATTAAATTCAGTCGAAATGAGTATCAACAGAATTTAGAAGTTATACTAGAACGAAATGAAGCTCAAAATTAAGACCTTCACTGAACTATATAGAAGGAAAAAGTTTAAAAGAACTAAAAAACAGTGGCATCCAAACTCGAATTGAACCTCCGAAAAGGAGAGGAGCCAATTCAGCAAAGAAACAGAGCGAGGAATACAAACCCAAAAGGGAAGTCTCAGAGGACAAAGCTCGAATATTTAAGAGTTATGAGAAGAAAGACATGTGAGTGCCTATTTATATCAACAAACGGCTGGGAGCGCAGCCAATGAAGTGACGCGTAAAATCATCTCGTGAAAGGTAAGGTTCAGAATATTGAAGTAAAGTTAGTTTGTGATAATATCCGAATTTCTAACAATAACAATCGGAAATATCTGAGCATAAAAACAAATCACATGGAGAATGACAGAACCCACAAATGGCTGAGTGAGACTCACGGATGAAGAAGAGAATGGATAAGTCACGGCCAACAAGATTCAAGCTTGGCCATGGACTTCCTCAACGATGAAGGGAAAGGTGGTTGAGGGCAGCCTGGCAGGGGAGTGACCCCTTTAACTCAATGCACTCAGAGCTGTGAACTGGGGCGAAGGTCAATTAGAACGCGGGTATTTTTTTTTTTTTTAATTTGGATGACAGATAACATGTGAGCATGTGGCGCCTATTTTGGTAATTAATGTCAAATAAATAGAAAACAGAACGTTTTAAGGAACAAGTTTTATTTCTTTATCGGCCTTTTTGGCTAAGATCAAGGTTTTATTTCTTTCCCTATTTGTTTCTTTTTTTTTTTTCTTCTGATGTAAAGGATATGGTTAAGATTCAATGAAATAATAAGGAGCCATTTATTTTAGCAACAAAATGTTGGTGGCATTTACAATTGAGAAATGATTGAAGGAGAGATTTTAAGAGAGAGAGAGAGAGAGAGGAAGTAGAGTAAGATTTTAAAAAATTATATAAAATTTATATAATTTAAATATCTACGAATATCAACTTCTTTTATAATTTGATTGATTAAAAGGATAAACCACATATTTTGTTCCAATCACCAAGGTTCCAACCTCAACCCGGAACCTCTTGCTATCAACAACTACACGATTTTTGTTGATTTTCTTTTTTAAAGAATGACAAATTATTAAAAGCATTTAAAACTTTTAGGTTTATATTTAAAATATTGAAAGAGGATTTTTTTTTTTTATTACACTAGAGAAAATCAAATCGTGAGGAGGAAGAGTGGGGAAAGGTTCAATCCCATTTTTGCCAACCTCAATTGGTAAAAGAGAAAAATTTGGAAAGTAACATCAAATATTATTATATTATTAAAATGTTAATTTATTGATTAATTTTAAAAATAAATAAGTAATTCTGTATATATAAGAGTTACAAAATTATTATAAAATAAGTCATACGCGTTTGACTTGATAATTTTATAATATTTAATAAATTTAATCATTTATTTTTTAAATAAAAATGTTATAAAATTACGTGAATACAAAGAGCATTCAAAGAAAGGGCAAAGCTTCAGATAAAATATCATGTGAATGAATAGTAAAACAAAACACGGGCCTTGGAACTATTGTCCATCCAAAGTGTGACATATGATTGTCTTCATCCACGACAATTCTTATCAAGCCCAATGTGCATATTTTCTTTTTTCCAGTTCTTTGTCATTTTGCAGCTTAAAATTCCACTCAAGGAGACAGCAAAATTTTCATATTTCGATGCTTTGTTTTCTTTCCCTTTTTTGACCTGCTGGGTCAATTAAATTATGTGCCAAATAACATGTACCTAATGCTAGGGGAATGTTGATTCTTTGCTAAGTTGCCCACAGAAAAGAGTAAAAGGGAAAAGTATTTTTCACATTAATTACAGATTTATGTATTATAATAAGGAAATAGAGCGTGAAAGATAGTGTTAATTAGAGAAGAAGAGAAGCAATTGCAACCAGAAATTAACTAATGATAATGAGGTAGTAGCTAGCAAACAGCCATTTATTGGGTGAAGTATGGTGATAACAACTGATATTTGGCACAAATCGTCCCAATAGTACCAAGCTCACCTCAACAGAGTTATGGCAAATGGTATCAAAGCCTTAATCAGAGGGGATAGGATCAATATTTAATGCATGCATGCTTGCCAGAGAAGGCAAGTTTGCCAAATTGAGAGAGACAGATTGATAGAAAAAACTAAGGAGGTGAGTACCAATAATGCTTCGTTAGTTAGGAGCTTGGAAAGTGGAGTTTCCATGTCAGTGCTATAATACAAGGACTCTACTGACTAATTAAGCTGGTTGCACAGATGAGAGTAAAAGGAGTACTGTATGCAAAGCAACCTTTTTCTTCTTCATAAATGAATTTTCATTTAAGGCAAGAGATGAAGCTAGCTAAGCGAAAATGACTTGTTTTTATGTTACTTGTACGACACTCGCAAAGCTGATTCAATTTTGGCAACTCATCGTTCTCACCTAACATTACTAGGTCATACTTTATGCATGAAGCATGTAAGGAGTGTCCAAATAAACATCAACAAATGTCTCATTAAATTAGAGCCTTACCCTTGAGCTTGCTTTAGTCAGTACATACACTCTTTTGTTTGGCCCTTTGGGTTTCCTTGTTGTTTGCCTTACTTCATACAAGCAATTAAGTAATTCATATAATAATGTTGAGCAAACTAGACATCAGATGTTCTGTTGGCTCAACGAGAGACAATATTTGTAACGCAAGTAATCTTGGGGCAACCAACTAATAAATACCACTTTTCTTTTGTAATTTTAGGTTAAAGCAGCAACTAAATTCTAGTATAGGGAAAAATTATTCAAATAACTCTCTGAATCTATCAGTTTATACTATGAAATTTAATAAATTAAAAATTGAGTAACAATAAAATAGCTGTCCAAAAAAATGAGATCAGAAGTGAAATCATTGGAAAAGGATTGTACCAGAGGCCACTTGCATTTGTAGTTCTTCCCCGCCCATTGCTTTCTGATTTCCTTAAAACTCGCAGTAAATCATTGCTTGTAAGGCAACTCATGAGATCAGCGATATTCATATATTTCCTTCGATAGGCCATTGTGGTTAAGCAACAAACTGCACACTCATTCTGCTGATATAAACAAAAAGTAAAGCGATGTGAAGTCGTCATTTGCCCATTTTTGCTGTTGAAGCAAATGAGCGACAACTACCTGGAAAACCTTTATCCAAACTGATCATGCTATACCCAGTTGCTTATTCAGATTATTAGGGAATAAACGATAAATTAAAGGGTAATAATTGAAGAGTAGTCACGAAAATGAAATCGCATCGCCTTCACATAAGCAAGATGTTGACGTTATATGCAAGTGGCTACTCTATCCGCACACATAAGCACGTATCCAAAGAAGTTAACATCATTAAATCTACAATAATGGCAAGCAAAAATCTGCAAAGGACAAGGACATCCCCCAACATGGCAGCCCAAACTACGGAAACAGATTTTTACGGAAGGTTGGTCTCCAAGTTCAGTCCGAACCATTAAATTTAATAATTTTATTTTTATAAAATAGAAATTATATAAATTTTAATATGTAAAAATAGCGTAACAGTCGAAACAAAACAAACCTCGCCACTTGCTAGTTCTTGTTACTCTCCCTCCACGCTCAATCTTCCGTCCACATGTACTAAGCAAACGCAGCCATAGCCTGAGCAGAGAAATATAATATAAAAAATTTTCTTATACTCACATCAATAACAATAACAAATCAAATTTTTTTTTATTAGGTAGAGTTGATTACATGAATTAAATATCATCATAAATTTTTATCTGAAACTAAATTTTCAAAAATATCATTTAACCAAATATCTCTTTTAATTATTTCTTTAAGTATCTTTTTTTATCTTCTTTTATGTCTTTTCATAAGATTAAATACTATTTTGTCAACCTTTCTCGCTAGTACCTTTTTCGGTCTTCTTTATACATGCTCAAACCATCATAATTGGGTTTCCGTCATTTTCTCCTTAATAAGTACCACCCTAACTCTCTCTCGAATACAATCATTTTAAATTTTATTTTTTTTTATATATCCATTCATTCATCTCAACATTCTCATCTCTACCATCTCCATTCTTATATGTCCATCTTTGCCACTCATCCATCTCCTCTTACCAAAAATTTTGCATATATTTTTAATTATAACAATTAACCTTCTTATATTTTTAGGATGTGACAATTTATATATTCTGCTAATTTTTTATCCAAATCACTAAGGGTAACTCCCCAAACCATATCAGCGTGAAGCATTCCTTTACCTGCACTTGCACAACCCAAAAGCATTCCATATTGATTTCGATTGAAACAAGACCCATTCAGAGTTTCACATTTCACGCTCAATCTTCCGTCCACATGTACTAAGCAAACGCAGCCATAGCCTGAGCAGAGAAATATCTTTGGCTAAAATATAAAAAATTTTCTTATACTTACATCAATAATAACAATAACAAATTGAATCTTTTCTTATTAGATAGAGTTGGCTATAAAGATTAAATGTCATCATAAATTTCTATTCGAAATCAAATTTTCAGAAATACCTTTTAGGCTAAAATGCACAGAACCTCCCTGAACTTTAAGTCAATTTTAAAAAACCCTCCTGAACTTTAAAAATTTTCAAATGACCATCTTTGTAAGAAACCCCTTCCTTCAAGTTTTCCGTCAAAATTTAAGAAAATGACGAAAATGACCTTCATTGTAAAGTTGAGAAATTGAAGGCTATAAATAGTAAAATTTTGGAGTTTTAACATTGAACCTTAACCTTAAACCTTAAACCCTAAATCCTAAATTCTAAATCCTAACCCTAAAACCTAAAATCCTAAAACTCTAAACCCTAAACCCTAAAACCTTAAATCCTAAATCCTAAAGCTTTAAACCCTAAAACCTAAACCCTAAACCCTAAATCTTAAACCCTAAGCCCTAAACCCTAAATCTTAAATTCTAAACCCTAAACCCTAAACCCTAAACCCTAAACTCATAAATACTAAACCCTAAACCATAAACTCTAAACCCTAAACCCTAAATCCTAAATCCTTAAACCCTAAATTCCTAAATCCTAAACCATAAACCATAAATTACAAATCTACATTAAGTTTTTTTTTTGCATTTATGGCAAATTTGAAAATTTATGTGCATTTGAAGGGTATTTTTATCTTTTTATCATGTCAAAGTGGAAGTTGACCGAAAAACATCCAAATTTTAACGGAAAACTTGACAAAAGAGGGTATTTTGCAAATTTTGCATAGTTCAAGAAGGTCATTTAAAAATTTTTAAAGTTTAGGAGGGTTTTTTAAAATCGACCTAAAGTTCAGGGGATTCTATGTATTTTAGCCTACCATTTAATCAAATGTATCTTTTAATCACTTTTTCAAGTGTCTTTTTTTATCTTTTATATCTTTTCATAAAATTAAATACCATTTGGTCAACCTGTCTCGCTAGTGCCTATTGCGGTCTTCTTTGTACATGCTCAAACCATCATAACTGGGTTTTCGTCATTTTCTTCTCAATAAGTGCCACCCTAACTCTCTCACGAATACAATCATTTTGAATTTTATCTTTTCTTATATATCCACTCATCCATATCAACATTCTCATATCTACCATCTCCATTCTTGTATGTCCATCTTTGCCACTCATCCATCTCCTCTTACAAAAAATTTTCATATATTTTTAATTATAACAATTAACCTTCTTATATTTTTAGGATGTGACAATTTACATATTCTGCTAATTTTTTATCCAAATCACTAAGGGTAACTCTCTTCCTTCACCATCCTAAACCCAAACCATATCAGCTTGAAGCATTCCTTTACCTGCACTTGCACAACCCAAAAGCATTCCATATTGATTTCGATTGAAACAAGACCCATTCAGAGTTTCACATTTCAACCCAGCAATCCGAAACTCCTTTTGCCTTTGCCACTGATCATTAAAACGGGGCGATTCACCTCATTTTAACTAATTCTGCAACCATTTAAGCCCTTCAAGAGAGTCATTTTGAAAAAAAGTAAAATAAAATCCATCGGCACCTTAAGAGGAAGCTTTGCGCCAGTAACTGTCTCCCTTCAGCATCAACTCCACCAATTGCCACCGCAAGCCACCACTGAAGCTCCATTTTGTTTTGCCTCCAACCACTGTAGAACAGAGCACCACCTCCAATTGCTTTTCTTCACCAAAACAAAACGCCTATACATACAGTCATTGAAACCCATCAACGAAAGCCAATCACCCATTTGACTCCTTTCAAGTCAGTCGCGTTGTCCTTAAAGTTTGGGTTTCAGGAAGGTGGAAGAAGGTTTTCTTTAGTGATGTGGATGAAAATTTAACAGAAGAACTAAATTGTTACAATTTAAATGTACAAAAGTGTTAAGTATTACAATTAGAAGTACAGGAGATCTTTTGTAAGAGGGTGGAAGTGTAAAGAGATTTCTTATATTTTAGCCAATATCAACAGAAAGCAATATCTTTTTAAACATGAATGTATCTTCGCAAAAAAATTTAGGGGGTAGAAAAGGAAGTTTGAAGAATGACGCAGAGAAGCAACTACTTGAGAGTACAGAAACCACGTTGTGGAAGCTGTGGCAGATCCTGTTGTGAACAGAACAATATAGTCAGCTTTCACCTAGCCGTAAAAGGGTGTGATGATAAGTTATGTCCTGATGGTGTTTCCATATTATGATCCACTACGATGAGATCTGAACAAGGCTTGGATATCAAAGCAAGCAAACAAAATGTTATGTCACTATTCACACCAGAAAGCCTGTCTAGCTCAACATGCTTCACAACATTAGAATCACGTATCTCTGATGATCCAAATCCAACAAAAAGATGCATTCCAGCGTCCAAGTGCCACCTACTATTAAGTAGATTAAACAACAGCTAAACGAAGTTAGAATGCAATCAACTGGTTCCAGTTTCAACTGTATCCGTGATCAAATGCTAATCTGCAACAACTTCAATATCCTCTTCCGCCAAGGTTTAAGACCCAAGACAGCAACTTCATTCCCGGACTACAGTTTTTTTTTTTTTTCTGTGGTGGTACCTTAGACTAACTCATCGCCTCGTCCAGCTGTGCTCATGTTTCAGGTTTGGACTATTGTGTTCTTTGATAGTTCCTAGGGTCAATTACGGTTACAGCCATAGGTTCACAGGTTTATCTTCTATTTAGATTGGAACTAAATAAGGTCAGATGACCAGTTCAACAATGCAGTGATCAGACTACCATCTAAGACAACACTAAATAAGGTTCCTACTATTTCCACAAATAGAATTTTATTAAATCCTAATTTTAAGAATTTTGAATCAAACAGCCTGCAAACCAGTTCTGCGAGAGTTTAGTAGTGCTACTTATTTCAGTAAGTTCACACGACCAGTTCAACAATGCAGATTCAGCAGGAATACCATAGCAACTTAGCAAGCTCAGAACAGGAGTAAAACCTGCATCTAAAAGTCAGAAAAGTATAATAAAACCAAGAGTGACTTTCCCCCACAAAATTACTCTAAAGTCCATAAGACACCATACATTCTCAAAAGATCTACTTCATTAGAGACCATATACAATGAAGAACGAGACGAATGTGACTTTAAACATAAAGTAAAATTGGACAAAGTGCCACTTTTCAAATGTACCAATCTATTACAATGTTAAAATTCAAGAGTGAATAACTTGTATAAAACAACTTCACCATCACATATGAGAAGTATTTAACCAAAAACTTGCAAGATTCCTGTTTCCTATAAAGTTGAAAATAGTACAGATAAAATGTAGAATTTCATATTCTTCGTCGTTGTCATTGAATATTTATCTCTTTCACGATAAGAGCAAAACAAGAAACATCTAACTAATGCCCCAATAACACAATTTCTTATTTCAGTTATTCATAATAAATGTCACTACTGATATAAATTGAAATGGACATCAAGATTTATCGCCGCAGAATAATGCATTACAACAACAAGACAGAATGTCTAGTAAACAATCAAGTTTATCTGTGTTGATTTTCCTTATTCTTTTATCAATCTCACTACTCTTACTATCATCAGAAATGATCATATCTGTAATTTTAGTCAAAACAATAGATGAAAAAATTCTTAAAATTATAGGGTACCATCCTTCTACGAGCTCTTGGCTTCCACCTGCACCTCACCACCAGCCTCAATTATCTTCTTGTTCTTCTCAATGGCCGCAGCAACTTCTTTGGGCATATACTTCTCATCATGTTTTGCAAGAACCTCAGTGGCAGCAAAATAACACTCTCCACTTCTGGCTTTCCCCGACACACTTCTTGCCGATACCCCTTTCTTGATTTCCTCTGTAAACGGCTTTACAAATCCTTCAACCACCACCGAGTGCCCCTCTCTGAACAAATCCGGCAATGAGCCCTGGTAGCGAACCAAAATATCAGTAATCAAGTCGGTGATCACAAACTCCATTTCCGGGGACGAAGCCGGGTGCACCACACTGCCTTCAAGGACCAATCCCCCCAACCGGAATTTACTCTTTGACGGGTTCGATCTGTACTTTTCGAGAGCATCGGTTGGGGTAACGTAAAAGACCAATTGGTCCTGGAAATTATTCAACACAATGACAATAAAGCCAGCCACACAGCTGAAGGTTAGAGCATAAGTCCACAGCCGGCGATTCTGAAGCTGCCTGGCTCGCGCACCGATGTCCACTGCCTTCTTAGACCGCACTGGCTGCCGCCGTGCTGTCGATAGAAACCTGTAGCCTGATAAAGTGTATGAGGAATCACCAAGAATGGTACGCAAATCAGACAACGAAGCAACAATCGACGGCGGGGATCTGATGGGATGTGGGTAATGGTAGCGAAGAGAGGTGTGGAAAAATCCTGCAGTGCGGAGGAGATGGGATCTGAACCGAACCGCGAGTCCAGAGGCCATTTAATTATCTCGGGAGATTGTCGGAAAATAATAAGGAGGGAATTGGCGGAGGAAGAATAAAAATGTGTCTAAGGGTTTAGGGTTTTACATACGCATTAGGCGGCAATAACAGAAAACGGAAAGGAACAGAAGCTTTGAGGCAGACTTTCACCCTGAGCTTTGGTTGTTGAGTAATGGCAGTTGAATAACACAATTATATGCACATTTTACATATTTTCTAATATTTTTAACTTATTTCTATTAAATTTAAATAATTTTCCTACATGTAATTATCTTTCTTTCTTCCCTTTTTTTTCTTCTCTATTAAATTTAAAAAATTTTCTTTATTGTTTGAGTGCATATAGTATTATGTATCCAATCCTTCATGGTGGGCCTTTATTTTATTTAGTCTTTTTATTTTTATAGTTTTACTTTTATATATTTTTTTATTTATAACATTTAAATTATTAAATTTATTAAATAATACAAAAAACTTTAAAATTCAATTTATCCAACAATTTTTACAAATAAATATAAATATTTGTTCTCACATTTTGCTCTATTTCATTTCCTTTTCTTCACTTTGTCATTCAAAAATTTTTCCCCAATCAATTTGGTTGATATTGCAAAATCAGTAGTCTAACAAAACTACATTAAAAAAGAACACACTTAATTTATCAAACTTATCATTTTTTTAGGTCAATTTCGTAATTTATTATTTAATAATATATAATTCATTTCAAATTATATATGATAATCAATGCTACAAAATTTTGAATTTTATTTGACCAATTTTAACTTATGATATCCTTTTTTTTTTTTTTTGGTCGCTCATTGAACTAGGCAGTTGGCAACTTCTGACTATCGTCTTTTGTAGGGTTAGGTGACATGAAATGGGGAACTGGGTCATATAAAATGGTTAGAAATCCTTTTGTGCTTTTTTTTCTTTTTTTAGTTAAAATTAATTTTGATATCATAAGTTTAAATTAATTTTACCAAAGGACAAGACAGTTGTTATTATGATGGTTATTTAATTGGTTCTTTAAGGTTGGTATTTTTTAAAATTATCGAATTTTATAATTATGTAACCAATTGAGTCTATATAAATAAATATTTTTTTAATAATTCCTTTTTTTTATCTGCTTTTCTAAGTATGGTCATCAAAGTTGCTCTCCATCTTGATGCAACCGTTCATTTGCAGTGGATTTGTGTTCTTCAAAATAATACATTCTCCAGTTCTCAGCTTTTTCTTTGAATTATGTTATATTTTCAATATTTGGTATTAATATTACTTGCTTCAACAAGGCAAGGCTATTAAAATTTGGATACTAATATTTATATAAATTAAAATAACATAAACAATTTATAATTTTTTATATTCCCTTTTTTATATTTTTTATTTTACAAAATTTTTTCTTTACAAATAAACCAAACGTTACATACAACTAACTTTATCCTTAAAATTTATTTGTAAGTAGCATCACAGATGTTTTTCTTTCATCAATTATTTTTTCTTTTTGGTGGGATCTTTCATCAATTCTTTATTTTGACACAATTACTTTGTTTGGGTTGTTGTGTCCAAATGGTTAGAAAGTGGCCATGATATTGCTCAACTCTGCACTCAGTGCAGGTGCAGAGCAATTAAAGTTCCTTCATGATTAAATGCCTCTTAAGTAATATATTTCAGGATGAAAACTAAGAATTAAATTCAAAAGTAATAAGATAATAAAAAATTTTAAAATATTCATATAATACATACATATAAAAAATTGAAATATAATTAAAATATAAATAAATTAAATTAATTACACACAAACTTATTTTAAAGTAAAAAATTAAATAATTTAATGTATTACCATCACGCATTCATTTAAATTTCATAATACACAAAAAAAAATAAACTACACATATTTAATTAAAAATTATAAATATACAATATTTTGACAAATAATAATTTAAAAGTATAAATTTATTGAATGAAAAAAAAACTGTAAAATGCATTTAAAAAAGTGATTGAATGATTCTTCAATGGCAATTAAATTAAAAAAATAAACACTAATGTAACAAAAAAGACACCAATAAAAAATATAAATGTGAAAAAGATTTAAATTCTTAATTCAAATAGATTAATTTTATAAATTTAAAATATTTTAAATTTAATATAAAATTTTGAAAAAAATTTTAAATCAAATATAAAAAAGTTATTTTAAAATTTTTGGTCATCACAAAGGATTAAGGGTAGGTACCGCTGGACTCGAGGCAAATTGGGAGGAGATTTTGCAAAACCGAATGAAGCCAAGGAGGAAAAATCTCAAGCCAGTTCCACCCAAATCACCTACACAATCGAGATTGTTGGGTTGGAGAAGCCTCGAGTGGTATCAGGTTGGTTTCCATGAGTGGCTTTTGGTTGTCCATCGTGTCCCAGACTCCTATCGCGCCACCATTTTGTGCTCCTCCAAGAAGGAGTTTTGCGTTGCTACACCTACGAAGTAGAGGACGATAACGAAAGCCTAGAGAGAGGAAAGAGGACAAGAACCAGAGGATGAGAACCAGAGACGAAAGGGAAGGAGAGAACGAGAGGGAAGGAGCATCATACCCTTCAGAATCGGGTTTGAGAAACAAGAACCAGAGAATGAAGAGAGAAGAAGAGCTATGGCGGGGGTCAAGAGTCGAGAGGGAATAGAGTTCATGGGAATACGATGTCGTTTAGCCATGGGAAAATGAAACCAAAAAACAATGGTTTGGTTCATTCGAGGTGCCACAGTTTTCGAACCCCCGAACCCGATCAAAAAAAACCATATAGAACTGATGGTTTTGTTCCTCCAGCCTGATGCCTTGCCCGATCCAAATTGTAGCTGCATCAATCGCAGGTTTATTTGGAGTGGGCGAGTTTTTGCCCATCCTACAAAGGACTAGATTCTAGAAAAAGAATTATACGGCAGAGTCTACCTTGAAACAAGTGTGCCTGGTTGGCCCAGTCTTCTAAAACCCTGAAGCCCAATTGTAAGCTCGTTACGAAATTTCTATGGGTTGTTGATAGCCAAATATCAAAGCAAAAGGCCCAATTGTATTTTTGATGGCTATACGAACTTTTAAAAAATTGAGGGGGTCATACAACAATTTTAAAAATTATACATGGTACATATATAATTTTCAGTTTATGATATTCTATAAATTTAATAAAATAAAATTTTCTAAATTTTAATTTCCAAAATAATGATGGGCAAAAGACCTCTCCCTTGAAGCACACAATTGAGCCATACAAGCGCGGAAAGCCCATCATTTTAGATGCTGTGACCCGTACAAAATAATTTAAAAAATTAATAATTATTTTTAAAGGTGTTTTATAAGTAGTTTTTCTTTTAAAAGATTAATTTATTTAATTTTTATATTTAAGATTTTGATTTAATTTAGTTTAAGGCTTTCAAAATATTTATACTATTTTTTATTGGGATTAATATCACCAAAAAAATTATTGATTATGAAATATATAAATATAAAATAATAATAAATAAGTAAGATACCAAGTAAATTTTTAAATCATACGTGTAAAAATCTTTCAAATTTTCAATTAATCTGAAAACTTAAATCAAAGATTTCAAGTATTTGAAAATTTTAAAAAGGAATAATTTAAATTAATAAATTTTTTGATTTGATTTCAGAAAATTAAGTTAAATTAAAATGTATTTTTGAAAGGTGTATTAATTTATTCCAAAATCATCCTCATCCAAAGACGTGTCACTACGTGAGCATCTAAAGGATCTTGGGCCAACGACGTTTGTGTTTACAAGCACATCAAGGGCCCACGTGCTCAATCCATTGCCTCGCGTTTCAACTAAAATATCCCATACAGTAAAACCAATGCGTAATATCAGAGCTCCTACTTCCACGCAGCAAAAACCTCTTCCACGTTGATCCGTACTACTAGTGGTCTTCTTCTTCCCGAACTTTCCAGGTTCCCAAATCAACCATGACAACTACCACTCCCCAGAATTCCATTGAAACAGTACCCCTGCCCTCCCCTTAGATATTTTTCGCTTTCTTAAAGCTTCTAGAGCATCTATTTTCATAACCGCCTTTAAACCATAATATATAAACCCACCCATAGCTCCTATCCCTCTCGTTCTGCCTGCAATTTATAGTGTCTGTGATTGATCATTTCTGTGGCTCTCTGAGGTGAAGCTTTCAGCTTTCTGCTTTCTGAAGAAATTTGTATGGGGATTTTGTTATGAGTGGTTGGAGGTTGATTGGTCTAACTGGTGATGAATGATAATGGGGGCTGATGCACGAGGGCTCTCTTCATCTTACTATAGCATTCTTGGTGTCAGTTCGGGTTCTTCCATTGAAGAAATAAGGCGTGCTTATCGCAGGCTTGCTATGGTTAGTGGGTTATCCTGTCTCTCTGTTTTTTTGATTTGGTTCACATACAAGTATAGGATCATATATATGTGTGTGTGTGTTAAAGTGCACCATTCTTTATTGGTTATTTCAAGATAAAATTTGGGTTTGAAGTTAAGAAACTTATAATTTTAGTGGGTTTCTGTATTTAATGTAGCAATGGCATCCAGATAGATGGACAAGAACGCCTTCTTTATTGGGTGAAGCCAAACGCAAATTCCAGCAAATTCAAGAGGCCTATTCAGGTATGGTTCATTTTCAGCCTTTCCAATAAAGAGTTCTGGTTTTGATTCCTTATTCGATTGTTTGTTTGAGAATGAGCGTATTATTCTCATCTATAATGCCTGCGTTATTTTCTTTTGGAGCAGTGTTATCCGACCACAAGAAGAGGACAATGTACGATGCAGGCTTTTATGATCCTCAAGACGAAGAGGATGAGGTGAGTGTTTTGAAAATTGAACGTCGTTCATTGGACATTTCAAATGTCCTTCTCTTGTTCTTGTTCTATTTTGGTCCTAAAAGACAATTGTGCTTTATCTCTGCTCCAGGGCTTTTCTGAATTTTTGGAAGAAATGTCGTCCCTCATGGCTCAAGTGGGTAGAGAGGTACGATTATTTAACCATGTTGATATCTCTATTCTATATTTTGATGTTGCTACTTTTATCTATCTACTCTCTACAGACACCCAACTGATTTTAATTTAAGAACAAATACGAACTATGGGCATTGTTGGAAAACTTTATGGTCTTTGCTTTTTGAATCTTGTAATCTGGGTAGAATATCTACTACTCTATTAGTGTACCATGTTGGAAAGCTATCAAAGTAAGGCAATTCTAGAAGCGGGTTTTAGGATCTGTTCTATAAGCATTAGAGAATCTGGTATGCTTAGGTTGTGGTGAATAAAAGTGGCACTCAATGACTCATTGATGAGATGTTTTACAGGACAAGGTTTACAGTATGGAAGAGTTGCAGACAATGTTTACGGAAATGGCAAAAGGATTTGATTTCACGGAAATGGCTCAAGGACTTGAGTCTCCTTCATGGTATTGTGGACCCTCGGTTCTTGAAGAATCCCAGTGCTCAAAGAGGATGCGTTTGGACACAGAGGTGATGGAGAACGGAGGGTCTCATTTTCATGTACCTGGCCTCGCAAGGGGTTTCTGGCATTAGAAGTAACTCAAATCAATTGCTGATGTTTCTTGCACATGTATAGCCATGTTCCCTTAGGGATAGGAGAGATTTTGGGCTGTTTTTGAAATTTTTGGTCACTTGAAATTTTGGGGTTGCTATACCTTTTACATTGGCTTGACAAAGGTGACAGAATTGAGCGGTGGATTGACGCAGGGATGACTATGTATTCAGTTTTGAGTGCTTGCTACTGTCACTCTTTCTGGTTTTGTTAGCAACAATTGTCGAGTTCACTATCATTTTGCTTAATGTACATAAAACGCCCTTCTTCACATTCTGTTTAGACAAAGAAGGTTCTTTATGGGGTTTATTATGTTTTGTTGCTATTAGTACTTGGTTTCCTGTTCTCATGTTTTGCAGAAAAACAAGTAGCTGTGTTTTTTGTTTTCACCCCCTCTCGCCTCCCTTGTTCTTCTTGGGTTGAAGTGGGAAGTGGAGTTTGTGATGAATGTAGACAAATTTATCCGAAATTTAAGATAATTTAATATTACTAAGCGGGTTTTAATTTTTGGCATGCTTGCCATTTAGCAACCTTTGGGCTGGTTGGGGATGTTCTAGTGGTTTGATTATACTATCCTCTTTAAAATGCGTATGGATTTTGGGTCTATTGTAGCCCATTTCTTGAATGTTTGCAGGCTTCCTGGAAGGGTCATGAAACCTTTCCAGTTTCCAACGATAGAAACCTTACTTCCACTTAAGGTTTTTTATTCAAATTTTATAAAATTAATTATTATTAATAAACTGAAAATGTGATTGAATATATAAGAGAGTGGTGAAATAAAAAAAATAAAGTGATATAATAATTTTTCATAATTTTTTTTTATTTTAAATGATTGTAGAGATAATTATAAAATATAATAAAAATAATAACATAAAATAAATATATAACATTAAAATTTAACAAAAATTATAGACATTTACCCACATTGATGAACTGGATCCACCCGCTGGTTCTAAGGACTTGGAATATAGAGCTTATTTTGGTGGGGTTTTCTGTTCATGTCCAAGTGGTTTTTGCGAACTCGAAAATGGAGTGAGTGCAGTGGTAAAATTTTTGTTATATTGTATAATTTTTTAATATTATAATTATTTTTACATAACTTTAATATATTTAACAAAATTAATTTTTATTTAATTTTTATGCGATTCAATAATTAATTTATTAGTTGAACTAATAACTTATTAAACTACTAATTTTACCTGTTTAATTTTAAAAACTGTTCAAGTAACTTTTTTTTTTTTTTTTTCTTTTATGAGTTTAGATCCTATGGTACTTTTAAGATGGTGGGGCTATTAGAGGTTAAAAATTTTCAATTATCTGGATGTACCAATCACTCAGTATATTTTAATCTAAAATTCAATAAAGCAATATCTGAAATAATAACATTGGGCATACATGGTGCAAGTGGCCAAGGTTGTAAAGGCAGAGGAGGATTTGGAAGGAAGATGAAAGGGGGATTCAAGGAAGATGCCTTAAGAAAATGGGACGGTGGAGAGATACCATGCCATCAACTTTTTTGTCAACTTTTCTTTCATTTATTTCTTCGGTGCCAAGCTGATAGGTTATGACCATTTAGCCCTCTTCTTTCTCTGGTCCCTTACAATTAGAGGGATGAGTCCTACAAGACGAGGGAGGTACTGTTTGTGTGTGTTCAATTAATATTATCATCTGTCATGCGCGTCAATTCTGTGTAATACAGCCATTTGCATGTGGACAATAACGATGTGCTTTTTTTTTTTTTTTTGGTCTAAGCAGAAATAGGAACTCATCTCCAGTCGTTATCTCTCTTTTTCATTTGTCATCTTGACTATTCTGTATGATATTGGCTAACAAATCAATATGCCAATTACCAAATTTCAAATTCATAGTTGGGATTTTAGAATACTGGCGTCATGCAAGTCAATGATTGTTGGGGGGATAATGATCATGTGGCGACATGCAGACTGCCCATAAGATTAGGTTTCCTCATGTGGAATAATAAAATTTAAATAATGCAAGGGCGTTACATAAAATTTATACAATGTACAAATAAAAATCGGTTTTTATTAGTATTATAATTTGACCTCAAAAGTTCTGCAAAATGAAAGATCAGGATTTGTTGATCAAAGATTAAACCCACCTGTGTCAACACTTATACCATCAAGAGTGGGCTAAATCATTGTCGATTATTGACGATTGATTATGGAGCGTATGTCTATATGGTGGAGCCCACAATATGCTCACGCCACATGTTATTGGGATTCCCTTCTTCCACAAGTTACAGCCTTAGAATAGTCCATAGAGAACGAGTAAGTCTCACCCTCTCCTAGTTGCCCCCTACAAGAAGGAATCACCCCTTGAACCTAAAAAGAAGCCCTTGTTTCCTTTTTTTTTTTTTTTTTTTTAGTTCCCATGCATTTAATAAGTAATAACGTAAGAAATCCTTCACCTCCATGAGTTCTAGCTCTCTCTTCTGGGTACCCAGTTATCTCACACCGACTAGACTTCACTTTTTCACTACCACATAACCAAAACTCTCTGAAAACCATCCTTTCATAGCAAATTTAGCAGCACCATGTTGATCAAAAGGAATCAAATTAAGGTACCCATGGTTCTGAATTTGATCCTTTTACTTGTTTCCATCACTGCTCCAGTAGTCAGCGGTGTGGAATCAAGGAAGAAGCTGGACGAGACCACCGCGCCTGCCACAAACGGTGATCAAAAGTGCATACCGTGTGGTTATAACTCTCCACCTCCTCCGTCCCCTCCTCCTCCGGCAAATCCTCCCCCGTCACCACCACCCCCTTTGCCAAAGAAGCCACCATCATCGCAGTATTGCCCTCCCCCACCCCCCTCGTCATATATTTACATAACTGGGCCTCCGGGGAACTTGTACCCTGTTGATGAGAATTTCAATGGAGCAAGACGCCACCGCCGGAGTTTAGCAGCTGCCGCCTTACCACTATTGGCTGGGTTGTTGAGCCTGCTGGGCTTTTGGTGATTCAATTTTGAAGGTATCAAGTAAGATCATTGATCAGATCATTTCAAAGGCACATATTAATGGATTCAAAAGGTTATCACAATTAATATCAGCAAGATTTTGCATAAAGGGCACGCAGGAGAATGTTGTGCTCAGTCATTAGCTGTAAAACTTTTTATTTCTGTTATTAATTCCCATCGCGATCCCAAAATCGTTGAGTTAATAACATTAATCCTTCTTTTGTAATGATCTGCTACCAAACTTACAAGCAATTAATGTTATCTTTTTCTTTAGTTTAATTTTGGGGTCTTTCTCAGATGATGGTATAACTTTTCCTGCAAATTAATTTTGCTTTAGCTTTTGCTTATAATTTCTCAAGATCAAGAAAGTGAAAAAGTGATGATAGAAGAGACATATACGCCATTGGTGGATCGAAATTTAGTGCTACAGTTGCAATTGGAATCCAATTTCAACGTCACCATATTAAAGAATTATTGTTTGCTTCTTAGAGGCATAATTAAATTATTGGTAAGGATTCATGAATGCATATGGCCACCCACCAGAGCAGCTTGTTTTCTCATTGGCCTCTCTGTTTTCATTAAAAGAAAGGTTCATCTAAAAAAAAAAAAAAAGGTTCATTTTTTATGGCGTCCAGGGTGTGTTGTAGGCATGGTCTTATCTGTACACATGGCAAATTATAGATCGTGAAATCAAGAGATAATTAACAACCTTAATTAGGTACTTTTTAATTGAAGTAAGGTTGATCAACTTGTCGATTCTTTAATCATGTTTCGTTTTAATTATAGAAGAGAAGGTTCAGTAATTATAATATCACTTTGAAGTATATTTTTTAGTTTATATTTAAATATATTTTATAACTTTTTTCTTAATTTTTTAATTAATTTTTTATGTATTTCTTTTTAACTGTATTTAACTTGAAATCTGTATAAATAATTATTGAAATCGAAACCAATATAGTGTGCTATTCATGATTGTCATTAGTTGCTTTAATATAGTACAGAAGGAAAGTGATATAAATACCTTCTCCACGTAGAAAAAAAAAAGTTTTATACATATAAATTGTGTGTAAAGTATATATATATACACACACGTATCATTACTCCAGAATAAACTAATAGATGTAGCAGAGATGTCAGGGTCGAACTCATCCTCTTTGTGATCGAAGTGTCAGTTGTCAGTGTCCTGAAGGATCATCTTGGGTTTCACCAAACAACTATCATTATAGGGTTAGGGACCCAGAACGAATTTGGCGAGTTTAGGTCAATATCTTTTCACTGTTTGATCACTTTTACCCACAAAGAAAGCAAATTTCAGTGGGGCACGTTTTCTTGGCCACTTGAATGGCAGATTTACAATGCTTTGGTGATTTGGTTGCCCCTTGGCTCTATTCAAAGTAGTTGTCCACCAGAACTGCTTGCATTTTCTGGAAGAGGTTCCAATATGCTGTTTTATATATAATGCTTATCCTTAAAATATAAAATGACAAAAAGTCATCAAGGGAAATTGTTTTTGATCATTGACAAATCTGATCATAGCTATCCATAGTTTCCGTACAACACTGTATGCTATCTCTTACTCAAATCATTTAATACTGTAAAATGCCTTATTTGAGTGGAGAATGTGAATGCCACTCTAGCTACTCAAGATGGAGATTGGAGATCCATTGCTTCTAAGCTGTTGTAATTCATTTCCATAAAAACATCTCTTCAAGTAATCAAGTTACATAAATTTTAAAATGATTTTTTTTTTCATACAAGGTATAATTTTTGTTTAAGAAAAAGAGTTATAAATAGTATTTTTTTTCTTAACAAAAATATTTCAAAACCTTGAATGTGTACACATTTTTAAGACACAAGCTGCTTGCATGGGGCCAACATCTTATTAGTTTGCAAAGATTTTTTTTTCCTTTAAGTACATTATGAAAATGTTTTTCCACTAGATGTTTAGAAAATTTAAGGTAAACTATTAGAATTATTAGATTTTATTGTTTAAATTTATGAAACCTAATAAATTAATAATCAAAAATTTTTAAAATAGGATTTTTGTGATATCTGTAAGAATAGATAGACAAAATATATTAAAGTTGTGTAGCAATACTCTGTTTTAGACACTATAGACCTAAGGCACATAACGATCGGATTGAGAAGACAGCACCAAGATTACACGTTATATCAAACTCGATGCAAATATGTTCAAAGATGGAATTAGTAATTAGTTAGAGACTTGTCTAACTTGCATCAATTGGATATGGACCACTTTCCATTTGGTTTGTCTTTGTTAGGTAATCTTCCATAACACTTTCCAGTTTCCACCTAACAAAACAAAATAATTATAGCCTTTGCAAACAAACGTAAAACCAAAAACAATTTGAATACCTTGAAGACACAGGATTCTACAGAATTAACACACTCTTTCCTTTCTGGTTTTCAATTTTCATATTGGATGCTTAGAATTGATTCTGACTGCAATGCATATCAATCTAATAAGTTTATCTATCTCGGGGTTGGGGTTTTGATATCTTATTCATTACAAATTGAGATTTTATAACTGCTTTTCTTTATTTATTTATGATAGAGATGTAGAAGACAGGTATTTCTCTGTTTTTCTTTATTGATGCCCTGTTTTATTCTTCACTGGGGAACTTTAGTTCATTACTGCCTGTACTGTTGAGGCATATGGCAAAAGGAATTGTGAATCTGAATTGGGTTTAGAGTAGAGTTGAGGAATAAGCACAGAAACACATGGGCATGAAATGTAAGAAATTGGCATGACATCTTAGAAGATACTTCATTTCTTGGAAAATAGCCTATTATTCTTCATTTTGGGACATGTGCTTTCCAGATGTTGAATTCATGTTTTGGAAAAGAAAATTTTTCCTTTTCATTGACTTTGAAAAGCCAATACTTGTAGACTCTAAAAAGAAGACACAGGGGGCCTATGTACTAATTAATTTTCTCTTCCATACGCATAGAATATGGATGTATAAGTGGTATCGGAATCTTGAGGACTAGTTCATGAACCCCAAGAGAAAAAAATAAAAATAACAGAAAAACACCAAGAAAAGGTTTGAGCTTTGAAATGTTCAACAGATCTGGAATCATTTATTGGTAGCTGTAACTACTATCACACTTCAAAATCAAGTCTTTGTTAAGAAAAACAGAAACCAACCACATGGCCTTTCCACACCGACACTGTACTGATATTCAGTAAACCAAAAGCACCTACCAAATTTCATCTTTGATTTCATTGATGCTTTGATTTCTAACTCAAATGGGTCTTAATGTTTGGGGCTACAAATTCCAAATAACCATTAAAAGTTCAACAAAGAACGCCACCATGTGGGTGTAAATGATGGGCTCAAATTGAGCATCAAATTGCTAAAAATTGTAGCTTTCTTTAACAGCAGCCACTAAAGTGAGGCTATCTGGCTATGTGCTGAATTTATATATATGTTTGCTTTTCGTCCACACGTCTTAATCATTCATTCTCATACTCTCTGTTTTTGCTCCAGCTGTGTCTTCAATTTTCTGGTTGCTTGTGAAATTGGTTTTTGAGGCTTGAAATATACTTCTGAAGTCAGCAAATTGGATGCTAACTTCAATTGCAATCTTGTCCACATGCCTTCCCCATGATTTGGTTCTTTCAGCCCTATAAACATCATTTGTTGATTACTAAATATTTACCCGCACAAATTGATATCTAGTCTATATTCATAGGCACTAAAAATGAGATAAAAAATACTTTTATTAACATATTTTTATTAAATGCTCACCTACTTTTTTCTTTTTTTAAATACTAAAAATATTATATTATGAGAATCGAATTTAAGAGAGAGAATAAAGTCAAATTTGATCACTTAAGTCAAATTAAAATCTCTATACTCACTTACTAAATTTGTTAAATTATTTAAATCTTACATAATAGTTTGTATACTTAATAAATTTAATAATTTAATTTTTTAAATTATTATTTAATACATTTTAATTTATAAAAATAAGAGAATTATTTTTTAAATATTAAATAATAAAGTTAATTTAAGAGGTTGCCACATGACAGTTTATTATAAATATTTTTTTTCATTTATTAATAACTAGATTGGGACCCACAATGTTGCATGGATCTGCGGCCCCACCACTTAGTATAATAAAAAACATGGAACTAACCTTATAGTCTATGCTCTATATTTATAAAACAAACATTTCAATTCAGGTTGGTAGAGTGAAAGAGATCCTAAATTACATTTATAACATAACCTTAAAATCAATGTTTGACGCTAGTTTGGACAAAAATTGTTTTTGTCTAATGAAAAATAAAAACTTAGGATGGTATTGGGTAGTCCAAAAAGTAGTATGTCTTTTGGTAATTGAAACAGGGGATGCAAGATCCAATACAGGGATCAGAGCACAAATCTCTACCAGAGTAGCTGTACTTCCATTGGGATAAGATTCACTTAAGCACTTCTTTACATTCCCTTTCGTTGAAGGAAAGCATTCTTTTCATTCAGAGGACACATAACAATAGAAACACTTTCAAGAGTTACTGTCACTTGGCATCATGGAGATTGATATCTGCTACTCTGGAACGAGACCTAAGTCACTTTCTACAACAATTTTTGCCAGTGAAGATTTTAAGGAATAAAGGTTGCTCCCCACGACATATCCGAGGGGATTTGTCATGCTAAAGTTAATAGAACTTAACCATTAAGGGTGCATCGTAAATGAAAACATTTTGTGAAAAATAAAGTTTAAGGGTTTTTTTTTTTAAATATTAATGAACCCTAATTTTACTTTTATAAATTAAATTTTATAAAAATTTTATTTAAAATAATTTAAATTACTATATTTTATAATTATGAGATTTTATAAATTCAACACCTCATATTTATTTTTTAAAATTTTAATAAAACTCATTTTATGAGACTAACATGTTCCTTAAAAGAATCAATTCTACAATGTCATTCTCCATCGATTACCTACGTAGCAGATTAATTTGCCTAGTTATCCACTACCAACATGGAAGTTACTCTCTTGAAAACATATTATTTGTATTATAAATTTTAAAGAACCAACAAAAAGGAGCTTTTGTACTGACATGACAATCAATAATTGAATTGTAAAAATTAAACTAAAATAGCATACTTTAGATCAAGGATTAGTCACAAAAGTCTTTTGGTTTCACAAGTTGTCACTTTTTTTGCACAAAAAATGGGAGATAATACTTTAGTACTGACGATGGAAGTTTGAATCCAAAATTGATATAAATTTTTAAATCAATAGAGCGCCATAATCTTAATTCCTTTTCTTCTCTTTCTGTTTAGTTTTGAGATAATCTTTTTCAGTATAAACTATCATGTTCAATTATTGTTATTCTTTGCTGAAAAAGCAAACAAAAATTGTTTATCATAGTTTTTCTAATTTTCAAAAGCTTGACGTTCTGCCTGCCTCCTCACCTACTCCTCCCTCCCAATAACCTATGGAACTATGCGCAAATAAACTAAAGTAAATACAAGTTTCTAAATGATTCTAATTTAAGCCCTAGTGTGACTTTTCTTGATCAATCCCATTCAAAGTAGCTCCGACTTTCTTTTCAATCCTTTCAATTTATTGTCCTTCTGTTTGCTGGGTCATGACAGAACAGCAGCACCCGTAGGCTTCCAATAAGTCACCTCCCCACATTGACACAGCACACATCACTCTTTCCCACTCCACTTGTTCCCTCACCTTCATTCCATCACACCCACTAGGGTTTTTCTCCACCTCTTCATTTTTCTTTTGTTTTCCCTTCTTTTCCTCCCACCCAAACATGTCTCCTGCTCACTTGAACCCAGCTATTTCCACTTTCTTGTTGCTCTCAACACTGCTACTCTGTTTTCCGGGCACAGCGAGAACCGACAACCCGTGCCCGTATCCATGTTACCCGCCACCCACCGGCGGTACTGTCACTCCTACAACTCCTTCCGGGACTACAGCGCCGCCAGCGCCGCCGGCGCCGCCACAATATGGTTCAACATATCAACCACCTTCTGGATATTACCCTTATAACCCGCCACCGCCTTATGGTGGTGAAGGAGGTAGCGGTGGTGGTGGTGGTGGTTTTTATGGCACCCCGCCACCGCCTGACCCGATTCTACCTTACTTTCCTTTCTACTATAGAAAGCCGCCTCACAAGACAGACGAGAACTCAGCAGCAGCAGCCACTTCGCAGAAATGGGCAGGGATGATTGCCACAACTAGTCTTTTCTCTTTGCTTTTGCTCTTTGTATAATTTAGTAACAAATGGAATCTTGATGTAATCATATTGTGCTTTGTAATGAGAATTAGCACTTCGCAGTGATTAATTATTCAATTTTCTAATGTGTTTGAGAAAGTTTTCTACTGTTATTGTTATGATTTTTTACTTTCTTGTAGTTCTGAAGGGAACAGAGAACAGGGGAAAGCAGAGGAGTTGAAGCAGAGCATTTTGAGAATTAGTGATAAAGGAAAAAAGGAGCTTGAAAACTTTGTTTCTTAATGCAAATTTATAAAAAAATGAATTAAATTATCAACTGAGCGATTTTGTAATGATAGTGTGACCATTAAATTACATCACTGCGTTTGATGGTTGTGTACTGGACTGCAGCAAGTCCCCATGATTTCTTCATTACTTCCCCACTTTTATTTATTTTCAATTTCTCTCTTTTGTGGTTCTTTCTTCATTTTTTATATACTTTCTTGGAAGGAAGCAAAGTGCCACAGTATCTTGCTTTTGCCCTAAGAATTTCCATGTAATATACGGTGCTTTTGCAAAATAAAAATTATTTTGTTTTATTTTTGTACCGAAAAGTAAACATTTGTTTTGAAAAGGAAAAGAAAAAGTAAAGAGATTCAAAGTTACTTTCAATTCTATCAACTGAAAACCAATCACAGAATAATTCTTACAATTGTTTATGATCTGAGAGGCTTTCAATTGGGATGAGTGAAAGCTGTTGATAGTATTTGTTGTGGTCCAAGCTCAACCTGCCTAAGAAGAATGCTAGGCTTAATCACATTATAACTTTGAAGAGCTAGTTCCACTTAATATGAATTAAGTTAAAATATGCACAATCCTACTATACTTTAAATTATTTGTAAATAATTTTTTTTTATTTTTAATTTTTATAAATAATCTTTTTGAGCCCACTAAATAATATAATATATTTTTACCATCTATTATTTTATTTAAATAGTGATGAAAACTCTAAAAAATAAAATTTTAAGTTAACTACTATAAAATACCTAAAACACTGTATAAAAAGGCTCTTACATTTTTTATTTTAAAAAAGATTTACATTTTATGTGAACTTTTAAACTAAATAAATATTTAAATTTGATTTATAAAATTTAATCAAATTAATAATTTAAACTTTATTAAATCAGAGTTACGTAGAAATAAAAGCTTTAGAATAGAAGACCAAAAACTTTTAAGACTTTGCTAGAAGGTAATTATTTTTTGAATTGTCATTATTTATGATGCTTTGTGTGTGGTCCAAAATGAAAAATTATTCATTTTTGTTGGTATCGTTTAAATTTGAAAGAGGTGGTCCCCAAGGTAGGTATGAAAATTTGAAAGACGCAATATGTATTGGCAGAAGAAACCGACAGAAAAGCTTGTATGTGCTCACTGCCCAATGTTGAGCGTCATAGGGATGGCATATTACGAAAAAGAAGCTCAATCAAAGTCAAATTAGTGGGAAAAAAAAAATCCCAACAGCGAACAAATAAACAAATTAGTGGGTAAACTATTGATTTGGGCTTCATTCTTTGTCTTCCTTGAAATGGGATTAACCCTCTCTCCCCATGAACAAGATTAGACACCTTTCTCCTGACTAAATTGGCAAAGGATTTGTTTTGGGGCTTACATTTTTCTTTTCTGGAACAAATAAACTTGTGTCAATTTTATTTTTGAATAATATAAAATTTTTGATGAAATATTTACTTGTGTAAGTAATATCTAAGTATGAAACTTTATTCAAGTATGAATAAGTTTTGGTATAACGATTGAAGCTAAAATGATTAAATAAATTATCAAAAATTTAAAAACAAATTATCACATAAATAAGAATTAAGACAATTGAACTGCGGGAATTACTCTGTTATAATTAATAATTATAATATTGAAGCACATATATATATAGCGTCCAATATATAATTAGAGTTCATTTTAAGAAAGTTGAAATAAAACCAATAAGGGACTATTATTTTTATTTAATATAACAGAATAATAGAATTGCTTTAAAACCACTAAAATCCATTTTTATGCTATCTGGAGAAGTAAGGAGCTAGAGTTCTCTGAAATGCTAAAGTTAAAATTTTTTGATACAAAAACCCCACACTCTAAATTCAATTGCAAACATTATCATTGAAATTTTCTCAAAGATATTGATACATTTTTCTTCGCTTTTAATTTTCCTCGCTGCCGCCACCCGGTCAACTCCCCTACCACCGCCCTCAATGGCCACCTCCACCACCACGACCACCATCTAGTTGCCGCTACCCCACGTGCCACCATCACCCCCACCGCTTAAAACTAAATCAATGAGCTTGCTTTTATGAGAGCAATTACATTTACATCATAGGAACAACGAATAACCAGTGAACATACTAATTGAAAATTTTTTTGAAGGGAAAGCATTTATCCCCACATACATAAGCTTTATACGTCCTTGTGTATAGGGGCATCACTCTCCAAACTGTTCCATCAATTACAAGTGTTGTACAACTGGAAGTATTTCCCCATCCTATAAAGATATCAGAAGGAACCAAGGTCCACCACGCCTTTCTCACTCCCATGACAATTTCATCTAAACGCCAATTTAGTATGCTTACCCCTCTAGAGATATCCTTGGCATTGTCTCCCAGAAAAAGTCCTAGTCCAGACTGCACTACAGAGATCTACCATCAGTCCCCGCCAACAATTCTACCCGTTACTCATCTTTTTCTGCATTCATATCTTTTCACTGTTGCATCTAGTTACAACACTTCATAGATACTAGCAGAATCTATTACCAGTTAAAACGACAAATGATAGGGACATGCGTGCTTTCCCAAAATTTATTCAATACCAACTAGCTTAAACTGAATTCAACATGCTGTAAGCATCTATATCAACCCAAAATCCCTAGCCGACACAACTCCCATCAATGTGCAAGGAAAAATGAAAAGAAAGCCTTACAGGATCTAATAACTACAATAGAAGCCCCGTCAACATTGAAATTCATTAAAGTCCCTGAGGACAAGTCATCATTTGGAGCAAGAAATTCTTGCGCTCCTGAGCTGGGCAACCAAAGAATGCCCTCACTCTCCCAGCATTTGCAATAAGGAAAGTGTAAGCCCTGTAACGTGTGTGCACATCAACACCTATATTCACCAGTTCAGAAAAAACTTCCTGCTCTGAGTAAACCCGAGGCCTACCTCTCTCAGCTATAATGTTTCCCTCTCTAATAGCCTCTGCCACATCTTTTATTGCTTCTCTTATGCTTTCAAACTCTCTCCGAAATACCATATCCATAGAAGCCTTCCTTTTCTTGCCTATCAGTGATGTAGCAGACTGTGAATGTGCCTGAGAATCTACCTGAGAAATTGATTCTCGAGTTGGAAATTTATTAGCACCGTCACTGATGCCATTCAAGTCCCCTACAGTATTAACTTTTTCACTCTCTGACACCACCAGATCAATACTATCACATACAGCATCCATTACCACGGGAATTTTATGCTTTGCATCCTTTTTTGCCCTTTCTTTGGCAAAGAGTAACAACATCTTATCATAGTTGGCAACAGGTGTAGTCATCCACTTCTCAGCCTCAGGTTTTGCCTATAATTAAAATACCAAAGAGGAAAAGTTTACTAAATTAATAGCCACACATATATATACTAAGTAACTAAATATGGCAATAAGAAGTAACCTTTATTAATGCATTCCACGAATCAGGCTTTGCATTCCACAATTTTGTTTCTTGATTCCATTCAAAACCATTTACATCCTTGAAAATGTCATAACATTCCTTAAAATTATGCTTGAGAGTTTTCAAACGATTTTTTAAGTGATCTTTTTCAAAGGGATTGCCAATCTTTTCACGCAATTCTTTCAAAATATTCTCATAAGCTGCAGTTGTGAAAACATTGTCAATTCTGTTTCCCAGGCTTTGTTGGTGAATGAGTGCACCAAGGAGGAGATCATCCCATCGTTCTGTCCATTTGACATTTGGCCTCCTATCCACATTTGTCTTCTTTGATTTGTTACCCATGAATTATCTACATGACAATTATGACTGGATAAACAGATATACCAACAGTAAACTGATATAAAATTATGAAACTAAAGAAAGGCCAAGGATTTCGGCATAATTAAAATCAAAAAGAACATGAAGAATCTTCTCTTTAACAACTAATAACCTCTCCTCTTTAGTCAAAGGAAAGTTTTGTCAAACTTATAAAGAACTACTCCACAAGTGATAATAAATTCTCCCCCCCCCCCCCTTTGGTAATATTTTTCCGCCATCTATCTCAACTGCAAAGAATGAGCATCAGTGGATGAACTTGTCAACATATGAACTTACCTGAAGTTCAGAGATCAAGTGTAAAACCATCATATGCTCCATCTTTGCACAACACACTTCTTTTGGAATAATTAAAAACCTCTGAACACGTCTATTCAAATTTCCACAAACCAATTATAAAGTGAAGGAGTGAGTGGTTGAAGGGTTCTAGAATGGGGCCGCCTCCCCAATTTCATTGAAATTTTGAAGGTATCAGAAGAGTACTACAGTAATGGAGCCAGGTCAGCAGAAAAATAAAAGCCAAAAAAGTCTTTTTTTGGGATAGAATTAAATAGTCACAAAAAATGAGGGGTTGAAGGGTTCTAGAACGGGGCTGCGTCCCCAATTTCATTAAAATTTTGAAGGTATCAGAAGAGTACCACAGTAATGGAGCCAGATCAGCAGCAAAATAAAAACCAGAAAAGTCTTTTTTTGGGATAGAATTAATAGTCACATATTAGATTGTAATATTTGCATATCCTTTGAGCAGGCCACACAAAAAATGAGTTCTGATGGAAACTAGTGCTCCCATGATACCAGAAAGTGATAAACGACTACACTGCATATGATCAATTAAAAGGCTTAGCTTAAGGCCTTGAACAATGCCTCCAACATAGCAAGACCAAAGCAGGTATAGCGAAATTTTCTAAAATCTTGAGGAATGGGAAAGTAATCAGTATTACCAAAATGCAACTAACTTATACATACAACACATAACAAATCAATTAGATAACTTCAGCATCAACTTGACCTTATACATGTTATGGAATTCAATCACACCCTTTTAACTGAAATGTGGTAGATAATTTGAGCTGTTAATGTAAGCTTGTAACATATACAAGTTGCATATATCAGTAATGGATATCCCAGACTTGCACAAAACACAAAATGAAAAATTATACACAATCAGTTATTCCTCTAACTTGCCTTAGTTTTTACCTTATAGCTATGCATACCTTTACCTAAAATTCAACATTTGATGAGGCCAGAAAAGAGACTGGGCATCATAAGTGCTTTACCTTAGTGAAAGTCACTCAAAACAGAAGATTATGGCAATATCTCCCTAAATCAGCCAAAAGAAATCTGGGAACTTCAAGAGTCTTAATCTCTGGTGGGCTTAGCTAAGGAAAACCTGTCCATATAACATCAGCATCAGGCTCTTAATGTTTCATACCCAATGAATTTGCTTAGATAAATGAATTTGATAATTTTGATTTCTGAAAGGTTCAATGTCTGCAGGATTGAGCATGCAAATTTAAACATTGCAACATCAAAATTTACAATTTAATCAAGTATTCATCATAGGGAATGCCAAGAATCATTTTCACACTCATCTATAATGTCATTCATTTCAAAACATACACAATCATACGTAAATTCTTTAGTTGTCAGTCAAGGAAACAACAGACAAATGCAAACAGTGAAGCAACAATAATATTGTTTAACAACACACAAACAGAAATTTACTCAAATTTAATTCACCCTTGCAACAGAAGTTACAGAACAATATGTTGTGATGACAAATTATAATTATTATTTAAAAAAGCTTGCCCACAAAATTATTATTTTTTCTAGATGCTATTAAATAAATTAGTAAAAATGAATCGCGAATCTTATTTCCACAAAATAAAGGAACTGTTATTTCCTAAATTGTCCACATCACCAACATTCTGACCTTATTGATGCATTGTTATACTTCTTCCAACGTAGTTTAGCTCTATGCATGCCTTTACTTTCCAAGTGTAGAGCTCCTTGTTCTCTGAAGTTATTTCAGACTTTCCAAATCATTGACCCTAATTGTTAAAAGAATTCCTTATGTTTGTTATTTTATAAGGGGAAAAAAGGCACTTAATCACCCAATAGCCAATGTATTGTAAGAACCATGAATAGATTAAAAAATTGATACAAACAGTGACAGTAACACTTATAAGATTCTGAAACCTACTGTTTAGTCTTTATCAAATTGTATAAGCTATGGCTCTATATGTTCATCCAGCTTGAATCCTGATATCTCTGCTTCCTTGCAGATCTCTTTGCACTTTGCTATCCTCCCAGAGACCATGTCCATATCAATTAAGGCCTTGTATATGTCATAAGTGGGAGAAAATCCTGCTTCTTTGGGTTTTGTAAAATATCTTACAGCTCTGGGTAGATCATTTAAAGCAACAACGAGCTTGACTACCACATGATTAGCTGGAAGGTCAAAGGGACAATCTAAAGCCTTCATTTCCCAAAACATAGGCAATGCTTCCCTGTATTTATGCGTGTTTCAGCTGTGAACAACAGTGAATCAAGGCCACAGTGTTTGAACCAAGTAAACAGGTTCTCCACTACTCTAAATTTCCCCATATTGATGCAGACTTTCATAATAGCTACACAATCTTGTTGCCTTAAATTCAATTCTTCTCATTCTCCCAGTTCACTTAATAAGGGCACTACGTGCATGAGTTTATCGTGGTTATTTCCAAGTTCTAAAATTATCCTTACATAAATGCCAGGATCCAACATTCTTTTACCCTTCCTGGCAACTATTAGAAACTTCCATGCAAGTTTAAGGCTTCCTCCTTTGGTAAAACCCCTAATCACTGCCTCGAATACAGTTTGACTTGCCAAACCAGTGAAGTTTTCCAGGTTGAATGGAACTTATAGCTCATGATTCCTGGCCAAGACCTCAACAGTTGAAGCCAGAATCTGATCTTACGGGAAGAGTAGAATCAGTTTATGGGCCCAGCAGAATGTTTGCAATTCTCCCTCAGGACATCCCCCATGACCAAACTCCCGTATGGTCAATGATAGGGACCCCTTCCGCAGGAACCACACCCACTTGCTAAGAACTATGGAAGCATCTTAATCTGGTTTAAGTCCACCAAACTCTCTGGCTAACCCAATTAGAAAATTAAGGGTTTTGTACACTTGCTTAGCTATAGTGCACGAGAAGAACCTGCAGCTGGGGCTGTTGATTTGACTTGTCTTTTTGGAGTAGGCAGTCCCAAAGGTAGTAGCTTGCAGGGAACAGGAAGAGGTAATGGCCTTTTCGTACTTTTTCCAGGTATTTGAGGGGTTCTACCTTGAGAAAGTGATGAAATGGCTTTAATCTCACCTGGTTCTCAAACAACATGAATGTTTTCATCCTCCTGCTCCTCTACTTCCTCTTCATTGATTATATGAGGTCTTTCATTGAAGTTCAAATCCTCCTTCTTCAAGAACAAATTAACCCCACACTCAGGAGGTACCTTGGATTGCCGTGGATGATGGTCCTTTGGTAGTCTTTTTCTTGTATTCAAATGCACCATTATGGTAATTCTTTCATATCTGCACAAAGTTCTTCCAAATGGAAAAAAAAAAAAAAAATATAGACTAGGTAATGACAGCGTGCAATCAATTTCAAGAATCAGAAACTCAATGATTGCATTGTCATCAAGAATCTGCAGACAAATTGATATATATTTAATGACCAAACAAGACTTTCATCAAAAACAATTTGTCCACACATTCCACTAGCTTGGAATTAGTGGAATTAATCACCTTTTCTTATTGGAAGGATTCTGATTTGTCAGAGTTGGGTAACAACTGACCAGTGCCTAACTATGCTACTATAATCTCATAGCAACATAGCAAATACACTTTTCCATTCCACTTTCTCCACTAATGCACAGATGCCATCTGACTTCTACAGTTACTTAGTTTAATCAATGCCTAGCTCAGTCTGACAATTAGGTAATCAAGTCTTTCCCAACTGTTTATAATCCCAGGCCTTTCTACCTCTCCTTTTTATTGGAAAACTCCTATGCAAGCTTTTTCAACATATGCATAAAATTGAACCAGCGTGAAACTGGAGACAATCTTCCTGGATCTTCATCATGTCTAAATCCCAATAAAGAGACTAATTTTAGAGGGGAAAAATTGTATAGATTGTATATCGTCATTTGAAACTCCTAACTAGTTCAACTTCGGGCACATCAGGCAAATAACTTTCTATCCTTAAATCATTAGCAATAGCATGGCTAGTTTAAAGAATGTTTTCACTTGAAAGACCTCTTCATCAACATCAGTCCCATTATTATTATTTTTTTTTTCCAGTTATACAATCATTCTTAGTAGTAATATCATCATCAAAATCAAAAACAGGAGATCCATTTTCATTAGCTTGCTTATTTCTTAATACTTAGCTGTACATCACAGATACAAGATCATTGATTTTCTATTGGTGCAAGCCGATATATTCTCTTCGTATAAACCTAATTTACCTTTACAAAACAAAAAGTTTCAATGCTACATGAGTATCCTAATTCCTAACACTATCTGGAACACTTAAACAAGGCTAAGCAATCATCATCTTCTTTGGTACTACCAGCTAAATTATGCTTGCCTCCACTGAGAAATTTTTTCCCAAGTAACCGCATTTCATTTTTCTAGCATTGTTTTCAATGTCAGTTCTATTTTAGCAATTCCATCCAGAATCCCACTATTCCCACAACTTTATTCTCACAACACAAAAACCATTAAATTAATTGTAGCCCTCAAAAATCAACAGCCCGCGTAGGGCCACATGGAGATATGAGCATTAAGTGGAGGAGGAGTTGTGGGAATATCTTTTGTCTTCCATCCAATATCGTACCTAATTCCAACAGAAATTGTTATCCTACTATTTGGTGAAAGTTAGAATGATTAACAAGGCAACACAGTCACCCGGAGAAACCATCCAAACTCCAAACAGAACCGACCAAGCTAACTGAGCTTACCTCCTAATCCGAAGCGAGTGAGTGAGACAGCGGAAGTGAGAGACAACGTCATGAACACAAAGATAGGGACAGAGAGCTTCCAGTTAGACTTCAATAGGAGGGAAAGGTACAGAAAGAGACGAATTCGCAAAAGCCTCCGCTTCAGGAAAAAGGCACGGAGAGCTTCCCCTGTTAAGTCTTGCCCTATTTCCTTCATTGCGATGTCCAAGACACGAAAAAAAAAAGCAGGATTTTTAAAAAAAATTAAAAAAAAAATTAGAAGCATTAAAGAGATGAGAAATTATTTTCACCAATAAAAAATGAGAAATTATACGTCCCTCGCTTTTTTTTTCTTTGTACAAAGTGTATTCTTAGCGTGACATTAATTCCATTTTGAAGTATAAAATTATTTAATTTTATCTTTATCAACAAAATTTTTCTAAGTTTTTTAAACTCTTAATCTTTAGATTAAAACTTTTAGGATATAGCCAATTATGCTAAAGATTTATTAATTATATGTCACCTACTTTATGCACCTATTTTTACACACCCTTTTTATAAAGTATTAAATAAAAATTAAATCCATGCATCATATAATCTAAACCTTGCATATTTATTGCCATAAAACTCAAGATTTTCTTTTTGAAAAATAAACAAATATTTAAGCCATGAACATATTATTGAATTTAAAAGAAATTGGTTTGTTATAAATGGTTAATCAAGGTAACAAGTGATTGATGGTCAAAGTAGTCTTTAACCAAGTTAATCCCTGCAGTTGTCTAATTTTTTGGGACCCGAAATTAAGCATCTAATATTGATTTTTCAACTTAGTACTTTTTTTCTTTTTTTTGTTTTTGGGAAAGTTAAACGGTTGTGAAGAAAAAATAGTCTAACTTCTTTTTAGTAAAGTCAAATGATCCTTATCTCATCCTCTATAGAGGCAGATGCAAGTTTTTTTAGTGGTTTAATAATTTATATTTATAATAATAATTTAAATTATTACTTTTTATAAATAATAATTTATTCTATATATTATACTTTAAAATATATCCTTCATTTTACTTTCTATTTTATGTAATGGCAATAGAAATTTTAAACTATTTATGGTTATGGGTGAGATATAAAGGCGAGAAAAGGCACTAGAGTACCAATTGCATTTTATGTGGGATAGGCTGATAGCATACACCAGCCGAACAAAATGGACAGTCTTTTTATTCTCCCAATTTTTATTTTATAAAATTAAAATTAAATTTATTAAGTCCTGATATGATTTAAGAGAAAGAGAATTCTATTATTCTGCAAACAGGCCATGATAAAATCTTAGATAATTATTTTCAAATTCAGATTTTCAAGGAGTCCTTTTATTTATTTTCTGAATAAGAAATCAAAACACTTGAATACGTTACACGTACGGTTGCCCAAACGGTTCAACAGCACTCCACAAAAGGTGTGCTCGTTACTATTTATGAAAGGTACATGATACATGCAGCATACCTAATCTGTGGGAACAGCAACTGAACTAAAAATGGTGGCCTAAATAATTAGGTGCGATGATTTGACACTATTATATTTGTACTGTAAACTGAAAGTAATGAATATGGTAATCCACATGCTAGCCTCAGTTTGCAATATGCCAGAATTGATATCTGTATGGTGGCAATCTTTCCACTGCATTTTATGCAGAGACATTAGGTGGTAGCCCCGGACAAAGCAGAACATTTGTCAAAAGTGAAAAAGGAATATTTTTCAGGAAGCAACTCCAATACTCCTTATACTCTTCCTTGTCTCATTGTTGTTTTTTGCAGTTTCTCCTTTTTGCTTCGCTTCATTGCCTTGTCTTTTTGCTCCCTTACAACTCTCTGATACTTTAGGTTTTTGTAGAGTAGATTTTGGCCGTTCTTTCTTTCCAGATATCTGATTATTTGTTATAGCATCTGGAAGGCAGCTCTGGTTGGTTGACAGAGCAGGAGAGATCAAATTACCTTCAGAGGTGTTAGATGTAGGGCTCTTCTCAACTGCCGTACTATGTTGTTTGCTTGCTGTTGAGGATTCATCAGCAGTTTGGTGATTTCTTCTCTTCAAACTTGAAGTCAATGCTGCATCTGCACCACTCCCTTGACATTTTGGTTTATTCAGTACCTTTTTACTTCTGGTGTTATATGATGCAGCCTAGGGTTGAGAACAGAGAAGCCATAAACATCAAGGTAGATGCACTCAGGTAGAGAAAGAAGAGTAAGCATAATGCCAAAGTTTGACTCAGGTATTTACCAAAACAACTGTGATAAGACAAAATGATTTATGTGCAAATTACAGTATGCTTGCTATGGCCATTGAAACACAAATCCTGTGCAAAATTAAATACTTACATGTTCAATATGATCACTCTGTCAATAAGAAGTCCCCATTAATAAAAACAATGCCCGTACCTAAAATAATGTTCATGTCATGAAATATCTCATAACATGTTTAGTTCTCATTCACAAGCTTCTTATGGTCCTCACATTATCCCTCAACTTGCAATAAGCCGACATCTAGCTATAAACTATGAGAAAGCATCCCAAAGCAAACAAAAAATGTGCCAGAAAAACAAGCTTCACACCAACCTTGAACATGATAGCGGCAACCAAAATTATATGTTCAAGATCATGGTAGTGAGCTACCATGAGAACTGACCAAAGGTAAGTATAAGATCATGTAATTTGCTACTACATGCATTTCAGTATTTGTGAGAGACCCTTCTTGCTTTGGGCTAAGGCTGGTAATTTCCTAGCATGAATACAGGCAAACATGACAAACAGCCATGTAATTTTTCATGGTAGGTAAGGAAATAACTGAATTGCTATTTTACTACAAAAACTTTCCTCATTACAGGTTATCAGATTAACCTAGAAAAATGAGAATCTACGATCAATTTCTGAATAAGGAATTTCCATTACAATTTGAAGGATACATATTTTCTAAGTAAATTATACAAACAAGTTTGCCCAAAAGCCAGTCATACCAGCATTTCCCGTATTTGTGTAAATTACACATTTGCATTTTCTCTATGTCAGACTTTCATAATGTCTCTCTTCCCTTTGTCATAGTCAAATAGCAAATGGCTGAGAAAACAATGAATGAACACACACACACACACAAGGCCAAAAGAGAACTAGAGAACCAAAAACTAAAAACAAGCCACGGAACAAAATTCAGCTGAAGAAGGAGATTTATTACAGCTGAAATGATTTGAGAATGGATTTTGGCCACTACAAGGATATCTGTTAATATAATTCTTCATTTACCTTGTTAGCATCTATTTGTTGAGGAACGGCTGTGTGATAAAATGACGGCATTGGCATTGCTTTAAAATTAAGGCTCTTCCGAAGTTTCTTAATCTCAGCCTCTGTCTTTTCCTACATGAAATGACGTGAATTTCATGAGTTTCTAAAAGCTTTGTAAACGATACAAAGAGTAAGCATGCAGTAGCAGTAGTAGCAATGTCCAATTCTCGAATACTTGGAGTCAATCACATAAATAATCAGTCAAGACTACCCAGGATCCTCAACATAGATTTGCTTTGTCCATTCTGTATTGTTAGCCACATCTTTCATCCAATCCTTGTGCAAGCATATCTATACATATTTATTAGTACCATGACTACTCCTACACAAATACAACTCCAGCAACTGCCATCCTGAGCATTCATACCTCAATTTTATATGTCTCAAGATCATCTGAAATGAGTCTCTCATCTTTTCTAGAATGAAATAAACATTACCTTCGATCTGATAACATCATTCCTTACCCTGCCAAACCTTGTGTTCCCACATGGCCACGTTAAATTCTCATCCTCTCTACATAAGTACACATTTGGCTACATAATCTTAATTCAGGAATGCTTCAAACCATATAGCATAGAGCACCATATGGAAGACATATTTGGCTACATAACCTTAATTGACTGTCAGAAACAATTTATGGTTGCTAATATCAAATGGATAATAAATTGCCCATATCAAAATTTTTCATAAAGGCAGAAAAGTCTGGAGACTTAATGATATATTTATACTTAACATATACATGGTAGGAAGTTGCTATTTTTAAGGACATGAAAACTGCTTCCATGCAGCCCTCTCTCTGGGGTAGCACATGCAAGAGAGAGGAGATGGCACTGAAGGAGCCATCTCATGCATGAATGTGCTTTTGTACATACAGCCATCTCTTGTAGGACCATATGGTCCAGGGGGAAGCTGTTGCTTCTTAGGGGAGCCCAAAGTTTTCAAATTCAATAAGTCCATTTACTTTTAAAATTATTTTCTTTCTATAAAAGTTGTCCCCCAATCTTTTTTCAAGGCACATAATAATTTGTTGTAAAGCCGGAAGCCCCTCCAATTACTGGATGCTAGCTCCTCCCTTGATATGGTCCCACAAGTAAGAAAGATGATTGCTTGAAGAAGCGCTGCTTCACAAGTATATGGCATGGTCCATATTAATGGTAACAATAATAGTAAAATTTAACTAACAGTAATGAGTGCTATCTCCATGCCATAATTTTCTGTCCCCTGAGGATAAACAACTTCAATGTATTCACACATGGTTAAATAGTTTTATTTTCCTAAATTTCCCAGATTTTTTTATGATAGCAATTCAAACTGACTTTTTTAGGAGATTTTCAAAATAAAGGTAACATATAAACATAAATCTAATGATGTTTTACTTCTAGTCTAGTTTAAAAAAATTTTGAGAGCACCCCAAGAAGTACATAATGGACACAAATTAGGGGGTGAATTAAAAAATGTGATAGTAATAGTAATTAGGAAATTGATCGAGTACACAAGTTAGTAACCTCACCAATTACAAACTTACTACCTTTGTAGAAATTTCAATTAAAATAACCACTGGATTTTACCCATATTCTAAATGTGAATTATTTTATAAGTAGCCCCTTAATGACTTCCAACAGAAAATGGCACCCCACAGAATATAAGATCTGCTTGTTGTAACCATCATCTCCTATCCCATTCACCTGCCCCGATGCATCTTTCCCACTCCCCTTAAAAGTAATCACAAAAGGGCAAAAACTGTTTTAGAAGCTATAAAATTGTTTCAGGACACTTCAGTTTAAAAATGGTATACTGTACACATATAGTGAGAGCCAGCCACCGAATCAACAAATATACATTCATCTTCATGAAAAGAGAAGCTATTAATGGTGTACCTATACTACCTGTGATATTGCTTGCATTTGATTCATCTCTGCTTCCTTTGCATGCAATTTTTCTTCCAATTTCATGTAGAACTGAGTCAGCAAGATCAAGACAACATGTCGTACATTATTCAACTCTAATTTTTAACACAAACAAAAGAAGATAAAAAATGAGAGCATTTTCACTTACCTCTTTCCTCCTTTCAGCTCGTTCACTACATTTGAAGTTGAAAGCTGCACCCCGTGGCCTAACATCTGACTTTGTTGAGCTGACAGTTTGGCTCAGCCTATATTACAGTATTACTGCTAGTTTCAGATCAGGGTAAAGGAAACAAAAGAGTAAACCATAAGAGATGGATACAAACCTCTTTGCTTCTTCAATTCCTCCACAATCAGCTTTTGAAACAGTATGTTGGGATTCAGCAGCCTTTCTCACTCTTAATACGTTTGCACTACCAAAATAAAAACCTATTTAGGGTCCCACAATGTGTAGCATATAACGCTTCCAGCTCAAAGAAACAAGTACCTTTTACTCTCACAAATTGGTTTCTCCTCACTTTTGAAACCCTGCATATAAAGGCCCAAAATTGGATCGATTCTTTAAAAAAATTTCAACAAATGAGAATTATATCACTAATTGATCTTCCAGTCTTCCAAAGATACACTGTTATTATTCAAATCCTTACTTCTTTGCGGGTTTTGCAAACTGAACGCGTAGTTGGAGTTGCAAATTTTGATGAATTCTTTTCCATATTTGACCTCCTCGGGCACTCTCTACTAGGATTTTTTGCTGAGTTCATAGATGATCTAAAAGAAATGCTTTTCCGAATTGGGACATTGTCGACTGTAGAGTTGACCCCAGGATCATGCTTTGTTTCCCATGCATAAATCAAGTTAGAAATACATATAACGATCTTCCTCTTTTTTTATTTTTCTAATTTGATCTTCCAAACAGAAAGAGAAAAAGAATATTGTGTGTGTGTGTGTAAAATTGTATTAAAAAAAATTGCCATGCTTGAGAAGCATACCTTGGGAGAAGGATTTGCAGGTTCATGCAAACTTGTTTCCTTAACATCCCCAGCTGGTTCAGTCCCAGCCATATTCACAGTTCTCAATGGTTCATCAGTAATTACAGTATCATCATGGTTCTTTTTCACTTCGATAATTGCCTCACGATTAACTAAGAGTTTACTGCTTGTTCCAAATTCGGCTTGATTAGTTTCATCCAATGTAATGTTTTTATCAATGTCATCCTCTAAAATTTTAGAAGTATCAACAGCAGATTCCATCTGCAGATTTGAGAATGAAACACCTGGAGCTTCTTTAAAGGCATATTCTCTTTCACATTCAGTCACTTCACACTCTCCCTGATAATCTGAACCATCAGGGCTTTCATCAAATTTTACGTAATCACCGTCTTCAGTTGGTTCAAAATCCTCATGGGACCTTTGTTCAAATTGATCACAATGGCCACCTTCATCAGGCTTATATTCATCTTGGGATCTTTCATGAAATTGAATATAATGAACATCCTCATTTAATTCAAAATCTTCTTGGTTACCAATTCTCTCTGACATATCATTTTCACTGGTTGTTTGATCTGATCCATCATGACTAGCTAATGAAACCAAACCTAAACCTAATAGGCCCTTCTTCTTGAAATGAGCTTCAAAGTATGCTTTCTTCTCTATAACTGAGCCTGGTTTTGAATATTTCTCAACCTCCTCCAAGTACCTATTGTGAGAGAAAGAGGACCTTCTTTCCCAAGACAAAGGTTCATTTTCAAATCTCCCAAATGAGATAGAGCCAGAGTGGATGGAATCTGCCTGCAGGTTTAGCGAGGTAGAAGCATAGAACCAGCAATCAAAAATGAATAAAAATACTGTTCAACCCAGTCAATTCTTATGGTATTGCTACCCTCTTTCTCAAACTTTTGGCTTTTATTTCTTCTTTTTTATGAGAGGAGAGTGGAGGGTAGTATCAAACAGTGAGTGTGGTATACCATGGAAGGTAAAATAGAGCAGCAGAAAACACACACAGATGAAAAAAGGGCAAGTGGGCTACGCCAAATTAAATTGAAGTGGCTTTAGTTCACATTCTCAAGCAATTCTGCCATATTCCTTCTCTGGACATCAAGGTAGCACTATCGTCCGTTTTAGTCTTTCTATGTCAATAGGAGGAAAGCATCTACAAAGTATCTAATAGAAATGAATGGGTTTCCATGTGATACGAATAATAAAATATGTAAAGAACAAAAGCTAAGTATATTAAAACAAGCCTTGTAAGAAAGAGTTAGTATGTTAATCCAAGGAGACATGAAATATGACTAACATTGACTCCAGTCAATGTTCTTCACGTTGTTCTTCTACTTTGTTAAATTAATATAGGATGCAATTATTCAGATCAGTACCACTATGCAGCTGACACAAAACAGAAGAAAAATATTCTTCTAGCATTCCATATGACAATCATTGTCCCTGTTAATGGAATGATTTGAGTGCTGAAAATGTCTATCACACACTAGAGAAAACAAAATGGGAATACCCATGATGGGAACATCATAATTTTGTTGGTACACGGAACAGTTATAATTAGATCCACGTTAATATCAAGAACTGGGCGAAAACGATAACCTGAAAGCTAATGCCAAATGATTCTTCAACCTCCCCAACCATAATTCTCCCTTTCCAGAATCACCAGCCAGAAGCAGAATCAACAAGTAGGCCAAATCATCACCATTAACCTTAGAGGAAACCACAAACACAACTTTATCAACGAAAAAACCATCTCCGAACAATCAATCAGAAGGAAACACACACACACACACACACACACACACATAATGGATATTCATACTTCAAAACCACATAATGTACCTAACTATGATAAAAGTAACAGAAACCCAGTTGAGAGAAAAGAGACCCAAGCAATAGAATTAAGCACAAAGAATGACAATCTGAAATACCCATAAGATAGCAACATGGAAAAGCACTCCCACTGCGAATTCCAACAGTAACCCAGTTTCCAATTCAGCAAATGGGGTAGTCTGGAAATCTAAAATAACCCAGAAGGCCCGGTGGGACAAAGAAAACACAAGGATCCACAAAACCAAAAATGCTTCTAAATTGCTTTGCTTTTTCAGATCTTCAGTTTGGCTCCCAAGTAGTTTCACTTTCACACCCTCAAAGTGTTACTCTCAAGTGCAATCTGAAATCTAATTTCAGATACTTAAAAGGGAAAATAATAGAGTAAGCAATTATCATGTGCCGGTTGTCCTCTTTGTCCTCTTTTGATTAGACACAGTGAGACGCTCTGTTTCATCCTGATGGGTAATGCTCGCCTTCTAACGGATCGTTAACGCACCGTTAAGTTCTGTGTGGTTTCATTATCTTCGCTGAGAGAGCAGGAACCACCGGGACTTGACGGCATTGCGGTGGCAAGCTGTACCCACGTGCCGGCTTTTAGCCATTTTGACTTTCCCAGTTCCCGGCTGTGACCGACGCATAGTATTATCATTGGGAAATGGTAGTTCCCAATAAAAAGTGTGAGATTTTTTTTTTCTTTTGTTAATAAAATGATAATGATGGTTACATAATCACATCAAAAGAATCAATGATGCTTATGTAAAGTTTTCTGGGACAAAGGCTAGACAAAAAGAAGGTTGTTGAGGATGAACTTACACTGTCCATTAAATTTTCAGTGGTCCAAAATCAATTACAACAATAATATTATTTTTATTAAAATTTCATAAAACTTATTATTCAAATTTCATAAAATTTATTTAATGTCGTTAAATTCGAAAAGTTCATTACACTTACAAATAAACGCTACCATAATTGGTAATGAGAAATGAGTTTTGAAGATTTTGTGTATGTAAGTTTGTGATAATAACATTTTTTAATCAACTAGTCTCATCATCACAAACTTAGATACAAGAAAACTTGCAAAGAAAACTAAATACATGGAGTTGAATGTCACATTATACCTTACGTGAGGATGAAAATGGGTAAAGAAGAGTGACAATATATATATATATATATATATATATATTATAAAGTGATAATAATAGCAAGGGCAGTCGTTCTTGTAGTATAATAATAGCATAGATTTATGATATAATTATCAAGGAAAAAAAGTTACCCTTATACACATTTGAAATGTGCATGATGCTCAATACTTAATTAGTATGAATTGTATTACTATGAGCTTAATATTGTAAAAATAATATAAATTTTTAATTTAATAATTTTATGAACTACGTTGATGAATCATATTTTAATTAAACAAAAATAATTAGGGACCACCATCAAATTTTACTTTAGGTTAAATTTGAAAAAATATTTTGCCTTAGAAAAGAAAATTTTTTGAGGGGACCGTTGATCAATGTGAACAACAAATACCTCGCAAGTTGCAACACTAAGTGTGAATATTGTAAGTTTGAAAATAACAATATTACAATAAATTAAAACTAATTACTAATAAAGTTTAGTACAGTTGGTAAATAACTAATCTTTTAAACATGCTGCTTAGGATTTAATTTAAATTGTGTATACAAAAAAAGTTTTGTTAAGAAAAGTAAAGTTTATTTCTATGATTTCCATATCTCAAGAAAAATTAGTATCTAATTTTTAACTAAGGATTAATTTGGGTTCACAAAAAAATTTAACTAAAAAAAATTGAACTATTCATCGCCTACGAGGTATTGAAAAGATCATATCTGTGCCCATTATTAGCGAATTATAGTATTAGCAATGAGCTTTTGTGCTGAATTCTCCTCCAATACTTGGTGTACTAGTCATGGGTGATTCTGCTAGGTTTATAACCAGACTGCTTTCTGTGTTGTTTGTTCATGCCGGAAAAAAAAAAAAAATTCATTGACTATAAATACTTATTTGAGTTTTATTTTATTTTGTATGTTGTTATAAAAAAAAAAAAAAGACAAACTATTTAAATATACATACAAAATCTTGTATTTAAATCAAGATATTAAAGAAAAAATTAAGTAATAATGAGTATCATTACACTATTAAAATACTGACAAAAAATATGTTACTTTTAAATATTAAAAGCTATTGCCAAATTGAATTAATCAACTTTTAATCAATCATTTAAAATATAGCATTCAACTTTAAAGGATTTATTACATTTCACTTTGTTATTTAATTAGTTATCTTGAGTCTTTTTTCTTTTTTTGTTTTGTCACATAAATATATAAGGGGATAGTTGGAAATTGAGGACTTAACTATCTGTGATAGAAATTGAACCTTAAAAAATAGATACACCATGTGTGATGTGTAATTACTTTCCAATTCACTCTTTAAAATTTCAATTATAATAATTAAATTCATAATTTTGTTTTAAATTAAAAGTAACAATTTTTGCTTTGAGTTAAATTGAAATTCTATTAATTATTTTTTTCAACTCCTATTTTAAAAACTAGACTCAAAGCCACTAGCTAACTCAACCACAAAATGAATTGAATTCGAAAGTAACTATTACCAAATTTGTAGGCTTCAGTCTTAATGGAATCCTTAAACTTGTGTGCTGATTTCATGATAGTTAGAGCACATATAGACTTAGCTATATCGATAAATTTAATTAAATATTACATTTACAACCAACTACACTTTATTTATTTATTCATTTCTACCTAAAGTTGTGGCCATAGAGTTTGTTCACTTGTAAACTAACAATGCATTTCTTGTTTTGTTATATATTTGTTTGGTAAAATATCCATTTTCAAGAACTCCATTATTGATTGCAATGGCAGCTGTACTTTCCAGTGTCTACTGATAATATGCTTTTGGTTTTGCACATTGTGAGCAAAGCCAAAATCATATATTACTCTTCAATCAAAGCATAATATCTCCATCACCAAAAAAAAAAATAATAATAATAATAATACTCTCAATCATTGTTATTAGAAGTGAACCCAAAATTTTGAATATTAGAAGTAAGAAATATACAATATATTAAAAAAATGGTGAGAAAAAAATTATGTTATAGAACCCCTATTTTCTTATCCCATTTTTAATAAAATATTTCTTATATTTAGTCATAAATTAATTAATCATGTTATTTACTTTTATAAATGAGTACATATGAATATATGGAAGAGCTGTGAAATAAAAGAAAATAAAAAATAGCATAGCAATTCTTAATAAATTTTTGTCTCATTCTAAATGATAGTAAAGATAATTATAAAATTTAATAGGAACAATGATATAGGATACATATATCTGATATTAAAATTTAACAAGATTGTGGGACATTCAACCCCACATTGATATCCTTGGGTCCGCCCTTGATTGTTATATCACAAGAGGGTATAACATTCACTCCATTATATAATAAAGCTAACACACTTCACATCCAAAAAATAAACACCATTAAATAACAAATTGAATAAACTTCATTTAAATTTTCATATTAAGATTGGTTGGTATAATATCTAGGCAACCTTTAAACATATCATATAGTTAAAATTTAATCTTAAAGACATCTTAATAGGAGAGATATTTTTAAATTTTAAACAAAATTAGCCTCACTTAAAAACTAAGGTTACCTTATGAAAACTAAAAAAAAAAAAAAATCATGTTAAGTTTAAATAAAACACAATTTCTATTCTATACTCTTTATCAACTATTATATATTTAATTTATTTATTGCTTTCCCACAAGAAAAGCTTAGAAATGATGAGGGGCACCAAAAAGTTAGATCATATCCAGTTTGCAGCTGGTTCCCGAAAACTTTTGCACAAATGATGAATGATGGGGCTTTGTCACTTTGGGCATTGGCTCTCTAAAATAATAATAATTATTATTATGATTATTATTAATAAGTAATGATGTGCTGCACCATGGGCCCAAAAACTGGGGATAGAGACAAACAAGGAAGCTGCCCTTGCACGTGCCTGGGCCGTGCGTGTTTTACCGTGCCTGTTCCAACACCTGCGCTGCGTGGGCTCCGGGCTCGCCGGGCTTGACCAAAGGCGGTCCCTTTTCGCCCTATTATTGAGCTACTTCAATAGACGCCGTTACTAGTTACTTGCGTTATATTTTATTTCTTTATTTATTCAGTTATTAATATTCAAAAGATATGAATGTGTGCCATCGACACTTAGCTTTTAACCTCAAAACTTCAAGCTTATGATATATAGACCCATTTAATAATATATATTTAATAATATATATAATTTAGGCTGTTAAAATATTATTAATTTTTTATGAATTTTAATTTATAAAAATAAAGATTCTATTTTTATTTTTCTCATTAGTTCACTCTCACTCACACTAAAATTATTATAGTTATAATAATAATAATTTACTATTTTTCTGTAAAATAAAAAATTAATCTTTTGAATTTTTCTGATGATCATTAATAATATTCTCTATGCAACATATTTTATGTGGAAGAGATGAGCAATTTATCACATGCAAATAAGACTACTTTATATATATTTTTTTGAATGGTTAGTTTGTATGATATTATATGTGGCTTTATCTAAATTCCTGTAAATCAGTTTAAAATTGTTGTTGTCAAACACAGATAAAATAAATTCTACAATGTATAAATAAATATTGCGTAATTATTATTATTTTTTAAAAATCTCTACTAAAGAATGGAATCAATTTGTGCCCTGGGCTTGGGTATATTGACAATGCATGCAACGACAACATATTTACAGCAAAGTCAACATCTCTCTAGTTATGATAGAAACGACTCCTCAGGCTGGTCAAACATGGCAACCCTTGGTGCAGGGCTGTATAAATGAGTTGTCTGCAACAAGAATTTTATAACCGGGAGTGCTATGATCATATTATTTTTGTTACACTTCGGGTTATGGGTGGTTGATATGTGATATTTAATAAATTAAATAATTTAAATTATAAATTATAAAAATATTGTGAAAATAATGGAATCTTTATTAACCTTTTAACATACTCATTTGTAAGCTACAAAATATCTTATCAGACCATGTTCAACTTTGTTCAGCAATTCAAATTACAGCAGGATTGGCAGCCTGGTGGCCAATAGATGATAGTAATGCTAATGGAGGAAATAATTATGGCAGTAAAAGTCAGAACTAAGCACTTAACATTTATGTCAATGGAGATTGATTTGGCTAGTAAGATTTAAAAGTTTAGGTTAAATTTTTTTGCTAATCTAATAAATAATAATTTGTAACTAATGTTCTAACTTTAAAATGAAATAATTTTTCTATTCTAATTTTTTTCTTAAAATTTAATATTCAAAATATAATCATAAAAAAATTTCGGATAAACTAATAAACCATAACTCATATGGTATCCTAATATCTTTTTTTCGAACCCTGTTACAGATTCCATCTCCCTGATACCTCTTCTCTCTCCTAAGCTAATATATAATTCATGTATTACCAAAAAGGAAAAAAGGAACCCCGGATAATCATGTTTCACATCACTTTACAAGCAATGTGTTTAAACCTTCCTGTCGCCTCTCTATGCAAATGAATGAATGATTCATGACTTGGTCATTTTCAGTCTTCTGAACAACATCGAATTCAAACTTAGTTGTTTCTGTTTGACCGTAACTTCACACTCAACTTTTTGAAAGCTGTTGTTGAGCTGTAGAATGAATTAAATGTGGTTCTGCACAAACTCCAACCGACTTCATCAATGGATTCCATGCCATCAAACAAAAGGGACTTGATCCAAGCCAAACACATCTAGGAATCCTAACTGATATGGTAGATTTTTTTTTTTTTTCTTATTTCTCTGATTTTCTGCAGCAGTTTGGCCAGAAAAAGATGGTAAATTGAACAGGAAGGAAATAAGGTTGTACACATGACATAATTTTGTAGTAAACCTCCATCAGCAAGAGACAATGACACAGAAAGAGACCCTATCATACCCATGTGGCATCACTAAAAGGGTCAATAATCCCATTTATCATGCCTTTGATCTTTGGCTGCACCCAACAAATCTAAGAAAAACAAGAGGGAAGGTGGGCTTCAGGCAGATGTAGTATAGCCATATGAAATTGACAAGGAGTAAATGGGTCCTTTCATTATATTTACAATCAATCTTATTATTTTCATAAATAAAATTTTATTAACCACTTCATTAAAAGAATTTAAATTATTAAATTTATAAAACCTTATTAAACTGTAAATTCTAGACATCTAAACAGTCTACAAACCATTAATAAAAGTTTAATTGCTCCTACATTTTTTTTTTGGAGCAACCTTTTCTTTTACAAGTCTTCATCAACGAAACGGTTACAATACATAGGCAAGTCATAGTCTCATCGCATTATTTCCTTTCACATCTCTCTCTCTCTCTCTCTCTCTCTCTCTCTCTCTCTCTCTCTCTCTCACATGTGACTCCATGTGTTAAGTTATATCTAGTTGAATTTATAAGCTCAAATTTATGTCTTGGTGTGGCACAGGGAGACAGAGGGACAGGGAAGTGAGCAAAGTCTACAATATAATGAATGTTTCAAATCAGGTAGACATCCTACAAAGGGTAACTCGACGGATTTGATATATATAAAAGGTGAATAGATCATATTTGAGACAATAAGCATCCTAGGTAGTCACCGTTTTAAATTATTTTTTTCATTTGGCTTTTGTAATAGAAACTCAAAAAAAAAAAAAGAAAAAAAAGATAAGAGTTTTGAGTTCTAATCAAGAGAAAATCAATGATGCAATAGCAACTTAGTATTAGAGACCTTTTGAACTAAGAGCGTTTGGATGGGTTATTTTATAGAAGAAAGTTTTTTTTTTTTTTTCCTTATAAGAAAATGTGCTTCTAGTGAAAGATAAGTGTTTGTATAGACTTTTAAAAAAGTAAAAGCATGAAAAAAAAAAAACTTGAAAATTTTGCCTTTTTTAAAATTCAAATTTCTGGCTTATGAAAATAAGTAGATGCATGGAAGAGTGACAATGTAACCGGTCATGTATTGTTATAATTTTTTGGATCAAAATGCTCTCATAATGACAATTAAGTGAGCTGTTCAATCTCTATCATACCTAAATTTACTGTTATTATTATTCTTGGCACATCTAATTTTATCTTTAAAAGACATACCATTAAAAAAATAAAACAATTAAATTAATCAGTTGTTTGATTAATTAAATTTTCTTTAAAAAAATTATTAAATTTTATAAAATATGATGATTAGTGAGTATCATACAACCTATATACCAAGTCTGGCACTGTACTTGGTGAAAAAGAATTGTATAGGTAAATCTTTGGCTTCAGTCTATATATTAAGGTGATGAACAAGAAGAACAATTTTGAGATGAAATAACCACCACAAAATTCTAATATTGCACCAAGATAATACAAATAAATTGGGAAATAAAAAAGGGGGAAATTGTATGTTAATGGCTTGGGATCTTCTACCTTTAATGCAGAGAATAATAAGAGAAAGATAGATATAAAATTAAGAGAAAAAAATGATAATAAGATAAAAAAATAAAACTCACATATTAAATTATAAAAAAAAATTATTAAAATAAAAAAATAAGAAAATAAAAAACCCAAATCCGTATAGCAACCCATTCCTAATCTTGGGATAAACAAAATTTTGTTCCTTCTTTTTTTATCTTCTCCTAATTTTCTGGGACCTATACTACATACATTGCATGCCATTGGTGGCTGCTATGTACAATAAACATTTTAAGCAATCAGACATTAGAGAAACATTGAAATATTATTGTCCAGCGATGACTTGCTCTGGACATGCTTTTGAGAAAAGAGGAGCTTTTGCTGATCTCCCCTAGTGGCTTGTCAGTGATTCTGATGAGGTTGTAGATGAAGGCGCCAAGTATGGTGCCAGCATCTGGCCCAAATATATAAACCCATAATCCCTTGTATATGTGCATCACAACTGCAGGGCCAACGCTTCTGGCTGGGTTCATTGAAGCTCCAGACACCGGCCTGCGATACAATACCCATCTTAAATTGGTCTGCCTAACACATTACTGATATTTTAATAAATCTAATTAGGACATAATTATATATGCACAGTTCCTCTATTTTTAAAAATTAAATTTTATAAAAATCTCACTTAAAATTTAGATAATTAAATTTATTGAGGCTTATAATTTATGTTGTAGGACCTAATGAATTTAACCCACATTATTTTTGTGAGATTTTATAAACTCATTTTTTGTGAATTTATTATTTTTAAAAAATGAATCCAAAAGCGAAGAGAAAAAATAACCGGCAGTAAAGATCTCTATCAAAATTGCCATCCCAATGGCAATCCCTGTCAATTCTCCAGTCTGTGACAAAAAAAAAAAAAAAAGAAAGAAGGGGCTAAGTCATATGGTGAATCCCATTTGATCAAGTAACAGAAATTTTGGCATTGTAAGTGCTTCAAATGTGGATAACGTAGAATGCAAGAAATAAGTAATCTAGGAAGAAACTAAAACTAAGTTTACTAACAGCTCTATTGTCTGTGCAAACACCAGAGGCAACAAACATCGAGAAAAATGAGGCAAGTATTTCCACAAGAAGAGGTTGAACATTAGATCCAGTTGGTACTGTCCCAAAATAAGTTTTCTCATCCACATCATACAGAAGGCACAGTGTCCCACTAGCAAGGATAGATCCTAACAACTGTGCAATAAGATATAGAGGGACCTGCAATAATCATACAACTTCAAGTGGAACCAAATGTAACTGAAATTTACAGATTTCTAAATATCTATCAGATAACAGGGTTTCACATTCATAACCCAAGAATAAATAATGCAACTATTGTGACTGAGTAAATTGAAGAAGTATATTGATATGGTAAATTAAGAATTATCCAACCGTTTGGTCTCTTCAAAATTTTAGTTTTCAGTAAAAGTTTCTGAACATAGTTATTAGGTTTATTGGTTATCATCATTTTGTAATGTTAAATCAATTTGCGATAAGTCACTTAATAAGAGAAAAACTAATGTAAAGCACTCCAAGAAGCCAATCCAGAACACTAAATCCGATTCTTGGAACAAGAAGGGTATATGAGAACCTGGGAACTATGGTCTTGAATCATTTTTATCTTTGTTTCTTAGCAGCGGCCATGTTATGATTTAAAATTGAGTAAAAGTGATTACTAGCGTGCCTGTTTCAAGGGAAAACGCGGAAAGATGGCGAAAGTGACGGTGACTGCCGGATTAAAATGGCTGCCAGAGATATGACCAACGGAATAAATCGTGACCATTGCTGTCAAACCCCATACCACACAAATTCCAGGAAACGTTACAGTGCCGTACAGTTTACGCAAAACCACTGAGCCACAACCTGCGAACACTAAGAAGTACGTCCCGATTACCTCTGCAATTGCCTGTTAGACACAAAGAAATACGACATTTTGCATCTTTCTTGAATTGTTATGGTGAAATTAGCTACATGCACGCCACATTCTAAAAAAGCACCATAGTTTTGTTATTTGTGAAAGAGTGAGGTGCAAGCAGAAAGCGGGCTACAATTAAGAAATGCACCTTCTGTGTGATTAAAACTGTGTCAGGAGAGCCGCAAAACCCAGAACCCTTTATTGAGCTAGCTTCTGCTTTACCCTCTTCCATCCTGCTGATCACATCTGTAGACATTATAATCTAATTATCAACCAGCCAGAACTTTTCTTCGTTTTTTGTTTTTGAATATGAACACATGTCTTTGTTCAGAACATGGAAAGCTAATGGGAAACAGATGCATAATTTTGGATAAACTGGTGATTGGTGGTTTAGCTGTTTTAAGGAACAACCAGTGGAGGTCGAAGGCTTTTAAACTCGTTAAGGAATTTGAGCCTTCAACAGAAATAACGGTCACAACTTTTTTCTTGGTCGTAGCCCGGCTCATATTTGACGGCAAGGGGACAGTGATTAGTTTCTTTTCTTCTTTATAATTTGTACTTGGGCCTGATTTATTTTTGGGCCATTAGGTGGGTTCCAATTTATCATTTTGCTTGTGTGGGTTTTCTCTGGGTCAGTTATGGGCTTCAACATTAAAGGCCTAATATGAGAACACATATAGCATTTCCAAGATTTCTAGAGAATAGATATAACTTGATTTTGAAAATTGTCAGAGTAGGATTTTAGTTTGGTGGTTGTATGCTATTTAGATTTTTTTTTTTACTTTCTTTTTTATTAGTTTAAGTGGTTAAATCTCTTTATAATTTAATATATAAATCATATTATTATTATTATTTTTTAATTTTATATTTATCTCCCTTATTAAAAGAAAAAATCTCGTTTCACCCAAAGAGTAATGCACCATTTCTCATTGAAAAATGCTGTTCTGACCAAAGTACAGTGATGAACTCTTCACCTAAGTGACAGGCGCTGGAGAGACACAGTGAATGAGGATGAATGGCGAGAAAGAGTGGAGTAAGAAAATAGAAAAGGAAATGAAAAGAGAGAGAGAGAAATAGAGGAGGCGCACACGTCAGATGATACGGGAGCAGTGCAATTGTCAACTCTCAAGTTAGGGGGACCAAAAGAGAACATGCAAGCTGATGGGTACCTTTTAGTATTTTGTGAGACATGTTAGCAGGTATTTAGGTGCACATTTAATCTCCATCATGATAAACTACGTTATATACAGCATGGACCCACCTTCTCAAACTCTGATATTAACCATTGATCTACTTAGCCGGTGTCTACCATCATCACTAAAAAGTAATTAGCACTTTCCCACTTTTACTTGAAGTAGAATGTGATCTTATAATTAAAGTAAATAAAATCTCATGGTATATAAGTTTATTAAATTCTTACAAAATTAACGTAGAGATTGATTACGTAAGGGCTCATAATTTACCATTTTATGAAACACCAAAACGTTGTCGAATTCACATTAGTAGTTATCTTTAGAAAATTTTCAAGTATGGTGATGGCATCTATCACCTACGAAAGGAGCTTAAAAGAGGTTGAATATATCATATGAATAATGCTTAAAAGGATGAATAGTCAAGCTTCATTGACATTACTATCCATGTAAGCGCCAAAAACGAAATTAAAACTTTGAAAGAATACGAAATCATAAAGAAAAGAAAGCTTTGGTTTTGTAAAAGGAACCCCTCTTTAATTCTCTTGCATTGTCCTTGTCGATCGAACTCAACCCTCTCGCCCCCAATGGTCCCAGCCACCAGTGGTCCACCCCATGCGGCTCATGTCCGTGGTTCACCCTACAAAGACCGTGACCTCTCTCCCTCTCACTCTCCCCTGCTTTCATTATTTTTTGTTTGCTTCTATTTACTCTCATCTCAACCGCGGCTTAAACATTTTTTGGTCCAAACCCCAACTTGCCCGATATTTAATATACATATCCCCCCAATTCTATCTTGTCTTTGAGAGCGATCGACGCGCTATACACTGAAAAATACACATATTTATATTTAATTTTTTTTCACCTGAATAAATTCTACGCCTAAAATTCGTAACATCAAGTTATACACAAATTTAATACTGAAAAGGCTTCGTAGACGCATCGTCACGGATTCGAATGCTTGGTGTACTTTGATTGGAGCCACTGAAATATTCACAAGGTTGGCCCCCAATGTATGCACCAAGATAAGGCCACGCACACGAGGGCAGCACCATATGTTTCTTGGATATACCCTATCATTTTCATGTCCAACTAATAATTAGTATTATACTTCTATCCTTCTATTATTATCTCAAGGTGATTAATTTCAATCAATCGGTTTTTACCATCAATTATGATGGAAACTGCAATGTTGCTATGCTGAAGTGCATGGACTTGTTTGTGGTTTACTTGAGTTAAACAATAAGAAACACAGACATTTCCTTCTTGCGATTCTAGCATCATCACATTGCAACACTAATCTCCATGTTCTCATAACTTGAAATTCATAAAAATCTCACTTAAAAAATTTATATTATTATTAAATTTATCAAATTTCACAATTCAAATTGCAAGACCTAAAAATAAATAATACAACTACTATAACTGAGTGGTTCTTGCATCATCACATTGCAACACTAAACTTTGTGTTCTTATAAACTAAAACTCACAAAACCTAATTTAAAAAATCTATATTATTATTACTAAATTTATCAAATTTTATAATTCAAATTATGAAACATAACATATCTACGCTGCACATCAATTTTTTTATTATAAATTTAGTAAACCCATTTTAATTAGTAGGACTATGCTTTCCCTTGCGACACTTGCTAATTAGTTTGTTTATTATGATAGCTTTCAGAGAGTTTTATTATGTAGTTAGTTATGTGCAGTAACACAAATGCATCGAAAACTTAATGAATTGGTTGCCATTTAGAAGATTACCAACACTGGCTATATAGTATATGCCCTTTCAAATCATCAATGACATTCCTAGCTAACAGTTGTTCAAAGTACAATTTGGCAGTCATACAGCGTTAGGGTGCCTACCAACAGTTTCTTCTGGTTCTGTATATTCTAATCTATGCTGTCAGACTCGAGGAAAGCCTTCTGAAACTCTCATTAAAGTAATGTACATTTCAAAGTACGTATATTCACCACTATTAATTCAGATATACCATAATTTATGATGGAATGTGCTGTGGGGATCTCTTTATCAGCAAAGCCTCATACTTTATCGTCCTCACTTACTCACATACACTTGCTGGGTAGAGACCGGAGAGGCTGAGTGTCTGGCCAAATGGTAGGACCTTAATTATGAGTGGTTAATGTCAAATTGTGGTCCATTGCTTTGGTATTCAATGGAAGAAGAATTTAGCAAAAGAACTAAATGAGAAGTTAAAAGCCTTTGAGCTTGCATGCTTCACTTCATTCTCACTAGTCCCTACCTTATTAGTTGGAATCCCATCGTCTTCAATTGGCCTCTCTTTTCTTCTCTCTCTTTTCCTTAGTATGTGCAATAATGCAAACAAACAACTGTGTTTGGCGTCCATCACTGTTACACAACCTTTGCTTGCATGCACCCACATGAACCAGCGTGGGCAGCCACATGAGCATGCGCCCCACGATCTGTTGCTTTTGCCACGTGCACACTATTTGTGCTATGACTATTACACTTTACTACTAGCTCTTGTCTGTGTCAAAGCAGTGCCAACCTAGATTTGGTCCATGCCTCTAATGTGTTTTGTTGTATATATCCATCCACTTTGTAACATAATATAGAGTCCATATAGAAATGACAAAGGTTTGAGGTAGGTTTCAAGAAACTAAAACCCGTCAACCTGGTTTTAGATAGAACTTTTGCCCAACACCCTTTACATATATATCCCATGATTGATCTTCATAGGTCAAGCATCTTGCCCCAAATAATTTTCTCCTACCCTAGCTAATTAGTTTTATAGTACATTGTAAAGAATACAAAATTATGCTTAGTTTAAGAATTGAAAGAGAATAAAAACAGTGAATATATATATTTTTGAATTTTGTATAAGACAAAAACATAGTTATAAGGTTTTTTACGTACTGCTATTCTAAAACGCTGGATGTAACCTAGTAACGAAAATATAAAGTGCTGCAATACATTGATTTGAAACACTGAATCCCATTCGTGAGATGTGAGGGCAGATAGTAGAGAAGTTATATAGTAATTAAGGGCAAGTTCCTTGCCAAAATAATTCATGAGGTAATTTTAGTAATTGTGGGTAAAAGAAGGTTCATGCTTGAGAGATTTAGGCTTATATATGTGAAGCGGATGAGTACTGCAGAGTTATATAAAATTGATAAATTTGACAAATTTACAGAAAGCCAAACAAATTTTTAAGTTATATGTTGCAATTTTGATAAAATCTATTATTAAGTAATACATGGCATCAAGTGGGCAAGGATAATTGACCGAGAAGATAAGTCAGATAGTGAGAGGGACCTAATTAGTGTCCTTTGCGAAGCATCCCGGAAAACGAAATGTGGTGAGAATGTACATGCTATCTAGAAATGGAAATGCATGCATGTCATTATGAACTTTATGATTGGAAGTAGACAAGAAGATAGAGACATATGCATTATTACTATAAGAAAGATAGCTGTTCTCCATTCTCTTTTTTATTTTTTCTATTTGAAACCAGAAATTAAGAAAGTGAAACTGATCAGAATAAGTCACAAGGAACACTGTGTATACAACATAGAAATGTACCTAATATGTGTTTGTATGCCTTTGTCATGCATGCAAATGGACGAGGATACAAGTTGTCCTTCATGAAATGGATAGTGACATACCTTGTGTTGGCACTAATTCTATGTACTTTTGAGGTGAAGATTAGATCTTCAGTGATATATTGTTATCAACTATGATAAATCTCCATCATTCTTCTATTATTATAGCCTCTCACTGATGGTAGCTTTGGCTTCTCTTTCTGTTTGCCAAACTAGCATTATCCTTTCTGAAAAATAATAACTGCTTATCTGTTTATTGAATGAAAGAATGAAAATTCTCTTTGAAAGGAGATTGTTATATAAAGCGATTCTATTTGTTTTCTCCATTTTTAGTTTCTTTTTTTTATGACTATTACACTGCTTCTAATTAATTATTAATTAAAGGGCAGAAATTGAATAAATTATAAGTTTTAGGATCGTTAGTCCTTAAGCATCACTGCCATAATATTAAATATCCAAAGTCTAACTAAGAAGGGTATGGAAGATGTATTAAAAAAGTCCTCCCTACCCATTACTCTTTTTTTTCCCAATTTATCTTAGCATATAAAGATAAGCATATTTGTTTTTGCTACACAAACTTATAAGCATGTTTTAAATTCTAGTTGATATTACTGTACACATTGATAATGAGCAACTGGATTATATATAGAAGATAGTTAATTTGGTACTTATATATATACATATATATATATATATTGAATACTTAGGTGCAAGATGATATAGATACTTAATTTTATCCGACTTATTTTTTAAAATTTTAATCTAAATTGTAAACCCAAATCTAAAACTCAAATGTAAACTAAAAATAAGAAATTGAAATAAGATACATTTTAAATAATAAAATTTAATCCAAAACTAAGCTCAAACCCAAGAATAAAATTTTAAAATAAAATAAAATAAAAAATAAAACAATCAAAATTAAAAAAATAATATAAGATAAATAAAAAATTAAGAGAAAAAGTGATAAAAGGATAAGAGATAAAATACTAGAATAAATAAAATAAATAACAAATATAAAATAGAATAAAAGAGATAAAGATAAAAGATGATAAAAATAAAATAATAAGATAAAATGACAATAAAAAAAAGATAAAATAAAATAAACCTAAAAGATAAACGATAAATAATAGTGACTAAAAATAAGAAAAAGAGGAGATAAACACATATAAAAATAAAATTAAAAATAATAATAATAAAAGATAAAATATTAAAAGATAAAAGATAAAAATAATAATAAAAGATTAAAAGATAAGTAAAAAAATAGAGGAACATAGAAAATAAGTAAAATTAGAAGATAAAATATAAGAAATAAAATTTAAGTAAGATTCCTAAAGCACTATTATAAAAGACATACACAAAATTTTTTTTAAAAAATAAGGACTATTTACTCTTTACTCTTGTACCTAGGCATTAAACTCAAGTGTTAAGTACTGGAATTCCAACCATATACCATTAGTCACATGCTTAAATACCGTTGTTTAAAACATTTTCACGTGAATAAAATATCAAGAAGTGAAATTTATCCAAGTTAGCCTATAAGGCCCTTTATCATTTTATTTTATTTTTGGCATGGCATGTTCTTTGTTGACCATACGATTATATAAATATGTAAAATTTATGTGGTGGGTGGCTTGTGTGGTGTATGAAGAGATTTCATATAGTTTGGGTTAAGAAGAATGTTTGGGTCTATAAGGATTTCTAAAGTAATTAGATTGAAGATGTAGTAAAAATAATAATAGTGAACAAAAATAAAAATCATCTTATGAGTGAGTTGTAAATTCTTCCTACTTAATTGTGAGTTTTTCATGGGTTAAATTTGATAAAGGTAGATGAATCTAAGAGTATTTTATTTTTATATAATAAGTTTTGTCTAAGATTTTTAAATGTGAAAAACTATAAATAAGAAATGAAGGGGCCATAGCTTACGTTGGCTTTTTTTTTAAGTTTCTCTTTTATGCTTTAGGCCATCTTTTTCATTTTTTTATAGTTCTTTTTTTTTTTAACAATTTTAGAAGTAAAAGAAAATTTCTCCAAATTATTTACATGAAAATCCCTCTTGAAAAAATGGAGAATTTCTTTAAATAAATTATTCTTTAAAAAGAAAACAAAGACTCCAATAGGAAGGAAATTTTTTTTAAAATTATTATTTTAAAATTTCAATCTAAAAAAGGAAGGAGATTTTATCAAAAATCATTATTTTTAAAACCTCAATATGGAATAGGAAGGAGATTTTTTTAAAATTATTATTTGAAAATCTCAATTTAGAATAAAAAGAAAATTTTTCTCAAAATTATTTTTATTTAAAAATCTTGATAAGGAATGGGTAAGAATTATTTTTAAAAATATTTTTTTAAATTTTTAAACCAACACAAATTAAATGAGACAAATTAATTGAATTATTTTGGTATCAAAAAGGTGTTTAGGGTATTAATACCTTCTTTAAAATGTAACTAACCATTGAACCTAATCTTTGAATCATAAACCAATTTTAACTTCAAAATGTAACCAACCATTTAACCTAATATCTGAATCATAAATTAATTTTAATTAAGTGTATGATGTTACCTTAAAAAATTTAAGTTGATGGTGATTTCAACCAATAAAAAAGGGTTGACTGATGGTATACATGGGTATAAGAATTAAGAAACATAAGTGTTGAATATTCTCATATTTGGTAAACAAGAATTAATGAAAGATTTCAAGGAAATGACATAATTGGTAATCTATAAATATGGACAAAACTATTTACTTAAACATCTTAGATTTGTATCTTGGATGGAAATTACTTTTTCTTTTTGTCAAAGATAGGAAGATGAGAATGACTTTTTGTTTTCTTACCAAAGAAATATAGAGGGAGGATAAGATGGTTTGAAAAAAATTCAATTGTCTTTCAAAGACACAAGGTGGAGAAAAAGCTTGGGGTGCTTATCATAAAGATGAGGTGCCTAACTCAGGTGACTATACTTTATGTAGTATCATGTATGAAGAAAATAATGTTTACCAAACAACTGTAATATATATTAAAATAAAGAATTGGAGAATATGCTTTCTCATTTGTCATAAAATTGCTTTTTTAATTAAAACCTATTTTTGTTACTACTTAATTAAGGCTTGATTAAGAAGCTATATTTATTGAGTTTCCCCCTTGCAAAAGAATTAAAAATATATTTCACATTTACTAATTACGCAATATATAAAATACTTGAATGGACTAAGGCCTCAAGGAAAATATTCTCAGTACTGTAGGAGTACAAAAAATTTGGTACTCATCTGGTTAAGAATGTACATATTTTTAAATTAGTGACAACTTGCTAGTTTAAAAATATTAATAAAATTAAATATATATCTTCATTTGAGTAGAAAGAGTATCTAATTCATGAATAAACAAATTTTTTTGGCCTCAACGGGATTCTCCTTGCAATCATGGTAACAATTTTGATCAATTAACACCTATTTTGAGTTTGATTAATTCTTCATGTTTATCATCAAAGAGGAGAAAAGAAACTATCTCTTAAGAAATAAACCCAATAATTTGAGGATAGCACACCTCCCTTTGGCCATGTGATGCATGTTTATGAAGCTTTTGGAAGAAGCTTCTTCACTTAATCAATATTGTTAAAGATCAATTAATAATATATTGGTTTATTAATCAAAATATATTTACACTATACCTTTGTAATATAACTTTTATAACTAAGTATTGATATGTATTGATTTGTTAAGTTTTATAATTTAATTTATAAAATTTAATAAATTTTATAATTTAAATTTTATATTATAAATATTAATTAAATAAAATAAAATTATAAGACTAATAAAACCTTAATTTATTATATAATTTTTTTTGCCAATAATTTAAATTAAATTAAGTTAAATGTTAGGCATATAGTTTATCTTGAATGTGTGTGCGTCATCCATAGTGTAAGCTATAAAATAATAATAAAAAGAGCACTACTCACAAAATTCAAACTAATTGGTTGTCAATCAGCATAGAATGATGCATGCATGTGTCAAAACCGTTAGAGGGAGAGAAACATATATTTATTTATATATGAATAAATGAATAGAACAAGGCCAAAGTCACTTTCACAATCAATGCTGCCAAGGATAGGCACAAATCAATTGCTATATATATATTTGTTGCTTGGACCAATGTGTGGCCCAATCAAGCCCACATTTTAAGGGATTTAAACGCAATTGCACAGATTCAGTTTGATGGAAACTAAAACCTAATTAAGAAACAGGACCACAAATTAAAATGACGCAAAACAAGAATATTACATATTATTTCTTGTCGTATAATTTATTATATTTATATTATTTGAATACGTCAAAAGAAATAATAAATAAAATATCGCATTTCAATTTTTACTTTTCACTGAGTATATATGGTCATCATACAGGAGTGATGTCTATATGGAGCATTTTTTTATGATAAAAAAATTTAGATGACTTCAACTTCAGTTTATCATCAAAGTTAGGGTATATTTTTGAGTCTAAACAATACTTACCAAAATTTTTACAGATTATATATCGACAACATCCTTACATTCTTCCAACACACAAAATGACTTTGTTTTCTTTTTAAAATATACCAATTATCATGTCGAAACCTTGTACACAGATTGTTCTACATAGAGCACGAATTCACTAATTAATTAAAAAAAAATCAAGAGCACACGTGTGGCTGAGAGCAGAGTGGTCACTCAGTTGTTTGGTTCTGACAACAGGGCCATGTGAAGGGAGGAAAGAGCGAGCAGTAGCAGCCACGGCGAGTGGGGGTGTCGTACAGCAGCAGCAGCCATCGCTTTCTCGGCCGAGCATGTTGGTCGTCTTTGCGTGATTTTGTGGCCGCTGTCTCTGCGACCAATGCTTATGCCAGTGTGTGTATTTAGAATTAGACAAAAATTAATTAACTTCATCAATTACCCCAAAACCTCGTCGTGGACGAGTGACACTTGTTTGATGTGTGCTTGGTCTCTCGCCTTTCTTCAAGGGCTAGCCTACCATAAACCTCTCAGTTTTTGTGACTTTCAACCTCAAAATTTTGGTATGTTGGAAAGAAAGGGAAAGTCTTTTCTTGGGGAAGGGAGAAAGCAGGAAGAGGGGGCTCTTCTGGTTTCATGGGGATGATGAATAAGCAAGTTTCAAAGCCAGTTTGTTGCGCGTGTGTTCCCTGTCAATGGGACATCTCAAATTTAGTAGATTGAAATCCTCTTTTAGTTCAATGATCAAATATATACTATGTCGCAGAGCAGGTTTGGTTTTTGGCTTTTGCAAGAAATTAAAGCGCACAAGGGTAGAGAAAAGATTGCTATTTACCGTAGTTGCAGGGATCTGTTGACTAAATGCACGTTAAAAAGATTTGAAAGCTAATTGGTTGAATCGAGGAAAGCATGACACCTAGTTGAGAACATACTGTTCATCGTTCAAGGCACTTGGCAGGCCATTGTTCATCGCTCTTGCCTATATGTTTAACTGTGTTCAATGCTTACCTATCCTCCAATCATCAAAATATAAATTTAGTATTACTCCCTCAGATCTAATTTATTCGTGGTTTGAGAAAAATATGTAAGAATTAAAAAAATTGTTAAAAATTTTTAAATATTCCCTTTTCTTTTTAAATTATTTTTTGATGAAAAAAATTAAAATTTTATCATTAAATATTTTTTAAGTTAAATATTTAATAAAAACAATAATTTTAATAAAAATAAATTTAAAAAATAATTAATGGTAATTGAATTTTAAAAAATAAGGATTAAAAAAAATATTACTTTCGAAATATTAGAAAAATGGATCGGAGGAAGTATATGTTAAGAAATTGTGCACAGCATAATATTTTATAAATTTTCATTTTTTAATGAGTCCCTCTATTAATTTTTAAAATTAAAATGAAAGTCATAAAAATTATTATTAAAAAATTTAAACCAAATCCATAAATTTTATTAAGTTTTATAGATTAAAATATCAAATTTATTAAATTTAATATCCCACAATTATTTTTATAGACTATTAATATTTACACTTATGTGAAAATAAATTTTTAATTTTTAATAACTTAAAATCTTTTCATTAACTATCAATAAGCACAAAATATAAGTATGGCAATAAACCCCCTCAAAATTTCATCTAGTGGAGGGGAGTGATGTGTGATAAGAGATGTGGTCTTCACAACAGGATTTCATCTCGTAAAATTCTCATAAGATCTTACATTTACTAATTACTTAGTTATAAAGTTTTTTTCTTATTTTTCGTTCTTTTTAATGAAGTCTTATAGTGAGAATATTAGTAGTTTTTATTTGCTTTTACGATGAGTTGAATATATTTTTATTTTTTTTAATAAAAAGAGTAATATCACTAAAGACGTAGTTAAATATTTGTTTGTATATAGAGAGTAAACAAACTTCTATTAAGGCTCTCGAATTCTTTCTTTTTTTTTGCTTTTGGAACAAGTTTTTTTTATTTTTTAATTTAAATTTATTTAAATAACTAATTAAAAATGTCATATGTATTACTAATTACATGTAACTTATGTGATTGATAATATTTAATGGTAAATAAATGAAAGGGATATATTTATATTATTCTAATATTTAAAAGAGTATGTTTACATTATTTAAACAGTTAAAATGGTGCATTTATTAACTTTTATAATTGAAAAGATTTACTTACAATTGATTTAAAATTGAAAGAATATATATATATTTTTTCTTATATATATATGTATATATATTCACTACAAGTTTGGTTGCTTTTCTTGTTTTTACCTCCTATAAATATAATGCAATATCTTCTCTTTTCTCTTTTACTAAATTTAACTTGCTATTCCTACTTAATATGTCTCACAGAAGTCTCAAAAAATAAAATAGAGACCACTCTCTATTAAATACAATTCGATTTCTAATTACTTTTTATGAAAATTTGGTGAGGCATGTTACATAAAAATTCAATTTCTCTACTAAATTTAAAAGATTTAAAAAGAAAATCCACACTGATCCAAGGTAGAACCTAATTACTTAACCATTAGTTAGGCTTTATATATAAACCACTACTTTAATGATTCTTTTGTAGACTCTTAGTACTTTAGTTATTCACCAATTCATTTATATTTTCTTTTTTTTTTGGGTCACTACAAATTTAATTATCTTTACTCTATAGTTTACTATGCCTTCTCTTTTCTTCTTAATTACATATGAAAGTAATGTTGCTCTCATCAAAAAAACTTTTTACTTAAAGGTTACAAAACATATTTATTATTGTTTGATGTGATCATACTTATATATTTAAAAATAAATTTCATCTTTTCTAATAGTAATAATTGAGTTTTAAAAGATTTAACTAAAGAAATTTTGTGAAAGTGACATTATCATAAATATAATTATTCGAGATTTGAACTTGACTCAAGTAGTAAAATTTATTTTTTTAATTTAATTTTTATATTATAATTTTTTTTAATACTTAAAAAACTATAGTTGTTCCAAAAAAAATGCCATCAGTGCTTTTCTTATTTGATCTGTATGAAAAGCAACCAGTAGATGCGCAGTCTACTCTTCCCTTTAGGAGCCATCTCAAGTTTGCGATGCCCTTGATTTCTCGTTGCTTTGGCCTTATTATTGTCACCAATTGGACTCCCCTTCAGAAATAGGGAGATGGGGTTGAGGTGCCATCATTTTCTTGGTAACAAAGTTGGGTGCTGACCAACCAACTCCCACCATCCCTACCTTTGACGGCATTCTCCCCTGCGGCATAGGTTTACTGCTAACTAGTCAGGGATGTGGGCGCATCAATGGCCAAAAAAGCATAAAGTAAATTTTGTGTGCTTTTGACTCTGCCCTTTCTGCTTTTCTTCTCTTTCACTCACTCAACTTCATAGAAAAAGCTATGCGAAAAAAAGTACAAAATCCTCACTCAGTTGAGAAACGGTGTGTTCTTAAAGATCATATCTCACCCTCGCATACCCACTTTCTTCCACAGTCTGTGACACGTCCTTGTCCTATTGAAAAATCCATCATCAACTTTTCCATTAAACTGGTTGAATGAATGATTATGAAGAGCAAGAGGCACTCTCTCTCTTTCTCTTTTCTTCCCTTGTCACAAAAAAATCCTAAATAAACTACATTACAAAAGAAAGAGGACAAACGCAAATAATTGCCGGATCCGCGGACAATCAAAGACAAACATCAATAATAATGAAATCAAAGTCCATATAACAAAACAAAAAGGTAATAAAGAAGTCTTTCTCTTCCATTCCTATTCCATTTCCTTAATCTAATTATTAAACTGACTTTCTTACTTGAAGTTGAAGACCCACATCAGACTTTCTATATAAAAGAAATTATTACAATGCAGATGTAGAGGAAATCCGTAACAACCATTTCTAGGTATCATTGACTCTGCTTATGCTAGCTTTCCCCTGTTTTCCTCTGGTATGTCTTTTCCTATATGCTGCCGGACTTGTTCCCTCCTCTTTGACGATTTTGAAAATTACATGAGCTTGGACGTTATAGTAAGGGAACATTTGAATCATGAGGATTTGGGGTCCATCATTCAAACTCTCTTGTTCTTTTTTTTTTTTTTTTCCCCAGAATTTTGGAAACTTGAACTGATCATTCCTCTGCTTTTTTTATTTTTATTTTTTGAAAACATCATTCCTCTGTTTTAAGGATACTAGTATGTCACTCTCCACCCAGAAAATCCTCCATGCTGTTAATATAAACATATTCCACTGCGCTCCCTATAAGTGCATGCTTGCTGAGCTCCGAAAAGTGGTAAAGATTGAGAATAGGTCATTCATTTTGTCCTCGTTTGTTGTCTTCTACTGTTTGAGAATTTTACAAACCAAGAAGTATGTAGTAGACTAGAGTAATTGGTAGTGCTATCAACATCCCAAATATAACCCTGCAATTTTATTGACAAATAGAACTAGGGTCAATTAACCTGCATTTGAAAAGAGAGAGGTGTACAATTTTACCAAAGGATAAGAAAGGTAGTTTAATTGCTTACGCTGTGCTAAGAATGGCTGGATGGACATTGTACTCTTTGGCAAACACAAAGGGAACAATACCTTGCGGAAGTGCAGCCTATTTTCACAACAACATTTCAATATGTAGATTAGAAATGATAATCAGTGTTACCCACAAAGAAAAAATGGTTACATTTTAGGTTTTACCAGCTCAGAAAAGTAACAAACATCAAATTAAATTATCATTATCATTAATTACTCCTATTTTGTTAAGACAACAACCATGTTAATTATATAAAGGGAGTGGAGAAATCAAGGTAAATTACCTGCACAATAGCTACGTGTAGGAGGGAACCCCGCAGGCCAAGGGCGATGGAAGCGAGGGCCATCACCGCCGGGCCGGTGAGGAACCGAACGGCCATGGCAAATGCAGCAACGGAGTTCCCACATGCAATTATCTTGGGTTGAAGGGCCATAAACAAACCTACAAAAACCAAACCCACCAACAAAATCCACAGTTCTAGCCTAAAAGGATAAGGAATAAAAAAAAGCATCCACAAAATCACATTCACAGCATCATTGAGGAAACATTTTCAAGAAAATGAAAACAAAGAATATCATAGTACTGCTTGATTCGTCCCATTCAACCACCTTTGCCTAATTAGGGTCCAAAATGGTGCCCATCATCACCCATGATGCCCACCGCCCCTGGACCACAAAGCGACGTAGTTTAACACCCGTCCCCACATGTCGGGACTCTACACTATCCAATCCCTATTATGGTCAAGTAAACAAGATACTAATAATTCATAGTTTCATACTAGTATTTCATATCATTTGGTTATGTGAATAACAACCATCACCAGAATGGACGGCTATAACTTGCTTTGCCCATGGCTACACTCTTCACACACGCACACACGTATATTAATTACAACTGCTTACATTGACGATTAATAAGAACATTAAATTATGTATTCATATATAGATATTAAAAATAGTTTCTAGCGTATAAGATTGTCCAAACTAATGCCAACAACTCATTCGAGTGAGGTTGTGAAGCTGTGAAACCTACGAGCATGGGTGGCTCACAAAAATGCCACAAGCAATTAAGCAAAACTGTCACAGTAATTCTTGTCACCGCAACAAACATCATCCTCCAACATAAAATACATAACGAGGAAGAAGAGAAGCTGAAACATTTTACTAGTGCTTTCCGAGAAAATATGTACATGTATCTACGCTAAAACTGGAAGTCACCATAAAAATGATGTACTTCATGTAAAGGAGGAAATGGGTTAAGTAAAAATTTCGTATTATCTGTAGGAGTGGCAATTTGAGAAATAGTGACCACTCACCTAAGCTGAACATAGCCATTCCAAGTCCAGCATCAGACAGTATAGAGATTGACTTCGCTATTATTTTGGGCATGTGCACATTCCACCTGCATTTAATTTATAATAATGATAAAATTCAAGTCAAGACTATGTCAATAATTCTATATTTACTGTAATTATCAAAACCAACTATTGCTAATTTTGCCGTTCCGAAAATTTTTGGTTGACTTGATCAATTACCTGAAGGCAATGAGGGACCAAATCACACCAATGAGGCTTGAGTATGTGTTCGGGTTGCGAATAAGCTTCCGCCACACCATAATTAGTATCAAACGTGTCATAACACTCGCCGGAGGCATTTGTTTGCCAACGCCGGCCTCTGCGCCTCCGGCGGCCTTCGGATGTAGCTCCGCCGTTGAGCTGGAACCCAGCTTGTTTAGCCCAGTGGGTCCCTCTTTCTCTCTCTCTTCCTCTGCTTGTTCGCCCCCCTTTCCCAATTCTGGGTCTGGAATAGCTTCAGTAACCAATTATTACATGATTAGCAAACCTCCAATTAATTAAAAAAAAGAATCTAGTTATGGATAATAATAATTAAACTGAAACTCGTGCCCTTGATTATAATTTTTAATTTTAATTTGAGTTAATTTTACTTTTACCTTTATTGGTTTCCCCATTTTGAGGGTGATCATCAGAAACCAACATCCGGATCTCTTTGGCTCCGTGCTCGGACCGTCCAGATTGCTCCGATGCTCCGAAGTCGGTGCCGCCGAACACGTGGAGCCCACCACCTTCTGAAACCGGCGATGCGCTTGAGCTCCACACAAACATGTGGAGCTCTTTAGCGTCGTGGCTAGCTTTGCTGTTCGGAGCTTGAGCTTGTGTCTGAGACTGTTGTGATTGTTGCTGAAGTTGCGGTTGTGGTTGCTGCTGCTGCTGCTGTGGCTGTTGTGGCAGCTGGCTTTTCACACTTTTGTTCAAGGTTGATGAGAATTCCGGATTCGGAGCTGGATACGATGTGGGTACTGTTTGTGCTGGGTAGAATCCGAATCGAGGAGAGCTGTTAGTCTGCGCCATTGTTGTACAGTTCTCCTCGAAATTCGACGGTCTCGGGGTGGGACCCCTCGACGACTGAACGGAGTACAAGTCCGCCGGGCCGAAATTCGATTGCCTCGCCGGATACCCCATCATTGAGTAGAAATCCGCGTTGTTGAAATTCGAGCCTCTTGGCGTCGGGTTCCGGGAAGAACTCAGGCTGTAAATCTCAGCGCCGGTGAGATTCGAAGGCCGGGGAGTCATCATGAATGACCTTCTCGATGCGTTGGACTTTCTCACCGTCACGTGTAACTTCCCATCGCCTCCGACCTCGGCATCGGTCTCCAGGAAATCTCGGCCGTCGAGCGAAACGACGTCGGAATCAACCTTGAACGATACAATCGACGCCGCCGTTTCCGGGAACTGCTCCATGATTAGCAACTTGGCGCCGCGGTATTCGAAGAGGAAAAGCAAGAGAGTGTACCAAATGATGCACTGCAACACCACCACCTGAACCATGAGGTTGCCGGAGTACTCGCCGTACATGGCAACCAACAGCGGAATCCCCATAACCAGGGTATTTGGCAATGTGGACAAAGAAAAAATGGTAATCATCCACTCGAGGCTGCCGTTTTTGGTGAAGTTGGTCCAGATGCCGAGAGCGAAGAGCATGATGATCTTCTGCAGGGTGTCGGCGGCGATGAAGCGGAAGTTCATGGCGTAAGGATTATTCATGGCAATGAAATGGAAAGAAAGAAGAGGCACAGCGAAGATAGCGACAAAACGGTTGATGCCAGAGCACTGGTCGGGCGAGAAGATCTTCCACCAGCGGACGGAGCCGTAGGCCAAGATCATAGCCACGTACAGCGGAACCACCGCCGTTAAAACGGTGTATAAATCTTTCCCAGTAATCATCTTCAGAGACTGGCGGTGACAGTAAAAAGCTGTGTTTCAGATCTGTTAATGGGAGAGATGGTGGTGCGGGCGAGGAAAAGGGAGTGGCATGAGAGGAGAAATTAGGAAGAGAACGAAGGGTAAAATCGGGAGAAAGAGAGAAAAAACCGTTAACTAACTAACTGAGCGCATATTATGTCCCTGCAAAGTTTTGCCTACTCTCTCCACTGCAGGGCTTCAGAATTTGCCGAGGAAGCTTTAGAGCGAGAGAAAGACTCTGTCAGAATGAGAGAGAGAGAGAGAGAGAGTGAATTTACAAAGGTGTAAGTTGCTAAGGGTATATATAGGCCCAACGGGGAAGATAGGGAGACGGCGGATATGTGTGATGATTATAAGTAGCCGAGAATTGTGCGCGTGTATTTTTTTTTTCTAAATTTTTTAGAATAATGATTGCTAGAGAAAAATCCAGTGTAATTTTGTATGTTAAAACGGTGAGAAATGAGATATTAATTATTTTATAATTTTTATAGTTATAAATTTTTTAATTAAATAAATAGGCGTATTTAAATTAAAAATTTTAAATTAATAAATATGTTTATTGAATCTGTAAAATTATATATGTTAGATATAAATAATTATGTCTATTAATTTGAATTGAATGGCCATAATAATTATTAGAAAAAAATTTAATATAATTTTATATGTTAAAATGAAGAGAAATGAGATCTTAATTATTTAATAATTTTTATAGTTATAAATTTTTTAACTAAATAGATGGGTGTATTTAATTCAAAAAGAATTTAAGTTAACAAATATGTTTATTAAATCTGTGAAATTATGTATGTTGGATGTAAATAATTGTGTCTATTAATTTAGATTGAATAACCATATCTATTAATAAAAATAATAATATCTTTTGAGCAAATGTTTAATTATTTTTCTAAATATCCATGGTGTATCATTAGAGAAAAATTTAATATAATTGGATACTGATATACATATACATTTTTTCACTCATTGTTATAATCACTCACTTTCTTTTTCTTTTATTTTTTCTTTCTTCAGTATTAATGTCTTAGTATGTGGGCTGAGCGGACGTACTATTATCATTATTTGTTTAATTTTGTATGTTAGAATAAAGAGAAATGGGATGTAAATTATTGTGTAATTTTTATATTTATAAATTTTCTAACTAGATGGATTGATGTATGTAAAAGGAAAAAATATATTTAAGTTAACAAATATGTCTATTGAATATTTATTCATTTCTATAAATATCTATGATGTGAAAGTGTGACACACTTACAAAAAATCAACACTAATGCTTAATATTTTCTCTTTCTTTTTTTCTAAAAATTAAATTATTCCTTTTGAATTATAAAGAAAAAAATTTTAATTTTGACTAGACATAATTTTTGGGTGCTTTTATTAAATCTTAGAAGTGTATTGCATTAAACCCTACAATAATTTAATGGAAATAATATTCACTTTAAGAATAACATATATTTACATATTACAAGACAAAAATTTATTTCTCCAAATTATTTTATCTTTATTTTTTACTCCTTTCTAACAATAATACATATACAAATAAATTCTCCATACAATCTACATAGTCTCACATTTTTCTACCGACACAAACAAGAAGCTTTTTCTACCAGCAACTCCCCATTTGCACAACTAGCATTTTCCTATTTATTATTGAAGAGGGCATGAAATATTGGTTAATAGTTATTATTTTTATGGAAAATAATAGTATGCTGAGGTGAACTTGGGGCCGGGAATTGGGCGGGACCACAGAAGAGCGAGGGCAGTTTGAAGTTGGGTTACGAAGTAACTGCCTGCGATGGTTGAGTTAACCAAAACATGGGTTCTGACTTGCGATTTTCACATCATATAATATATAATATATAATGTAATATACAAAACTAAGGGCGAATTCATATTGAGAGAAACTTAATGAAAATTATAGTTATGTTAATTTTTTTATATCCTCTTTATTTAACCATAACACATTTATGGCTTGTTCCAATCTTATAAAAAATATATTAAATACATTCCTCCAATTGAATTATTATTTATTATGCTGAACTTGTGTCAATTATTACAACTATGCCAATATATTTTTTTATTATATCAATTTTCTTAAAATTAAACTTGTATACATAAATTTGATTTAATTCAAAATTACTGACCATATATGGTTAATTGACTATATGGGTTTAAAATCAAATATCCTTCTCTTTTTCGTGTTTTATTATGTTCCTTAAAAGACAATTGTATGCAATCATTGTTTCAAAATTTTTTTGTGAAAAGAAATTAGTGTTACTCGAGATTTGAGTTTGAATTATGTGATCAAATTTGATCTTATTTTTTTCTCTCTTAAGTTTGATTTTTATATTATAATATCTTTATATTAAAAAAAGTTATTGATATTCCTTTATCACCCGAGTGTGTAAAAAGGTATGGTTATTTGACCTTTTTGGTATATCAATTCTATGTTTTGAAGTTGCTACTTTTATCTATCTAGTAAGAAGAAATATAAACTACATGAGTTTTTATGGGCATTGTTGAATTGGCTTTAGCACTATGAATTGTTAGTGCTGGGTTCAGAATAATATCTACTTGCACAGAAAAGCTGCTTCGGACAAGCAAACTCCATCAAGGCAGAAGAATTGTCAAATATATATTACTACTGCGATACGATGTTGTTGGTGATATTTTGATGGCCTCTGAGGATGTTGTTTCTCTGCTTCTGGATGTTGTGCAATTATAGCAAAATTTAAAAGAAATTCCTCTTCAAGTTGGTTGTGAATTTGGTCACCCAAATTTTACTACTGCAATACCATGAATATACCCTGACCAGACATTATAAAAGTGGAAGGCATAATGTAAGTTTTAGAAGCCTTAACCAATTTGAAATTTTTCTTATTGTATCTGTCCTTACTTATCTCTTACAGGAAAAGGACGACCAAAAAAAAAAAAAAACTATGAGGGTATACGCCTAAATGAAGAAGGTGACGCATCTTTGGAGGATCTGTTTAATGCTAGAGTCCAGGTGCATATACTTATGTAATTATGCAATTTCTTCAGTATCTTCTCTATATTTAGTCAATTACACTTCCAGTTGATAGGAATTGCCTCCAGAAAACTGATATTTTCTTTTGGTTCCCGCCTGTGTTGTATTCTGTGATAGTTTAGTGATAAGTTTTTATTGATCCTCCTCCTATGTACAGCATTTTTGTTGTTAGAAACAGAGCATCTCTTCGTAGATGCCTATACTATCAATGTTCATTTGCTAGACTTAGGATCTCTATTACTATGTATAGTTGAACCACCCTATCACTTGTATACCTTGGTACTCTGCTTCTTTCATGAACTTCTTTTTGATTTCCTTCTCTTTGTTGATTCTGTCAGAAGGCAGAGTAATTGGAATAGAAAAAGTTCGATTATTTGCAGCTTTGAAGATATGAGAATTTCTTCTACTTTCGGCTAAAGAAAGGAGCACAATTGTTTACTGGTGAAACCCCTGAAGTTGTGTCAGGACATGCAAAGTGAGCTCCAATAATTTGATTTTTGTGCGTTAACTTATTCTTCAAGAGCAAAAGGCCTGTGAAAGATTAATGGTAGTCACAATTTTATTATTGCAGACTGCACTACAAAAATGATATCAGGAGCAAAAGGTTACATCCCTTCCAAATTATCTAAAAGAAACCAATGATAATAAAATTATTGTCAACTTGCATTCTTTATGGTGATCTCCAGTTTAGCAATTTTTTTACAGCTATTAAAATGGTCTGACTCGTCCCCTATAAAATGTGGGAGTTAATATATGTATATATATATATATATAAATTTTATAAAATATAAATAAATTAGTTTGTATCATTTAATTCATGAAAATATAATAAAAGTAAATAAATTTATATTTTTATATATAAAAAAAAATATTAACTTCGAAATTGATCTGTCTTAACTTATTTAATTACAAGTTATCATAAAACAAGACGAGACAAATCGCATACTTCGACACTTCTAATTATTTCTTAGTTCAAAAATAAATGATAATATGTGCTTGATTTAAAATTGTAGAATGGAATAAATTTATTAATCAAAAACTTATATAATATTTTAATTATTATATTATTTTGTTATTTTTGTTTCCAAATATTATAATTGCTTTTTGTTATTATAATTAACTTTTTAATTTTAATATAATTATTCGTCCTAAGCAAAAGAATTTCAACCTATGTCTTAAGTTACAATATAACAATTTTTTTGTTTTAATTTCTTAATTGTAATTAAATTATTTTTTAATTTTAATAGAATTATTTTTTCTAATTATAGTATTTTTTATTTCTTTTCACTTATAATAGAGTTAGATTTTCTAATTACAAATAATTTTTGAGTTATTTTTTCCTTTATTTAAACACAGCTAAATTCATTAGCATACAAGTAATTCCTCAAAAATTTTGACCCCTTTGCTTGCTTATAAGTGAGAATTGGTCCTAAATCGAAACTGGCCAATTTTACATCCTCCTCATAATCTACAGCCCTCAAATGGGTTATGCAATTGAACAGTAATGGTATGCAAAGGGTTTTAGCAAAATGTTTTATCACATTAAACTCTTTTAGTACTTTTTGTTTTTCTTTGTAGTGATCTGGGTCTTAATTATTTCCATCCCTCTCAATTCCATCCTTTTACGAACTTACAACGAAACATAGTATTCAAAGACGTTTTTTCAGAGGTGGACATTGGTAAGAAAAATCCAAAATCATGTTTTTATCTCAAATTACATCTCTTTTACTTTTAAAATTAATTATCTATTTTTTGTATATTTTGAAAATCGTTATTTCTTATTACAGTCTAGCGCAAATTATGATAAGCAATTTGGGGTTACGAATTTTTTATTGATTATTTAATTTTTTTAAATTTATTTATTTTCATTGAAAATCTACCATACACTTTTTTTTGGATATAAAAAAAATTAAATCTAAGTTTTCCTATAAATAAAAATTAAGGACATACTTTATCGTTCAAAATTAATTTTTATTATGGGCAATTACATGTCACACTCAGATCAAAAGTAAAAAGGAATCGAAAATTTTAATTCTTGATCAACGTAGAAAAGTGTCCAATATTATAATTAACGTAATATTCAGAGAAGTTCTTTACAAAAATTATCCGGGTCATTATAATCTAAAATCTTGTTACTATCCAAGTCCATATTACTTTAATCTTTTTTCTAACATCTTTTTTTTATCATTCACGAGTCGTTTGTTCTTATTAGAATCTAATATAGATTTTGATAACGCATTGGCTAATATATAGGAGAAGCTAACATATTTGTTTAATGTAAGTAATTTGTATTTTTAAATTCTTAATTCGTTATTTAAGTATCAAAATTTATTTACCTCTCATAAAAATTCATCTACCATTCTTTAACAGCAAGATCAAAGCATTTTTTCTCAGGTTCTTATTTATATACTATATATTAATTTTTTGTTAAATTCAAAATATTTATAATCAAAAGTTAAAAGTTAATTTTTTTAAATGTATAAATTATCAAAATAAATTTTATTATATTCATATTATTTATTAATATTAATTATTAATTAAATTTCGTTTTCGTACAACGTACGAATATCTTACAAGTAACATAAAAGGTCGAGGTTACGGTATGGGTGCGCATTGATGTGGCGTGGCGGAATGGGGTCTCCAGCGACGCGGACAACCTCATTGGTTTTCCGTTTTATCCTTTCAGTTTTCTACTTTTTCTATTTTGTTTTCAATTTGAAAAGCTTGGACAGCTTATGAGAGCCCCAACTTACTAGTGAGACGTATGTCCTTTGATATAGGTATGACTAAAATTAATTTTGGATAAAATTATTTAAAAAATTATGTATAAAATAATAAAATCAGTTGATAAAAAAATAATAAGAATATTTTTAGAGAAAATAATAATACTTTTTATTATCAAAATTGACTTTAAATAATGAGAAAAATTAAAAGATCTACTACCATTTGAGTGATGTAGGGTTTATAACTTTAGTTATATTATTTATATAAATTGAATCTTATTAAATTTTTATTTATAAATATAAATTATTCAATTTATTCAATTTTAACAAATTATAAGACTTATAAAATTAATAGTCCTAGGAGCCGTCGCTTTACACAAACATCTATAATAGAAGCATTGTGGAAATAATTTTTTAGAGTTATTAGTGTGAATGTATTTAAAATTAATATAATTAGTTGTATTTGTGCGTTTTATGAATGACAATAATATTAAAATGAAATTAAAATAAATTACATAAAACAATTGTTTAAACATCTATATATTATTAATATTTATTAAATTATTGAAGTATCAAGATAAGCATAAACACTATGATATTTGATCAAAAATACTAAATTAAAAGAAAAGAAAATTTTCAAGTGTTAAGATCAATTAGATGTTTAAATCAATACATGGATCACCAAAACCTAGAATATAAACATTTCAATATACAACTTTTCAGGATAACTCATCGTATATAGAACCACTGATATTTTAATTTAGAATAAAAATGATAAACAAGAATAACAAAAAATGATAAAAACGAAAAGAAGATCTACTTGCTTGTTAGCAATCATAAAGGATGCTTCTAAAATTGCTATACAAGCATTGCTGAAATAATCAATCTTGCCATAAACCTCCCTAGTAAACCTTTCTTAGAATTCTAGTAATACCAAACTTAAGTTGTAATACATTTATATGAAGTCAAACAAATTATGAATGAATAAATATACTAACCATGATCCTGCATAATATTTGGCAATCAATCAGTAATTTTGTGTTACACATAATATATATTGCTTCTTTTGTGAAAGTAACATGTGTCAATATTTATTACAATAATAAATGCTGAACTTAAAGAGTTTTTTTTAATATATATATATATATATATATATATATATATATATGGTTAGGGATATCAAAGCATGCTGACTTACTCCAATCCACATTTAACTAAGATGAAATGGGATAGCTCATAATTTTAGAGGGCAGGGAAAATCCCAACCCACATTAAGTAAATTTTTTTTTTAAAAAAAAAGAAAAATCAGTTAAAATAAAAAAATCCTATTAAATAATATTATAATCTAAACAAAAATATCCTAAATTACTATCAACAAGCCAAGTTTCAATCAAGTCATAAATCATAAATTACAAATTACAACCCATCATTAATAAAATATCCTATTTCAAAATCAAACTTCATTTTATAATACTAATTAAGGATATTAAAGTGATTTGCCTTGCCCCACCTCGTCTCACATTGGCTCATGAATTATGCAGATAAGTTATTTACCCATAATTAAAGGGGTCTACTGTATGCTAAATATCTTATGTTTGTCATTAGATTTCATCTCACTCATTTTTATGTACAATTTTAATTATAGACACCTTATACGCATGGTTATCCATATATATCATTTTTCCAAATATAAAATCCAATAACTTATCAACAACATATGAGTAAAAAAATTCAATACTTCTAATTGTTATTAATTTAGTGGCTTAGAGTTAAAACATCAGTTAAAAATTTGTAAAATTAGTGCAATAGGTAAAAGAATAAGATATTAAAAAGAAAATTATAAAATCAGTGAGAGGAAATAGGGGGTTTCACAATCAGAAAGGGATCTTTAATTTATAAAATTTAACTAAAATATCAATGTAGTCACGATATGGCTGCAAACATGAAATTGAAATGAAAAACGGTGTTTAAAATTGAATGAGTTGTGTTTGAATTCTGTAACAAAGTTGAGGAGCAAGACAAATATATGATATCTTTGGTAATACTATATAATGAAAATCGTGTCTACGGTTTATATATATATATATATATATATATATAGAGAGAGAGAGAGAGAGAGAGAGAGAGAGAGAGAGAGAGAGAGAGAGAGAGAGAGAGAGAGAGAGAGTTGGAAGAGGGTTGTCTCCCTTCTTCATATTATTCTAACTTTTTTCTAATTGTACTGTTACTGAAATTGAAGTCTTAAAATTCAGCTCATCTTTGAATAGTTTGATCCTCAATTTCTCTTTTGCTCTTTCTAATAATAGAAGCTCATTATGTTCAGAGCTACTTTGCATCTATGATAGTGACATGGTGTAAATGTGAGGCAACTCCATATAGATTGGAGAAAGATTCCGGAAGAACACAATCTTTGACATGAAGACTCTTGCATTCATGAACCTATATGTAACTTGTTCATTCATCCAAAATCTAATTAATTTGCTCATAAAATTTGGTTTCTAAGGCATCCATTAGTTACCTGCATTCAGATATATGGTTTGTTGGACACTATAAGAAATTTTAATATAATTGAAAAATAAATCTTTTGATAAAAATAAATTCTCTTAGTAAATTTATGGTCAAAAATTTTTATTGATAAATTTATAATTTTTTCATAAAAATTTATTCTTCAGTAATGTCCAAATTTCTTAAAGTGAGGGTAGAAAGTATGCTGTCAACGCCAGTCATATTCACAAACACCCATATACTTGCAATGAAGTAGTAGTGGTAGTAGTTCCGTAGAAGAAAAGCCTTACTCTTTTCACCATGTATCAAACTACTACTTCTTTTGGTATCTTTGATAAATTCTTTGACCTGATTCTTTGCTGATTTGATTAATTTTTTATTAGAAGGATAATTAACAGGGAAAAATTAATTAGTCTAACGTAAATCTTTGTCCCATTGAGCTTAAGGTTCTATATGACCCTGCTCCTATTTAAAACATAATTAAAAATAAAAATAAAAAACAATTTCTAATATATAGTCCATATTTTATCCCTTTTACCAATCAAGAAAATGAAAATAATTTTCTGATTTTTCAATTTTTATTGAACATGTATGCATAAATGAAATGTAAAAATTTTTTATTTTTATTTATTTCATTCTTAGCTTCACTTTCTCCCTCATTAACTTAAATTAAATTGGCCATGAGACATCAGTTTGCTGACCCCATTTTGAAAAGGTAATCAAACATCTTAAGTGATCTCATCATCATTAAGTTTTGCTAATATAATAAATGGCAGGTTCTGGCTTGTGATTCGTTTTTAATTAAATGAAGCTCAAGTAGGCCAAACTGTATGAATAAATTATTGATTATGTAAACCATAACTAATAATGGTGAACGAAGAGTCACATATTGACTAGACATGTGATAGGGAAAAGGAGATTAAAAATATAAAAGTAAAGAAACCTGAAAAGGAGATGCGGCAAAGATGTTGGCAATGATTTACACAATCCATAAGAAAGGGAATAATTGTAGAAAAGGGGGTTAAATTCTTGAATATTTTACATGGGTCATATTCATATACCTAAAATGTACCAGTCTGCTTGACCACTCTAGTAAAGCAAGAAACTTTTGAAACTGAAGCTTGCCCACGATAGAATTTCTTATATAATATTTAACACAAATTAATAAAATAAAAAGGGAAAGGTAGAAACTCAATTTGTTTGGAAGATTGGCTTAAAGGGCATATGTCAGCTGTCAAAAAAAAAAAAAAAAGAGCACATGTCAGCAAAACTAGCAAACAACACATAATTATATATGCCACAATTAATTAATTTAGACCTACTAATTAAAAAATACCTGTGAGATCCTACCCTTCTACCTGTCTCCCTCGGAGACACTCACAGAATGAGAACGCACATATTGATATGATTTCCACCAAAAACAAATTATATTTGTGAGTCACGGGTATGCATCATTAACTATGATATCTCATGTGTAGGGAACTTTCGTATAAAACTATGTGCAACCCAAATCTTGCATGAATCTTTTTTCTAATTTTTTCATAAGATATTCTGCATGTGAGACTTATTATTATTTAAAAAGGAAGTTGTAAATGATATTCTTTTCTCAATAAGGATATCTTCAAGACTCTAACCTAGGCACCATATTGCATGAAAACTAATTACTAATTAAGTGAATCTCATGATATATTTATTAATAATTTCACACAGATAAATTTGATTTAGATTTTACATATAAAAAAAATTACTTGAGAAAAGTTTTTACTTAAACCTTAATTATACCTCAAAAAGATTAGGCTTCACTTATCAGATAAAAGATACTTTAAAAAAGTTTCAAAAAAAACTCTAGATAGAAGTCAAAGAAAAATTTGAGTACTTTTCTCACATCAAATTGTTATAATAAATTGAATACCTGCTTCTCCAAATCTTATAGTTTTATAATTTTTTTTACACCTAGTTATTCTATAATGATAAGAATATTTGATTTTAAGATCTCTAAAGAAAAATATTAGTCCTATAATATTATATTCACAAAATTAATTTTTTGTCATGAGAAAGGTTAGATCTATTTATAAATGTATTGGATCCACCAAATTTAATGACAAGCGATAAATTTTATGTGAATTTAGTTGAAAATAATAATAAAACTGTAAGAGTAGCATTGTTTATCTCCAAATTGGAGTTTTTTATATATAGCTTTTGGTGGGGAGTTCTGACACTTTATATGTTCTTCAAACTAACTCAAGAAAATTGCATATAATTTGAAAATCATTAAATTACTTACCCAAATATGTCATATAATGAATTAACAAGCATAATCTCTCCACTCCATGAATTAATTTACACAAATTCGGATACAAGATTATATAATTATATATATTTAATTTAACTGAAAGAAATATAATTTATAAATAGAGAAGAAAAAAAAAGGTTTTGTACGTAGTTTTTAAATGGCTCCATATATACTTACCCCCAAAAGTTAGAGTTACTCCAACGTGGGTAAGGCTAAGGCACATGTGCATGCAAAGCTTTACACGTGCAGATCAGTGTCTTCAGCATTCATAAACTCCCCCATCTCCTACCTTTATTTAATTTTTCTGATTTCTCTAGAGAAAATAAAAGCAAATGTATTTTCTACCTTTTTCCCCATCCACAAGGGGACCAAAACGTCGTGTTCGTTTGCAACTAATGATGTTACAATCCAGTGAACTGTCAGTGAAAATGATTATTCATACAAACACTTCACAATATTCCATTTTATTCCTTTTTTGTCTATTTTTTAATCATTTTAGTGTTCTAAATTGGATTTTAATTAATTGGTTGCGATATTAATCAAGTCAACTTATAAATATGATGGAATATAACTGTAAATTCAGTATAAAGTGAAAAAAAAATATTGGGTTTTAGCTTCATCCAAATGGAATCATTGAATGAAAGCTGTCGATGAAATGTCACAATGATCATAGATTTGAAGTCTGTGTCAATAAAAATTCATATGATAGCTACCTTGTGTAAAATGATTAAAGTTTAAAGTAGAAAATAATTAAGAAAACAAAATTAAGTCTAACACAAATGTCAATTTAAGAACCTATATAGAGATTTTCCTTTTTAAAAAAGGACAGAAATTGCTTCCCACAAAAGCATCTTGAAAGATTTAAATCAAATCTAGCTAGGATGGATGACACCATATGTCTAATCCTTCTCCATGATAAAGCCCGGTATTAGAGCTACTAGGTATCATTATCATAAGTTAGTGATTTTTTCTTTTCATTTGTCTATTTCACAAACTCCATCAATAAAGATGGTTTTTTCTTTTCTCTAGAATCTTATCTAATCATAAGTTCTTTGCAAACTAACATTAATTTCGGTAAACAATTGGAACTAACCGCATGCAAACGCACAGGTACAAATTTTAGTTCAAATAAATTTAAATTATTAAATTTAATATGTATTATAGATAGAACGGTGGATTCAAAAAAAATCAATAGCTCAAAGACCCAAATTCAAGATTTGAAATCACACTTGTTGGAAAAAACTATTAGCACTGCTTCCAAACATGAACTAGTCTTACATTTAATAGAGATACAAAGATACCACATGGTGAAATTAAAAAAAAAAAATTAAGGACTCAAACTATTATTTCGCTTCTACAACCTCACAATAAGTTGTAGAAACAATATTGTCATATAATACAAGTATTATTTCTCAAACGAAAACTGAAATAGTAGTAAATAAATGTCAATGATTAAAAGAAGAAAAGCGAAATAGGAGGAGGTGCCGAAAGGAAAAGGCTATAGGTGAAGGAACCAAAATACTTTGTATAGAAGAAGAAGCAGCAGAAGGAAAGAAGGGGAAGTACCTAAGGGGAAGAAAAAAAGGCAGCTTAGTTGATGAAGAGTGACTATCAGCATTTGAAACAGAGACCCACTGATTGAGTCACCCAACTGGCTGGGATCAGAGACATGTGATCAGGGCAAAAAGAAAAGGGGAGGAAAGGGTAAAACTTCGCTCACATGCACAAAATGCATGGTCCCCCAAAATAAGTTGAGTAGTACTTCAAAGTGGCTTTCCTTTTCTATTTTTGCTTTTTTTCTTTTCTTCTTTTTCTGAAGTAACCAAATACTGCCTTGTAAGCAGACTAAGGGCTTGTGACTCAGAATCTGTGAGCTTGTAGTCCCCATGCATTGCCCTCAACTCCCCTCATAGCCATATTTTCGATCGCCTTGCTCATCATGCAGCTAGTTCCACAATACCCTCTCCCTTTACAATGCCAATATCCTAGCAAATCAATCCCACATATTGTTCCTTTTATGATGTTTATATAGAGATAAATATTATTCGATAATTATTCCAAAAAAAAAACTTTTAATACAATGTATAACAGTTTAGATGAAAAATAATCATTGTATTAATAACTCAACATATGATTTAATCAATTTTCTTTCATGATCATACATTTTATTAAAAGTTTATTTTGTGAAATTTCCTAATCATTAAGGGATATAAATTGGGGGTGCAATTGAAGAAATTAAAGCAATTTTAATCAATGTAAAGATCCTTTTAAAAGTAGTTGTGCTTTTTTAATTATTAGTACCACAAGAGTGATGGAAAGGAGCCTCAAATTGTGCAATGGGCATATGCCATATTATGAGTATAAGGTGGATTTAATTAACAGGTCGTTGCCACCCCACTCACACGCCTTTCCCAATAGATTGTAGTGCCTTTTTCTTCTTTCTTTTATCTTGGCTCCTCTTTTTTGAGAATGATGAGGTGTCCGATTTCAGACCCACTTTAAGGTGGTTTAGTAATAAGAGGGAAGCTTAATCATTCAAGGATCTAGGACCATAAGGCATTCATGGAAGTGTGGCTGAAATGGTAGAGAAGGGTGGGTCAATGATGATTGTTGAAGACTCATCAGTCTCATCCAACAATGTGGTAGGGTTTTAGGGTTCTGATCATTGTGCCTGCCTCGATGAACAATTTGTAAAATCCCTGGTTAAAAGTATCAAAGTCAAAACATTTGGGAGTGGGAACTGATTCTGGGTTTGGTTGATGCAGAATAAGAAAGGAGAAAGCAAGAAAAATCTCCAAAAATACTCAAAATTAGTGTCAATCAAATTCCATATATAATTGTTACAAGACAGAACCTCAACTCAACTAGGATAAACCATTGTATCAAAAAAAATTTTACTAGGATATACCACTCAAACATAAGTAAACATAAGAGCAATGTAATTTTTACTAAAACTTTACAAAATTGAGTTACTGTTACTAGATTTGATGAATCTAACATACTTAAAAATGGACTCCACCATATTTGATGGTAAAAAATTAATTTTGTAAAGATTTTGTGAGACTAGCATTTTTCTAAATATAATGCAAAATTAACTAGACCAATGCCATAACTAAGACTAGGAAATACAAAGAACTCAACGACGGCCAACCCCTAAATTAAGCTCTAAATTACTCATTTAACACTTAATTTTTAAGCATGGGATGACCCTAATTTAAATAGATAAACACATTAACATAATTATTGAAACTTCATTATGCATTTGTGGAATCTAGTGGTCAAAAATGAGAGGAAGCCGGAATGCTAGTGCTGTGTTGTGTGTGAATTGTAAAAGATTAATGACTTAAAAAAATTGTTGAACTTAGTCATTTTATTGGGCTGTTCCAAGTTCTGAAGTTCTATAAGCATTTACTGCTTGCTTGAAGGACATCATGGATCCTAGGGAAGTTTGAATTCTTCTATACTTCCAGCCAATGAATTGAAGCAGATGATTTTTAGGTATTAGAAACCTTGGAAGATTTTAGTAACTAGTGTTTTGTAGCTTTGACCCCACGTTTATCTATGCATGTGAGGTTCATCAACCTGCCCGGCAAGGAATGCTTATTCCCTTTATTGGGCCTATGCCAATTTTTTGGATCAAGATCTAACATTGGTGGCCCGGCTCTTAAAATTTTCCCCTTTTTAACAAAACCAATGGCCCTTTAAAACCCTAAAAAGAAGATCATACGCTGATTCCACCTTGATATACTTGAAACTCTATGTTTATAACTTGATAATTCAATAACCTATGGCCAAACACCCATGCCTAATTCATGGGATTGATGTCCACTTTCCATGGTGGATTCTGACTTGAGTTCCCAGGAGAAGACTGTCTCCTATATTTATATATATATATGTATATATATATTTATAGAGTATATAGAAAAGTTATTTCTTATGAATGATCATTCTAAAATGTATTTTAAAAAAATCTAATTTTTTTTTATAAATCCAACTTTACAGAAAGCTAAAGTGACAACTAAAAGAGTCAAGTTAAATAATTATGGGGCTCTATCCGTTCTATTTTATGTTGTCATTTTAATTTTGTAAACTTTTTGTGAGACTGGTTTAGTAGAAATAACTTTTTTATTAATAATAGAGATGCCATTTAGGATTGGCATTTTGAAAAGACTGAAACTTTCATTTGATTGGGTTATTGGGCATCCCAATGGGCAGATTATTGTAACTTGGCTAATACCGACGGATTAACATGGGATTTAGATTTCGTCCATAAGGGATTGTTTAGATTACCTTAAAAACAAGTAACCAAGTTTCAAAATGGAGTTTCTAATGAAGTTAATTTCATAGGACCCCCAAGCCCAACCATGTGAAAGAACATTCTTCTGACTTCGGAGAGTGTCGCTTATGATTCTCATTCCTTGTCCCTTTCCATCCCCAAAATTGGCCATTCCCCATAATTGTAGCTTCTGAACCATTCCTGTAAATCAAACTGCTCCAAAAGAAGGAGTGATTTCCAAAATACAGCTAAGACTTTGTTGCTCAATCTCTGATCTCTCTTTGGATTTACTTGCTAGCTTGCTAGTTCCATTTTGTGTAATCTTAGGAGGGGGATCAAATTTGGGGACATATTCAATGGGTCTCTTAGACATGTTTGGTAAATGTTTGGACACGGACTTAGGTCGGAAAGGGAACTTTGTGACACAAATTTCTGACAATGCTTCAATTACAGATGTATTTGTGGCCATCCATTTGGAATAAAGCTTATGGCGGTGTGAGGGCCATGTGACATTGCTTACTGCTTTTAATTGAATTTATTCCACCTGTTCGGTTGAGGGGGCGTTTATATTAACTCCCTCATTACATCTCCATGCTTGGGTTGTTCCTCTTGTTCCCTTTTCTAGTTTTCTTTATCTTTACAATGAGTCTTTTCCTAAAAGAAAACATAAATGACAAAAAAAAAAGAAGCAAAAGGAATTCGAATATATCTTTCAATTGTTATATTTTTTTATAAATATTTGTAATGGTTAGATTTGAAGTTTATTTTCTCCACACACTACTGATCTCTTGCTTGAAACAATGATTAAATATTGACAAATTTTTTTTGGTGGTTTTGAAGAAATGAATAATATTAATATATGTAACTCCAAAGAAAGTGAATTGTTGGTAGAGAATTGAAGTAATCGTGTTCATAATGCCACTCACCAAGAAAGAAAACAAAGATGGAAGGCTCCACCATAGGTTGCAAAGTTTGGTGAGTGTTGGCTATACACATATAAGTCTAGCATAATTCATTTGTCACGTATTTATCATTGTTGAGCCATACACCTTAACCATGTGTTATACTTTCAAAGTTCCAACTCTTAAATGGAAGAGTTTTTTACTAACAAGGGGTTAGCACACTAAAAGTTGGTTGTGCTTAGTTGTCTTTGTTAAGAGAAATAAAATCATTTAATTCTAAATTTCAGTAGAAATTAAATCTCATGATACTTCACCAAAATTGAGAAAATTTTTTGTTACTATTTTGTTCCTCTTATATAACAAAAAGTACACCTATGGATAAACAGTTATTCTATTTACACAAAGTAAAATTTATAAAATGTTATTTAAAAGAATTTAGCTGCTTATATAATTAGAATTTACCAAACAAAACATAGCAGGGAAGAGAAGAAGAAATTAATGGACACCCAATAATAAAAGAAGTGACCCAAATGAGTTCCCACCATGTTTTGAGTGATGTCTGTCTGGGACAAGATCCATGAGGCCTTTGTGGGTTGGGCTCGCATTTGGGTATCTGCCTATCGTGACCCTAATTGAATTCAGGGTCTTTGATCAGAATAGGTGTAGTCCACCGTCTCGTGATCATTGCTTCACAAACAGCTTTGTGATCCACCAAGAAGTGTCACGGGGGTATGCAATGGCAACTCTTAGGTGTTTCCACATGTCAATGACTAGTCCTGTTATCCCACGGCCTACATTTATTTTGGGCTTTTACTGATTTGGGCTGCTTCTGAGAGATGTCTTCCGGTTATGGTATATATCTTCACAGACCGGATCAATGCTTAGAGAAGATCGTTTGAGAGGAAAATGCAGGAAGTTTTTTTTTTTTCTTTTTTAAATTAGAGAGTGACAAGTTTGGTTGGTGCATAAATAAAATTGGGAGACCAAATACAAAAGTAGCCACTAGGTGTAAAATGCTTTTATAATGTATTTATTCATTTTTTTTAATGTTATTTTTTGTTACCTATGTTTTGCTTTTGGTTGCAACTAATTTTTATTTCGATATTTTTTTTTGAATGTGTGTAATGAAATATAGCATAATTGTAAAATTTCTATTAATTTATGTTATTAATTTTCAAATAATATAAAATTTGTAGGAATGATTTAAAAACATTAATGCAAGTTAATCAAGATTAAACAACAAAAAAGCTTAAACTACATGAAATATGTACTAAAGTAAAAGTCACCATTCACCATCTTTCTAAATAAAATACAAAAAATGTGATTTTTTTATAATCTAATTCAACTAAAAGTGTAAAATATTAAAGTTATTGGAAATGTATAATCATTCAAATTAGTTAGCCTCCATAAAAATGATACTTACCAGATATAAATATTTACATTTATGAAGCTATTAAGTGTGATTTAGTGGTGAGGATTTAGGTAGTATTGGAAAAGGATTTAAGCTTAAGTCCACAACATTTATAATAAAAAATAAAAAAAATACTTATGCTTACAAATAATATGCATTGATTTTCTTAAAATATTATTCTAGATTAATTGAGTAATGATTCTAAGCAACCGAACTCTTTACACTCGTTCCAACTCATATTAGAGAGTCTTTAATTGAGAGTAAATACACATAATAATTAAGTTATGCTAATGTTTATGCTGTAACATAATAATTAATTTATTACATAATAATCATCTTACATTCTGCATTTGAGCCTAGAAGCCTCAAATATAGGTACTTCACTTCTCTTGTACATAGAGAAGGAAACACAATTGTAGACTGACTGGCCAAAAAAGCAGCTGATGAAGATCATGGAGTTAGAGTCTTCACGTGCATGCCAATGGAGTTAAAGTAGATCAAGGTTAGCTTTGATAGTTTGGTTCTCTATTGGTTGGGCGTTTTGCCTCAATCATATATCACCAAAAAAAAAAAACTTATTATTAGAGTTGAGAATAAATATACATGAAATGTAACAAGCTAAAAATGTTTTTGTTTATTCTGTTAATGAAATTTTAATTATTTTATGACTAAAATTAAAAATCAAAATGTAAATTTTATTCTAACAAAGAATGTATTCAGATATCAGCATATATTTGATTTTCTTCAATAATCCAAACTTTGTTAATAACACTCTCTTTTGATATTGTAAATTATATTCTATATGAAGTTTCATGGATACGGTCATATGCCATAAGGAATTTCAATGTTACCCTAATTACTCTCATTATAAGTATATTTGTCATGAGAATAATGCTATTATTTAGAGACTTCATAGAATAAGCGTGATTTCACCTTTTACTAACAGAACGCATGCCTGATTTATTGTGAATGAAACCTTCCCCCTGCCCCCCCAAAAACAAAAACAAAAAAAAAAAATTTACTCAAACATATCTATCAAGTATTTTCAAATATATAGTATATAACACGGCAGTATAAAATGTTTGAAATTTTTAAATAAAAATTGGGGAATACATCTAGTATTTTGTTCAAGATATATAAAAAATTAATTATAATAATATAACCATATGCTAAAATTTTGAATGTCTTCCATAAAACTTTCAATTTATCTAACATTAATTATAGTAATCAATCTTGGTTAATTAGATGCTAAGGCTGCATTCAATAATGGCAAGATGTTGTAAAGTTATCAACAAATTATTAGTTTAGTGATTATACTTTAAAGTCAAAAATTTAAATTTAAATTTTAAAGTCATATTTATTAAAAAAATTATTAAAAATTAATTTAAAATATAAATTAACTTTGTAATTAATAGTAACGTAAACATAATATGTGAAAAAATAAAAAAATATATTATAAAGTTAAATGGTTAAATTCGTTATAAACATCTAAATTCCATTTCTTTGGCTTTTCTATTTAGGTACGACGAGATTATCATACATATGATTCATGATCAACAAAACAAGATCCTATATAAGATTAACATGTAATTAATTTAACAAGCCGCCGAGGATTGATGATGGGAATGGAGAGTAGGGGGCGTAGCAACTTTAGAGGACAGAGTGGAGGCAGCGGCGGGTGAGTTGGTGGGGCCCTTGTCGGGCTTGGTGGCGGTGACACGCTCGCAGCGAGGACACATGGTCAGGGTGGAAGCCGGCAGTGGCTCGCAACTGTGAGGCGAAATCACTGTAGGCGGGCCCACCTTCATGGCCCTAAGCTCCTCCACCTCCCTCTGTAGCCTTCGGTTATGCTCTGTCAGACACCCAAACCACCTCTTCAAGTACTCACACTCCATCTCTGTCTGCTTCAACTTGCTCCTGTATCACACATGCCCTAACACTCAATACCCAACACATTCATCATTCACTGTTATTATTACAGTTGCCTTGCCTTGCATGGCTCACATACTCTTCAATACACAGTTTGGTTGGTTATAGCTGTCTAGGGCTCTACCTAATGCCAAATTTTGAGAGAGAGAAAATATAAAGGAAGAACGTAAGAGGTTGTACTTTTATACTACAAAATATATTCATACCTATACCATTACTTTTTATTTGGACTTGCATTCAAAAGAAAACTATAATATTTTTTTATGAAATATTCTTGTATTACTAATAAATACATAATTAATTCTAATTTAGAAAAAAAATTATAAATAATATTTTTTCTCAACAAAATTTCTTTTAATATTCAAACTTATACACATTAACACATAATTCTCTTGTAAGATATAATTAATTTTCATTGAATTACTGTTACTACCATAATTTTGTGTTCAAAAGAGAAGGTATGTAACATAAAATAATGAATAAGCAATAATTATATATAGGACCAAAGTTTATCAGTAAAAAATGCAATTTTAATTATGCAAATGCTAACATTTGCTATTAGGAATGGCTATTGATAATTGCATTTCAGGAAGTACAATATGTAGATGGTAATAATAATGCAGCATTTAATTAATATGCATGGGTGCCCTAAAGCAACAGAAACAATCGAGTGGTCAAAGGTGCGGTTATTAGAGTGATGATCAGAGTAGCTCAGGAGGCCAAATAAACTCTATAAATGCGGTGATATCATTATGATCTTGTCTACTTTAATTTGGACAGCCATCATTGTGTTTTTTCCCCCTACACAGCCGAAATTATGGCATAATTAAATCATTAATTGCTAATAAATTATTGGGCCACCTATTTATCATAGTATAATAATAAAAGATAATAACCATAATAATAATAATAATAATAATATTATTATTATTATATATCACTTAGTCTAATACAAGATAAGGATAATTTTTGGACTTCTATTTATGTCATAAACATTAATTATGAGTTTTTTGTATTTTTTTTTCTAAACTTATGTAGGGGAAGGAATAATCGTTATACAATTGTTATTTTCTATTTTCTTAACCTATTACATTCCTTTGCAACAAAAGAAACCCCAATAATATTGTTATGCGGAGAAAGGTTTCTTATTATTACCATCCATAACAAACTAGTTTTATTTTCTTCTAAATTTTGTTTTTACACAGAGATTAAATTCAAGAAGAATTTCCGCTCTTTATTACTACAGTTTTTTAAAGAAGTGCTTCAAAACACATTTAATAAAAGATTCTAAGGGGTGACATTTTGAGCCTAGACAGTCATTTAAAGGGTCATATAATGGCTTTTGATTGAGAAGGGCACTCCCAAGATGGATTAACAAGCTTAAATTTCATATAAACTGTTTGCAAATAATAATAGCTAAGGTCAATGCTCGTGTCCTACGCAGGATTTTAGTACGAGGCAACAATACTTATAATAAATAAAGATTTATTAAAAAAAAATCAAAAGAAAGATGATATATGAAAAGCTAGATAAATTAATATATATAATATAGATAACAGTACAAGCTGACCTTGATACCCCAACAACACACATCTTCAACTTCTCTTCTATCCTAATACCAATTATATGAAAGGAATATCGTACGTAGGGAAATCTAATACTGCAAAAGTTTCGCTTTCTACTTTTCAGAGACAGTACGAATCAGATTCAGTTTTCGTTACTATATATTATTCTGTCAACGTTTCATATTCCCCTATCTCTATATACCTCCTTTGGCCCCCCAAACCCACCTAACAAAATAAGACGAAACTTAAGAATCCTTATTCTGAAGCCACAAAAAATAACATCTGTGATGTTATTATCTGCCTTTCAAAATAATAATTCAAATTATTTAGCATTAATTAAATTAATTAATCAGCCATTGGGTAGAAATTAAATTTAATGAGTTAATTACCTGGCCCTACGATTCTGAAACCACACCTCCACTTGCCTGGGCCGTAGCTTCAACTGCAGTGCCAGTAACTCTTTCTGCTTCTGCAAACAAAGTAAACTAAAACAATCATAAATATCATAATAACCAATAAATGAAAGGAAAGGAAGAAGAAGAAGAAGAAGGAGAAGAAGAAAAGCGCTTGCTATAATAGGTTAAAGAGAGAAATATTATATATATATATATATATATGTATGTATATATATTGTACTGGGTTCAAGGTGTGATTTTGTCTGAAGCCCTCTTCAAGGAGACGAGACTGTTCCTTTGTGAGACGGAGTTTCTTGCGGGAATGGCCTCCATTAATGCTGCTTTCTTCTTCATCTTCCATGGCTGATGCAACCATCCATTCTTCTTCTGAGGGTACTTGGTTTATATCCAGCTCTTTCACTGTAATTAATACAAAACATTATTATATGTTTATGTATAAGTATATACGATCACCGGCAGTATTTTAATCAGCTGTATTGTATCATACTACATATATTTAACTAGTAGAATTATAAAAGACAAAAATTATTGTTAGGTATGATCTTTATAGATGATGGGAACACTACTTCTCCGCAACCTCCTAGCAAAAGAATGAGAGAGGCAAAGACAAAAAGTGGTACGACGGTTAAGTAGCTATGGCCATGGAATGGAAGAAATCCTGGGCATGTCAAATATTGATCCATTGTGACTTTATTTTTTAAGAAAGGTAGAAAAAGATACATGACAAAGGGGCCACTTTTGCCGAAAGACAATTCTGCCGGAAATGAGTAAAAATAATCATATAATAAATCAGGCAGAAAAATAATATAATTTTCCATGAAATTAGACAGTGATATTAGCAAGAACACGAGATAGGAAGACGATGATAATGATAAAGATGAAGATGATGGTATCAGAGAGAGTAAAAGGAAGAGACCTATAAATAAGGTGCTTACCAGATGAAGGAAGAGGCGGTGGTGAAGCAAAGCCAGGGATTGATATGGTCAATTCCAAACTGGACGAACTTCTAGGTAAAACCGCCATGGGAGATGCTGCTCAGAAATAGAAAGCAAATATTGAAGAAGAGGATCAAGTATAAATATATGGTGACGGGCAAGAAGAAGAAGAAGAAGGAGGAGGAGGATCCCTAACCTAAAAGGAGAGAAAAAGGTAAAGTGAAAAACAGAAAGAGGACATGGAATTGGAAAAGGAAAGATGAAGAGTGAAGAGAGAAGCAGTATTAGAAGGCGGTTGTATCAATATTAATATTAAAAAATGTTTGGAGAAGAAAATGGTGAAGATGGAAAGGTCAAAATATCAATAGAAAAGTCGGAGGGGTAAAGAAGGAAAAGTCGGAGAATGTGTAATTAGGGTTTCTGACTGTGGTCGCCAAAGTCAATATGTCTGACCCGTGTGATGGGGGACATGTGTCAGGTTGAGTGTAGGAGACTAGCCGGCAGGTTTTGCTATTTTGGATGGAAAATAAATACTCCCTCAACCAAAAATGCGAACATATAAAAAAAATTATTGAATTATTTTAATATTAAGAATTCTTTTACTTAAATATATTTTTAACAGAATAATTCATAAATAAAAATTCATCAGATAAATTTTAGTTAATAAAAAGAGGTAAATTTTTTATTATATTTTCCTTAAAAGAGAAAATTTTTGTAACATTTAATGAAGAGTTAAATTAAATAAAATTAAAATTAACAAATGAATTAATGAAATCTTATTTTAAAAAAGTATGAATTAGAAATAAAACTCAAACCACTAGTTATTAAAAATAGTGAGAGTTTTCATTTATTTAAAAAAATTTTGAATTATTATAATTTTAATAAAATTATTAAATTTGTTAATTTTATAAATTAATTTATGAAATTTAATATTTAAATTTTATTAAATAAATATATAATAAAAGTTAATCTGTAAAATAATATTTTAACAATAAAAATATAATATTAAAAAAAGAAGGAGGTTTCAGAGGTTGAGGTCTGCTGTTCGCTGAGAGGTCAGTCGGTGAAATGATTGGGAAGCCTAGACTAGACTGCTAGGCCCTGCAGCCCCTTCTCTTCGTTCGCAGACCAACCGGTTTCACTGTCCCCACAAACAAAACAAGCAAACACAAAGTGGTCTATTACTTTTTAGTCTTTCTGATCAACAGAGCCACGACTCTTATGATTACCTGCGCGAATTTATAGTAAATTAATCGCAGTTGTTTTCAGATTTTACGATGTCGTATTTAGCTTTCTTAATAATATACACTTCCAAATAACTGTTAAAAAATTGTAACAGAATTAAATTGTTAACATTGTAGAACATATAAAAATAGTGAATCTTATCAGGTTTATGTAGCAAAAATAATTTATGTTTTATGGATAAAAGTTAAGTCAAGTAATAAAAAAATTAATTTTTAATGTGATAAAATAAGGCTCAAATTTTTATTAAAAATAAAATTTATTTTAAAGTATTTAATGATGTAATAAAAAGATTAATTTTTTAATTCAAAAAATTAAAATTTATTTTAAATTTATCTCAAAAAAATTAAATTATATTTCAAATTATTTTTATGATAAATTACTTATTTTTAGATTAAAAATATATTATTTTATTTTTGTCTTAGAAAGATATTAGTGTCATCTAAAAATGAGATACTTCATAAAAAAATAGTAAATCATAATATATATATATATATATAAATCACTTATATAATATTTATAATAATAGAAATGAACGATAAGGTTAATTTTATGAATAGAATTTATATACATTCAATTAAAATATTTTAATGAAAATTAAAAAGGGAAGAATTAAGATCGTTTTGGTTGTCTGACTTTGTGTTGTCCAATGAGAAATGAAGTTGGTGTCTGAATTATGAGGGGAGACATTGGTTGGGTGTTTGACAAAAAGCAAGAAAAGGCGTGGCATTGGGGTGGGTGGACAAAACAAGTTGTTCAGATGGGCTTCAGTGCAATTGTGTAATGGAAAGTTATGTATGGTTTTTGGGCATTGGATGGATTGAATGAACCAATTTAATGCTTGTTGACTCTTCCCACCTTGTGACCAACCCTAGCACTTTCTTTACACATTTAGCGCCAATCTGACACATTCACTAGTCTTTGGTTAGAAAAACCAACCTTTAATTTCATACCGTATCTCTTTCAAAATATTTGTTGTTTTATTTTTTTATTTAATTTAATTATTACTCCTTCTTATTTTAATGTACAAGAAATAGACATAAAAAATAAAAAGATATTAAATATTTTTAAAATAATAAAATATTCTCTTATTTTTTAAAAAATGTTTTTAAAAAATTTAATCAATTGAATAATTAATAAAATTATTTATTTTAATAAAAATAAAAATTGATAAAAAATAATTAGTACTATTTTGATATTGAAAAAGTGATAATTGAGAAAATTATCACTTTTTATACAAAGGACATTTTGAAAAAAATAATTTTTTAAAATCAAGATAATTTAATAATTTTTATGCATTTTTTAAAAGATATTCTCTTTAATTTAAAATATTTGTCATTTAAGATTAATGCATAAAATGTCAAAAAATTATTAAATAATCTTAAATATTTTCTTATAACTTAAAATAAAAGAGATAAATAAATTTAATTAGGTATTTAATAAAAATAATATTTATAATAAGAATATAGTTAAAAAGAAATAATTAATATTATTTTAATTTTTAAATAATTATTTAAAAATAAAAATTATAAAACAGCAGCTATTTTAGACTTTAGAAACAGGTTATGTACTCATTTTCATAATCTACATCATTTTGACTGAAACAGCTTTAAGCAGGGTCGACTCGATCAACAATTTTCGTACTTCAAAGGTTGAATCAAAGGGACTAAAGTTGAATTCAGCCCTAAACAGTTTGAATACTCCAAGTTTTAAGTATAAAAGTATTAAGCTTTGAGTTCAAAATACGTCAATGAGAGCGATGCAAAAATGTTGAAACATCTTGGAAGCTGACACAGTTTTATTCTTTTATGAAGAGTATATTCCTAGAAGACAAAGGAAAAAAAATAAAGAAAAGTATTTGATGTGACAAAGATTCGATGAGCATCTTGGATGGTTTAGTTTAGCAATTTCATTAATACTGATGGGCATGCGTTTGATAAATTATTTACACCATTTTTTATGAAGAAGACATAGAGCTCAAGTTCTCTCTAATATCATATATTATTTCTAAATTAAGGAATAAATTTGATAGAAATAATAGGACACAAAATATACCTTTAAATTTAAAGTTTTCATATACTTCTAAAATTTTATATTAGTCTATAACTAATTTGCCTTCCATATCTATGTAACTCTAAATTAATATTATATATGCTTCACTAAAAGAATAAATATTAACCATTCAATTACATGATTTAAATATAATTATTTAAATTTGATGTGCTAGATGCACACAAATATTCACAAACATACATTGCAATTGATTTTTATAAAAATTAGTTGTATTATTCATTTTCTAATTATTTTATAATCTATCATCAAGAAAAGAAAAAACTTAGTACAAATATCCAATAGTTAAATGGTCAAATTGATCTAAATCATCAATGAAAACTAAAATTTTATGTTAGGTTATCTAATATATATATTAATTTATTTGTGTGTAAGGGAGAGTGGGGCCTCCTTGAGGGGCTTTTCTATTGCCAAAATTGGAACTTGCTTCTATTCTTTTAATTAACGGTTAAAAGATTAAATTTTTTTAAGATATAAAATGTATTCAAATAAATTTTATTTTTTAATTAAATATTTATATATATAATTTAATTTAAATTCAGAATAATATGTTTAAAAAATATAATTATCTATTAATTATATTATATCTTATTATTATAAGTTGCTTTCTATTTTTATTTCTTAGGAATGACTCACTTCCATTTACTCATTGGCGAGTCATCTTCCCAAGAAACTTCAATTAAGATTAGGCCCACCATATTTATGGGAAAAAGCAGCTCTTGCAGCAACTAAATGCCTACAAATTTTTTTAAAGCTTTTGAAATTATAAATTTTACAAATTTAATAAATTTAATATTATATTTTTTAAATAAATATTTAATAATAATTAATTCATAAAAATAACATAACTATATCTATATCCAACCGAACTCTCATATGAAAGAAAAAAAGAAATTTAATAATTCTATTCTTATAATTTAAAATTTATAAAAATTTTACTTAAAAAATGTAAATTATTAAATTTAATTATTTAATTTTATAAACTAAATTATATAATTTAAGTAATTTAATAGCTTGTATTATATTTTATAAACTCTTAATTACCCCCTTATACGTGCGACTAGCATAACAAAAAGAGAGAGAGCAACTGTTTGTCATTCTTTTCTTCTTGTTTCCCCATGCTACGTTACATTCTCCTCCAACAATCACTCTACCAACTGATTTTCAACATGATTTAAGTTTGGCACATCTAATATTCAATATACTTAACTATTAGGGCTTCTCAAAAACTCTTTACATTCATTTGAATTACAATTAATCTCGTGCAAATTAACTTGTTTTATTTTATTCTTGTAAAACAAAAATTATATATAGAATCAATTAATCTATAAATTTAAGTTTTTAGATAAAATTCCAATAAAATATAAAAAAAGTAGGGTGTGAAGAATTGATCTTTTAATTAATTAGTGATAGAGGCTCTACTATGTTAAAGAAACATATATAACAAAAGCTTTTTTCGTGGTAACATCTATGGCAGTAGTTTAAATTACAAGATGAAGGGCTAGTAATCTTTTTTACTTAATATTCATCCTCCTTGAATGTCAAGACAGAACACTCAAGTGTAGAAATAATATTTGAAATGTGAAGATTAAGGAATAGTCTTTCTTGAAAAATAATATATAAATACTATTATAAATTTTTATTGATATTTATAACATGTTTTATTTTAAAATATAATAATTTTTTCTCACCTTAATCCTTTTCTGCTAAAAAAATACTAAACATCTTAAAGGGTTAAACACTCAAATAAAAGTTTTAAAAATAAAAATAATTTTTATATTTAGTAAGTTGGATTTCCTCAATTTATATTGTTGAAATAAATTAAATGTTGCTTAATTATTCTTATATCATTGGCCTTGGGAAATGAGACATTATAAAAATGAGATTTAAATTTTTTTATGTTTATTTATTTATTTATAATTTTTATTTATTTTTTAATATATTTTATACATTTTATTTTTTTCTTCTAATAACTTTAAGATATGCTACAATATATATCATGCAGCTTGTAATTGCAACAATGCAGGTGACCATAGATATAAACGAACATGAATATTTTGTTGTAAAGATAGAGAATTATAATGAATATAAAAAATAAATTTTAATAAAAATAAAAATAATATTCTTATAATAATTTATAAAAAAATTCAAATCAAAAAATTCAAATTCCACGTAATACACACACTATTGTGCAGACCACGAATTGTTCTTTATTTGTCCCGCACGGCTAGACGCGACTTTGAAAACAGGGTGCAGCGCGGAGGAAATTTATGGCAAAAAGCATGGGAGGGTGGGCCCCCACTGATTATTGGGTCAAGGACAATACATGCAACACGGAAGCCGTGGACCCCACCAATTGCCATGGTTTTTTGGTGGGGAGCCATGGGGACCTACTTGTCTGCCTGGCCTTTTCTACGTAAGTTGTGGATTGGCCATGTATGAAATTTATCATTTCTTGTAATCCTATTGGATAACATGTGCGCCCCATCTTCTATCCCTTATTTCTTACATAATGTGGAGAAGAATGCATACAGGTTCGTTTAATTTTAGATAATTACAAGTATATTATTTTAATTATAAAAGTTAATAAATATTTTTTAATTATTAAAATAATATTAATACATATATTTATTTATTTATAATTAAATTTAACAATCACATAATTTATATATAACTATTAATATATATGATAATTTGTTATTGGTTAGTTAAATGAATTCAAAGAAAAATTAGGTAGAAATGAGACAGAAAAAGAAGGAAGCAAAATAATTTTTTATTAATTAAGATTAATTTTACTACTTTATTATTATTTTTATTTTTAAGTTTAATTATGTCAATTGAATAGCATTCTTTTTGCTTACCTATACAATTGAGGTGTCACTCCTCTATATTATGGTTTTAGCTTCATTTTAAATTTAGAGAATTAAAAGTTTAACTTTAATGCACACATATGTGCCTTCTAATCAAGAGCATATGATTTCAAAATATAATCTTTCTTTTTAAATACTTAACAAAGAAAATTTTTATTTTAATATAAATTTAATTATTTATGACATATCAACAAGTAAGTTATTTTTTTGGATTATAATATATATTTTAGTTTTACGTATATATTCCATTTCATATATATAAGCTTAAAACATTTAATTCAGATCAGTAATAAAGGATAAAATATTAGTAGAAAATTTTGCTATAAAATTTAATATTTTTCATAATCAATGATAAAAAAAAATATATTTTCTTTAAGGAAAAAAAATATAATATACCTTTTTAATTTTTAGTCTTTTATAAAGTATACTCATTTAATTTTAATTTATATATAAATATATTCATTTAATTTTAAGTAATTTATAAATACACTCTTTTAACTTATAAAATAAAAAATTAATAAAAAATTATATATATTAATAATCACATGAAAATCATGTTATTATTAAATTTAATTGCAGATAAATAAAATGAGTGTACTTGCAGTGTTTTGATAAATTAAGAGACTTGTTAACTTTTATAGTTGAAGAATATACTAGTAACTAATTTAAAATTAAATAAGTATATATATATATATATTTTTCTTAAGAATGGAATATGATATTTACTCAAAATGATAGTTGTACAAAACTATATACATATTTTATGCATATTCTCATATTTTTAACTTTTTTTCTCTCTCTTAAATTCAGATTTTTGCACCCTCAGTTTTGAGATTTAAACTTTTATAAAAGAGATTGGGTTAATTTACATAAAATCTTTCTACGTTTAGGGTTTTGTACAATTTATTACATTGCATTCTGAATTAAACTAATTCATTCCCTCTTGTACTTTCAATTTGTTACATTCTATCCCTATTGTTAATTCTTCATTAAAAATCAACAACGTTGACTTTTTTAAGTATGTTGACATCTCATGTGAATCTTACATGATTAATTAAGTCCTAAATCACTCCAAATTTTAACCATCTACAAATAAAATCATCGGCCTTAGCATCAACCCCGTCATCCTCTCCTAGCGACGCTATTTCAGTCCTTTTACTTCTCTTTCTTGAACCCAATATCTCGCCAATTTCTTCATCTTTTCCGATAACGACGTCAATGTTGATTCCTTATGCGTGTCTCCGATGTGCTCCTCCTCACCAAATTTGCGTGCCCATGACTCGAGTGCTGATCTGAGTTTGGCTCCGAAGCGTTAACCTTAGCTTCAGATTCTTTCCGCTCTTGATGAGTCTGATCAGCAGAGATGAGAGAACTAAATCAACTAATGGACTTGAGCCTCTCCAAGATCGACGGATTCTGCAATTGTTGGGGTGGGTCAGGTAGAAAATACTTTGTTTCTACGGTTTGTATTTGTTGAGATCAACATTGAAAGACTTAAAAGTTGCCCTACTAGAGACGGTGCTTGGAAGACCAGAGGTGAGTCTTGAACGGTTTGAATAAACTCGGTCGTTGCAAATGTTGTTTCTTACTTGTATCGGTGTAACAGATGGCGATCCCAATCAGGAAGATCTGTTCCCACTTTGCTCGAGGGGTTCAAACTTGAGAGTTTGAAGCATGAAGCACTAGCACTATATGTCTTCCACATTAACGGGAAAGTTTGGGATCGATGAAGGGAAAGAAGAAGGTAAAAGGGTTCGATGTTGTTGGGGATGATGGTTGAAATTTGCAGTGATTCAAGGCTTAATTCATCATGTAAGCCTCAACATGAGAAGTGAACATACTAGATAAAAGTTAACGTTATTAAATTTGGATGAAGAGTTAAAAGTGGAGTAAATTGCAACTAATTGAAAGTTAAGGAGAGTGAAATAGTTTAATTGAAATCACAAGATGATAAATTATTTAAGTCCCTATTTGTTTTTTTTTATGACAAGAAAAATAATAAGACATTTGATACACCCAAAATCCCAAATTTGAATTCAGAATTTTGAAGGAAAAAACACTTAAATAATAATTAGATGTCATTACACCATTAATAATACTAACGAACTTGTTGCATTTCTAAGTCAACATATATTAATACAATTTTTCAACTAAAATACGTTAATGTTTTCCTTTTTCACGCGAAACAAGAAAAAGAAAGAAATAAGCTTTCAAATTTACCAAATGCTGTTACGGCAGAGAAGCAAAGCATCATGGCTGGAAAAGAAAAAACAACGCTTCAAGATATCGCATATACTACAGCTGCCTAAACGATATTCGCGATAACTTACCAGAAAAGGGCAGATCCACCAAAGCACACCAAGAGCATGGTGACTTCAGAATACCACATCAACAGTCAGTCACCTAGTAGGCAAAGCGGGTGCCTCATGCTGAGCTCCAGTTTGAGCGCAGGGAATTGCTCCAAATCATTTGAAGCGCTTACAATTTTCTGCAATGCAAACAAATACTGTTATTAGACGTATATCATATGGAATTCAGCCACGTAAGTACGTGATCAGACTTAGTCAATTGTCACATTATATTTTAACCAACAGCCACCACAGAGTTCAAAGAAAAAGCGTTGTCACTAGAGATCTCAACATATAACAATTGGTAACTACTGTAAGCTCAAGTCATCAATGTAATTCAGATAGTCTAATATTTTAGTCCTACTGGAGAATAGAACATGCATCTAACCCTGAGTCTTAGATTAAAAGTGAATAATGCCCATACATAGGAAGCATCGACACAAGCAAAAATTTCAATCGTTCTTCTTGCCATTTGTGTCCTACATCATGCCATCTGCATTTTTCAATTCTTCCTGCATACCAGCTGGATGTTTAAAATTTGCTGTAGCCTATGCTTGACATACAACATAATTCAATAGGCATTTTAAATTTGTATTCTGTAAGCCTATGAGGTACCAAAACTTGATTTTTGGCAACATATCCATACTAAATACGTACCTGAGTATGAAACTCGTATAACTTGTAAATTTCATTACAAAATTAAAGTGGGTTGAGTTTTAGGTTATTGACAGTCCTGAAAGCTAAGCATGGGCCGAAGAATAGTTTTCATGACTCTAACATGCCTGATCACGTGACAGATCACTAAGCTTAAAATGAAGCAACTGAACAATTATTACACTAAAGCAACAAAATACCAAATAATAACTCAATAACTGTGAGGCATACTTTAAAACAAATGTTTTCCAGGGCAGCAAGGTGAGCATCTTGTAAGATATTTCCATCAACTTCCAGTCTGGCAATGGGAAACTCTGGAAGATGTCCTGACTGTTTCTTGCCAAGCAAATCACCAGTTCCACGTAATGAAAGGTCCATTTTAGCAAAGATAAAAGCCATCTGATGATTGCTCCAAAACTTTCCATCGACTTAGGCTACTGGCAGTGGATGCTATCAGTACACATTTCGGCTTCCTTACTCCACGCCCAACCCGTCCTCTAAGTTAGTGCAGTTATGCGATTTCAAACCTCTCAGCATTCATCACAACCATCATAGATGCATCTGGAACATCAACACCAATCTCAATTACTTGTGTGGAAAGTAGTATATGCATTTCTCTAGTCTTAAACCTTCTTAACACTTCCTCTTTTTTATCACTTTTCATTTTTCCATGTAACAAACCACAGTTGTGTCCTTGAAACCGATGTGAAACAAATTCAAGATCTGCAGAAGCCGCACGAAGCTGAGGTAGCTGCTCAGAATGTTCAATAACTGGATAGACAAGATATAATTTCCCCCCATCTTCCAACTCATCCATCATCATCTGCCATACTTGACACCATTTACATCAATATCTTAAGGAAGACAAATGGACATAAATAATCAAATCCAATTCTGATCTTATAATAGACATAATATCTCATATTCACAAGCAATTATGCATGATACTTGTGTCATAGGATTCACAAACTTCGAAAACCAAATAAAAACTGGCATCTGAATGTGCCATTTGAGTGGGTGAAAATAGAGCAGTAACCTAAACGAGAAATCTTTCCAAATTTCTGTAACTTGTGATGAAGAACCCAAATGTCAGACCTAAACTCAGCCTGTGTTCGGATTATTATTTAATATCAGTTGCCTAAATAATTGGTGTATTATAAAGTTAATCAGGTCACCAACAGTTCAGATTTCATCTGGGTCAACTACTGAACAAAATAGATTAAAAGGTTTGGAGGGGTCAAAGCAACATATATACTGCACTATTCGATAGGTACACTGTAATCTTATATATCTCATGACACATTTATATACAAATAAAAATTAAAAATAAAGCTTGTTATATTCTTCCTTTATCATAAGCATAACACTAGCGTTTATCCAAAATAAATAAGATTAATGCTCGCACAAATACAACATATTAATCCATTGCTAAGTTAAATGTTCAGTTGCATGGCAGAAAAATTAAAATCATCGTCAAATAAAGTAGTGACAAATCTGATATGAATGAATCTAATTTGTGCGTGCAAGGAATGCCTGATCTTCTTATTAACAGGAGATATAAGTTGCATGCCGGACAAATGTACATTGAAGCCCATAACTAAGGATTCAATACCTGGATTAATGAAATTGGGGAAAAATTACCAAAAACAATAAAGGAAGGAAAAAGTACAAGTCCCATTAAAAAAGATCAGAAAGCTATAACTAAGTATATTGATAGATTTTAGAATTGTCACCTTGTAGACATTCTCAAATCCTTCATCATTTCCTTCACTTGAGCATGTTTGAACTGGAATTCTACCTGGTGGTAAGTCAGTTATCTGTATTTAAAGAAGCCAAATAAGTACTGTTAGCAACTGAAAAGCGATTCACATATTAAAATTGAAAGTTGGTAAAAACAAACCAAAAGGCAAATGAACCTAAGCGGCAGAGGTTTTCTTTTTTAAAAAGAACAGTGATGGTTCCTTTTTCTTTCTTTTCCTTCTCGTCTGGTAAAAGAATCACACGTGAATTAACAGGGAAGATAGGAAAAATGACTGCCATATACAGCCAACGAGCATAACATGAGGATGTAATATAGATTATAGAAGACAAAAGTCTGGGACTCGCTAGTCTCCTACAGTCCCTCGTGTGATGGAAACTGTCTAGAGCACTATAAAGTAGCGACATAACTTGCTCCTTGGAGTGTCCAATATTTTAGCAGAAGAGCCTCTATGATGGGTAATGACACAGTAGAGGCATGAGCAGATACAAAACTTCCAAAATTAAGCAACCGGTGAAAATTTTCAAGCAAATCTTGACTGATTATTGGGAAAGATGTCAACAATAAATGGACTGCATCAACAATTAACGCTTGCAACACAGCATAGAATTAAAGAAAAAAAAGGTGCAAAAAATTCACCTTGCCACTGACACTTGCTATATCTCCCTCTTGATACTTCTCTTCAAGACTTTTTAGAAAGGTCTATAGGTAAAACGAGTGCCCCAGAAAATTTTCTTAAGATGCAAATAGATTATCTTCTTTCCCCCATCAGTATCATCACTAGTCACATGCTCAGAAGCTGGTTGACTGTCTGCTACCTGACAACCGACAACCACCTCAAGAAATGAAAATGAGTAACTAGCTTTAACTCCCCCGCAATTGAAAAGCTAAATCTTATGAAAATAATCAATAAAGTTCCACCTGCTTGTGAAGATGTTCAGACAAAAGTACAAGAATAACCACACTGCTAAATGATTACATACACATAAATACTTGCACAGGTGGATTGTGCACGTGCTGACATTTACATAGGCTAATGCAAAACTTGGTTATAGAAGCAAAGAAGTAATGGCTTAAAAAGTGTGAATATTTGAAAGTTGAGGTACTAGACCAAGAATAGAGAAAGATGCATAAACAATTTATTTAGCACAAGAAGGAAGAGAGAAGATGATACACACACACACACACATACACATACTTATATGAGTGAGTAACTTAGACAGACATGAAATGAAAAACTTTAGCAACCTTAAAAGGTCAGGCAGGAATTTTAAGCTTCAGAAACGGAGTTGCGTACTGTTAAAAAACTTTCAGCATATGGTGATGCTTGAATAAATGCTAATCTTCTTAGAAGACAACAATATTAGATAATGAGACATTGTATATGAATCAAGATTGCCCCAATCAAGTACTGTGTAAGCAACTCATATATATTTGCGTCATTATGCATCATGGCTGTTTAGAAAAACCTTATGCATCATATCTATATTTGGAGTCTCTTGTGCTCTTTCTTTCCAATATGATAAAATTTCTTCTTTTACAAGGAGAAACAAACCTGTTCGTGTAATAGATCACATTATGTTGTAGTGGTACCACTTTTAAGACATGCTTACAGTTGAGAGATGGCAAAGTAAAGTTGCATGGAGTATATTTAAATATATCATCCAACCCATAATTCAATTGACAAAGCAAACAATTAGAGTGTGTATGGCCAAGAGAAAAGGACACAAGCATGCATAATCTGTTAAAGAAAACTAATAATAGAGAAATAGAGAACAGTTACCTTGAAGATAAGACTTTTCCAACAAAAATCAAATACTACCCATTAGCAATTTCAGCATGTGCATTCTGTAGATCAGCATAAGTACGTGGAAAATGGTGCAGAAATTTTTGCAATTACATGAAAGGAAAGGGCATCACTGTGAGCCCAATCCATCTTACAAAACTAAAAAATCTAAAGGATTACATGTTTTGTAAACATTATAGGGAACCCACTGTGTGAAAGCCACAGTCTTCTAGCTGTCAGCAGTGCCTTTTACTTAATTGAGGTATGCAAGTGATAGATTCGTCAAGAAATAACTCATTTGGAGTAAAGTTTAATTCTGCGTGCAGCCCTTCTTTCCTGAGAAAATCCTCCATGGTGACATGAAGATCCAATTTTTCTTCATATTTGGAAGACAATGAATGGAAAGATGAAGGACATGTGTAAGAATCTTCCTCCCTCAGAGAAGCAGATTTTACACTGGAATAAGGGGCAAACAGAGAAGGCCATGCTTGAAATAGAGCATTTTGCATCTGCCTTGCCTCTGAAGAATTAGTAAAATGGTGTTCAATATCTTCTAAAGCTAAAATGCTTGTCATACTGTGGTAGGATGTGTTCCCATCATATAAATCAACTTGAGGAGCACTACCCAAAATGATTGATGGAAATTTTCTACATGCCAAGGAAATTTCCAGATCATATATGGCATCTTTAAGATTCATATCAGATTCCATTTTACCGCCTCCATTTCCAACTAGATCTGGAAGATTATAATCCATAAGAACTGGTACCTATAAGAATAATCAATTGCATCCAAAGTTAGCATTGTATGTGCAGTAATAAACAAAAACAATAACAAACTAAGTCTTATCTCATTAGATGGGGTTGGTTACATGAATCAAAAGATGCCATTGCATTTGTTAAAAAACAAAATCCTCAGAAATTTCATTTAAAAGATCTTTTTTTATAATTTCACCTAATATCTTCTTAGGTCTTCCTCTACTCCTTTTAATTGGACTTTTCTCCAATTAAAAAGAATTCATAGAAACAGTAATAAACATTTATCAAAATATTTGTACCTGCTAATTTATTTTAAGTTCTTTACTATAAAAGGAATTCCTGGATGCAATCTATCAACAATGCATGGAAGGTTCAAACAGTTATGATGAGGATGAAGCTAAAGAGCACATAGCCTTTCAGCAATGGGTCTTGCTATATAACTATTTCTTATTCTCATGAAATTCATTCATTTCAATGATGCGTCCTGCGATATGATGGATCTTCTTATTGATTTCAACACAATTACACAATACAAAACACACACAGAGGCCCAGATAAGGCCAGCCACTCACAATACAACGAAGATCACTCAATCTATTCCCCCCAGTCAGAATTTGAGGTCCAGAAGCCTCCCACAGGTCCCAAACCACTTGTCTGAAACTGTTCTGTCCTAAAACACACATACCATAGAATAACTGTCTTCAACTGCATAAGACCAACCCACATAACTTATGGCAGTAAAGATTCTGCCCCTTGACAGACCATTTAACCCAACTTAGGGCCACGTCTCCCTTGGTAAACCCTTAAGATTGGTGGTCTATCAAAATATAGACTGTAAATAACCTCCAGAATATGTAGCCTATCTGCAAAGCATAAAAAGGACTTCACACGAAAGATTCTGCTACACAGCCAATGATGCTTTTAGATTATAGTAAGTGCACATTTTAGAAAATAAAACAAAGCATCATAAACCATGTCAGTTTAGAAAGTGACAACCACAAGGAAGGTCATAAACGGACGTCTCTCTACGCCAAAGAGTCCATCTTCATTACTAACCTCAAAACCCATTTTATCACTTAACACAAATTGAATTTATTGTAATTTGTAGACCACTAATCAAACAGCCTCACTTCCCATTTTGGGACCAAGATTTAGCAAATTTGTACCAGAAGCCCTTCATTGATTTGCACAGAATCAAAAGTGAACCACAACTAGTCAGCTAGGGGTCCAACTGAGCCAAATTATGCTAGATCACTAAATATTCCTGCTTGACTCACAATCTCTTCACCACAGTTGGAGCTCAAGTCAAGTACAAGAACAGCCTTTAGAAAAATTTGCAAGATCATATTAACGTTTGTGCATGGTTGAGTACAGAAAAGGCAATCATTCATTTAATTAAAGAGGACTTGTATTCATGTAAACTCCAATATGTACAAGAGTTCAAGAAGACAGGAACTAAACCCTAATTGCTCCTACTTCATAATGGAAAGAAAAAAATATTACATTATTGATAGATAAGAAATAAATCAAAGAAGACTTCAGATTTGCATCAAGCATGGAAAACAACATAAAGACCTACCTCACCCTCTCACCCAATAACAAACACCAACGTAAACAAGCATCTTACCTTATTATGCAACCTTGAGCTGCTTCTTGCACCACATTTGTCTATTTCCTCCAATAATTTCTCTGCAAACTTATGCTTTGATTGAGAACAAATTTTACAAAAGTTCGAAAAGAGAAAGTTATTACACCTGTGAAACGTAAAGTATTTTAGTTTCATACCCATTTGCCCCCAAATTTCATTCCTTATGACAGGCCTACACTTTAAATGAGAAATTGTAACATACCTCATTCTTCTATTTAAAAGCCCCCGATATCCTCTCCCACCTTGAACGAGTATAACATTTCACAGTTGCCTCCCACTGAAACACTGAAAAGACACTAGTGTTAATTGCAAAACCTAAAGTTCAAAGAAACAAAGTAAATCTACAATATTGGCAAGAAACAAACTGTCTTAAAAGCTTTAGGACTCGGGTGCAGGCCCAAGCATGGTTATTATCTCTAATATCACCATCAACTGAAAGCCTTTTAGACTTGAAGGGTGAACAAAGCACAAGCTCAATCAAACATTTTACTGAAATATGCTTTAAAGATGAAGAATGGGTGTGGCAAGGAACAAACTCTTGACACTTGATCATGAAAGATCTAATAACTTGTCAAAAAAAAAAAAAACTATACCAAAAGATTAAAATGTATAGGTTCAAGAATGATTTATATCTCTAACAAAGAAAATTAAAAAAAAAAATTGATTGCATTGTCCAAATACATTAGTATGGTTGCATTATAAGCTAATGATCATGGTATAAATGCATACAAGAATTATGAATTAAAAGAATAAATGAAATAAATTATATATGTTTGCCAAGTTGAACGTGTCAAATAACAAATAAGTTACAGTTCTGCATTCTAAAAAGTACACAGAATGGCAAAATTACATTACTTGAACAATAAACTGAGATAAAGTATTGCTTGCTATGCCTGAATTATAGTAGGGCTGAGTAAAAGGAAAACCCAAGAGAGGAACCTAGAAAGTTAAGTCCATATTCCCCAGAACCAGAGAAATTATCCTGTAACAAACTCAAAAAAAAAAAAAAAAGCTAAAAGGTGTTTTCTGACAAGTGGGAGCAAAAGGATGGAAGAAAACTTGACCGTAGACAAAGAGGACTGGTATTCCCACTCTATATAACCAATATATAATGCATGTGAAGAGTGATTTTGGAGAGGAAAAACTTGAGAGACTAGTCTCTCTCTGATGGTATATATAATCAGCTTGTACAAATTACAATGTTAAAAGTGAGGCCTAATCAATGGACTAATTACATGGCTAATTGGTAGGAAACTAATTACAACACTAGAAACACATGACTAACTTACATAAGTCAATGTTGGGTGTTTTTTGGGTCTTCTTACTCAAAAAGCTAGTTTATGAGGTGAGGCTTTCCCTCATCTTTATACACCAACACCCAGCCCCTTCCACAACCAATGTAAGACAACCCAACAATCTCCCCCTTCACATATCAGGCCTAGGTTGGATTACACTCTTCAACCTAATTTCCCAGCCCACATAAGATCTACCATCTGAAGACCCAGCATCATCAGGTGCAGGCAGGATCATTTCATTTGCTTGAAGACTTGGTAGAAAGTTGTTGCAACCTGAGCTCTGGCCCCTTGCACAATCAATCTGGGATAACCTCCATAACTTGGCTTTGATACCACGTGAGTGATTTTGGAGAGGAAAAACTTGAGAGACCAGTCTCTGTAGTGCTCAATGTGATCTTCCCCACCATGACCCAATTCTTTTATTTCCAAGAATAGATTCAGCAGATAGAAAATACAAGATTACCATTCTACTCTTATTTATTACTACCTACCACACAGTGATGACTAATTATAATTGTCATGTCCTTTTTTATCATTTCAGCTTCAAATTTTATTTTAGAACTTTCATCCAAACACAATCATTTCTTCTAAAATAAGTTTTGCAATAATATTTCCAAACACAAATCAATTCTTACAAAATAAATTTTCCAGCATCGATTTCCTCAAAATTAATTTTACCAAGAATCAATTCTACTCACTAATCCAAACAAGTCCAACATGGCAAGGATTTAAATTGTCTGCAAGTTAATATCAATTAAAAAAATGTAAGTTAGGCTACAACTCCAAGCTTGACTCACATACTCACTATAACATAAAAATACAATAATCATTATTAGATTAAACCTGCAGGAACTTAAATACAGAACAGCTTACAAGGATTACCTTCAACTTCCAAGCTACACTAAAATTGCCAGGTCAAAAGTGTCTAAAACAAAGTTGTGATACAATTCCAAACCTGACTAGCATAACCACTATACCGTAAAATAATTATTAGAAGACCAATATTGTAGGAACACAAATACAAAACAGGTAAGCAAGAATGCCTTCAAATTCTAAACTATACTAAAACTTCCAAGTCAAAAATGTCTAAAATTCCAAAGAGGTCAAAGAAGAATTAAGTATAATAGAAAGTAATAGCCTCAACAATCCAGGTGATGAAAAACATAGGTAATGCAGGACAAAAGGGGTTATTATATTATATGTTGGTTTAGGATGACTTTATCAAAGTTTGCACCAATTAGATTTAGAGATCATATTAGTTATTTTACTTAATTGGAGCCTTATTAGGATACTATATGGATTAAGAAATTTCTGGCAGATCGTTTTCTAGTCAATTAAGTTATGTCTATAAAAGGGCCTGCTATGTGTGAAAGGAGAAACAACCTATATGTTCAGTATTCAGAAATGAATATCATTCCAAGTATTTTCCTTCGTTCTTTTTACAAAGTTTCTGCCCAGTGGTTTCCATATCATTTTGTATAACAATGACTACCTTTTTCTTTTGCCATTCAATCCTATGCCACTAAGGAACATAACTTCCGCATTATGATCTTACAGCTCAACATTGCATTGAGGGAAAAATTCAAACAATCCTCTTTTAGTTTAGTCCCTTATCCTTCCAATGCTCCCCCATCTGCTTATTTTGTAATGGTGAGTGATAGAGGGCCAAACTACAAGGGTTATCTAATAATGGGTCAAATTACAAACAGCAGATTAACAATGGGCTGCTAAACCACAACAGGCTATTTGATTTTTTTTCTCTTATTAAAGTTTGATATTTCAGAGGGGAAGGCAAGCTCATGTGTAATTATTGTGTCTATTCCATTACAAAATAGACATAATAAACCTCAGGGGAGCAATCGCTAATAGTATAACCTCTTGGAGACGGCATGCAGAGTGATACTTTTCAAACAAAAAGGTTAAAAGGTAATAGTGGCCAAATAATTGGGGGTTTCTCTGAATTTTTTTTGTCCTTTCAGTATTTTACAATAGCAAGAATTTTCATTCTTGTCAAATATACACTGTAAACTAGAGTTATTTTGTTTTCAAGTTAAATTTGCTCCGTTCCATTGATTAACTTCTTACCTCAATACTAAGACTAAACTGTATATTATTTAATTGATAATGATGTATGCGCTTATCATATCCTTTTTGCTTTCACTTTGGGTTGGGGAACCAGAATTGTCCACATACCCAAACTACAACAGCATATCCTCATTTTTCTTCTCAGATGAACTTTTCTTTCTTCCTCTCTTTCTTTAAAAACACTAAAGTTTTTTCTTTTGGTCGTGGAGGGTTTTTTTTTTTTTTGGGGGGGGGGGTGGTGGTGGAAGGGAACCAGAACAATAGAAACTTAATTGTACAAAAAATAGAAGAGATCAGACATTGTAAACATACCAAACCACATAACTGTGAAGCTGAGATAATCAGCGCCATGTCTTAAACAGAACCCCACCCACAATGATACGGTTCAGAAAGGTACTCATGAACATCGCCACTGGCGACCTTTCACCGGGAAAAATGGCAGCAACGACGGTCCAAACCACGGCTTACAATTTTCATATACTCCAAGCGGTGTACAAAATCTTCGGAAAAAAAGATTTGCTTTTCTTTCACCAAAATATCGTTTATATAAAAGAACTCATCAAATACTAAAAGGTCAACAAAGAAATATATAAGAGTTGGTGCGGAGTGAGAGTAAAGCTAGAACAAATTAATGAAACAAGAAGAAAAATTTTATAAAATAACAAATATTTTGAAAATAATGAAAATTTTGCTAAATTATAAAATATTTTGAATTTATATTAATATAATATGTTAGTTAATAATTTTTATTAATAGTACAAATTTTTACACTTATAATTAATTTAATTTATACTCACTATATGATACAATATAACATTCATGAAAATTTATAATCGAATATGTTAATTAATTGTCAATAAATCAATCATTTTAGAAAATGAGCAAAGATGCATTTATTTTTTTATTATTTAAAAAAATTTAATCATTTAATTTTTAAATTAAATAATTTAATTTTTTTATAATTATAAAATTAACGAAATTTAGTCTATTTACACATATAATTAAAATAATTTGATACCTCATTTATTATATTTTTTTAACATAATATGATTAGTTAATAATAATTTAAATTTTATTTTTATTTTTAAAATTTTAACATTATTTTTTAACATAAAGTTATTTACCTTTTATCAAGTCTCAATACATCTCAACGATTTTTTTAATTAAAATATAAATTTATATCATAATTATATTATATTATAATAAAAAATTATAATTTAAATTATTATTAGTGAACTATATTATACCCAACAAAAAAATTTAATAGATAAAATATTAAATTATTTCTATTATAATTATAAAAAATAAATTATTTAATTTAAAAGTTGAATAAATAAATTATTCTTTTAAAAAAATAAAAAACTAAAAATATCTTTATTCCTTTTTATAAAATATCAAATTGTAATAATCACAAAGGTTAAAATATATAAAATTTCTTTCAAATTTTAGTAATATGCAAATATTTGAAACATAATAATATACCCACCAGACTTTATTTAATTTGTAATTAACTCCAGTGCTTTAAAGCATAACAATATATTCCTAAATTTTAACTAGTATAATTATAACTTCCTATTTTATAGATGATGTTTTATATTGTAAGGAGACCATAAAGTCCAAGAATATGATTCAAACATTTATTTAGTGGTTTACTAATTTGAGATTTTCAATTCACTCATAAAACAGACATTTTTCTTTATTATTTTGTTTTTATTAATTTACAAAACATTTTGCTTACTTAAAAATTGTTAGTATAGAAGCTTGGAGAGGCTTGGTGATAATGAACACTTGTGTAAAGATTTTATAATGAAAATTTGAGTTATTGCTTAGGGACTGGATATAAGGAACACATTATTTCTAAATTAGTATAAATGAATTTTCCTTATAAAATCTTTACAAGTGTTCATTATCACCAAGCCTCTCCAAGCTTCTACACTAGCAATTTCTATAGTAATATCATAAATGAATAAATACCGATATTAATATTAACAAAAATTTTAAAAAATAAAATGCATTCTATGCTTCATGCAGAAAAAAAAAAAAAAAAAGGAACACAGAACACGCCGTGACAAACCCTTCCTAATTCCTGCTTCCCTTCGCCTTCAAACTTGTAAAAAGAGCAGTTCTAACAGCGGGAACCGTCCGTTGACGCTACTCTTCCCGTTGGTGAATTATAGATCGTGTCCGGTGAAACTATTTTTGACAACTTCAGGAATCTGCAAATTCAAAAATCGCTTGTGCATAGGACGCTAAAATAGGTATAACATTTTGCTCTTCCTTTCGTCTTCGGTGGTGGCTGAATGCCGTACCTGTTGCTGCGTTTTTCATTTGTAGTCTTTGATTACTTGCGGACGGTCTTTCCTTTTCTTTTTTTTACCCGTCCAACCTTTCACTTTGATTTTCTTAAAATTGATGCTTGGTAAATAGCTAATATCCTATCGTTTTTTTATTTTTTTAATTTTTATGGAATGACACGAATTAAACTTTCTTAAATCATCTTTTTTTCTTCTCTTTTCAACGTGCCCACATCCCTTCTTCCCCATTTTTTGTGTGGCTAGATGACTGGTTACTGAATGTTGATAGATGGCGAGCATTCTCAACAGCTTTTGTTGGAGCTGCGCTTGCCCAAAGGTGTTATTTGTACTGGTTCTTATTCAATGGCTTGTTGGGTAATCTCCATTTGCATTTTTTCTATACCAGAAGATAGTGGCATGGATGATTGTATTGGATGGTTGTGTAGACCAAGTGTTTGATTGTGAGTCTCACTGACTGTTTGCACTCTTTAATTCTCAGGGTCAACTTGTAGCCATCGTTATGAGGCTCTATGAGGGATTCAAAGAGATATTGAAGATTCAGAAATTCCGTAGATTGGTTTCTTACACTGGGTTTTACTGCTTTGTTGCGGTTTTGAGCTATGCTTACAATAGCAATACGTGGGTCAATTTCCTTTTCAACCTTGTTTTTGGCGCGGGAACTTATCTGAGTTTGTCGCTTATGCTAATCTTTAGTTTGTGTTTCTGGTGTTGTAGAACAAGGGCTGGGTATTCAAGAGCTGATCAATTCTATGCATCTTACCCGGCTGGAACTGACCTTCTAACAGACACTGCCAAGGTCTTTTCCTCGATGTAACTTGGAAAGTGCATATCTGTGTGTGATATTATTTTACTTTAAGCATGATAGTAATGTTTTTAATTTGACCTTAGCTATACAAAGCTGCACTTGGCAACTGCTTTGAAGCTGAGGAGTGGGGTCCAATTGAGTTCTGCATCATGGCAAAACACTTTGAACGTCAAGGGAAATCACCCTATGCATACCATGCGGTAAGTTTTACAATGCCCGTAATTATTTGCTTCTACTGCTTTCCTTCTCCTTTAAAATTCTTCAAATATTTCTTCTGTATATTTATTGGCTGTCAAGACTTGGATTTAGAGTCACAAGAAGTTAAGAACTGCTACTATTGCATGTAGTATTTCTAAAATTATTGATTCGTAAATCCTAGTTTTACTATACTCTCATAAATAATTGGTGCCATACGTGAGTAGAATGCTAAAGGAAGTACGGATACAATAAATTGCTTTAGTTTTGTGTGAATATGCTGTACCACTATGTAAAACAAACTATTTAGTGAAATCCAGTGTTATTGACTTATAGCCGAGGATTTACCTTTGTAATAAGATTGTGGAGAGAATAGTAGAAAAGAGATTATCTTCCCCTCTCTAAATGGTATGGAGTAAAATGACTAGTGAGGGACAAATTGTGGCCTCCTTTCTTCTAGCATAATTTTGAGAGGTTTGTGATTAGAGAAGTTTGAGGGAGATGGTCTTACATCTATTGAGGAGAATATAATGGAAATTTGGTTACGATGATGTGGGATATGTAAAGAAGATTGCTAGCGACTCTAATGAGAAAAGTTAATCAAATGGTTTTTAGTTGAATGAAAAAAGGTAGGTGATGACTAAAAAGAACACTTAGAGAGATTATTAAAAGAGATTCTTAGTTAAATAGTATTTCCGAAAACTTGATTTTAGATAGAAGTCAATGGCATCGCATTCATATAACTGACTTCACTTAATGAAATGAGGTTCTATTTATTGTTGTTGTGATTAGAGAAGTTTGTCTAGATCTATGCAAAGGAAGCTGTCAAGGCTTTCAGTAAGTGACAGTTTTTTTTTTCCGTTCTTTTTTCTGATTGGTTTTCTAAGATGTGCTCCAAAAAAATTGTGTATTTGGATACTCAAATAAAGGGCAGAATTGGGTTCTGAAAGTGGAAGATGGCACGCAAAATTTTCTTGTATTTCTCAAGTCACCTAAACGTAGTTTTGCATTACTTAGTGATCAAGATTTTGTTTGTGATATAGGAAGTGTTTCATATATGAGAGCTATACTTCTTTGTTAGACATGTGAATTAGGAAAGAAAATAGATTTGGTGAAAACAAGCACACAAGAGGAGGGGTGGTGGGTTTGAATTGTGTGAGTATACTTCTTTGTTAGACATGTGAATTAGGAAAGAAAATGGATTTGGTGAAAACAAGCACACAAGAGGAGGGGTGGGGGGCTTGAATTGTGTGGCTATCGTTTTTGAAAAACAGAAGGGTTTAACTTTTCTTTGCAAACCAGTTGATTATGAAGTGATGAAATAGTATACCCAGCAGAAATCAAAATATGCAATGACAAGTAATAATGTAATAACTAAAAGAATTAAGGAAGAGAAAATTAAAAACAAGAGATTTATCCTGGTTTTGCTATAAACAAAGCCTGCGACCAATGCCCAAGCAAAAGATTGAGATCTTCACTCATGGTATTTTAAAATCGTCTCTCCAAGTAGTACAGTATTCTTTGGACGCAGCCTCTTCATGCAACAATTAGTTTTTGAACCTGCCTCTTTGTTAAAAGAAATGCTCAAACTAGAGCTAAATCATGAAGGACATGTGAAAGAGTAGTAGTGCTCACTAACGGTGCTAGATACAAAGTAGAATGAATCTTCAAAGAGCGGATTTCCTTTTCTAAGGTGTACAGACACTGTTCACTCGGAGATTTTAAGTACCAGATCCAACAAGTGGGTTTTGGATTTCACTTTGAAACACTAGGACAAAAGAACGATGGAGATCAGCTTCGATAGGATTGCTTCTTGTTGGTAGTGTGTTCGATATGCTCAACTTCAAACTGCTTCATTTTTTAGTTTGCAGATATTCTTGTGACCATTGATGATCAACGATAACTTCCTTAATGGTTGATATTGTGTTCCATGATTCAAGTTTTGATTGAAGATTCTGATTACCTTCTGCATTAATTGGAGGGGTCTCGGTTGCTTAGTTCAAGGTTCCTCATACGGCTAATTTCCATAATCAGAAAGAGACAAATTTGTCCCTAATATTAAATTTTTAATGAGCTTGAAATTAAGGAAATATATGTTGTAAGAAAATTATCTAAAATCAATGCAATTCAAATTATTGCTAATCAGTATTTTTTTTCAACTAAAATCATTCCTAATTAAGATTATCTTAATCAAATCTTAATAAATGTAATTCCACGTCATTCTATAATTGGATCCATCATTTTTAATATTAATTAGAATTAATTATATCGATCTTCAATAATGTTTGTATTCGTCAAAATTGAAGAGTTTTGTGAACCCATTGATTTTTAATTATTATTATTACTATTTGTGTTTGGTTTCTTGCAGAAATATATGGCACACCTCCTTTCTCATGGGCAGCTTGATGGGAGTGGCTAGCCAGGAAAATACAAATATAGGCATATGACAAAGTAGAAATTTTTTTGGAGGATTAGGTTTTACACGTGTAGAAAATTGAGATCACTTGAGGTTTTTGAGTGGTGGACAACAAGACTGTACTATTTAAACATGATTGTATAAAAAGTTCCACTCTTTTTATAATTTTTTATTTATTTAATTTTTATAAAAAATATTAAATTTATTAAATTTTATGAATTAAATTACAAAGTTTAGCATATTTAAAACTTGATACCATTAAATATTAGTTTTGTTATAAACTATGAAATACCTTATTTCTTGATTGAATTAAGAGTACTGGACAGATTTTCCTTGTTCGGACGTAAAATGTACAATTAATTTCTTTCTTTCTTTATTTGTTTTAGGCGATATGTATGGCCAAGTATAGCATCAAGTGATTCAGACTGTGTAGTTTTGACTCTTCTAAAATGCAATAGATGGTGATTATTTAAAAAATAAATAAAAGTAGGTTATAACAAATTTTATGTTATTATTCATTTGTTTATATTTTATAATAATTTATATTATTAATTTTTATTAATAATAATTTGTTTTATATTTTATTGTATAAAATATAATTTTATATTTTAAAAGAATAATTTTTTTTATTTTTATAAATTAAAATTTATAAAAATTTTATTAAAAATTTAAATTATTAAATTTATTAAAGTTTATAAATTAAATTATAAAATTTAATAAATCTATCTAATCGTATTAAATTTTTAAATATGTTAAGAACCTAGTTTAGTGAATTTATCTTTTTTTCTTAAAGGAATTCAATCCATTTAATTAATAAGCAACATCAGTTATAGTTTAAGGATCCACCCCTCAAAAAAAAAAAAAAAAATCCGAAAGACATTCAAACTGATCTTTGCTTGTAGACTTTCATGGTGACACTAACAAATTCTAGCAATGAAATTAACTAACAGTCGTAATTACGCTGCATGATTTATACTTATGCTTACATTGGGGTATCGAACTGTTGGGAAAGGGTAAGGTCCACTTGGTCTCTGGTTGTTTTTTTTTTTTTTCTTAACAACTCTCACTGTTTCTTTAAAACATAATGTAAAACTTATTAGCTTCAGTAATAAGTTGCGATTTTTATAATTTATTTTTATTTAATTTTTATAATATAAAATTTATATTAATAAATTTATTAAATTTTATAAAAAACTTAATAAATTTAAAAATTTATAAAAAAATAAGTATTATGTAAGATTTTAATGTAAAAATAAACTTTCCCTTCACCAATAAGCCAGTCTAACTTTACGGAAAATGATAAGTCACTCTAACTTCATGGAAAATGATACGCATACGCATAGGAATAAATAATATAAGAAAAAAATAAAAATATGAAATTGAATAATTTATGCGTAAAATTTTTGTATATATTTATTGTTGAATAGTTTGTAAAAAATAAAAAATAAAAAAGTCTCACATTACATTGATCTAAATATATTAAAGACTTTATAAATAGAAATAAAAAACTAAAATTAACTTATAATATAGGTTTCATAACCTATAAACTAATTCATATTAAGTTGCTAAGCCAAAAGTTTTAAAAGTCTTTAATGGGGTCTTGATTTGAGAAATAAAAACACAGTCATATTTATTGTAAACAGTTTATAAAGAGTTTTAAGATTTTTTTTATATCTTAAGATAATTTATTTTTAATATAAAAATAATATTGCACACAAAACAGTAAAATTGTTATACTTTAAAATTATATTATTATTTATTTTCATAATACATATTTCCTAACATGTATCATTACTCAACTTTGTAACGCTGTTGCCTTAACCCACACACTGTATTTACCCCAACAAACTAATCAAAGTGCATTCAATTTTCAACAGATATTGTGATACAATAGTAAGTTTCAATTTTTTTTTTTCCCACTTATCAACACTCCACTATACTTGATCCTTTGGCCTAATAGCATATCTTAAAATGGCAACAAAATATTTCTTAAAACACCGGATTTTAGCCAAGGTTAGCTACCAAAGGTGAAAAGATATATAATTTTCCTATTTTATCCACGAAATAGCATGTGTGAGCATCTAATTATTTTTTTGAGCCATTTTACTATTACAAACTACAATTTATAAAATTTTTATTTAAAATAATTTAAATTATTAAATTTAATTAACTCAATTGATTAAACGAGAAAACTTAACACATTTAATGCCTATAACATATTTTGTAAAAATTTTATAATTTTACATTTAGTAAGAATAAACTTTTCCATTGTTTTTTGGAATCTTTTTGCCGGTGCCAATAGTGTCATTTTCTTTCTTAAAAACACTAACAAGGGTGCTCCCATTCCTGCAGTATCACATCATAACCTAGCACTCTAGCCTTGTGTATCAGTGAGGACTAACTGAAGTTGCATGATATTCATAAACAGAGAACAAACACTAGCAAGTGATGCTCTGTTAGCATAATGTTTGAGAATTTCTGAAATTTAAAATCAATTTCATCTTGATCGCTTGTTTTGGCAAAACCCAACTTCACATTCACAATCATCCTCACACCAAGGTTTGAAAAAGTAACTAGGTATTTGCACATATGGAATATTACAAAAAGGTAAGCACCTAATGAAAAGTTCTAACTATTATCCATTTACAAAGAGCAGAGTGCTATCCAAACACAGTGAGTGCTATTAGTTATAATATTAAAAACACTACGATGCCCACTCATAAGATTCACCACTTTGTTGATTTACATTTGGCAGATACTGCATTCCCTTGAAAGTAAGGTGTGAACGTTCTTATAACTTCTTCATAGGTTGGTCTCTTGTAGTCCACTGCCTGTAATCAACTATCTGCGTTTAATCCTTCAAAGAGACCAAAATAATAAAGTTATCATCTATAAGCAAGATTTTGCTACTAGCCTGTTCAATTACTTCTTCAGGGCTTGCCCATTTCCATTCTGCAAATTCTGGCTCTGCTTCACCATTAGCTAAGTTGACCTCACTGTCATCTTTTGTTAATCGGATAAGGAACCTATATAACATGTTCCAATTCAATGTCAGAAAAAGCATAGTTTTGTTCGAGTATCCACATAGAATACTTACATTTAAGGCACCGATACAATAACAACAAACAAAACTTTATCCAAATAGAATAAGGCAATAATAAAAAAAAAAAAAATCACTCATTTCTGCTTTTACTTGATTATAATCATCATTCCCACATGCAAATAGAATAATTTGGATTTTTGATAGTTCTGGTCTGATTCGATGTCATTCTTATGTCCAATTTCTTACTCATTCTCCTGAGTGGGAGAGTTTCCTTCTTGAAAAACCCATACGGAAATCTACAACTCCTTGGAAGCTCGAATTTTTTGTTTGGACAGCAATACTCTACAGGATTAATACCAATGACATTCTTCAGATTCAGACCTCACTTGGCTATTTCCTGTGATATCTGTATTAGTATAAGGCTAGTTCAGGAACAGTTGAATTTTTTTTTTCTTTTTTTTTTGCATGGCTCAGATTCTACCTTTTCATGGAATAATTGGTTTAGAGTTCTTGGTAAATAATGGATGTGCCCTTTCATCTTGGAGCACTTTCTCGCATAAATTTCAAAGGTTTCAAAGGAATGAGGAGGCTAAAATGTATGGCAGTGTATGCACAGTGCTGTTTATTCTCTCATGCATCGGGTTGGAGCAAAATGCATGCATTTTCAAGGGCATTGTTTTTCCCTAATATATGATATGGGATAGGATTGTATTTATGGCCTCCCTTCTGTTTTGCACTTGCTTTTCTTAAGGGATTTTCTGTCTGATATGAGACAGTTTGAACAGCTTTTTTTTCATTATTTGTCCTTAGGCTCACTGTGTTCCTTTGTTTCAAATATCTTGTCTTTCTGCAAGTTGTATACTTCTTTCTCTAATAAAATCTCTTCTTTCAGCTAAAAGTGGAAAAACAATGCAATTACAGAAGAAGCGCATTCTTAAAATCGGAAAGTGGTAGGCTAGGGAAACTACCCGTCTACAAATTATGCCACATATTCACCTAAATTCGCATCTCATTAGTGAACAGCAGTCAGCAAGCATGACTCCAAATGTGTATCTTGCTGGGACCCCATGATTACATATAGGTATTGTGTCTCCCAAATGTTCAGAGTTGTAGCTATTGCACTAAGTATAGATATAACGAAAAATATAAAATGCACAGAAAAAATTTTAAAGAATAAAAGTTTAGATATTAAATTCTTTGGCAATGTGAATTTTTATGAACAATATCAAGGACAATGTTAATGGAAATGAGGAAGAGACAAAACGAATTCTATTGTAAATTCATAATACCTATAGCCCTTTCAAAGTCCACAGTCTCCACCAAAGGAGCCCAACTACTTTATTGATTTAACTCTAGTGAATTTTCATCTTACTTTTTTAATTTAACTTTAACCAAAAACACTATTATAATACTTGTAAACTACATGTCCCCCACAAACTCCCAGTCTCTGCTAAAGGTGGCCCAAACACAACATGAATTCAACTCTAGTGATTTCTCAGTATGTATTCTTAATTTAACTTCCAATGAATAGAACTCACTACTGACTAGCCACTCAAGCAATTCATCCCCTTCATTAAAATAAAATTACTAGCAGAAGAAAAAACAAAAAATCTTTCACTTCCACAGGTTCGCCCTGAATTTGAGGTATATGCTATATCTTAAAAAAATATTTGGACACAAGCAACCTAGATAACCAGGAGGCCCAGCAGACTCTACACCAGAACTCTTCTGTTATTGTATGCCAACATTAATAGTCCTCAAAGTGACAATTTGCTTAGCTTCTCACCAACTATGGTTAAAATCCCCACGTGAATATGTAGGATGAACTCATCTCAAATGCAAGGTTCACGTGTATACCATAATATACCTTTTTTCATAAAATAAAAACATACCACAAAGTTCCATATCAAACCTTGAATATTGCATCCCAAGCACAAACTGTTCATCTTTAATAGAAGATCCTCTCTTCAACTTGTCTTGATCTCTGTAAGTGATCTAGGCATCAGATCCTGTATGTGATCAACTCCAAGGGCAAAAATGCTTTGGAACGTCAATCACTGGCTTGTATTTCCCCAGACACTAGAGGGTGCAAAACAAGCTGAGAAGCAGCTGCTGGATGGACTCAGTTTTTTCTCAAGCTAAAATGAAATAGAGACCAAAATTATAGCCTCAAGCTCAGGCTGGTCCTTTTCAGCTCATATGCTGCACTAATTCCAAAATCAAATTCTCCTAATTTTCTTCTTTGACTGGAACAATTCTCATTTTGGTGACAAAAAGTGCTATTAACAAAAACAAACTATCATCTACATGATCTGGTGGACAAGCCAACCAACTTTCTAACAACATCGTTAAGCTATCGAAGTTTGTAGCTATGCCTATTGTAGAGAAGTATGATACTCTTCTCCACATACCCATAACATTTCTAATCAAATAACCAAATTATGGTTTAAATGTTTGCGACCTCCATTTTGCATGTATGAACATGCATTATGTACACAACTCGACTGCTATGCTAATGGAATAGTGTGCAAATTATTGGTCATATAAATGATCATCATGCTATAAATAGGTTAAATCTTAGATGCGCAAAATAACACTTTCAAAAGTTGTCATGCTTTTCTGTCAACAAAAAAAAAAAAAAATAGAACAAAACGCTCACCACTTTTGTGCTTGCCCATGCCATTGACCTCCCCAGAGTCGATTGACTTTATTCTTCACAGTAGTAGGAAAGTCATAAGTCAACCATTTAGGAACCTGTACAGCACAACCTCAGTCAAACGTATGAAAAGTTTAACCTTATCAAAGAGTTTCTGATAAAGTGTAGCATATACATAAGGATGTATAATCACTTCACTTAAATCAGAATTGGACCGTTCCAGTCCCTTGCTTCTCTGACAGTTTGGTCATTTTATGATACACAACTTTAAGATTTTTTAGACTGTTGCATAAATAAAAGGACCTCCTAAGCTATTTTCTTTAGGCACTTAGTTTTGGCCTGTGAATTTGTTGCTGTTTGCAGAAGAAACTTAATCAACTCAACCCAATCCATTAGAACAAAAATCCTGAACAGACCTCAGCAATTATGTCGGCAGACACTATTCCAGTTTCTTCACGTAGTTCCCTTATGGCAGCAGATTTGGGCTCTTCACCATCCTCAATGCCCCCCTGACATTTAAGATCCCAAAAGAAAAGAACAGTGGATTTAGCAGAAAATTTTCAATTAAACTAGAGCTGGAAAATATTGTAAATATTGCAGACAAAACAAGGGGAAAATTATAATTAACCCAAAAGCGAAATCAAATGCAATGAACAGTCTGCATTGGCTAAGAACTAAATCCCTGGCAGGGTCATCTAACCGATACTGTATATGGAGCTTCCCAGGTCCACAAAGGCAGGTAATGAACATGCATTTAATGAATTCGCGGGAACAATTCACGGCACTGTAAATCCAAGTTTTCTCACAGCTGAAGGACCAATGCCAATATCAATGGGTGGATTCCTCATGAAAGGAGACAGTCTCTTAAGTATTGCGGGTAAGAGCTCTTCAGGTGACAACATTAACAGAAGTCAGGATTATAATAGAGGCCAAGCCCTCCGCTTTCCCCAGAGGCAAGAGAAAAATTTTTCGCAACAAAATTCAGTAACGTCATGTTAGAAGCGCCGCTTAAGCGGCTTCAAGTGGTGGAATAGTGCGGCAAAACAGGTGGGCGCTTCACTTCATATATGTGGTCATGAACTGGGGCTCAAAATCGGAAGCGGCTTGAAGCGCTTCTTCACTGCAGTCAAACTGTTTTTCGTTGATTCTCTATTCTGTTTTTTCTCCCTCTGTTTCCTGCCCTCTGTTGCCAGCTCTTTGATTTACACTCCTTATTTGTGCTTTTTAGTTCTCATTCTACTTTGACTCTCTGTGTCTTGCCCTCTCTTTTCTTCCCCCTGTTTTCTACCCCGTGTTTCTGTCCTCTCTTTTCTTCCCACTGTTTTCTGCCCTCTATTTTCTGCCCTTCTTAATACTCATACTGACTTCAAGATTTAGAAGACTATTACTTTTAAATTCAGCATTTGAACTTTCGTTTATGTTGGACTAAATTGCCTTTGTTTATGTTTTGAACTCAGTTTGTGATTACATGATTTTGATGGTTTTTCATAATTTATTTTGAACTAATTCTTCTTTTTACTATAATTTTTTAATTATTTATTATCTATAGTTTTACTTTTTAACTTAGCCACTTAATTTTAGTGAAGCGTCTGCTCCGTTTTGCTGCTTAGGAATTTTTGAAGATTAGCACTTTAGTTCATTTTGCGCATTTAACAACAGATTTCAATTACTGAAGCATGAACTTACAACCCTTTATTTTTCATGTGCTATCTAATTTTATAAGTAGATATGTCAGAGAGTCAAAACTCTTTCTTTCCGCTATAAGTTATAACTCATATGAATTATCGTTGAATAAAATGTTACTTTAAGGAAAATAAAGAACATAATATGAGGTCACCTGAGGCATTTGCCATGCTCCTGGAACATTCAACCTAGAAGCCACAAATATCTGAAAAAAAATAAATAAGAAGTCATACTTTATTCTCATTCTCATACTGATAGACAAAATGCAACAAAAGAATTGTGTCATGAAGGAACGTATTTTACACTTGTTTTCTCTCCAGTTCTTAGAACAGGTTGACCACTAATAGCACATTGGTAATTATCAGAAAACTTTTAAAAGTATACGCACAAACAGTCCTACAAAGTCATAGTATCTCAAATTCAGATTACCAGTTTGCTCTCAAGCATTTTCCAGCATTTGAGAGAAGCTCAAAATTTAAAGTAAAATTAGTAAAGAAAGGATAACTAACGCAACAATTACGCATTATAATCTGGTAACTTAGCAATAAATATAAATTATAGCTAGGTTTTCAAAGAAAACAGGACACGGCAAAGGATCTGAGTCAAAATTTACAGAACTCTTCCCAGTTTTCTTTGGATTAGTCGTGCCACTACTCTTCCAGTTACTTGATTATTTAAGCAATTATGACCAAAAAAAAAAAACTTACTTACCAATCTGATTTCCCAAATCCAGAAATGAAAAAGTACTGAGCGAAAGAAAATATCAACTACCAAGTTTATATTAAGTTGAGTAACCCAGTAAACAGAAGAGTTAAATTAGAATTAGACACTTGGAGAAATCAAAATAACCAAAGAATAAATTTATAAGTATGTATTATGTATTTGCAAAGAAAAAGCTAGAGAGTCAGTGAAAAAAGTTGTTAAAATGGAAGACCAAAATAACAATTGAGAGATTGTTAAAATGAATATTGTGATAAATGATATTTTTAAAAATCTATTTGTCAATCAATCTCACCTAACAAAAACTGCTGTCGTTCTCTAAAAAGTAGTTTCAGCTTTAATAGGAATGAAAAGCTAGAGATGACAGAAACCCTGAATAATACACAACAAAATATAATTACCAGTCAAAATTTTCTTTCCACTCAAAATCAAAATGCCAATAAACATAAACAAGAACAAGAAGTCACTACATTCAGCAGTTTAAAGAGTAACACAGATTTCTACAGATTAAGCAGTAAAGAGCACGGATAGAAGGAGGAGAAGATGGAGAACCTTATCATCGGAGCTGATAAGACAGACTCCAACGTTGGGGCGGTAACCTTGGGGAAGACCCTCCATGGTTTCGGAGGTGCTGAAATTCTCAGGTTCGGAGAAAACAGAGACAGTGCGGTTAATAATGGGATCGGTGTCAGAAATTGACACCCAAAAGGGAGAAGGAAGAATGGAGGAAGTGGGGGTGTGCTGTGGCTGTGGTGTGTGGGGGATCCAGTGACGCTCGCTGACTATGAGAAAAGGTGGACTCACAGGCCGGGGTGGGTGGAATTTTGCGACTCTTATCATGCGCACTCGGCACCCCACCCTGTACGAAATCAAATATTTTTTTGCATTCAACGGGGAGAGATAGGATGTAGCCTCGTTCATGTTAGTCACCTTCAAGTCCATAATTGCATCTCTATGTTAAAGAGGAATCTCAGAAACAATGATATACTTACACACTTTAATTTATAATTTTTATTAATAATTTTTATCGTTTTTTAAAAATATTTTTATTTTTTTAATTTTTTAAATCATCATTATTTGAAGTTTAAGATTATTATTGTAGCCCAACATTTTCTAAATTCCACCATTCTCATTATAGAGTTGACTAATTTGCTTTCATTTAGTTTTATGTAATTAAATTTATTATGTTTTAAACATTTAACCATAAGTTTTTATTGTATAAAAATGATAAAATTAAATTTTCTCATTAAAAAGTTATCATAATAATGAATTGAAATCTTATAAAGTAAGAAATATATTTTATAATATAAAATATAATTAGATAATTATTGGTTAATAATAAGAAAAAAAATTATAAAATATAAGTTAATAAAAATACATAAATTTAAAATAATTTATATTATTAATTTTTTATTAATAAATATTTATTTATATTTTAGAGAAGCACATTTCTTATTTTAAAAATCTCAATCCTCAAAAAATATTTCTTGACTTTCTTATATAATTTAATTTATATAGAATGTGAATTGACCAATTTACTTTCATTTAGTTATATGTAATTAATATAATTAAAATGATTTTTATATTATTTTTGATCAGTCTATATTCAGACGTTCATTTTATTATTTTATACAAATATAAGTAGGTTTTATAAAATAAATTTTGAAATAATAAATTTAAAATAATTTTTAATATGAGTCATTTTCAATTTAATTATATTCAAAATCAGCATTATAATAAGTTATGTCAAAGAAACCACTTATCATGATTATTTTTATTTATAATTACTTATTAATACATTATCTTACTTTAGAAAAGTTAAATTATGTATGGAATAATTAAATGATTGATGAGCCCTTTTTGTTCTAATATTCATGCTAATTTGAATAGAATTTAATATTGATTCACGTGTAAAATTCTTAATTATCATTAAATAAGAAATTATTACTTATTAAAATAATTAAAGAATTTCAATAACAATAGAAAATTTTAATAGCGTTTTAATGATAAAGAAGGACATAATTCATTAATAATGTAAAATTTTTTGGCTGGCAATGTGATTAAATTTAATTTAAGTAGTTATCAAACAAAATTAAATTAATTTGAATATAACTTTTTTTATTTTATAAATATTAGCATACGAGGTATATTTAATAATTGAAAATGTTGATTGTAAAATAATATAAATACTTAGATATTTTTAAAATAAAATTTGGTTTAATAATGTTAAATAATTTATGACTATTCATTAAAATTACTTTGATTGAAAACATTATAAAGAAATAATGAAATAAAATTCATTTTCTAAAAAGATATTGAATATTTGAATTGTAATTAAAAGCATTTTTATAATTGAAAATCTATATAAATATTGTAGATAAAATGAATAATTTTGTCTTTCAAATTTTTATTGTATATCTATTATGAATAATTTTAAAAAAAATTTACTCAATTCTCATAGTTAAAAAAAAGGAACAGAATAAGTCATGTATCTAAGGAGAATTTGTATTTACAATTTTAAGCAGTGATACAAATTGAAACTTAGTAAAAAAAAAAAAAAAAAAAAGCAAAAAAGCGAGAAGATAGAGCTCACAGTGAGAAGATGAGACGGAGCGCATGGTATAAAAACTGGCAAGAAAGAGACAGGCCCAGGATAGCAAGAGTGCGCTGATTGTGACACAGTCAAAGAGGTGGACAGGCGGTGCGATGATAGGAAAATTTACAAAAGCCATCAAAAGAAGCAAAAAGTGGTGGGGGCCACCGCTCAGGCCGTTGACTTTTGAGGGGCATTGATTAAGGAATTGGATCACTCAAAGGCCGAAGCATCTTTTCTCCTTTTCTTTCTTTTTTTCCCTTTTTTTTTTTAAAAAATTTTCTGAGGGAATAGAATAAAGAGATGGAGTGATTAACGTCATCATAGAACATGAGATAAAGCCAACAACTTTAATCAAGTAGGCATCTCCAACTTCAATTTGTAGTGACTACTTAAAATTAATTATTATGTATAATTTATTTTTATTTGAATAATCATTTTTAATATTTTTTTGTCTTTATTGATTAATAAATTTCATAAGTAAATTATATATGTAATTATTATTTCAAAATTTCTCAATGTCTTTTAACAAATCTTTTTCAAATTGAATTTTTAAAATATTCATTTAAAATTTAGTTTTTGTTGATTAAATATTTTAAATTTAGTGACTTAAAAGAGCAAGGCACACTTTACAAAAATTATAAATAGTTAATTATTGATAAAAAATTAAAAAATTAAGTTATTATCTACCTACCTATACCTTACATTTTTTTAAAAATACATATTACACTTTATAATTTAAAATATACCCTATGTTTTAGAAGAGATTAATAATACTTTTATATGCTGAAACTTTATTTTTAATATGAAAAAGTTATTGCAATGAGTTTTAAAAACTTGTGACCCAAAAAAAAAGAGTTTTAAAACTAAGACAGACCAAAAAAATTATAAATAATCTCATCAAATTCTTCAATATAAATGGTGTATGTTGTAATAATGTGTGCAATTTTAGGCATCGCATTAGCCTACAAAAGTCAGAAGATTCCAAAACCAAGTATCCCAATGACTGACAAATAACCTGGGCAAGATCGATAGTCAACTTTGCCCTTGTAACTGAGAAAATTGAATTTGGCCGAATCTGATTAACCAATAAAATCCCGGCTTGAAGCTATGAAATTGAGCAAGACCAGGGAATGTTTGCCATGGTCACCGCCACAAGCAGCCAGGGAGGCGAAATGATCCGATGCATAATATGTGCATGCGAATTAATTTCTACTATTTAAAAAAATTGAAGAGAGGGAATAAAAGTGAGATTATAAAAAAAAGTGAAAAATTATTATGTATAAATATCAATACTTGTTAGAAACATATTGCCGCAGCACAACCATCAAATAGGGATGTGTATGGTTGGGCTGTAAGTTGGGTTGAGATAAAAAATTTATTAGTTTAAGTAAAATTAAGTTCAAAATTCTTGACTTGATCTTGGTCAACTATATGCATAAAAAATAGGTTAAAATGCATATATAGAATGAGGATAATTTTAGTCTTTTTTTTTATGATAATTTAGAATTTTGTTTATTATTTAACAAAAAAAACTAAAGAAAGAGATTTTTTACATGTTTTAATTAGTTAAACAGAATTTTATGCAAAATTTTAAATTTTATGAAAATCTTTTAAAATAAACTCTTAATTTAAGAAAATTTTGTATATTTTAGTTTGAACAAAATTTGAATTGGTCAAGTTTAATTGAGTCAATAAATTTTACATATATTTTGAGTAATCGATCCTCCGTTAAGTTAGATTGCAAGTTAAGTTCAGTGAAACCAATTGATATATGAAATTGCAAGTTACAAATTGAGTTGGGGTTAATGAGAATCAGGTTCATATAGAGTCAGTAAATTTTACACACCCCTATCTTCAAGATAAAGAATCCTAGAAGTAGGAACATTAGATATATATAAGCTCAAAGAAAGCTTAAGCAGTATAAATCTACAAATTTCAGCTACTGCTAATGTGCAGTCTTTTGTTCTCCCATTACTGAATGGCATTCTGCATCATGCCCAAAATGGATTCCTCTCCACAGTTGCATCAATATATTAGTAGAGAAGCAAGTATCTTAGGCAAGAAATCACCCACATCAAGATTAGTTCCTAAAAATGTACAATTGATTTTTTCAGAAGAAAATACTAAACCATTAGTAGTAATTAATTTGAAAACTTCGTGAAAGTAAACGAGAATAAATGAGTAGACAGTTTAAATTTTTTATCTTCATTGACTGTAACAACTTCGTTGAACATCTGATTTAATAACCTGTCTTGAAACTTTACATTACATTTGAGGAAAATCAATAGAGTAAATTACGCTATTCTCTTTTCCATTTTATATTCCTTACACAAATTTTTTATTTTTAAAATTCATACTAACCTCTCTTAACTACACATAAAAACTCAAATTATTAAAAGAACCTTTAGTTGAATAGTAAATTACTATGACTTCTCAAAAATATCTTATAATTGAGTAGTAAAGTTTCTTTGTTTAAAATTTATGGTTGGTCCCCTTTACAAAAATAAATTTATATGGATATTCTTATAATTTATGAATTTTTTTTCAAAATATAAAGATATTAACAAATATTTTCTTTTTGAATGTTTTGTACCAAATACAAAAAATAATGCTACCAATACATTTTTAGTGTTTCTTATTTTGATAAAAAAATAATAAATTGTAAAAAAACTCATGAAACTACTTTTGCAGAGAGAGCCAAATATAGAATATAATAAGAGAAAATAATACTATTTAGTTAAAGATATTTTTGATAATTTATAATAAATTAAGTTTATGTGTAACATATTTATAAAATATAAGAAAGGTTAGTATAAATTTTAAAAATAAAATAAACTTATGTAAAAAATATAAAATAAAAAGAAGGTTGAGATAAGGCCATCTATATGTGAAAATAGTACTCTCTCACACACGCACCCAAGCCACCACCTGCACAAGTCTCCTTTGTTTCTATCTCTTATCAACTTCACACTGTGCAGTTCCTTGGGAAACTGGAGGGGATCCAAGATTCCAAATGTCACCCAATAGGCATAAATGCACCAAGTGACAGGCTTACGGTGAGTCAAAACTCAGAAGGAACCCCACACCTAGGGATTCACGAAAGAAAATACAACTAAGGAAATTAACATAGGAAAGGATGTAACACTGAGTAGCTACATACCTTTGTAAAGATGATCATGAAAGGATTTATTGATAGCGTATGACTAAACTGCGCAGAAAGCCCTACCTATCTGCGTGTAAAATCACCATACAAATCATAATCAGCTCTTAATTTGACTATCACTAAATGGATAAACATAATGGGCACGAGCTTTAAATATGAAAAACTAACTTCTAAATCAAAAAATTGATTACCATGAAATAGATAACCATCTTGCAAACCATGTAATGAATCTGCATTGACTGATGCAATAAGTGCAACTCTTACTTGATGCTTTAGCTCAAGCACACAAAACACTTTCCATGTATATTAAGCAACAGCATTCTTCATATATCCTTTAAGAGGACTGCCTGTCCCAAGGAACACATTTCAAAAAAGCAACTTCATTGCACCAGTACAAACAGATGGTACTATAAACAGGACAACTTGTCTCCCCTTCTCAGTTTCTCTAGTGTAAATTGAGGATATGTTCTATTTATGTCAAATATCGCATCAGTTGCCATACATACTCAAACTCAAACTATACTGAGCAAGCCTAAGAGGCTTAATTTTATAATTTGGACTTGTCATAAATGCCTAAATGAACTTAACTGTCAATTCTTTCAAGCATTATTATGCCTTTCGATCAAATCCAAATAGGCTCATTGCATGAATAAATGATATTTTACCAATAATCCCCACAAGAACATATCCCATTCTTAAAGTGGTGGAAACGACTAGAATCTCGTACTATGATCTCACGGTCAACAATATTTGCCATAAGCTTTATTGCATTATGACAATCCCCACATACACGTAGATTTTTCATTATTGTTATTGTACTGCCTTCCACAGTGCTAAGCAACGCAAATGCAATTGCAAGCCTCTCACTGTGATAAGACAACATTTCTTCCTTCTGTTCAGTTTCAACATCATGCAAAGCAAATTTTTGGTCAGGAACATAACCTAATTCCTTTAGCTTTACTCCTAGCCAGTCCAGCTTTTGATAAATTTGCTTAGTAAAAGGGTGGGACCTATCTCCAGAGAGAAATTCATGCTTCAAACCTTTCAGGTTTAACCAACTGGATCCTGGTTGTTTTAGAACTCTATTGTGTTTCATTGTTCTCCGTATCCGAGCTACATCACTCCATCTGCTGGCAGAAGCATACAAGTTCGACAGTAAGACATAAACAGCACTGCAATCAGGGTCCAGTTCTAATATCTCTTTTGCAGCTCTCTCGGCAACCTCTAAATTAAAATGCATCCTGCATGCACTCAGTAAACCAAGCCATACCATGGAATTTGCTTTCATAGGCATTCCTCTTACTAGTGTTTCAGCTTCCTCGAGCTCCCCACACCGTCCAAGGACATCTGCCATACATGAATAGTGCTCAATTTTCAATTGGATTGATCTTTTCTGGTCAAAATATTTGAAGAAGCACCTTGCTTTTTGTAACATTCCAGAATGGCTACAAGCAGAGAGCAAGCCAGTTAATGTGATTTCATCTGGATCTACTCCTTCGCGTAGCATTTGGTTAAAGAGTGTCAGAGCCCATGTGCCACACCCATGTTGTGCACAACCAACAATGACTGAGTTCCACGAGACAATATTTTTCTTACTCATTTTCTTAAATAAGATCACCCCATCATTGATATACCCACATTTACTGTACATGACAATAAGAGAATTTCCCACGTACACCCTAGTTGACAAACCTAGCTTGATTGCAACTGAATGAATCTGTTTCCCTCCCTCAAGATCCTCTAATCCACAACATGAATTCAAAGCACTCGAAAAGGAATGTTCATTTGGAAGGACACTTATTTTCATCATATGCTTAAACACCTCTAACGCATGTTCATGCATATTGTTTAAACCATATCCTGTTACAAGAGCAGTCCATACTATTACATTCTTACGCATAGTATCATCGAAAACCTCACATGCAGCCTTCATTCGCTTGCAACATGCATAAAATGTTACAAGTGAAGCAGAGACAAATTCATCGAAGCAGCATCCACACTTAAATATGAAACAATGGATCTGAAGACCTAAATGCAATGCCGATATCTTAGCAGCGGCCGTCAAGCCACAAACTATAGTACTTGAAGTGGGATACACAGAATTACTCACCATCTTCTGAAAAAGGAGCAAAGCCTCGTTGCTCTTTCCATTCTGGTCAAGCCCACCGATCATTGATGTCCATGAAATCACATTCCTTGAAGGCATTTCTTCAAACAAGAGCAAAGCATCTTGAACTCTACCATTGCTAAAATATCCATGAATCATCGCATTCCAAGCAGCCACATCCCTATTGGGCATTGCACGGAACAAGCTTGCAGCATCGTCAACTCTTCCCAGCTGCAAAAACCCATTCATAATCGTCGTCCAAGAAACAACATTCCTTTCAGGCATTTCGTCAAAAAGCTTCTGGGCCGTGATGAAATCCCCACAATCCAAACACCCTTTGATCATTGAATTCCAGGAAACCATATCCTTACCAGGCATTCCAAAAAACAGACTCAAGGCCTCACCAAGTCTGCCATTTTGCGCATACCCTGTGACCATCATGGTATACAAAGCCGCATCAGGGTACGGGATTTTATTAAAGATCGCGCGAGCTTCATCCAACCTTTGATTTCTCAGGTGATGAGTGAGAAAATACTTATAAGAAGTGGTTGAATTGGGAATATTCGGTATGCACTTGAAGCCATGTGAAGAATGTATAGGCGTTGCTGTCACGACCCGAAACAAAGGTAAGAGTGACCAGCGCATGAACTGGTTAGTAGTTAACGATCAATTCTTCCAACAGACAAAAAATGTTGGTTTCATAATCCATCGACCACCATCGAATCCTTTACTTACCCAGTTTGGCAAATACAGAACATCCTTGTCCTGCCAAATGGAATGCAACCAACAAAACCCACAAAACAAAGTCATAGATAAGCAATGTGTGCTGTGCAATGTTAACAGCATAGAACAATTTCTTAGCATTTATACACAGAAGAACAAAAATTCAATGGTGATAACAGAAAATTCTTAAGAATAAATCATAAAATTAGAATCGTAACATTCTCCATTATGTATCAATGAAGAAATGAGGAATGAAAGCCGCTCACTAAAACATCATTTCTAAAGACATTCTACAGATTTGAAATACCATGCCTTGTGGAAGCCAGTTACATAATAACAGGTCTCACTAAATAAAACATTCCCTCTTAAGCTGGAAAGGTTAAATAGCTATAAATCATGTACCTCAGCCACTCCATCAATCTCTGAAGCCAATAACGTCTTTCTTGTCTAAGGTACTCTAAGAAAAAAAGAATCTGCCGAATTTCTTACACTAGAAATGACAAAAACAGTCACCATTTTATACTAATCACAAAGACCCAATATATTAAAACTCCTATGAAATCCTATACAATTAAATTTTCTTCCTTGCAGCATTAAGAATTTCACTTAAATATATGTGCATTTGTACCTGGAATAATAATGCATGAATAAGACTGATTACTTGACTTGCCCAGGCCAAGAGTTACGAAGTGCTGGACTGCAAACGAGACACTTGTACACATCTTAGAACAAATTAGAAGCCACAAAAAATTAGAACCTCAGAAACTTTAACAAGGACCAGACAGCAGTTCTGTCATCGGTGTATTTGGCTGGCTAAAGCCCGGCTAGTTGGCCCATACCGGCCCGAGTTGTATATGCCTATGCCTATATGTTTTGTGAGCTTACTCATATTCTCTCAGTATTTCTTCTTTTTATTTATATTTATATATACATATATAATATGCAGAATCTATATATATATATATATAGATCATTTTTTTTACCGACTTTGACTTATAAATTAAACAAAATAAGTCAATTTAATATATTATTAATTAGATTATAGAAAATTAATCCATTTTTTATGTAAGGCAGGATTGATTAACTCTAAATCTAACCCTTTTGACATGCTTATTTACTAAGAATGCAAATAAACTTTTTTTTTGGGCACAATAAACTTTTGTATATAGTTTTATAAGAAAATGAACATCAAACCATCTCAAGCTATTAAAGACGAAATTCTTATTTATATGCTTGGTTGCATCCGGCCTTTTAAAATTCCAAAGTTTTATTTATAGTGTTTGATATGATAATAGTAGAAAGCATGTACATTTAAATAGAAAAAATTTTGAAAGAAAAATAATTTAAATTTAAAAGAAAATAAAAGAATTAAAAATATAAAAATATATGTAAAATTAATTTATACATCTATTGTTACTCTGAAGCGCTTGAAATTCCACCATGTAGTGTTGAGGCATCAAAGACAAAGCCAATAACTATTCAAAATTGAAAATTCAAGGGTTTTTTTTTTAGGTAATTTTAGTTTTATGGTTGTTTATATCATCCAGAATTGAGGCACCAATACATATATTTTAATAATTTTAGAAACACTTGTAAAATCAAAACGACGCATGAATCCAAAATTTCAACTTAACAATCACCAAAACAAAATTCGTAAAAATTTGTTAAAGTAATTAAGGCTTCAACAAAAATACCCTCATCATGTGTTTGCCTATTTATTCATGAAATGCAAAACGACGTTGAACTATTACATGAAAAATTAAGCACATTTGTGCACAAAATCAAGTTTAAAATTTTATTTTCCTCAATTACTATTACTTTTTCAGTCAAATTGAAAAAAGTTAACGTAAAAGTTGATAGTTAATTGATTTGACATATTGAACTTTAAATTATAAGTTTTAAAATGACGCTTTAATGCTTTATAATGAAACAAAATTCTTAACTTTGTTAGAAGTCCACTGAAAAATTTGCAGAAAATATGGTCCTATTCATCAGAGAAAAATAAAAAAAAGATGACAAAAATTTTTCTCCCGTGTAATTTTTTTTCCCACTTCCTCCACCAAAGCCTGTAGAGTGAAATAAAAGCATGAACATGCCACCAAACTTCATATATAATGATTACTATTGCTCGAGCCTGCAAAACCATCACGAGCTACCAACGCAGCATATATTTTGCACGCCAAAATTTTACATATTTATGTAAAGCTAAAATGATGTTCCCCCACGCAATGTGATCATAAGGTTAAACATGAGTTATTTTATTCTTACACCAAATTTTGATACATAATCGTCACAACTCATCCTCAGCTATGAATATGTAGAATCCGATGACTAGATCTCACACATCTATAGCTGTAAATGTGGGTTGTGACAATTATAGGTCAAAGTTGGGTGTAAGAATGGCAGAATTCCAAACATACAAACGCACAAAAGAAAGGACAAAAGGTATAACAATCATCAATCTGAAATTCTTCTGAACAGGATTTGTGCACCATATTGTGGTTGCATAGATATTAATAGCATAGGGGAATGACAATAGGTTGGAGATACCACGAAACTCAGACGTTGAATGATCAAAGCAAGAACAATCTTCGCCTCAACAATTGGTAAGGTTTGACCAACACAAGTTCGAGGGCCTAACCCAAAAGGAAAGAATGCAGCTGAATGTCTTCGAGGCTCACTGAATCTAAAGGGATTGAATTCATGACAATCTTCTCCCCAAATCTCTCTGTCATGATGTACAGCAGTCATTGCCAAGTAAAGTTGAGTGTTGGCAGGAATATTATAATTCCCTAGCATAACCTCTTTAGATGTTTGCCTTGTTAGCATCACAGCCGGCGGGTAGAGCCTAAGTGTTTCATTAATTATCATGCTAACCTGTACGGAAAGTAAAGCAACATTAATCACTATTGGAGCAAGAGATTGATGTATACAATACCTATGATGGATAAATCTAAGAACTTGGATGATTGTCCAGTTACTTATAAGTCTCAGAAACTAATCCAAATTTCAAATACTGAACCATTTTTGTAGGTATAAATCCCCTTCCTTCATTTTTTGAAGAACAAGTTCCTTTCCTAATAGCAAAGACTCGAATTTATTGCTTTTTTTTTATAAATTATTTTGGATTTCTCTAAGGGTATTCTCTTACCCTTTAGGTAGGAGATTAATTCTTTTTAGATGCAGGAGCTGTAAACAAAAAATCTCTCTCAATAAGAGCTATTTCAAGCTCATATCCCGTATTAACAAACTGCCTCAAGGTTCCTTACCGTTCAATTGACTACTGTTGTGTCAACACCTTATTGGTGAAATAATAAAGGTTCAATGAAGACTGACAATTCAATGAATGTGTAATCATCTAAATGTTTTAATAAATAAATCACAGTGCTCAAATTGGTTTTCAGCGAAACAATCATATGGTGTTCCTCATCCCAACACTGATATAAGCAGTTTGTATTCTACTAATTCTGTCGAGCAACTGTTTTCTGCAAGGCAAATTAAATAAAGCTTGAACTTACAATCTTAAGGTCACTTAAGTTGTCTGCAACTGGTAGCCCATTGTGTCCAAAGACATCATTAACTTCTTCGCGTGCCTTACTTTGCCATTCCTGATGTTTTGCTAAGAGAAGAATTGCCCAAGTCAACAAATTAGCTGTTGTTTCCTTTCCAGCAAAGTAGAAGGTTTTACACTCATCTATGATTTCTCCCACCCCTAACCTCTCTTCTCCACCAACCTCATTCTTGTAAGCACGCATCAATGAACTTAGTAGATTTCTTCTATTTCCTCCCAAATCGCATTTAGCCTCAATCAGCTTCTGAATTGATTCACGAGTTTCTATTTCCAGTCTCAACCTCTCCTTGTTCTTCTTAGTTGGCAAATATCTTTTTTATTAATCAAAATTTCAAAAGAAAAGGGTTGAAATCAATACCCACAAGTCAAGAAGGCAAGATATCTAATCAACCCTTTAGTTTGAATCAGAGACATCTATAACCAAATCAAAACACAGTTCAGCTTTAATGCTTGGCAATAATAAATGGCCAAATCTCACCATTTGTTATCTTATTGATTGAACAGTGATTCAATGATACAATTCAGAAGTTATGAACAACAATACCGAATTCATAGTACTATATAAATAGAAAATTGGACAGTAGTTAGCCACTTGGGACATTATCATGAATTACAACACTCTTCTTTTTCTGATTCCTAAATTGATCAGTATAAATTTTGTTTTAATTTCGTCAAGATACGCCTTCAAAATAATTTAGTCTTATATAGTTGCCATGGCCCTGTGTATTCCATTAGAGTTGTTGCGTGAACGTAGCAAATTTATAAACAATTACTTATGACAGCAAATAGTAATTAGCTAAGCGCGTGACTTAGAACATCAATTATCTAGTAGATTTTACTATAGTTATTGGGAAGAAAAAAAATCCTTTTTAAAAGTAGACGTTGAACAGTTACCTGAATCCAGGAATATAGACACTTCTAACAGCCTGTGAGAAAAGATGCACTTGTTGCTCTTGCAAGTTGAAAATACGCTTGCCTTCTTCGTAACTGCTGCCAAAAGCAGTCCTTGATATAACTTCTGCAGAAAGATCATGCAACTCTTTGTGCACATCTATCTCATATTCATCTCTGCCCCCTCCTTCTTCTTCCCATTTCTCCAGCATCTTTGTGACACTTGCCACAATTTCTGACACCCAACCCTGTAAAAAATATTCAGCAAGACTCAATTATTAATGTTCCCAATTTAAAAGCATTATACATATATAGAACAGAAGAATTCTCAATAAACAGAACACAAAATTAGTTACCTTAACGAGCTCCATGTTAAAGGCTTGGTTTATAATCCGAAATGTGTAATATTTTAATTTTAGAATTGTTTATTAGTGTAATTTATATAAAAATGTTAATAATATTATAAATGCACCCATAAAAAAATACTTTTCATTTCATATAAATATGAATGATTTTATTTTTACACTATTCCGAAAGTCATACCAATTCGAGTTTGTACAAATCTTATGAATATAAATGCTTTTACACATAAGATTGCACCATTGTGTATTCTTTAGTTTTTAAAATAATCATTATAGAGTCAGAAAAGTATGTACCAAGAACAAGAAAAAAAAATCTAGTATCACCAAATCTTACTCATAAATATATTACAAAATTAATTATAAGGTATTTAATTTATTGAGTTATATAATTTAAATTATAAAATTAATAATTTAATTTGTTTAAATAAAATTTTTATAATTTTTTAAATAATAATTATAAATTTTAATTTTAAAAAAAATATTGATACTTTCACGTCCTTCTACTCTTATCTCTGATTATGCTTGTCATCTTAAATAAAATAATCAAAAATAAAATAGAGGACGGCTAGAAAAATATTTTTTCAGAAAGATTACAGAAGGAAGAGTACGGCACAGTTAAAATATGTTATGACTTTTAATATTGGTATTCTTTTGTCAGCGAATATATATATATAATATGATATTTTCTAAAAAAAAAACATGTAAACTTATGAGAATTACTAAAAGAGAACAAAGCAATTTTGCTTATGAACGATACATCAAAGCGAAGCCAAGTCCGTGTATCCAAATGCTACAGCACAAAGGTCGTCAGCTACTGTGTTTAGCTTCAAGGTTTAGTGGTGCCCGTGCATGAAACTATATTGGTCAAAGTATAAAACAACAAAATAAGGGAAATGTCATTCATACGTGGAAAGTGCACTCTCCGAATAAAAAGAGATAATTTTGATAAAAGAGAAAAATTAGAAAAAGAGATTATATAATTAAAATAATAACAATGTTATACCCATACATTTTCACTCACAATTCTCATCTTTTCTATTTAATTTTTTTTAATTTTTTTTAACCATCATTACTTACAAATGTAACTGAAATGTGAAATTATTATTGGAGTTCTTAACATTTTCCTTAAAATAAAAGGGTGTATTTTATCATTCATACCCAGGCATTGTGCCATCTAAAACAAATTTAACTGTTGGCGCGATTATGAGTTCAACCGCGGCGAAGAGAGGCTATCTTAAAACTTCTGTTATTTATGATAATGCTATTCGAATGCAATATATTAAATGTAAACTTCTGTTATTTAAGATAATACTATTCAAATGCAATATAACTTATTCGGTTATACTACTGGTTATTTAAGGTGCACACTTTTGGGGGTATTGTTATACTATTAGTCCTTAGCTTCCACAAAAACTTTATTGTAAAGGAGATCTGTACCCATCTAATTATGATATATGTACTTAGCTCCCACAAAAAATACTAACTTTTCTTCAAAATTCTTAGCTATTTATATATGTTGGCTCTATTATTTTTATTCAAGCTCCTCCCCTGCCCGCAGATGGCTATATAGGGTAATAGGGTCAAGGCCTAGATCCCCTACTAATAAAGCATACCATATTTAAGATATGAATTTCAAAGCAACGTAACATACATTCTATAATAATACATCAATACTGTCTAAATTTGCAAATTATAGACTGGCCTGGCTGAGGATATCGCTTGTACAAAACAGGCATAGTACACCAGTTTATGGTACAATGCTGTGTAGACGAAAGAGGTGAAGTCCTACAACCAATACTCCATATGATGTAAAAATGAAAAGCATCTAGAAAGAGAACATAAAATGCATACAAAGACCAAGCGCGCAGTTACATTTATATACTTTTTAGCTAACAGTATATGTCAATTTAAAGGAAAATATCATCGAAACCTTCACTTATCAATCTGTGCATTTACGCTGATAAAGCTGTTTAGCTAGCGCTATATGTCTATTTTTGAAGAAGATATCATCGTAACCTTCACTGATCAATTCTTTGAAGCTTCAAGAAGTAAGCAGCTATTGCAAGTAAGATCATGAGTAATGCAATCCACAAGCTCAATCCTCCTGAAAAGATATCGAAAACAAATAGTCAAAAAATCATATGCTAAATGCGCCATTTACCTGATATATAAACAATATACCATCAATTTTACAACTTAAATATCTTATCCAACCATGAATAATGGATTTTATTAATAGCAGTTCAATCTAAGACTGTCCAACAGTATTCTGAAACAGAAACCATAAGAATCTACCCTACTGAAATAGGTCATTAGCATGGGGCTTGCTAAGACTTGAACCAATGGACATTCAAAATGTTAAAAGTGTTTCCCAGACTTCGAAAACTAGGAAATTATGTTCAATACAGTATAGAGTTGGCTTTAAAAACTTGTGTGTTTCCGTTTGACAGAAACTTCAATTTTGAAGTAATAGTTTTTATCTGGTAAGTTCTAAATAGAAAAACAGTTCAAATTAACCTTGAGTTTTTTCTCCCTTGATCAGTCCTTGAATGAACTAAAACATTCCTTATTTCTCCCCCCCACCCAACTTATAGTTTATTCAAAATTAAAAAAAAAAATAGCTCAGTTTAACGAAACAACATTTAACATTAAACTCATTTCAACGAAATTATACACTGATTTAGTATAATTACGAACCAAACCAGTCCGAATTCATGTAGATTAATGTAACTAGTGCTAGCTGCTATAGTTTTGAACTGAAATTTTAATTTTGGAAAAAGATCTTCTACTTTAATAACATGTTGGACTACTATATTTTAGAAAATGTTTGAGATGGTTGAAAAAGAGGCCCTGAAAACTGATATCCTACATTCCTTCTATATCACAATTCTCTTGTAATTCTGTTCATTTATTCAACCTCAGAACTAATGAGTAGCCAATATGTTGAAAGCCTTTTAAGGGTGGCAATTTTGCAGTCCAGGCCATTGAGTTTGGCTGTCAAGCTAGGTTATCCTTAGGTAGTTTTTGGAATGATGACAAATTTATGAAGAAATCCAAGTGTGCAACATTCATTTATGCAGTTAGAATCGAATGAAGGCCCAAACAAAACAGGATAAAGAGCTTCAAGTATGCGATATAGTCATTTAGAATCCAAGAACTCACTCAAGGTACAAATTAAATATGACAACAGGGAAAACAACCTCAGCCCAAAACTTCTCCTCTCTGTACAACCTCCTCTCTAATGCAGCTATACAAACTACATGGAGAGAAAAAGAGAAAGGGAAACAGAGGGAGGGAGAGAATCGCCCCACGCTCCTGCGCCCCCCCCCCCCCCCCCCCCCAGGGGGGGGGGGGGAGGAGAAACCGAGAATGAGAGATAGAGAGAGAAGGAGAAAGAGAAAGATGAAAGAAGGGAATGAGAAAGTTCTTTATTTTATTTTAAGATAATATTATTTTTAAAATTAAATTTTATTATCATTATTATATTATTAATACTAAAAAGATTCAAAATTTTTACTTGATAAGATACAAATCTTAATTTAATATTTAAAAATTAAATTATCGAAATGTATGTATAAAATATTTATATATTATTCAATTTTATGGTAATGATCCAGCAACCTCACCGGTTCATTGATAAAGGATCAGGCAGTTGGCTTCTCATATGTTGATTGGGTAAGTTGCCCAATTGATAGGTGTTAATCAATTGGGTATTGTGTGTTTATTGAGGGAATTTAGTACCATGGAATAGCAACAAACAAGAAGTTGTTGCTTGGTCCAATGTTCAGGCTAAATACCGTGCAATGGCTAAAACAACATGTGAGCTCATATGGCTGAAACAATTACACTGTGAGTTAAGATATGGTAAAATCCAGTGAATGTTGTTGATGCCTGATAAACACGATGCTCTACACATCGCTTCTAATCTAGTTTTTCCATAGAAGGACCAAACATACAGAAATTTATTGTAAATTCATTAGAGAGAATATACTTTCGAGTGGTATCCTACTGGTTCTGTTAAATCAAATGATACGCTAGCAAACATATTTACCAAGTCTTTGATAGGGAATTCTTATTGAATCAAAATAATAATTCAAATTAGAGAGTCTTATACAAATCGGAACACACTGCACACACACAGCAGTACCAAATTGCATCCCAAATACATAATCTGCCCAAACAGGACAGCCCACTGGTTGATACGTCCAATTTCTCCCGTATACACTTCTGTCTGAATCCTCTTTTCTACCTTTCAGAATAATACCCAATAGATATATAACCTACACAATAACTACTCATAACTGCTGTTAATACATAATAACTGCCACCTATGATATACTAATACATAGTAACTGCCACTTCTGACAAATAACTGCCGCCTATGATATTAATCTCTTGTTTCCTAGAGTAGTAGACTTTAATAGTTGGTGGTCTAACAATACCCTCCCCACAAGTTTCACCTTGTCCCCAAGATGAAAGGTTATGAAATGCCTCTATGCAGACTTTGATTGGCTCAAATGGATCCCTTGCCTTTTTGCCATAGTATCTCTCAATGACTTCCCATGTTAACATCTCCCTCAAACCAATCTGAATTGTCGTGGATCCATGAAAAATTGCAAGATGAGAGTAGTGCTCCATTTGCCACTTTGGGAATAAATTTTCCCTTTGTGTCGATGTATCCATGTGAGTTGATGATTGCCTCACAAGGCCTTTGTCATGAATCAGGGAATCTTCTTTCATTTCAAGTATAGATTCCTTTAAGTCCACCAGTTTCCCCTCTATCCTTGACATTCTCTCTTCAGTGTCCGCTATAGTGCTTCTCATTCCGTCCATGATCCTCTCCATCTTCTCCAACATATCTATCATTCTAGAAATATCCATATCCTTAGGACTGAAACAATGCTACGATACCAAATGATAGGGAATTCTTATTGAATCAAAATGATGATTCAAATTAGAGAGTCTTATACAAATCAGAACACTCTGCCCACACACACAGCAGTACTGAATTGCACCCAAAATGCATAATCTGCCCAAACAGGACAGCGCATTGGTTGATAGGTCCAGTTCCTCCCTTACACACTTCTGTCTGAATTCTCTTTCATACTTTTACAGAATAATACCCAATAGATATGTTGATTTTTTTAAGAGAGAGAGAGCAGAGTTAGAGAGAGAAAGTGTTTGGGTCAAATGATATTTCTTGTTCTATGCCATTGAGGTTTTGAAATATAACACATCAACACAATAGAATTTACCCAAAAACATAAAACAGTAACAGCTGTCTAAAATGCTACACACTAACACTCCTCCTTAAGCTAGAGCATAGATATTGATTATGCCCAGCTTGTTACAAATATAATCAATCCTGGCATGGCTAAAACCTTAGTCAAAATATCAGCTAATTGTTCACTAGTCTTCACATGACTTGTTGAAATGATTCCATGGAGAAGTTTTTCTCGGATAAAGTGACAATCAACTTTAATATGCTTAGTCCTTTCATGGAAAACTGGATTTAAGGCAATGTGAATTGTTGTTTGGTTGTCACATCATAGTTTAATAGGTCTTGTAACCTTGATTCTCAACTCATCAAGTAATTGTTGCAGCCATACAAGTTCACAGGTTGCAAGCACCATAGATCGGTATTCAAATTCAGCACTAGATCAAGCTACTACACTCTGTTTCTTACTCTTCCATGAGACCAAATTCCCTCCAACAAGCACACAATAACCAGATATTGATCCCCTATCTGTAAGGGAGCCAACCCAATCTGCATTTGAGAAGCCTTCAATCTCACAGTGTACATCATCCTTATACAGAACACCATAGTCAAGGTAGCCTTTCAAGTATTTAAAGATGTGAACAATAGCATCCCAATGAGAAGTTCTAGGGAAAGACATAAATTGGCTCACTACACTTACTAAGAAGGCAATATCCGGTCTAGTTACTGTTAAATAGTTTAGTTTCCCTACCAATATTCTATAAGGACTTGGATCTGGTAAAATTTCACCATCATTTGCTGTTAACCATAGGAGAATCACAAGGCTTTACTTCCAACATATTAGTTTTTTTAAGTAAATCAAGAGCATACTTCTTTCGTGACAAAAAAATTCCTTTACTGCTCCAAGTAACTTCAATGTCTAGGAAGTATATTAGGGTACCCAAGTCCTTTGTATGAAATTGTGAGTGAAGAAAGGACTTTAGATCCTAAATACTAGAACTGTCATTTCTTGTAATCACAATATCATTTACATACACTACCAGAAGAATACAACTTGCATCAGAAGACTTGTAAAAGACAAAGTGATCAAAATTACTTCTCTGCATGCCAAACTGTAAAACAGCTTAATTCAAGTGGCCAAACCATGCTCATGGAGACTACTTCAATCCATACAACGACTTATGAAGTCTACAAACCTTTCCTTTCTCCCTCTGCACAACAAATCTAGGTGGTTGCTCCATATACACCTCTTCATTTAAGTTTCCATTCAAAAAAGCATTTTTGACATCTAGTTGATGCAATACCTAATGATGAGAAGCTACAGGAGAGATAAGCAATCTAATTGAAATCATTTTTGCTATAGGAGAAAAGGTCTTTGAGTAATCAAGACCATATGTCTGAGCATATCCTTCCGCTATCAACCAAGCTTTTAATTTGGCTAGAGACCCATCATGATTAACTTTGATTGAAAAGACCCATTTGCAACCAATAGCATGTTTGCCTTCAAGGAGGAGTACCAAATCCCAAGTTTTATTTTGTTTAAGGGCATCCATTTCTTCTATCATAACTGCTTGCCATCCATTATGAGAAAGGGCCTCAACAGGAGATTTTGGAATAGATAAGGAATCAAGGGAAGCAATAAAGGACCTATATGAATGAGAGAGATTGTTGTAAGAAACATAAGAGGAGATTGGATAAGTACATGATCGTTTACCTTTCCTCAGAGCAATAGGAAGGTCAAGACTAGGATTTTGTTCCTGAGGCTCCTGAGATGAGAAGACTGGTACAGCTGGAGAATCCAAGGTAATATCTTCTAGAAGGGGTTGGATAGAAGCCCTTGTTTGAGGTCACTAAGAGTGTATGTGTTTAAAGAAATATGATGGAGAAGGGAAACTAGAAGTCTTTGACTGAGAGTTGCCTGAAGTGTGATTCTTATAGACTAGATATTCATCATCTTCCAAGTCTCATGGAAATGACTAAAGAATTGAGGGAGGATGGCTGAAGAAGAGAGTGGTCTCAAAGAAGGTTACATTAGCAGACACAATGTACCTCCCCAAAGCAAGCAAAATAACATCTGTAACCCTTTTGACTATGAGCATATCCTAAGAAAATACATTTCGAAGATCAAGTTTGGACACTGAAGGACAAATATCTTGTACAAAACAAGTACACTCAAAGATTCTAGGAAACAAGGGAAACAATGACTCGGATGGAAATAGAATAGAGAATGGAACTTGATCTTTGAGAATGGGGGATGGCATTCTATTAATAAGATGGCTAGCTGTTAAAACAACATTAGCCCAAAAGTATTTGGGCACTTTCATGTAAAAAATGAGAGCACAAGCAACCTCCATGAGGCGTCTATTCTTTCTCTTTGCCACTCCATTTTGTTGTGGAGTAACAGTATAAGAAGACTAATGTATAACACCATTTTCTTTCATGAATGAAGAGAAAGCATTGGAAAAGTACTCCCTTGCATTATCACCTCTCAAGATTCTAATGGATAAATTAAATTGAGTTTTCACTTCAAAATAAAAGACACAAAAGATTGAAAACAATTCTAATCTATTTTTCATTAAGTATAGCCAAGTTATATGAGAGAAGTCATTCACAAAAATTACAAAATAACGAAAGCTAGACTTGGACTCTATAGGACATAGACCCTAAACATCAGAAAGGACAAGTTCAAATGGGGATGCTGCCCAATTATTGCTTCTAGAGCTATACGTCCCTCTATGGTGTTTGGCAAATTGACATGCTTCACAATTCAAAACAATCATCGACCTAAGACTAGGACAAAACTTTTTGAGAGAGTCTAAAGATGGATGACCCAATTGGCAATGTAGTTCAAAAGGGGAGACCATCTGAGAACAAGCTAAGCACTATGGCATAAGGTCTAGTCCTCCCACCAAAATATATAGTCCACTGGATTCACGACCTCTACTAAGGATTTTCCTCAACCTAAGATCCTGAAATGAGCAATAACTAGGAAAGAAGTGATCACTACAATTATTAGTGCGAGTAATCCTACTTACCAATAATAAATTAAATGGAAATTGAGATAAGTATAATACAAAAATTGGAGATAAGAGAAGTGGATGTAAGGGCATTCCTATTCCCAACGACTGGAGTGGTGGATCCATTTGCAAGAGTGACATTTGGTAAGTTTATAGAAGAATGGAATGAGATTAGTAAACTAGTATTACCTGTCATGTGGTTAGTGGAACCCAAGTCAATGACCCAGTTATGCAAAGAGGATGTAAGGCAAGCAATGGGATTACCTATCTAAACTAAAGTAGTCGTAGAAGATGTACCAATCTCTTAAGTGGCCTGAAATTGAGTATATCTATGAAACTCATTAGCTGTCATGGTAACTATCTTGACGCCAGCCTCCATTTCATCAGATGATGGAGTAGGAAGGATACCCTCTTGAGTCTTGAGTGACAGTGTTGGCAAATCTTTGGCCCTGAGATTGTTTCATCTGCTAGCAATTCCTCTTCAGATGACTTGATTCTCCACAATACTAGCAAATATGTGGACCATCACTATCCCGTCCACCACTGGTTTTATCACCTCTAGTTCCAACTCTTCCGCCCCTTCTACCTCCTTTACTAACTAGAGCTATCAATTCATTATTAACCGGAGGCATAGAAGGACTCTTATCAACATCCTTACTCACTCTAAGAAGTCTTGTAGACACTTCATCAAGAGAGGGAAGCTCCTTGCTAGTGAGCAACTGAGTCCGAGCAATCTCATATTCAGATCGTAATCTGGTTAGGAAGCAAATTACCACAATTTGCTCTTGCTACTTTTGCATTTTCTTTACATCCTCAATAATGAGAAACATAGTTCTCAGTTGTTCAAAGGCCTTTCTCAATAGACATTTTTTCTTAAACTACAACTCTTACAAACAACTGAGCTAAGTTTGAGCTTTTCACCATGAAAGAACACTAAACAAGGCAAGAAATCAATTCTGATTTGTGAAGACTAGTTCACATTACATCACCTAGCCCCAATTCATACAACCAAAAGGTGGATACCCTCTGTTCAAGCCAAACTCCCTTACAGTAGCATCCAAGAACGAACTAGATTGAGTTTTCCCTAAAAAATCGCGTTCAAGATCGAACCAACTCGTGTCCAAGAACAACCCAAACATGTGACACCCATAGTCGAGCCAAATCACATCCAAGACCTAGCCAAATCGAGGCATGAATCTTGATTCTAGACATGTGACACCCACAGTTGCATTTTTTCCTTAGTCACGACTCACCCAGGTCATGAAACTCTTACTTCTACCGTGACTCACCCTAGTCACATAACTTTGTGAAGAATCATGGCCCTCTTGGCCACGAGAAGAAGCGAGAGAAGGAAGAGGAGAGGACCTAGAAGCCAATTAGAATAGGGTGGAAATTTTGGGGATTAGGGTTAGGGTTTCTAAGATTTGTGGATTAGGGTGTTTGGATTGGGGATTAGGGTTTTAGTCAATTAGGGTTTCGAATGACTTTGATACCATGTTGATTTTTTTAAGAGAGAGTGGAGTTAGAGAGAGAAACGCCTCGAGGGTTATTTATGATTACAAAATATCTAGTAAGTTTAAAGAAAAGTTTTACTGAACTGCTATTAGACTATCTATACTCTATGGTAGTGAGTGCTGAACTTTAAAGGTCAGCATGAGCAAAAAATAGAGATGATAGATATGAGAATGTTGAGATGTATGAGCAGATATATAAAAAAAGACAAAATTAGAAATGATTGTATTCAAGAAAGAGTTGGTGTGACACCTATTAAGGAGAAAATGATGGAAACTCGGTTACGGTCATTTCGGTATGTACATAGAAAACTGCAAGAGACTCCAGTGAGAAAGGTTGATTAAATGGTTTTTAGCCCAATGAAGAGACGTAGAGGAAGATAAAAAAGGACACTTAAAGAGATTATTAAAAGATATCTTTAGTTAAACTGTATTTTCGAAAATTTAGTTTCGGGTAAAACTCAATGCCAGTGTTTAATCCATGTAGTTGACCTCACCTAGTGGAATAAGGCTCTATTTATTATTATTGTTGGAGTTAGAGAGAGAAAGTGTTTGGGTAAAATGATGTTTCTTTCTATTCCACTGAGGTTCTGAAATATAACACATCAGCACAATAGAATTTACCCAAAAACATAAAATAGTAACAGCTATCTAAAATCCTACACACTAACACCTTCTAACAAGATATATAACCTACACAATAACTACTCATAACTGCTATTAATACATGATAACTCTCACTTTTGACACATAACTGCCACCCATAATATTAATTTCTGTCTACTCTCTTATGTTTCCTAGAGTAGTAGGCTTTAATAATTGGTGACCTAACAGTCTCTTAGAGGTCCTCAGGTTAACTACATATATCACAAGCTTAGCACACTTAATATGTATGTGCCAGTTTGGGGGAGAGTGTTAGAATATGAAACATGTGCAAAGTGTGTTAAACATTTGCAAAGTGTGTATGTTTAGTTTACTATTAGGCTTTTAATTCTATAATAATTAGATTTAGTTGATGACTAGCATGTAAGTAGCCAAGTAATTATTGTACAATTATTATAACACACTTCCACCAAATCTTTCAAGAATGATAAGATAGGTCTTTACCACAATTTATGAGCACATGCAAAGCAATTATACAATTGCAAATCAAGTACAGGATTCATGTGATTTGAGTTATCAAATAACATTACCATGATATACAAACATACCATTTTTCTTCCTCTCCTCAATTATAGTCACCCTCGCACTTGAATCCAAGGATACAGAAGCCAAAGCCCTGCACTCAAAAGCCATAGCTATGACTGTAACATTTTACAGGCATAATCATGCAATATTTAAGTAGCAAGTAAATATACTTTAACTACATTGGCTTCAAACCTTGAATCAGGGGAGATTGCTATAGATGTTACTATGCCAAGGTGAGCCCTTTTTATAACTGTCTGAATCTGCATATTCTTTGATTTTACAATAGCAACGTCTCCTGAAGGTGTTCCACTGTATGTCAAACCACCAAAATAAAAGAAATAAGTTGTTAGAAAGGTTCGTCCCTCAGGATTGAAAGTAATCCTTTCCTTCTTCTCAATTCTTTTTATTTCTTGATATAGTATACAACTGATCATCTTAAATTGGATGCTCTACATGTAAATCTGCTATTTATCCACATTCCAGGAATCTGTAAGATAATAGCCTTCCACAACAAAAATGGCATTTAAATAGGACTGCTTATGCACTTTCGCAAACAATCTTGTACATATTGCTTATCCTGATGAGCAATTTACTTAATAGGTTTGACTGTATGTCAACAGACTTTGAAATGAATATATTTGCACTCAATTCCCTTCAATAATTCACAATAAAAACACAAAGACTAGCAATAGATCATTTCAACACACACGTAACAGTGTTCTGAATATACTAGATATCTTTTCCATAAAATGGAACAAGATAGTGTTTGAGATTTCCAGACCCAACAAGATGGTAATAATTGCAATAAAGATTGAGGGTGACCCAGAAGATCACAACATTTCTTATTACTGCAAGTACTAAAGATATAACCAAAGGCAAGCATGGGGTATCTTCAGAAATTCACGCCCAATGCCTGGTTTACCAAACTCCCAATCTCCAAAACATAATTTCGTTCCATACGAACATAAATATTGGAGCCTAAAATTTCTAAAATGGGACTAGTGTGTGGATAAATCACTACTTGCTTCCAATATGCCCATGTATAACACGAGGGTGACATCCTTGGGTGCTAGAAAAGTAACAGAACAGAATATTTACCATGCAATGAACCTTCCATCAGCTGAGACACTCAATGCAGAGATTGAATCACTAATAATACGCTTTGAGCCCATCCTTTTCCCTGTTTTTGTATCCCAGGTCAGAATGCTTCCACCTTTGCCTATGTACAACAATAAAATACTTCTGTCAGTTACATTAAGATACAACAAGCAGAAGAACACTTGTTTCTGCTGAATAATCACCTGTCATGGCAGCAACATATAGGACCTGGGCCCCATTATTGATTTGAGAAAACCGGCAAGAGCTAAAAACCTCACCCTGTATGTAATTTAACAAAACATTATTAGCATATAAAATACTAATAAAGATACAAGAAATTATATGACCAGTATTATATTAGGGTAAATTTGAAGCAAGAACCAACCTTGGCCTGCAATTTAGAAAACAACCATTAACCATTTTGTACTTAATAATGACTCTGTCCACTCCATCACAGGAATTAACCACACAATGGTTAATGGGTCCTTTTTGCTATAGTACACCACAGATTGGTTACCATCGTCCAATCCAAACTGGAATTTCCCCTACTAAGGTTTATACATTGGATGCAATGAGATAACTCCTATTGTGTATTGGCTATATCTTCATAGTTAGAATTAAATCAATATTTCTATGTCAGATGTACTTCCCAACACTTCTACAACATTACTGGCTGTTCTCAACATAAATTTTGGTTCCTGTTGATGAAATGCTTTCAAGTTTCAAACAATTGTTATAATTTGTGACTTTGCACTTATTTTTCTTGAATATATGCTTTTGGCTTTAAACTTTTCTTATCTCTATCCATGATTTTTTCTCCCCTTCATTCATCCTGTTGCTTGCTTCTCCATTAGACACCAAATAACTCTTCTTTCTCTCTCTTGTGAGTTGTTTGATGCTCCTAACCTTCTACCATTATTATCTAACAAGCAATACTTAGAAAAGACCACCTGGTTTGACTACCTGAAACCCCACCATTATATAGTTCGAATGAATCAGTATAACTGGTTGGTTGATCAGTGCCTATTCTATATCAATAGATGGCCCTGATCTTATTCTGTGAACATTTGTCTTGAATTCTATATCAATAGATGGCCCTGATCTTATTCTGTGAACATTTGTCTTGAATTTGGATCGAACTAAATGGGAGGAGCATGTGGACCACTAGGCCAACATGGCATCTAATGCAATAGTGGGGGACAATTAAGAGCTAGGAGAAAGATCAACATGTTTTTTTTTAATGTTAATTAGATATCTATCAATAAATTTGTAGGTAGTATATAATAAGTAAAGTTTTTTTAAAAAAAAACTAAGTAAATTAAAATTATAAAATGTATAAGTAAAAGATTTTTTTTTTTTACTAAGATGTGCTAGAAAATCAATCATCCTAAAAGCTTAAGCTGTTAGATAGCAGCTCGATAATGATTTATATCTTTTAGATGCCCCTCACCTGAAAGTCCTTTGGCCTTGAACTTGAAGTGTGGACAAAGCACATGCCTAACAAATCTGATAGGACTCAGACTTGCCAAAGCTAAAACACTGGTATTAGAGTGATCAAAAAATAGTACAAATGAACTAGGTATGGTTCTTGATCCCAGGACACTGCCCTTGCTCAGAGAGGATATCTCTGGCCCAAGCTGAAAAGCTTACATATTACAGCAATTCTCCAATCCCCCCTCTCAGTCCCCACTCTCTCTATTTAACTACCCCAACTCCCCACTAACTGCTCCCCAAAATATCCCTTAACTAATTGTCTTTTTTCTTCCTTCTTACTTATCCTTTCCAGGGCTGACTTTCAATTGGGCCTTGACTACCCCTTTCAGTTCTAACATTGCCTCCCACCTGAGAATCAGCCTTGTCCTCAAGGCTAAAATTGGGGAATCGGTCGGCTATGGTGGAAAGGTCTTCCCATGTGGCCTCCTCTTGGGGTCAGTCTAGCCATTTGACGAGAACTTGTGGATGGTGTTGTCCCTTAATGTTGGCTATTCTTTTGGCTAGGATTTTTTTAGGGAAACACAGGGGTTGGTTGTCCATGAACACCTCTGGCAGCTGTGATACTGTCGCTACATGTCCGACGGCTCTCTTCAATTGTGAAACATGAAATACCGGGTGAATCCTTGAGTGTTCCGGTAGTTGTAGCTTGTAGGATACCTCCCCCACTTTTGACAGTATCCGAAATGGTCCATAAAAACGTGCTGCTAGTTTTGGGCTGATTCTTCTAGCCACTATTTGCTGGACATAGGGTCTGAGTTTGAGATACACCCACTCTCCCATGTTAAAGGCAAGGTCCCTTCGGTGCTTATTAGCAAACTTCGTCATGTTGTTTTGGGCTCTCAACAAATTGTATCCGAGTTGTCTTAAAGCTTCATCTCTGTCCTTTAAGTCTTGCGCTACGGCTTCTACCGATGTTTCACCCGGCAAGTACCGGATGATGGTGAGGGGTGGTCTGCCATACACTACCTCAAAGGGTGTGCATTTGATTGCCCCATGGTAATTGGTGTTGTACCAAAATTCCGCCCAATGCACCCACAAAGCCCAATTTCTTTGCTGCTCGACTGCAAAACACCTAAGGTAAGTTTCAATACATCTGTTGACAACCTTGGTTTGTCCATCTAATTTGGGGTGATAGGCTGAACTCATTTGTAACGATGTCCCCTGCAATTTAAATAGGTTGGACCAGAATTGGCTGACAAAGGTGGGGTCTCGGTCGCTGACTATTGATCTAGGGATGCCATGAAGTTTGACTATTTCCTTAGTGAAGATGTCAGCAATGATTCTGGCTGTATAGGTGATCAAGGTAAAATGCACATATTTGGTCAGTCTATCCACCACCACCAAAAGTGTGTCATATTCCTTAGAGCGTGGTAATCCGAATATGAAATCCATGCTGATGTCTTCACATACAGCTGAGGGAACTGGCAATGGCTGCAGTAATCCCGCGGGTTTAGTGGCCTCCACCTTGCATATTTGACAAATGTCACACTCAGCGACAAATCTAGTAATGCAACCCTTCATCCCCTCCCAATATAAGCTGCTGGCCAGCCTCTTATAGGTCCTAAACACTCCTGAATGAACCCCCCATTTTTGTGCAGTGAAATTCTTTGAGTAGTTGTGGTATCCACTCTGATTTTGGTGAGATGACTAACCTCCTCTTCTGAAATAATCTGCCCTGCTCCAGTGTATATGGAAGGTGGGAATCCGGTGTTCTTTGGAGGTCTGTGATGATTTTGGACAGTTTTGGGTCAGCCTTCACTTCCTCCCAAATTTTATCCGCATCCAGCCACAAGGGTCTTGACATGGCAGCCAATTCCATGTCCTCTTTTTTTCGTGATAACGCATCTGCCACTTTATTTTGGCTTCCACTTCTATAGACAATATCAAAATCATAGCCCAAGAATTTGGATAACCAATTTTGTTGATCTAGAGCTGTGACTCTTTGCTCCAAGAGGTGTTTTAAACTCCTCTGGTTAGTCAATACTGTGAATTTTCGCCCAAGTAAGGTCTCCAATGCTGGATGGCCATGACCAAGGCCATGAGTTCCTTCTCATACGTTGACTTGGCCAAGTTTCTATCAGATAATGCCTTGCTAAAGTAGGCAAGAGGTCTGCCTTCTTGTTTCAATACAGCCCCCAAGCCCCTCCCGAATGCATCACATTCTATTATGAACGGTAAGGAGAAGTTGGGCATGGCCAATACTGGAGCATTCGTGGTGTAGGTCTTAAGGGCATCAAACGCTTGCTGGGCTTCTGTGTTCCACCCAAATGCTGCCTTTTTTAGCAACTCAGTAAGGGGTATGGCAAGTTTTCCATAATCTCTTATGAATTTCCGGTAGTAGCCTGTGAGACCTAAGAAACCACGCAACCCTTTTATGGACTTTGGTGCTAGCCAATCTACTACGGCCTTAACCTTGCTTTGGTCCACAGCCACTCCCTCAGCCGAGACTATGTGCCCCAAATATTCTGCTGAAGACTTCCCAAAACTACATTTCTTAAAGTTGGCAAAGAGGGAATGCTCCCATAGGGTTTGCAAAATAGTCTCCTAGTGCTGTAGGTGGTCCCCCCATGTACGGCTGTACACCCGAATGTCATCAAAGAACACCAGCACAAATCTTCTCAAATAAGGCTTGAAGACTATGTTCATAGTGGATTGAAAGGTTGCTGGTGCATTCATAAAGCCAAATGGCATGACCAAAAACTCATAATGCCCCTGGTGAGTTCTAAAAGCAGTCTTGGGAATGTCCTCCTCCTTGACTCATATTTGATGATATCCCGACTTCAGATCAATCTTAGAAAAAAATTTGGATCCATGTAGTTCATCCAACAGTTCTTCAATTATTAGAATGGGAAACTTATCAAGGATAGTAGCCTTGTTAAGGGCTCTGTAATCCACACAGAACCTCCAGCTGTCATCATTCTTCTTCACAAGTATGACTGGATTGGAAAATGGGCTGTGGCTGGGTCTGATCACCCCTGCAGTCAACATTTCTTCCACCAACCTCTCCATTTCGTTTTTCTAGTCATGGGCATATCTATAGGGTCTCACATGGACAAGGTCAGTCCCCTCCTTAAGGGCAATGGCGTGCTGATGTTCTCTGCTAGGTGGTAATCCTCTGGGTTGTTCAAAGACCTTGATAAATTTTTTTAGCACCTCAATTAATTGCCCTCTCTGAGTGTCTCCTACATCTTGTCCCACTTGATTCCAGTCTAGCCCCGTCTCTATTTCGCCTCATTTTTTGTGGGTGATGTCCAGCACAAATAGCACCCCACAAAACTCCACCTCAGTAGTTTTCATTAAGGCTCTTGAAGATATCTGAGTCCTGGTAATGCTAGGGTCCCCTCTAATTACCACCCAACGTCCTTGAGACCTAAAGGTCATTGTCAGCTTTTCCCAGTTCACCTTGACGTCTCCTAAAGTCCTCAACCATTGTACCCCTAGTATAACATCTACTCTCCCCAGTGGAAACAAATAAAAATTACTAGTCACAGATGTCTCACCTAGGGAAAACGTGACCTCCTTGCACACTCCTGACGTCGTCGTCTTCCAACTCCACCATCATGAACTCGCCATCCGATTTGGTCTCCTCTTGCGAATGCTTGCCCACACTAGAAACAACTGCCTTCCTCACGCTGTCACACATACTCGTGGTAGGGGAGCTGCGGCACTGCCCTATTTCCTCCTTGCGGGTTTCGGCCATGGCTACCCAAGGAGCTCGTTGAACGTGTTGATCCGAGGCTCAAGTTCCTCTCTGCTGGGCTTGCTATGGGGAGATTTTAGGTGACTGACTTGAGAGACTCACTTGGACCGGCCCTCCTCTCTTTTGGGCCCACCAAGTATCCCCCTTTTTTGGGCCCGTATGGCGTTATTTGGCCCATGATGGCTGGTGACTGGTTTGATCAGTGGGGGTAATGGCTTCCTCCTGCATAAGCTAGTGTTCCTCCATCGTCACCTCCCCCGAAGCTCGCGCTCATCTCTTCCTCGATGTCGTGTGCGAGCTCCGTGACTCTGCTCACCATCGACAGGTCATGTACACGCACTCAGCGTCGTAAGTCACCGAACAGCCCACTTAGGAAGTATCCCAAAGCTTGCTCCTCCGGCATCCCCTAAACCTGAGCCACCACCTGCTCAAAGAGTTGGACGTACTCTTCCACATTCCCGGCCTGTTTGATTGATGCTAACTGCTCATATGGGTTTCCTGCCTTCCTTCCCCCATATCTCTTGATCATTTCGACAGTAAGCATTTCCCAACTCAAATCCACAATCTTGTTATGTAAACAATGAAGCCAATGCACTGCCCTGCCTTCCATACAAATGAAAGCCAGATGGACCTTTTGTTGTGGCTTGGTGCCATGTACTTGAAAGTAAGTCTCCGCCCTCACGATTCATGCGACTGGGTCGCTGCCATCAAAGTACGACAGTTCGACTCATCTAGCTAACCAACGTAACTCATCCCCCTCTGGCTGATCTTTGTCTCCCATTGACTCCTTATCCTCAATAAATTCCTTCTCGCGTTCGCGTGCATCGGGCTGTCTTTGAGGTCCCTCGTCCTTACGGTCTTTATGGGCCATTTTTAGTAGCAATGCTCTCATTTCTTCCATCTGTTCCACCATATTCTAGACGTTCCTCTCCAATGCCTCCAATCGTGAGTCCATTTCTCGTCCTGAGTACTCTGCTTCGCTTCTGGTTTTTGGTCTCTGGCAGGTCGGACCAATTGATAGGACTCAGACTTGCCAAAGCTAAAACACTAGTATTAGAGTGATCAAAAAATAGTACAAACAAAACAGGTATGGTTCTTGATCCCAGGACACTGCCCTTGCTCAGAGAGGATATCTCTAGCCCAAGCTGAAAAGCTTACATATTACAGCAATTCTCCAACCCCCCTCTCAGTCCCCACTCTCTCTATTTAACTACCCCAACTCCCCACTAACTGCTCCCCAAAATATCCCTTAACTAATTGTCTCTTTTCTTCCTTCTTACGTATACTTTCCAGGGCTGACTTTCAATTGGGCCTTGACTGCCCCTTTCAGTTCTAACAAAATCTGATGTTGAAAATCATTTTAATTATTATGGATGGGACCAGCAAGGATAGAGCTTTTTATCATTTGATCATAGAGGCTTTGATACCATGGCAAAAAAACAATCATCTTAAAATCTTAAACTGTTAGATGGAGGGCCATAAATGGTTTATATACTAAATGAGTTAATTAGTTAGCTCCCTTGCATTTTGCCTATATCACACAAACCTTACCTCTAATTGAAAAAAACAAACCTCCCTCATATGATAAAATATTTTTACAAGCCTGCCTTCAAGACTTACACCAACCCTCCCTAAATTTTGGTTTTAATTTTCCATAAACAACCATGTTTAACAAATTTCTTAGCTACTATAGAGTGAAAGACATCTTTTGCTCCAAACTAACAAAATATGGCCGCTTAGGTTTATGGCAACCTATTGTAGTCATGTACAATTAAATTTATATCTGAGTTTGTTGGTGGCATCTAAGTGCAATAGGTTGCATTTAAGTTTCTTCTATACAGACAAAATTAACCAATATATGAATGAAATGGGTCCACAAATCTTTAATAGCTTCATTTCTTTAGTCTAGAGAGTTGGAAAAATAACTTACTTCAAGAGCATGTAGAAATCTTCCCCTATTTAAGGAAGGTTTCTGTTGCTTTACAAAATGGAGGGGAGGTTTATGTAGCAAAAGTAAAATACAGGGGAGTTGTTCACTGCTCTAAAAGTAATTAATATCAAATAAACAAAACACATGATCTAGACCTAATAAAAAGAAAGACAAGTAAAAGCAAGTAATTGCACTTCATGTAAACTGTACAATTAATTATTTATTTGATTTATAAGTTTTACATGTCATCACTGTATTCCATGTCAATATTTGAGTCAATTTCATGACAGCACCAAATCTCAACCATTTCCCCTAGAAGAAAGGAAATGCCTCATGTCTATGTTTACATAAGTATCATGCCAGTTCAAAATTTAAAGCCAGATGAACTTTCGCTATTGTAAGATTTCAATCACTTACTCACATTTTCACATGGCAGAGAAGCTATGACCTTTGACAAAGAAACATCCCAAACCCTGCAGGGTCCACCACTTCCTAGAGAGACAAGCAGTTTACCATCAGAACTGCAAGACAACAAAACTAGAGTATCAGGTATAACTTCATCAGAAATAGAAGGGTATGCAAAGCTTCTCATTGTCTTCCTTTCTCAACTCTTTCGTCTTTTCTTTGTCAATTATCAAGTCTTATAAAAACTGCTATGCTCAACAAACCTGAAATGTAAGTCTTTCACAGTAGAATGAGCATTAGTGTCATTGAAAATAACTTCCATGCTAGGCCACTTGAAAACCCTTAGATTCCCATCCTGTACTGCACCAAAATTAGAACATCATACGGCATGCCACGCCTGTATCAAAACATAAACTCTCTACATTTCAATGTTGATTTGTCAAATGAATGAAACAATTACAACCATTTACTGAAGAGAAGTCAAAGCATCTTACAGCCTGCAAATAGTGTCGCATAAAACAGGAATTTCTCAACATTTGATATCATTTAAAAAAAAAATAAAAAAAAAGTGAAAAACTTAAAAAGTGGAATCACTTAAAATCCTCAAAAAAGATAAAAATCAATTTCACTTATGTCAACTATTTTGGTCAGGTCTTCAGCATACATCATCACTTGACAACAATGTTTTCAGCTTTATGGTCTATGAAAGTTTAAAGAAAAGTAGTTGTACTAACCAATGGTCACATCTATTACAAACGAACCCTTCCAATTTGGATTTAACATTACAATTACCTTTAAGGTATACCATGTAAAATGACACCATAAACTAAGGATGTCTTTCAAAACTTCTGCAATAGCTCTCTACAATAATCATTAAAAATAGAAAGAAAGCAAGCAGTCTTTAAGCCTTGAATCATATTGTATCATTTGAAAATGTAGAATATATATTTCACCATCTTGGCTGCAGTGCATGGATTCTATTGATGTGGTGGTACCATCTACTTACACAAAATCTTTTCTTTACTAAAAGAAAACAGCATTTGCATTGTTCTGGTTGAAGAGCAATATTGGGAACAAAGGTCAGAGTACCATTACTACTTGACTATCATAAGCTTGGATCTTCACCCTTTGATATCATGAAGAGCAGTTGCCAGTAACAATTAATGAGTTAGAGATATTTTTTAAAATCTCATTTTCTTTCATGTTACAAAAAATTTTCCTTTTGTTATAAAACAGCTTGGTTTTTATTCATTCAATGTAAATGTAAGGAAGACTATACCTCCCCACCAACAGCTAGTTCTGTACCATCATTGCTAAATGCCAATGCTAATTGCTGCCCAACATCCTCCAACTGGGTGAACACTTTCTCAGACAACTTCAGACCCAACTTATGAATTTCTGCACTCTTGTTTTCATCCCATTCAAACCATCTGCATGAACAAGAAATAATCGTAGGTTGTAAAGTGTTATAACTGGAAATACTTCTGTTCCATTGATGTTGGACACAGAAAAAAGTTCAAGTTCTTTCATAAATTATTAGTACCGCATGTAGTTTACACATTGGCACAATAACATTAATTACCCTCTTCCTCATTGTATCCATCCCTCCCACACTTTCATTTAACAGCAGCAATACTGGTGAAATTTCTGCGAATTTGCAGCAGCAACCCCAATCATCTAGCAATCAATTCTTTAAAAATAATTTAAGCAAAGAAAATTTCTTTTCAGATAACTTTAATAAAAAGAAGCAACAACCCTGGTTTTATAATTTGCCTTTATAATGAAGTAGTAAAACAATTATAAAGAGTCCAGCTATTGCTTAGAATTTTCACTTCCAGAGGAACTTAATTGATGGAGAATCTAGTGAATTCCAGTCTCTCCTACTTTGCTTGATTCGGTTCATCTATCATCTCATCCAGATGGGAGATTTGGACTTTGGGGCTTGTTTGATTCTATTCTTGTTTTCTTGCTTTCAGAAATTATTTTGTAAATTTATTTTCCAGAATTATTTTACAGAATAAAAATACAAAAAATTTCATTTGATAAAATTATTCTGAAAACAGTTTTGAAACCTTAAAAGACAATAAGCTGTTCGATGAATTTTGTTTTGGGAATAAGTTTTAAAAGTAAAAAAAAAAAAGAAAGAACACTCGTTTGGTTTTATTTTTTTAAAAAAATTTTGGTTAAACAAATCCTTCAAAGCACAATATATAGTCAATTGATAGCTTACCTCGACCATCTGTTCATATTGACTTTTTCCATAAATTACAATTGAAAGGAAGGAGACTTCTGACTTTCTTCCCAGTAAATTTCTTTAGAGAGAGAGAAGACAAACACGCGCAGATCAGTAGACAAAAATAACCCTCAACTTTTTTTTTATTTGGAACCATGGAACAAACTGGAAAGACACAAGATGTCTGACAAAAGCTCCTCAGGTGTTTCTTACATTCCACATACACTTGACTAGGCTAAGTAAGCTTCAGAAATTGGAACGATAAAGTTACAAGTTTTAGGTGTCTCTCAACTCATCATCGGAGCTTTAGTTCAGACTCATTTCAGCAAAAAGTATCAGCCATCAAGTATTCATTGAAAAGCGGAAATCTACCTTCCAATCATGTCAAGGTACACGTACAACTACAGCTCATGACACTTAGACAAGGGATCCCAGTGGAGCCAATACTGCATAATTAATTAAGTTCTTAAGATATTTTAGCACCAATATTGTCTCTGTTGGGTTCCTACAGCTAATTCTCCCTCTGTTAACAGAGCAATCGCAGTTCATGTTGACATAAAATGACTGATATCCAAGTACTCATCACAAATTTAATGGATTCCCATTTAAAGAACATGGCAACAGATTGTGGATCAGCAGGTCTTAAATGTTTAGACTGTTATTATCAAGTATATAAAAGGAAAAAAAAAGGGGGGGAAGGATGACCGCTAAAAATTAAATATAAATTAAGTGAAAAACTACGCTCATGAGGACTTGTACATGAGCAAAGCATAGAAAAGAAGATTAAACCTTCAATTGTGAAGAACCTCAGTTTAAGCCGCATGCTATCAATGAATCAATTTGTTTACACGCACTTAGTGCATGCCTGACATAATTAATTAAATTTGTAACTATTGACATAGTGGGTGCTGGAAGTCAATTTGAGGATTGGGATTAACAGGTCATGGAGACTCATGGACACAAATTGGAAAGTTCATTGTAAAACACAACATTTCACTGTCCTTAGGAACACATTCTTGTTTTGGACATGAAAACATTGAGTGTGTATGCCATCTCAGTTGAAGGAAAAAGATCATGCATACAAGGTTTTGGCAAACATACTTTCTGGCACAATGTTGATCGAGCACATTGTCGAAAGCCAGGAAAGCTTGATTACATTTAAGTGTTGAATATATATGCTACTAGCAGCATAGCAACTTGATATGATAAAAAATAAAGTTTGAATGATCATCTACAGTATAAGTGACAAGGAGGTAATAGGGAAACGTTAGTCCAATTACATAAAAAACTATAGCAGCTAAATCAATTTTGTGCAAACTGAACACAAACAACAGGAGCAAGGATTGCTGATGTGATCAACCAAAGAGGATCTTTGTGGTTAGCTTGTCTTTAATTCTCATAGATTAAGATATGAAGAACATATAGGAAGGAAACAGCATTGCACATCCACCAACACTATCACTAGCTTTTATCCAGCAAAACATTTGAAAACCACCATTTTCAATTGTAAAATGATAGTTGAATACCAAGAAACTAATTTTTACAAAAAGAAGGGCTGCAGTAGCATAATTTACATCTTGGATAATTCTAACTTCTAAATATGTTATCAATTGTAGATTCAAGGGTAATCCGTTCTCCACATACAATTAATTTTATAAACCAATACAAGCATAAATGACGACGAAATTCTATTAAACTCCACAAATTTCTTAATAATTTTGCAAACACTAAGATCAAACAGACAACATGAATGAACCCAACAAGAAATATATTAAAATGCCATAATCACAAAGTGAAAGTTCCAATGTAGAACATTGAGGAAAAGAAGTGAGTTCAAAATAAAAGCAACAACTACATCTCAATCCATACAAATAAAGCAACTTTTAAAACCTATTGAGGAGAATGGTGGTGACAGAGATGAGAATGTTGAGATAGATGAGTGGATATACAAGAAAAGACAAAATTTGAAATAATTGTATTTGGGAAAGAATTTGTGTTCCACTTATTGAAGAGAAAATGACGGAAATTAGGTTACGGTGGTTTGGGCAGGTGCAAAGAAAATAGTTGGAGGCTCCTGTGAGAAAAGTTGATCAAATAATTTTTAATCCAATGAAAAGACGTCAAGAAAGACCAAAAAGAACACTTTGAGAGGTTATTAAAAGGGATATTTAGTTAAATGGTATTTCCGAAAACTTAATTTCGTATAAAACTCAGTGGCACTATTTAATCTATGTAGCCGACCTCACTTACTGAGATAAGGTTTTGTTTTTTGTTATTGTTGTTGTTGCTTTAAACCACCTAAACACAATATAGAAAACATATTACTAGAAATAAGTCTCCTATCTAGAGGTGCCTTTGGACCTAGAATTTGGGGGAGACAACCTTCACATTGAAATGGGTCTCCTGTCCAGAGGTGCTTTTGACAGTGGCGTCACTGGCATGCTGGTGCGACACATCTTCTACCTCCAACACTGTGGCTTCCAATGCTGACTGCAACTTCACCTTTATGCTATTACCCTCAACTCCTCTCGAAGCCAATGATTCAGGAAACCAAACCACTCAAAAGCGTAGATTGTTACACAAATTTAAGCAGTTATTCAATTACTGTCCCTCGGATGAAGAAGTTTTTCTCAGAGGGTTTTGATTGGGTAGTGAGCAAGCATTTGAGTGAAGCTCTGGAAGATTGGGAGTGAGAGGGGATAAAAATTTGACTGTTAAATGAGAAGAGGGGCCATCTTGCAAGTGAATGAGAAAGCCTGCAAGAAGGAAGCAAAGTAGAAGGTTGAGAAGAAGAAATTGAGAGCAAATCCATGGTCAAAGCGTCTAAAACAATCAGAGGGAAGCTCAGGGAACACACAGCTAGTGTGAAGAAGAAGGAGCTGGAGAGAGTGGTGAGACTGCAGATTGCTTCGGAATGCAAGTCTGATGGATTTCTCATCATTACAAGTATGCCATTAATGAAAAATATTTTGCAACAATGTTCACCATGTTTTTAAGCTGAGAACAAGCAAATGAAAACAAAAACAAGTTTTTGGTGTTTGCAAATTCTTATTCTAAATGTAAAATATGCAGAACAAGTTGTCAAAAATGCTAGGTAAAAAATAAGCACCCTAAACAGATTTTGTTGTGTTTTTGTTTTTGAAAACTAAAAATTGTTCTCAGAAATAGAAATCAAACAGGCCCTTGGATTCTTCAGGTAGGTTTCCTTGTAAGTCCTTTTCTCAGTCTCTAACACATTCTCTGATTCAAAGTAGGTTCCTCCTTGACCAAACCGTGTGGAAATCTAAAACTCCCTTCAAGATCAAGTGTTTTGTTTGGACAGCAGTACTTAATAGAATCAATACTTATGACAGGTTATAGGTTTGTAAACCCCATACAACCATTTCTCCTGATCTGTGTTTTATGTGTGGATGCAGTTTCAAGTTGGCCGCCTACTTATTTTTGCATTGTGAAGTGGCTACTTTATTAAGGAAATAATATGCGGCAAGACTGGACTGTGTTGTTACACTCTTGCTTCTTAATTTTTTTTTGGTTTCTTTCTCCCTCTGATGTGGACGATAACTTATCCCCCTATTAGTTGTACTTCCCTTCTTTGTCTCTAATAAAGTGTTACTTCTTTTGATAGATAATATATATATATATATATATATATATATATATATATATTAGTTAGATAGATAAAGATATATAAACCATTCATCTAGGAGCTCTTTCCAGTTGAAAAGTTAGATCCTCAATAGCTATTTCCAAGAAAATCTAGCATAGCCTTATACAATTGCACAATATAATCTGTTACAAGTTAATACTTTCTAAATTTTCACTCTTTCTGACCATAAACATAGAAAGCTGACAAAATTTAGAATCATGATCTCACTTTCTTCCATTTTATCTGCATTCTGAGCTTACAATGACACTCAAGTCATCTGCATGCACTAATTTAAAAATATAAAAACATGTAAATGACTTTTTCAAGGAATTATGTTCATGAAAAGTACAAACTTCTATCAAACAAGAAACATGGGAAGCAAATGACCTGCAACTCTCTGGCATAGCACAAATAAGGCCATCTCCCTTGGGGTGAATTGCCATTCTATAAGGCAATTCAGAATTAGTTCCAAGCTTACCCACCTGAAATATTGATAAAATTACTCAAACAATAGAGAACGGTGATAGAATAACATTAACTGCTCATTTCGGCTGGCATCCTTATGCAATTCTTGATGAACAATAAAACATGCAACACCGATTATTGCTGAATGAATTCTTAAACAGACCAATACAAGCGCAATTACACCTCTCAGGTTATACAAACCAAACAAGTTATTTCTACCCCAATAGATTCACCTAAATCAGGCCATGTTCACGACATCTACAGCTTCTATCACAACACCGTTAAAACAAATACAAATTCCTCGCCGGTGAGCCTCAGCTCACTTGGCATGCATGATCCACTTTTCTGAACCTGTGGCCAGGTTCGAATCCCTCTCCCGTTTCCCTACTAAAAAAGCCTAGTTAAGGCTTCCTCACTACCCAAAAAAAAAATACAAATTCCTCTAATTGTAATTCAAACATTAACCTACATTGCATACCACGGCAAATTAAAAAAACATATAAAAAGAAAAATAACTGTTAGATCCAATTTCTTTAGTTTCGAATCACAAACATCCTCACGAAACCAAATTCAGAAGAATTGAGAAAGAATGGACGGAATGTACCGGCTGATCAGAGAGCAAATTAGTGGCGACATCGAAGTGCGCAAACAACACAGCATTGGGGATGCCGCTGCGGCCCTCTCCACCACCACCCGCGAACGCCAGGTAGTGCTCAGCGGTCCCAGTCTCCGGCTCCGACCTCTTGTCGGCGGCGGAGGGATCGTCCGTGGTCTGCTTTGGCTGTGATTTGACAACGCTTTTCGGGATCCACGCGACTGAGTAGAAGGGAACGCCGTATTTCTTGAAGTTGGGAGGGTCTGGAATGTTGCCTTTCCCCATTCTCTCCCTTTGTCTGTCTCTTTCTTCTCGCACTCTGTTCTTCCGCTGTACAGCTCTAACTTCGAAATTTCTAGTCTTTTTGTTTTTAAGCGCAATTCGCCAGAGCGAAGCTTTATGTTTTCCACTTCCTCTCTCCGTCAAAGAAAAGCGTGTTTCGTATACGCTGACTGAATTTTTGTAATAATTTGATTTTTCAATTTGTAAATTAAAAATCTTTTTTATTCTTATAATGTAATTCTAAGATTTAAATAGGAGAATGTTGTGAATAGGGGTGTTATCAAGTGGAATTTGAATAAATATTTTATGTTTGCATATTATTTAATTAATTTTATTTGAATATTTATTGTGTTAAAAGTAAATATTAGTTAAAATAATCGAATTTGATTTGGTTGGTTAGAAATACTATAATACTATAAGACATAAGTAATTATTACAATAAAAATACATGTAAAAATATTAATTATCACAATATATTATAAATTTTATCATAAATATTTAATAATTTGTAAAATTTTATAAATATCAAAATTTTATTATATCACATTAGTTTTTAATATTTATTGTTAAAAATATTAGAATAATTTAATTATAAATTTTTTTTGTGATTATAAGAGGCTAAAAGTCTAAAAAAAGAAATTGTCACTTTTCTTTTTTAAGTCAATTTGTCACTTTACAAAAAGATAAAAAAAAGGAATGTTGATTCTAATCCTTGTAATCATAGAAAAAGAAATTGAAATATCGATGCTATAAGAAAATAAAATGTAAGATAATTTCTATTTCTCATGTCTTAGTATTAATCATATTTTAGTATTAATTTAAGGTTAAAATATACATAACTCTTCTATACTTAGAGTTATTTATAAATAACTCTTTCCTATTTTTAATCTTTTTTACAAAATTCTTATGAACTATTGTAATATATCCCCTTAATCTATTTTTATGTCCAAACAATAATAGAAACAATAAAGCAGTAGTCAAACCTCAAGTTGATCAATATAAATAACTCTATTATTCTTTATCATTAATTTTATTAAATTCTTTTTAACTTTTACATAAGTTACAATTAATATACCTCAACTTTTTACAGGTTGCAAATAACTCCTTTACAAATATCAATTTTTTATAGGGTATTTTAGGAATTTTTTAATAGTCAATATGGATTGACAATTTTTTTTTAAGGTTTTTGTTACTATTTAAACTAAAAAATAGACACAAATGGTACATTATGATATTTTTTAGTTTAAAAGAGTTATATATAAAAATTAAAAATATATGAGAGTTATGTACAAATAATTGTAAGTATAAAAGAATTTTATATATTTTAATCTTAATTTAATAAAATAATAAATATGTAGCAATGTATGAAATTTCTCTAAAACATATTTTTGAAACAGTTCTATGTCCTTGTTTGGTGAATGAAAGATTTTTGGAACGGGTTAAATAAAAATGGAAAAATTATACAGATACTTTTAAGTCATTTGTAAGTATGCTTTTAATTATATCTTTTAATTATTAAAGTAATATAAATATATTTATTCTATTTATATGTCATTAAATATTAATAATTATGTGACTTTTACATGATTATCAATATACATAGGATCATTGTATTAATTATTTGAATAAATTCGGCAACAACAAAAAGTAAATAAAACCCTATCTCATAAGATGAAACCAGCTATATAAATAAAACAAAATAAAAAATTTATATGAATCGAACAAAAGATCAAACAAAGACACAAACGGCATTACTTTGAACCAAAATCAATAGCTAATTAAATAATAGATCAATAACTAAAAGTAGTAAATACAAAAAGATCTAGTCATGTTTTGCATAAAATTTTATATTGGTGTATCTTAGATTAAATGTTTTGAAAAGATAGAGTGAAATCTCAATCGTTGAAACTCAAAGAAAACTCACCAATTAAAAACTTTAAGAAATGATAAAAAAAATGTTAAAAAGTAAATAAAACCTTATTTCATAAGATAAAATCAGCTATATAAATAAAACAAAATAAAAAATTTATATGAATCGAACAAAAGATCAAACAAAGACACAAATGGCATTACTTCAAACCAAAATCAATAGCTAATTAAATAATAGAACAATAACTAAAAGTAGTAAATACAAAAAGATCTAGTCATGTCTTGCATAAAATTTTATATTGGTGTATCTTAGATCAAATGTTTTGAAGAGATAGAGTGAAATCTCAATCGATGAAATTCAAAGAAAACTCACCAATTAGAAACTTTAAAAAATGATAAAAAAATTTAAAAAAAATTAAAGTAACAGAAGTAACTCATTTACCTAATTAAATAATAAAATAATAGCCAAAAGCAATAAAAACAAAAAGATCTAGTTGTCTCTTGTATAAAAATTTTATATTAGTGTATCTTACATTAAGTGTTTTGAAGAGATAGTGAAATCCTAATTGATGAAACAGAGAAAATTAACTAATTAGAAACTTCAATAAATGATGAAGAAAATATTAAGTAAAAGATTGAAAGTGTCCTTCCTTCTGATACTGGTACTTTTTTTTTTATTTAAATTCATCTAAATAACTAATAAAAGATGCCATGTCCATTAATGATCACATACAAATTACATGACTATTAACATTTAACGTAGATAGATAGAAGGAGTATGTTTAAATTGTTATGATAATTTAAGAATGTATATTTATATTATTTTAATAATTGAAAGAGATTTAAAGTTAAATATTTAAGGTTTAGAATTTTAAGATTTGAAATATAATGTTTAAGTTTTTGAATTTAAAATTTAAAGTTTAGTTATTATATTTAAAAATTTAAATATTATTATTTTTTGTCATGTCAATAAATAAAATAAACTATGTCACATCAACATGATACATATTAAATAATGTGCTATGTCATAAGTTAAGAGTGCCACCTCAGCAATTCTGTTAACTCTATTAATAGAAAAGTGATAGAAAGGATTTAATTGAGTATAATTTTTAAATGTAAAAGACCAAATTAAACTATTATTTGTGATAAATCATAATATAAATGACTATATTTGTGAGCAATTAAAACATAATTTTCATTCAAATTTTTTAAATAAATTTTTTATAAATTTTAATTTATAAAAATAGATTACTTTCGCCCGTCCATTTCTCCCGTTGCTCATTTTCTCTTTTATGTGCTATAATCCTCGCTTCCCTAATACATGGAAATCAACTTGAATGCATTTTTTTCTTTTTTTTGGTGATAGTGGGGAGCCGAATCCCCAAAGACAGAAAACTACACTATAATTTTTCTAGGAAAGGCAGCGTGCATGGCATCAGCAACAAGCAACACGTTCAAGAGATGGTGAAGAAAATATTAGAAAAAAATTGATGTATCTTAGATTAAATGTTTTGAAGAGATAGAGTGAAATCCCAATCAATGAAACTCAAAGAAAACTCACCAATTAGAAACTTCAAAGGATGGTAAAGAAAATATTAGAAAAAAATTGAATTAATAGAAGTAACTCATTTACTTAATTAAATAATAAAATAATAGCCAAAATCAGTAAAACCAAAAAGATCTAGTAGTCTCTTGTATAAAATTTTATATTAGTGTATCTTAATATTTTGAAGAGATAGTGAAATCCTAATCAACGAAACACAAAAAAAATTTACTAATTAGAAACTTTAAGAGATAATGAAAAAAATATTAAGAAAATAATTGAAGGTGTTTTTACACATTGAAAGTAACCAAAATTTTTAGGGCTCTTCAGCTTCTTTTTATTTTCCTTCCTTCTTACACTAGTATTTTTTTTTATTTGAATTTATTTAAATAACCAATAAAAGATGTCATGTCTATTAATATTAATAATTACGTACAAATTACATAATTATTAACAATTAATATAGATATACAAAAGAAGTGTGTTTAAATTATTATGATAGTTTAAAGAGGTATATTTATATTATTTTAATAATTAAAGAGAATCTAAAGTTAAATATTTAAAATTTAGAGTTTTAAAATTTAAAATATAATATTTAAAATTTAAAATTTAAAATTTAAATACTATATTTAAAAACTTAAATATTATTATTTTCTACCAACAAATAAAAAAAATTATAACACGTCAACATAATACATGTTAAATAATGGGCTATGACACAAGTTAATGACAACATAATACATGTTAAATAATGTGCTATGACACAAGTTAATGATGTCACATCAGCAATTTTGTTAACTCTATTATCAGAAAAGTGATAAAAAAAAGATTTAATTAAGCCTCATTTTAATTGTAGAAAACTAAATTAAAATATTATTAGTGAGAAATTAAAATATAAATAATCATATTTATAAGAAATTAAAATATAATTTTTATTCAAATTTTTTAAATAAAATTTTTTATAAATTTTAATTTATAAAAATCGATAACTTTCGCCCGTACATTTCTCCCATTGCTCATTTTCTCTTTTATGTGCTTTTAGTCCTCGCTTCCCTAGTGCATGGAAATCAACTTGAATGCAATTTTTTTTTGTTTTTTTGGGTGATAGTGGGGAGCGGAATCTCCAAAGACAGAAAACTACACTATAATTTTTCTAGGAAAGGCAGCATGCATGGCATCAGCAACAAGCAACACGTTCAAGGCCGCTGGAGGTTGTTGGAGCTTATGTGTCCCTTGGACAGCCATTACACCCTTTGTAGCAAGCCAATCTGCGCAACGATTCTGCTCGCTAAATACATGTCTGATCTTAGACTCCTCAAAGCTTTGCATTAGATTCACAATAGCACCGGGAATTGTGGTTTTATCGGCCTGAGCATTTTTTAACGCCTTTATAAGTGCTTGGGAGTCAGACTAAAATTCAACTTTTCTGCACCCTTTTTCCACGGCCAAGTTATGCCCCAGGTATAAGCCCATCCTTCTGCCTGGAAGACGGAAGCTTGACCACAGGATCGGTAGAATCCTCCCACCCACGCTCCTCTGACGTCGTCCCTTATTAAGCAGAAATCTGTTCCCATACAACTAGTGGCATTGCCTGCATTTTACATGGAGCAGCCCTCATGCAGAGTGTGGGGTCCAACAACTATTGTAGTTCAAAAAAATTATAAAAAATTACACTGAATAAGAATAAAGCTTGTTAGGAGGCTGCCAGCTGCTCTTGCAACCAGTAAAAACAGTTTATTGGAGGAGAATGAAACTGGCCAGTGATTACCACTCTTAACCAGTTTATATATATATATATATATATATATATATATATATATATAACTTTTACAAGATGGCACCTGAGGTACAAAATTAAAAGTTACAAGGCTTGATTTTATACTCTAGACTTTCTATTTTATTCTGCAATCTTGCTCAAATAGTTGATTAGTAATGAAGCACAACTGATTGTGTTCCTTCTTCCATGGTTGATGGTTGACCCTTGATTTCTGATCTAAGAGAAGCTACAGCTTCACCAACAGTCAAGTAAAGGTTATCTGCCATGATTTCTTTGGCTTCATCTGCTTTTTTCAACTTTTCTATGACCTCAGCCAGAGGATTCACCAACACAAGCTGTCACAACTCAAATCAATTAGTCACAGTATCTGTTGAGGTAAGAAGAAAAATTACGTGAATCTAAGTTTAGCATTCTTGCCTCAACATCCTTGTTCCTCAATGCTGTTTTCAAGTCCTTAAAAAGTGAGACTCCACTTGTGTCTATGGCACTTACAGCTGCACAGTTCAAAGATAATATTTTTTGTGACTATAGTTTCTACGACTATACGTTGATTTCTTTGACTTCCAGACTGGGAAGGTTGATAAAAATATGTTCTTTAATTTGCTTATTAGAAAATTGTTAAATTAATGCACCACAATTAACCAAATCCTCCGTCATTAGAAAAAGAAAAATGCTTAGTCCTACAAGTAATGCTATACCATACCCGCCAATAAGGATAGTTTCATCAAGCAAAGTTTTAAATACTTTATTTATAAGACTTAAATTTAAATTTTTTTCTTAATAGCCCCTTTCAATAACTTATCTATAAATATTAGTCTAAAATATACTGAACTCTCCTGAACTAAACGTTAATTTTAGAAAAGTCTTCTTAAACTTTAAAAGTTTTCATAAAATCCTCTTAAACTAACTAAAACTTGCAAAAAGACCCAATTCTATTAATTTTTTCGTTGAATAATGGATGAAATCCTAAATTATATTAGAAAATGACCAAAATAACCTTAATTCATTACTACAATGAAGCAACATCTCTATCCGAACTGAATTAGCACTTCTCAGGTCAAACTAGGCCTCTCTAGCGGAGCTGGGCGTCGGGGCCCTAGATGCGCTAGCGATCAGCACATAGGGGGTGGTTGCTCGATTTTCTCGGCCTGGTATCCTACACCTTGCATTCATGATATCTATATTCAACTGTGCCCAGGAGACATGGTTGAAGCACCCCCACCCAGTGTGCTTCTTTCACGACATGCTCTAGTCCCGGGTGTCTTCCAGTGGTCTTCTAGCGTTAGAAGAAGTCGTGTCTATCCCGAACATCTGCAACGTCCTCCCACGCTTTCTGAAACAGAGGCTGCAACCCGACAACACCAACTGCTAGTGACTAAACCCATGCCATCCACCTATTGTGCCAATTTCTGCAGCAACGACAAGGGCAAACGACACAACCACAGCTGCATTTCTTGATTGGGAATGCCGGACCTTCAAGGCAAGGAAAAGGGCTTCAAACTTCAAGCTTTGAGCTTCTAATGACATCAATCTTCAGCTTGTGAAGTTGAGTTCAGCAGTGGCAAGGAAGTGTCGGAACAGCAAAGAAGGAATGTCAGAGCAGCAGCGATGGGCAGCCTTGATAGGCACTCTAGGACCCGCCAACGCTCATGAAACGGTGAAGAAGATAAGGCTATTTTGGTCTTTTTACTGGGTTTTGTTTATAATTTAATAACAAAACTAACAGAATGGGGTCTTTTGCAAGTTTTAGTTAAAAAGGATTCTATGAAAATTTTTAAAGTTCAAAAAAATTTTTTAAAAATTAACTCTTAATTCAGAAGAATTCTATACATTTTAACTTAAATATTATTATAAATTTCCATTGAGACACGCGATAATACTATAATCTTAAATTAAGATAACCACCCTTCACTTCTAACCATTTATTACAAAAAAAAATGGTGCACTCTACCTTCACAAGCTAATTAGTAAAGGGGCATCTGTGCTAGAGAAATGGAGCTAAAACCTCTCAAAGATTACGAGAGGAATTTGGTTATTTTATGATGTCACTAGGAGTTTCATGTTCCTTGTTCAACAATTCATAAGAAAAAACTTCTTCCCACTTAAATTATCCACAAAACTATTATGTAAAATAAATAGAGATCAATTTTCATTTGTATATTTTTATAATAATAAATAAAGATCAATCCCTATAATTATGTGAGAGTTTTATAAATGATATTTACGTGAGAGTAGCATGATTGCTTCTAAAATTGTGTAAAGTTTACACAGTACAATAGAGATTACATATTTCACAAGAAAGTGAGTTACCAAAATAGCACTTTCCAAATTCTAACTTTACTGTACGAAAAGCGCCTAATGAAGTTACCTGACATGTCCAGAATCACAAATCGAAGGTTGGAGTATTGCTTTATGTTCTCCTCTTCTCCATATTCTTCTACCCATCGCAAAATCCTAAGTGTAAAAAATGATAGAAGTTGAGTGAAAAGAAGAAACAATGATCGGTATATCCAGATAAATTTGACAAAATAAATAAGATTTCTAAAGCTGAAACCAACCTCTCATTGAGATATGTGATATTTGCAAAATTAATAGGAGCCTCAATGCTTAAAATGAGGAAACCGGGTATTCTTGTAGCTTCCTTATAATGTTGAAGATTTCGATATATGTCTGTCCCTTGTATGTTCCCCAGCATTACTGTTTTAGGCCTTGTAATTTGCAGGAGAATCTTGAAAATTGACAATCCAACCTGATCAACAGCTTAAGTTAGGGGCCTTTATCCAGCATATGTCAAGAAACTAGCCATTCTAAAAGCTTAAACTATTAGATGAAGACTAAAAATTAGTTCTATATCATTAATATGTCCTTTCACACAAAAGCTCTCCAAGCTTGAAGTATAATTAAATGCATAAGCATACTAAATTATGTACTAAAATTTAATTTAATTTTTGAAGAATGTATGCAGTAAAGATTAAACTCATGACTACTTAGTAATGTAGGTTTTGATATCATGTCAAGAAATCAATTATCCAAAAAACTGAACCTATAGGTGAAGGCCCTTTAAGAGCATGACTCAGTTCTTGAACAAGCAATATTGAAGAAACCATTTATTTACAGCTAAAACCATGTATTGAGATAAAAATATTGAAGAAGCCATGTACTTACTGCTAAAGCAAGGCCCTGCTGAACTGAGATAAAAATAACTCCCAAGAATGCAGCCAGCATTATGATAAAATCAAATTTGTCTATCTTCCAAATGAGATAAGCAGCAGGGATGTCAATGAGGCCAATTACTGCTGTGACTATGATAGCACCCAATATAACATTCGGTGTGTATTGGAACAATGGCATTAGAAGCAGGAGTGTCACCATAACTGTTACAGACATTACCACGTTGGACATTGCTGTTTTTGCTCCTGCATTGTGATTAACAGCTGAACGAGAAAAAGAACCTGAAGTGCATAGTTTAAATGGGTAAATGTGTGACCTTGATACTCACTCATTTGTATGCTATATTAGCCATTTGGAAAGCATTTTGGAAAGATTTTAAGCCTTGGATGTGAACCTGTTGTAACATAGCAGGAAGTGAAGGAGCCAACCACATTCATAAACCCAATTGCCATCATTTCCTTATTTCCATCCACTTTGTAGTTCTTGAGAGCTGCAAACGTCCTTCCCACTGCAATACCTTCCTGTTTGAAAAAGTTTCATTGTACTGCTAACTATCAATCACTATTTCTTGCTAGAGCAAAGGCATTTTTAGGGCTTCAAATTTTTTAAGTGTAATTTCATGTCTCATTTTTAAATTTGAGTAAATTCATCCCTTTAAAAATTCAATTGACAAATAACAATTTCTGACTTATCATATCTTTCATTTTCGTTCAATTGAATGCTGACGTGAAAGGAATTTTTCTGCCTTAATCATTACGTGATAAATATGTAGATTGATTTCTCTAATGTCCTCAAAGAAAGTGAACAGAATAAATAGAAGAAAAATTAATCCACATGCCTATCATGTGATGAATAAAGAGGAGAAATTACAAGAATATAGCATCCTTTGACTACGTCAGCCTTTAATTGAATGAAAAACTGGGAGATCCATTAAGCAGAGGTATGAATTTGCTCAAATTGAAATATGAATGATAAAATTACACTTTTAAAAAAACCGAGAGACTAAAAATACTCTCATTCCATTTCTTTTTTAAAAGTTACATAAACAAAACAGAATCCTAATGAAGCCATATGAAGGGTAAACTGAATAATACAGATAGTAAATGACACACATTTTAACATTTATGTTCATAGTGTTAAGCCTTAGAAAAACTTTAATGTTATTTTGAACTTAAATTAATGGAAAGCCTTCCGATATTACCAATTATGGCTTCCCTTTTACGTGTTCTGCTTCAAAATATACATAGACATAACAGAGTTTGAGGGGAAAGGAAAAAAATATGTCAAACTTACTGTGAGGGATAAAATGCCAGTGATAATCCCGGTCTTGATGACTAGACCTAGATGACTCCCGTGAAGGCACAGCATGTTCAATGAGGGACGATTTAGTCCTTGTTGCAATTTCCCAATCTAACAAACACATCAGCAGTGTATTTGCTGATGATAAAAATGGAAGTAATATGTAGCCATTAGCCAACACGATTGGGGACAGTGACTTACTACACTGATGCCATGATGTTGAGCCTTGAGTGCAAAAACCAGGAGGGTAGAGATTATCACTGACACGAGAGGAGCTCCAGCTGAGACCCAGAAAAGCTTAGGATTCCTCGTGCTCTGCACAGTACGATTTTCTGTACAAGTTAGTCAATTCCATGCACTTATTTTGATTTGTGAAGGATGTTGCCTAAGCGTGCAAGACACCCAAATGCACTACCGCCCTCTCACACTTCTGAAATGCATGAGTATCATGCAATCTCTATTTTAATATTAAAACAGTTGAAGATGGGCAATGGTCAAACTTAAAAATATCATAATTGTATACCAAGTAAAGAAGGATTATATCAATTTCTTCTTTTGTTATAGTGCAAGGGTCTATAAGCTTCCTTGTTGAACAAATGCACACATGCCTAGATATTAGATATGTAGATGTATGCAAGTTTGGTTTGGGCCAAGATATAGCAGTCTTTAACATCACCTGAGTTCAGAGTTCAGAGTTCAGAGTTCAGGCGCACAACAAGTTTTAGCTTCTTTTCTGGGTTTTATTTCACAAGGGAAAAGGTTTTAACATTTTGATTCTGATTATGACAGCCAAAACCTTTGTTTCTTTTAAAGAATCTAGATGGAGAGGGTTTGAGCCTAAATCTAATTTAGATTTAATATTATAATAAAAATTTTAGATTTAGAATTTAAGATTAGATGAATTAGTCTTCACCTTTAAATGCATGTAATATACTTACGGTTACGTGTCAACTAATCTGTTCTAAGAATTGTGACATCAAAGCTGTTCTCTATGTTTATCTCATTTCGCCGTTTCAGAGAGAAAAAAAGATGGCAAGCGGAGGGAATCGGCTGAGGCTCCCACAGGGAGATCTAGACACAGAATCTAACGTGATCAGTCACACCAAATTAGTAAACTAGATACTTAAATCATAGTTCACTTGCTTTCGCACTGATGCTCCCCCTCAATTCAGAATTTTCTAGTTATTTTAATGATTTGAAGTTTTATTCGTTTTTCACTTGTCCGTGTAAAATACAATAGAAATAATTTTTATTTTATGCTTAAACTCTTCACCTTTTGATAAAAATATTTTTTTATCTCAAATCCATACATTAATGGTAAAAAAATATATCAACCGAGGAATTATTATTCCTTAATTTTGAAAGTATCGATTTTTCTTTATATAAAACCGTCAAAGGCAAATTATTATTTTTTTTTAAAAAAAAAGCTTCCTTAAAAGTGAAGTCAACAATTTTTTTAATTTATCAAATGAAAAAGTCAAAATTTTTTTTTTAAACTAGTGTTATATTTTTGGTTTTTTTAAAAGCAGACCTTATATATGGCCAAAAAAATATCCTCCGGAACAAAAGAAAATTGTAGTTTCTGCTACCTGTGGATCGGGATATGAATGAAAATGTTAGAAGTGACATTAATTTTAATAATATATTATCCTTATAATTACAAACATTTGATACATAATTTAGCAAACTCACTTTACTCGAATGGAAGCTATATGCAACTATAGTCATTGGCCACCTTTTAAGTTACAATTCCTCTATTTTTTTAATAAATTAAATATAATAAAAATTTTTAAAAGTATTTAAATATTTAAATATATTACTTTTATAGACTAACAAATCTAACACGTTATAATATATTTTATGTGAATGTATCTTTTCCAACCCACATATATGAATCCGCTACTCCTTCTTGTCCATCTTATATGCCCATTTAATTAGGGATAATGAGCAAGAACCAAGAAAGTCATTATATATTTATACTCTTATCTTCATAAATTATTCTTCTGTGAAAAAACTTAAAGTAAGAAAGAAAAATAAATTTAGTTAAGCATTTAATAGAAATAATAGCTGTGGTGAAAGTAAAATTACAAAGAAGTAATTAATGTTGTTTTAACTTTGAAAAAATAACAATTAAAAAGAACTAAAAGAAAGACTCTAAAAAGAACAATTAAAACTTAAAGGAAAAAAGAGAAATAAATTTAATTAAATATTTAATATAGATAATAATTCTGGTGAACGTAAAGTTTGAAAGAAATAATTAAATTAGTTTTTATTTTTAGGAAAATAATAATAAAAAGGATTTAAAAACTGCTAAAAAAGATAGGTGTGTAACATGCATGGACATCCGGAGGGCTAATCCGGGAGTTTGATAATTGCTGCGGATGAAGATAGGCAGCGATTATTATATTGACTTAGCAGCCTTGTCCTTTGTAAATAATTATATGTAATAGCAGATATGTTTCTAGGCCGTTTAAGTCCGAAAATACAGATGGGTATGCTTGCAGTTGCAGTTGAAGACAGAAGAGACAGAGAGAGAATAACGTACAACGTGTCTTGCCAGTAGCAGTAACACCAAGAAGCAAAACCCCATCAATATCGTTTGCCATGACCACTGCACATGAGCCACAAGATACAACTTTGAATACTGAGAAATAGTGAGATAAGCACATCATTTTTAGCAATAATGAAACTTTGAAGAATAACCCTGGGACTGCATATAGCATGCGTCTTATATTTTTATAATTGTATTTTTATTTAATTTTAATAATATAAAATTTAAATAATTAAATTAGGTAACGTAAATTAAATTATAAAAGTCAATAAATCAAAATTCCATAAATATCTCTTGCGAGGAAAGATTTCCGTTATGAAATGCAGGGATGACCCTTTACAAAAACTCCTTGTCCCGGTGTTAAACCGAGTTACTTTTACTTTTACTTTGCTGGTGCTCCCAAGGAATTTGTCATGATCTTGGTTTACATGGATTGGGTTATTTTGAATGTCTTTGGTGTCTGATAGGGTGGGGTGCGTGGGGGAGTGGATGGTGGGTCTTTGTGAGTGTGTGTGTGTGTGTGCGTATGTTAGAGAGAGAGAGAGAGAAGAGTAGAGAGTAACCTCTTTTGTATTGTGAAATACTGAACTCATGACAGCAACGAGGCCCATCTGTTTAGTGAAATGTCTGATTCCAAGGAGGCTCTTAAGCTGTTGCAGGGAGACAATGATTGCAGCTCCGGCCATGAATCCAATGAGGATGGCCTTAGATAGAAAATCAATGATAAATCCTAGCCTGCAATCATTTATAGGAGACTCTAACTTATCATCAATTGATTGTCATACTTTCCACATAAAAACTCTCAAAAAAAGCAATATATGGCATAGTAACTAGCTAGGATTGCCTTAGAATCCCAAGAGAAGCCTGGAAAAGACCAGCAAAGAAGGTTGAAGTGAAAGTTAGCTGCAGAAACAGAACAGGCTCCCCCGTGGGAGACACTTCCTGCCTCAGCATGGATCCCATCACAAGAGAAGCAATAGAAACAGGTCCAACTGCTAGGTCCTTTGAGCTTCCAAGTACAGCATACAAAAGTGGCGGAACAAAACTAGAATCTGAAATATGTGTAAAACCAACAGCTAGCCCATAAGCACAACATAGAACTTGTAGAAGTTGTGAAGTGAAATAGGTCACACCCTGCAGCAGCCGGAATGATTAATCTATATGTATATATACTCACAGAGTCCCACAATTGGAGGAAGATTTGCAAGTCCGGCATAACTGATTCCCTGAACAACAAGCCATAAAGAATTAGAAAAAGGCAAGTTTTTGTTCAGATGGATAATGAAAATTTGATGACTTCAATTTAAGAAGCAGAGAACTTGAATGATGGCTAAATTAACCTGAGGGATGGCCAAGCTAGCAATGGTGAGGCCAGAAACAATGTCAGATTTCAAGAGACTGAGGCTGTAATTGGGACCCCATTGAAGAATAGGGAAAACATATTGAGCTCCAAGGATTAGTTTCCTCTTCAATGATTGCCCCTTGAATTGGCGCAGAGGATCATCAGGGAAGAAGGTTTCCTTGAGTTTGGCCTTGAGCTTCTGTATGGTGCTTTTGTGGGGTGGTGTCTGAACTTGGTGCACTTCCCTGGTTATTTCTAAGAAATGAGATTGCATGTTGTTGCTGGCACTAGGCTCCATGGTGGAGAGAACAAAACTATTGGGAATTGGTATGTATATGCTATAACTTCCTTTTGGTTTTGAGCAACTCTGCCTCTGCCTTTTATGTCCGAGCCTGCTTTGAGCCTCCATTAATAAACACCTCCTCAGACCGCCGTAGAACAAGATGGCACCAATGTCCACTAAAGTACAAAAAGATAAAACAAATAAACTATTAGATTTAATCAATAATAGAAATAAAAATTCAAAATGGGGGAGGAACGGGATTAAGGTTTATCTCTTGTTTCGATTAGGGATCAATCTTATTTGAAGGATAAGAATACTTCATAAAAATTTTAAAAAAAATTATTAAACCCAATTTACCTAAGGGAAATGCTCCTCGTACAGTGATGAATTTTGGTTAAAATTTTAGCGAGAGACAAAATTGATTGTTTAGTATAAATTTTTAATTTATATTAATATTTATTTATATATTAAATTTTAAAAAATTTAATTTTAAGTGAACACATTAACGCAAATAGTATAACTAGAAGTTGAAAAAAATTAAATATATACAAATTAATGTAAAATTAAATTTTATTTTAAAAGTGTAGTTAATAAGTCATTTAAATTTAAAAGATTATAAAAGTATCAAGAATATAACGTTAAAGTTAAAACTTTAACCTAATATTTTATTCTCACTAAAATTGTTATTTGTAGTGTATTTAATATAAGGTAAAGAACTAAATATTATGGACATTAAAAGTTAATGAATTAAATTTGTCTTAATCTTCTTTTTATTCTTATTTTTAATTATAAACAAATTAATTGTTTACTAAATTACTAATAATTTAATATAGGTGTTAAATGTGCTATGTCATTTTAAATTGTATGGATGATTTTGGCATAAGATAATTATATTATTAATTAGTTTGTGTTATTAACATAAAAGTTATACATAAATTCATTTATATTTTAAACTTTGAAGGTGTCATATAATATTTATATAGTATTTTGTTAAGTTATATAACATTTTCTCATATAAATACTAAAATGTTATAACAAAAAATATACAAATAGAGTTTGATTTCTAATAGGATATCACATTTATAATTCAAGTGAAGAGAGAGAAAAAAGTAATTTATATATGCTGCAAATGCCAATGAAAAAGTAATTTAATAAATCAATTTTTTTGGTGAGCATAAATAAAAATTTTCATAATTAGAGAAGAGAAAAAAAAAATCAGAAACTCGATCAATGCATGCATTTCCACAAAGGACATTGGACTCTTAATAAATTATTGTGGCAGCGTTTTTGTTGTCAAGATCATACTCAATATCATTTGTCCAAGTTTTGCAGGATGTTTTACACTACATTTTTCATGAATCTTGAACATATTCAGAACATCAATTCAACCTCACCAAACCGATCAACTGATCCAATTAAACTGTATTAAAAATTCAGTATCTCCACAAAATTCTTACCTTTTAGTTGAACTTGTTACTACCAACTTTTCAATTATGTTTTAATGCATTTTTTGTATAAATAATATAATATGATTAATTAATACTGGTAAAAAATTTTATAGTAAGTAAATAATTTTTACCTTAATATGTGGTATTTTCTGATTTATTTAAAATTATAAAAATTACATTTGCTATGAATCAAATTTAAACTTGTTTATGTAATTTATTTTTTAACTAGTTAATACCTTAGATGTTACAAAGCTGACAATAACACCAAAACAGAAACGAAAGAACTCCTCCAGTTAAATAAAAAATGAAAGAAATTAGACGACATAATTGTTTGAGAAAAATTAAATACATAAACTCAAAGAAGAAGAAGTAATCGAATATTCGTACAAACCTTTTTGATTAACTATAGTGTAATGAATTATAAATATAAGCTCAAATTTAATTATATTATACAGTATATTGAGAAAGAGATAAAATCATTATAATCTTTCTTTCTCTCTATATATATTTTAGTTTTGCTCTAAAAATGAACAAAATTTATTCAATTAAAAGGACAAAATGGAGATTGACCAAAGCTTACAATTATTTACAGCAATGAAATTTACGGATCGAAATATGGAGACCAAAATTTGAAAAATAAAAATTTGAATATGCAACAATCCTTCAGGCTGCTAAGCACATAACCAAAATCATATTTTAGAACAAAAAGAATAAGAAATATAACAAAGAATAATTGAAAGGAAGAGAACATCTATTTGTTTGCTAACTATCAAGGAATAACTCTTCCAAGAATGCTATTAAAAGTGTCGCTAAAACCTTATATATATATATATATATATATATATATCAGAAATTCTCCTCCACTGAAAAGTGGATACAGAATTCCAATTTTTAGTGGGAGGAGCATTGCTCTCTCTCTCTCTCTCTCTCTCTCTCTCTCTCTCTCTCTCTCTCTCTCTCTCTCTCTCTCTCTCTCTCTCTAACTCTAAACTCAAACAAATTATGAATGAATAAAAATATATCGCCTGTGATCTTACAAGATTTTTAGCAATCAATAAATGACTTTGTGTTACACAGAATAATATTAATATTTTTATTTTTAAGAAATCAATTATTAATTTTGTTTGACTATTAATGCAAATGTAATAAATTAAACTCACACAAATTGTAGCTCTCCTTTTATCTTTCTTGCTGATTATGAAACATCTAATGATAAACACTTTTAACATTATAAATTTAGCTAATATTATTTAATTTTCAATATTTTTTATTTTTTTATATTAATGTATTTAATTTCAATAAAGTTTTCATTTTTATTTCAAATATGTTTTAGTTATTTAATTTTTACTTTTATTGATAAAATATAAAATATTTTTTAGTCAACAGTTGAAAACTAATCTCCTTTAAAATAGAGATATTAACGAAACAAATAAATCTCTTTTAATAAATTTTTTTTTATACATATAACCTTAATTTTTATTTTTTAATTATAGTTTTTATTGCATATATGTTACTATTTATTACAATAATAAATGCCTTTTAACAATCAATCAATGTATTTATTTTACTACCATCTCGGACATAATAAATCTAGCTTACAACACTAGTAGGTTTCTTTTTATTACTTCATTGATTATGTAGCATTTAATGATAAATAATTTTAATTTTATAAGTTTGATTAACATTAATCAAACTTTAGTTTCATGCATTAAAAACATTTGATGTTAATATATTTTATTTTATATTTGTGAACATTATTTAAATTATGTTTTAAATTATAATGTTTGCAGTATTGACATATATTTTTTATATTTACAAATACTCAAAAAATGTTTAGTGATTCTCTTTTTAATATATAATATTTAGATTGCAATTTTCTTTATTTGCTTTCAATTTTTGTAAGTATTTTAATGCTTATAAATATCAATTTTTTATATCTTATTTTTATATTATTTTAGTTATTTAAAATTTATTTTTAATTATAGTTTTTATAGTAATGTTTTGCTTAATTATTTATTACAGTAATAAACGTTTAAAGAGTCCCTTTTTAACATATATAGGGATTTGTGTTGCAATTATAATGCTGTGTAGTATTTAATGCTTATAAGCCATAATTTGTGGTAGATTACAATTTGTATTTCCCTTTAATCAATTTTAAGCAGTTAATGCTTATTATTTCAATTTTTATTTCTTTTTTATATTATTTTAGTTATTTAAATTTTATTTATTTATTATAATTTTAAATGAAATACTCAATTATTTATTACAGTAATAAACATTTAAAGATTACATTTTTAATATATAGGTAGGGATTTGTGTCACATTAACTACACTAGCAAATGCCTGGCCGTATTTAATGCTTATAAATCATAATTTATGGTAGATTACAGTTTTCTTTATTTCCTTTTAATCTATTTTAAGCATTTAATGCTTATTAATTGTAATTTTTTATTTTTGTTTTTATTTTTATATTATTCTATTATTTAAATTTTATTTGTTGATTACAATTTTTTTATGTGACATGCGCAATTTTTAGAATTTACTCTTTTTGTTAACTTTTTAATACAACTTCAATAGGTTTATTTTTAAAAATATGAATTATTTTATAATTAATATGTTTTGAGTTGTCTTTATCCTTGTGATAAATGTTATGTAAAACAATCTCACATATTTAATATAACATTATTTTTACAAAAAATAGTGTTATTTATGATTAATATGTTTTAATCTTTTTTTATTTTTATATTCATAAATGTCAGTCATTGATTATGGTGACAGTATATTTATCTCAAATTCAATTAGAGTATGGGATAATGACGTACGTTGAAGGAATCAAACGAAAGTGGAATTGATGCTCAGACAGCTTGCCATCCTGCCTCATTAAAACCGTGGAAAGCAGACATCTCTAATTGGTACAGAGCAAATGAACTGGGTAGTGTATGGGGACAATTATGGCACATAAACAAGTGTGCCATGGAAATGGCTACATGGCACTTATGGCCTGGGCGCATTGTGTGGGGAATAATTAGGAATATTCCGACGAATATTTCCAATCTCTGTCTGTATATCTTCTTCAGCAGATGATGCAGATTTTCTCGCGGCCATTTATGGAAACCATGGCGTCATAATTGGTGTGTTAAAGTAGAGAGAGGTTAGAGAAATCTGTTCATCATTGAAAAAAAGAGAATTTATCAGAAAAGTGTTTTTATATATAATTACTCAACACAGTAATAATTGAATTCTAAATTCTTTTTTTTTTTTACGATTCTAAGTCTACAACTCATGAAGTAGTATAAAAGAAAATAAAATATATTATTTTCAATTTTCTTATTCGTATAAATTAAAAGAACCTGAAGAGTAAGTCGGTTTCTATGAAGAAAACAAATAAAGAAAATATATAAATAAATTTTTTTTTCCTATTTTGTGCTGCTCTGTAATGCGAGATCAGTTGATGAGTTTACACGCAACTTATTCACACACTAATTTCGATGTACAACATTTGTAAAAATCTAAACCTAATGTCTGCGGATGATAAGAACCGAAACAAGTATTAGAAGAAAGAAGGAGAGTGTCGGTTAAGTGTATCATCATTCACCAAAAAGTCGGCCCTTTTCTGCAACGGATAAAGCAAAAGAGTGTTTGAAGTAGAAGACATTGTTCTAAGCCCAATGCGACGACCAAGCATATGACGGCACATGGCGCTTACGTGCCAATTTACAAGACCTTCGTCACCATTTCCCACACATAATTGTTAGCTCCTGCATTCAAAGTTCCCATATATTAGGGATTCATTACAGTATTTATGGCAAAGAGAAAGGTGTAGGAATTGATACTACTATTACTCCCTTTTGTTTTAGATTTTTTTCTTTATTATTTTTTTAAAACTAAAATAACATTACTACTATTGCTTCTCCTTTGAATTGAGACAATGCCTACTATCCACAAATATCTTCAATTTGTCTCACCCTCTATCAAACACCACGAGTCTTCTCCAATCTTAGACATGCAAGGCAACGAATCTTCCCCTGCAACCTCATAGCTGTAACCATTGCAAGCGAACCTACTTGTGATTTCTACCACTACAGCTAGATTTGGAGGGGATTTCTATCGTTGCAGCTAGTTCAAGAGGGGATTTTTGCTGTTGCATAGTCCGGTTTTGCTACAGAGCCATCATATTAGGTTTGTTCCCCTTTTTGGGTTAGATCCCTTTATTTTGTTTATTGTTGTTTTTTGAAATTTTATTAAAGTTGTTTTTGGTTGAACCTAAAAAATTTTAGGTTATTATCTCATCATCTTCAACTCGAGGCAACACACTGGTGATCACCCACCCTATTTCAAACCTGAAACATTGGGTCTATGCTCCAACCTGGGTGAGATCGGCCCCATACAAGTGCTTGGTTACAATCGATTTTGCTTAGTTAGATTCTAACTCAACCCAACTCCTATCAATCCCTAGTTGATTATATCTTTATTGGTAAAATTAGTATTTGAGGAATAATTATTTATTTAAATTATAAAAGTAAAAATATAAAAAAGAGTAATTTAATCTCAACAAACTTCCACATTCATGAACAAATATAAGTATAAAAAAATAAGTTTAATTTTTATTAAAAATAATTGAAGTATTTTTTCTTTAAATATAGGATTTTTTTTTTAATTTACGTAAGTATATGGCAACATATATGTTCTACTTAAATCTCCTTTGATCTTATTCGTTAATGTTAGATGGGTGCATCTATTGGGTGGAAAAATATCGTGCATATCAGGCCCCATGCCTATAATTTCCCATGTCTGTGGTGACGAATGGCACCATTCAATCCTCTTATGTGAGAATAGTCCAGAATGAGGGAATTATTTAAGAGATTCTTACCCGCTTTGCATAGCTCATAACGATTAACATCCAAATTTGACTTATAGTATTTCTTTTTAAGTGTCAGTGATGCATACTAAGTTGGAAAAAATAATTTTGCTTAATATTTTCTATATAATTCTTACAATAAATTTAGCTATTATTAAATTTATTAAATATTACAGTTTAGTTTATAAAATATAATAAATTTAATAATTAAATTATATATTATAATAATCAAATAAAAATAAAATTATAAAAATAATAAAACTTAATAAGTTATATTTTAAAATAGATCGATCAACAAAAAATAGTTTAAAGAATCGATTTTTAACACTTAGTTTGTATGTGATCAGTTTAACCATATTTTATAAATAATATTTTAATAAAAATACATATTATATGCATTTCGTAAGTGATTTGATTTTATTATTAAAAATATATTATTTTAATAATAATAAATAATTTTTTGTATAATTAATTTTACACTTTCTTCTGTTTTATTTTTTTTTAAGTTTTCTTATCAAATTATAACCTCATTTAATAAAATAACATAACGAAAAACCTTATAAAAATATAATAATTCATTGAGTATTTTCGACTTTTACATATTAACCATAAAATAGCACAAATTTATTTTTAGAAAAACTAACTTATATTTTTTAAATAAATAACAAAAAGAATATATTAAAATCCAATAAAATGAAGTTTATTTTTTAATAGAACATAACATTTAGAATGAGTCTAAAGAGAGTATGAAAAAAGCAAAGTTTTTCTAATAAATAATATTATATCAAATAATAAAAATTGAATTTGCTTTTTTAATAGGATATAACATTTATAATAAAGATAAAGACAATAATTTCAAGTTTAATTTTTATAAAATATTTCTTAAAATTTAAGATAATATGAATTCATAATGAAATAACATTTTAGAAAATAAAACTTTTAAAAATGGTAAAATAGTTCAAAAATTTTTTGCATTCTGCATGTTTATATATAGTATGTAGATATATCATGATACTTACCAAAAACAAAAAAGATATATCATGATGGCATCGGTCGGATTGATTGAACCGACAGCTAGACTGAATGATGTCATAAAATAGAACTTTTATATAAATAATACTCATTTAATTCTAAAATACATCCATTTCATTGATTTTGTTAAAATTGTGGTATAGATCTTATTTCAATCACGTATATATGCATTTTACGAAAGTTATGGATTTCACCATGGCTCTCATAATTATTTTTCGTTATTTTTCCTTCGCCAATCACTCGAGAACTATATCTGCGACTAGAAGAATGAGAATTGTAATTGAACATTGTTTTTCTTTTTGGGAGTGGGGTTGGTAGATGTGGTGGAACCAGACAGATAACAAGTATGGAGAGACACATCACATCTATTTAAGAATTGAAAAATAGCTAAAAGATATAATTTTCAATTTTTAACAAACACAAAAAATTATAATTCTAAAAAAAATGAAAATTGAAAAGCTTTTTATAACCCATAATTTTTCTGCATCAATACTACTACTCCTACTACTGCTATTATTATTATTATTATTATTGGACTATCACTTTACTCTTATCATTAACCTAAAAATTAGGGCACAATGAAGGCACAACACTTTATGTATACATTTTTTGCCTACTTTGGACACACCCTCTATGAACAGAGAATAAAACTATAGCAAATTTGTTTGCAGGATGATTTATATAACATTATTGGAAGCATGTAGAGGCTCGGTCAGAACACACATCAAAAACTCTTTACAACAATCGCATTCTTGCCTCCTTGTCTGAATGTATATATACAGTATACAATAGACTCTTCAATTTAATTAAGTTTATATAAGCTACATTAATTGTTGCTTGTTCTGCATTCATAGGGTTCAGAGAAAAATAGAAGAATATACTACACTTTTATTCTATCAACTTATATATATCCAAATTTAAAAAAAAAAAATTAAAATTATGAATAATTTAATCATGATGAACTTTTTTTTTATAAATATTCTCCTTCTTAAATAAATGTTTGGACTAATTTATACTTGCTTAAAAATTAAGTTAGTCTCTTTCTTAACTATAAATTTGACTTTTGTTTTATATAGTTAATTTTTCTTAACTACAAATTCTACTTTTATTTTATCGTTAATATCATAGATTAGAAACACCATTAATTTAGTTTGAGGATGCTATCGCTTTACAATCACAGAGTATCAAGCACTTGATCGAGGACGGGTGTGCTAAGAACGTGATCCCTCTGCCCAACGTCACCAGCAACATCCTCTTGAAGGTCATCTAATATTGCATTTTGAGGCCATTGCCACTATCACAAGCGTGGAGGATGGAAGCTTTAAAGAAAGGTAGAGTATATTAGAAGAAAGATATATACAAAATTAAGAGGACAAAAAAATTAGATTTATAATTTAGATTTGAATATAAAATAAAAAAATCAAAATTAAAATCAATATATAAGAAAATGAACAAATTTAATTTTCGTTGAGGATAGTCTCAAAATGTTTGAATTTTTTTATGGTTATTTGATATAAACTAAATTTTTTTTTATAGTTATTTAGTATTTTTATTAAATATTTGATATAAAACTAATTAAACTTTTTAAATGAATTATGTTATTTTACTATTAATTATTTTAAAGGACTAATATTATAAAATTGACATTCCGGGACGAGGTTAATGTCTACATCGTTGCAGGCCGATTCGACTGGGGTAGCATCCCATGATTAGTGCCTTGTTAGTTTCACTTTTTTACTTAATGTACCAAAAAAACTAAGTGTGTTTGATAGTATGCTAATTATTTATAATTTAAAGATCAAATTAAAAATTCATATCGTATGGAAAGTTACTCAATTGATGCATAGGTCGTATTTATTTTGATACAAAATTTTCTGTTAGATTAAATTTTAGTTCAGCAACAACCGCGCAAGCTGTTGCACTCTGCAAAAATTTCATGTTTTCACAATAGTTTGAACACAGAAAAACAAATGACTAGAGGAACATGAATAAAATATCTTTCTAATGCAAAAGAGATCATCCTAATAGCCAGCTTACATCAACCAAATTATTTAAAAATAAAAAAAAATTGTAACTTTTTCATCCTGTTGAGTATCACAATTTTATAAAATATAATAAATATAATGATCTAAATTTTACGAAAAAGTGTGAAAATTGTGAAAATAAAATTCTAAACAAGTGTATTCCATTGATAGAAAAACACAAAACAACAGAAAACTCATTTAATTCTTAATTTTTCAGGACAGGTTATTAAGTATCTATTCTATTATGTCTTGCTATAAAAAAAAACATCAATTCTTCCAACTCAGTTTTTTTTTTTTAAAAAAAAAAAATCATGTTTATCTTTATAAAAAAATTCGTGGCTAGCAATGAACGGCGCATTTCATCTTGGCCCAATTGATCAATCTTCAATATTTATGAGTTTATTTAAATATTCTCAAAATCTGGAGAAATTAAAATATTTCATAACTAAGGGATTTTTTTTATGAGAAATTGATAATTTTTTATTAAAAATGATGCCGGGAGACTTTGGGATTTACAATTTCGGAAACAATGTGGAGCAACATTTTATGTATCTTATAATTTAGTTATTATAAATATATTGATATAAATTTTGTGAACTAAAAATTATGTAAAATTAAATATATAAAAATAAAAAAATTATTACAGTTTTCACTTAATTAAGACTATTTTTTCTTTGATTCATTTAATTTATTGTGGAGCAAAGCTTTTAACAGGAACCAAGTGGACCAGTTAGAGATTCTGGTAGTATGTATTATAGGACCCACAAATACTCCCTTGATAGAAAGCTGCAAGATCTGAAAGAGTGATACAATTGTAAGATTCCATTGGGATGACGCAACTTTTTCAGAGAGTTGAAATCATAATGCACTAAAGAATTGGCCCAAAAGCTCACCAATGGTCAATTGCATTATTATAGCATGAACGTCTATATATATGTGAGTCAAATTATTGCAATGATCAATATAATCCTCCAAGAGCACTTGAGTGCATTGCCCCACTTAAATACACATAATTCTTCCATATGATGATGGTTCAGGCTCTTTGCTTCCTTGAAGCAACTCCTAATTGATGCAATAGCTATCAGAGAGCAGCTAAAGGTGTGATCATATTTCATGGATAGAACTCATTGTCAGATTCTAGAGAGATTCCTTTCAAAAAGTAGAAGCAACAAAACTGTGTGCAACTAGTGTAAGCACCAGAACCACATTTCTAAAAGTCACTGTACTCAAAAAGGCAACAACCTACCGAAGGAGCTGCTTCGTTTTTTTCCTCTTTGGAGATTTGGGCTTCAAGAAAATTATGGCCTAAAGCTGTTGTGGTGGGATTGTAGGAACTGGAAAGTATATTGGTAAGAAAGGAATTGTGGTCCTGAGAATGTCAACCATGCTTCAAAAAAGAGGCAGCCGAAAGGAAGTTGAAGAACCTTTCTCTTCTGCTACAGAACAAACATATATCATTGGTAGAGAAAAGAAGCATATCTTTCACGGTTAACTTGAGCTTTAAAGTCCAATTACCAGTTGTTGGCATATGGGTCTGCCAGAATCCAGATTATTATTGCGTACCTGCAGGCTGCTAAATGAACAACTCATGCAGGGATAACATGTCTATCTAGTTAGAGTGTGAATATGCGGAAAGTGGTTGTCATTTCATGGTCTTGTATTTTGGATCTTTGCGGCCAATCAAGGAAATGCAAATCAAAAGACAGTATTATTTAATTCCTTTCGCTTTCACTGTCGCAAAAAAATAATATATAGCCCTATGTTTTCAAACAGCTTTTATTGGTACCATTATACAAACTGCCATCATTATTGGTGCACCGCTAGTGTGTGTGAATATGTGGCGCCTGGTACCAGAGTTTAAAATCTTTTAATATGTATCATGGGCACCACCAGTCAATGATCAAAGTTCAAAGATAATGATCCTTGTCGGGGATAAGGAGGTTGGGCAAAGTTCATATGGGCAAAGGTTTTATTTTGCTGTCATCGCATACATTTAACAATTAACAAACTTATCATAAAGTTATAACCCTCAGTACTGCACCACCATCATGGTTCTGTTATTTCCATTGCGGATCACCATTGTCCTTGTCGCCATTAGTGTTGGTGTTGAACCACCACTGCCACCAAACTAAATGTCTAGATGTTGGTGTAGACAACCTTCTACCTTTGGAGGAATTTCTCTTTATGGATGAGCTTCAAACTCTGGGAGAGCTTCTTGAGTATGACTGATAAAAATGTCGAGCTGTGTATGGAACATTGTTTTTAAGAATTACTCTACCCCTCAACATGCAAGAGTGTTAGTGCGGTAACCCCATAAGATACCACAAACCTTCCAATTGTGTATACTCACATTTAGACATATTTAGAAGTAGGTATCAGCAAAAGGTAGTATAACAAAAGTAAAATATATGTAGTAACCTAGCTGTGAGAAGAAAAATGAATTTGTTGTGCATTTCCCAGCCTCTAACAAATTTGGTATATATAAAACAAATATAACATTGCAAAATAGTCATTGAAAAAAAAATAGTAATAATTAAAATATAGTTGTTTGAGAATAAATAATAATAATCAAAATATAGTCGTTAGAGAATAAATAATAGTAATTAAAATATAGCTAGCACTTGTAGAATATATAATTGGAATTAAAATATAGCCGTTAAAAAATAAATAGCATAATAAATATACTTAATGAAGTTAGTAAAACTTAGCAAATGAAGTGTGAAGACAATTAATTTTGTAACGATAAAATTATAGACTTGTTGATAAAAGAGACATTTTGAAATAAACACATTTTTGGTAACAATCTGTCAGTCCTCCCATTATTTTAGAAGTTTTAAAACGAATTAAATATGGTTATGTTGGGCACTCTCAATAAAAGTTAATACATAGATATGGTATTTTTTGTATCATGAAACAAATTTGGATAAAATAAGAACAAAATTTACAAAAATATTAGTGAAACATATAATGTTTATGAGCCAATAAATTTTGTTGTAAGTTAGTGGTCTTATCATATTAGACTTCTTAAAATACTTTTGCTGACCAAAGCAATTTGATGCTAGTAGGCCACGTGCATGCTTAGAATTCATGGTGTTGTGAAGCAATTGCTAAAGTATGGATTAATTGCAAGCAATTTTATTTTAGGGACAGTATCCCTTCCACAACTAATAGGACGCCTTACTAAACAATAATTATATTTTGTAATTAGCATGAATTATAATTTACTTTTTTTTTCCCTCTCAATATGACAAAGTAAAAACTAATAAAACTAACATTTCAATTAATAAACTTATGTTATGCATACATATATGTATATGGCACCATTAATACTTACAAAGGAATGCCTTTTTGTCTTCTTTTACATCTCAACATCAAGTGCATATTCATATAAATAAAAAGTGGTATGTGATTTCCTCTGTAAGAAATATAAACACAAGCCATAAAAAAAATAGACAAAAATGTATAAAACCCCCCTGAATTTTAGGTCGATTTTAAAAAATTTTCCTAAACTTTAAAAATTTTCAAATAACCTTCTTGAACTATGCAAAATTTTTAAATAACTCATTCCGTCAAATTTTTTGTCAAAATTTAAGAAAATGACAAAAATAACCTTTATTGTAGAGCTGAGAAATTGAAGAAGGTCGTGAACAATAAAATTTTGGAGTTTTAGAATGGAACCTCAACCCAAAAACCCTAACCTTAAACCCTAAACCCTAAATCATAAAATCCTAAACTCTAAACCCTAAACCCTAAATCATAAAACCCTAACCCTAAGCCCTAAACCCTAAACCCTAAATCCTAAGCCCTAAACTCTAAACCCTAAACCCTACACCTTAAACCCTAAACCCTAAATCCTAAGCCCTAGACCCTAAACCCTAAACCCTACACCTTAAACCCTAAACCCTAAGCCTTAAACCCTAAATCTCTAAACCCTGAATCCTAAATCTTAAAACCCTAAATCCTAAATCCTAAATCCTAAAACCCTAAACCTTAAACCCTAAATTTCAAATCTACACTAGGTTTTCTTCTTTTTCATTTATGGCAAATTTTGAAAATTTATGTGCATTTGAAGGGTATTTTTGTTCTTTTATTGGGTCAAATGGGAGGTTGACTAAAAAATATCCAAATCTTAATGGAAAACTTGACGGAAGAGATTATTTTAAAAATTTTTCATAGTTCAAGAGGATCATTTAAAAACTTTTAAAGTTTAGGAGGATTTTGTAAAATCAACTTAAAATTTAGGAGGTTTTATGCATTTTGGCCAAAAAAATATAATTTCAAAATTAAAAATTGTAAACCATGAATTGCATAGTAGATTTATTTTATGATTATATACTACTAAAAACAATTAAATAATTACTCATATAAATTAATTCATTATCTTATACCATCACTATGGGTAACTACTAGCCTCTCACAAAAATTATCCAAACCTTTGTGCATCCAAAATATCAAAAATAAGGCACTATCACAAATTATATAAAAGTAAGCGTTTAATTCCTCTAAAAGCCTTTTTATTAGCATACATGATGAAAACAGTGTAAATTATAAATTTTTTGTTTCAGCACATGCCTCCAATATTAGCCAAAGGAAATAATTCAAAATACTTAATCATCATACTCAAAAAGTTATGACTCATGCTCATAAAATTTTCAAAGTAATTGTAATTTTCTTTAATAGTAGCAAACTTTTTAAGCCTCGACTATAAAAATTTCACCTAATATCTCAAATTAAAACGAACAAAGCATAAACCTTTGCAATCCATAAAGGAGGGAATGAAAGACCAAAATTAACTTGCCATAAATCATAAAAATCAATCATATATGCAGAAGTGGAAGCATTCTCATCCATGACAAATTGAATATTTAGTACAAACAATCATTGATTATAATAGCCGTTAACTACAAACACATTATTTTCTGTCATCATAATTTATTATATTCAAACAAGATTTTAACCTCTACTTTTTTTAACAATGACTCAAGAATTAAGTTTGGTTTAATGTTGGAACATGTAGCACATTATTAAGAGTCAGTGTCTTATTAGATATGAGGAAAAAAATGTTGCCTTTTTTTTTTTTTAGAAATTTTGCAGTTCTAGAATCTCTAAAATAGACCAATTCTTTTTCAACTTCCACTAATAAGAGGTGAAGACATGTCTATTAGCATAAATGTGCCTAATAGCACCAAAGTCTACCACTCAATTTTTCATATCAGTAGCCAAATCTATTTGAGAAACAACTGTAACAATTATTTCACCTCCTTTGATATTTATAAAACAAAATATCAAGGTCGTTACTTTTTGTGGGATATTCAATGTGAGACCAAGACAAAGGTTAGTTACTTTTTGTGAATTTGCTCAATCTTTGAGTTGTTGCATGCCCTGTCAATTGCCATGGATCACTTTCTTTTGGCCTATGATCCTCTTTTAGTAAGTGAATTAGGACAACTTTTTACTTTTCCTTGGTTGTCATCCTTGCGCTTCTTTTCTCCGAAGAGAAACAAAAGAAGAAGAAATCCCTGCCCTTTCATATGTTGTCTCTCCTTCATGTTTTCTGGACTATGACACTCCTTTGGGTTGTGTTGCTGTTTGATAATATTGATTAATGTTTATACTTAATATATTTAAAGTGGAATAAATTTGATTAATCTTTTGTGATGTAGCACAGCTACCAATATCAACAGTCAATGATCACAAATTGAGACGTAGTACAATGTTCAATTCATTTATCAACAAAAACGGATAGAACAAAGCAAGAAGGCTTTATTCAGGGTACAAGAAGCCCTAGAGCCAAATAGATCTAACTAAATACCAAAAACTCTAAAAATGTGGATAGAAATAACATTATTTTGGGATAGGGATAACCTAATTAAATTAGGACTAAAATCCTAAATTTCCTAACTACAAATCTTAATTTCTAAATAACTATTAAATCATAAATCCTAACATATATAAAGCATAATTAATAACTCAATTACTAAATCCCTAATTTGCATTAACACCAACTTGACAGGCACCATAGGCGAGGACAGATGTTGATAGTAATGGGGCTGGCAGTGAAAGAAAAAGTAGTAATACCAACTTTGAATTTTCAAGAATCTCGAAAATTATAAAGTCAATGTAGGGGTCTAAAGCTAATTCACATTGCATGGCCATAACTAGTTCTTTGGTAGCATTAGCAACTTCAATATTGCTAATCACTTCACCACGACTTTCAATAACATCAGCTTTTTCACATTGAGAACTAGTAGCAGCATAAACTTGAAGCATAAATTATGAAACTTCATCATAATCATCATCATCAAAATTAGAAGAGGGATCGCATGATTCCATTCATCAATGATTTCAACCTTGCTGTCAACCTCAAATTTAGGTAAATTTAGAAGAGTTTCATTGAATTGTTGTTATTCTTCAATGATCTTCCTTGGGTATTTCTCTTATGCTTGAACCTTTTCTCTTGAAGTGTCCCTCATAAGTAAGCTTTGAAGCCTTATAAAATCTATTACGCTTTTCATTGGATCATGATGGCGCTTCTAAATCTGTTAGAATTGTCATAAGGTTCTTACTTTGTGCCTCTAAAACTCTTGCAACTGTCTTTGAATCTCAAGTTCCTCACAAATATGATTTTGGATTCCTACTAATTAGAGCTGAAATTGTAAATACTTTTAACTCTTCAACAATGTCCATATATAAATAACCATATCAACATTATAACTACTGTTGGAGTTAAAACTCATAGAAGGAAGCCTCAAATGACATAATGGACCTTAGAAATGAAATTAAGGCATCCAAAAACCATGGACTAGGTGGTTTGGTCAAAGTAAATGCACTTGGTCAACAGTCAGTTTTGGTCAACATAGTCAGTCAACGGTCAAGGAAAAAGTCATAAAAATGAAGGGTTGAGATTTGCGGACCCGAATGAATGGTTAAGATGCGGGCCAAGACAAGCCTCGGCTTGGCTTCGGAGATGCTACAAAATTAGGTGCGTGTGTGACCTGCACCTATGCTGATGACAGCGCGTCTGTCTCTAGGGTGGTGAGAAATTCTTGCTTTTAGATGATCAAAGGTACGCGAGTCCAACAGTCGGGTGCATATGTGGAGATCAGGTCGGGAAGTACGGATTTAGATTTTTTTATTTTTTATTTTTAATTTTAATATTTTTTTAAAATTTAATATATAATTTTTTTTTCTCTTAATTTTCTTTCTTTCTCTCTCCCACTCTCCCCTCCTTTTATGTTAACAGATCCGGATTTCAGGAATTACATAGATGGAGATGCTGTGCAGTTTGATTCTTTCCTTTGGCGAATAACAGCAGTTTAGGCGATATTCTGCCCTAAGATGACTTCACAATTGAAAGAATGGTGTTCTTTGATCTTGCAGGTGGTTTCATTCGAAGAAAAGTGGCCAAAAGTGGGAATGCTAAGATGGAGGGTGCAGGTTGTAGTGTTTCGATTATTGTTGTTGCAGTTTTCCTGGTGACACTTCGCTGGCGAGTCAAAACCAGGCAACCATAGAATTGATGGGACAAGAGTTATGGCTCACAGAAAAGAGGAACTGAAGAGCTTGTGATCTAAGCAAGCAATGTCAGAAGATTAACAAAGGTAAGTATGGACAGACAGCAGTGGAGCCCAACCAGGCTCTAGTTCTAAAGTGATGTAGCACAGCTACGGAGATCAACTATCAATGATCACAAATAGAGATTCAGCGCAATATATACCAATTCATTCATCAACAAAACTAATAGAACAAAGCAAGAAGGCGCCCTAGAGCCACACAGACCAAACTAAATACCAAAATACTTAAAAAGGGAATAGAGATAACATTTTTCTAGGTTAGAATAGCCTATCTAAATTTAAAATAAAATTTCTAACTTCTTAACTATAAATCTTAATTTTTAAATAATTATTAAATTATAAATCCTAACATAAAACATAATTTAAAACTCAATCATTAAATCCTTATTCTGCATCACTTTGTGGTTAATTGCTTTCAGGATAATGTGTTTGTTAACGTTGTTGCTTCTGTTTAACTAAAATTATGCCCCGGCAGACAAGGCCCATGCGTTTTACAAACTTAATCATCAATACAAGGTCCCAAGGCAAGCCTCTAACCATGAGGCCCAAATCCATAGCAGAGGCTGGCCGTTAGATCAGGCCCAAGGTTTTGAAAAGCATTTGAGAGTGTATGAAAGAAAAAAAGATATGTGCTGATTTGACACTCTAATATTTTAAAGAAATTAATGTTTATTTGTTAGATAAAAATATTTAAAAATATAAAAAAATACAAAAATATGAAGACATCTTTGCGTAATAATCACTAAGAATTAGTTATAAATTCAATTTTTATAAATTCTGTTCAATTTAAAAATATGTTATAAAATATGTTTTATATTATTCTTTATTTATATATTAATTTTATATAACAGACAAGGCCAATGCGTTTTACAAACTTAATCAGCAATACAAGGTCCCAATCCAAGCCTCTAACTATTGGGCCCAAATCCATAACCGAGGCTGGCCATGACATCTGGCCCGTATTGAAAGGGATTTGAAAGTGTATGAAAGAAAAAGGATATATGCTGATTGCACGTTTTAGTATTTTACGGTGATTAATTTTCATTTATTAAAAAAATATTTTAAGAAGACAAACAAATAAAAAAAAGATATATGAAGACAGATTAGCATAGTAATCAGAGAATTAGTTATAAATTCAATTTTTTAAAAAATTCTGTTCAATTTAAAAATATGTTATAAAATATGTTTTATATAATACTTTATTTGCATATTAATTTTATATAATACTAGTATTATCCTATAATAACCCTAACTAAAATGAAATCTAGTTTTAATGAAACGCAAAATATATTTTATAAAATAATATAAATTAATTACTATTAGCAAAAAAAAAATTTAATTTAAATATTTAAAATATAATTATATATTTTTATAATAAATTAAATTATTTTATTAAAAGTATTTATCTTACACTTCATTTTATATAAAATGTATCTTATCTTCTAAAATTTTCTTTTTCACAAAAGTGCGGCGATGTAAACAAACACAAATTTAAATGATTTATTTTTTATTTATTGTAATATTAATTGAATATTTTTTATAATTTAATATACACATTTTATTTTTTGGAGAGTAAATTATATTAACCTCTTTTAAGATATTTAATTATAATACTTCACTCTATTTTTATTCAAATATGACACCCTACCTCATTTATTTAAATATTAATTAAAAAAATATGCTTAAATATTAATAAAATATTCACAAAAAAAATATTAAATTAACATTTTACTCTAATTCTACTTAAAATTATATTTTTACTCAATTAATCACTTTAAATAAATAATATATTGATAAATTATGTATTTTTAATCAAATAATTATATTTATTACAATGTATAAATTTAACAATGTGTGTGATTATTAGAAAAAAATTTAATACAAACATAAAAATATTTTAGAGATGAGTTTAGTTAAAAAATATAAAATATAATTGGTCTTATTATTTATTAACTAAACTCACTTCTAAGATACTTTTATATTTATATTAAATTTTTTTTATAATTATATATTATTAAATTTATGCCTTATAATAAATATAATTATTTAATTAAAAATACACAATTTATCAATATATTAATTATTTAAAATAATTAATTAAATTAAATGATAATTTTTAAGTAAAATTAGAATAAAATATTAATTTAATATTTTTTTATGAATATTCTATTAATATTAAGTATATTTTTTAATTAATATTTAAGTAAATAAAATAAAATATAATATTTAAATAAAAATAAGAGAGAGTGTAATATTTAATAAAAATAAAATAAAATATTATAATCAAATGATTTAAAAAAAATAATATAATTTTTTTTTATATCTATTCTTTTTATTTTCCTCTGGGTTGACCTAACACAGTTGTTGAAATTCATTTTGAGCCAAACTTACCCGTTAGAGCCCTAAAAACCCTACGACCTAGAACCTTCCACTCTCATCCGGAGCCTCTGCTTCAAGCTCCATTTTCTAGTCCCCATTCTTTTAAAAAGCGATCAACAGCACTGTATATTCTCAGCGCTAAACCCCGAACGCATTTGCATAGAAACCCGAATTCTTCAGCTTCTAGTCGCTCAACAGAGATGGCGAAGCGTTTGATTCCGAGCCTCAACCGCGTCCTTATCGAGAAAATTGTGCCTCCGTCGAAGACCACCGCGGGCATTCTTCTCCCGGAGAAGTCCTCCCAGGTTCCATAGCTTTCCGCTGAGTAATGCGTGTGCTCTGTGTTTCGGTTGTGCTTTGTGTTTCAAATGGAGTCTCGATGAGTGGGTACAATCTGGGTTCATTTGAAAACAGCTTAATTCTGGCTTGGGGCGTAGTTGATTGGATTTGTGTTTGCGTGTCAAATGATTTTTTTGCATCAATTTTTTATATTATGGGTTGGTTCTATGACAGCTCAATTCAGGGAAGGTGATTGCGGTAGGACCAGGAACGCGAGATAAAGGCGGGAATTTGATTCCGGTGTCTGTGAAGGAGGGCGACACCGTTCTGTTGCCGGAGTACGGTGGCACCCAGGTGAAGCTTGGTGACAAAGAGTATGTGTTTAGATTCACGCTCTGCATTTGTTTTCGCTGCTTTTTTATTTAGTTTCTTAGTGGTAATGCAGCTTTTAAGATTGAGGAATTAGATCTTTACTATTGGGATTTTTGGTTGCAGGTACCATTTGTATAGGGACGAGGATATCTTGGGCACCCTGCACGATTGATGAATTGTTTGCCTCAAAAGGGACGTTTGGTTGGAGATTGTGATTGATGAAATGTTTTTGAGGCTTCAATGATATGTAATTTGGCACAATCATTGGAAGATTATTATGAGATTGAAAATGACAATGGCAATTGCGCTTCTTTGCTTTCCTCGCTTTGGTTGTTTAATGCACATCATAATGTTTGTTGCATCTAGAACAGCTTAAGTTCCAATATGTCTTTATAAAAATTCTTGTAACGAATGTTTTGGCGTTGGGACAACTGTGCGAAACTGAAACTTAACTTACGCAGCTACGCCAAACCAACGGAGACAAATGTTTGCGCCTTGTTTATCGAGTCGTCTGTACCATTATGGGCCTGAATTAGATTTGAATTTTTTGCTTTTTTTATTTTAGTGATATTTTTTAATAATTTAACTTATAAATTTAATTTTTTAAATTTTTTGTTTATTTTTCTTTAAAATCCTGAATAAAATTTCGGTTTTGCCGAATTTTTGTGGTTGCGTGTGAGAAGATTTGGACCAATAAAAGAACGGTTCTCTTATTTTTATAAATAATATTTTATAGAATTATTATTAAAAAATTTAAATGTTTAAATTTACTTGAATAATATTTACAATCTAATTTGTAAAATTAAACATTTAACTGTTCGCAGACCCTTTACGCAACAAAGCAAAGACGATTAGTTATCTTCCACTTGGCAAAATTCAAACATTGTGAACATTTATGCTTCCCAATTTTTTGGGAGCATGAATACTCCTGTAATAGTTGCGTACTCTATGCTATGTGATGCGTAATTTTAGTTTGAGTAATTTATTACAATTTTTGTTATCTATTTCTATAACAAATATTTCTTTTATTTCAAAAATTTATAATTATTTTTAAAATACCAAAGATATGTAAACCTCTTCTATTTAAAAAATCTATTATTGATATTTGCTACGGCTATTAAAGCTGAAGTAACCTGTATAAAACGCATTTTATTGATTACCAAAATGTATCTGAGCAACGTATGAACATGGGAAGGTAAAGAATTCTTGTTCAGTTGAAATGTGCCTGAAAATAAATAATTATTAGTTCAATAGTGAATGGAAATTATAGCTGGTTCAATAGTGAATGAAAATTAAGGCTATGGAGAGTTACCTATCATGTAGGGCAAGTGTTTGAATTTGTTCAAGAATATGCCTAAAAAAAGCTTAGCACTATTACCTATAGAAAAAATTGGATACGGAATTCATCACGAATTTTGTGTCTACCACATGATTTAGGGAGCTCTAGGCCATGGGGTGGACACGGAATTTGGAATGAATTTCATGTCCAAATTTTCCATGGCTTTAGGATTTCTTAAAAAAGCTAAGAGATGGAAAGAAAAGACTATTTCAAGTTGGGAAGGAGATCCTTATCAAACCAGTGGCTTAATCTATCCCAACTTACATTATGAGATATTTCCATTTGACTCAGAGTTTATGTCATCATGTAGAGAAGATAAGTAGTAATTTTTGGTCTAATGTGAAGGATAGGTAGAGAAAAATCCATTGAGTTTAGGAAATAATGTGCCTATCCAAAAATCTAGAGGCATGGGTTTTAAAAGTTTTTCAGCTTTTAACACGTGCAATTTTTTTGGCAAAACAAGAATGGAGACTTACTCGTAATCTAGAAACATTAATGTCTCAAGTTCTTGGGGGCTGATATTTCCCTGTGGCTAGTTCTTAAAGGCCACTTGTGGATTTAGTACAAACTATGCATGGTTTAGCAGGCATATTGGGCACTAAATGAGTTCTTGATAAGGGTTGTTGATGGTTGGTCAATTAAGAAATGACAACAGGCTGAGGTGAGGGCAAGGAGTAGTTATCCGCTCCTTGATTTTAAGAGAAAAAATTTCCTTCACCCCACCCTAGACCTTGAGGGTGAAAAAATTTTTCCCCTCATCTCTAATCTTCATAAGGATTTAAAATTCTAAAAATTTTAATTTATTTTTTCACATGAATAAATTAGGATTTTTTTTGTTGATTTGTTTATTAATTATATATAATTATTAATTAATTCTTTATATTATATATTATTTAAATATCATATAATTTTAAGGGAAAGAGAATTTTCTCTCCCTCCCCTATGGAGAGAAAATTTCTTGTGTCCCCAGGTTAAGATTATGCATCTCTGCTCAACCAGAAAAATTTACCATCCCTAAGAATATGTGGAAGGATAAGTGGTTGCAAAAGCAAAATGATTTCTCGGTTTGGAGTCCATAGACAGATTCAATATCACGGGTGTCTGAATTACTTAATGAAGATTCTAGGTGCTGGAATACTGCGTTAGAGGAATATATTTTCTAACCATTTGAAGCGCCTCAATTTCTAAATATTCCACTAACCAGTTGCAATATCGAATATAGGTTTTGTAGAAGTAATGGTATATTCACTGTGAAGTCTGATTGCCATTACACAAGTAATAATGACTTTCCTTCTATTGGTGGGAGTTCTAGGCACCAGGAGGCAGATGATAATGTTAGCACTATATGGAAGCTTCCCATTCCTTCCAAAATTAAAATTTTCCTTTGGAGGGCTCTCAGGGAATGTCATCCAACCAACAGTATCTTAGAAAAAAGAGGTGTAGTGGTGCGCCCTTCTTTTGCCCCAGATTTCAAGAAGACGAAGAATCTGTTACACATGTCCTTAGGGACTGTAGTTGGACAAAGCAAGCATGGTTCATATCCGAACTTGGTCTTCAAATCCCAGATATTGAAGATCGAAATGAGAGACTGGGGAAACTTTTTGGCTGCGGTCTTACCAATTGTGTGGTCTAGATATGGCTGCCACTGTCATGTGGGCTACAGGGTATTGAGAACAAGTTCTATTTTGAAGCCATAGACCTTCCTTTTCTTGTGATTCCAACTCTTGTGTATAATCAACAAGAAGATCGGGAATTTTCTAACAGATTACGTGTTTCCAATTCCGATCGATCATAGGTGAAGTTTTGGCATCCTCCCCAATCTGGTTGGTATAACTTATATAATAAATGTGGATGCAGCTTTTCATGCAGATGGTAGATGGTAGATGTGGTTTAGGTATGGTGGGCAGAAATGAGGAAGGCCTTGTCATGGCTGCTGGTACTTGCATTGTTCACGTTGACGCCAAGGCTAGAATTGGTGAGACACTTGCTCTGGGGTTCGGGTTTGGAAAAATTGTTGGAGATGCGTTTCTTTAACAACCTAGTTGCTGAACAGATTCTTTGGAAGTAATTAAGGCTGCCAGATCCCAGTATTTTGATTGGTGATTGCGGATTGTAAAGCTTTTGCTCAAGCTTTCCCCGTATTTTCGTTTTCTCATGTATGTAGGCTTGGTAACAATGTGGCACATGCTTCAGCACATCTTGCTTTTAATTTGTCTGATAGGATTTGGATTGAGGATGCTCCTAATCATGTTGCTAGCACAGCATGCCAGGACATGTTTGCATCCCCGAAATCGGCATTTTGTTCTCATTCAGATTCGAACTTAACTCAACCCAAGCCTACCTCTATTTACATACATTACACATTTACAATGTACTTATATACATGCATTATGCATAACCTTGGAAGTAGTATTGCTGCTTAAGGTATCATTTGAATTAAACTCTACAATCTATAGTTATGAATATTTTTAAATTCAAACATTTTATAAAATGCATCAACTTATATCGTGGCCATTCCAAAGACTGCCACTTCAAATATTCAATACCCATTCAACAGTAAGATGAGTTGTAAGCAATGCTGTCGTCCATATATATGGCTAAATATAATATTGCCCATGCCTTACAGTTTCGAAATAGCATAAACCGGCAAATTGTCGAACCTTTTGGGAAGCTTCAAATCTTCCCATCCTTCATCATCCAGCTTAGAGAAGTAGCGGTCAACATCACTGTCACTAACAAGCTCCAATTTCGAAGGCTCCCACTGTTGAAGAGATATCAACATGAGAAAAAAAATATTATAATGATTAGTAATACTAAATAATCTACTGAGTTCATGACCGAGTAATAGCAGAATGTGGTACGCAGTTGCACTGGCGACCCACCTTTGGGTTTCTGTCCTTATCCAACAATATGGCTCTACAACCCTGCAACAAGACATAAGTTCATGTATCAAAAACATGAATTAAAAAAAAAAAATTTATACTAAAAACCATCTATTTGTGTAAGCTAAAAACCTCAAAGAAGTCCTTGCTGAAAATTCCTCGCACAATGTGACAAACCACTCTATACTCCCGAACAAGACATTGACCAACACCTTGGAGCCTGCCTTCTCTAATCTGAAGCCACCAACAAAAGTAGAAAATCAACAGACGAGCTCCAGAGTGTAGAATTCAATAAACAACAGCAACAACTAACTGATTTAAAAAATTTTGGTGTTATTAGACAACAAATTCATATGATGAGTCCTATTCTTCTCTCTTTCTGTCCCATCACCCCTTCTGTCCCCACTTTGGCCTTCCGTCTTGAATTTTAATGGGTGATGTTAAACAAGTTCACAGGTTGCCTACCCATGTATTGTATTTTGAAGTTGCCAGTGACACAATAAAAGTATATCAGCCCCAACAAACCAACCTGCCATTGGCAATGGTAACAATAAATGATAAATAACAAAATTTAAAATTAACACAAGCCAATTCAGGGTTTCACCATATTAATGCCAGCAAGCAGCCTTTTCAGTTCAGAATATGCAGAAAAGGAGAAGTACATCACTATATTGAATGGCCCTTTTCGATTCAGGAAGCTCCATTTTGATGTTCAGGTTTTGGGTGAATTAGGAATTCTTGAAGCAATTAGGTGTGTAAAGCATCAGGCGTGTTTCTATGTACGGACAAGGATCAGCATCAACTAAATGCCAAGCCCTGATCATCTTTCATAGGAGATGCATGGCTATCCCACAGTTCTTCTACACAGACGTGTGTTCTTACTGGCTTTCTAAGGAGTTGGGTACTGTTTAATTTTCTAAATTACAAGAACTGGGCCAGTAATATTTTATTGTTAAGTTCAAGCAGCTAGCACTTCATTACTCTATCTAAATCCAAAATTTGAAGAAAAAAACTAAATTATATACAATGTTCCTAGAAGACACCTGCATGCTTAAGTTAATATTAGAAGCAAGTCCAGATTATTTTAAAACTTAGCTACTTCACAGACTGAAAGAACTCAACCAAGCAATTCTGTCAAAACCCATACCAGTGCTTCACATCTTTCAATAACCAATGCAACGACTGAATTCAGACCAAAGAATCCTTGTCATGCATCACAAAGCAGCTATTCAAGCTAACAATTCACAAGAAAAGCAGAACCTCCGCTTTAAAATGAGACATAAAGCCTTTATGCCTGAAAAGTTTGAATTCTTTGAAACCCCATTAGCTGCCTAACTCTTCTTTGAGTGCTGTGAGCTTATTCAGTTGAACATTTCTATAAATATATACAACCCCAACTCTAATTTGTAAACTTGAAAAAAACAACACTGATAGGAATCGCTGGTAATCTAGCACTTAGTTGGAAAAAATGAGATTTCAGACCAAGTTACCATCTGAAGAGATAAGCATGTAATATACAACCGTAAATTTAAAGAAGCCCCTTCAGGCACAATTTCAATTCAATTGAGCTTTAGAGAGCACATAAAAGGTTCCGTTAAGTCTTGCTGAACACATACCAATCTTAAAAAAATTTTAAGACTTGTTGGAGATGCCTTTTTTAGGGATTGAATTGTTCCAGATATCCAATCACCACTCTTACTCATAGCTTCTGTCTCCTAAAACAGAAAAGATAAAATCAAGGATGCCAGATGGCAAAGGTCCGTATTTGATAATCCCCAGAGGAAATTAGTGGAACAAGTATTGTCTAACAATCAAAACATAGCTTACAAGAGAATATAAAATTTCTTCAATTGATTTTCGAGAGAAACACCTATTGATGACGTCCAACCTGCAGGGAATAACCATATTGGAAGTAAAGAAGTGAGAAACACACAAGACGGAGCTAGTGTCTTCTGTTTCATAGAATGAGGAAAAATAATAATATGAAACCAAATGAAGAGGCCACTCCCATTCCAGGTTTGCTTGCATCAGGAATTAACATATTATGTTTGGCACACTAAATTTCTCAAACTTAAAAAATTAAAAGAAAAAACTTTTAATCTGTTTATGCAAGAATTATGATTTGAGCCCTGGAAACTATGCATAATCTTAACACTACAGATCAATTTACGTATTCCAATTATCTGAAAATTAGGACTATATAGTTTCTGAGAAAATTTTTCCTTAAATAATAACTTTTCCAAAGGTTGCAAGAATATCACAAGAAGTTTATTTTAACAGGTCTAGAATAAACACAATGTGACTCCTGCATTTCATTGAGTGAATCAATTACTAGAGAGGGGAAATGAACAAGGAAGTGATGGGAGTGGAAAGAGAGAAGATAAATGTATTAAAAAACTTAATCACAAAATATGGTTTGCATTAAGCTGCAATCACTTAGTAGAGTGGGAGAACTACACAAGAATGCCATGCATGTGAAAAGAGAGAGAGTTGGAGAGAGAAAATGCACAAAAAACTTAATACACAAAAGCATTATATTCTTGCAACCTCTCTTCAAGTATTCTAATATGACACTCCGCTCCATTTTTACTCAAAAGTTACACTCCACCCCAATTATCTAATTTAACTAATGAAATTTATATAGATATTAACAGAATATTCTAATAAGTTATATTAACTATAATAAATATATCTCACTTTTACTCAAATTGTATTTTGCCTCATTTAACTATTTTCATTAAATAAAATGTTAACATTGCATTAAATTTTTACCTAAAAGTCACACTCATTATAAGATGCAGGCTTAACAATATGTGTGATTATAAGAAAAAAATTTCTAGCGTAAAAAAATTCACATCTTAAAGTAAGTTTAGCCAGGAATATAATTGTGAAACTATTAAATATATTTCATTTTTATTTTAACATGAAATTTTATTTTAACAATTGATGAAACTACATTTAAAAGGAAAAAGAAAAAAAAGTTGTCAACACTTCTATTGGATGATCAACAATCTTACTGGAATTAAGTGAAAGAATAAGAAAGTATATAGTTTTGATATTTATTATTATAAATATAATTTAAAAAAATAATATAATCTCAAAATCTATGCAAACCTTAGTAAGATTATTGATCATCTAATAGAAATATTGATCAAAACTATATTTATAGTAATAAATATCAAAACATAATTTACTCTTTTTTAAATTATATTTATAATAATAAATATTAAAACTATATACTTTCTTATTCTTTCACTTAACTCCAGTAAGATTGTTGATCATCTAATAGAAATGTTGACAATTTTTTTTCTTTTTCCTTTTAAATGTAGTTTCATCAATTGTTAAAATAAAATTTCAAGTTGAAATAAAAATGAAGTATATTTAATAGTTTTACAATTACATTTCTTACTAAACTTACTCTAGAATGTGACTTTTTTTACTCTAAAAATTTTTTCCTTACAATCACACATTTTAAGCCTACATCTTATAATGAGTGTGGTTTTTAAGTAAAAATTTAATATAGTATTAACATTTTATTTAATAAAAATGGTTAAATGAGATAAAATATAATTTTTGAGTAAAAGTGAGATATATTTATTATGATTAATATAACTTATTAAAATATTCTGTTAGCATCTATATAGATTCCATTAGTTAAATTAGATAATTGGGGTGGAGTGTAGCTTTTGAGTAAAAATAGAGTAGAGTGTCATATTAGAATACTTGAAGGGAAGTGAGTGTAATTTATTCTAATACACAAAAGCATTATATTTCTCCCAAAATAAACTCCTATACCCATTGCTGCAAGCTAAAAAATGATAGAACAAACTATTAGCAGCCAACATGTGATAATGTAAGTAAAAGTCAGTGAACTCTTCTTACATTGCATTTATGTATGCATTACATGCTAACCTGCGAAAAGGACTGTCCCCTTTAAGGGAAGGTTGATGTGAGTATTTATTGATAATAGCAGACACAGCAGTCGGATTACTAGAATCTACCTTGCAAATTTCTTCTTCCAATGAAGACAATTTCTGTCCATCGCTTACAAAAGGCAACAAATCAGTAACAGAAATATCCATATGGAAAGAGAGAGGGAAAATGTCATTTTATACATTGAGAAAGAACAAGAATGCACCATGAAAACCATTAATGTTTAACAAGATCACAACAATTCAAACAATCACAATGTCAATTCTTAGCGCTAAGGTACTGCAAAACTAAAGAAACATTATATATACCCCACATAACATGTGTGTGACTGTTTCATTAGCTGAAAACTTGTCAACAGGGATTGACAGCTCATACTACTAAGAGCTAGAAGCCTGTAATGGTAAATCAGTTTATTAACACCATGAGAAACTTGTTTCCACTTCTAACAAACAGACTGCCACATTAATGTATGGGCATCCAAATCACCAATTGGTTTGTGTAACAGGAAACGGACATTTGAGAGAGATTAAGCATTTATTGCAGCATGATCTTAGACTTCAAAGGTTGTGAAAGATACAAGGAGAAGGGAGAGAAAAACCATAAAAGAAGAATTGTGTTATGATGACGTGATGTTGAGGGTGTGTACAAGACTTATACCACTCGATGGTATTTATATAGGGAACCATGGGCAATGGGCCTGTCTACACTGTAGTAGAACCCTAGTACAGTGTAGTACGACTCTAAACAAGAAATAAACTAAAAATAGAAAACTAAGCACAAATAGGAAAATTCTAGAGTTCCAATACTCCCCCTCAAGCTGTAGTATATATAATACATACTCAAGCTTGTTACATAAACTATAAAAGTGAAAAAAACTAAAAAGTAAAGATGACACAACCATGGATGAATGCGGTGACACTATCTATACAATAAAAGCCTAATTTGAGTTCGGCTTGGATCGCTAATTTGAATTCGGGTTGGATTCTAGATATGAGTTCAGCTAGGATTCCTAATCTAAATTCGGGTCTAATTTAGGTTGGGAGTTTTAGATCGAAGGTTGGCCAGGAGCTTCATGACAAAGGCTTGCTGAGAGTTTTAGAATGACAATTGACCATAAAAAATAACCGAATCATGATCAACTGAAGTTAATGCAACAAAACTAATAGGCCAAATCTAATAGAGAGCCCAAATTAACAAATGAATTGGGGCGTGACATTATTGGGATAGAGGAAGGCTCTCAAAACCCAATAAAAGGACTAAAACAGGGTTGAAACAAGTCAAAACAAGTTCTGAAAGCTGTTTGGGAGGTCAAGGCGGTGTGTGGTTGTAGGTTCACCTGAGCTTTAATGATGCATGGTGGCACATGTGGTGGTGAGATTCCGGGGTTAGCCTAATCCTGAGTCCCAAGTCTGATGGTGTGGTTAGTGTCGCAAAAAACCGATTGGAAAAGCAGGATCAAAGGCAAAAAGCTTCGCTGGCGGCAAGCTGGTGACACGTGAAGGCCTGTCCAACGATGCTCTTCTGGTATTCAGTCGATCATGGCCTCCCAAATGGTAAGTTTTCTGATAAGGCATCAAGAAGTGGGTGAACCCACTCAAAAGCAGGTAGGAGAGAAAAAGGTGAATTTGAGCTGTTGCAAGAGATACACAGCAAAAAAGAGAGTGCCACAAGCCAGGTTTAGCGCTGCTGATGAGGAATTGAGACTACTCATTAACAATGGCGAGGGTTTTCTTTAGTGGCACTAAGTTTTTCTCACTAGCTCTGATAGCATGTGGAAAAATATAGGGAGAAGGAAGAGAAAAACCCTAGAAGGAGAATTGTATTATGATTATATAATGTTGAGTGTATGTAAAAAACTCATACCACTAAGAGGTACTCTATATTGGAAATAAACTAATAATAGGAAACTAAACACAAATAGGAAAGCTATGGAATTCCAACAAAGCTCATGCAAAGAGAGAACTGAGAAGGTAAGGTAGCAAGAGAAGGAAAACATTAATGAAGACGCAGGATTAGGACACTGCCTCACAGATTATTTGTACTAATACTCTTTCTATACAAAAGAAAAATATAAGGCACTTAGATCTTAATCTTTAATGGCTGAAATACGTACTTTAACGTCAAAACTCTTAGGTATGAAAGCTGTTGAGACTGATTTAACATTCACAGCCTTGTTGGATTCTTCTAAATGATTTAAGAATATAACAGTTTAGCTTTTCAAGTCAACTTCCAGTGCTAAAATAGTTAGACCATGCACTAATGGAGTTGGACCCAATATGCTTTTAAATCAAGAAATGACTGGAAATAAAAGTGGAAGCGTAATAATTAGCAATAAAACATAGGCAGAACCATTTTTAAACCCCAGTTGTTTAAGGTTGCTTATTCACTTACTCCATTGATAATAAATCAAAAACTTCACGTGAGTGATGTCATATTTCATTTCTTCTTTTAAGTTTTTATAGAAAATAAAATTTGTTAGAGACCAACAAGTAAAAAAACTAATGGGAGGATGATTTATCCTCCAAAAGAGAAAGACAACCGAAGACAACAGAAAATCAAGAATGTAACAGAGCTGTCCAAACTCACTGCATATCAGATATGAGATAAGGAAGTTCACTTGAAACAGTCATGAACACAACACCAAAAGGAAGCCAAAAACAATCCTGTCCCATAACAAATTAAGGGGTAAAGAGATAATCTTAAAACACCAGGCATTTAGCTCCAACCAAGTACACCAGAGAATAGCACAAACCACACACAGCCATAGAAATTAGCCTCTTTATTGCTTTCAATAGAACCAAAGCCTTTATAACAAAACATCAAAAACTGCTCCAAAGTAAAGGGAAACACCCATTGCTCTCCACAACCCCAAACAGATTATTTTATAAAAAAGCAGAGACCTCAAGATGGAAAATTCGGCGGACAATCAACTTTAAACTACATCCACACATAACATGCATATCAGGAGACAGAGCTGTGTGTACATGCATATCTTTCATAGTTGTTTAACATCAAATCTAAGCTTAGACCACAGTTTTAGTAAGTCAATGTCATTGTAGAGAGATTTAAATAGAAACATTTGAAACTTATATATTTTACTTTGTTTGATGAAATTGGGCAGTTGTTAGATATAACTTTACCTACTATGAAAAGTATTCAAATATTGAATCAATCAAGTTATCTTGCATTTTCAACTGATAAAATCATTTCCAACTATTGATTGTAACTAGGGGAGTGTGTACCAAAAAATTTTCACAGCAGGATTAAGTGTTATTCTGCCAAAAATATATCAACTGAGAAAGAAAAGGCCTTCCTTTTTTATTTGAATATATATCAAAATCAAAATTCCTACTCAAGAGCGTTGCTGTTAGTAGAAACATTTGGTTTGATAAGCTTTTAATATAATGATGAATGAATTATATTAAACAATTGGTAATAATCTAATCTCAAAACATAGATCTTGAAAAGGCAGAGACTTAATTCAAAAGCAGCCAAAAAAAAAAAAAATCAAACTCCAAGAAACAAGATCCTTGAAGTGCGACCACACTGTTTTTCTGTCTCTAAATGATTATGATAGCTGCTAGAACCAATCATAACAGCAGCTGGTATTCCAAAATAGAGCTTCAAACCTAAGGCAAGTGCTAAGCTATGAATAACTTCCTAGGTAGGTGCACAGCTATCACTAGCCTAGCTCAGTAGATAAAGCAAGTCTCACCAACTTTAAGGAACATTTGTTTTGCATCTCTGACTTTCTAATTTAAAAATTTGATCCCTAGACTTTTCAAAATTAAACTATGACTGCAAGGTCTAATTCTTTTGGTAGTGCACAATATTGCAAGGCTGCACTATATTGTAAATGATACTTGCATGTATATCCATTATGATTAGAGTTTGGGTATTACAAACTAAGTAACTAGGGACACTAATCATTAAGAAACGCCAACAGGTATAGGGTCGTTTGGAGTAGTCATAAATAAAATTGATTTTGGATAAAATTACTAAAAAGTATTCATATAAAATATGTAAGCCACACTTGATAGGGATATTTTTGAAAGAAATGGTGGAAGAATTACTGTCAGAATTGATTGTAAAATTGTTTCTGATCAATCCAAACAAGCACTACAATAGTAGGAAGCATACCGATGAAGAGACATAATGTGTTGCAAGGCCACAAGCAAGCATTTCTGCGCCATCCAACCTGGCACCAGTAAGACCAACATATTCGCCTGCAATGTGCATTCAAACAGAAAGAAAAGAAAAAAAGGGGAAGTATCATATATTTCCTTTTAATTGTTTGAGCTCACAAAAGTGTTAAAAATTCCAAAAATAGATGAAATATAACAGTGTTTCCATAATCCAACCACACAAAAGTAAAATACAGGAGAACTTTTATAGAACAATCAAAGAATATAAACCACTCAATCTCTCTCTCTGTCTCTTGCAATGAAAGGTAGAAATTGAATGACAAAACTATCATACAAGATGCCTCAAAATTGGAAGGAATGGTATAAAATTTGCAAATTTAAAGGAAGAATAATCTTATGGAGAATAAAGGGACCACAATTCAGAAATTCATAGAGATGTAAACTAAGGATGTGACATGCATACCAAAAAATCCAGGTAGTCTAGACAAGAAATATGAAGCACCTACATCAGGAAAAAGTCCCAGAGCTGTTTCTGGCATTGCAAATACCTGCAAATCGTCCAGTAGTTCATGTAGGTCAAAAACACCAACAGAATATTTAGGTCAATAAAGAAAGAGAATGGCAATTAGCTGAGAAGGGAGAACAAGAGACTATAGGCCAATTCAAACCAGCCATCCTATGCTTTAACCATCAACTTTCCACATTATAAAATGAATGTTTAAACCCTAAATTAATGCAGTACAAAGAAAAAGATGAAGAGACATGGAGAGAAACAAGTGGAAGTACATAGCAACCCTAGAGGGACAACAGAAGCAGGTCAATAATTTCAATCTTAACTAGGCTCTGTGATGAAGGAGCATAAAAGGGAAAAAACAATATTTTATTATTTTCGCCATATTTTTAGTAACTTTCAGTTTCCAGTCAGTGTTTGTATTTGGGCCAGATCTATGTTATTTAAGTGTTTCACAGTCTTATCTTTTATCCCAAGTGGTCCTTATGGGTTGAGAAGTAGCAGTTGGTATCAAGTCCTTATAGAATTAGGATCTGTAAGCCCTAATCCTTGTGGGATAGGGTTTTAGGGCTTTAAACAGTTGTATTGCTTCCTAGATTAATCAATTCAGCAGACTATTTATCTAAGAAGAGTTCTTCATTCCTAGAATTTTCACCAGACAGCCAGCGCCTTTTGGCTAGGAACTAGCCAACCCTGGCTGTGTTTTTCACAGTAACCCATTCTAACCCTCAGTTCTTCCCTCATCAACTTGGTAGATTTATTTCTGATGTAGTATGTATAATATATCTTGATCATGTTATTTAGGGTTCTCACATTAGGGATTTTGAACTTCTATGAATTGGGTTTATTTTGTAATTATTTGTAATTAGGAATTTTATTCCTACTATGGTTAGGCTATCACCGTCCCAGTTTATTGTTATTTTTGACTTTTGGTATAGACTGTTTGGTGACAGAATTGCTTTGGTCTCTTATAGAGCCTCCTTGTATTTCCTCAACAACCTTTGAATAGATGATTGAATATTTTCATTTTGAGCTGAATCTCTATAGTGTTTTAAGTGATTATTGATTTTTTCCATAGTTGTGGTACATCAGTTGGTATCGGAGCTTGGTTTTGTGGTCTACCCATTGTTGGAAACTGCTCTTTCTCATCGCAATAAAGACAGAGTCTGCAGTTCCCTCGCCAGAAAAAGCCAGCCTGCTCTTTCCCATTCTCCAAACTGCTTTTTCTCATCAGAATATCGACCAAGTCTGCAGTCCCCTGGCCAGAATAAGCCAACCTGCACTTCCCACCCTTGGATTTCCACTATTTGCCATTTTTTTAACATTTGAACTCACCAACAAGTTTAGAGGCCACCAATCTCGTCTCTGCACCATCACCAGCATCCAAAAAGGCACTGGAACCACCATGTTCGCTGGAAAACCATGCTCCGGGAGATTGTCTACGTTGGAATAGTGTATATACTAAGAATAGTGTTATTCTTATTCTTATTCCTATTACTAGTTGCACTAGTTGTACTTCCTGTCCTACACATGTACTGCACTCTTAGCTTTGTGCATATATAGGACACAGTCATACAGGACCAAAATCTATCAAATTTTACCCAACAAAGGGTTCTCTCTCTTTCTCTCTCTGTTGTCTGATCACTAGGCAACTTGGTCGCAGGCTTCTTCTAACTAACCAAGTTGAAAATTATGATTTGTAGTTTAACAGAATTTCCACATAAAGATGGAAAGGCTAGCAAAGGAGGAAAAAGTCAAAGAACAGATATACCTTTCCAAGTAAAACATTTTCAGAATTTCTTTTTTGGGTGGACACTCAGACAATATTCCATTTTTCTTTCTTTTCACATACAAATAAAATCCACAATAATACCTGCTCTAGCTAGCATAACATACTAGAGTCATCTGATATATCTATGAAAAGGATACGATTCAGTACAACTACCAAACCTAATGGTTCCATTCATTCAAACCATTAGTTATAGAATTCAGCTTCTGATATTGAGTCACAAATGTACCGTATTCTCTGTAACAACACGAAATCTACCATGTATTGAAGCACCAGCACCACCTCCCATGACAATTCCATTAAGAATTGAAACCTGCAAATATTTGACAACAAATTTATGGAAAGAAACATATGTTGGAGTGATGAACACTAAAATAAAACAATTCTTTAGAAAAGGAACATATAGTCACCTGGGGTTTACTGTATGTTGCTATCAAGTAATTTAATTGATATTCAGTCCCAAAAAATTTTGCACCATATCTCCAGTTACCTATGTCAAAAGTGGGCAATAAAAATATAAATTTTACATTGAAACTGCATCTTACATTTACAAACTCTTACATCCAAATTTATTGAACTTTCTCCTCCATAATAGCTGACTGACAAATGCCATATGTTCAGAAAGGGGAGTAAAGCAGCATAGAATCTCAGATACATTACACTTCCTTCTCAAACTGAGGATGTACCTACTAGCTATGCAGCGAATTTCAATATATAATCCATACAGCACCAAGATGAACACATACCTTCTTTACCATGACGAACAACTGTTGATACATCACCACCAGCACAAAATGCCCTTCCATTTCCCTGATATATGTAACCAGAATAAAGGAAAATGTCAAAGAATTCAGATCCTCTGAGAAGAAGAAAAGAACATGTTACATGTCCAATTATACTTCTTTGGATCCCTCTCTTTGTGTTGACATTAGGAAAACGACTACCTTTCACATATATTACATAACTATGTTGAATGTTAGAAGTTTAACAGAAATGATAAATAAAGCATAAGACTACATACATTCTTTATAAGCTAAGGGGAAGTTCAGCCTCTATATTGTGTTCCAGAAACAAAACTAGGGTTCATATTTTCACAAAAGTGGTTGTCATTAACAACAAACTGACCCATGGGTTCTTAATATTAGTAATTTAAGTCCTGATAATTATTGAAACCGTTATTGATTATTGACATAAAACATCAAAAGGAATCAATCGAAAGAGTAAATGAATGCAGGGAAACATTTGCCAAGTCAAACACATTTGAAGTATAAGCATTTAAATTATTAAAAAAATAATTTTATCATCTAGATTTATCTATAACTAGTATTTTGGCAAGCATTCCATTCCTGTCAATTCACATTTTAATTTCAGTAGTCACCCATTAAATACACATTACCACAATTTGCTGACTTTTTGGCACAGTATACAGGCAATATAACAGTATAGGAACAAAAAATAAGTTTAACCTATAATGTAGTCAGAAATAGAAGATTGCTATGATATTAAAATGGGATTGTTTAAAACAGTATATAAAAATTCTGTTTAGGGTTATAAGGACAGATAGACTTAAACCCATGATCTTCAATACCAACTCAAGTTCTAGAAGAGAAGTTATACTTTCCTAAACTTCTCATTTGCCTGATTCTGACCCCTGTCACTGTATTTTGTCTGTAGATTCTAATTCTCCTCTGAAAACACATGACTTAATGAATCATGAAATCAAATTGTCAAACATTTTACATTCTTCTGATGACTGAAATAACTTTCATAAAATCATGTTACATAAATATCTTGTCATATATTGTAAATTCTTCAAAAATGATCTCTGTTACAACAAATAAGGGAACCATAAAAAACAATTGATATTGACAAGGATATTATTCAATTAAAAATCGAGGCCAAAACTTAAACTTGGCATATGATTAAAGATCGAGAAGATTTCACAGCTAAAAGTGACTATGGCTAAAATTAGCGAGAAAATTAAACCCATCATAAGCTAGTAGTATGAACAGAAATTTAAACTCATATATTATAAACGAAACAACCCACTTGTATGATATTGACTTTAATGTGAAATTAAGCAATAATAGTGTCCAATCTTCACAACTAAATAGCACATATGAATCAATTCAAATAATTGCTAGCTTTCTTTTCCAATTCAACTAGTAAGTATTTAGTTTGCATTGCCAGGAATAGCTTACATGAAACTAATCACTTAATCAGTATCTGTTGATAGCTTTTTCATAAGATATATCCAAGAATTTGTAAGATCTCTGATTAGACAATTAATATAATTTAAGAATGTTTGTCTAGCTTTGTTACCGAAGCTCAAGTTCCTCTATGCAAGGGCCCATTAGGAGTAGATATAATTTTCAACACAGTGGGCAAGATGTTAATGACAATCTTGATATAGTTGTTGCATTTATTTTCAGCAGAAATTGTGCTCTTTATAAGATTTTCTTCACCATTTTGCTATACCTTCTGGGCATAATTCTCTTGCCACTCATTTTAATGACCTTGAAAAGGTGACAGTGTGCATCTTTGGTGGAGTTATCATTTCACTCACACTTCTTGGGAACAAAGTCTAACAACAATCTTGGCTACTTCAAATCCTTGACTCTGTGCATCTTTCTAATTATTATTGAATTTTTCACAATGAGGTTCCATGTAGAAGAACAAATAGAAGAATAAGGTGAAATACATATATAGATAATGCAGCCAAATCTCAGATGGAGCTGTTGTAATTTTCCAAATATATATAACAGCACAAAACTCAGCACCAACAAAAAAAACAAATTATAAACTATATAAAATTCCATTACAATGCTGCAAAGGAGTTTTGTATGTTCCACTCCACCACTCTGAAGAAAAGCAAAAGGGATTAAATCCACTCATTAAAGTTAAATTACCTTCATGACAACCAATTTAACATCAGGATTCTCCTCATAGCCATGAAAAATGTCCAGTAGCTGAGATACCTTTATCAGGAGAAGACACAAGATCACAAAGGAAAAGTGACCACAGAGAGACAGAGAGAGGGAGAGAAAGAGAGAGAGCAAATAAATTGAAACTCCACAAAAAGATGAAGAAAAATTTTGTAATATATAATATAAGAGAAAATTGACTTGCAGACATTTATGGAAGATATTCAATGTTAATTAAATGCATTTTCGTTTCCAAATCTGGATCCTCAAAAGTATGTTTGATGTCTGAGTCAAACCATTGTAATAGACAGTAGCTGAAAGAGGACACTGATAAATATAATAAATTATTAAAAATTAGGAAAAGAAACTTAAATTTGAAAGCTCAGCTTAAAGCATCATTCGTTTATATTACAACCCTTTCAAATACTAATACTCCAACAAAAGAGTGTTATAGCTTATGTCTATCATAGTATTCCAATATAAAGCACCAATAAGTCAATAACTCAACGTATAAAAGTGATTTTCAAAAAAAGTAGAAAAATGTAGAAACACCATAAAAGAGTGGCATACCATTTCAAAAGAGAGTGCATTCAATTGCCTTGGCCTGTTTAGTATCAAAACTCTCGCGGACGACTTAGTCTCCACCAGAATCTGTCCAACAGAGAGAGACAGACAGACAGACAGAGAGTATTCAGGAAAACAAAAGGAAAGAAAAAGATGTCAACATAGTTGAGATGGCAAGATAGAACCAACAGAGTAATAACACAGCATTACAGAAGTTTAGAAAGGAAAAAACGATGAGTGTGCGATACGTATCCAAACACATGGTGCGATTCATATCGTGTATCGCACGATATTGATAACTATTCTGTGAATCCCAAATCCCAGTTGCCCATGTTTCAGTCATCTGATATGGCCGATTAACCCAGCGCCGTAATGTTCAGGCAAAATATGAACGGAAAAATCATATATAAATTGAAACCAAAGGCAGGATATCTCGACAAGTCAGCAATTAAGCAGAACAAATAAAAAATTGACGATTAAATTTTCCAATGAAATTCTCAGCTTCCAAACAGAAGGTATGTAACTTGCAGTGTAAAACGGTACCATATGCAGGCTGACAGACCTGATTCTCATCGCTTTTAGTGTGGAAAGCCATAATTGGTTGCGCGGGGAAGTTGCCTGCAGTCAGGAATGCTTCTACTGCTTGGCATGAGACTGAGTTAAAAAGAGCTGCAACCGAGATATTATCTATTATCTCTCTCTTGTATCTATTATATATATAACCAATATTATGAAATTGTTTAGTATTTAGGCTGCATTCAATTTTACCATATAAAACATCATATTTATAAATAAATTTCAATAAATAAAAAATAATTTTTTGAAATGATTAAAAAAGTTTAAATCATAAAATATAATAATTTAAATATGAAATAAAATTAAAAAACAAAAATACTTTTAATTTTAATTTCAAAATTTTTCTTAAAATAATAACATAGATGCGATACAAAATTAAAAATAATAAATACTTTTAATTAGAATTCTTTAAATTTACGTAAAATATAATAAGGGATGAAAAAACTTAAGAAATTAAAATTAAAAAAAATTTCTAATAAAGTCTATTATTTTGAATTCATTCAAATAAAAAAAATTTACAATAAACTTAAATAAATTCACAATCATACTTTACATAATTTAAAGATTTGTTTTAAAAATTAATAAATTAACAATCAATAAATATATATTATCAATAAATATGTTGCAAAATTTAAGAATTATCATCACTGAATTTTGATTTTGAAATATAAATTTTATAAAATACATAATAAATTTTAATTTTAATCGAATCAAATGTTATATTAATTTCTTAATTTGTTATTTTATTGTATTTAATTTTGAAAATCGAATCAAATCAAAATTTTAAAGTAGCAATTAATGTAAATTTGTCCTTTCAGGTAAGTTAAATAAGTGTCTCTATCAAATCGCTTATAGAAATTAGCAATAAACTCTCCATCTTTGAAGCACTCTTCTGACGAGTTTCTGGTTTCACATTACCAAAGTTATGATGCAACTTGGGACATTTGTGCATTATTCTCCTCTTTTTTGAGAACTCCAAAGCAAATCTATACACCACGCATAGAAAATAGCAGATATTTTTATCATTAAACAAAATCACTTTTGATTTCTAAAAAATTGAATTTATTATATTACAATTTAATTTTGGTTTGATTAGAGTTTGAAAAAGGGTTTCAAAGGCAACTTTTAATAAGACAAAATGTTTTGATGACACTTAGTAACTAGCGAGCAACTGGGTATTTTCTTATGTGATTAATTGAGTTAATTTTATCAATTATATGATTAATTGAGTTAATTAAGCAAATAAAGATAATTAACTGAATCAATTATGTAATTAATAGAGTTAATTTGATCAATTATGAGATTAATTACTCCTGTTTGAAGTAAATTGATGGTGATACATAATTGGGTTGATAGGCAAATTATGTAAAGTGACTATGTAAAATGCGTTAAAATGTGCAATATTAAGTTGATAAATTCTAAGGTCACTAATTCATGGGAAAGCAAATCATAAAGCAAAGCAAATCTAATAGTTATGAATTTCTTAAAGTATTGTACCCTAGAATAGTTCAAATCATAACAAAGGCTCCATGAGGAGGGTAGGTCAAGCCAACACTGTAAAATGTGTAATCTAAAAAAAAAAAAAAACTGCACCTTCTAATTGTTCGTGAATGACAGTCAATCGTATCCCTATGGACAGGGCAATTGATGTCAAAGATGACCTCAACCCATTCTCACATGTGCAGATCTTTATCGATTCCTCTCTAGCCACGCCTAATCTTAAACTCTCTATTACGATCCTGACTCTTGATTTTTGCATACTACTATCTTGTACCATCAAAAGATGACACATGTCTTAGAACCCTCGGATTCAATGACATATATGATGGCTTTGAATTTAACTGTGTGCAGATTCGATTCTACTTTGTTCATATCCCACTTCTATTAAAGAGTCATCTTTTATTAAAAAAAATAAAAAAATGACACATGCCGAATGAAGTGTCGTAGCCACAGCGTACGGCAGGAAGCATAATTTGAAATATAATATTAATATTATTTAATTACATCTGCTTTTATAATTAAAATTGACAAAAATGTGATATACTCATTTAAAATACGAACTAAATTTTCTCAAATGATACTTTGCGTGAAAATCAGTCAAAAGAAACAATGTATGGTAGACCAATCCATTAATATCGAGATTGATTCAATGCCATAATTGATCAAATTGACGAGAACCTTCCAAAAAAAAAAGAGAAGGTTGAATAACGGATTGTAATGTATCACCATGATAAACATAGCATGCATGAGGTCTCCTTGTAATCACCCCAATTTTTTTTTCTAGGATTTCTGCAACAATTTCCTATTTGTGTAATCACTTTCATTTGCATTGTGCTTTTATATGTAAAATTCCTACACAAAAATGATCCAAGCCAAATTATATTCAATGACATCATCAACAGGATGAACCCAAAGCTCCATATTAGTCTAGTGGAATGACCAGAAGACGAAAACCAATCCCCAATTGCTTCTGCTAAGATAAAATAGGAAGTAGAAAGGAGATTGACTCAACTATCCACCAATGTTATGAAACCAATACTCAGTTATCAAACACTAAAAGAAAGACAAAATACATTGAAACCAAAGAGATGCATTTGATGCTTTTTTATCATTTACATTTACTTAGCCAAGCAAGAATTAAAATTCTCATGCAAGAAGAACGTAAAGAGAAGCAACGCAGGGAGCATTAGGAAATCACCAGATTCTTGAACAGGGGATAGCAGACCAAAACCCAAAAACATGAATGGGGGAAATAATGGGAGGAACAAAACAGAACAATGGGGAAAGCGGACCAACCAAGAGGAATCGCGGCTTCGAACAATATCAGGGAATCTGCGCCAACAGCAACGGTGACACTGGTTTGGGGATTTTGACAGCAAGATGAGGGCTTCCACTGAAAGGAACAGCTGAGAAACCTTAGCGGGGAGAAATTGAAGGAGATGTAATGATAATAGTCAAACACACCCGCAGAAAAACAAAGGACAAACCAAAGAGAACAAGAACCCAAAAGAGAAGCAAACCTGCGAGAACGAAAAGAGAAGCAAAGCAGGAAGCATGAGAAAAACACTTGATTCTTGAACAGAGGATAACGCACCAAAACCAAAAAGCACAAATGGGGGAAATCATAGGAGGAACTGAAAAGAGCAATGGGGGAAAGGGGACGAACCAACAGAAATTGGGCTTTAGACAGTTGCGAGGGAGACTGCATGGATGATGAGAAGTATAATAATTATTCACAGTAATAGGAATTATAACTAACCTAAAATTTATTAAATGAAATTATTTATCATTGTTATAATCAATTATTTATCTTTATTTTTTATTTTGTTTATTTTTTATTTTAATTATAATTTTTTATAATAATGACACATGTCAACATTTATTATAATGATAAATATTTAAAAAATACTTAAAAGTTCTCCTTTTAATATATATATATATATGTATCATTTTAATGTTATTCTCATCATGCAATACACAAGACACAAACTAGTTTACATAAATAATAAATAATATTTGAAATTTGGAATCCTTATTTTTATTTAGGATTTTTGTGCCATTTTTTCGTTTACTCCAATAAAGAGCTAATACTTTAATATATAATTGATTTGAATTTTGAATTCAAATATAATATAGTAACCAATTGAGAGATGCATAAGCTACCATTATTTACCATTCAGATGATAGGTTTTTTTTTTTTTTTTTTTTTATAATATTTGTATCAATTACTTATCAAAGCAGCACATGCATAATTCAACAATACATTAAGAAATCTCCTTAAACAAAAAACACATGAATTTAATCATCGACCCTTGTCCATCATTTTAAGCAATTCCTTTGGATGCATTTTAGTATGCAGAAGGTTATGAAATTCTTAGGAAAATAGGGATTGGAATGCTTAATTCTAATATTTGGTACAAGATTTAAAAATTAATTCTTAAGAATTTAATTTTCTCAAGTGATAAGTTAATCTTACACATTTTTATGGCCCCTTTATTAGTGAACTTACTCCTTTTTTTTATGTTAGTTTGAACATTAATTTAATCTAATTGTATATAAATTTAATTAGTTATAGGAAAAAAGTAGAAAAGAAAATTAATTGGCCAAAAAACGTTATTTTCACATAGATTGGCAATCAATAGTATTTGGATCATATATAACTTCCTTTCTAGACATTGAATTTGATGATTCTTAAGGTTTCAAAAAACTAACAGAAAGATTCACAATTTATTTGGTAAGAACCCATCTCAATTCTCTTTGAACATTTTTTTGTGTAATTTTCGAAGAGCAAAAAGTATCATAGTTACTAATAGAATCTTTTTATTTTCTTAAGTTTCTTATTTTTATGGTCAACATTATGAATTAATTGGAGAGATTTTAAGGGTTATCCAATGTCAAAAAAGGAGACAAAAAATAGGACAACTAACTTGACACAAGAAAGAATACCATACAAAGAAGAAAAGGCGAGCACAAGAAGAAAATCACCACCTTTGCATCACATCTCACACCTATCAGTACTTTTTCTTCCATTGTTTTTTTGTTTTTGGTAAACATAGGAAGGCGAGCCCTATTACAAGGGGATAAGAAGGCGAGCCCTGTTACAAGGGAGAGGGGAAAGAGCATACCCATAGAGAATCGAACCTATCAAGCACATGTGTCATGAAACTATAAGACTCTTGACTTTTTTCCATTGCTTTGATAAAGCTTAAAGCCTTCATTAGATGATAGTTTTGACATATCTTGAAGGAAAAAAAGAAGACAGTGTTGATCTTCAAGTTCATTTCTTTTCCTTTGTTCTTTTTTTTTTTACTTTATGATTGTATTGAAATTAATTATGAATAGTTAAATATTTTGTTAGAGTGCTAAACATAATTTAATTTTTAAATTATATAATTAATTACTTTATTTTAATTTAACACCCTTTATTAGCATGTAAGTTTATATTACTAGTGGCATCCTCCGTTTCTTTATTAAAGGCATCTAACTCATGTACTAACAAAAAACAATAATTATCTTAGTATGAATTTAAACAAAATAATATAAATTATCTATTAAACAATAAAATCAAAAGATAATTAATATATATAATAATAATAATGAAAGAGAAAAGAATCAAGAGCTTTCCTTATAAAGCTAGCTATATCCTTTGTACCTACTATTCTTTACCATTGTACCAATTGCGGCCATGTGTACTTAAAAAGGAGGGGTTCAAATTCCGTAATCTGCGCTTCCCTCTCCCCTCCCCTGCCACCTTCTGCTCATCCTCTAAATAACAATGTCAGATTTGACATAGAAACCATTAAAATGAAAATAACTCTTTTTGAATTTATAATTGCTGCGTGTTTAATTTGTACCCACTTAAAATAGTTTGAAAAATCAATTGAAAGAGTAATCAGTTCCCAGGTTAAAAAAAATTCTTTTGAAGTCGCGAAAGGAACTGGTGGGTCAAAACTAGAAAAAAAAAAAAACCAAAATTCTCTACATCCACGGATTCAGGACCAGTGCTGCAATCGTCAAGAAATTAATTAGAAGGTTACCCGACATCGTACTCAAAAAGCTGGACCTTGTCTTCCTCGATCAATGGGCCATTTCCAGCAAGTGGCAAATCTGACGTTGAAGGCATTTTTGATCCTCCTTACTATGAATGGCTCGAAGCCGATGGGGTTCATGTGACTAATCTTAATTCCCCCAGCTATGCAGGATTTCACAGAGAACATGAACTTCGTAGAATGTATAGCATACACTGAGGATTACATGGTAAAATTAAAGTAGTCCTTTTGATGGTTTACTGGGATTCTCTCAGGGGGGTTGAATATTACAGCTTCATATCAATTAAGTATCAGACACAGAGGATTAATCGACTGAAAATATCTTGAATTCACTGAAAAAAAAAAGGATCAGACGACTTGGTCTCTTGAATTCTACTAAACATTATCTTTTCATTCTTCATTTGGTTCTCTCCATTTTTTCTAATTACGAATATCAAGGAATGACATTAACAGCTGCCTTGCCAGGAATGCAAGCTCTGTGTTTTAGCTCTGCAGTGGATTTTTTTAGAATATTTTTATTTGATAAATAAAAATTAATTTTTTAAAACATTAAAAGTATTGAAATAAATAAATTTTGATTATATGCAAGATTTAAATTAAATTTAAAATAATTTATGTAAAATATCTGAATTTTTATTACTAAAAACAACTTATAATTACTGTAGACCTTTTTCTTAGTTGGACATGTAGCGTAAAATTTAAATTCCTGAACATCTTGAAGTTTTCATTCAAAGAATGAAGTCCTTGAATTTTTGGTACGAGATAACTATTTTTTAAATGAAGATAGATTTTTAGAATTGGGGACTTTGGCGTAAATGATTAAATCTTTTTTTTTTTTGTGAATAAATGATTAAATCTTTATATGTAAGAACGGTAGTCAATATACCCAGCTGAAGAGGAATGTATCACAAGTAAGGGTAAATTTAGAAATGTATATGCTATTTATAATACTAATAAGAAAATATTCATAAAAATATAAATTTAGATGCTGTTAGTATTTGGGGAAGTTGTGACTAATACTTAAATTGATGGTCTTTATCCAAATCTAAGTCTTTTCAAAAAGATATCAGCTAACAAATTAAAATATTTGTAGTTCATGGAATTGAACAAATTTATAATTTATGAAATTTTACCTGAAAAAGATGTGTTCCATAGTGGATAAGTTTAAAAAAGAAGTGCCAATTTGCAAAGAGATTGATAATCAAACATCACATTCTTCCTTCCGTCATTTGTTGCTAGGTCAAAACTAAAATCATGGTTGTATCTATCTGTTTCAAGCTGTGAAGTGGATAGCAATATGAAGGAAATTCCGAGACTTGTTGATCTCTCTTTGGTGTTTTCCATTTTCAGCAACACAAATTTCTTGATGCACTTGCGCAGCTGCACTCAGAATTAAAATGGAAAAAATGAAAACAAAAAAAGAAAAATAAAAAGAAATAAAAAAAATGAAAAGAGGTGCCTTTCCCTCGTCATCAGCCAAAAAGAAAATACTTTCCTTTCTGAGTTCCATTTCCTTCCGCATAGCGCCCAAATTCTGCCCAGCTAGTCTAGCCAACCCATCCCCACTCGTCTCTAGCACGTGCTCTCTCTCTCTCTCTGTGTTTTTTCTCTCTCTTCATCTGTGTGTCTGTTTCTCTCCGTTAGAACCAGACACGAAGTTTTCTTCCTTCTTCCTTCCCAATTCCCCCCACCAAATTCTGCCATTGTCTGGGTGTCTCTCACCCTCTGGATTTTTGCAAAATCTTAAAGGGGGAGAGAGTTGCGTGCACAAAGTAGTTGTCATATGATGTGATGTAGAGAGTTTGATCCCAAATGCACACATTCAACCGGCTACCCAGTAGTGGCCATTCCACGCCGTCGCCGCCGCCTTCGCCACTTCGGTCTCCGAGGCTCCGCCACGGCCGGTCTAAAACCGGTCGGTTTTCTCCGGGACAACCGGCTGGTCGTACCGTTGCCCAGCGGCTCGCTTGGATCTTTCTCTCCGTCCTGCTTCGCCGCCAGGGCGTGTTCCTCTTTGCTCCCCTTATCTACATCGCCGGCATGCTCCTCTTTATGGGTACCGTCTCATTCGACGTTGTTCCGGTCATCAAGCACCGCCCAGCTCCTGGGTCTGTGTACCGGAGTCCCGAGCTGTATGCCAAGCTCCGTTCCGAGATGGATTCCGATAATTCATCTGCTGATGCGGTTGGTATTGTTAAATTTGCTTGGTTGCTTTTTTCTGAAATGGCCTTGAATCCTGACGTAGGATTAGTATGTGTTTAAAATTATTGCTGTTTTTGGGAGAATTTTGATCGCTTTTGTGTATGAAATTTGTGGGTATTTGATTTTCTTCGATTTCTAATGAACTTCGAAGAATCATGGAGTTTCCTTTTGATCATGTTGATCAAGTGGTTAGGGTCTCATTATATCTATTTTATTGTCCTCATTTATTGAAAAGTTTTGAGATTAAGAACGGGAAGGCTCAGATAATACTCTCAAGTATTTTGCATTGTGTATTTGGAAACTTGCTACTTTGCATAGCTCTAATGTATAGTTCAGTGTAACTTTACAGTTTGTAGTACTGTTGTCATTATTGGTTTGTGGTTGAATTTCAATGATTTGATTAAGGAAGAGCAACTTTTAAACTTTTTAATGCATTTTCTACTAATTTCTTCGCCCAGTCCAAATCTAGAGGCTTAAATCTTGCAGAAGTTAAAGAAGTAACTGAGTATGCACTTTGACCTGTGCTGCTATAGCAGATTCCTAACAGAAACAGTTGCTGCCCTCTCGTTTCTTATATGATGCCTCCTTAACTACCAGAACAACTTGATCAATTATCTTTTAGGAAAGTGAAAGAGATAATGTGTAAGATAAAAAAGCCAGCAGTGTTTGCTCCTATTACTTGGTAACATGTTAACAGAAATTAATAGGGACTAGTTATTTATGAGAGAATACTCTTGTTACAATTTAGCTTGCTATTTGGTTTGAGTAGGAAATTAAAAATGGTTGGCTTTGATTCAGAAGCATCAATGTTGTTGTTGCTGCTTTGTTATGAGCTTAATTACTTGCTATTCTTTTTCCCACTAATCTCCCCCTCCCCTTCCCACAGGGATATCATTGAGATGATAGTAATACTTATCCATGAAAGGAAGTTTCCACCTATGTTGTGTATATTAGGAATTTAAATATAACCTCTTAGCCATTGACAACCTATGCCTTCACTTACTTGTAAAATCTTTCATGTTCAATGCTAAATGTTATCATAGCATAATCAGCATTTGTATGCTTACCTAGAATTCTCATTTATTAGGGACTGTCAGTACTTTTGGACAAAAAAGTTTATGTTTGTCAGCTCCTTTAAGAGTCATTCTGAGTGGCCTTCATACCATTAACTCTGGTCATCCTCTGGCAATAGATGAATTTCTTTCTGTTCATCTTTCTTCTTTGTCATTGTGTTCTTTAATTATTGTGTCTCTGGTTGATTTCTTCTAATTTACTCTTACAGATCTTCATACTTTTGAGTTCCAACTTGTTTTTCTGTCCAATTGGCTACGTTCACTGACATTATTGATCAACCCCCTTTCAGATATCAACAATATGGAAGAACTCCTATAAAGGTGGTGCGTGGAAACCATGTGTAAACAAATCTTTAAAAGGTATAGTATGATTTTTATTGAGGCACAAGAAATGATGACATATTCTTTTCTCTTTAGAAAATTGATTTAGCTATTCCTGGTTGGTAGATTGATTTACAATATTTGTACTTCTTCTGTTTATAACTAATATCAAATACACAAAATTTAATATCTATTTCGTATATTGTTTATAGGTCTTCCAGAATCCAATGGTTACATTTATGTGGAAGCTAATGGGGGCTTAAATCAGCAAAGGACATCAGTCAGTGTTATTCTGTTTATGCAATTCTTGTAGTTCGGCTTAAGTTCCCTTGAGTTGGCACTACTCTTGACTGAGTAATTTCATGAATGTTGTCTATGCTTTATAGATATGCAATGCTGTTGCAGTGGCTGGCTATCTCAATGCTACACTTCTCATACCCAACTTCCATTATCATAGCATATGGAAGGATCCTAGGTTTGTCTGCTATTCTCTCTTCTAATTTTTGTTTTCATGACTAGAGATTATTTGGAAATGCTGGTACCATTAGTATGTAAACGCAAAAAAAGAAAAAGAAAAATACATCTGCATCTGTGTGGCCATTGATCTATTCGTCAGCCTAATAGATCTGTGGGCCAATTTGTTATATCAATGGCACAAAGGGTTGGATTTTTTATTGCTACATTTATTGTGGCATTATCATTACTCATGTATATTGCAATTATTGTGGTCATTTAAATTTTTTTGTTAGCTGTGAAGCATGGGCATTTAAAAGAAAGGAACTTTGTGTCAGATAGATTCAGACATGACACAACACTTTTAGAAGTTATACATCTAATTTTATTGTTTAGTTCTGATTTTTGCAGCTTACCGTTCCATTGTTAATTTCCATTTGCTATAGATGTCACTTCTAAATTTTCTAGTTAGTTCTGAATTTGCTAGTAGTTGTTTTTAATACAATGTCCAAATTTGTGTATTCTTACTTTGCTGAATTGGTTGCTATGGTTGATCCTTGCTTCTTATGAAATAATGACTATTCAGTTTCTCATTTATGTTGTTATAATAGTTTCTTTTCCCATATTGACTTACTTTGGGGCAGTTTCCTACTACAGAAATATATAGGGTGGTTTCTTCTGGTGACTTAAAGAATCTAATTTATTTTATTATCCAAACAAAGTCATTACTTCAGGTGGAAGTTTTACTTGGCCTGCAAGTTTATGGGTGATTACTGTATTGTTTTCTTTATATATTACAACAGTATCATATATACAAGGTCTTTATTTGGTAAATTATTTTCCTAAGTACGAATTGAGACTAACCATCCATAGGTATAAATTTCGTTTTGTATCATGTTCATTGGATTGCATTTGTCTTTTAAATAGTTATGAATTTCATTTAATGTCAATCAAATGGGTAAAACAGTAAAATCCACATGAATAAAATAAAATGACAATGATATAATTTGTTAGGGTGCTTTTTTTATTCTGTTTCATGCTGTTAAGTATATTATTGAATGGGCTGTTTTGTCAAATGTATTATTATAGTAGTGCTCATAAAATTGCACAGTTGTTTTCAATGAGAACCTTGGTATTTATGCTGATAGTGACCAAAGTGTTTTATTGTAAGCAGACCAAGCTGATTGATTATGTTATTCTTGTTCAGCAAATTCAGATACATTTACGATGAAGAATATTTTGTGGACACCTTGAAAAATGACGTGCAGGTGGTGAATAAGATTCCTGAGTACCTCATGGAAAGATTTGCCAGCAACTTCACAAACGTTTATAATTTTAGGATAAAGGCATGGTCATCCATTCAATATTACAGAGATGTAGTACTCCCAAAGTTACTTGAAGAAAAGTGAGTATATGATATTAATTGTGTGAATGAATTGCTAGATGTTAGAATATGCTTTTATTAATCTATATAACAGTTAAAAGGTTTGGACTGTTTTTTGACCTTATTATTACAGGAAAATAGGAGTCCATATCCCTGTTCATTTCTTTGCCTTGCCACTTAAAAGAGAAAAAGGTCAATGCCCTGGCCCAAAGCTAAAAGACATTTGAAAGTATTTTAGGCTCATGTATTTGTTAGTGTAGCATTAGTAATAATATTTAATAAGTTTTTTAGTGCTTTAGCTGGTTGTAGTTTTGGAATAGCAGGTAATATTAGTATACAAATGTAATTACCTACTAAGCTGTTTTCTGAAGATAAATGGATATAATTTTTTGAGTTGTACTCAATACGTCCTTTCTTATGCAGTTGGAGCTTCACTCTTGTTTCATCTCATTTTTTGATATTTAATAACATGTTGTTATAGTTATGTTTTATGACATGCATATGAAAATAAAAGTTGAATAGTCTTGCCAAATATTATGGAAGTTAATAGATGATGTAACAATATGGTGCACAAGATGTTGACTGAAAATTTATAGTGAATTCCACTAACAATGTCGATTATGATGTGATATAATTAATTAGATATAATAAGAATATATTTGATCAAAATGTAGTTTGATTTTTAATAAAAATATGTTAAGAAGAATTTAAATATAACAATAAACAAAGCCTTATTCTACGAATAAGATGAATTTAAATAATTTGAAATTTTTTAATTAAAAGTTATATGATTGATTAAGTTTTCAAAAGCAAATAAAAGAATATATAGGTAAGTATAATTTGATTTCTAATAGAAAGAAATTTGATATTTAAATTATAGTGAAAAGTTACTTTGGTAAATAAAACTTTTAGGAATTGTATTATAGACAAAGCAAATGATTCTGCCTTTTGTGGTTAATTATAAACTATAGTTTAAGTTCCAAGTGCAATGGAGCGTGTTGCCTGCTGAGGGCATACTTTCTAATTTATATTTTCTAAGAAAGTTGTTATAAGTATGAATTAATATATGTTAGTTTGACCACATTTTGATTGTGTAAGACTTGTTATTGTGATACAGCAAGGAAAATGGCTAGCATTAATCCCAAGGCATTCAAATGAATTGATTTAAGATATATTTCATTCAGTTGTATTTTATTAACATGACAACAAGTAAAACGCATATTGATTGGAAAATGTTCATAGCTGTAAGCCTAGAAAGGTGCACGGCTGTTGCAGGTTTATATTTATTTGCTAGCAAAGTCAGTGATTATTGACCTTAGCTACCAAAAGTTTCTGGAAGAATTTTCTATTTGCATATTTATTTTCATTTTTTGAAATTCGTCTTGAGAAACACATTAACTATGGTCTAAGTTGAATAAGAGTTTAGTGATAACACCCAACTTAGTCATAGGCTTATTGTAATGTACAGAGATTTAATGAGTGATATATTTAATATAATATCGATTAATTAGTATTTTATTAGGTTAGATATTTTACACTAAAACTTTTCATAAAATGTCATGGTGTGTGCATGCAAGCTCAAATTTGTTTAGTTTGTAGATGGAATCATTATGTCATGATGCTTGGTGATCTCAAATAATGGAGCAATCTCAACATATATATCCGGATCATGTCATGTTTATTGTTTGACAAACTGAAAAATTTATTGTGTTTGTTTAACAATTTGTTTGATAAATGTTGCAGGGTTATAAGGATTTCTCCGTTTGCAAATAGATTGTCATTTGATGCTCCTCCGGCTGTCCAGCGGCTCAGATGCTTAGCAAACTATGAAGCTTTACGATTTGCAAGTTCTATACTGAGTTTAGGTGAATCTTTGGTTGCAAGAATGAGAAAACGTAGTGCGATTAATGGGGGAAAATATGTCTCCATACATCTTCGTTTTGAAGAGGTTAGATTTAATCAGATACATTATTACTTTTAATTATGAACATTGACATTTATCTTAGATATAGCTGCAACTGTTGTCCTATGTTTTTCCATTTGCAGGACATGGTTGCCTTCTCTTGTTGTGTGTTTGATGGTGGAAAACAAGAGAGAGAGGATATGAATGCAGCAAGAGAAAGAGGTTGGAAGGGGAAATTTACAAAACCTGGACGAGTCATACGTCCTGGAGCGATCAGGATCAATGGGAAGTGTCCCCTCACTCCTTTAGAGGTAATTGTCTCCTTGAATTTCTTACGATCTTTGTCTTCAAATGGAGCATGAATATTTCCCTTCTTCCTTATAATTTTTTTTAGTCTAGCCGGGAGTTTTGAAGGTTTGCTGGAAGGTTGTATTTTGCTTCATAGGTTTTAATTTACACAATTTTTCTGGATGATGACAACAAATTCTATAATATTATCCAAACTATATTCTGTTATAGTAATAGTCGATGCCCTCTTTTATCTCTTCAGGTTGGGTTGATGCTTAGGGGAATGGGTTTCACTAAGAACACATCTATCTATTTGGCATCTGGAAAAATATATAATGCTGAGAAAACAATGGCCCCGCTACTGGAGATGTTTCCTAATTTGCAGACTAAGGAGACTCTGGCATCTGAAGAGGAACTTGCTCCATTTAAGGTATGGATTTATACTCTAGCCCACTGAACCATTTTCAGGCTGTTGTTTAAGTGCTGTGATTTTGACTTGAGTTACTTCTAGAATTTTTCTTCCAGGATGGCTGCCATAGACTACACTGTAAGTCTTCATAGTGAGGTGTTTGTCACAACTCAAGGTGGTAACTTCCCTCATTTTTTGCTGGGCCACAGAAGATACTTGTATGGTGGACACTCCAAGACGATTAAGCCTGATAAGCGGAAGTTAGCATTACTTTTTGATAATCCCAATATTGGGTAAGTGTAATGTTTAACTCACTGTACATATCTTTTCGTTCAATTTTCTAAGGAGCAATTAAGACTACAATTTTAAATTTTCAGAACATGAATGTTTTTATTTTGCTAAAATTTAAGGGGATCGTATTATATTTTCAAGTCATATGAAAGTTAAGATCAATGGGAGTTTGATTTAAAACAAATTTTCAACTGTGTACACAGCTTAAAAGGAAAAGTATATTTGGGGCTGCCATAATTGTAATAAAGTCATTAATGCAAGATTGTGAGCGTAAGTGTTGTGTAAGTGGCATTACTACTATAGGATGCATTAGATGTTTATAGTTTTATCCATTTCCCAACTATGTACCTACCAGTGTGCTGTTAACTTGTTAAGACAGTGCAAACTATGAACCATGCCATGATATTCAAAGAGGTCTGTAGATGCTTTTTTAGATGTTTATTGTGTTTTAAGTGCAGAAAGTATACTTCTATGTAATTACACCTACAACATTTTCATGCCCAAGAATTGGAGACCAGTGTCTATTTGTTATTGTGAAAAATACAAATAGAGACCAATCTCTATTTATTGTGCATAGCAAAGGTTTAGTATAAATTACATGGGAATATCTTACTAGAAAGTATCTGAAGAATTCCGCTTCTACTTTGATTAATTTGCAGATGGAAAAGTCTGAAGCGTCAACTGCTGAGTATGAGGTCACATAGTGATTCCAAGGGATATGAGCTGAAAAGACCAAGTGACTCAATATATAGCTTTCCATGCCCAGATTGCATGTGCCGTACAAATAGAACTGATGATTCAAGATCTTCATCAGTGGCTTGATCTACTCAGATAATTTGATGGATGTTTTTCTTCCTTATAACATTGTAAGCATGCCTCGCTGCTGACCGCCTTTTTCTGGTGTTGTGATTATTTCATTTTTCCCTTCCCATCTGGTGGGAGGGCATACACTCAATTTTCAGAGCATAAAGGATAGTGTTGGAGGTCACATCGATTTGATTATTTCTTGGGATTGGATTTCAAAAGAGTGGCATCACTTTTGGATATGATGCCAATTGAGAACAGAGTGGAAATTGGTCCGTTGTAGGAATCTCTCCCAGAAGGTTGACTGAGGATTGTTTAATGGATGTATTAGCAGCTGCTGTTTCTAACAAGCTGCGAAATGACAAACTCACGTTAGTTCACATCCTGCCTGTACATTACCAGGAGTATGTTAAGGCTGTAGCAACAGATTGCCCTGTGTACATTTACAGAATCAGGGTATTTGCCTCTTTCTCCTTTTTTCTGTTTTAAGGTTCTTTGTGCCTTCAGATTTAGGGTCCCATTGGTATCTGTGTACTTGTATCTGCCCACATTTGTTATTCTTTTACATTGTTACTCCATTATTTTTAGTGATAATAATGTAATTAGTTCATTTTTGCAATACTAGCAAATGCGAAGGGCTTTTTGACAGATTTCGATTAGTCTTAAAAATTATTTTAGGTTGTGTGGTTAGTCTTAAAAAGATTTCGGTTACTCATACACTAAACTTGGAAAGAATTTTCTTACGGATCTTTATTCTTGCTCAGTAGTTTCTGAATCCAATGTATAAGAAACAAACACTTGCCTTTTAACACTTCAGGCTACCAACAGCTACAAATTAAAAGAATTGGGCATGCAAGTTATGATGAAAACTAGTTAGCAACTTGTTAACTGATATGAGATGTAATTACAAGCGTTACGAGATGTCTGAATGCAATTTCAATTCACCGAAGTGTCCATGGAACCGTAACTCAGGCGGACATAGAGGAAGATGGCTCTTTTATTTTTCCTAACAAAACAGGAAATATCAAACCATCAACTTATGCTGCATAAAAGAGAAAGAAACATGTTCTACAGAGCAAGAACACTGCATAGGAAGACAGCTTGAAAAATGAGGACACAACATTGTAGGGCTTATCCAACGCAAAGACTTAAGTTGAAGATATGGTTCCATATAATTTATGTAAAATTTTATGAAACACATTTCAAATATGCAAAGGTGTTCTGAACACTCAAAACGAAACATTCGAACATCCAAGGCAGTTTCGTAATCCCACTGAGTGATTCACTAGATGTAAGGTTTCATAATTAATTTTGTGGGGGTATTTGTGTACATGTCTTAGTTTTAGTGGGTCACATTTCTAAAAGCTTCCACCTGGTTCATTTAAGATTAATGTGGATGCAGCTTTTTCTACTGACAAACAGAGTTTGTATGCAGCAGGAATCATTAGAGGTGATAAAGTAAACTTTATAAAGGGTTTCCATGGAGGTCTTGGTCGTGGTTCCATGTTGAAGGCTGAGTTATGGGCTATTCTTAAGGGGCTTGAACAGACGGGGAACATGGGAATAAAGAAAGGAATGGTGAAATCAAACTCTTTGGATGCAGTAGGGAAGATACATGGCCTCAACCAGCTCAACAGGGAAGAAAATAACCTAGTTCAAACTATTCAGGACTGGCTCGCTAAGGGTTGGCAGATGGAGATCAAGCATGTGCCAAGGGAACAAAATAAAGCAGTTGACAAGTTGGCAAAACTAGGGAGAAACCGAAATTCTGGGATGCTTATTTTTTATGTTCCTCCTTTTCAGATTCAAGGCTTTCTTCTAAGGGATGTTTCCCGGAGATAACTCCTAGTCTTTGGGTTTAGTGTTTGTCTCCTTTTTGTATCCTATACACACGACAAAATAAAAAAATTTCTAAAAGCTAGAGGTTTGAGAGCGCATAGATGTTGGGCTTTTGCCTTGAATTGGCAAGAAGAAAATGAAAGACTTGCAAGACAATATAGGGAGTTGGTAAAGAGAGTATACAACCTAGCCATAAATAGGAGTTAGAGACTTATTTATGGGTGTGTTTGTGACAAAAGTGCCTGCATGCCTGTGAGAGAGTTGATTGCTTGGTAGTTTTATTTGAGAGGAAAATTTTTTAAGAGTGATTTGGGTGTAATTGGGATTTGGGATATTGTGATAGAAATTTAAGATTGGTGATTGTAATTTTGATTGATTTGACAGTGATATTTGTTTGTGAGTGTGGACATAAGCAAAAACCCAAACTACTTAAATCTTTATGTTTTCACTAGACACAAAGATTTGTGGGAATTGTGATTACTTGGTCAATTAATATAAGTGTCAAAATTGATGATGAAGATAAAGCCTTGTTGTTGTTGTCTTTCTCACATTCTTATGGGAATTTGGTAATTACTTTGTTGGTTGGAAAAGAACATTCAAAATTGAGGATGCAACAACTGAGATTTTAAAGAATGAAAAAGTTTTAAAAAATTAGGCTAAAATGCACAAATTTTCCTGAACTAAAAATTAATTTTAAAAAGTCTTCTTAAATTTTAAAATGTTACATAAAACCCTGTTCAACTATCTAAAATATGCAAAAAGTTCTTATGTTAGTTTTTCTGTTAAATTATAAACAAAATCTAATAAAAATACTAAAATAACCTAGTTGATTCACTATTTCTTCATCTTCTACCCTGACTGGTCTCTTTGCTTCACAAAACCAGATGATATTGGCTGCATAGCAAAGGAATCCGTGACTGCAGTGACTGAGGAAGGAATTGATGGAGTCAAAATCTCCCATTTCTCATTTCTGAATTTATAACACACACAATGCCACCAAATCCTCCAAAATCTTTGCTCCTTCTTCACAGAATCAACCACACCACTGCCATCGTTCCCCGCTGTCACCTTAATGATGACCCTCTTGTGAAGCTCACCTGGGCCACCACCGCTGTCACTTCTACCGCCGACACTGTGGCACGGTACCGCACACACGTTGTTGGCCCAAACAATGTTGTTCCACCCTTGTGTAGGAGATTGCCGCTCTTTGTCCATGACCACTCTCCACCCTCAATAGAGAAGAGGGTAACAATTCTACGAGGAGTGGACAACCAGATTATTGCAGCCAAACTAGTCCCTTTCTCAACCAAATCACCACAAAAAGGAAACAAGCCCCCGCATGCTTTGCTTCCTAGACATTCTACTTGCCATTTCAATCACTCTTCATTCTACCAACCATTTCAATCTTAAAAGGATAACAAACACACACTGCACCTAAATTTATTTTCTTCACATATGCCAACAAGTAAAAACAGGAAACTCCTCTCCCAGAAGGCTTCTCACCCACGTTAGCACTAGGACTTATTGACACTCTGAACCAAAGCCGCGATGAAGTCTTGGTTTTTCTATTGTTCGAATCGTCAAAGTCCAACTTAGGAGGCTACTCTTCGTTAGCTCATCGCTAGAGAAACTGTCACGCTACTAAGAAACTACAACGCCGCTGTGTGAAAAAGCAAGTGTCGTTAATGAAGCTCACCTACCTTAAGCTCCTCGCCCTCGCCATCGTTACAGGACACAAAGCGGCCATTGTCACCAAGTGCCTAGCTACCTATGAGAGCTGTCATAGCCGTAAGCTCATGGTTACTATATTGCTTAAGTTTGCTCCAATTGTTGATCGCTTCCTAGGTCACACCGTTGCATAGTCTTTGGTCATCGGGGTTGTAAAACCAATCCGGCCGCGCACAATACGACCAGAAAAAAAGGGGTGAAGAAACCAGAACGAACAAAGGGAACTTGGTTGCACATGATACCACCAGAAGCTGTTCATGAGGAACTAGGATGAAGGAACTGACGAACAGAAGGGATTCACCCTTGAGCAAGCCATTGTTGACCCTCATTGTATCCTTCCACCTGTTCCATGCTGTGTCTTAGGAACCTTTTCAATATGGTCTAGATTGCTAGCTTTTATTCATAGTTTTGCTACAGATGATGCACGAGCAAGCCGAGCTGCGTTGTACGGACATGATTGAAAGGCATGAGCTCAAGTCATTTAGAATTAGGGATATTTTGGATATTTTTTTTATGATAATTGAGGGTTCTATTTTTAATTTAATGAAAAAATTAACGGAAGAGATTTTTTGCATGTTTTAGGTAGTTGAGGAGGATTCTATGTAACATTTTAAAGTTCATGAGAGTTTTTTAAAATTGACTCTTAGTTCAGAAGAATTATGTGCATTTTAACTAAAAAACTATTACGAGCCTTACTGTTTAGCTTGAGAGAACAATTTGTGTTGGTAGCTTTGAGGCTGAGAGGAATACATCTAATGGCAACAATTATGGCAGAGGAAATTCTAGATCAAATTCAAGACCAAGACTTGATTATGATGATAAGGAATGTTACAAGATGGGTCACATCAAGTTTTTTTGCAAGAAGTTAAAAGTAGATTTAGAAGAGTTTGAGAAAAGTAAAGAAAAGTCTGAGAATGTAGCTACGATTGCATACAAATTGTTGGTATTATGATGATGAAGTTACAATGGTTGAAAAAAGTAAAGTTCTCATTCTAATTGTTGGATAATGGACTCTGCAAGATTTAATCATATTTGTGTCCATAGAGTGTGGTTTGACACTGATGATGCTTGTGATGGTGGGATAGTGAAATTTCTTAATGGTGATAGTTTGAATATTGTAGGAAAGGGCACTGTAAATACATAAGTGCATAATAGTAGCGAGAAGACTCTTAGAGATGTAAGGGATGCGCCTACACTTGGAAAGAATTTAATTTCAATAAGAAGATTGGACTCTTTGGGTTATGAATATTTTTATGGAGGTGGAGTTTTGAAGGTTTTCAAAAGTTCTAAGGTGTTAATTGAGGTTGAGAGATTTGGTTGAAATTTGTATAAGTGGAAAGGAGTTATTATAATTAAGAAAGCTTTCAATGATGTGGAGAAGGTTGAGCATGCACACGTGTCAATGAAAGAAAGTTGAATTTGTAGTTATTTTGGTGAACTCAATCCACATTGATTGAGTTGTAAGTGTTTGATACAATTTAAGACAAGGTGGAGATTGTTAAGCTTTTGTCCTATTTTTGGCTGGTCCAGTTTAGAGAAAAAGAAAAAAAGAAAAGAAAAGGCTTACAAGGTAAGATAGGAGTTGGTAAAGAGGGTAACCAGATATATAACTAGAAGAGTTAAAGATTTACTTATGGCATGTGCTTGTGAGAGTGTGTGTGCCTGATTGTGACGAAGTTGATTGCCTGATAGATTTATTTGGGAGGAAAATATTTTGAAAGTGATTTAGATGTACTTGAAATTTGAGTTTGTTAAAGAATTTAAGATTAGTGATTATAATTTTTATTGATTTGATAACAAATTTGTAAGATTGGACTTAAGGCAAAAGTCAAATCACTTAAATGTTTGTGTTTTCATCAATTTTGTTTGTGAGAACAATTTTTCCCAGCAATAGACTACCAAAGGAGAACATAAATCCCAATTAAACACAAATAAATACACTCTCAAAACACAAACACTTACTTGTTGTCATTCGATAAAGCTCTATCTCCCCAATTGCGAAGGCAACAAACAGTACGTACAACAGGACAAGGGCAGCGACACCAAGTGCGGAAGATCCCAATACAGCGTATAAGGCTGTTGAGAATGCGATGACCATTGCTATCATGGCACCTATGGTGAGTATAAAAGCCACTGTCGAAGCCCGATCAATAAACACTTTCGTGTTTTTCTTTCTTTCTGATTGCGCCAAGAAAATATGCAACACAGCTGAAGCAGTTGACGCAAATAGAGCTATGGAATCAGTTAAAATAAAAACTATGAAAGATGCATTATTCTTCAAAATAGGGGAACCCTGCCCTTTGCCTTGATCCTGTATTGTACCCCCAGGTAAGGTGAAACCTGCTGCAAATGTTACCGTTGCAATTAGCGTTGCCACTACAAGCAGCGATCCTGTTCCCGATTCACTTTTCTCATCCTTTGGCTTTTCTGTTTCTTTTTTCTCATTATCCTCTGGTTTGTCACCATCTAGTCTCTGCCATGAGCATAATTAGATTGCATATTTGTTAAATTAGGCATGCTGCCTTTTTCAAATTGAACTATATATATGTAGTTAGTTTCTGCACCACCTTTCTCTCCGCAGGAGGAGTACTCTGTTTCATTTTGTTGAACACCATTTTGTCCACTCTTGGGTGAACCATGAGCGTCGCTATGCTGTCCAGGTCCGCGCTTGCAGGACAGTATTGGAAGGGTGTGTTCCCAGCAGAATCTCTCTCATTGCAAAGGTTGCTGAGTGAGGAATTCTTCAGAATGAATTTGACAGCTGAATATTTGTTGGTTTTGACAGCATAATGAAGAGCGTTGCAGCCGTTGTCGTCAACCAACTGCCAACAATCTGGATTGTATGACAAGATTACTTCCATGATATTGTCGTAACCACGTTCCGCTGCAACGTGAAAAGCTGTCTTGCCTTCATTATCTTTGATGTATGCAGTGCTTCTATCATGTCGAAGCAACAAAATTATCATATCAGAATATCCAAGATCTGCTGCATGGTGAAGGGGAACCCAACCTTTTTCATCACCCACTGTCGCTATTGAATCCTTATTCATCAATAAACTTCTCACCATTTCTGAAAAGTACACATGAAAGTAACTTCACACAGCAAACATCAAAAGAAAGATGAACATGTTCTCACTTCTCAGGCATATAGATAATGCTAATCATATACCTTCGTTGTTGGTAACTACCGCAGCGTGTAATTCTGTTCCTCTGCCATCATAGGTTTCTGATCTGCGGCCAAGTGCTGGGGTGATTTCCCTAAGATTAGAACTCGGTTGATTATCTTTTGGCGGCTGGCTGTGGCTGACGGATGCAGCTGCCTTGCTCATGATTAGTATGTTCAAAGTTTAAGGTGAAGGACTATCTTACTACTGTTATTAAATACAGTGACTTTCCTGTAGGATGTATTAAGTTTAACTGCCCAGATTCTTTTTGTGCACTTTAAGCGTGGAAGTCCATTAGCCCTGGAAGGATCGGATACCAAATCAACACGGGCTACCCAAGATGGATACCGCACGAAAAATGTATTTTTCTTTTCGTGCACATTAAGCGTTGAAACCCAATCTTAAAATATGACTATTTGATTTGCTATAATCACACACTTTACTAGAGGAAAGAAAAGTACCAATGTCAAAGATTCTTCTTGTGTGCATTAAGCATGGAATGATACCCAATGAGGATGGACTACCTTAGAAGGATACCTTACAGAATCTTTTTTTTCTTTTCATGCACAATAAGCATGGAAGCGCAATCCCGAAATATGAATCCCTGATTCTCTACAATCGCACGCTTTATTAAAGGAAAAAAAGAAGTACCAATGTCGAGATTCTTTACATGCACGTTAAGTATGGAAGCCCAATAGGTGTGGAACGATACCAAATGAGCATAGGCTACCTTAGAAGGGTACCACACAGAAAATGTTTTTTGTTTTTGTTTTTTTTTTCCCTTTCATGCACATTTAGCGTGGAAGCCCAATTCTAAAATATGAACCTTTCATTCTCAATAATCACACTCGTTATCAAAGGAAAAAAAGAAAGTACCAATGTTGATATTCTTTTCGTTTACATTAAGCATGGAAACTATTCGGCATGGAAAGAATACTAAATGAGCACGGACTACCTTAGAAGAATACCATATAGAAAGTTTTTTTTCTTTTCGTGCACATTAAGTATGGAAGTGCAATCTTGAAATATGAATATTTAATTTTCTGTAATCACACGCGTCGTTAAAGAAAAAAAGAAGTGTCAACGTTGAGATTCTTTTCATGCACATTAAGTGTGGAAGCCCATTTAGGTGTGGAAGGATACCAAATGAGCGCACGTTATCTTAAAAGGATATCACACAGAAAATGTTCTTTTTCTTTTCGTGCACATTAAGCATGGAAGCCCAATCCTTAATCACACACTTTATTAGAGAGAAAAAAAAGTACCAATAGATTTATTCACGCTTATGCTTTGTTAGGTTACAACAACTAAAATGCAAGGATTCAACCAAAAAAAAAAAAAAAAAAAAACCTAAAATGCAAGGAAAGAACAAAAGAGAAAAAGAAAAATAAAAAGAGTATGCCACTATTATATGTTTGATAATAGATAACACGAGAGAGACATTTATCGGGAGGAATTAAACAAAAGGATTTATACAATATTAAACAAAGTTTATATCCTTAATTACACTTAGAAACTAAAAAATATATTAAAAGGAAATGTGTTTGTCTAAAGTATGGTTACCACAGAAAATGCTGTGTTTCTTTGTACATTATGCATTGGAGCCCAGACAAGAAATATGAATCTTTGATTCTTTCTGAGCACACCCTCTCTTAAAGGATAAAAAAAGTACCAATAAGTTTATTTCGTGCATATGTTTTGTTTGGATCCAAAAACTAAAATGCAAGGAAAGAATAAGAGTTAAAAAAAAGAGTATGTCACTATTCTTTGCAATTAATGAAAGACAACACGAGAAATAAATGAAATGGAACCCTATTCTATTTACGGGGGAGACAAAAGAATATTAAAATATTAAACTACTTATATATCCTTAAACTGGGAAATTAAAAAATATAGTGATACAAAATGTGCTAAATCATTGTTGAACAGGGAATATATATCTAAATTATGATAACTACAGAAAATGTTTTTTTCTTTAATTTCATGTATATTAAGCATGGAAGCATAATCCTCAAGTATAAACATTTGATTCTCTTTAATGACACCCTTTACAAAAGGGGAAAAATGGAATTGGAATTCTTTAAAATACAGGATATATTTTAGAGAATAAAATGTAAGTGAATGATCATTAATTAAAAAATCAACGGTCATGATTATCTCAAATTTATAAATTATAATTTACTTATTTATATTTAATAGTAATTATGATTATTAATTTTTTCATTAATACTTATTTATTTGTACTTTATTCTTTAAAGTATACTCTACACTTTTAAAGATTTAAATAAAAAAAAAGAATCATTAAATTTACTTTACATTTGCGGTTGAATCCGGCCTTATTTCCCTTCTTCCCCATATTTGATTCTCATATTGTAACATTTCTAGTACTTTAAAATGCAAAGAAAAAAAAAAAGAGAAGAAGTAAAAAAAAAAAGAGAATGCCATTATTCTTGTGTTTGATAAAAGATAAAACAATAAAAAGAAATGGAATGGAACCTATGATATTTATGAGCCAAGACAAGAGAATTTATAAAATACTAAACTACTTATATATCGTTCTACTTAGAAATTAACAATACATGGATAGAAAATGTGTTAAATCATTGGTTGCAACATGGAAGTAATTTGCTAAATTATGATGACCACATAAAATAAATTTTCTTTTCGTGCACATTAAGCATCAAGGCTCAATTATAGAATATGAATCTTTGATTCTTTCTAATCACATCCTTTGTCAAAGAAAAAAGAAGTACAATTAATCTATTTCATGCTTATGCTTTATTTGGGTTGTCCAACTACAAATCAAGGATAGAACCAAAGAGGAAAACAAAACAAATGAGTATGTCAGTATTATTTAAAATTGATAAAAAATAACACTAAAGAAAGAAAATGTGTTAAATCATGGTTACACATAAAAAATAGGTTAAAATGTACAACACTCTCTTGAACTTAAGGTTGATTACAAATAATCTTTTTTAATTTTAAAATTTTGTAACTAATCTTCATGAATTATGAAAAATGTGCAAAAAGGTACTTTTGTTATATTTTCTATTAAGGCATAGACGGAATCTTTTTTCCTTGGTAAGGTAAAAGACAAAAATGACCTTACTCAAGGAAAGACACTGCCTCTTCAGCCACCACTAGCGAATGACAGCCCTGAGTGGGGGTGGCTCCTCCTCTACGTTCAAAGTTAGATTCGAATTGAGGGTGTTGTGGGTTCAAATGTAGGGTTTGATTTGGGGTTCTCTACATTTAAGGAAAGCTTACCTGCAATATTGAGGTCACTAAAATAGTTGCATCCACAGCAACATAGTTACTGGCAAGTTTGGTTGTTACGATGGCTGTTAGACAAAGAGTCATGACTTACAAAATTGAAGTTAAAGATTCATTTCATCCATGTGAAATAGGCTTTATTAGAGATCTTTGGCATGCACAAACTTCACTTTGTATTGCAAGAAAATACAACCCAATTTTCATTTCTTTGGTGGCTGGTTTTTTATTTAAGGTTGAGTCACTTTCATCTTTTTCCTTCAGTCAATTTAAGGTTGGACTAGGAGGAAAGGGATTCCCTCAATGACCTACCAAAAAAATGTAACAAAAGTACATTTTTAAATATTTTTCATAATTTAAAAGAGTTAATTATAAAATTTTAAAATTATTTATAATCGACTTAAAGTTAAAAGAATTTTATATATTTTAACATAGAAAATATTTGCATAAATTATGGTTCCCACAAAAAGTACTTTTTCTTTTTGTGCATATTAAGTGCGTAAGTCCAATGATGAAATATGAATATTTGATTCTCTCTAAACACACCCTTCAACAACTAAAATGTAAGGAAAAACTATATAAAAAAAAAAAAAGAAAAGAAAAGAGTATGCCATTATTCTCTGCGTTTGATAAAAGATAACACAATAGAAGGAAATGAAATGAAACCTGTATGGGGCAAGACAAAAGAATTTATGGAATAGTATACTACCTTATCTCTCTCTCTCTCTCTCTGTCTCTCTCTCTCTCTCTCTCTCTCTCTCTCTCCTTATACTAAGAAATTAAAAATTATATTGATAAAAAATGTGTTAAATCATGGTTGCAACATAGAAAACATTTACTAAATTATGATTATCACGGAAACTGAGTTTTTTTTTGGGTGCACATTAAGCATGGAAACGTAATTCTAAAATGTGAATCTTCGACTAAAGGAAAAAAATATCAATAAATTTATTTTACGCTTATGCTGTTTTTTGGGTCCAACAACTAAAAATCAAGGAAAGAACAAAATAGAAAAACAAAATGAAGGAATGTGTCATTATATATTATTTGTGTTTGTAAAAGATAACACAAAAGAAAGAAATGTTATGGAATCTATGATATTTATGTGGTGCGATAGAAGAATCTATAAAATATTAAACTACTTTTAATCTTTACGCTTAGAAATTAAAAAATATATTGATAGAAAATGTGTTAAATTATGGCTGCCAGCCTGCCACGTTGAAAATATGTGTAAATTATGGTTAACCATAGAAATAAATGCTTTTTCTTTTCTTGCATATTAAGCATGGAAGCCCAATATCCTAAAATCCGAATCTTTGTTTTGTTAAAGGATAAAAGAATTGCCAGTAAGTTCTCTTCAAACTTATGCTTTGTCTGGCAGCAACAACTAAAATGAAAGGAAAGAGCCAAAGAGAAAAAGAAAAGAAAGGAGGGTTATGAGTAGACTTTTGTCTTAAAAACGTTTTTACTTAGAAGAGTATAAAGGCGGCGAATTGATCCGCTATCCAGCCAGAAGCAACAGAAGCGTGCTTCCTGAATAATGAGCAGCAACAGGGAGACAATCACGGGCATGGATCCTTGCTTGTTCAGGGCTGCAGTAGAAGGGAATTTTGAAGCCTTGGAGAAATTTCAAAAGGTGCAGAGTATTGAAATGTTACGTACCATAAACAAAGACACTGTTCTTCACATTCACATAACAGCCCATACTGAACGAAGCGTCTCCTATGAATTCGTGGAACGTATTCTGCACAAGTGTCCGGATCTAGTTTGGGAGCTCAATGCCAAACATGAAACTATACTGCACATGGCCGCCAGGTACGGGCATTCCAAGATTGTTGAAATGTTGATTGCATCTGCTAAAGAGCTAGGAAGTGAAATAGCATTTATTAGAGCCGCGAATCAGGAGAATGAAACGGCCTTGCATGAGGCAGTGCGCTATGATCACCTTGAAGTAGTGAAAATCTTGCTAAAGGAAGACCCTGTTCTCTCCTATTCTATTAACAATGATGGGGAGACCCCACTCTACATGGCTACCGAGAGGGGATTCCAGGATATAGTGCTGGAAATGTTACCGAACTGCAAATCATTGGCAAGTTATTGTGGACCCAACCACACAACAGCGTTGCATGCTGCAGTCATCCGCGATGATACTGGTAATTGACCCCTTTTAAAATATCATGGTTATTTCATGCTTAAATGTATAGTTGTCCAAACCAAGCATTTTATTCATTCATTTTTGCTAGATATGGTGAGCCATCTGCTGGAGAATGATTCAGTCGAGATTTCACTTTGCCGTGTGGCTGATCGGAGATTAGGTTGGATTCCTCTGCATCATGCGGCATATTTGGGACATAAAGAGATTAAAGAATTGTTGCTAAAACATGATGGAAACACTGCACACGTTAAAGATAAAGAGGGCCGAACTGCACTTGATATTGCCAAGGATCGTGGTCAGGAGTGTTCAGAAAATGGAGGGAATGCCCCTCATAGAGCTTCTCAATCTCATACTGCTCATAAGAATGAATCTCATGGGGTAGTGGTATGTAATATTACATATCTTCCATAAGAATTTATAACCGTTTGGTTCATGCTGTTTGCCTACTACAACTACTTCTTTTGATTGCAGCCACAAATTACTTACTTCATTAGTAGGAACTATTTCACTGTTCGGTTAGAATTTTGCATGTAGAGAACTCTTCAGTCGATAGCAAGTTCGGTATATAATGAGGGGTCTTTTTATGCTATTCCTGCTTTTACAATACTCATTCTTGTATGTGTCAGCCATGACATTCATTTATACAATAGGGTGTGGCTGAATAGAAGGAGAATATTATAAAAGGATGTAGCATAACAACACCCTACAATTGAAGGCATAATTCAATTTTTGGAGAATTATTTATATGTCTTTTTGGTAGAATATTCCACTAATAAATGTTTATTAACAAGTATGCATTCTATTGTAGTTTATCAATATTTTTTAATAAAAGAACTGAAACCACTCAATTTTGAGTGGTTGTTCAATTAATTTAAATGGTTGTTAAGGTCACAACAAATTGATGAATATGAATAAAATACATAATTGTTGAAGAATGTGGTGGAGTAGATAATCGAAGCTAAGCACTAGCAGTTGAACTATATATGGAGTAGGACTACAGATTATACATAGAAGGAGTGCAACTAGAATCCAAGGGTGTGAATGAAGATGACATAGGTGTGAAGAGGGAGCCATGAATATATTAGCAATTTTTTTTAATGATAGAAAGAGTGAAAAATCACTTAAACATACATGTAAAATCTTAAATTCGAACCTAAATTAATACTCAATAAGAAAAACCTTAAGATAGTATCAAATGTCAATATATCATTAAGATGCTGATAATACTAACCATATTCTCATTTCCAGTGGCCTGAAGCCATTGTTCTAAGGTTTTAAGATCATTTACTTTATTCTAGTAAAATTTATCTCCATTATTGACGAGTAATCTTTCAATAAGGCTTTTCCCACTTAACTCCAGCGTCTTATTTCAAACCTAAATGAAAGCTGAACAAAATATTGAATCCATTGTAAATTTAGTCCTATATAGAGTTTGCTAGTGAATATGAATTTTAGGAAAAAGAAAAAGCTTCTACTAAATGCTCGTACTATTTGCTCACAAATTTAATTTATTGGGCTCATAACTTAGTTTATAGAACTTAGAATATTTAACTAATAAGTGGTTGGCGTAGTGATCAATACTTGTGTCTCAAGTTAAGAGACTTAAGGTTAAAATTTCAGACTCAAGCCTTGGAGTCGCAGTTGTTGAAAGAATCTATTAGTGACTAACTTCGAATATTAATTAATCTCACATTCAGTAGTGATGTAGGGATATCTGTAAAAAAAAAAAAAAAAGCCTTAGTATATTTAACAATCTATATGCTTTTAAATGAATTTTTAGTAATATTGATTTAGTGAGAATAGCAAAATTGTGATTTATTGTGCCCATTTGAATTAGCTGTGAGTAGAATTGCCTTTGGATACAATTATTAAGCAATATATTTATAAACGCTAATTCTATTGTAGTGAGAGTGAAACTTATAGTATACATATTTGAGTTAACATATTCAAATAAAAAGAATTGATGAAGTTTCAAAACAATCTTATCCATTAATGTGACCTAATTGATAATCGGCTGAATAAGTAATGATTGTGCAACTTTATATATTTTGTAAACTTACATGAAATCCCATAAATTATTTTGAGGATGGCATTAGGTTTAGCTTTTATGATTTACAATTTAGTTTTAAGATTTATGGCTTGGGGTTTAATTTTGAGGTTTTGGTTTTTGGGTTTAACTTTAGGGCTTATGATTGGGGATTTAGTTTTAGTGTTTGGTATATTTCATAAATTCACACAAAACCCGTAAATTATTTTGAGAATGGCATCCATTTTAGGGTTTATGATTTACAATTTAGTTGTAAGATTTATGGTTTGGGGTTTAGTTTTAAGGTTTTGGTTTTGGGTTTAGTTTTAGAGTTTATGATTTGGGGTTTAGTTTTAGGGTTTATAATTTGGGGTTTTGTTTTAAGATTTACTTTTAGGGTTTATGGTTTAGGGTTAGTTTTAAAGTTTATGGTTTAAGATTTAGTTTGAGGATTAGGATATTAGTTTTAGGGTTTAGCATTTAGCTTTAAAATTTAGGGTTTATGGTTCACTTTCAAGTCATGCATAGGATTTAGGGTTTAAATTTAGAATTTAGACCTTTAGGTTTAGAGGATTTCAAGTTTTAGGATTTAAAGTTTAACATTTAGAGTTTAGAATTTATGGTTAAGGATTTAATATTTACGGTGTTTATGATTTGGGGTTTAGTTTTAGATTTTGGGGGTTATAGTTTAGTTTTAAGATTTATAATTTGGGATTTAGTTTTAAGGTTTACATATTTATTTAGGAGAATATATAATTATGAAGTTTTTTATGAGCAAAAAAGAAATTTTAGATAATTATTATGATTATCTGATAACTTATCAATATGGATCACATGTATCATAAATTTGTATATAAATCATGCAAATTCACTTAATATAGAATGATACAAATATTGTTAAAAGAAATAGTAATATCTATACCCACTTTTTCCTTTAAAATTAATTTTAGGGTGACAAACATTACCTCAACGAGGCACATTGTCATTTCGTTTTAAATTTATTGGATATTATTAATTGCAGTTACAAGAAACTTTCACAAAAAAGACAACAGAGTCGATTATGATTGTTGCCACACTGGTTGCCACAGTAACATTTGGAGCGGGAATTACCTTACCTGGAGGCACCATACAGAGCGGGAAGGGTGAGGGTTTGGCAGTTTTGAGGCACAATGCAGCATTTAAAGCATTTATGATAACAAATGTTATAGCTTTCGCTGCATCATCTTTTATTGCATTCTGTCAAATTTTTGAGGAGAGGCGTAAAAGTAAAATAAAATCCAGCGGTAAAAAGATAGAATTGACATTTTCTAATTGGAAAGAAGCAGAGGAAGCGGATCCCGAAGACAGGATGACGGGTGCCCTCGCATACGCCATACTTGGTATGCCCGTTGCATTCATCACTGGAATTTATGCTGCACTGGGACCTTCGCCTTTAACTATTTCAGTTATTATCATATTTTGTCTCTTTGTAATTTTAACATTTTGGTTTGCGCTGGAGTATTGAATGAAGATGAAATTAACAGAGAAAGGTAAAAAAGAATATAATATTATTAGATGTGAAATTAATTTATATTTATTATGGGTCATTTTAGATTCCTCCTAATAAAAGTGATTCCAATGCTTAAATTCAAATTAACCACTATGTTAACACCTTATTAATATAAAACCTCTTTAGACAATAGACTATTGGTTTGCTATTTGATGCTGTAGCCATTGGCTTTGAATGGTTCATAGCATCATGTATTTTTTTTTAGTACTAAAAATGTTACAATAAAAAATTTAAATCTAAAGAAGAGTGGAAACAAGATTGAATTTAACCACTTAAATCAAATTCAACTCCTCAACCTTTTAAACTTCCTGTATAGTACCACAGTATAATACCCTAGCCATTATAATAAATCAAGCTATGGAATTAGTTATAATAAATACTTTAACAGATGCTTTTTGCCCGCTCCGCCCCCGAATAAATGCAAGTATATTGGCTTATCCCGTTTAATCTCGTAGGTCAAGCAGGACAGGCCAAAAGTTTTCTAACTTGTATTTTTATATGTAAAAATGCATTAACTATAAAGCCAATCCACCCTGCCCTACATAAAGGGGGAGTTGGGTTTATATTTATTCGCAAGGCCCGACCCACCCGCATTGCTACCCATAGCATCTGGTATAGTATTCCCTGGGGAGGTAAAACCTGCTGCGAAAGTTACCGTTGCAATAAGTGTGGTGACTAACGGGAGCGTCTGTTTTTCTCATCCCGTGCTTTCACTTCTTCTCCTTGTCTGCCAACCGTTGAATTTGATTCGCCATTTGGTGTAGCCAAGAATCGTTTCCCTCATAAAAGAAATATGCTATGTAGAAACTAAAAAGTGATGTACCAAAAATAAATGTGTTTATCAACCACTTTTCTTTTGGATGCATTATTTGTATAATTTAAAGAATTTTGCCAATTAATTTGCATCAAGTATTTTCATAGACGATTCAAAGAATATCGTTTCCCTCTTACAGAATTTTGCCACTTTTATCTCTCTCTCTCTCTCTCTCTCTCTCTCTCTCTCTCTCTGTGGCCATAATTGGAAACAACAAGATTTGAGAGTGCATACTCAATTTTTTTAAGTATATAGACATGCCATATTTTAAAATTCCGTACCTTGTTGTCCACCAATTCCGATCAATCTGAATTGAATGGCAAAATTTCTTCCATAATATTGTTGTGACCTCGTTCCGGTGCAATGTGAAAAGCTGTCTTTCCCTTACCATATTGGATATATGCAGTGTTTCTATCATGTCGTTGCGACAACTTCGTCAAATCAGAATATCCGAGATAAGCTGCATGGCGAAGGGGAACCCAACAAATTTCATGCCCCCCATGGGGAAGCGGAACCCGACTTCCATTGTGCACCCTCATATTTGAATCGTCATTATTCAGTAAGTTTCTGACCATTTCTGAAAATGAAAGTAAAATGATGATAACACAGGCATCTAATTACTGAAAGATGATGAACATAGGCATTTGGATATGGTATCTGGTACCCTCATTGCAAATTACGGCGGCATGTAATTCCGTTCTGCCACCATTTGTTTGTGATCTGTGGCCAAATGCTGCAGGTAGCATTGGAGTAATATATGCTGCTGAACGATCGAGAACTATGGTTTCTTTTCTCCTTTTTCAGCCACTCTTTTTAAGTGATAATTCTGAGAGCTCAATATTTGATTGTCATATCGCTCAAATCAGAAGGTTGACTGAGCATTGTTTAATGTATGCATTAGCAGCTGCTGTATCTAAAAAGCTGTGAAATGAAGACAAACTCACGTTAGTTCACATCCTGCCTGTACATTGCCTGGAGTGAGTTAAGGCCATAGCAACAGATTGCACTGTGTACATTTACAGGATGGGGGCATTCGCCTCTTTTTCCTTCTTTCTGTTTAAAGGCTTTGTTCCTGTTATCAATTTTGTATTTTATTTGCCTTCATATTGAGGGTCCCATTGGCATCAGTGTACCTGTATCTAAGCATATTTTTTATTCTTTTACATTGATGCTCCATTATTTTAGGGATCGCAAGCTAGTATAACAAAATCCTTGAGAGGCATTTGAAGAGAGATGTTGGGCTAACACGAAAAGATAATATCCTTTAGCTTGAACTGTCTCACCATCATATGTATAGAAAGACAAATAGCTGCATAAGTGACGCAGGCCTTTTAACACTTCAGTCATACCAACACCCATGAAAAGAATTAATAGCTCTTGTCATATCACAAAGTATGAGAATATGATCATACTTGAGAAAAATCTTGCAATTGATTTTTCATCCAAGCACAACAACTTGAACCTGCTATGAATTCAGCTTCCGTAGTTGGCAAGGCAATTGAATATTGTTTTTTACATGATCATGATACTAATGAATTGATAGGATTATGACAGTAGCCACTTGTGCTCTTTCTATCAGCTTTATCTCCAGCAAAGTCAGATTGAATATCTAACAAGATCAAATGCAGTACTCTTGGAATACCATAGACCCAGTTCTGATATGCTAAGCAAAAGTTTGAAAATTCTTTTCACAGCTTTAAGGTGGCTCACTTTTGGAGTTGCCTGAAACCTTGCACAGAGACAGACATTGAACATGATGTCAAGTAGCATGTGAGGTACAATAGCGATCCAATCATTCGTTTAGAAGTCTTTTCAGTTGTTGGTTACTTGGTTCTCCATCTTCATCCTTATCCAACTTTAAGGAGGAATTCATTTGAGTGCCTTTACCTTTAATACTCTCCAACTTGTACTTTTAAAAGAATCAGAATTAAATCAATTATGCTACTCTTAAGTGCTGTAACTTCAGTATTCTCCAGCTACTTTGAGGAGGAATTCTTTATATATCTAAGAAATGTTACCGGCTAGGATTAGTTTTATGGCTACGGCGAAGAGACTAACCTGAAGCAATTAAAAAAAAATATTGTTACTAAAGAGTCAAAATTGTAAAATTTAATTAGTTATACTATTCTCATAAATTAAATTTTATTAAATATTAATTTAAAAATATTTAAATTATTAAATTTATTAAATCTAACCATGAGACCTAACATATTCTAAGACAAAATCATTGTATATGACAATTTAATAATGTACTTATTTAAGGCACTACATTTTTTCATACCTAATTGCATGTATAATTCAGGTTGAAAAGAAGGTGATACAATTCAAAAGACAACTTTAGATAGCCTGAAGATTCTGTAAACATAATGCCAAAGAGAAGCACATGGACCTCCTAAGCCTGATAGGCTTTAATGCAAGGGAAAAAAAAAATTTATAATCCTAAAGTCAGTTAATTTTGAAAGTCACAAATCTTTTTTTTTTTTTAATTAGTTCACAAATCATATTGATCCTACTTTGATACAATTTGAATATATAACACATTACAAATTATTCATCCCATATGCTGAATATTACACATACAAGCTTTCTGAAATGCATGTCACAGTATTTCCAAAAGGAGTCAGGGATCGCTTGGATTTTTTTCACTAGAAAAGTTTAAGTATTTTTTCTTGCATAAAAGAAATTTATAAAAATTTCATTTTTAGAAAATACTTAAAAAAAATTTTTAACTTCTCTAAAAAGAAAAAAAAGCCTTTTTTTCCCTTAAAAACACGAGCGCTGCTATTTTTACGTAAAAAATTTTTACGTCTCTCTATACGTCTTCAATCCAACCATTCAAATAAATTTTAATTAAAATTTAAAAATTAAAAAACAAAATAAATTCAGCCACGTCATAAGACGTGGCTGAATGCGTGAGGGGAATGATGTAGAACAATCATTTCCCTAAAAACACATGAGGAATGGCGATTTGGGATCCATGGAATTCAATTAGTAATGGGCAAAATGGCAAATTTCTCCCTATATTCTCCTACCTTTTCTTCCCTCACGTGGGAAAAAGAATTTCAGTGAGGCTCATGTATTGTTCACTTCTTCATTTTCATCCTAGTTTGTCCCCCCTCAATTTCCCATCCATCCCTCAATTTTATTTGAACATTACATGTAACATTTGAAATTTTCAACCATGAAATAACATAAATTATTTTTTAAATTAAAATAATTAATGTTAAATGAGATACCAAATAAAATAAAATATTAAAAAATTCTGTTAAATATTTAACAAAAAGAAAATGTTAAAAATAAGTTTGATATTTTAATATATATATAACAGATAATGAAAATAAAGACAATAATTAAAAATAGAGTTTAAATTTAATTAAAATACTAATTATAAATTATTTTTTAAATGAAGTAATTAATGTTATATTAAATATTTAATAAAAATAATATAAAATATATAAACTTAGAATTTGATTTTTAGTAAGATTTATATACATACCATGAAGCTGGATTGTCAAAATTCGCTCTTGATAAGTTTTGACTTCTGAGTTGTCAAACCGACCTCAGCCAAAACAGAACACAAGACAGCGGACAGACACCATGGGAATCGTAGGAAACCTCCGTCCTGATCAGCTGCAATCCTTCGACTCTCAAGGTACTTTCCCACTGTTTGCGGAAAACAAGATCAATTTCTTTTTCTCGGTTTTCAATCTTATCTGCTCGTTGGCTTTGTCTCGCAATGAGAGCATAATTTGTACTCTTCAATGACCGTTTCTATGGTACATGGATAGGTTATATTGTAATTGAATCGTTTGCGGGTCCCGAGGAGATTGATGCCATGATGAAGAGAATGGAGCAGCTACTGGATGAGTTTGATTGCTCCTCCACCGCCTCCATTTTCTCCACCAAGAACCAGGTTAACTTACATAGAAAACCGTACTTTAGGCGAAACTTAAATTTTATGGCTTAATTTAGTCTTGCCATAGTTTTCTCTTTCAAACTTTAAGTTGGATTACTTATCTGTGATTTTCTTTTTTTCAGCAACAGTTGACTGACAATTACTTCTATGAGAGCGTGGAGAAAGTTTCGTTTTTCTTCGAGGGTATTTATTCTTTCACTCTTTAAAATTTTAAAGCATCTGGGATCGTATAAATGTAAGGCATTGATAAGGGCATGTTTCTCTTATTGTCTCTGTTATACTTTTGCCAGAGAAAGCATTTGGGGATGATGGAAACTTAAAGCAGCCAAAGCAACTCTCGATTAATAAAGTTGGCCATGGTATGCGTTTAACAGTCTTTAATTCATTACTTTCATTTTTGAAGGAAATTAGTCTATTCACACTTCGTATAATGACAAAACAATTCTATGTTGGTTGGTCTTTTCTCAGTACACAAGCCGATCCTAAAGTGTAAAAAAGTAATGATAGTTGGTAGTTACTTGACACTTCAACTCTTATTCTATTCCTATAATGAAAAAAAAAAAAAAAGAAGAAATAGAGTAGATTGACATGCACTACTTAGTGCCTGTGAAGAATTTTGTAATCAAGCAATTTAGGCAAAATGCATAGAAGAAAGTGGTTGGTCCCAGGGCGTCACATCTTTTTCAAATGAAACTTGCCCGCCTTCACAGGTCCATTCAATTTTGCTGGTGGCTCCATCTGAGTTCACGTGACCCCACTTAAACTTTTAACTTGGATGGATCCACCTGTGAAGTTGAACATGGTTGTGAATGCAAGAGTTTATAGGAAGCATATTCCTTCAGATTAAGTCAATTTCAATGGTTATCATTCCTTTAAATTTACTTATCTTCTACTTGGGTTGGGTTTTTCCTTTTGGTTTTTGTTTTTGGGGGGGGGGGGGGGGGGGGATGATTTGTGCAGCGCTTCATGAGATTGAGCCAGCATTTAAAAAGTTTTCTTCCTCTGAGAAGATTTCGAGTTTGTTGTACTCCTTAAATTTCAAGAGACCAGTGATCATGCAGTCCATGTACATTTTTAAGGTAATCAGTTTTCTTCTGTATTCATGACATTCTGATGCTGTTATGGATGCATACCTAAGTAATACATTATGAATTCTAGATATATGAATAACTTGGGTGTGTGCGTGATCTTAAATATTGAAAATTTGTCAATGTGGTTTAGTTCTTTTCACTTTTGTAATTCTTGTGCTTTCTTTGATTTTCCCATCTTTGAGTATTGTTACTTGTGTCAATTGCTTTCTTAAATTGCAGTCAAATTAATGTATGCTGGAACTATGTGACTTATATCTTTGTGTGTGTCAGTAAAGTATCCAATGAGGTATATGTGAGTGATTCTCTGTTTAGTAAAATTATTTTGGAATGGGGTTAATATGGTTGTTTAGACTTTTATTATGTTCCTTTTTCTGTTTGGTAGAAGATAACTTTGTTACTTGTGTTAAGTGCCTTCTTTGTTTTGTAGTCAAAGCACTGTGATGTTTGAAATATGTAATTTATCAATTCACTCCCTCATTTTTTTAGTTACGGTCAAAATCTAATGAATCTATTTGTATAAACCGACAAAACATGCAAACCGGCCATCAAAGTTGCAGAGTAGAACATAAACAAAAATAAAGCATCATGTTTTCGTTTATGTTGAGGACAGAAAGTGCCATATTTTGGTCCCACATTTTATCTCAACTCTTTGTCCAACCACTCCTTCTGTTTATTGACAAAATTATGAAACCCAGACAAGGTACAAAATTGATAAAAGTAAGTAAGAAGGAGTCCATGTCCTGGGAAAAACTAGAAATGAAGTTAAAACAATCAGCTCTCCTGAATTATATCTGTTTGTTCATGACCAATTGAAGCAGTCAATTTTGTTTTTGGCCATTTCAGGTACTCACATATAATCCCACTCCTCTTCACTTTGCCTTGCACCCTCTCACCTAACAAACATTGAGTCTATCCAACTTTTTATGAATATTATTAAGCCTTATAATTCATGTTTCCTAATTCAACAGCAGCAAGATTGCATGGCTGAATTGTGAGAAGAGCAAAAGTAACCACTCATTACTTTTGTTAATAAATTGATTTTCCTGTATAAACTATTCAATATAGCTGGGTAAGTGTTCTGTTGTGATCTGCCTGTCCCTCTCTCACGTGTGTTGTTGAAGAATTAGCTGATTGGATGAAGAAGCATGGTATGATATGGCATGCTTCACAATGATATGCTGAAGCCAAAGATTGTAAAGTTCACTCATTTGGAAATTGATTTGGCAAAATTTGACACACTGGAGATTCCTCTGAATAGAGACATCATCTTTTAGTGGAAAATACTAATTGAAGTTGAATGACTACAATTACATAATTGAAGAGCACATTTCTTCAATTAGAAGGTGCTTAAGAGAAAAAGAAGTTGTATGGTTTAGAGTCTGATGTTGCTGAAATATACTTATTCTATCTGAGTAAGCTTTAGAGATGCAGGTTTTTTACACCAGCGATTTTCTCCTCATCTGTTTGTGTTTAAACATAACAACCAGGATCTAGCCAACTTTCTTTCCCTAGTGCATTAGGTGAATCTGGTGACCATAAGTAATATTTGCTGTGAAGAATCAAGTTGTTGGTGTCTTCCTGTACAGGCATGTTTCCTTGCGGGTTAAACCAACCCTTTGGAGTGATTTTATCTCGAGTGTGCTAATAAATTATGTTGTTGTGTTTAAGTAACCCAAGAGGAGACCTTCATTAACTTATTGTTTAATTTATTAATTTTTGTACTTATAATAAGGTGGATGAAGGCTCTGTAAGGTAAATTCGCCTTCAGAAGGGAAAAAATTTGGAAGAATATGGACATTATTTATGTGTAGTTGCAAAATACTTTAGGCATTTATGAATGTTTAGTTACTGCTAGAAGTGACACAAGATTTGAAAATGATGAATGCTAGTATGATTCTAGTTTGACCTAAAGCATAATTTTCTGTTTCCTGCAGTCGTGCCTTTTCCCAATGCTGCATATCTGGACCGACTAGCTTAATTTGAGCTTTTTTTTTAATTACTTCTTAAAATGGCATACATCCAGAGCATTTTGCTTTTGCCAGCTAACTTTTATTTCTTAGAACTTGTCTGCTGCTTTTTTGCAGCTTGATTATATCTTCCTTGTTCACATTCTTCTTCTTGAAAACAAATATTGATAAATGTCTCCCATTGGCACATGAGTGCATGACTATAGGCATTGTAATAGAGTTCAGTTTTTACGTGTTTTTTACAGCCTATGTCTTTTAGTTGACGCAATTCATTTGGTTTCACTCTATAGCAGTATTTGTTGTGCTGATTTCTAAAAGCTTCCCTATGGAATTATCATTTGAGTTTACGATGTCAATATTTGGTTGAGTTTTTTTGAAAGGATTGTCCATTCTGTTAAAGTCTTTTAGGAACTACTTTATATAAAATATGAGAAAGGAGAAATTATTTTCCACTCATAACTGTGATATTTATAGATTATTTGTCTTGTGAAGGCTCATCAATCATACCGTGTTAAGTTTTCCACAGCCCACCACCACTAGAGCCATTGCCCCCTCTGCTGCATCTCATATGTATTTCATGTAGAATTTTTTTATTATAAAAAATGAAAAAAATTAAAAATTCATGAAAATCCTACTAACAGACCAAACATAGTAATCTAATTTACGTAGAATCTAATTCATCAGCTTGAGATCCTTGGGAAATGGTTTCAGGCATCTAGAATATTGTTAATTAAATACCTCTTACAGATATTATAGATGATCATGTTTACAATATAGCTGATATAGGAGAGAAGACCTTGTGAAACGTTTATTATTACTCCGAAACATTGTTGCAATTCATGTATCACAGCTGTTTTTTTTTTTCTGTCAATTGTATTGCAATGCATATATTCTGCTTCCAGCCTGCTTTACTGGAGTTTTGGATATGTGATATATTCTTTTTGTTACAAATTCATTAAAATGAAAGATCAGAAGCCTATTTATTAAATGACTTAAATTGGTTCAAATATTATGTGCCTAATATTAGCTACGGTCAATTTTCATCTAATGCTGTTATATACTTTTCTTGCGGGAAGCCAGTGTAGTAGTTGATTATAATTAATGTGAATAATATGAAATTGTCCCATATTTGAATTGTAAAGCCAAAGAATTTTTTTGATATATTTAAGGGCAATTTATTGATTGTCATATTAAGTACTGTTATATAGATCTGTATGTAGTGTTTTTTTTTTATTTTTCATTTGATGTCCTGTCATTTTCATAGCCTAATCTGTGAAAACTTTATTGGCAGCAACCAGGCATTGGGGGTGAAGTAGTACCCCATCAGGATAACTCATTTCTTTATACTGAACCTCCAACGTGCGTTGGACTTTGGCTTGCTCTAGAAGATGCAAGCATCTTAAACGGTTGCCTCTGGGCAATTCCTGGATCTCACAAAAGTAAATTTCTCCTCCTCTAGGGCTATTTACTCCTTGCAAGCATTTATGCTTTGGGTAATCTAATATTGTTGTATTATTTCTTTTTTGTTGTTTTTCTCGTAGATGGGCTTGTTAGAAGGTTTTTAAGAGATGAAGATGGTGTCAAATTTGATCGGCCATCACCATCTTATGATAAAAAAGATTTTGTGCCTATAGAAGTAAAAGCTGGGTCTTTGGTCGTCATCCATGGTGATCTTATCCATCAAAGGTTCATTAAAATATTTTCTTTTTCCAAATATTGTGTAACATGAACTATAGAAGGAAATGCCATTTCAAGCTAAATTTTGTAATTCATCCTTCTTTTCTTTTGTATATATAAATAACAGCTTTGAAAACCTGTCTCCAAAATCAAGACATGCCTACAGCTTGCATGTGGTGGATACTGATGGCTGCAAATGGGCGCCTGAAAATTGGTGAGTACAGATCATATTCATACGAGTAGAATCATGCAAAATTTGTTTACTAACCCTTTTCCACATAAGAGCTCCAACTATCATTGAAAGGTTTGTACTAGCATTAATGTCGCACAATTAATCTTTGCCATAACCTCAGTTGTTTGATGTGTGTCTTTATGAACTTTTACTTGTCACCTTTGGGTCTTTAGTCCAATTTGCTTTGAGTCAGCTTCATATATTTTTAATTGAGTCTCCTTCAAACTGGCTATGTGCAATTTCTTCATTTATAGAATTTTTTATGAGATACAGTTTGTGTTTAATAGTATATCTTCTACTGTTGTTAGACATCCCCGTATTAATTTAGAAATAAGGTTTGAACCTTTAATTCTTTTTACTCTTCTGAGGAATGGAGTACGCATCTGTTGTAATTGTACATGGTCTTCGTATTAGGTGAATTAAAGTGTCTAATTCTAGTATGGTAAAAATTTTCTGGACTGACCATATACCTTCTCATTGACCCTACAGCAGCCTCGCCACATTTCTTGTGGTTGACTTTATTTTACGACACTTACGTTGAATCTCCCTCAGTTTTATTCTAAAGTGTACTTTTACAAATCTTACTATTCCATAGAGGAGTATTGATATGCATTCATGGTGATTTATTTCCAGTTATGGTCTTCTAATCAGGTGGTCAGGGTTTTTGCCTTGTAATTGGGTGGAGGAAAATTGAGGGTGGGATCTTATTTGAATGGTAATCACTCCCAAGTCTGAAGGACCCATATGCTTAACATATATATGGTTAACCAGTTATCCACTTCTGAACTAAATCTACCAATGAATATGGTTTTTGGCCTTTTTATGAACACATCCACAAAAGGGCCAAAGAAATAAACTGTCATCTTTTTAGGCTTCTTCCTCTACTAAGTTGGTAAGCAAATGATTATCGGACTACAGAATCTGTGTCAACTTATTTCACCTTAGTTGGTAACCTGACCCGTAGGACAGGCTGGACACCTTACCAAGAGTTCAAAGGTTGACTGATCCAAACTTTTGAACTGACTAAATATCAAAATGCAAATCTACACATCATTAAGCCAGGTTTCTTGGTGAGAAACTAAGAACTACAAGCGCTTGAGACAATTTGACTTGACAAATCTGTGACTTTGACTTAGCATATGTATTACCACTCACAGGTTTATATTGCTAAGCACTTTCTTCTATTTGTGATATTCTCTTTCAGGATCAGACGGAACGTGGAGCCAGAGCCACTCTATGCATTGTAAGCTGATATCTATGACCACTGTAATATACTCCTGAATACACCATCTAAGAGATGTTTTAATTTCTATTGCCAAGAACTTGGGATTTCCTGTCAGTTGCTAAAGCATTGCAATAATGTCGATTCAATTTCCATTGATAACTAGATTCTTGGTATGAATCATATGCCATCTCTGCAGGGCATGTGAATATATAGAATAAAAGTCTGCATAAATGTGTCTTCGAAGTTTGGTTGGCATGTGATTCGTGGCTACTGTGCTACCATCAATTAGGAGCTATCAGCGATTCTACATTATTACTACCTTTTTCTTAGCTCAGAAACGACTGTTGAATAGGAAGAAAAAGAATCGAAAAAAAAAAGGGGGAGCGGGGTCAACATGAAATCATAGTATGAGTATATAAGATTTGAGAATGTGATCTAGAACTCGTCAAAACTCTGGAGTTTTTGAGAGATTTGTTTATATGGCTCAAGAGCATGTCTGGTATACAAAATTAGTATTGCAAGACTTAAGTGAAAATGGGAATGGAATATAAATAACTTGGACTTATAACATCTGGATCATATGTTTGGTATATGGATTAGCATGTAATGAAAATCAAATTATAATTGACTAAGTTAGGATAAACAAGCTGGCAATAGCAGTTAACTCATATGATAATGATGGTTCTAGTCTCAGTAAAACTAGGTTGAGATGGATCACCGCTTAAGTTGTATATATGCCACTAGAATTATGAAGATGCCAGTCACGGGCAAACTCTTATAAATGAAAAATTTTAATTTATAGTGATTGGATCTTGAAAAGTATATAAAATAAAATTTGTTTATGATGTCATATTATATACTAAAATAAAAAGAAATATTGCTTTCACAATCTATTGTAAGATTGTGAAAGTAATAATAGTTTATGAGTCCGCTGATTTTTGTGGGTATGATATATAATTTATGATTTGAATTCTTTATTATGAGGTAGTAGGATTAAGTGAGAATAGCAACACTGTAAAATGAGTCATATTATACTCACATAGTTAACGAGTAATCCTCAATTTAGTTTTTAATTGATAGTATCAGGTGATAAAATAAAATAGAAACAAACTTACGAGGACAGGACTTGTGTGGAGTTGTGTTCCTCCCAAATGCACAAGAAAAATTCAATTGAGTGTATGGATCAAACTACTAACACATTTGTAAAAGGTCACATCCATGTATATATTTCTGAACGAATTCTGTCATTTACACATTACTTTCTGCATATTACTTGCTCTTTCACATATAATTTAAGTGCATATCATTGAGTTTGGATCCTCTAAAGTGTAAAGTGCATTTTAAAAAGTAAAGTGATTCTAGCTGACCATTAATTAAAAAATCAATGTTGTAAATTGTTATAAAATACAAGCAAGTAGATCATCATTTATAAATTTGAGATAGTCTATACTATTTATTTTCTCATTAATGGTCAACAAAGTGCACTTTACTCTCTAAATGTATCTTGCACTCTAAAGGATTCCAGTTTATCATGTAACTATGGCTGAATTTACCAAACCTCTCAATAAATTCATTTAAACTTGCTTTCTAAGACCTAGGTTGTTTGCACACCAGTTGTTGTGTGGCACATGGAGAAAAGAAAAATAAAACTTGAAAAGTTTCTCTTAAGATATAAAAACAGAAAAATGTTCATTGTAACAAATTTTTTGGTATTGAATCCCTACAAAATAAATGTAGAAGGTTAAATTTATATATGAGATTTATTAAATTTAATAATGTGAATAATTTCAAGTAAAATTTTTATGAAAATAAGTTTAGGAGAATAAAGGGGTAAGTAAAAATAACTGGATTTGCGTTGGATCTTTTGAATGTTGTGGTATTCAGTGTGGGGTAGGGCAGACCGACAGGAGAGTCTAAGAGGACGCTGGCAGCAAAGCCTCCCAACTTTTCTGAAAGATAATAAAGGGCTGTTGTATTGTATGGCATTGCCTAGCTCATGTCTCAGCCTCAGGGTCTTCCTGCGCAGTTTGCACTCTCACAATTCGTACAGTGATTTTGTTGTCTTGTTTTTATCTCTCTCTCTTTTTCATACATTGTTGCAGACATTCATTGATGAGAATACTGCAGGTTTCAGTTTTGCAAAATCATAGACTAACCCTCATCTCTTTCCCTCTTCAATTATGACTGACTCATTGGCAAATAAATGAAAACGTATACTTTCCCTCCCTCTTCAGTTTTACTTTTGGTGGGTCAACCAGCCACTGGTTTTCTTTCAGTTCTTAAAATCACATACAATGATTCTGTTAATTGCTCTTTCAAATTATAGAATAAACGTTTTAATTATGTTTAGAGAATGCCGTCAAATAATTGGCATGTTTGGATATTGCTTATACAGATCTGTTGTTTTCATTTCATGATTCTTCATTAGCAGATTATGCTAACCAAATTGCATGATGATGATCGAGTTACATTTAAAGGAAAAGAATCAACATATGAAGTAGAAAAATACATTGTAATCTGAAATAATTCGTTTTGTTTTTGCATTTTTTTAAACAGGATTCATTAATTAAAATAATGGATGCTGATTGAGCTACATAGATTATACGCCTACCCTATGCCAAGTCATTGGATATCTATGCAGGGCAGTAATTCTTTTTTTTTTTAAAAAAAAAAACTTTCATTTTTGATTGTATAGTTAATATTATTCTATCGAATTAGGATATGAATAGAAAAGGAATGAAATGAAAAAGTCAAAAAAATTTAAATTCATATATATATATATATATTATTACATGTTATGAGCTGGACAAGGGAGTACCTCACTTTAAGTTTTAATTAAAAAAAAAAATGCTAGCTTTTAGCAAGCTGGTTTATGCTGCAAGAACCATATTGATAGAAAACATGGAGATACTCACTTAAAATTCATTTCACCTAGAAAAAGAAAAGGTCATAGGTCAGGTTAGGCATTGTTGAGAAGGGATTGAGACTCTCTATCAACGGTGATGGTAAGAGATTTCTTTGGTGGAGACTAAATTGTTTTCAAGCTTTGATATTATATGAAAAATAAAAATAGAAAAAAACTTGAATAATTAGGTTTCTCAATCTTATTATTTGTAGGAGTTGCACAATAAATACAAGCCTAAATAATTCCTAATCATAAGATAGTTGACTGCATATTATTCACATATCTAATATGTTTACACACTTGTTAAATAATAAAAAAGAATAATTAATTTAATATTTCTTCCCAAATTAGGGTAAATATAATAGATGGTTAAACTTGTTTTATAAATAATAAGTGAAAAAACTTAAAAATAAATATAATGCAACCCAAGACGAATGCAATTGCTTTATATGCGCGAGAGTTTGATCTAAGTTCCACTAAAATTAAAGGTTGGGAGTTTCAAATCGAAGATTGGCGAGCGATTCACACAGAAGGTTGGTTGGGAGTTTTAGAATGGTACTTGACCACTGAAAATAACTGGTTCAAGATCAGTAAAGGTGACGCGACAACTTTCAAACGTTAAAAACGGTGAGAATTGGATTAAGAGGAACTAAAATTAGGTGAGAAAGGTTGAAAAGGGAAATTTTAGTCCTACGTTCTGATTCATACGCTTGATAGAACGGATGTATATTACGGTTTCGGTTGAAAATAAGTAGAAAAATTTGGACCATTACAGTGGCGCGTGGATGTGCGTTAATTAGCAAGCTCGCCGAAGCTCCGACAATGCATGCAGTAGCTTACGACGGTGAGATTCTAGGAGTAGAACGACTAGAGGGAAAGAAATCTAACAATGTCAACACTGTCACGAACGAAGCACAAAAGAAAGAGATTAGAGGGATAATAATAGTGTACCAAACGTGTGGTAAAAGAGTATGATGTAGTTAATATCAATCAAATTCATTGAACTTTTATAACGCCATGGTTAGAAAGAGCACAAGTCTTTCTAAAATGTAAGGTGCTCTCAAATTGAAACAGGTAATCAAAGTTGGCCAAAAATATTTTTCAAATGCAATTACGGGTTACGCTACTTCTACATGCATGCTTAATTGCTTATAGTCAAGAAAGGAGGAAAAAATTATACTTCAAGATCCTATAAATAAATTGATCATATTTTTTTTTTTAAATAAAATTTTACAAAGTTTTCACTAAAAAGTTTTCACAAACTAAAATCACATTGCGACACCAACTTTCATTCAGTTTTTCAGAGGAAGAAACTCAAAAAACTTGACATGTTGGTTAATATCCCTCTCAGGTGGAAAAAGCTCAAGGGTATCAGTATCTTCATTTTCTTTGTCATAATGGTTGAAGCTTTCTCTGCTGGGTACAAATGGTAAATTATAACTCTGAGGGGTTAAGTCCCGTGCATTAAGTGTCGTGTCTTCTATATTGTGGCACTCGCCTCGCCTTTCCGCTTTGTCCCTTCCCAACACTAGCATTTCTCTTTCTTCAATTTGAGCCCACACATTTACTCCCCTTTCTGCTTTATCCAGTGAAGCAGGTTCCTGCAATTTTGCAGATATATATTAGAAGTTGGAAAAATGTAAAAGAAATGCTAAAGATAAGTAAATAAAGAAATATTAAAAGAAAATATATGGGGAGAGAGAAAGAGGTTTAATTCTTTCGTTTGGGAGTGGTTTCATTCTTTTCACTGGGTCCAAGAAATCCAGAATTCTAATATAAAAAAGCCCCAACAGAACGCAAGAAATATCAGCTTTTGAACTCCTTTTTCCATCACACAAAAGCTAATGCTGCTTTTCTTCCACACTTCTTTCTTTCTTTTGGATTTTTTTGGGTCTTATCCCTTGTTTGACCTATGCGTTGCGAGCAAATAACTAGATCCTACTGTAGCCCTCATGAATCTCTGATTAACGAAGCCAAAAGTAATGAGTTCACAAAAGAAAGAAGCCAAAGGTAATTATGCACAGACCTCTGCAAGTCCACTGCAGTTTGAAGCGGATGCCGACTTCCTTGTCTCTTTAATTTGATGGCCTGTCCCTATCAACCCTGTATAGCCAAATTCCAAGCAAAATCCCATATTCAGCTTCAAACTTCTCATCCTAGGTAAAAATATGCACATAAAAGACCACTCTCTTACGCATACATTCACAGTTCTAGAATTTGTGTTGTGCAGTGTAGGTGTAATGTATTATAAGATGGGATACGAAGTGTGTCTTTGTGCATATCCCTTAAATTGTACATAAATTTGTGCAGAAAAAGCATTAACACGTTGAAACCAATTTTGGATACAATTTAGTAGTGCGGAAGTAAAGATAAATTTAATTAGAGAAATGTTCACACGTTGACATAGTCAACAGATACAATTTAGTGGGGCATTGTAAAGTTTCTAAAATTTTATTTTGAGCAACATGCTAATATCAGACACGTATTCATATTAATTTGGGATACGATACAAAAATTTTATTATAAAATCGATGCATCAATCAAGTCATATTCATATTCATATCCATCCAAGCTAAGTTGTACATAAGCAAAGAGTATGGATTTTATGTAGGTTTTATTTTCAAAAATATTATTTCTTAAAAATAAAAAAATTATTAAATTCATAATAAATTATTATTATAATATCTGTTGAATTTTATAATTTAATTTATTGATACAGCCGAGTATTTTGTAAGATCCAAATAGTTGATTAGTTATATAGATAATATCAATCTTACAAGAATCTTTTGACCAACAAAAACCAGTAGTTTTGGTATGCAGTCCCCAACTTGTGGTGTTAGAACATTGTAATCACCTAGCTGTATACCTGCAGCCTCTAATTGCTTTTCTGAGCTTCCCATAACGTGCAGTTCCTTTTCTCTAGCAGAAGAAGCAGCAGTAGGACCAGCATCCATCTCCAAACGACGACGTTTCTGACGCTCTCTTGCTTTGTGATTCTGGAACCAATAGAACACATTCTTCCCTTCAATCTTGCCAAAACGACGCAGCTGTGAAGCTATTTGCTGGATTTGTTCTGCTGTTGGCGTCCTTGTGCCATGTTTATACAATTCTTCAAGATATAATAACTGAGCTGGTGTGGGACTCCACCTTGAGCTTTGCTGGGATTGCACATGGAACCCTGTGTTTGTTGTACTTGGCTCTGCCGTTGTGGGGATAGGTATTATAATAGCGAAGTGTTCAGTTCAAAATATGTTCAAATTTTATGGCAGACCCACATAAGGAAAAGAGCAAATGAATGTAAATTCATCACAGAAAAATGAAGCCCAAAATAAGAGAAATTGTAAGAAAAAAGTGGCATTCACCAGATGGTGAATTGATGATTGAAGGTGGGAAAATATAAAGCCAAGTCTAATGACCAAATAAAATGTTATGCACATAAAAAAGAGCCTAAGATATGAGAAACTTAAGAAAACTCTGCTTACCCAGATGGTGATTGAAGGTGATGAAATGGTTACAGTTAGGGCAAATACAAAAAGGTTGGGTCACAGAGGAAACTGTAGTGGTTTTGGGAGCTGCAGTGGGAGAACGAAGCTTGGAGGCATTGAATGAGACAGACATGTTGAGGCCAAAATCAGATCACTGCTGACAAGCTTTTTGCCTTGTAGTTAGACAACCGGGTTGTGTTGCAAAGGTGAAAATGATTTGCAGAGAGAAGAAAGCGCGTGAATGATGGAGATGAAGTTGAGAGGAAGGAGGGAACACTCGTTTATTTGTAGCTAGAAGAGATCAACGTTGTAGTAAAAGCTTTAGGTGAAGCAACAAGTAACAGAAAAAGTTAGTTGGGTTGTCTACGATGTTAACAAACAGGCCTTCCAATTCTTACTAATAAAGATTTGTTAAATTCTAAATTTATTCTCATAAAACAGGTTATACATTGTTTTGTGAATATTTAATAAATTTTATTTAGTGGGAGAAAACTTTTCTTATCAAATATTCAAATGATGAGAGAGAGATAAAAATACTCAAAGTCAATGTGTTTAAAAAGGGATTTGGTTTATTTGATCTTTTTTTTTATTTTAGTGATTTTTATTTTATTTCTCCTTAAAATTTAATAAATAATTTTTTTTTCTTTCACTACTTTTGATCTCTTAATTCTATATTTATTTTTCTCCAAGCAGCAACCGTATCCTTAGAAAAGGATAAAGACCATGAGGATGATGATATTGGTTTTCTTAAAGTTGCATTGTCTTGTGATTTTTCTTACCTCCTTCCTACAAGTACATGGACAAGCTACTTATCGCTGATTCATAGTGCCTAGTTAGAGTCTAGTGTCATGCCATTCACTCTTCCTTTCATATTGATCAAAAAATTATTGCTCGTAGATTTGAGATTTCTCCCTCTGTCAAACTGCTGTGTTTTAATTGTAGAAAAACGACAAAAAGCTACATAAACCAAACCTATTGTCTTAAGCGCTTGTTGGCTATGTGTTGTACTTGACATTGTGTGCATGTGCACATTGCTTTTGGACTATAGCAAGTTAGCAACTTGGATAAATATGTTTTTCTTTTTAACGCTAGTCTCATAAAATATTTATATTTAATTATATAATGTGACTCTTTAGATCAATTTAATTTCTACAAACTTATAAATTTAAGATTTTTATTTTTTATTAAATGAAAATACTATAAAAATAAAGAGATTATAACTTTCGAACAAAATACTATAATATGATAAGAGCAAACACTCATTTGGTTCAAAAAATTCAATAAAGAATTGCTCAAATAATCAATAACTCAAACTCCACTAAAGCATTTACTCAAAGCATAATGCTATTCATAAAAATTCTACAATTGCAAATGTTTACAACTACTATCTAAGTGGCTGGGTTGAATATAAATAGCCCACTTAAACATTTTCCTTAATGTATGTAGACATAAGGGCCTCTCTGCATAGTTAGGGCAATAGTTCTGTATGTAAGAAATTATTAAATTAAAAAAAATGGTGTCAATTATGACCTTAAACAATTTCACGCCAATGACAAAATATAAATGAAATTAAAACTAAAATAAACCCTTTTATTGTGATTATAAGGGCTAACCGCCCAAAACAACAAACAAAAAATAGAAAGACTATTCTCTCACAGGCTGGTTAGACCCAACCTTGAGGAATTGTTATGCTAGGAGATATAAATTTTTACAAAATTTTATGTTTTATCTTAAATTAGATAGAGTTCAAACTATATGATGTAAATCCTATTAAAAAGATATAAAATTTTGCGTCTCTTCGTAGCATGAGAGAAGTATTATTGCAGCAAGGATAAGGAGATGCAGCTCTTTTGAAGGGCGATCAAACACATGAGTTCCTGTGAGAAGAGAAGTGGCGGGATTTGCATATTAGTCAGTACAAAAATTTCCTTACCATCCAACCTCTATTTAATATATCATGAATGTAGCTAATGAGCTGTTGCTCAGATCCACACTCCTCTTCAGGGTTGAGACATTGACTAGAGAGAGAGAATCACACTCTAGCTCCACCAATCAATTATAAGCAACGTCTAAGCCACTTACACAAAATATAAAGCCATGTGTCAAAGGGGAAAATAATACATTACAAGTTTCAACACATATTTATGTTGGTGAGGATGCATGTGTGTTATACTGATTTTAATAAAATATATAAAAGGGAAACACTAGTTTCATGAATGAACATTTAGAAAGAGTCTCATAGATATGTTTTTATACGTATATATTTTGTATGCTTTCTTATATTTTTTTATATTCTCATTTTTTATCTTTTTTTTATATTTATATATACATATATAATATGCAGAACCTATATACACATATCATTTTTAAAAAATGCTTAAAAAAGCATAGATATCAGCTTTTCTATTTCACAATTTTATAACTATGTACCCCCAATTTCTGCTTTTAGTTGTTACCTTTGCGAACATTTTGTGAAAGTCTCCTTATGAAAATTAGAGTTTTCATACGTCTATATATATATATATATATTTCAATTTCTTTCTTTTATATCAATGTATTAAAATTTTACTGAAAATAATTTAAACTACTATATATATTTAATTTTACAAAATAAATTACAAGATTCACAAATTTAATAACTTACATTATAATTTATGAACATTGCATAAATGCACTTAAGTGAGACTTCCCTTTTGCTAAACAGTTTATATTAATTTGATTTTTGGATCTATTAATATAATAGCAAGTAACATTCTTTTTCTTCTTCTTCTTCTTTTTGTCTTCTTTTTTCAATGCCTTCATTGTCAAACCAGAATATATTGGTGTATTTATCCAACTCAAGCAATGATATTTAATCATACGTACTTTATATATTTCTTTTTTCATATTTTTAACTCTTTTTCTTTCTTTCAAATTCAAATTATTTTTTTTCACTCTATATGTGTATTGCGTATGAAGTTAAAATGTGCATAAATATCATTTTTCATCCAACTCTGTGCAATCTTTATTATCATTTGTAGTATCATAAAAGCAGGATTACGTGTGGAGCATTTTGAGAAGTACTCGTGCAATCTTATTGAATGTACCGCGAAAAATGTTGGGAGTATGAGGCACAAACATTTGCCGTCGGAGGCGTAGAATAAATAGTAGCTGTCCCTAATTCATGTGTTGTAGCAAATCTCCATCCAACACATTCTGTTCCCAAGTTTATAATTGTAGAAATGAGCAACAGTTGTCGTATCCCTGTCCCCCCCGACCTCTCACAACCTCATTAATATTGAATTATTGTGTTTTTTGTCATCATAAATTTGTGCTATGCTTTGTCTACTCTATCACTCACTGAATTTATAGACATATTTCATCTTTTCACTCTATCAGACGCATACTCTCTACTGCATTTGAAATATGATAGACAAGTTAGTTAACAGCCTACCCCTTCAACGTTCTGACGAACACCTGCTTTCTGAGAATTTATATCTACATCTGTGTAAATATACATAATTTTTTAATGGGTAAAATTTAATCATTCTAATTTTTAAAATTTTAATTTATAAAAATTATAAAATTATTTTAAAATGTTTTCTTTTGATCGAATTCAGAGTAATATACTCAAAACATTCAACTAGTAAAAATTGTAAAATGATACAACATTATATCACTTTGATTAGTTATGAGTCTGATTCGTGCTGCCCTGCTGGGGATTTTCTCATCTTCTCTAGAATCTTGATCGCGCAACTGTGAGTAATGCCATGGTCTGTCCTGTCATCGGGTAAAGTCTTTTTGATTTCACTGACTGTTGGAGATGATGCACAGAAAATCAGTAGTGTGCAACACTGTAGACTAGAATCCAGGAAAGCTGCACAAATGTGAAAAGAGAGTTCAGATTAAAGAAGCATTAAAGCCCCTTATTCTCTTGTTTTATGTGAAAAGAAGTTGACAATTGACAGAGCAATGACCGAGATCGCAAATTATAATGGAAATAAGGAAATTGTAGCTTCATATTTACGGATAACATATTGATGATAAAATTAGGTGCCAATATTTTGCTTCCTTTCTCCAATCAATTTGATCAACAAAATATACAGCTGTTGTAATTGGAGAAAGTGAACAATTGAGGAGCCTTAAGTGGGTCGAACCATTCAATGCAAAAACCTAACAATGTACTTTTTCTTTTCTAACCCAATACTGATCACAAAAACAATGTACTTTTTTCTTTTCTTGAGACGGAATCATTTAGTTTATTTACGATGAATTGGCAAGGCATCGAGGGTACTGTATGTAGACTTGAATGAACCAGTGAGTCAACACTCAACAGCACACGGACGGGATAGGAATGAACATAGGTTCAGGTCCAACATGTTAGGTGTGAAATCAATATTGCTAGACTTTCAGTAGTAAGTTATGAACATAATAATTTGGGACGTTCTCTAGGAAATATACCAAGCATCATTATTTCTATTTTCCATTTAATATGCACAGTGACTTGCATAATGTTACACTTAATATTTTTAAACAGACATTTTACTTATAACATGTTATTTGAGATCGATTTTTAAATTGAATATAAAATTTATACAATTTAAGATTGATATCAAATTGTACGTTATAGATAAAATGTTAAAATAATAATGCTATGCACAAAAGAGTCAGTGTCCAACTTTCACCGTATAAAAGTTAGTTTGCCAATGGGCTGTTCCTAGCGGCAGTGGTACCATCTGTGAGGTAAGAGATCCTCAGCTGGAATCACATGATTCCTAGAAGCCAAAAGTGGAGGCAACAATTTAAAAAGTGATAATTGAAGTGTTAGCTGTATGAACAATACAACAAGGGCCAAGGTGTAATGAAAAAAGAAAAAAGGTAAAAATATATACAAGGGGAAAAGGGCAAGTTGCCTTGGGAAAAACTGCGTCTTTCTTTCTTTGTAAAACTTGTTCAGTCCACAAGACGAATTAAGTAAGCTCTTTCTAAACGTTTAAGAGAACTTTCCTTTCATAATTGGTATGTCTATTATCTCCTTAAGTTCAATTTCCCCTTATCCTCACAGAGTCCTATAACTAGCTGTAAAACTAGACTCACAGCAATGGCACAGGGAAAATCTCTCCAAAAAAGGCATGTCTAGAAAAAGTCCTATAGCATATATGTCAGAATTTCTCAGTTATATTGCCACAGCGCCAATGCCATCAGACAAAGAATCTCAAGATATTTGGAATGATGAGAAGACCAGAGACTTGTAAAGAAATTAAATCCTTCCAGCGACTACTTTAATTACTCAACTGGAGGACAAATGTCAACTAAAATGTTGTGACAATCACCACATCTGTTGAAGAGCAAAAGATGCTAGTAGATTAATTGGATGATCAATTTGTGTCACATGGTAGAAGAAGATCTTTTTCAAGGTAAAGAGGAGTCAGAACTAATGAAAAGCAAAGAAGACATTAATTGAAATAGTGAGAACAGTTGATTGAGGATATGGCCTAATGGCAATCACACATTTTCCTCGGAAAAGGAGTCAGCAGCGTTCACTGAAAAGTGAAAACAGATTTAGGGGCAGTTTGTTCAACTGAGTCTTCTTACATACCTTTTCTTACTGATGAAAATTGGATATGCCTTGCCAAAAAAAAAAAAATTGATATAAATCACTTTGCGGAGGCTTTTCCAAAGGCCTGTTTCTGTTGTTAATTTTTAAAAAGTTACACAAGAAACGGACCCTCATTAACAAAAGTAGGGTCATTTCTAAATTGAGGACTCAATCTATTAACCATCCCAATGCAGCTAATGTGAAAAACAAAACTCAGTTCTTCCAACCAGTGTCCAGGAAAAAAATTTAGTTACGGGCTACTGACTTGTTTGTCCAGTATTGGTAGATCCTTCGTATCAATCAAAGTCCAGAATGCAGCATAGGAGTATATAAATGAATAAATCAGCAGAAAAACAATTTGGCACCATTTAGCTACAGTATTTTGCACATTGGTGATAATAAAAAAGTAGTCTATAATTATTTTCAACTATGAGTATGCTACTTACAACAGTTGATATCATCATGTGGTCAACCCATCTCGAAAAATTTCTCTAGTTCCCTGTTGAAGAATGGTACCTGCTTGAGGCCACTCCAACTCTAAATAATGAATTAGCATACAACTTAGAATTAAGATTCTTCCTACACTTGGAGATAAGTACTAGTTATTCATTTGATAACCAAGATAACTTCCTACTCCATGAAGGCTCAAGAAGACCAGACAAAAATATTACCTGGAGGCATGCATTCCAAGAGCTGTGGAAGGAAGCGAACTAGGCACATTAGCAACTGTTTCAGCAAGATGCAGAGATCACCTGATGAGAGGATCAGTATTGGAGTAAATATAATTATTGGTTGTACGGGGTTTTATTGCCTGCGAGGAAAAATTACACAACATAAAATTAGTAGAGAATTTCTGAGTAGTACCATGGATACTACACTTGATGGGTCTCAAGCACGCTAGTCAGTCTTTGTTGCCATACCCGTCCGAAGAAGATGTAAGTAGTAGGTTGCTTTTCATGCCTATGCATGTTTAGTCTCTGTCAAAGCAAATGGTGGGTGGGGTGCCACTTGGACCCCACGGACAGCTTCCAGCGCTTTACGATGATTCATTGTACTCTGAGGACTCGTGCATGCCCATAAGAAGTGCAGGTCAACATGAATACCAGCAAGAAACTTCTGGTATCAGTTGGAAGTCGCATGCTAAATAAAGCCAATAATTCTGTATTGATTAACAAAATATTTCTATTTTAGTTTGTACAATCTGGAATGTATTCATCTTCCACCAAACATGAAGAAAAGAGGAACAAAAAAAATTAACATACAAGCATGTGCAAATGGCACTTGACCAATGACTTAAAGATGGTGTATATGTCAAATATTTTGCCACAATTAAATTTAGGATCACTTCTATCCATGTTTTAACTTGTTCCAATGAAGGGAACTGAAACAGAATTCCTAACAGGCATTTATAATGGGTAACTATATCCGATTCCCTGCTGTACCTACATAAGATACGATGGCAAGTACCTCAAGCAGCATGATGTGAGTATAGCGAATGGGAAAGCTAGATGAATGATAATCAGGTTCCTTTTATGACATTTTAATCCAAGGTAATCAGACAGGGTAATCTGTGGTCACATAAAAGATTATGAAATGAACTGATAGGGGGATACATATATAATATCACAATATTTGAGCTTAGACACTATGTGGAATGAAGCATTTCAAACACCCAAAATACCAATTCGAGACCTTTGACTGATGTTTTGAGCTCCGCCAGTATTTCCTGTCAAACTTCTGGTAATTTGGCAAACCATAGTGTATCTCAAGATAGGTGACCTATTTTGTCTAATTACTAGACGTACATGTCATATAATAGTAACCAGCATTGCCAAAATCATAGGTACAACAATGACCCAAACTCTTGAGTGAGCTACAACCGATACCATATAAGCAAGTCCACGGCAATAAGCAGAAAAATTACGTTGGAAGAAGACAATCAATTCTGGATTTGCTACAACTGAGTACCCAAAATTGTCAAAATTGAGTTTGAGGGCCAAAAGCCCATTTAGATGCCTCCTCAACAGATGTACCAAACACACGTTATCCTCTAACTTTGGTAGTAAATGATTTTGGTAACTTTCTATATGTTTTAATTTTGCTGCATTTCTCTCTTGCAGTGTGGATCCAACTGCAAAATAGTGAGATAAAAAGAAATTAACAAATTTAGGGACTACGAATGTCTAGGATCCAAATTATTATTTGTACCAATGTCAATTGCTCCTCAAACAATTTGATTCAAAATTGAAGTTTTGCTCATTCAAGGATTGAGGAAAGCTTATTGCATTTCTGACAGCAATTGCTTCAACCATGAGAGGAGCAGAAATGGATCCTCCAAGCCAAACTAGAGATAATCTACCTCTGTTGTCCCTCATAATATACAAATATGAAAAGAAGGCAGACCATAGTCTAGTTTGCGAGGCACTGCCGCATATGATTCTTCTTGGGCTCTGAATGAATTTAACATGATTTGTCTACAGATGTCCTTATGTCTACGGTATCTGTCTGTCTCCCCTTTAAATTACATATATCAGATTTTGCAAAATCTTTGTCCGTACAGTATTTCGTATACATTATACAAATAATTTGAGCTTTATAAATAAAGTTTAAACAAGATGTGTGTATAAATATACAATTGATTACTTTCTTTATTTTTACTAAATATCTTAAAAAATTTATTTAAAAGTATACCTTAAATTATTTCCTGAAAACTGGATTGCTGAAAGATGGAGATATAGCAGATAAATTTGGAGGTTGCTATTTTGGGTATTAGAGACCACACAATGATTGTCAATTAAATGAAATTGGTGCACGTGAAAACTGGGGCCACTAATGAGTTGAAAAAAAAGTCTAGTGTTCATATTAACCTCCCATTCATATTAATATTTATATATAAAATTTTTACACATATTTTATTATGCTTTTATTTCTTTCTTTTACCTATATGTGGAAAGATTATTTTCGTATCAAACGTGTAGGTTTAGTTTCATTTTTATAAACATAAAGAAATGACACCATAACTTGTACATAAATTATAATGTGCACAAAACATTTTTTCTTATGAAAAGAAGGGATTTTATTTTTTAAGAAAACAAGAGATTTATTCTCATTTTAAACTCCACTTTTTATCCATTAATTAATTGTGCACCTTTATCATTTGATTATTCTCAAAACCCTACCTATGTCTAACATCAATTACAATGACAAGTCACATGCAAATAACGACAACAAAAATTTATTTCATGATAATGATGATGATGACAAGTTTGATGTGGACTCCGGAGTTTGATTAGAATAAGTAGGCCACATGGGGTTAAGCTTTTCATCTGCTCCAACTTATTTAGGCTCCATCCAAGTAATAGTAAATTAGTAATTGTCTAAACAAAAATAATATTTATATTTAATTTTTTTTCTACAATATATACACAAGTTTATTTAAATAAGCGTATGTTTGGTACCTTGTTTAAGGGGTCTAAACGGGATTCTACACTCCTAGAACCAATTTCTTCAGTAATTTGTGTTGTTCAGGTTGTATAATTGATAAAAAAAAAAAAAAAAATTCAATTATACTCGTACATGATTTAAGTTTACTATTTAGTCCTTATTTCAAATCAATTTTTGTCATTTTACATTCAAAAACAAATTAGTAATTTTATTTAAATAACCAATTTTTTAAAAATTAATTCTAAAATAACATATTTAAATGCAAATTAATTTTAAAATAATCAATTTTTTAACATAAATTATTTTTAACTCAATTTTATTTTTTTCTTCATAGTTATATCAAATGGATCCAAAGTTTATTTTGCTGAGGCCAGTATCTTGACTTTTTTCATTCTATTAAGATTAGCTATCATTTCTCTCTTATTAATGATCCTCATTAAGGAAGGCATTGTTCACATCAATTTGGTGAACATGCCAACCTCTTGAAAGAGCAATACTGAACACTATCCTCATAGTAGTCTGCTTGACAACCGGACTGAATACCTCGAAGAAGTCTATACCAGCACGTTAGTGATACCCTTTGGCCACTAACCTGGCTTTATGCTTTAGAATAGAACCATTGGGGTTGTATTTGAGCTTGAAAACCTATCGGCACCCAATTAATGATCTACCATGGGGCAAGGGAACCAAGTCCCAGGTATGATATTTGAGAAGGGCCTGGTATTCTTCATTCATTGCCATTGTCCATTTTATGCTTTTCAAAGCCTCATTCACAGTAAAAGGTTCAGTTGTTGCCAAAAAAACTCTAGGATTTCGGATGCTTGATTTACTCCAGGTAATCATGTGATGCACATTACCTTGCTGATAGACAGCAGCAGAACCAGCAATATGTGGCATTTCATTAGACAAAAAATTAGTAGTCACAGGTAAGAGAGTAGTTGTACTATTATCATGTAAAGCATTCTCAATGGGTAGATTAGGATTTCGTTTAGGAACAAGAAGGATAGAGGCTGAAGGTAAGGGTGGACAAAAGTCATGAGAAGGTGAAGGGGAAGTCACAGAAGCATAAGGGAATGTGTACTCATCAAACGTCACATCTTTAGATACGTATAACCGCCCTGTAGAGTTGAGACATCGATAGCCATTGTGATCGGGACTACAGCCAATGAAGACGCAGGGAGTGGATTCAAACTGGAATTAAGGTGAGTTATATGGACGTAAGTTAGGACTTGTAGTTAGGTTCAATATGAAATAGAACTTCTAATGGGGTTTTGTTGTTCAAGACTGGGGTGGGATGTCTGTTGGTGAGATAAGTGAATGTAAGGAAGGCCTCATCCCAAAACAAGAGAGGTAATGAGGCTTGGTGAAGTAGAGTCAAACCCATTTCGACTATATGTCTATGCTTCTTTTCCACAACACCATTCTGTTTATGGGAATGGGGGCCAGCTAGTCTATGTAGTATCCCTTTGGTTTTGAGAAATTGAGAGAGTTCGGAATTCCCCGCCCCAATCTGACTGTACAGCCTTTATTTTGTACCCTAGTTGGCGTTCAACTTGCGTTTGGAACAGGACAAAGGTTTGTAGAGCTTGTGACTTGACTTTCAAAGGGTAAATCCAAGTGTATATGCTAAATGAATCAACAAACCTGTTCCATCACCTATGAACACCTGATCTGAACCTTTGTATGAAGTTTTAGCAGCCAAATTTCCTTCATCATGAGTCAAATGATTTGTTGGCCCAGAGTCAGGATACCATTCTTGCCCAAACACACCATCACTACTTGCTAACATTGCTTCCATGTTGTTTCTGTCACCAGCATAGTTTCCATGATACTGACCTTCATAGCTCTGTCGATTTGAAGATTGATTTTGATAGTTCCTTGATTCATTTCTAGGAGTAAAATGCTGATGAAATCTGAGGTTACTATCTCCTGACTCAAATTTTCTGCTGAAATGAGTGTTGCTTCCTGAGAATCCTGAGTACATAGGCTCAGGACCATAAAATTGATCATCAAAACGGTAATAGCGATTAAGAGCTAAATGTCCTTATTTTCCACAGGCCTGACATGACTGAAAATTCCTAGGACTGAACCTTGCTCTTCCTCTTCCCCTCTTTCCATAGTTTCCTTTGAAAGCACCTCTAAAATTTCCAGTCACAAACCGACTGTTATGATAAGGACCTCCATGATTAGAACCTTATTGGTTCTATCTATTCTGAATTTGACCATAATTGCCACCAGAATAATCTTCTCTCTCCTTCTGTATGTTAACACTAGTGCTAAAATTCGCAGTCAAGACATCTACTTCTCTCAATTGTCTTTCTAGGTGTGTTTCTTGTGCTAACAGCAAAGCCTCTAGTTCATCAATTGAGAATTGCTCAGGTTTAATCAAAATTGTCATTATCAAAGGATCATACTCGGGTGGCAAGCCATCAAGAATAGATTCAATAAACTCAGAGTTACCAATAGGATTACATGCAGCTGCAAATAGATCTACTACATTTTTCATCTTCAGAAAATATTCCGTTATTGACATCCCAGACTTTCTTGTGTTTTGGGGCTGAATCTTGAATTGCCTCACCTTTGCTCTTGTCTAAGATGCGAAGTAAGCTTCTATTCTTTCCACACTTCTTGAGAGGACATACAACCTACCATCCATGTAAGGACTAAATCCGACATTGATGATAGAAGCCATGACATCAACAACTGGTCCTGGCGTTGCCAATCCGAGAATTCTTTGTTCAGAATATTCCTTTGTTCATTGTCTTCAGTTACGAGGTTTGCTGGAACCGAATCACTAGACAGAAATTGCCCATAGTAGAAAATTGTTGTAGTCGAGCTTTACTGACACAGTACGAGAGAAAACTACGGAATTGTTTTGGGACATTTGGATCGAGATCTCCTACTTGTACCATGAACAAGATCTGATACAAAGTTAGTGTTAAATAGTTTGTAAATAAAAGGAAAAAAAAAAGATAAAGTCTCGTGTTGAAAAGATTTTAGATATTAAAAATTATATAAATGATAATAAATAATTAAGATTAAATTATAATATATAAATTAAATTTATAATATAATTTAAATTAAATTATTAAATTAAAGATATTTAAAATTTTTAATAAACAACTGAATTTATAACCTTCTTGAGTACAACATTGCAGCTGATCACAGCTTGATAACAGCTAGCCAACACTCTAACAACCCTCAATTAACCTGTTCACGTGTCACTACTAATCTGACTAGGCTTAACGACTTGCTGACATGGCCTAGCAGACTCTCCAACAGATATCAATGTAAAGAAATTTAAGACATCAACTAATTTATCAAGTTATTTTGACATATAGAAAATGAATAACTATACTTTAAATAAATTACTTATGAACTTAATATTTAAGAAAAATGTTATTCACACTTTATTTTTGATATATATTTTTTACAGTTGTGTAGTGCAGTGTATTGATTTAGTGGGTCCTATGAAATTTAATGATTTAAATTTTATATTATAAAAATTTAATAAAAATAAAATTATAAAAATTACATGATTGAATATTTAAAGATAAATAAATAGTTCTTAATTGCTAATTAATTTTAGTAATAGTAATTATTCACATTAATTATTATTTTAAATTTTCTCTACAAACTATTGTTTATATATAAGCCCGAGCATCGAGTGTACGTTTCTGTAAAATATATGTAGTTGGATGAACAGTGGCAAAACTTGAAGACAATTTTTGAGGGGCGAAAAGGTACTCATTGATTAATATATAAAAAAAATTTGTCATGCATGATATACTAATTTTTAAAACACAAATAGTTATAAAAGTACACATTAATAATTTTAATGCTTATACAAAAATACATATTGACAATTCCAATATATAAGGTAACATATATTTTTCTAGTATGAATATTAATTATAACATGAGAAAAAGACACCATGAATTGTAACTTCCAGCTCTTGCAAGGTTAAAAGTTTTATTTCCAAAAATACAAATACGTATTATTTCACAATTACAGTTCAATAAACATGTAACTAGCTATTGCTCCTCGAACCCTCTTTAAACTAAAAAATCCCCAAAATTAAATACTTAAAGGAAATTAGTTTATTTCCATATTCCAACTTCCATGAACGTACGTCCCATCCTTTATGACATAACTCAAAAATTATAAATGTACAAGAAAAATATAAAAAAGTGAGAGGTGTACTTAATGATTAAAGTGAAAATTAATGCTTTGTGTTTAAAGAATTTGGCTATTAAATTACAAGAAGCAATGTAGCTTTGAGAAGTTAGAGTACGACAAAGAAGATAGTATGCGTTAGTGGATTGCAATTCAGGTTGGGTCAATAATAAACGTTGATCGGTCACATAATTTTGAGTTGAAAAATTTTCATCTGATATCGACCAAAATATTGAATCAAGTAAAAATTTTTGGATTGGATTGGGTTGTCGTCGGGTCACGGTAAGGTCGCAGGTTGTAAGAGTGCTCTTAACAGCCTCCTTATGCTTGGCTCCAGTCTTGAACTCAGCAAGGTACCTATGTAATTGCCCTTCATCTTAAGGTAGAAGACCTTGAAATCTCCACTCACCAGCAGAAGCAGAAGGAATAAGGAGGAAATCAAGAAACTTAAGGATCTCATCACAAATGTTGGAGAGCTCAACTATTTCTTATTGGCTTCTCTCGATTAGCCCTTTTCATCCAAATCTCTTAGCACTTCTTTAGTTGAGTAAAGAAGAAAAAGGGCATCTAACAACAAAAGAAACAAAATAACCTGGGATTTGCTCCAAGATTCCTTTTTTCTTTTTCCTATCTGTTCTAGGCGATGGTGCCAGTCCTAGGTTAGTTTCTTTCTATTTTCAATCTCACACTCACCCTTTCTCGATTTCTCTTAGCTAGTGATTAATGCTTTCACTAGTTTCTGGGTTTCTGATGTTTGTTTGATTTTGATGCAGAAAAATTTTCATTAGAGGTTTAGCAAAAGATACAACCTTAGATAAGGAAGCTTTTCACTATTATGTTTTCACTAGTGTACAGAGTCTTAATTTTAGGAATATCAAAATGGGTTTGATTCGCCGGATTAGCTTGTGCCACCCTGTATAAAAGGCGGGTTAAGTTACTTTATAGATAGTCTATTTATTCGTAGGTAAATTAACCTGTGGGTCAATACAAGTGTAGCAGGCTAAACCCATGGGTTTTAACCTATAATTAAAATGAAATACGTGCCTAAACCTAAATCCCTATCATAAATGATTCATAGTTGAAGATAAAGAATAAGACAATAAAGATGATGTGAGTTATTACTTTTACTTATTTATTATAGTTATTATATTGATATTACATTTTAATTACTATATTAATGTGTGTATGTAATTTGGTGATACAGGTAAATCTAATTTATAAGAGTTAGAAGCCAATTGTGAACTATTATTAGTATTATGAAATTAAAATTTGATTTTGAAACTGAATATTTTAAGGATAGCTTGTAATTTATGATTTAATTTAAGACTTAATTAAATTTGAATTATTATTTTTTAATTTAGAATATTATATTTAAATTATAATTTGATTTAATAAGATATTTTATTTGAATTTTAACTATTTTTTCTTTTTTTTAATTATTAATCGATTAACTCGCTTAATCCACAACCTATCATGAGATGAGTTGGGTTAAAAATTTTTAACCCACCAATTATATTGGCCAGCCTATCCCGCCTTACTTAATTGTAGACCTATGCAAGCTGATCTATTTTGATAACCCTACTTAATTAATTGTAGACCTATGCAAGCTGATCTATTTTGATAACCCTACTTAATCTGAAGGTGAAGCGACTAAGAAAAAACTTCAAGCATCCCATCATCTCACTCTATAACTAGATGAAAGGGGGATCGTACAAAGCCTCTAGAGTCTTCTAGATAATACCCCTTCTATTTGGAGCCTCTTCAGATATTATGAATGCCAACAAAAACCCAATCGGTGTGAATGTCAATACCTCCTTCAGAGTGTGGACCTAGACATGCTAGTCAAGAAAAAAGACATTTTTATAAAAAAAAAAAAATTGCATAGAATTAAAGCCAGAAAACATATACGAAGCACTAGTCTATGCCACCTTTGCTTTTTGAAACTCACGAACTTTGAAGTAATAAGTTGATATTCAATCAAATCGGGTTCAAAATGGGTTGGCTATTTTTCTAACTTGTAACCGAACCAATTTTAGCTTATTTTAACCTGTAACCCTCTTGAATAATTTGAATCGAGTTTGGGCAAGTTACGGGTAGGCTGCAACCCCTAGTATGTGTGGCAGTTTGAGGCAAGAAGTTTGCATACATGAAGAGTGAAGACTTTATTTTACTTTTTTCTATTTTTTTATTTTTCAGTTTTATATATCATTTTTAAGTTTAAAATTAAATATTTAATATGAATTATATTATTGTGAATTTAAATATTTAAAAAAAGTATGTACTTTCATTTTTTTTGTGAATTAATTTTGAAAAGCTATATTACTTTTTGGACAAAAAAATGAAAAGACAAACCTAAATTTTACCTTATAACAAGTTTTTAAGAGAAATCTCCAATGAAAATTTTTTTTTGAATTAGTTTTGAAAACCTATATTACTTTTTAGACAAAAAGTGAAAAGATAAGCTTAAATTTTACCTTATAAGTTATAACATGTTTTTAGATGAAAATCTCAAATGAAAATATTTTTTTTGGGGGTGCCCCTGCCCCTCGTCCTCGTAAGCTCCGCCATTGAGGATGGCGTAGAATGAAATCCTTTAAAAATAAAATTAAAAAAAAAATGTTTGCCGTCAAAGAGGGAAGAAACACTGAAACAGTAGTACGTACTTAGAGTTTGTTTTATCAATGCCCAGTAAATTTGAAATTTTGAATGTAATCCGGAGACAGCGGTTATTAATACTGGACAGTACGTCCCCCACCCTCACTACCAAGCAACGCAATAGAAAAAATTTTTAAAAAATGTACATAATTATATAAAACAAAAACAAAACAGATGACAAAGGCCAGAGCGGTAAGCGAGGCAGTGATGGCGTATAAGTAAAAGGGTACGGAGTCCGAAGACTCTCAGAGAGTGAAAATTTAAGAATTATAAGAAGGTTCCAGGATTCAAGGGTTAAGATCATGTGATTACACCCATAAGACAAGGAAACACCCAAAGTTTTTGGTTTTTTGTTTCTTTCTCTTCCTTCACTCTTTGTCTAGCTATACCTCTTAACTACCCTCTCTGGTGTGCCACTCTACATGGTCGTTTTCTTGATGCTCTGAATCTAAGCAGCTACTGCTTCAATGATAGGTTTCAGATCAGAAAAAGAAAGGACTAGAGAAAGGAGGATTGGAGGTGGTGCTAGAGCTGCAATTTTCTTCTTGTGGGTCATCTTAGTTTTCGCTTTAATAAGTTTGTTCTTATCCATTCGCTATGAAAGAAGCAGCAGCAGCAGCGGCAACAGTAGCCATTCAATTAGGCCTCATCCACCTGGACCACCTCCAAGGCCAAGGAGAGAACGTAGTTTCAGCAGGGCATCAGTGTTTCATGCACCGTCAACTACAACTACAACTCAAGCTCGGCTTGTGGCCAAAAATGGTGATGATCCAAGCACCCTTTATGGTGATGACAAAAGAATAATTCATACAGGTCCAAATCCTCTTCATAACTAGCTAGTGGCCAGATTAATTTCATAGAAGGAAATTTTATTTGGGTTGCTAGCTAGAGTATTTATATTTACTGCATGGTAGTTGAAATTCAAGTGCAAGTGGATTTAAGATTAAATCTCTTGTGCTATCTCCTTACTTTTTCTTTTTTTGCTTCTGCTACATATTTTTGGATTTAGAAACTAAGAATTTGAGCATAGCTTTAGCCTTTTCAGAGGGGAATGTCTGATGAAATATTGGGTTACATGTGATTTGCATTGTAGCAATTGGTAAGGAGGAATATTGGTGACAGAAATAAAGAGGCCAGTGCTAATGCTTTCATTTCTTCTTTTGCAGTTCTTAAGTTTTTTTGTTGTTTTTTCTTTTGGAATATCTCTCATTTTGTTGAAACTAATATCTTCTAAATATAAAAAAAGTTAAAGTCATAGACTTCTGTTAAGTTAATTTTTTCATATATAACTTGAATTAAATTTAAAATAATTTATTTAAAATACCTCAATTTTTATCAGACCAACTCACATTCTCAGTTTCTTCTTTTATGTAACCATCTGTCAAAGCAGCAAAAATATCATGTATGGACAGGTACCTCATCATTCATCTAGTCTTCTTCTTCTGCTGCTGATGCAGTCCTGATTTGCTGGTGATTTCTGTCATGGCCACGAAATAATTATATAATTTTGATGAATGGGATGCACATGCACCTGCTAATTAGTACAACTACGCTATAATTCATAGCTTCCTGCTGCACTGCAAAGTCATTGATTCAGTGACTGAGTAGACCCTCAATTTCGTGGAATTTCCAGCATTCAAAGCAATGCATGTGGGTTTAGAATTCTAAATTCTAAAAGCAGTGAATAAGAAGACTAGTTTAAAGATCCATTCAAACTTAGGATAATGGAGTCAGTTTCCATCATCAGCATTAATTAATAGGCTGATTTAAAATGATCTGTCACATTAATTTTTTATGTTGAATTGGGCATACCGCATTGAGTGATAACGTTAAGTCCTTCCACATGTTTTTAACCAACTGTGTAAAATTTGCTAATGTGATTTTATCATTTCAAAACAGCTTTTACCTTTCTACCTAATTTAAATATAATTTTTTGATAAAATTTAAATTTTTAAATTTAATGAATTTTATAAATTAAATTATAAAATTTAATTAATTTAATAATTTTCACATCAAATATAAATATTTTATTCTTACATTTAATATAAAAATAATTTTTCTTTAAATAAAAGCCCAATCAATAGTTGAAAATAATTGGTAATTAAAAATAAAAAAATATGCTTTCCTAATTTAAAGTTTGCAAAATCTTTACGAGAATAAGTAAATTTAATAACAAAATTTTTCAAGTTTTTTGTAAATTTAATTTATAAGGAGATGCATAAAAACAAGTTTTTATAAAAAGAAAAAAATAAAAAAATATGCAAAATTTTATGTCTACAAATACCATTACTCAAAAACAAATTTATAAACAGGGATCGGTGGCAGCATATTTACTAATCTCATTGTCTGCTATGGCTTGGCTTCTGCACCTAAGAAGGAAAAGAATAGCTGGGCAAAGCATTGTAATTACTGGGCAACATAGATACACAATTACAAACCCAAAATTTAAAAGTGTACCATTCGATCAACAGACTGTGATCCAGTTACCGACTAATCCACAGCAAATGAAGCATACCGTTGGTTAGACAAGTTTCAGCGACTTACTATGGTGTGTGAGCTGAAAGAGACTGTCTGTGCAGGCAGTAAGTATAGGGTGGGACTAGACTCGCTGGATTGATTATTCCTAGAGGTTTCATCTGTTTTTGACTTAAATGCACCAATGATTTTTTTTTTTTTTCTCAAACAGGATGACTCTCTCTACGGCCCAACACCATTTATCGAGGTTTAGGACACTGTACCCTAACCAGTTGAATAATTTTGTGGCATAAAACATTTTGTATTAAGCTCTCTCTTTGGGGCCCTCCCCATATTATTCCATAAATGAGGCATCCCATCCTAATGAAAAGACATTATTCACCATCATTCAGTTCTCAGTGGACACAATAACATTTGGGGAAGTCACTCGAACCGGTCCTCGTCCTGTTATGCTTATAAAAAAAACTTTTTACTAATTTTTTATTTTAAAAATTTAAATTATTAAATTTATTAAATTTTATAAATTAAATTATAATACCTACTAACTGAATAATTTATCTTAAAATTTATGAGTATTTAATATAAAAATTTTGAGAGAATTTTTTTCCACTCGAACATGCCCATTTTTCATAGTAAGTGCTTCGCATTTTTCTCAATATATTAGTTGATGTTATTTTTATTAACAAAATTTTATTTCCAAATTTTTAATTTATTAAATTTTATAAAATAAATTGCAAGTCTCAACAAATTTAAGTGTCATGAATATTTTATGAGAATTTAATAGATATTTTTAAGTGGGAGTAGTTTTCCTGTTAGTTTTTCCAAGTGTCACCTTCCGACAAAATAAAGTCCAAGAAGTTTAGATCTCTATATAAAAAGGCAAATAGAAACTTCCTTGAACGAGCATTGTCAACTGAACCCAGAAAACCACATCCAAAGAAATGGCTAGAGAAGAGATTAGATATTTCTTCTATTTTATATAATTGAGGTTTTGATCATTTCAAAAGATTCTATTCAAGGATTTAGACCAACATGTGGTTTTTTTCCTTCCTCAATTCTCTCTACACAAGGGAATGGAGTTTTCCCATGAAATGAATGTTTGCTGGGAGCCATATTGTAGAGAGCACACACATAAACAATAAATGTGAGTTAAAGAAGCAGTGATTAGAGTGCAACTACCCCATCTCTAGTTTATTGCCGGCACCCACCCTACTCTTTCCTGTATGTCTTGCTACTTGCTGGCTTATAAATATATGTTCCCTCTTTTATTTTTTACTCACTTGGATGGGCTGCATCTTCAACTCCTTCAACATTATTAGGGAGCACCATTTTCACCCTTAATATGGAGGCCATGATCAATACAAGGGTCCCACAGTGGATGGCAAGCTGGATGGAAAGCTAAATTCTACTCCCATGAATAAAGACTCCATTAATGTTAATCAATATGGGTCACACTCACACAACTTTACAATGATAGCTTCAAAAGTGATGATTGTTTTGGTATTCAGCAATTGGTTGTATTTAATGCGGAAAATATGTCTTCAATTTTTTTTTTAATTTTTATAAAATATTCTTACATTTTTAAAACTATAAGATTAATTCTCACTCGCAAAATTGTGCCTATCACTGTCTCTTAAACATTTGAACTTACACTTATCAGATTGCACTTTCTCAAAAACTTAAAGATAACTTGATTAATTAAGCTAATTCTTGAAGTTACCTTCAAAATTCTTTTCTCCTAAAAAAATCTAAATATTAACTAATGGTTAGAGAAGTTTCCCTCCTTCCCCTTTCCCTCTCCCTCTCCCTTTCCCTCTCAAACTTAACAGCCTACTAAGAGTAAATAATTAATGTGTTAAAATAACAGAAAACCTATTTCTATAAGGCTATTCTCAATAAAGACTGACACCTTACTTTTAAATTAGTTTAAATTTAATAAAGTTTTAATTTAAATTTTATTAAGTGAAAATTATAATAATGTAATGACATTTTTTATTATTTTAAAATTTTTTATTATTATTTTAGCTTTGAATTTATGACTTTACGCATGTATTAAATAATTTGATGTGAAAATAAAATGTGCAGGATCTTATGAGTTTTATAATATGAATACCAAAGTCAAGCTGCAAGATTAGGAGACATAGACCCATGCACTACAAAACAAATGAGTGCAACTAAAATCATGCTGAAAAGCCATTGATAAGTTTTTCAGAAGGAAACGGATCCAGTGCAGTGTTTGACAAAGACTTTATGGAACTTTACTCGTGTTTATAATATATTGGTAAGTTGTTTATAGGATCGATGTTATGGTTCAATTTTGTCTTTCTCCAATGGGGGATCTTTAAAAAAAAAAAAAATCCTTTAATATTATTATATAACTGTTTAGGTGCTACCCTCAAAATTTTAACATAAGTATCAGGTAATCACACTAGGCTGCCAATAAACTAAGAAGAAAATGATATAATCTGTGGACCAAAAGAAAGATTCATAGAAAAGACCATAAAATAAATGTGGAGAGTGGTAACTGAGTCTAGGAGGAAAAATCAACAATGAGTGCTTCGCACTTTCTTTTTTATTTGAGATGAAAACCATTTTAAAATATAGCAACAGAGTATGACAAGTCAAAGAAAAAAAAATAAAGAGCTGTTCTAGTTGAAGAGCGTGCAAATGGCGCGGCGGTGGCGATACTACCCCTGAGGTAAATAATTGGAAAGTGGCAAAGTGAGCTCCTTGAGCAATTTTCTTTTTTTTTTTTTATTTGTCTACACAGTAGAAAGGCCTGCAATATACTGCACGGTAGAGGGAATTCGGAGCTGATAAACTCAAAGGTTGTCTCTTTCTTCAATTTTTACTTCCTGCTATTTCTTTTATCTTTGCATTGTACGATATCTTTGTTAAATGTCAATGAGATTCGATGGCATGTGATGATGAATTGAGATGATTAAACCCAGCAATGTCAACTTTTATAAGGCTAAAAAGAGCCCAAATCATGCTTTACTATTTGCTTGTTTACTATTGTTTCTCCCTATCACAATCAATTGTGATTGGTTATATCAATTACCTATAATTGATTGTAATCACAATTTAATTGAGATGAATTTTAACTACATTTAATTGTAATTAATTATATTATTTAACTATAATTGATTATAATCACATTTAATTGATTATAATTAAGTTTAATTGTAATTAATAATTTTTTAATTATAATTTGTAACTAGGAATATTTATAATAATTTTCTTTTTTGTCTTTTGTCATCATATATGAACAGGCGTTAAAGCCCCCATCTAAACACAAAGGGTATCAAAACAGTTAGGAACATACAACAATTTTTTGCTGCGGCACTGGTTATAAGCTTGACCCTAAACGGTGGCAGGAGATTGACAACACCCAGTTCTTCATCAAAAATTATTTTTTATTCCTATTAGTTTAGCCACTATAACCAAAAAATGAAGGGAAACATAGTGGCTGGTTAATGAAAAGTAACAAATTATTTAACACCTATAAAAAATTCCTTAACTTCAATTTAAAAATTTGAAAAAAAAAAATCTAATTTCATTTTTTCATCTTTTGTCGTAGTATATAAATGGGCTTAGAGCCTCCTTGTATACCCACACCAGAAAATACATTCTTCATTTTCTACATTACTCATGTTTGATCATTGCCAGGAGCCGTCTACTTAATATAGGTGAACAAGAAAATTACAGGTATATATCCAACCTGTGAGGAAATCAAAATTCTGTTGATAAAATGACAATCAACTTTCAAATACAATTAGATCAAGTTGCCGCCTTCATTACCCAGTCACTCAAGCTGTTGTTGTGCAATCTGAATTAGAATCCCCCATGTGGGCATAGATCGTTGCTATCATTTTCTGTGTGCACTGAACATACAATCTGAGTATGGCTGAAGGAAATGTCACCAACAAAATTCTCAGTCCACCTTATCTGAAAGCGGACTAGTGCCATTAATGCAAGTGATAGTTGCCGGCTGGCAAAGAGCCATCATTATGTCCTTGATGTGGTTAATTACTTGCAGTTTCTCTCTAACCACACACAATAGTGGGGAAAATAAAGCACAGATGATAAGTTAAGACTTACATGAAGTAAAAACTCATTGTTGTTCCAGGCCAATCACCAGAAGTCTTTGCATGAACAAACTCCATTGTTGAAGTGATGAAAACGGATCTTATCTCTCATAATGATCTCTCTTAATGAAATTCTGGAGACGAATTTAAAGAAACTATGGCAATCATCACATGTTCTCAAATTTTTCATCAATCTGATGGGGCGTTCAGGCCTTACATTGATCAGCGCAAACACTAAGGCAAGCTTCTCACTGTGAGTGCTCAGTATTGCTTCCTTTTCTTCCAACTCCACATCATGAAAAACAGAATTGGTCTTTGGATTATAACCCATACTCTTCATTTGATTAATTAAATTGTCTAGCTTTTCGTATATAATATCTGACTGTGGGTGTGAAGTCTCTCCCCGATAGAAAACATGAAACTCACCATTTAACTCAACTGAGCTATAAGCAGCTAATTTCCTAACACCTTTCTTCCTCATTCTCTTCCTCACCTTATTGACAAAATCCCACCTCCCAGCTGATGCATACATGTTTGACATAAGAACATGGTAAGAACCAACATCAGGAGCTAATTCAAGAAGACGATCTGCCGCATATTGGCCCAATTCTACGTTTTGGTGTATAGTACAGGCCCCCAAAAGGGCTCCCCACACTCCTGTGTCTGGCTCGATAGGCATGCTTCCGATGAAGTCATAAGCTTCTTTAAGACGGCCAGCACGACCAAGAAGATCAACCATGCAAGCATAATGCTCTTTCCTAGGTTTGGCGTTCTTATCATTCGATTGAGACATTTCATGGAAATATCTCCATCCTTGGCTCACTAGCCCAGCATGGCTACAAGCAGACAGAATCCCAAGATAAGTTACAAAGTTTGGTTGCAATCCCTCCTTCTTCATTCTATAAAACAAAGTAAGTGCCTTTTCACTCTCCCCATTAATAGCATACCCTAAAATCAATGTGCTCCATGAAATAAGATTCTTGTGAGGCATTTCTTCAAACAATTTTGTTGCCATTTTAATATTACCACATTTCACATGCATGTCTAACCTTGCATTATTAACAATTATGTTGCAATCAATCCCTTCTTTTCTTGCAATAACATAAATTTCCTCCCCAATTTCCGGACACCCCAATTGGCCACAGGCTGAAAGAGCACTCACCAAAGTCACGGCATCGGGCTGAGTTTCAGCCGCACCCATTTGTCGAAACAGAGCAAGAGCTTTTTTGCCATGTCCATTTTGTGCACAGGCTGCAATCAAAGCGTTCCAAGCCACTAAATCTTTCTCAACCATTGAACTAAACAATAAATCAGCTAAATTCAGTTCCCCGAATTTCACATACATTATCATCAACTCAGTCCTGGTCACCGTAACAAACTCGAACCCATATTTCACGACCTGGGCATGGGCCGTCGAGCCAGCACACAATTCAGTCAGCTCTGCACAAGCCTTAATCACAAATGGAAAGGTAAAGGAATCGGGAAGAACACCCAGCAGGTGCATTTGCCTGTAAATGGAGGCAGCTTCAATGGCAAGATCATTTTTCACATAACCTTTGATCATGATGTTCCACAAGAAAGTTCTCGGTTTATGCATTTCATCAAACAGCAGACGGGCATAAGACATGTCACCCAATTCTATGAAGCTTGTGAGAAGGTTGGTAATAAGGCTGTTCTTGATAGACAGGCCTGAACGGAGGAGGAGGGCATGGATTTGTTTGAGCTGGTTTGGATTGGAAGAACATGAATGCAAGAGGGTGGTAAAGGCTTCCTTGGTTCGGGGTATTTGTTGTTTGGTGGAGAATTTTTGGGTGTGAAATAAAGAGGAGAATTGAAGAGCTGGGGAGAATAATGGGAAGAAAGGGGGAGTGAAAAAAATCTTGGTGGAAACTAGTTTAGAAAGCATGGCATCGTAGTTTCGGAATTAGCAGGGAAATCTTTTTTAGTTCACAGCCCCTTTCATGTGCGTGATGTGACTGTAAAATGTCCATCTTGGACCTTACCCATCTGTTGTTTTTATTTTTTTGAATTTTCTTGCATAGAGTCAATTTTTATGTTAGATTTGTATATGAATTTAATTTAGGTTCTTTTGTTATTTTTATAAATAAATTTTTATTTAAAAATTTAAAAAATAAATTTATTAAATTTATATATTAAATTGATTTATTAAATTTATATAATTTATGACAATTTTTTGTCATTAATTTTTATAGACAAACCTTATAGATAAGTATTAGTGTAAGAAAAAACAAAAGAAAATTTTATCACCATATAAATTATGAGATTAATATGTGTCCTACACTTATCTTTTAACTTTTTTAATTAATTTTGGTGATCATATTCTATTTTTATATTATTTCAATTATGTCTTTTACACTAAATAATTTATTTGTTTGTATTATACTTATCACAACTTATATTTATCTTTTTTTAAAAGAGAATACACACTCAATTTTTCCACATATAAAAAATTCTTAACTGGATTATTCTAACTAAACTATTAATTTGATAGATAAAATATATAATTTAAGTGCATTTAGTCTTTGAAAAGCATTGAATGCATTAGTTAATTTTGATTATTTAAAACTCCTTACTTTTTAATCTCTTGACTTTCAAAATTGTTTGGGTTTGATTTATATATTGATATGATACTGATAAATGTTTAAGTCATAGATATATTCTTAATTATTTGTTTAATTAATTTTGAGACTAACAAAGTTTCTAATTGGCCACAAAAAATTTTTTAATTACGATTATTGACCTCAGTAATTATTTATTTAAGTATAGTAAAAAGTTGCCTGGAATAATGAAAACCTCACAAGTCACAAGGCCACTAGATATAATTTTATTAAATTTTAATCTTTCAAACTTAATAAATTTAATCCTTTAAATTTTTAGATAAAATTTTATAAAATTTAATTTATAAATATAAATGAATAATTAAATATATCCATAAAGATAATAGATTTACTAAATTAATATAAAATCCACAATTCAATCCGGACAGATAAAAAGACAATCAGGCCTTAATTGGACTCCTTCGTTCATACTTTTCTATTTTTCTAATTTTGTTATTTCTGCAAACGTGTGGGCTATTTTGTTATTTTTTTTCTCTTCTCTAAATAAATTAGTTATTTATTTTTCAAATTAAAAGTTATAAAATTTTTATTTAAAAATCTTAAACCATCAATAATAAAAAATTTTACAAAACTTTTTATACTTTAATATTTATAAATTTTAAAATGAATTATTAATTTATTAAATTTTATAATTTAAGTTATAAAATTAATAATTTAATTTTTAAATAAATATTTTATAAAATCCTATTTATAAAAATAATAACATTATTAATTTTATTTAATTTTAAAAATTAACAAGAAAGATTCTAGATGTAATATTTCATATTTTTTTTAACGAGCTTTAATATGGGTATATAGAATTACATATGCACATGATACAATAAAAAATAAAATTAAATATTTTTATTTTAAATTAATTCTTATTTCTAGTTGTACTATACCGTAGACTTGATTCCTTACAAATAGCGTTTCTCTTTTTTAACTCACTTAAATGGGTTTAAAAATTTGAAATGAATCGATATAGGTTAATAAGTGATAAAATTTGATATTTTAAATTTAATTTAAATTTTTATTTTAATATCTTTAATATTTCGGAAAGTTAATGTTAATCTAGTAAATAACAGAAGATATTTCATAACAGAATAAAAAAAATTATCAAAAAGCAAACAATAAGAATTTAGATTTTTTAATTTTTTATTTTAATAATTTATTTTATATTTTTAAAATTTAATATATATATATATATCTTATTTTTTATATTTTTTTTATTTTTTTTATAATTATATATCTATCACACTCTTTCTTTTTTAATAACAAAATATACATATCCTCGAAGGCGTAGTTTAGTGTAGTGGCCAAGATTTTAGAACAGCACTCAGAAATAGAATCTTGGATATCAGCGCACTTCTCTCCTTGCCTCCAACGTGTTTCACAACTGGAAAACGACCGCTTAGATATTATTAGCACTAAACGCCTTCGTCTGGCTGGCGCGGTCACACGCGCTGGAGAAGGACACGCGGAAAGCTTCTTCACTGACCAGCTATGGCTGCCCAGTTGCAGTGTAGATGGTCGTGGAACAGAGCAAGCTATTCTGATTCAATTTCACTATCTTCATCTTGTTCCTCTTCTTCATATAAATCCTCTTTTCTCAATTTACTTCACGCCCCGCATATAAGACGATATTGTCTCAAAAATTGCTCTTTGCGCCTTTCTTCTTCCCTTCCTCCTTCTTCTTCTTCTGCTTTCACTACCTCGGATTCGGGTCCCAGATTGAGCAAGGCCATCAAATTAAATGTTTCGGGTTCTGAAGGCGAGAACCTCAGCAACAGCCCGAAGAAGGAGGTTTCGTCGATCCCTTTGATTCAAATTTGGGCCCAGAAGAGTAGACACTTGAGTTTCAAGTCTTTGTTCGGAAAGCGGTCTCTTTGGCGGAGGATTTTATTCGCATCCAGGAAAGTTAGGAGCATAATTTTGCTGAATGTCATCACTATTGTTTATGGTAAGCTTGCGTCTCTTCCTTCATTCTGTTGCGATTTGTTTTGCTAATTTGGAAATTAGGCATTGGGTGTGGGATGTTTAATGTTCTTGCTTCTTTCTGTGGTTCTAATTTGATTTCTGGTGATTGTGGATGCATATTACTGATTGAGTTAAAAATCCGTCTGTTCCTTATACCTGGTTGGGTTGTTGTTTCTACTCTATGTTGCTAGACCAGGAAAGATATTTATTTTGTGCCGGGTACTGCTTGGGATATATAATATTCACAGGGTGACATGATTTCTCATCGAATATATTATGATACCTTTCGCCTTGAAAGTTTTGTCAATTTTGAAAGAAATTAGTTCGAATTTTAGTTCATTTACGATGTCATGAAATGGCGTGGTCATTTTTAGAAGCGTTCTGGGTTGTCATATTCATGAATAGATTAAGATTAGGAAATAGTTCTGCAGCTGATGAATTGCATCTTACTGCTTAGGTATTTCCCTTGTCTTTACTGTGAGGTAGAGGCTTTAGGCTTGGAGAATAGATTGTGAAGGGGAGTCCCTCTTCTCATCAGAAAAAATGTGTGAAAGTTTTGGTGAGTTTCTGCACTCGTCAGTTGATGAATGCAATGTGTGTGTCTTATCTAAGACAGAGAAAAAAAAAAAATGGATGAAGCTGAAATCTTTGTGTGTCTGTTAGCTTCGGTAGTTAATTCTTATAAATTGTATGCTTATGTCCTGTACTTTGGTTGACTTTTTTACTTTCTCCGTGCCTTAATGATTAGAAACTGGAAAGTTGCTTAGTGAACCTGTGATGGGTAAAAGCTAATGAGTATGGAACTAATAACTATACATATTGCTTTGTAAGATGCAGGTTTGCCTTGCCTCTTAAAAGTGTTATGTATTTAACTGGCCTTTTCTCGGAAATCTAGATATGGAGATCTGCTCTATAGATTGGTACAAATTGGAGAAGGCTCGTACATTTTGAATATAAAGTTGTTGCTTTATAGTTCATAATCCTATGCTGGTTGATCACAATGTAAGGTTTTGGAACATATCTGAAATGAGTTGAAATTTTGTTCCATTTTCATGTTAGGATCAAGACAAATGAATGTGGTGCTGTGTTGGCATATGCTGACTTTCCTATGGGGGCTTTCTTACCAGATTCAGTTCTGGTAACCTCTTATGGAAAATTATATGATGAAAAGAATATTCGTTTTCTGGTTTTCTCTTGAATTGGCAATTATGTAAAGGCTTTTTTGAAATAAAAAGAGTGAGTTAGCTACTTGTCATGAGAAAAGGGTTCCTAAATTGAATATTTTATTAATAATATTTAATATTATATTATTATTATTATTTTATTATTATAAATTAGAATTATATTTTTAATTTTTATTTTAATATTTAAAATTATATAAAATAAAATAAATATAAATAAAATATAGATACTTATCATTTATTAGTGAAAATTGAACCTTATAATTGACTGCATGCTACAAAGCACCAGGATGCCATTTCCAGCACCATCTTCCCCCTTTTTTTTTTAATTTTTGGGGCAAAAACCCTTCAAGACAGCAACCTGCATTTCGAGACAGCATGTTCCCCTCAGTTGTTCAGTGGCGTTCCTTCATTACCGATCAGTGGGTTCCCCTCTGATACTTCTTCACAAGCTGGAGCAACTATTGAAGCTATGGGAAGTATGGCTGGTTGCTGAGGCTTAACTGCTAGGTTTTCCTGATACACAAGAATCCTTAATTGGACAAGCTTGGGCATCCTTTTAGGTTCACTAATGTGTTGGGTCTTAGCTGCTTCTTGTTTCATTGCAACAACAACAACAACAACAACAAACTGAACCTTTTCCCTTCTTGTTTCATTGCAGACCCAAAAAATTTATAAACCTAATGGGCTGCTTTTATTACAAAAAAAAAAAAAAAAAAAAAAACGAGCTTTCAAAAAATCTCATTAATAAAATAAAATCATAACAAAAAAGGTCAAAAAGTCTAAGTTCTCATTAAACATTATTTTTAATAGTTTTTTCAGAATTATATTAGTTATATATATATATATATATATATATATATATTATATTGTTGTACCCAGCCATACTCGTACCCCAATATTTTAGAAAATTGCTATACCATGTTTCGTACTGTTTCAAATGCAAAACTCGTATCTGTACCTGTGTAACTTAGATTGCATGCCTTGACATTGTTTTGATGTGCAGCACTGTGGGGTTGGTCAATCTGTAATATGTTTGTAAGTTGAATAAGTGAAATATGAAAATACCATTTCTTTCTTAGCAAAGAACAGAAAAGGTGACGATCTAAATTGATAAATCTCTTTGGAGTTGTGAAATTTCAAGTATTTTACTATTGCTCAGTGGCTTGGTACTAAATGTGGGATAAATTATATGTCTGTACCTATCTTTGTTCACAGTCCAGAGGCTTGCATGCAGTAGTCTTTTCTTATGTCAATCTTTATTCCCTTTTCTGTTAAGTAATTATGAATTCATCCACTAAGATGTCTGTACCTATCTTTCTTCTTAGTCCAGAGGCTTGCATGCAATAGTCTTTGAAAATATTCTTCTTTGTTTTAATTTTTTGTCCTTCTATTTCTAGTCTCTTTTTATGGTTGCCTTATTAAGCTTTTTGTACTGCCCACTACTGAATTCAAATAAAAAATTTTATTTTGATGTATAGCTAGTAACATTCCAGTCATCAAAGAGGTTGAGGCAATTACGAATCCAGCAGCTTTCACAGTTGTGCGTTTTGCTGTTTCTGCCATTCCATTCATCCCATTTGTACTGCGAGCTTGGGGAAATGTTCAAATCCGAAATGCAGGCATAGAGTTAGGCTTCTGGGTCAGTCTGGGATACTTAATGCAGGCCGTTGGACTACTAACCTCTGATGCTGGGAATGCATCGTTTATATCTATGTTCACTGTAAGATTATTTGATTTCTACATAATAATTTATACTTTATGAGCGTACTTGAAGGTGTAATCTTGCATATTTGGATGAATTTAACAGGTAATTGTGGTTCCCTTACTTGATGGCATGTTAGGAGCAGTGATTCCTGCTCGAACCTGGTTCGGAGCTCTCATGTCCATTGTAGGAGTTGGAATGCTGGAATCAAGTGGCTCTCTTCCAAGTGTAAGTGCTATCTTCATCATGAATGTTTTCCTTCCTTTTTTTCTCTATTCGTAGTGGGGTTTTGATATAATATGATTGTGATGAAGTTCTGTGTAAACGATACATTAATTATTAGCATGATGCTGATAGCCATCTTTTTTTCTTTCTTCTCATATTAAAATATTACTATTATTATTTTGGTGCTGAACTCAGGTTGGAGACCTTTTGAACTTCTTAAGTGCAGTGTTTTTTGGTGTTCATATGCTAAGGACTGAACATATATCCAGAAGCATTAAAAAGGAGAAGTTTCTGCCCCTCCTAGGATATGAGGTTAGTTACTTGTTTATGCTTCAGTATATATATACGCAATATATACTGTAATAGATGGCATTGTGTTACACTCATGATTAATTTGAACTTATCAAAGTTTCAATCACAGATCTGTGTCGTTGCTCTGTTTTCTGCAATATGGTATCTTTTTGGAGGTTGCTTTGGTGGCATTCAACATCCTTGGCCATCATCTTGGAGTTGGACTATGGTTAGGAATTGGATGGTAACCTTTCCATGGATTCCTGCACTTTATACAGGCATATTTTCAACTGGGTTATGCTTATGGGTGGAGGTAAAGTCATCAATCTTGGTACCCTCTTTCCCTATTTTGAGAATTCTTCATTCACCATGCAGTAGGAGTCTGGGATACATGCCGGAATCTCGAATTTGAAGATTGAATAGCCAGAGATTCAATTATTATTGATTTTATTTTTGAGAACTGGATTAATTATTTTTAGAGTACACTTCAAGAACTTTGCCATCAGTAAAGTTAACGGCCTACAAGTTGGCTGAAGGTGAGGTGTGTGTGGCTGATCCTTGCACAGGAGAGAGATCTGGAGTCAAAGATATAGAGAGATAGAGCAGTAAAGTAATGAGAGAGTTGGTTCAGCCATGTCTCCTAGAGTGTGAAGGGAGAATCAAACGAACCTTTAAAAATATAGAAAAGCACAGCTCAAGCTTTAATTATTGAAAAAGTTCACAGAAAACAGAAGCTTAATGAAACAGAGGGCTTGATTCAATATATGCCGATCACTGAACGATCATGATAATTGCAAATACCTGATAACATAAACTACCTAGTGTCCAGATTAAGAAAAACTTCCTACTAGATCAGATAAACTAACACTACTAGCCACACTGTATCTACAGATAAGATAAGCCGATAACTACAGGCTGTACCTGGATACAACCAACACTACTTTATCTCATAACAATTATCTATACATGTGAAGCCACAGTTAACCACTATGTTTTCTTTCAAAGTTCTAAGCTTGCGAAATTAAATTCTGTAGCTCAAAACCTGCATTCTCATGAAGACACATCTACATATGCAGAAAGTGTTAACATGTGAATTGTAATTGCTCTAATTGTTGGTAAAAACAGATAGATTTGACCACTGTCAGATTTTCAGGAGAAAAAAAAAACAATTGGTATATGTTGCTGCAGTTAACTTACATCGATACAGGGAAGCTGTTGGCACTCACCTATTTATATATCCTCAAACCAATTGCAAATCATGTCCTTTTCCTTTTTTCTAATTTTGATATGTTTATTTGTTAAAGGAATAACTCCGCCTATGTCCTAGCCAATCTCAAGATCGGATAATGAAATAGAGTTGTGTTACGTAGTCAACTACCAGCATGAAACTTTGTCAAATCTTTATAACATGGATCAACGATACATTTGTTAAAGGAATATTGCATCTGCTTGATGAATTGATGTTTAAAACAAATGGGAGTGAGAAAAAATAGATCCAAAGAGAGAAAGAGCATCATACCCATTTTGCGGAGTAAGAGAGTAAAATTTTATGCATGGACTTGTGATCTCAGAGGAGTTGGAAGCCAGTATGTGGCTGGCAATGAAATAAAAGAGTTGATGCCATTGGTAGGACAATGAAAAATGGATAGTAAACTCAGGTACAGAAAGGTTCTTGGTTGGGAAGGAGCTGAGTGTGTGTTTTCTCTTAAACGTGTTTTAGTGGTCACATACATCTCATGTGACCACTTCTGTTACACTTCTGTCACGAATTTAAACTGGAGGTTTTATTTGCAAAGTTTACATTTATTTATGGGTTTTATTGCTACATTAATTACTTTGAGTTATCTTCAAACGAGTTAAAGTTGAAGGGAGTTTAGTGCAATTTAGCCTTTTTTAGGAAGAGGTGATGCCATGAAGTTTGTGCAGGTGAGGGGGCATCATAACTCTGGTAACTATGATCCAAAAAACATTGTTTGCAAGTGTCAGATCTTGCTGTGGCCTAATTTGTGAGCTCTCAAGGAACGGACTATCTCAAAGGCTTAAGCTGTTAGATAAAAGTCTTAAAAGTCTTTAATGTGCCCTTACATGAAAGCCTTTTGGGCTTGAACTTTGGACAAAGACTATTAAAGAATAACAATCCCAAAAACTTAAACTGTTAGATTGAGGCCAAAAATGGTTTTATATCTCTAACATTAGCTTTTTCTAAGGGAACTTGTGGTTTGAAAAGTTTCTAAGTGCCTTGTTAATTGGAAGGGTGCCTTATACTTTTTGAGTGGGCAGATTCCTCCTATTCACCTATGTGTTCAATATTCCTCTTTATTACCTTTACCTCTTTCGGATTCCAGTGGGAGTGGCTCATAGGATAGATAAAATTATGAGGCACTTTCTTTCGTCTGGTGTGAGAGAGCAGAGAATCAATCATCTTATTGTTTGTGAGGTTCGTTGCAGTCCTAAGAGTGGAGCTGGTCTGGGTCTTGGTGACAGCTAAATGACTATGGTGTTTTCCTGTAGAGACTACTTCCTTATGGCCCCAGTAATTCATCAGTGTAAGTATGGTTTAGATCAAAATGGGTGGGATGCCAAGCATGTAACCACGGCAACTGATGCTAGTCCTTGGAAGTTTATTTCTCAGGGCTATGCTTCTTAAAGGCCACTAAATTCCTTGAGTTTGGGGGTTACTCTCGTACCAAGTTTTAGGAGGACACCTGGGCTGGGAATCTTCCTTTTGTATATTTCCTCGCCTCTACTGTATTTCTTCTTTGTATTATTCTTCGATCAAATGCCCCTATTATACTTAGGGTCCTGGTTTGCTCAGGATTTTCACTTTCTCAGGAACATGAATGATAGAGAAACTAGCAAATTAGAGTCCTTCTTGTAAATGTTGACTTTACTCATTTCTCCACAAATCCAGGTGGGAGATTTTGGACTTTGGATTCTTCTGGTTGGTATTCTTGTGAGTCCTTTTTTCAGTTTATATAGAATTCTCGTTTTACCATAAATGTGCGCTTGACAAACTCATTTGGAAGTAAAAAACTCCCTCAAAGTTTAAGGCTGTTATCTGGACAGCAGTACTTAATAGGATTAACACGAATGAGCTGTTGCAGGTTACACCTTATACAGCTCTTTCTCCTGATGCGTGTTAAGAAGAGGTGTACTTTAGAGTCAGTGGTCCACTTATTTTTGCATTTCAAATGGCTACTTTCTTGTGGAATAATTTGTTTGGGGATTTTGGGTGTGTACCTTACTTTGAAGCTGTTTTTCATGGACCAAATCAAAGGTTTTAGAAGGAATAAGGAGGCCAAATTCTAATGCAGTGGCAGTATATGATATTTTCGGATCTAGATCCCCTACCTTTGGAGATCCCAATGTAGGGAATGTAGTAAGAGAGAGACAGTAACAAAATTACGTGAAAGAAAAAATTAGAGAGAGAAACAACTCAGACTCACAAAATATATTATAATGTAAACTGGAGAAATATAGATAGAAAGTTACCATAGTCAAGGAATAATGAAGGCATATGATCCAAATCCAATATTTTCTGGTGTTCTTGGCTAGAGTGATCACTCAGAATATTTAAGGCTATCTTGTTGTCCAATAAACTGTTATGGGATAGGATTGGTAGTATGGCTTTCTTTGGCGCTATGCTCATGGCATTTTTAAGGGGGTTTTCATCTCTGATATGCTATGAGATTGGACAGCTTTATTACGTTCTTTATTTTTTGTTCCATGTGATCTCCATTGTTGGGGATTTTTAAATCCTCCTATTAGTTGTACTAGCACTCTTTTGTCTCTAATTTATTTTCTTTTATTATCAAAATAATGAGTCGTAATAATTGATTAATTTTGTTGTCTTAGCATCTGGCTGTGAAGTTCAGTTTTTCATGTTTTCTCCGAGAGAGCATATTTATAATTGAGAAGTTTCATTTTTCTGGCTATATTTCTAAGGTAGGATTTTATAATTGCAGATGGCTGCAATGCATGATGTATCAGCGACAGAGACTGCTATAATTTATGGGTTGGAGCCAGTTTGGGGTGCTGGTTTTGCATGGTTTCTTCTTGGTGAAAGGTGGGGCGCTAGAGGATGGATTGGTGCTGCCTTTATTCTAGGTAAAGTAACTTGTCTTATTTGTGTTTATGTTTTACATTCGAACGTTCTACTTCTTCCTGTCTCTTAGATAATAATTCTTTTATCAAAATAGAAAAACATTTAAAGGTACTTTTGATTTTTATTTTGTGACTAATTCTTATAAATTTTTTCAAAGACTTCAGTTTCATATGGTTTTGTCTTGATTTTAAGAGGTATATATAAAATTTGAGATTATAAAATCTAATTTTGTATGTACCTGGCAGGGGGAAGCTTAACCGTGCAGATATTTGGATCACCATCTCCTAGTGAGTCTTACAAAGGAGAAAAAGGAATTAACGAAGGTGACAACTTACTTGTTTCTGATAAACAGAACAGTTTCTCTACCGCTCCTGTAATCGTTAGTTCAGGAAAAGATGTCTCTGATTTATTGAAGGAGAAGTAGCAGTATCCCTGGAAACATTTCTTCCCTTCTCTGTGCCCTTCCTCATTCCTGAGTCGGTTCTTTTCAGAACTTTGTAAATATGTAGTTTGTAAATCAGCCATGATTTTGTCAAGTGTTGGAGGCCTGGTGGCTTTTTGCCCCTTGTAGATATACATGAAAGAGTACTAACGCAAACATACATTTAGGATCCAGGGTAAGAATTTAGTGAGCTCGAGGAAGTTTGTCTGGCATATGCTTCCGTTGCACGTTGGAGGGAGTGTCGGAATGAGTAGATTAAATGAGGGAGCGAAAGCTATGTACTCGGTTATTCTAATCTTATAGGTGTGGTTATATGTAACTATATAAGTTACTCAATATGTGTAATTTAAGTAATTTAAGCCTTTTTTTGCAAAAGCTTTATACTTACCTATGGCCTCTCCCTTTAGTAGTAAGCTATATACTCATTATTTTGATATTAATTAAATTTATTAAATTTTATAAATTAAATTAGGAGTTTAATAAATCTAACAGATTTATTTTAAATTTAGGGCTGTTCAAGTTTAAATTATTTATGTACTAAATTTTCTGATTGTATATCAATCTGCATCGTCCTTGCAATATAACTCACAAACAGTTTTTTTTACTATATCAAATATATTAATAAAAATAAGATATTAAATTTAATTAATTACATAGTGTTAAGACAAAAATATCATAATTATAATTAGCATAGCATTATTTATATAAAATTTTCATTGAAATAAGAAATTAATAGGTTGCATCAATGACAGTATCATAAGCTTTTTAAATGAAGTGTGCCTGCCAACCACAGTTTAATTCTTGGAGGAGTTTACCATTCTGAAGGCATTAGCCTCTAGCCGCTTGTTTCAGTAATATTATTCATCTAATTGTATTTTCACACTTTTTCATTACAAGTTCTTACATTTTCTCTTTATTTAATTTTTTTTCTTATATCTTTTTTTCTCTAATTATATTTCCAGCTTACACATTAACATTGTACCATCATCATTTTTTTTCTTATTTAATGGGATGAAAACAACAGTTTGGTAGACTAAAAAATTGTATATAAAATTTTTTTAAATTTATATCTTCTAAAATATAAAGTAGATAAGTAGATAATTATTATTAAAAATTAATAATATTAATTATTATAAATTATAAATAAATAAATTATAATTTATAAATTTAAGATAATTTATATTTATTATTTTTTTAATAATAATTAGTTATATGAATTCGTTCATCACATAGTGTTTATTTTATAAAATTTTTCTCGTGAATGGCTAAACATTTTCCTATTCCACTTGATTTTACAGCCTGTAACATCAATACATTCCAGTTGGGCAGCACGATTGCAATTAAATATTACCGATGGGACAAATTTATCCTCAATAATTTAATTTATGAGTAAATCTGTAATTTAATTACCGACAAAAAAAGCTATAATTTAATTGAAAAGATAGATCGCACCGACATTTTTGTCTTTGTCAATTTCCAATCTTGTTTTAATTGATCTGTTGTCTAAAACCAACTATATAATATGGACAAGGGCTTATTTTGCGCAGATCATAAATATTAATTTAGCATTGGCACACTGTTCCAGAAAAAAAATTTAAACATTGACACACATCCAAATGTAATTCAGCCGTATAAACAAAAGAAGTAAGAGTTAGCATGACATAAGATAAAATAGGAGTGTCCATATGGATTGGATTTTAAAATAAGTTAGAAAAAAAATAGTTTTAATTAGAAAAAGCTGGGATTAAAATTTTTATTTAAATTCAACTAAAAATATATGTGAATCAAGTTTTAATCAATTGATAAATTTTATGTATATTTTAATTGATATAAACTCACATTAAATTTAATAAGAAAAAAATAATTACCCACTAAAATATAAATATATGGCCACAGATGGGATTGTTCTGGATTAATATAGCTTGCTATATATAACTGAAAGAAAAGCCCAGAAGTTCCAAAGCAGTTGCTCCCACTGCTATCAAAGATTTGAAAATATAGAAGATGGCTCTAATCGAGAAGGTAGAGGCTGTTGTGGACACTAAATCGTCAGCAGATAAGATTTTCCACTTCCTTCACAGCCAAACCCATGCGTGGCCCGACGTCTTCTCTGACAAAGTGAGAGCAGTTGACGTGCATGAAGGAGATGGGAAAACTTCAGGCTCTATCAAGTTCTGGAAGTACACCGTAGGTAAGCCTATGTATGCCTCAGCTAATTCAAGTTTTACAAATTTAGAGGAAACAAAAGTCGTATCAGATCAGGTTGACAAATTTACTTTCCCTGTTCTATAAAACTACAGAAGGAAAGGAGGAAGAATTGAAGGAGAGGGTGGACATTGACAGCGAGAACAAAGTGGTGACTCTCACCGCTCTCGAGGGACACGTTCTCTCTGAGTACAGAAGCTACAAGATCAGCTTCAAAGCTTCTTCAAAGAGTGAAGGTGGCTCTGTGAAGATCACTCTGGAATATGAGAAACTTCACCAAAATATTCCAGCTCCAAACAAGTACCTGAATGTGCTAGTTGATCTCATACAAGACATGGATTCTCACCTCCTCCAAGCTTGACCAAAATAGCCATCAAGATGTGTGTATTTGTTTATGCATGTTTAAATAATCACTAAATAAAGTCACTAAGACTACAGTGATCAATAAAGATGACATGCTTCCAGGGATCAGTTTGTAAGTCGTCAGGACTCTTTCCAGTTTTCTTGGCTCTTATATTGTTTAAATATCAAGTGAAAATAGTGGTTACTTTTCTCTTTCTGTCCAATCTTTAGCTTGAAGGGCTTTCCTAAGAAAATAATCAAAATATGTGGAGACATTTTAGAAACAAATTTAAAGATAATTTTTTATTTATATTTTTATAAAATGATATTAACACCTGCAAAGACAAGAAAAATAAAATAAAATAATTTAAATTAAATTAAACTCAAATTTTATAAAACAGAAAATAAAATATGAAAAAAGAGGGAAAAAAAAAAGCGGTAGGGGAGAACGCACGGGGGGAGATTATCTCACACTCTCAATCGAGGGAGTTGCGCCTCATCTCCTCACAGTCACTGTACAGACGCTCACTACACACAAGAAGGAGTTGGGTACAACTTAGCCTCTTCGAGCTCATCACCCATTTCGACAGCAGAGAGAAAATACTGAAGGAATTAAGGACAACTACACTACAAAGGGGCTCCTGGATTCGTTCAAGTCTGCAGCTTCACAACCCAGAAAGACTCCCTAGGAACAACGCACATAGGCGGAGGAGTCACGATCGAGGCTTGAATCGAGTCTGTGGTTGCAATTGCATCGAAAGAATTTCCTTGGGCAGGTAACCGTTTTCCGATTCTCACGTCCTTTGAGTGGAAGCTTCTCAAGCATTTCAAATTTGCTTTCTTCCAAACATTTTCCCAATGAGTAGCATGCCTTTATGTTGAGCTGGGTGTATTGTGAATGATTCTAAATACCTCTCCTTGGGAATTTAGTTGGAATTTGGTTGTGCAATTGATTGAGGAAATGTTACAACTGTTCTAATCTCAAGCAAGACCTGCAACTTGTACGCTTGCTGATTTTTATTTGAACTCTTTACAATATTGCTTAACTTGCTTTCAAATCACCTGGGTACTTTGTTGAGATAAACTTGGACCAGAAAATGTTGTCAAAATGAGCACAAGAACTTTCATATATTTAAGCTTGAAATTAAGGACTAAAGCTCAACCCGGGTTCTATCTATGTCCTTTCTTCTTCTCCTCTTCTTCGTTGAAGTTTGTTTGCTCTGTTCCAAGTTGAAGCTCTCATTCTAAATATTGAGCACATGACACACAAACACTTTAGACTTTTGGCTTAACCCTGCATGAGGATAAAGCATCTAGGATAATAAAGGCTTGAAAGAAAGATCTTAAGAATGAGAATGATTTTTTTTTTTTAATTAATCGAATGATCACTTAGATAATCAGAAACCTTAAAATCAATTAAAACCAAAATGATTTTTCTTTTCATCACAATGCTAATTTCTTGCATGATAAAAATTAAATAGACCAACAATCGCCAATAGAAAACTCAGCTGAACTATGAGGGCTTTGATTCTGGAAAAAGATACGAAGGCACCCTTTAGGGTGAATTCAACCCTGTATGTATTTAGGCTAGTTTTGCATTCAAGTTTAGTTCTCTTTTAATTTCTTCACTTGTCATTTTAAAGGAATAATGAAACAGATTTAGGCCACAGCCTAATTTTGTGCCTGTAATTAAGGTAACGTAACTGTCTTCTGACAGATTTCTTAGAGGTGCTGTGTGGTTAAGTCTCAACCCATCTCTATGCATAATCAGACTCCTGAACCCACTATGGCTTGCCGACCAAAATCAATGAATTTTTTTCTTGATTTCCCCAATAAATAAAATTTATAGGCGATTCTAGTTTCTCTTTAAAAACAAGTCCCAATCTCACCATGTGTGCCCCTCCTGGATGGTTGTGATAATAATAAAATGTATTTAAATTAAACCACTAAAAAAGTCATTAATATGACAGACCTTAGTGTTTATTAATTCATAAATAAATTCTTTTCGCCATTATATATAAATTACAACTATTCGTAAATATAATAGGTGTAGTACTGTTATAATCATTAGATGCTACTATCTTGTTGTCTAAGATCATCCTAACACTTAACATCCCTCAGGACATTAGGAATAAAAATAAGAAAGTGTGGTGGGTGCTGTAATTTGATAATCTTTATACCTTTCATTATGGTAGTATTTGTTTTAACAGAACGTAGTTGGATTTTCTAACTGTTGTCCACTGGGTCCAAACTTCAGTTCATAGCCCTCACCTTTTATTTACTGCAGAAGAAGTCACTTTTCTTTCCTATCCACCCTATCTTAGTCCATTTTAGCCAAATGCTTGTCCCTGCAATCACTTCTCCTCCTCTGCCCACTCTTCGCAACACCTACTCTCAGCATAGTAACCCCTTGTTTTGCTCCATTTTTCTCAGCCACAAGCACCTCTTTCACTCTACCAGGCCACAGGTTTTAACTTACTCACAACCTCACCTTACCAACACTTCCTCTTCCTCTTCTTCTACCGGCACCTGCTCCCTCCAAACTCTTAATCCTAGCCCTGATCCTAATTCTGGTTCACTTCGCCACGTCACCCACACAACGCAGTCTGACAATGAGTCCGAAGAGATCATGGTGCCTTCGGCCTATGCAGTAGCTGCTGCAATTCGCAAAGCTTCCACATCCCCTGTTGACTTCATCCAACGGATTGAGAAGGATAAGAAAAGCGGACTCATGATGCCAAGCCCTGACTTTCAGAGACTTTGTGTTGAACAGCTGGACCTCTTTCGCAGGATAATTCCTGAAGCTGTGCTCTCGGTTAGTATATTTTCTTTCCACTTCCCTTATTACATTTTCTAAACGAAGGTTCTGTTCTAAAAGTTTTAAACAAGGTTCTGATGCTTGATCATGTGATCAATTGTGCAGATCTATGTGAGACCTGCAGGTAGTTATGTGATGGATCGTCTGGAATTGCAGAGAGTTACACTTCACCCTGGAGAGGTAGAGGATATGATCATTCTAGTTGGTCAATTTAATATACCAACTGGTTTGCGTGCTGCAGAAGCCGTGATTTCCAATGTGCAGGTGTATTAATTATCCTAAGTTCATTCTTGTACTTCTTTCTTATTTTAGTCACTGATTATTCTTGTTCAAATTTGGGATGGATATCAAAATAAATTCTAGGTTAAAGTTATCCCTGAAAGTAAGGCTGTAGTTTTTCCAATGGTCAAACACCCATTTGTTGTTGGTTTCTTGGTTGCTGAGCTTCCAGTGCTGGAGCTGGGAACATGTGAGAAAGACCAAAGTGATGAGCGAGATAACAGCCTGTCTCTTGAGGAGGCTTATAATTTGCCTCCGGTCTTAGATAAAAAGTCTTGGGAAATACAGACTGTTCAGGTTAAAAATGAGCCAGTCAGTATGTACAAGTTCACTACTGAGCAAAGATCAAATGCTGTCAACATTTCACGGTCTCTAGCTATGGCATATGTTATCGATCAGGTATATCACATGCTTTTTTATTCTGACTGCAACTTTGTTGATTGACTATTTTATCAAATTGTACATTAACCTCATTTAAAGTAATCTATCTCTTTGAGAGTCACATCTGACTGTTCAACACTTAGTCCAAGTTATTTTAATAGACTTTTCATTCACTTTTTGTTAATATAATTTTGTTGTGAGGATTGCTTTGATGATTTGCATTTTGAAGGTTTGGCCACAATGTTCTAGCTCACCATTGTGCCTTTTGTTTGATAACAGAAAGCGATGATACTTCAGCAATCAACATGGCAAAATAATGTCAGGATGAGTAAACTGGTGGAGCAAGTATGCATTGCCTTGTTGGCTGTTATTGCATTTTTGGCTCGTCTTATATTATTTGCCTATTCTAATTTCTTTTTCTCAAACGTTGAAAACAGATTCGTGGTCCTCTTTCAAGCATTCGAACTTTAAGCAAAATCCTGTCGACTCAAATAAAGAGAAGTGAGGTTTGTACGTTATCTGTATCATACTTTGATGAAACAACAATTTACATAAAAATGCAGAGATACTTGTCTGTCTGTGTGTGCATAAGCTTGTGCACCATGCACCATGTGTATATCCATGTTTCTATGGGGCTGGATTGAATGACAATCGGACAGACTCAGAAATTTTGAGTAGTGGAGGCAAGAAATGTATAATATATTAGGGGAAAATAATAAGAAGAAAAAAAATTGTGATAGAATCCCTATTTCCCTATCCCATTTTTAATAGAATATTCCTTATATTTAGTCACAAACTTGTTAATCATGTCATTTACTTTTACAAATGAGTGCAACTGAATGCGTGGAGGGGTTATGAAATAAAGAAAAATAGAAGGTAGCATAACAATTTTTAATGAGTTTTTGTCTCATTCTAAATGATAGTAAGGGCAATTATAAAATTTAATGGGGGCAATAATATAGTATAAATATATCTTAACATTAAAATTTAACAAGGTTGTGAGGGCATTTGCCCCTACATTGATGTTCTTGGGTCCATCCCTGATGACAATGACCATGTTACACCATTCAATAAAAATTTTAAGTGGATTTTATTTTTTGCAATACTGCATTTGGAGCATATTCTTCCTCGCATTCTTTTTATGCAAAACCAATTTCAGTGAACTGGAGATTGGTGGCATTTCTTATTCATATGTTACTTCAAATTGAGTTTTACTATAACATTTTCTTACAGTTATTAGATTAAATGCTAAAGTAAACTTTAGTACTGAAAGTTGGCATGGACATGCATGATACGTATTTACTTTTCAAGTTTAATGGTCAGATTATGAAAGTTGTGTTATGAATTGTTGCATAGCCACCAAAATAAATAAATAAATAAACCAATAAAATTTATGAAAATTGGACCACCAACAATAGTTATTTATATATTATGTCATGTCAAGAATGTCTTATAAAAGAAGTCGGGCAGATTGCATATGACATTGTTGAAGACATCCTAGTGCAAGGTGATCGTCTGAGAGATGTCCTTCAACAACTTCAGGATGCTGTTTATTTGACAAAGGTCAGGATCCCGACCCTCTCTTTCACTCACACTCATGCATATTGCACTAATTATTTCAATGCCAATTTATAATCCTCTTTCATTGATACCTGATTTTTATATCTTATTGTCTCTTATTCTGTAAATTTGAAAAACGTTAAGCACTTTTGGATTTTCCTATTCTTTTGTTTCAAGTGTATTTTGCTTAACTAGGACCTACAATGGTGTTTCTCATATAATTATAATTTATTTGTGTATTAATCTACAAGAAACGCGCTGTATGGCTCGAGTACAGTGTCAAATGAGCTAGAGCCGCTGCATCGGCGCCCGGATGCAGTGTTAAATAAGCAAGGGTTCTCACATCTTACTGGACGGGTGTGGGTAAAGAAGTTAGTTCAGGGAAACAAGATCCGTATTGGCACTTGGAATATTGGAACTTTGACTGGGAAGTCTATGGAGGTTGTGGATACTATGATTAGAAGGAGAGTTAACATTATGTGTCTGCAGGAAACCAAATGGGTTGGAGCAAAGGCTAAGGAATTGGATACTTCAGGATTCAAGCTTTGGTATACAGGAAAGACTAGAGCAAAGAATGGAGTTGGTATTATTGTGGATAAGACTTGGAAGAGTAATGTGGTGGATGTTAAAAGGATAGGGGATAGGATTTTATCCCTTAAGATGGTAGTGGAACAGGAGACTTTTAGCATCATAAGTGCTTACGCACCACAAGTGGGGCTAGAAGAACAAGAAAAGGTGAAGTTTTGGGAAGATTTGGAGGGTTTAGTCCAAGGAACTCCCCACAATGAAAAGATTGTCTTAGGTGGAGATCTTAACGTTCATGTTGGAAAGGATGCAGGGCAATATGCAGGATTTCATGGGGGTTTTGGTATAGGAGAACTAAATGAAGAAGGTAGATCAATTTTGGACTTCGCAATGGCTTATGACTTTAAGATTGCAAATACTTGTTTTAAGAAGCGGGAGGAGCACCTAATCACATATAGGAGTGGGGCCGCAAGTTCACAAATAGATTTCTTTTTGGTACGGAATACGGATAAAAGGATCTATAAGGACTGTAAAGTTATACCAGGGGAGAGTTTGACCACACAACATAGGATTTTGGTTCTTGACATGCAAGTAAAGAGTCGGAAAAAGCGAAACAGAAGAGTTATAAACCCAAGAATCAGGTGGTGGCAACTAAAGGGTGAAAAACAGTTGATTTTTCAGAGAAAGCTAATAGAAGAGAGAGTTTGGGAGATACAAGATTGTGCTAACCTTATGTGGGAAGAGATGGCAAATGGGATCCGAAAGGTAGCTAAAGAAGTCTTAGGGGAATCAAAAGGATTTGGCCCTAAAGATAAAGAATCTTGGTGGTGGGATGAGAATATTCAAGCGAAGATTAAATATAAGAGGGAGTGTTTCAAAGCTTTACATCTTGATAACAAGGAAGAAAATTGGAAGAAGTATCGGTCAGCTAGAAATGAGACAAAGAAAGCAGTTAGTGAGGCAAGATCTAAAGCGTTGGATGGATTTTACCAAGCTTTGGGAACAAAGAATGGAGAACGGCAAATATACAAGCTTGCTAAGGGAAGGGAAAGGAAAACAAGAGACTTGGATCAAGTGAAATGCATTAAGGATGAAGAAGAAAAAGTCTTGGTAACAGAGGGAGATATCAGAGAAAGGTGGAGAAGTTATTTTCACAAGCTTTTCAATGAGGGGCAGTCAACAAATATAGACATGGAAAGTTTAAGTACTCGAGAGGAGGATCAAAATTTTGCTTTTTATCGTAGAATTCGAGAAGTGGAGGTGAAGGAGGCACTTAAGAAAATGGGTAATGGTAAGGCTTTGGGTCCTGATAACATACCTATTGAGGTTTGGAGGTGTTTGGGAGAGAAAGGTATTTCTTGGCTTACCAAGTTTTTGAATGAGATACTAAGGTCCAAGAGGATGCCAGATGAATGGAGGAAGAGTACATTGATACCAATTTACAAGAATAAAGGAGATATTCAAAATTGTGGGAACTACCGGGGGATTAAACTCATGAGCCATACTATGAAACTTTGGGAAAGAGTGATTGAACAGAGATTAAGAAAAGAGACTCATATATCAGAGAACCAATTTGGTTTTATGCCAGGAAGATCCACCACAGAGGCTATTTATCTTCTACGAAGTTTGATGGAACGGTACCGAAGTAGAGGAAAAGATTTGCATATGGTCTTCATTGATTTGGAAAAAGCTTATGACAGAGTGCCAAGAGAAGTCCTATGGAAAGTGTTGGAAAAGAAGGGTGTTCGTATTGCTTATATTCGTGCAATAAAGGATATGTATGATGGAGTTACAACAAATGTGCGGACTCAGGGAGGGGTAACAGAAGATTTTCCCATAAGGATCGGTCTGCATCAAGGGTCGTCCTTAAGTCCATACCTTTTCACTTTAGTGATGGATGTACTTACTGGACACATCCAAGATGCAGTCCCGAAATGTATGTTGTTTGCTGATGACATTGTCTTAGTAGGGGAAACAAAAGAGGGGTTGAATTGTAAAGTGGAATTATGGAGAGAAGCCTTGGAATCAAAGGGTTTTCGTTTAAGTCGGAATAAAACAGAGTATATGGAGTGTAAATTCAGCAAGAGGCGAGAAAACAGAGATTTGGAGATAAAAATTGGGGAGCAGAGAATATCGCAGGTGTCCAAGTTTCGGTACCTTGGGTCCATTTTACAAAGTAATGGAGAGATTGATGGGGATGTCTCCCACAGGATCCAAGCTGGATGGATGAAATGGAGAAACGCATCGGGGGTTATTTGTGATCGCAAAATATCTACCAAGCTTAAAGGGAAGTTTTATCGAACTACTATTAGACCAGCTATGCTTTATGGAAGTGAGTGTTGGGCTTTGAAAGGTCAACAAGAACAAAAAATGGGGGTGGCAGAAATGAGAATGTTGAGATGGATGAGTGGACATACAAGAAAAGACAAAATTCGAAATGATTATATTCGGGAGAGAGTTGGGGTGGCACCTATTGAGGAGAAAATGACAGAAACCCGGTTACAGTGGTTTGGGCATGTACAAAGAAGACCGCGAGAGGCACCAGTGAGAAAGATTGACCAAATGGTGTTTAGTCCTGTGAGGAGATGTAGAGGAAGACCAAAAAGGACATTTGGAGAGGTGATTAAAAGAGATCTTTGGTTAAATGGTATATCCGAAAATTTGGTTTTGGATAGAAGTTTATGGCGTCGTTTGATCCATGTAGCCGACCCCACCTAGTGGGAAAAGGCTTGGTTTGTTGTTGTTGTTGTTGTATTAATCTACAAGAAAATAGTCATTATACTGGGAGGCGCACATAGTGGCATATGCTTTTATACATTGTAAAAGGGGGTTCTTCTGACTGGAATAGGGTCAAAGGATTTGGCAGCTAGCTACCTGACCCTAGACCCCTACCAGAGGCAGCAATGGGGGATTTTCCATATTGGGCAAAAGCTTTCATCAAACTTGCCTTAATCGGTGTGTTGGCTTATTAACCTCCCTCTTGGTGAACACAAAAATCTGTCTTGCTAGTGGAACTCATAATCTTCTTGTCATCAATTTGTCATCATCATTTCCCCTTAAATTCACAAGCTTGTTGTACGCATGTTGCTTAAAAACCTCCCTCTGGTTGAATACAAATATCTGTCATTGCTCAGAGAACTCATAATCTTGTTACATCAGTCTGTTGTCCCTTAAATTTGCAAGCTTGTTGTATGCCTATTGTAATGACAAAGGAAGGGGATGTTCATGTTTAGATGGGATGTTCTCTATCTTGCTGCATAAGTTTAATGTACATTTTGTTCATCCCTGTTACTTTCATTGTTGGACATTTCTGAGATTCTGCATCCTCATCCTCCTGCTTAGAATTTTAATTTTTTAAACCTTTAGGGACTTACACCCTTGTGAAGATGAATGAAGCTAGTTAGCATTACATCAATTAAAGGAAAGAAGTAAATGGTGTAGAGCCTTCTTCATATTAGCATGCACACACACACACCGGTGTTTCTGACGATCTTTTTCATCATATATCTAGTCTCATATAGTGCGTTACAATGAAGAAGCAATCAAGAAATTGAATGGCTCAACTCACATACTTTCTGAGTCAGTAAGATCTCAGTTGTTGGAGTCCTTTCCAAGGGATGGTTCTTCAGATAAAACACATAAATCTGGTCAGTCACTTTCTCCGAGTGCTGCTGCCAAGGATATAGAGATGCCCCTACCACCTTTGGCTCTTGCTCCATTACAACAGGGAATTAGGTATGTTTCATTGGTTGATTATTGTGGAAGCCTTTCTCAAAATTATATTCTTTTCATTTTCTTTCTTCCACGTATATTTTTTATTGTGTTTTCATTCAATTATATGACTGTCCTTGAAACCTATCCATGGTGGTCAAATGTTGTTGCATCAAAATTTTATTATACTTAATTTTTTCCGTTAGATTTTACCTATCCACCTTTTGGCTTTTAAATATGGCTTTTCATATTTTTTTTTTTTTTGATTATATGATTTCAACTATGGGTTTTTGCTTACTCATTTTATTAATGGTAGGAAGACCATGCAATGTTTCTGAAATATTGGGAGACTTGGTGGATGCTGTCAAGCCCCTTGCCCAGAAGCAAAAACGTGTAGTTGAACTAAATGAACTCTCATCACCTTTGTTAGCTGCTGTAGAAGAACCTGCTTTGCGCCAGGCTTTCAGCAATCTAATTGAAGGTGCTCTACTACGTACCCATGTTGGGGGAAAGGTTGAAATTGTATCTACTAATGCACCAGCAGGCGGTACCCTTGTTATTATTGATGATGATGGACCTGACATGCACTATATGGTAACCGCAGCTCACTCCCTGCTGTGCTCACTTGCTATTCTTATAATCAAATTGGAAAATTTAGTTATGGATGTTGAGTAGGAGCATTTTTATGGGGAACTCAGGAACATTTAATGTTCCGGGAAAAGATCATCATTATGTGATTTTCTGAGAGAAGTAGTGCTTAATTTGAGGATGCTAATTTAAGAAATAAATGAATCAAAGATAGTTTTGCTTACTGTCTGCAATGTATGATACACAGCATGACTTTTAGAAATCCTTAATGATGCAGCTGTCCAACTTTCCATTGTTAAGCGCCTTGAAGCCTTTACTGTCTTCTTATATTACATTACTTATTAGTAAAAGTACGTACAGCTTGTTGATGCACAATTTGGAATCAGCATGCTGCTTTTTATCCCACTTTTACACTTAGTAAACTTTTTAACTAATCATAGGGTAGAGGGAACAGCATCTGAATCTATATCTTCAAGGGGGCAGAGAGCTATGACTTCGCCATGGGCGTTTTTCTTCTGATATAATAAGCTGTGTTGCCAAACAAACCAAGGGATTGCTGGCTAAATTTTCAACCTGCTGAGCTATTCCCGGACATGAATAAAGATGCTTTATTTTAAGTCTTATGTTGTAAGATTAAGATGAGAAAAAAAAAAAAAAGAAATCTATTTGCATGGTTGATAGTTATATTATAGTTTCTTTTCATACAACTCCCAATTGAGTGCTTTGCTACAAGTGCACTTCATTTTGAGAATACTGGAAATTGATTGTTTTTGTTTTGAACTTATCCGCAGACGCAAATACATTCACTCACACCATATGGACCAGACCACTTGTCCGAAGACATGATTGAAGACAACATGACTTGGAACTTTGTTGCTGGGCTGACTGTTGCTCGTGAGATACTGGAGAGTTATGGCTGTGTTGTGCGTGTCATATCACCCCGGACCACAGGTGCTCCCCTGGGAGCTGGAGGAACTCGTCTAGAACTCTGGCTTCCTGCATCTGTCGCAAAATCTGATTTGAGCAGCCGTGCCCAAGACGTATAGTAGGAGGTTGAAGTTTCCGATTATAGACAAGCAGGTACATTCAAAAACAAATCCCATCTCATTTTGTACAGTACAGTGACCAATGAGATTATGAATAAGGTGGTGGTGACTATTAGGAATCTTGCCTTACGTGCAAGAGGCACGTATTGGGCTCTGTATATAGTTGGTTGTTATGATTCTCTTGGTACATAGTTCATTGACGATATCACACCAGTGCCGTGTAACCAATTTTATACATGATAGAAAATCTTACGGAGTTCATGTGAAATATTTCTGAAGCTTCTGTAGTATATTAAGTGGTTTAGTCGTCGTCTCTAGCTACTATTTTTAAAACGGAAATGATTGGCTTACCACGATTGCATTCATGGTTTTTTCACATATATGATGCGGCATAATAAAGAGCAACATATAGAGTGCAAGAGAGTAAAGATCAGTGGTCTATATTCAACCATACCATCTAATGTAGTCAAATTGTAAGTGTAGAAAAGTGAAAATATCAGTATTCTTTTTAAAATCCCCTTATGCCCTTCTGCAACAATACAATTCAATCTGAAATGATATGTATATAAATATATAAATGATAAATTACATTATAATTAAAAGATTATATTAATAATCATAATATTTATTTTATGTGATGGATTGTAAGTACCGTTAAATTTTTGCCAAAACAAAATTATAATTTGTAGAATTTTTTTTTTATAAACTAATTTCTTAAATATTTGATTCAGGTTTGAGAAATGATTGCATGATGGATATTGGGGAGTGAATGCAATAGTTTAAAGGGTAATATTATTTTTATATTTTTATATTTATAATTTTTTTTATTATTTTTTTATTTTTTAAAATTTATTTTTAATAAATCTCTCCCCAATCACGTTTGCGACTGAAAACGAGACGTAATGTTAAAAATGTATCTTTTAACGTTACCCTAGTTTAAAACAAAAAATTTTTTGCTTACTTTCACTTGAGTTACACTCCCAAAAAAAAATGAGAAGAGTTGAAGGAGTTGCTATAAAACCACTCTTTAAAAGCCTAAGGGGGTTGGATTGTGCATAGAATGCGTGTTGCAGATTAGAAGGCCGTTGGGTTGGGATGTGCCGTGACTTGCGGGGCTTTTCTCATCGAAAATGATTATTTCATATGCAGGTAGTGTTGTCAGCACGTGAAGAAACAAATATTTATAAGAGAAAAAAAAAGAACGGTAAGATCGTAAGATAACGTGTGAAGTACGTGCAGAAATTTTATATATGAATATTAATACTCTTTTCGATAGATGTGTACCTTTGCCATGTTAAAAGATCATCCAATGCAAGCTGCATTTGTTTGAGAGTATTGTTGGACATATAATTTTATATTTATTTTTTTTATAAATTATAATTTGAGTCTGATATTATATTATATAAAATTTTATAATTAAATTAAAACTAATTTTAAATTAGTAGGAGTACAAAAATTAAAAAGATGGGTGTAATAATGTAAGTCTATCATTATTCTTTATTTGATGAAAATACTTGTAAAATTAAGGTGAGCTCTTTTATTTGTGAATTTTTTTAATTTAATAATTTAATTTTTATTAATAATTTAAAATTTTTAAAAATAAAATATATTAATAAATTTAATTTATCAAATAAAATTCAATTTATATTCTCTTATATTTTTATTTTTTATTAATTTATTTACATATAAATATATAATATATAAAATTATATACACATTATTTTTTTATTATGATGTAGTTAAATTATAATTTTTAAAAAATATTTAAAAAATAAAAAATTATAAATTATAAATAAAATTAAAAATAATGATACTACATTTTTATTCTTTTCATACACTTATACTCTGAGACAAAATAAACAGTATCTTACTGTTTACTCAGCCTCAGAGTGTAAGTCTAAACGTAGCTTAAACACCTCTCCGAAGGTAAGCCAACCATAAATATACGGTCTACACGGCAGGGCTGCATAGTTGGGTTGGGAAAAAAATTAAGTTGGATGAAAGTTGGTTTAGAATTTTTTTAGTTCAATCTAACAAATTATATATATAAATTAAACTTCAATAGATCAGTTTTAGTAGGATTGACCAGTATCATATATAGTTTTTTCCATTAATCTTTGATTGGATCAAATTTTATAAAAAATATGTAATAAAACCTATAACATGCTTTACTGATTTGACTTTTAAATGAGGTAACTTTATTTCATCTGAACTTTGTCCAAAAAAAAAAAAAAAACTTCATTATGTATACAATAATGTCATTTTCACTCAGTGAATATGATCTTGAAATGCTGGAGGAATTGCATCTAAGAATTCCTTAATAAATGCCATTAGCAGCATAACACATTATGAGTGATACAACAATTACAATATGTAAAATATATACACACAAGGCAGAACCCCGTTAGTCCAAGGATATGGTGATGTGCACCTTAAATTGAATAAAGTCCTATAATAAATAATAATAGTAAGGTTTGGTTAAGGGCACAGTACCCTTGATTTTAAATTTGACTTAGAGCCAAGGATAATCATAAAAATTTTAAAAAAAAATTCTCCATTTCCCTGTTTGTAGAAAGTATTTTAATCCCGGTATGGCTACAAATTTTCAAATTACAATTTTTACTAAACACAAAAATAATAATTATTTTTGCTGTTTAAAATTTAATAAAATTAGTTTTAAAATTCCATATGTAAAAATTAATTAAAAATTAATTATGTCTTTCAAAAGTATGAAGTGGTATAAATAGTGAGAAAGTGAATAATTTTCTCCTGTCTTGATTTTTTTAAAAATTAAAAATAAGATACCAAAATGGGAATTCCCATAGTACAGATGACATCTGTTATAGAAAAAGGTACATTTTTGTATATAACCATTAAGTTAGTTTTATGTATTTTCCTGTAGATGGCACTTTCTAAATATTATTACATTATATAAGGGACTTTTCCTATTATTTTTCCCATTTAAAATAGCAATAGCCAACCTTTTTTTATTCGGTGATTAGCTAACTCCTTTTATATATTTAGATATTGCTAGCACATTGATATATAGTACATATTTTATGACTATTTTTATTATTTACTTTAAAAATCTGGGCATAAACTAAAACATCCACTTAGTGTTGAGAAAGCCACTATCATATTTTTGGAGGTTTTTATGGTATCTGTAATATTTTTTTAAAAGTTTTATATTTAAAGGTGATCTTCAATAGATTTATAACATGTGCTCATATTAATAAATTATCAAGCAATTATATAATTATCTAAATTTTCTCTTTTAACCATAAAAAAGTTATAATTATATATTTCTTAAATAAATATGTAAGCCCTAAATGCACCAACAGAAATATATAAATCCTAAAACTAAATCCCAAATCACAAATTCTAAAACTAAATCTTAAATTTTAAATTCTAAAACTAAATTCCAAGATACAAATCTTAAAACTAAACTCTAAACTTTAAATTTAAATCCTAAACATTAATTAAATCTTAAATTTTAAAACTCTAAACCTTAAAATTTTAAACTCAAAGACCTAAAATTTTAGATCCTAAAAATAACATAATATTAAATCCTAAACCTCAAAATTAAATCATAAACCATAAACTCTAAAATTGACATCATTCTCTAAAATTGTGTATAAATTTTTAAAATATCAGTAGACAATTACTAAAAATAAATGATTTTCTATCTTTACTTGTTCAATGGGTTATCTATTAAGTTATGTTAACAGATAAGATTACTTAGAAAATTCATCAATTTTTTAGGTTAAAAGCCCATTTTGCTTCCTCCCAAATAAGGGTTCTCTTATTTTAGTTTTTACTCTCCAAAATTTTTAATTTGATCTTTCACAGATTAAAATTACTCTCTATTAAGTCTCTTTATTATATTGTTATTAATATTATTAAATTTTTTATTAACGTGACATGTTAATAGTTGACATGGCATATTAGGTAACTTATATATTAAAAATTTTACCATGTCAACATAAAGACATGGCGTCCATGTGTCATTTATGTCAACATAATTTCGCTATGTCATTATGTTGATGTGACAAAATTCTTAATACATAAGTTAACTAATGTGCTACGCAACAATTAACATACATACCACATAAGTAAAAAATTTATCACTATTAATGATAATATATTAGAAGAACTTGCTTAAGAATAATTTTAATTTGTAGATAACCAAATTAAAAAATTTAAAGAGTGATAGACCAAAATAAGAGAACCCTCATCTGTGAGGAATCAAAATAAGGTCTTAGTCATGTTTTTATTTGAACAAGTCAGCTCAAGTATGTATATGCATATGCATAAGTTTTACTCCTAGTACAATAGAATTACCCTATATATTCATATATATATATATATATATATTTTTTATAAAAACACAACAGGAACATTTTTGACTTTCTCTATAATATTCTCTTATACTTTTATTCATCACCTTACCATTTAGTCATAAATTTAATTTTTATTAATTTATCAAATCTCTTTGATTAGAATATGTCTTCTTTCCTTTTAGAACAATTGATTTTACATATGATACCATTCTTATAAGTTAATTAATTACATATAAATTATCTTTAAATTTATCAGATCTCTTCCAATAAAAAAACTTTTAATTTATTCATCTCTAACCATTTTTCTTTTTTTTTCAAAATTTTATTTAATTAATTTAAATTATCTTAAACTTTATCAAATAGTATGTAACTAAAAATCAAACTTTATTTTTGTAAACTATTTTGTATGTACTTAAGTAGTTAGATATATTCATAATGAAAATTGCTAAATAGCAGTCACATTTATATACAATAAATATAACTGCCTTACTATGAAATTGTGTTTAATTACATAAAAAAAGAAATTTTGTTTAAAATATATCAAAAGTATATTTTAAAATATGTAAATTAAGTATATCTAAGTTAACAAGTGTCAAATTGTATAACTTTTAATATGAATTCCTCTAGCCGAAAGCATTGTTGTATTGTGGGAAGGTTGCCTAGAGAATCATAATCGTGTAATATATATCTAGCACGAATAATTAAATTTACCTTATCGTGTGTCTGAAGCTTCTAACTATGATGAATGCGCTAACTATGGATATGATGCCGGAAATAGACTCGTAATCTTATTTATATAATCTAACAAATCTTATATCTTATATTTATTTTTATAAAATTTTAATACATTTTATTTTGTGAAACTAATTTTTTTATATGATATAGAGGATGAAGCACTTGTGGTTATACATGGTGCACAATTGATGTGAAGTTTTGTCCTTAAGTAAATAATGTCATGTATATCTTTAGGGCATATCTTGAGCTCAATCTTCTTCTCCAAAACATCCATCTTAGCCATTCTTTCTAACCTGTAAATAATTTTTTTTTTTTTTCGTGTGGCTTCAGTGATGATTCTTGTGTATGAGTCATTTGCAGTATCTTTATTGCTGTCCTTGTGTTTACATGGTGACAGCGGCGAATGAGCTTTTTGATGTTGGACTGAAAATGATTTATCATACTCATTTTCTTTACCTTTTTGGCTGTGCATTTGTTGTCAAGTATCAATGCTCAAGATCAATGCATCAATGGGAATTATATATCGTGATTCAAAACAAGTGCGCATATTCATCCAAAAAAAAAAAACAATTACGCATATTATTCTTGAAAAGAAAAGCGCAGCACTAGCCAAAAACAAAAAATATTTGTACCAAAAACAACGAAAAATATAATAAAAAGAAATAAGAAAGAAAGTTAAGAAAAACTCAGAAGAAGGGGGGGCCATATAAATTTTGTTAATATATCTCCGCAGCAATTTGTGTGGCAATACAGACTTTGAATATTCAATCAAGAAAAAGCATAGACACACAAAAAATAGTTTTCTGTAAGTATAATAGAACAGAAGATGAAAAAGAAAAGTTGCATTGATGGTATTTGTCGGCCATTATTCATGATGAAAATTTCAAAGGAGAGAAAATTAAAGGTTGGTATGTTGCTTCCTGTTTATAATACTACTCCTTATAATCAGTTATATCTATTTTTAAATATAAGTAGCGTAATTAACATATACATGATTGACCATAAAAAAGGATATTATAAAAAGGAATAACATAGTAAAACTAAAAATAAAATACATTCATTTTGAATAAGTTTGTGTATACATTTTCATTATTTTTTAATATCAGATTATCAGCTTATTGACATTTTAATATTGAAAATAAAGAAAGTTAAAGAATGTCAAGAAAAGCATTAATAACGGGGAGAAATGAAGACAACTTAATAAAATACTGATAACCAGTATAAAAACACAACTTAATTTGGCATAAATATTTTATTTTTTCACAACAGAAATCAGCCAATCAAAGCAGAAGAAAATATGATAAAAAGACAAATTTGATCCTTTCACCTTCCAAATGCTAATAAAGGGAATTGTTATAGGTCCAAATCTAGCTATGTTTCTTTTTTGTGACCCACCGCAAGGATCACACTCACGAATATATAGTCTCGGTATAGATGGCCCTGTCTTTGGTTGGATTGTGAAACTCAATTAGTTCAGCACAAATTGGTCTAAATAGAAAATATCAGGTTAAATTATTCTAAGAGATTTTATAATTTAGTTTTTAAATTTATAATTTAGCATTTAAAATTTTAAGATTAAATTATGCTTTGAGTTCTTATAATTTAAAAAAAAATTACTGTATTCCTTACAACTTTTGCTAAGAAAGTGAGTAAAAAGAAGTTGTTGATATGTTAGAATACACGTGAAACACATCAAAGACACATGGCATGACAATAAGGTAATTCATATGTCACATGTAAAATTTGTTTGTCACTTTAGCGTTATAACAAAATGTGACGTTGGAATTGAAACTAAGCAATATAATGGAAGATAAATATAATTGAGGACCCACTTACAAATTTTTAAAATATAGGAATGCCATACATAAAATATAGGTAAGCTATAATGACACACAGACTAACTGAATCAAAAAATTAATATAGTTTTTTCTCTCTTTATGAATAAAATTTGTCAAAATAATACCTTCAAAGTGATTGACACAATTGTTAGGAATAATTTATGATTGATGCTCTTTATTATTACTAGTTGAAGTTTACAAATCACAGAAAGAACTCTTGCGATTAACAAATCCAAACACAGACAATCTAGACAAGACAGACCAAGACATCATAATATCTAGTTGATAGTAATTAGGGCACGGGTACATACATTGAGACACAGACACAGCAGCTTTTTTCATGAACCACATAGGCAGCCATTTTTCTGACCCTTGGGGATCACTTTTACTGTGCCTGAATAAGATGGGTCTCAATGTCTTTGGTGAGATTAACAATGAAATCTGTGTATTTGGTTGGTTCAGGGGCACTCTCATTCACATTCTCATACACCAGAGTCCACTTCACCAGGCTACCAGCAGAACCTGTTGGTGTAACTTGAAGAATGACCTTGTAGCTCTTATAATACTCCATCATGTCACCCTCCAATATGAAGTAGGTAATTGTCTTGTTTTCATCATCAAATTCAATCCTCTCTTTCAAGGTCTCAACAGTGTCCCTAAAGCTCAATACAACAAAAAAGACACACATATATGTTACTTAGCTAGTGCGAAGAAAACTGAAACAAACACAAGCACTCACAGTGACATGAATATGTACGGTTTTGTGACTCACCCACAGCAAAAGTGAGCTGCTTGACAGAGCCAGAAGTCTCCCAATAACGTTTATGAATGTCCACCTTATGTATATGTTTAGGTGCGACATCTGCTACCCGATGTTGTTTTCTTCCTCTCAAAGTTTCATAAAAATGATCTGCAGAAGCCTTAATCTCAATCTCTGCATCCATTATGTTTGGTTGATCCATTCTTTCTTGAAATAGTAACACGATTTCAGAATTTAGTATATATATAATATAACTCAGTCTCTCATTTATGGCAAAAACTAGATACACAAAGACACATTTATATAGAGGATCAGAGGGTTTAGGGATAATATCTTCTTTCTTCTTTTTTTTTTGGAGTCTTTTTTTTTCTTGATTAACTTTAGAGCTTTCTTATTGAATGGTTGTAAGGCATTGGCTATGTCATCGTTAAACATTGATTGTTTTCGGTGACTCACCCATGGTGGTCGATCGGGCGATTTATTATCCACTGTTGATAAGGTTCCACGTGAATTTGAGGTATTTGGCATTCATGTCCCTACCTGGTCACCCATGGATGACTCAAAAGGTTTAAAGAGTGAGGCGAAAACACATACCTAAAAGCGAAATGCCCTCCCTCTTTGGTGTAAGTCATTGATTTTGAGCACTGGTGAGAATTCAACATGATTGTCACGTTTTTCATGGCTTGTTATTGCGTTCAGCCAGCTGCATCCTGCATCGATCTGCATGCATGAGTTGAATATGGTTAAAATTTAGTGGATGTCGCTCTCCAACTCCAAAGCCGAATTGGCTGGAGACTATTGGTCATAAGATCACACGTTGCTCCTACACCACATATACGCAAATACAGTTGAACATATGTGATTCAATATCTTTGTACATGTATGTGAGAAGGCAGAGATGGTATATACATACATACATATATATATATATATATATATGCCATTCTCATAACTTAATTTTTACTTAATCTTCACAACGTAAAATTCAATCTATTAAATTTATTAGAACTATAAAATTCAACAGATACAAATGCTCGAATATAAGTCCTTTATGAAAATAAATAAGTAAAAATATCTTTATACACATCTCTTTAATTTTTGGTTATTTTTAAGCAGACCCTCAGGCCTCAACTTTTTTAAAAATGGAATCAGGGTCCTTTAAACCCCTTCCATTGTGTTAACTTTTGGAGAACATGAATGAAAAGTTAGAGGTAAGATCAGTAACAAGAAATATCAAAGTTTCTATACGTGTGTATATTACACTTCTTTTTTTTTTTTTTTTTTGAATATAACAGTATGCCCTTCATTTTGTTAAAAATTGCACGTCACTGCAATGGCATAATATACATAGACGTGGATAAGACATTTACAAACACAATAATTACATATATATATATATATATATATGTATAGATATAGACACACACAAACGAAAAATTCAATTGTCACTTTGCTTGATATACTTAAAGATAAGTCCCAGAAAGAAACCAATATAACAAGAAAGCACTAACTTACAAGGATTAAGATTATCAATAAAGTGGAAAAGTAATCTTATGCGGTTAAATGTACAGAATCGATGGGCTACGTCACAAAAAACTGCCCTCATGCATTCCAACCATCTCAGCCGTCACGCATATGCAGAAACCCTTTTCTTCTTTTTCAATCCTCATCTTCAGGAGCTTGAACTAGATCTCGTAACTTCTTCACCTCAGCTACTAACAAATCTTATAACCCAAATCTTTTCTTGTTGTTTTCAACATACGTTCCTTTTGGCATCTATCAACAGCTTCAAGCTCACTTCATTCTATTTGTTCCATCTCTATCTCCCCGACCCATTTTCTCTCTTCTATAAAAACCCACAGACCCCATCAAAATTCTTCAGATCGAATCATCAGCTGTTCATTCAAGAATACCACTCGTTCAAGCCAAAATGACCAGCATTAGGAACCTCATTTTTGTTCTGGCCCTTCTTTTTACAACCCTAAGTTGTCAAGCTAGGGTTTTTGTGATCAACGCGCCTAGCTTTGTTCAAATCAAAGGCTCAGAGTTTGATCTAAACGGTTCTCCATTTCTGTTCAATGGCTTTAACTCATATTGGATGATGCAAGTTGCCGTTGATCCTCAGCAAAGATATAGAGTTTCCAATGTGTTTCGTGAGGCTTCAGCTGTGGGTCTCACTGTGTGCCGGACATGGGCGTTCAGTGATGGTGGAAATCAAACTTTGCAAATATCTCCTGGTGTATATGATGAGCGTTTCTTCCAGGTTTAGTTCTTTTGTTCCCATGCATAATTATATGATATAAAATATGGATTTTGCATAAGATATACTAATAATGCAAAATAGTGTTCTATAAAATAATTATGTAAATTTAATTAGGTTTCTTACTGAAATAAAGTAAAATCGGTCATGCATTTTGTGAACTAATTTTGTGTTGATATTGATGATGGCAGGCACTAGATTTTGTGGTGGCAGAAGCAAAGAAGTATAAAGTGAGGTTGATTTTGAGCTTGGTCAACAATTACCACGATTTTGGAGGAAGGCCTCAGTATGTGCAATGGGCTAAAAAGGCTGGAATTCCTGTCAACAATGATGACGACTTTTACACAAATCCAGTTATAAAAGGTTACTACAAAAACCATGTCAAAGTACGTTAAAGTAATCTTACTTTTGTTCAGTAAATTTGAAAAGAGATCAACCATGATCGTTGTTAATCTTTCACTAACATTGCGTAATTAATAATTTGATTGCATTATCATTACTACAGAGAGTGCTTACAAGGATCAACACAATTACTAAAACACCTTACAAAGATGATCCAACCATCATGGCTTGGGAACTAATCAATGAACCACGCTGTCAAGTTGACTATTCTGGCAAGACTGTAAATGTGAGTCCAAACTGAAATAAATCTGCTCTTGTTTCTTAGCACATTAGAATAATTCAGTATACACTAATTGAATTTCATCCATCCATGTTCATTTTGTTAGGTATGGGTTCAGGAGATGGCTCCATATGTGAAATCCATTGACAGGAATCACTTGCTCGAGGTGGGCATGGAAGGTTTCTATGGAGATTCTATCCCAGATAGAAAACAATACAACCCTGGTTACCAGGTTGGGACGGATTTCATTAGCAGCAATCTCATTAAAGAAATTGACTTTGCCACAATTCATGCATATCCTGATATCTGGTAAGTTTGTGAGATCACAATAATTTATATATTTCTTTTGTGAGTGATTATTGAATCAATTTCACTATTATTATAAATTAAAACTCACAAAATTTCATTTAAAAAATTTAGATGATTAAATTTACTATCCCACACAATTCTAATTATAAGTCTAACATATTAACATTGCAAGATTAATTTTGTGAGATATTTGTAGATGGGATTAAAATTAGTGAAACTTTACCATCCCTTATTGAATATGATGTATACTAAACAATTATTGTTGAAACTCCTTAAACAGGCTATGCGGACAAAACGACACTGTGCAAATGGCATTCATGCAAAGGTTTATAACCAGCCATTGGAACGACTCAAGAACAATCTTGAAGAAGCCAATGGTGTTTGCTGAATTTGGGAAGTCAAAAAAGGACCCAGGGTACAGTATTCGTGCTAGAGATTCATTCATGAATGTTGTGTACTCAAGCATCTACAATTTGGCAAGAGATGGAGGAACCTTTGCAGGTGGATTGGTTTGGCAACTTGTGGATGAAGGAATGGGTTCTTACAGTGACGGTTATGAGATTGTTTTGTCCCAAGACTCTTCCACAAGCAGTCTTATAACTCAGCAGTCGTCCAAAATGATTGCACTTGAGAAATCATTAACCTAGCATTTTCGATTGGGACTGGAAAATTAAGATATAAATTTCCACATTATGTAATTTCCCTAACTAAGGTATAGTTTAGATGTTAGAATTGAATTTAGAATTAAGAATTCTATTTCTAATAGAATTGGAATTGTATCAGAATTATAAATTATGTGTTTGGATGTTGTAAAAAATGTTAATTCCGAATTCTGTCATGATTAGAATCGAATCTGAATTATAAATTGTGTTTGAGTGTTGTACAAAAATTATGATATAAAATTGCAATTTTAAATTTATTTCCAACATTATTATTTGAATTAATTATCCTAAACATTAAACAATATTCTATAATAATTATTTTAAATCTTATATTTAGAAATGTGTTTTAATAGTTCATCGGAAATTCGGTACCATCTACCAAGAACTTAGAAGTAGAAAAATAAAACATAAAAGCAAACACCAAATTCACTGACACAGTTCCAAGTTCCAAACCCCCATAGAGATGAAAAATTTTTTGAGTATAATTGTGTATTCATATCTTTTATTTAAATAAAAATATGTGTATACTTTTAATCTATATTGTTAATTAAAATTTCAAATTAAAAAGATACCTGATCTTGCAACATCTATTGCACCCTAGATTTTCTTCATTCAGATAATATATAGATAAATAAAAGGAACCAAATTTTTTTTTCTTTCCCTTTACAACTAAAATTGACTAAATAACATATTAGAGCTGAGAAAAATCAAGAAGAATCAGGAAGCAGAGGCACCTCCAGCAACTACATTAGAAGCTGCTTCTTCGTCCAGAAACAAATCGTCCCTCTTCCTCAAAGCGGCATGCACTAACACCGCCCCCAGTATGTTTGCCGTTACGCGGGTTGACAGCAACAGGACGATGATCAACACCGACATCACAGTCAGAACCACACGATCCTCAATCGGACGGCCGAAAATCCAGGAATAACCAAGCAGCCATCTAGACGATTAAGACGGTGAGTGAGATCGGGTGGCAGAGAGTAGAGCTGTGCAGCTGCTTACCTCGCCCGAGATGGTCGCCGGAACCAGACGCAGTCACCGGAGAGATAATGGGTTCAACGTTTGAATGGTAGGCTTGTGAAATGGACTTACGAAAATGAGGTCAGCGATAATATTGCCGGTCCTGCTTCTCAAGCTGACCTGGATTCGGTTGTTAAGATGACGAAAGACATTGATGCTTATCTTGTCAAGCCATAGCCCCAATATGAAATCAATGGAAAATATTAAATAATTTGGGATTTAAAATTTTTTATTTTTTTTAATCTTAATAATTTTTTTATCTTTTTCTATGATATAAGATATGATTTTTTTAATTATTTTTTCTTTTAATTTTGTATTTACCCAGAAGAACCCAATCCTTGCAATAGCTTCACGCCTTACGTGCTTGCCTCACCATTCTCTGGGTGAAGCTATATACTTGGGATCTGTATATTTTCATGAAGAATGATACTTTTTATTAATCAATTTTATAATGTAGAGCGATTTTGAAGTTACTTAAAATTATAAGAGAAAAAACTAACTTATTTATTCAAGTACGCATGCTGCAAACATTTCATTGCCAAATAAAATAAAATTATTCCTGGTTTAATCGTTTTATCCTTTAGAATATAGACCTCAACACAGTAGGTTAAGCTTGAAAACTTATAATAAACCTTTATTATATATAATTAAATATATGGAACGAAGAAACATGTAGTAGACTACCATACGTTTCATAAGTTTTTAACAATTTTATCTTTGTTATTATGTTTTTTTAAGTGAACTAATATATTCTTTATAAATTTTTTAAACTTCATCTTTGCCATAATGTTAATTTTGGTAAACTATTGTGTCTTTTATAAGTTTTTTAAATTTACTATTTGTCATTATGTTATTTTAGAAACATTCAGTTGACTATATATTATACAATTTATAAGTTTTTAAAAAATTTATATATATTTGCTATCATGTTATTTTAAAAATATTTAGTGGACTATTATACCTTTAATAAATTTTTAAAACTTCATCTTTGTCATTATGTAATATTTTTTTCTTTTTGATTGAGTTATATCATGTTATCTTAATAAATGAGTTTATATCTCTTAGGATAGTTGAAATGAAGATAACCCTATGCTCTAAACTCACATCTAGCTAGGATAGTTGAGGAGTAGTTTACACCAAACCCACATCTAAGACATATTAGTTGTAGTTCAAGAATCTCCTAACTTTAAAACATACGTACATGTGTTTTCATATGAATTTTTAGTTGGCATAATTAGCGTAATATATTTTTCCTGTAAAATAAACTAAAAATAAAATATTATAATATAGTCTAATAAAAAGAAACTCCGACAAACATATATTATTGTTTAAATTCAACATTTGAAATTGATTTTCAATTATATTTAAATTAAATAATAAAAAAAATCACATACAAAGCACACAATAGCAAATATTTGAAATATAGCTATTTAGGAGCAATCTTCTTCCCCGATTAATCTTTCCAATTACGAGATGTTTGTCTGCACATGTGAATCATGAAAATTGTGTTCTAATCAAGATTGTGCAAGCAAACACCCCAAAATAATTTCATTATTATTTTAATACTAATTGAAGTCAGTGCAGCGCTAAGCTATATATTTTATGATATCCAATCAACAATTTGCACCAAAGTCAGAGCCTGCGGGAGTAGACTTGTTGCAAAGCTACGGGTACTCAACTTCTATTTAAGGTCACATCAGAAAAGCATTTCCATTCATATCTGTGTTTGAACTTCGCAATTCACCTTCATATTTTCTGTCTTTCTTAGGTAAAGGCATGGCTCTAAGTGGGAAAGTGGAGACTGAATTAGAGATCCAGGCACCAGCTGCTGACTTCTATAACCTCTTCAGAAAACAACTTCACCAGCTTCCAAACATCTCTACTGATGTAGTGCATGGAGCTAGAGTCCATGAAGGTGACTGGGAAAGCATTGGATCTGTTAAGCACTGGGACTACACAGTAGGTAAGCTTTTACCAGAAAATTTTTCATCAATACTTCTGTTGTATGTAATTTCTGCACTCAAATGAAGACGTGTTTTCATTTTTATCAGTATCCTTTTAGTTTGGGAGCAGTCGCTAATTGGATTTTTCCCACTTCTACCGTTATCAGTATTAAATGCTTGTGAACAGTAGGTCCAAAATATTCATTAATACTTGAAACTGATCTTAAATGGTTGTGACATGGGGTAGATGGTAAAAAAACAAGTGCAAAGGAGAAAATTGAAGCCGTTGATGAAGAGAACAAGACAATCACTTACAGCATCTTTGATGGAGAAGTGAGTGAGAGTTACAAGAGTTTAAGGGCTATATTGCAGGTGATTGATAAACATCACGGTTGCCTTGTGAAATGGACTTTTGAATATGAGAAGCTCAGCGACAGTATTGCGGCTGCTGCTCCTGAAGCTTACTTGGACTTTGCAGTTAAGGTCACAAGGGACGTCGATGCTCATCTTGTCAAGGCATAGCTCCAAAATAAATTACAAAACCAAAAGAATAAAACTACGTAAGAAATGGGTTTGGCTTCAGGACTTAAGTGTGTTTGCTTTTCCTTCAATTCCTTTCATCCAGCTTTAAATGGCAGCTTGCTCAGTGTTTTACATCAATTCCATATAGCTGAATGCTTGTATAATTAACTTATTTGTAAGTTTGGAATTTATTAATGAGTGCTTGTGAAATGTTCATTGTAAATATATATATATATATGGAAGTAATTTATAATTTATATTTTACATGAATTGTATTGTTTCTCTCCTTTTTTTTTTTCCTTTCTTTCTTCTTTTTTTTAAAGAAATTGGTAAGGAGTGGTGCCCCAAACATGGGATCCGAGCAGAACCCCTTGGTGCTGATTTCATTAGAGTGGGAGAAGCATACTGAGCTCACTAGAGGAATAGCCTTTGGTATACAGAGATTAATCAGTAATAAATAATTACGAAAAGAATATTTTATAATTATTTTCAATAGAAGTTTTAAATGTTCTTTTTACAAAAATGGGCTTTACAATAAAATAAAAATAATTAGGTGGTGTGATGTTATGACATAATTAAAAAATATATAATTTTTACATTTTTCCAAATTGCTTCCATTAATAACACGACAAAAAACATATTTTTGGAACAAAATTTGTAATGGATAAATAATTTTATCACTATTAGAGATGGATTTTTGACAAAAAAATGATTGAAGAAAAATAGGGAAAATATAAAGATTTTTAAATTCATCCCATACAGTATGTGATGATGGTTTTAACTACACAGTGCTTGTTTATCGCAATTTTCGTCATAAAACATTGCCTTTACATCGTGTGAAGTCTTTTGCGATGAAAGTTGTTGTCGCAAATAATAACTTCTTTGGTAACAATACTGATCAAATACAAGTCACAATAGTTTGCAATGAATCTCTGTCTTCTGTATATCTAGTTAACCTCCATTGATTGAACTTCTTGGCCGAAAGGAAGAGAAAGGGACTAATTTGAATATTATTAATATAATAATTAAGATGGTATATTTTCTTTTGTTAATTTATTTATACAGAAAATATTGTATGAATTGTATAATGTTTTCACATTACATTAATCTATTTATATTAATATATTGTAACAAATATTTCACATTAATTTATTTAAATTTATCCTTAAGTTGTAGCTTTCACAAAATTCAAATCCTAAAGATTTTATTTAAGATTTGGTAAAGTTGTTGACATTTTGACTCCAATGATTTAAGAGACAAATCTATTTAGCAGTTTCGCAGCCTGCTAAATTCTGAAGAATCCAGATGCTGATAGAGGACAAGATCCCAGAAACCATTAATTTGCTTTGCAGTTTTGATATTATGTCATAAAATAACATCATATCATAAAATTAATTATTTCAAAAATTTAAATTATTAAGTACAAATGTAAAAATAATTTTATATTTTTAAGCTAACTTGCAAATTTTTAAGAAAATTGATCCTTAAAAGTTAGCTGTTAAAAAGAAAGAGTTTAAAATTTTATAAATTTGTTCAAACACCTTATACTACTTGACATATCGTGATAATAAAACTGCTAATTTTGTACTAGTTCACATTTCCAAAATTTTGTTAGAGAATCATAGAAAAATTACAAAGTATGGAAGAAACAAAATTTTGGTAGACATTAATTAGTACCCAAAAAATTGGTGGACATTATTTAAATATATGAGAGTGGTTTCTTTGATACTTATGTAAATCGATATCAAAATGAGACTACTATTGAATAACTTTTAAGACGTGACTATTATATATCCATCTGCCAAAAGCTGACTTTATTACTCAATTCTAAGATTTAAGAATCCACAAATATAGTTGCTTCTATTAATTAGCCAACCCGTTCCACTAAGTAAGAACTTAGACAAAACATGCAAACTCGATTTTTTTTTTGGTTTTCTGTTAGTATTCTGAGTCTAAATTTAGGTTCTTTTGATAGAAAAAATATGCATGGGTTACAAATACTTCTCAACTCACTCATTTATTTTCTTTTTTCGGTGAAGTCAACTCACTCATTTATATTAATATGAAAAAAATAATTATATTAATCCAGTTGTGATTTTCTTCTGAATGAATCATCTCATATATATATATATATATATATTTGCTATCATGTTATTTTAAAAATATTTAATGGACTATTATACCTATTATAAATTTTTAAAACTTCATCTTTGTCATTATGTAATATTTTTCCTTTTTGATTGAGTTATATCATGTTATCTTAATAAATGAGTTTATATCACTTAGGATAGTTGAAATGAAGATAAAACTATGCTCTAAACTCACATCTAGCTAGGATAGTTGAGGAGTAGTTTACACCAAACCCACGTCTAAGACATTAGTTGTAGCTCGAGGATCTCCTAACTTTAAAACATATGTACACGATGTTTTCATATGAATTTTTAGTTGGCATTATTAGCGTAATATATTTTTCCTGTAAAATAAATTAAAAATAAAATATTATAATATAGTCTAATAAAAAAGAAACTCCAACATACATATATTGTTGTTGAGAAATTAATTTTAAATTTTTCTAAATATATAAATTGTATTAAAATATTTTATTGTAAAATATATTTAAATTAAATAATAAATAAAATCACATACAAAGCACACAATAGCAAATATTTGAAATATAGCCATTTAGGAGCAATCTTCTTCCCGATTAATCTTTCCAATTACGACATGTTTGCCTGCACATGTGAATCATGAAAATTGTGTTCTAATCAAGATTGTGCAAGCAAACACCCCAAAATAATTTAATTCATATTTTAATACTAACCGAAGTCAGTGCAGCGCTAAGCCATATATTTTATGATATCCAATCGACAATTTGCACCAAAGCCAGACCCTGCGGGAGTAGACTTGTTGCAAAGCCACGGTACTCAACTTCTATTTAAGGTCACATCAGAAAAGCATTTCCATTCATATCTGTGTTTGAACTTTGCAATTCACCTTCATATTTTCTGTCTTTCTTAGGCAAAGGGATGGCTCTAAGTGGGAAAGTGGAGACTGAATTAGAGATCCAGGCACCAGCTGCTGAATTCTATAACCTCTTCAGAAAACAACTTCACCAGCTTCCAAACATCTCTACTGATGTAGTGCATGGAGCTAGAGTCCACGAAGGTGACTGGGAAAGCATTGGATCTGTTATGCACTGGGACTACACAGTTGGTAAGCTTTTACCAGAAAATTTTTTATCAATACTTCCGTTGTATGTAATTTCTCCACTCAAATGAAGACGTGTTTTCATTTTTATCAGTATCCTTTTAGTTTGGGAGCCTTCGCTAATTGGATTTTTCCCACTTCTACCATTATCAGTATTAAATGCTTGTGAACGGTAGGTCCAAAATATTCATTAATACTTGAAACTGATCTTAAATGGTTGTGAAATGGGGTAGATGGTAAAAAAACAAGTGCAAAGGAGAAAATTGAAGCTGTTGATGAAGAGAACAAGACAATCACTTACAGCATCTTTGATGGAGAAGTGAGTGAGAGTTACAAGAGCTTAAGGGCTACATTGCAGGTGATTGATAAGCATCATGGTTGCCTTGTGAAATGGACTTTTGAATATGAGAAGCTCAGCGACAGTATTGCGGCTGCTGCTCCTGAAGCTTACTTGGACTTTGTAGTTAAGGTCACAAGGGACATCGATGCTCATATTGTCAAGGCATAGCTCCAAAATAAATTACAAAACCAAAAGAATAAAACTAAGTAAGAAATGGGTTTGGCTTCAGGACTTAAGTGTGTTTGCTTTTCCTTCAATTCCTTTCATCCAGCTTTAAATGGAAGCTTGCTCAGTGTTTTACATCAATTCCATATAGCTGAATACTTGTATAATTAACTTATTTGTAAGTTTGGAATTTATTATTGAGTGGTTGTCAAATGTTCATTGTAAATATATATATATGGAAGTAATTTATAATTTATATTTTACATGAATTGTATTGTTTCTCTCCTTTTTTTTTTTCCTTTCTTTCTTCTTTTTATTAAAGAAATTGGTAAGGAGTGGTGCCCCAAACATGGGATCCGAGCAGAACCCCTTGGTGCTGATTTCATTAGAGGAGGAGGAGCATACTGAGCTCACTAGAGGAATAGCCTTTGGTATACAGAGATTAATCAGTAATAAATAATTACGAAAAGAATATTTTATAATTATTTTCAATAGAAATTTTAAATGTTCTTTTTACAAAAATGGGCTTTACAATAAAATAAAAATAATTAGGTGGTATGATGTTATGCCATAATCAAAAAAAATATATAATTTTTACATTTTTCCAAATTGCTTCCATTAATAACACGACAAAAAACATATTTTTGGAACAAAATTTGTAATGGATAAATAATTTTATCACTATTAGAGATGGACTTTTGACAAAACAAAATGATTGAAGAAAAATAGGGAAAATATAAAGATTTTTAAATTCATCCCATACAGTATGTGATGATGGCTTTAGCCACACAGTGCTTGTTTATCGCAAATTTCGTCATAAAACATTACCTTTACATCGTGTAAAGTCTTTTGCGATGAAAGTTGTTGTCGCAAATAATAACTTCTTTGGTAACAATACTGATCAAATACAAGTCACAATAGTTTGCAATGAATCTCTGTCTTCTGCATATCTAGTTAACCTCCATTGATTGAACTTCTTGGCCGAAAGGAAGAGAAAGGGACTAATTTAAATATTATTAATATAATAATTAAGATGGTATATTTTCTTTTGTTAATTTATTTATATAAAAAATATTGTATGAATTGTATAATGTTTTCACATTACATTAATCTATTTATATTAATATATTGTAACAAATATTTCACATTAATTTATTTAAATTTATCCTTAAGTCGTAGCTTTCACAAAATTCAAATCCTAAAGATTTTATTAAGATTTGGTAAAGGTTTTGACATTTTGACTCCAATGATTTAAGAGACAAATCTATTTAGCAGTTTCACAGCCTGCTAAATTCTGAAGAATCCAGATGCTGATAGAGGACAAGATCCAAGAAACTATTTATATAAAAAATATTGTATGAATTGTATAATGTTTTCACATTACATTAATCCATTTATATTAATATATTGTAACAAATATTTCACATTAATTTATTTAAATTTATCCTTAAGTTGTAGCTTTCACAAAATTCAAATCCTAAAGATTTTATTAAGATTTGGTAAAGTTGTTGACATTTTGACTCCAATGATTTAAGAGACAGATCTATTTAGCAGTTTCGCAGCCTGCTAAATTCGGAAGAATCCAGATGCTGATAGAGGACAAGATCCAAGAAACCACTAATTTGTTTTGCAGTTTTGATATCATGTCATAAAATTAGTTATCTCAAAAATTTAAATTATTAAGTACAATGTAAAAATGATTTTATATTTTTAAGCTAACTTACAAATTCTTAAGAGAATTGACCCTTAAAAGTTAGCTGTTAAAAAGAAAGAGTTTAAAATTTTATAAATTTGTTCAAACATCTTATACTACTTGACATATCGTGATAATAAAACTGCTAATTTTGTACTAGTTCACATTTCCAAAATTTTGTTAGAGAATCATAGAAAAATTACAAAATATGGAAGAAACAAAATTTTGGTAGACATTATTTAAATATATGAGAGTGGTTTCTTTGATACTTATGTAAATCGATGTCAAAATGATCCTACCATTGAATAACTTTTAAGACGTGACTATTTTATATCCATCTGCCAAAAGCTGACTTTATACCTCAATTCTAAGATTTAAGAATCCACAAATATAGTTGCTTCTATTAATAAGCCAACCCGTTAGACTAAGTAAGAACTTAAACAAAACATGCATACTCCATTTTTTTTGGTTTTCTCTTAGTATTCTGAGTTTAAATTTAGGTTCTTTTATATATATATATATATATATATGTGTGTGTGTGTGTGTGTGTGTGTGTGTGTGTAAAATAATCTGCAATTCTTCTGTTAGAAAAAATATGCATGGGTTACAAATACTTCTCAACTCACTCATTTATTTTCTCTTTTCGGTGAAGTCAAATCACTCATTATATTAATATGAAAAAAATAATTATATTAATCCAGTTGTGATTTTCTTCTGAATGAATCATCTCATAATAGTGATTAAACTCTGTAAATAATTAAGAGCATGAATCGTGATCAGAGTGGCAAATCATCAAAGGAAACGTGTGACTTGGATTTAGAAGAATTCAACTGCCAATTTCAGATGATAATGTAAGAATAATAATATGTAACATAATGTAACTAAACTTTCAATCTGAGTTAGGAAATTGAACAAAGCCAAAATAACATTGACCCAATCGCCATGAAGCACATGAGAAAGGCAGTCAGAATTGGAAAAACAACCCAACCCAAACTTGATCTTTGTTTGTAAAGAAAACCCTCGTTACAAAACCACTTGTATCATTCAGATGTTACTTGTTAGATACATTTTTTTAATGCTTTGTTACTAGCTGCCCAACAACTACAAGATCGATTATGTTCATGATCTTGAATATTGAATTATTAATAAGAGTAAAAAATGAGAATATAAAGATAAGAATGTTAAAATTGATGAATTGATATATATATATATATATATATATAAGAAAATATTGAATTTAAAATAATTATATTTGAGAGAAAATTAATGTTATACTTGAAAATAATAAAAATTTGATTAAAGTGATTTGAACATATGCAAATAATACCATTAAAGACCAAGTGAGAAATTAATTGGTCAAATGATATTTGATCAAAAGAAAATAAATACAAAAAGATAAAAAAAGATACTTTTAGATATTGTAAAAAGAAATTTTATAATGAATAATATTTTTAAAAGTTTAATTTTTTATAAAATTTAATAATATTATTTAATTCATATAACTTATTGTATGTTTTATTACAAGTGTTGTTATGAACTTTTGGGGATTGTTTTATATAAATAGTAAAAGAGTAAATTTACTAACTCTAGGCCGTTCGCACTACAAGAAATTATAATATTGAGATCAAGGTATAAAAAGATATTAAATTACACGCGCATCATTCTAACAATAAAATTGTATAAAAGAATACGTGTGTTTGGCATAAATTTTTAATTCGAATATAATTTTTTTATCAAGAATTGGTTATAAAAAATTAATAATGCTAAAATTGAATTGTTTGAATTTGGTTCTTTCAAAAATTATATTGAAATTTTGGTTTTGTTTGAAAATGGAGTTGCGTCCATATGTCAGAAACTTGCCTAAGACAAAATACAATACTTGATCTTAAAACAAAATACAATACTTTAACATACACGGGGACATTCTATAATTTGTTGCATCCCCCTTTTCTAGTCGTGTCTCTTGTCATTGTCTTAGATCATGGCCATCTACACCGTGAATAGGCTGAAGTCAAGAATGTTGGATGTAGCTTTTGATATGGGTGGTCCCTTTAAGTTAGTACGCAAATTGATGTTACATTACATTTTTGGGAACGTTTTTATGTGCACTTTTGTGAAATTTCGAAGCTACAGATGCTTTAAAACAAGCCCATATATTTTTTTGATAAATTTAGGATATTCTTATTTAGAAGAAGTCCCTTTTATTACATTATCATATATTTGGAAATAAGTTGAGTTTCTAACAAGAATTTAATTCGAATTCGCCACATACAAATGTTAAGTCCTTTGTCACTTAATTCAACCTTTGTTAACAAACAACATATTTGCATTAAGAAAATTTTGTTGGGACCGAATATAACACTCCCAAAATGCATATAAGCTAAATAGAAATTGATTCTTATTTGTAATTTTTTACAATATTAAACAGAGACTGAATTTTATTTAGCGGTGCATTTTGAGTCTGTCATATTTAATCCAAATTGCGTTACTGTTTTTACTACTATATTTTTCTCAAGCATGACAGTAATTTATGATTCTCCTGTGAGAATTAGTGCTAAAAACTCGTGTGGTTATGGACGAGGCTGAAGCAAACAAGGAGAAGGCATGTTATGGACAGACTGGTTGAAGTTCAGAAAGAGATTCAGTATCAGTATTCAAATTACTCAAAACAACATTAGAAGTTTGCATTGATGCAACTGGAAATTGATATGAGCAAAGATATATTTCCAGTCGGTGTTAACCTTCCCCAGGAGTAGACATCGATGCTCCTTCCTATGCTAATTTTGGCCGTGTCAAATAAGAAGTGTTCCTGGATCTTCGTTCCTCCCCAATTATAATATTCTGACCGTAGGATCTATCCACTACGCTGAATGAGAGTACAAACCATATGCCATTCTGAAAGAGAATAGTCGTAGTCCAGTCCTAGGCAGTCATGAATTTTTTTATCCATATATTATTATTATTTTTCCTTAGGTGACATAGATCAGTGATCATTCCTCCTCATATGATGGCAATACTTTGTTCCTTTAGTACTTTGTTAGTCCTAAACTTCCTTTCACGGGATACGGACAGAGGAACTGCCTTGAAAATACACAACACCTCCATGATAAAGATTGAAAAAATAACAATGCTTCAATCATTCTAACTATAATGCTGCTGCACGCTGGGCCACTTACAGAACACAGATTGTACATTATTACTTCCTGAATTATATTTAACATTAGCAGATACTATCTACAGCATATACTTGTTTGTAGTTGTATACGTCCTTTTCTTGCTCTTAAATTTTTGATAGAATCTATCAATGTACATTATTATGAAACCGAAATCCCACAGAAGTGCGAATTATGACCATGACTGACTTCAGTCGCCCTGCATCTAAACAGATCATGGCAGATTAGATTGCACTTCCGATTTGAGCAAATTTATCAACTTGGGTAATGTCAAGGATTTTATCCAATCACTCGATTTAAGAAAGCTGCAATGGTTAATGACATGAATCAGCTATTTTACATTATAACTGTGGTGAATGCTTGTAAAAATATCAGACTATTACTATGACATACTCATCTCTAAAAGCTCTTGTCATCGACCAGCAGCCTCCACTACAGATGATTGCATGTTCACAGCAATGTTTGGATTGTGAATGCTCTCCCTCATGTGGACCCAACCATGTTGTCCATGCTCTTCATCTGAAACTTTAGCCTTGAATTTACAGCCTTATTTCAATTTTCATGAATTTAAGTGAGAAAAAACACAATCAGATGGTGTTGAAGTATTAAAGTTATGTCTTAGCTTGTTTTCACGTGAGCATCAACGGTTGCGGGTGCGGGGGAGCCGTTTGTATCTACAAGGCAGCCTTCACTCACCCAACAATCCCTGCGTGAATCTAGTTCCCACCCTTTAAGCCTCCCTTCTATATAGAAACAAGAAAACTACATATATGTAAACTCTCATAAATGTATTTGAAACATTGAGCTTTGTTTGTTCTATGGTATACACCTCAATGTAGTTTCGAAATGTTTCAATGGCCTCAGATCCTTTTGACTAAGCATTTCTGGGTTCTGAGATAGTATTCATTATTGATTCTAATGATTCTTCAAGATCTTTTCTGAGACTTCCAATCTCTTCATCTGATCCTGCTAAATTCATTCGTAGCACTCCAATGATAACTTTTACCACCATGTGTGTATGCCCCTTCATCATAAAGGCAGAAATATCAATGAACTTGCCATTACCGAAGGCAAAAGTGTGATAGTCTATAACGTAAGCGAACTTTTGAAATCCACATGGTAAAACAAAATATGCATAAAAGTGTCAACCAACCATCATCAAGGAAATGATTTTCCTTAATAGCAACATGACCAGATGTTTCCATCATAAGATGTGTTTCAAATTTCAATTCCATCCTCGTTAAGCTGAACTCCCTGTCAATGACATTCCGGTAACCAACCCAATATAGGCAAGGCTGACCTTCTCTATCAGCTATAAATCTCGGTTTCCTTTGTTATCAACCACACCAGTGCGGTCTACATCAGTATCAAAAACTATTACAAGATCAGCTGAGTTCTCTAACACTGCAGCTCTGGTCAGTGCCATGGAAGTTTTGTCCTCAGGGATGGGACTGTCGTTGGGAAACATGCCATGCCATCTGGGTTGAGATGCAGAGATCAAAATATTTCTGTACCAAGCTTGTCCAAGACATCCCATGTGAAGAATCCTCCTGAACTATTATCTGCAGTTATATTGCAATTACAGTGTAAGATTTTCAGGCATAATATCTTCAATGAGAACAAAGGTTAAGGCTCCAATTACAAATATAGTACAAGTTCAATTACATGCAGTAGTTGCCATAGCCATTCGGAAATGGTAAACTCATGAAACTGAATTGGGGCATTGATTAATTATTAACTTGAGCTAAGTTAGACCGAACAGGGTAATCAAAGAACGAAATATCAGTCTCTTTCTATCTACTCAGGACCTCACTTATTGAAGCTGGCTGCTAAGAAACTCATAAAGTGGATAAGGATATTGTTGCATGCTTTTTAAGCCTTTTCATCTTAAAAGTTAGCTCATTCACTAATAAGACTCTGCCCATATCAGGCGCCCAATCGAGAGTTGTTGCAACTTAGGCTCTAACTCCGTCCATAATCAATGTGAGATAACTTCCACAACTTAGGCTCTGATATCAATGTAAGGTGTACTTTGAGACTTCTCACCTCAAAAGTTAGTTCGCAAAATGAGATTTTTCCTCACACTTATATGGCAACGCCCACCCTTTTCCATATCTGATGTGGAACAACTCAACATATATAAAGTCAAGGGTGAGAGAAAATACATCCAAGGCAGGCATGTGTGACTGGAAAAGAATAAATATGTGCACAAGGCAATAAGAAGAGCGTGGGGGGGGGAGGGGGGGGGGGGAGTGGGAACTACTGTTTAGCAGTAAAACCTGAAATCCATGGAGACAAGTCTCATAATGCACACGAAGATTGACTTTCTCCTCATTTATTTCTTTTAGGTGCTTTGCAATAAGTGCTCAAGAAATCAACTTTTGTTCGAGGAACATTAAGCAAGGTCGACACTTTGACCAGCCTATTTGCGTATTTTCTAGCAGCTTTATCACATATGTCCTCTAACTCTGGCGACGACAGCCTCCCCTCTCCTTGTGAAAATTTTAGTCCAATACGGGTGTAAGGTAGGTGAGAAGTCATCATCCGCAGCAAACAATGCATAATTCCTGTCAAAATGTAATAAGTTCTACATTTCTATGGTACATCTTTGGCTCAGAACCATCAGATCTACTTCTGAAGCCTCTAGGAGTGTTCATGCCAATGCTTTCCACCTTTTTTGTGGTTCTAATTCATCTTTCCGGTTGATTTCTGGGATCCGTTCCAATATAAACCATTATTTAATACTAGTAGTTACTAATCTTTATCGTTTGTTATCTTTATGTATGTCTCTTGCGATATTAATCTGCAAAAAAATTGTTAAATGAACCTGAAGCTAAGAAAAGATTTGCCTTAACCTATCATTATTGAAGCATCGTACGCAAATGGAGGCAACAATGTGCTCATGAAACAAGCTGGGGTGGTAGCTAATCCCATATCAAACACCATGATCTTTCTCTATGCCATTGAATATTGATGACCCACTCCCCAAAACTCTCTGCTATTGCCTCCACAGCAAGTGGAGTTGGGTCAACTGTTCTGCTTTTCACACCCTCCAATGCCACCTCTCCAAATTCTGAACCATTCTGCAGCCTCCTAATCTTATCCATTTCTTCATCAACCACAACTTCATCATACTTTGCAGTGCCAAAAGATTTCACAGCTATAGTATTCTTGTATGGCACCGAAAATAAGAAACTAAGGTTGTTGTGCAATAATATCTTCCCTGGGAATGTTGGGAAGTTTTATTTTCTAGGAATTATTCTAAAAAGATGTTGCAAATTTTGAAGAAGTAGAAGCCGTCATTCCTTACAAGTTGTTTGGCGCTCTTGCTTTGTTTGAATGCAAAGAAATTTTTGAGAGCTTAAAAAACTATTATATTCGAGAGGGAAAAATATCTGAAAGCAAGCTCTCAAACGCCCAACAGTTCTGTTCTGTTTTATCTGTATGCCATTTTTTTTCCATTAGTTCCAAGTGATAATTTTAGAATGGAATGAGAGCCTGGCATATTCTTGCGTAGAAATGTTAAAGCAAGGTGCTTAGACTCACGTTTTTTATACAATTACAGAAAGAAGATAAAAGAGTCAAATGTTTGACTCTCTTTCTCCTCTCTCTAATTGTAAGAAATGCGTGATGCTAACCACGTAAGTTTATCATCGTTCTTCTTATGGATTACTAGTGCACGTGTCTAAAATGTGATCAATAATGTCTTTTGTCATTACTCAATAGGATAGAGGATACAATCGACCAAGTAGTGGCTAGTGTCAATTGAGAAACCAAGACAACTTCTTGCAGTGAATGGGGCTAACAGATTCTGATTTCTTCTAATAACTGGTTTTGGAGAACAGACCCATAGAATTTAATCTATCAATAATGTGTGGAACTTATTTTGCGAGGATTCTTTTACATACATATTTGAGTAACTAATCCGAAACCCAGTTTGTATAGCAAAAAAGCCCCTTTTCGTTCTTAAGGATCACATATGCACAGCATTGCCCAAGGATATAGCGTGTGTATCTCATCATCAAAATCCCTAATTACTTGTAGCACCATTAAAGGGAGGACCTCGTGACGTTCAAGTCAGGCAACCATATTATTCGGTAGAGTTAAAGAGAGTATTCAAATTTGTTACTTGCTCTGAGATATATGGCGTAAAACTTAGAGGACAGCAAGAAACTGAAGTCTTCTATGTATGCTGTCCTTGTCTCTCCCCTAACAGCCATCAAATTTTGGTGTCATATGTTTCAGGCCAGGATGAACTCATTTGCTACAATACCACTCTAGTTGACATCTTTTCTTTTTAATCTATTGGCAATATTACACCAAACCTCTTAGGTTTATGATTTTAACGTCACCGATTCACCGTCAGGCTGAAGATTATTAAGACAAATAACGACTACAAAATTATACTTGCACAGGTTATGATCTACACTGTCCGAGTAATTCCTACTAACTTTTATGTTTGACAACATATAATAGAATGCATAGCAGGTCAACATAGTCTCAGCTTTGATAATACATTTAAGAACTGCAATAGAAATTTAACATCATAATACAAGTATTGCATAAAGCTCAAGCGCGAATATCAAGTTTCTAAAGCAAAAGTAACAAACCAAATAGAAATTCATGAAATGCTTGAAATCGAATCTTTAGATTGAGAATTTGAGAACTGCAAATAAATTTATAAACAGATTAAATTATGAAATCTAACTGACAATAATGCATTGTACACACATGTATACTACACTATCGTGTAAATAGCTTTTCCTTTCTTATATTAGTGTTATTATCAGCGCAAAACGAAAGAGCATCTATGTGGAGATAAATTTGCAATGTAAACTTTACTTCCAACCAAAATCATAGAAGTAATCAAATCCTCGCTTTAGGCTGTGGTTAGACACCAGAACAGTATGCACGGAGAATAGTTTTGTGCAGTGATTCATTGCGTAAACAGCAGCACTCTATAACAATTAATGCCTACATTCTGAAGCTTATCTGAGGCAAAGAACGGTTAAAGGACTAGATTACTTGGGCTTGTCATGATAAATACTGGTTAGATTTTCTCAGAAGTTACTGACTTCTACATTTTACTCCACGCGATAAAATACATAGCAGTCACATGCGCCACTAAGTTTACATCATAATACAAGCACTACCACATTAAGATCAAGCAGGGACATAAGTTTCAAGCTCTCATATGCACTGAGAGAGAGAGGCACGCTTATATATCAACTTCTGATAAGCCCTTACAACCTTGAATGTTCACCCACTCAATTTCCACAACCACTTCACCACGCTCCACATTTCTCAATCTAAGAGTCATTTCTTGGAGAACTTTTCCATTGTTCCATACAACGCTACTCTCCTCAGAATAACAGTTGTTCCTGCTTGGTTGAATTCTCTTGACTGCACAGCCATTAGGAAGCTTGGTAAAACCCATCTTGACACAACTAAGATATGGTTTTATGTCTATTTCTGCATCCCCCATTTTGTCATCCACACTGAAAGTGTCTTTGTCAAACACTGTCTGCAGAGAACAACAGAATTCAGAGCCATCAACATGTTAGCACTTTGACATTCTGGTAATGAAGGATGAGAATCAATGAATTGCAATATCACTGATGACATGATGCCACTTGTTACAGTACTTACTAAGTGAATTGGAGTGTTGGCATCCCTAACGGTAAATGTCAATTCTTCATTCCACTCAGGATTGCAGTTTTTCTTCACAACACGAGTCTTCAGTTTCTGCATCAATATGAGATTGCAATTTCAGACCAAGGATTTTCAAGTAAAATAAAGCAGTGTGACCAAAGCTGAATCATTGATAAATGATATGTAAATGGCAAATGAAAGCAAATTTTTTCTTAATTTCAATTTGATATGACAAGCATTACACATACAAAACCAATTCAACTCCTTAAACTTTAAAATGGAAACATTTACATAAAAATGAAAGGGCTGAAAATTGGTCATAAAAGAGTTATTATTTGAATAGTCCCTCTACTCTCAGAAATTAAAACTTACAAAAATTTTACTTAAAAGAATCAAAATCATGAAATTTATGTGAGATTCAACAGATATAACACCCTACAGTCAATAAATTTTATGAGGTGTTTATGGGTAATTGTTAGTGAGACTAACTTTTCCCTGATTAGAATCATATCTACTCCACACCTACAAATAGACCCCAAAAATAAAAATTGTAGACCTTCCCATGAAGAGCTCAGATGGATTATGAAGCTCTTCCAGGGGTCTCTCTCCAACCAAGTTGATTCAGTGGTTGTCAATTATAGCTAGCTCCTTGTAGGGGAATTATAGATAATTAAGTGACAGTAAACTTCTTTTCTTCTTTTTTCTTAAGCTGTGGTTGTATCAGATCTAATGATTTTCCCTGAGTCTTCTTGTTGTTTAGCAAAATTCTACCAAGATTTAGCCTTGGTAACGGCTGTCTATTTCCTCTGATGAGGAGGCTTAAGGTTATATTGTCGAAGTATTCCGCTGTAGATTTCTAATATTTGCAATTCGAGTAAATAAAACATGATTTCTATAAAGTATGAAGACCCCCATGAAAAAGGTTGAGAAAGATAGAAGTGAACAATATGAAGTTTCATTATACCTGCCATGTCATTAGCCCTATATCAATTTAAGCAAAATATAATTATAGATCAATTTGTAATTTCTAAAGATGAAGAAATCAAGGTAGTTTTCCAGCTAAAAAACGAAGCATGAAAACATAAACAAAAATACCAGCACATCTCAGATGTGAAATAGAAACAAAACACATATATATGATATAAAAAGCAACAGCACGACAAGCCTAAAATCCCCAAGGAAAAAAAAAAAAGGGTTTTCCAATTTTTTTAATTCCGGTTGAGCAGTAGCTCAACAAAAGGACTGATCAAGGTGCAGCCTCCAAATTAAAAAGGATTGAGATCAAAACAAAAAATTGAAAGTTCTAACCTGTTCGGCCATGGTTGCAACAACATAAGGGTCGCTGCTACGGGCGTCGCGAATGGCAAGATTGATGCCTCGTTTGATACGAAGTTTGAGAAGACCCAGCATGTTGTCCATTGAAACTCACCTTGTGAAAATAAGTGCAGAGTGGCCTGGAAACCGCAGGAAGAAAAAGAATATGGTGGAGAAGGAAAGGAGAGGGCCAAAGGACACTTGAGTCGATGTGCTTGTGTTATTGGAATAAATACAAATTTGAATCACTGCAACATATGAAACGGGCAACAAACAAAAGACAAAATTGAAACAGGAACAGAACAGAAGAAACCGTGGCCCCCCACAAATGGAATCTTGCAACAGTGTCTTGGACGAACTATTTAGGCGTCCGAATCTTGCTGACTCAAAAAGCACAGAGAAAAGAGTATCGCTAAAGAAATATTGGGTCAATACCATTGTATCTGTTTGGAATGTACCAATATCTGTGATGCTGTGGTGGTGGCCGTGGGTCATCGATATTCACTCCCACAAAGCCGCGGCACCGCTAATGTATCAACGGTAATATTTCGTTACCCAAAAAGAGTTATTTTTGTTAGAAACAAAAATTTACTTTTTTTTTTTCGTTAATAATTTAATAATATATCACCAAAAAAATACAACAATAATAAATAATAATATATGATATATTAACACATTTTTTTAATTTCCAAATGGTATCCCATAGTATCCTTTGAATTCTGGGTATATAATTTACTTTAAGATAATTTGATATGTAGTTAATTACCAATATATAGTCATTTTTATTATGTTATCACATATACTAATTCGTTTGAGATAAAACGTCTTGATAAATCTCTTAACTTTGACATGGAATGAGATAAATAAGAACAAAACAAGTATACAAATATGAATAATTTGAGACTAAAACTTATCTAATATGACATATAAGCATAGATTTTAGGTGAATAAAGTGTGTTTATAATTCAACACGCATGTTTTTAAATTCCTTCTAAATTTTATATTTATCACTGTATATATAAAATTTTAAATTTTAAATTTTAAAAATATAATTTCAAACTCAACGTCTTCAAATTTCCTTCTCTTATAACAAATATTTTCAATTTTTAATTATAATTTATAATTATTTTATTTTAACATACTCGCTATGAGTAGTTGGTAGCAGCCCTTTATTTCTTGATATTAGACTCTCTTAAATTGAATCAATTTAACATGAAACTATTACCTCTTTCATAACATAATATTCCTTCTGATGCTTTGAATTTAGGAACTAGATTGCAAGTATTTGTTTGTACTGCAAAGGAGCTCTATCTATTAGCTAAAAAGTTTTGAATGGTGATTTTTATTGTTACCAAAATTTCCCACTTCCACCCTCAGTCTGTCCGTTGCTTGTTGGTCTTGAATGCCTCATCATCCCCTCCGAATTGATGTCCTAAATGCCTTTTTCCTTTATTAGGATAATTTTTTTTTTTTGTGATATAAGAAACCAAAGTTTTACTTGTGAAAAGATAGAATAAGAAGATAAAAAAAAGATTAAACTCACATAACTATAAATTAAAACTGTTTATTATAATTAAAAGATAAGCCTTTATGTCACAGAATAAATTTATTAAAATAAACAAAACTTTAATCATTGACTTTTGCATTTAAAATTTAGATTATAATTTTTTATTGTTAAAGACAATGGGTGAGTTTAAAGATAATTAACTAAATATCACTGTTCTAAAAATTATAAAGAAAAAAATAAAAAAGTAACATATAAAAAATTGTAAAAAAATAAAACATTAAATTATCCGAGTACCATGGCCAAAAAGTAGTTAAAAGATGCCGGGATTAATGATGTTTGATGCAGAGCATGTGGGCCCCAGACACGGTAGTATTTATGTAAACGAGGAACGCATTGTTTGACTTTTGCGTTCAGTGTACGGAAAATATAGTGTCGTCCAGAGCATAAATAGAAAGAAATATTTTTAAAAATAATTAATATAAATAATATCTCGGGCACTGCTTTGCGTTTTGTCGATGAATGCAGGATAATATTATTTATGTGTGTATAAATTATATAATTTTTGTGTAATTTAAAAGTAGAGATATTTTTTTTAGAATAAAAATAGAAATATTTATTATAATATATTAATAACGATTAATTTTTATTTATTAAATATATAAACTTTTTTATATTTTATTTTATATATATAGCATTTTACTAAATGAAAACAAATGGAAATGGACTGATGGATAGTCACGTGATGAGATTTTATGCCCACCAGCATGCGTTCAGGAGAGCGAGGACATTATATAAAAATTTGCATCAAATAAGTATCTCTTTATTTCGAGTATTCATATTTATATGTAAAATTTATATATATATTTTACACATATTTTTATATTTTTATCTTTTCTTTAAAAATATGTTCCTTGACACAACGGCGGATTCAAGACTAATCTGAGCACTAATAAAAATATTATAAAATAAATATTTTATATTTATAATTATTATTTATGTAATATTATCTTTTAAAAATCGTTATAAAATTTATTTATTCTCTTCATTATCAACTTATAAAAAATTATTTTTACTTGATAATTGTTGCTTTTCTATTTTAAAATTTATCCATAAGAATAAATAATTAATACATAATTATAAAATAATTTAATTTTAATCTCTAAAATTGTATATGTTCTAAATTTTTATATAACTTAAAACTTGTTATATCTCTTCATAGACATCCAATAAAATTGGAACGCTACTTAAACTTGTTATCATATATTAAAGATAAAATAGGATAATTAACTTTTAATTTGAAAGAAATTGAAGATAGAATAAAAAATTTTAAAACCTTTCTCACTCTTTACATACACTTTATATATTCTCTCACTCTTTCACCTTTCTCTTTTTTTTGTCTTCTCAAATTTTATCTACCTATACACGCATCTATTATCTTCACTCATTTTCGGTCATTGCTGTGTCAAAAAGATGGAAAGTCACCTCATAATGAAAATGTATATTACCCCATAAACTTACAAAAAAAATATTAAAAAAAATCTCAAGAGAATATAACTTCATTCCATAAATAGAAAGTTATTAAATGTTTATTCAAAAAATTTGAATTATTAATTTTTAGGTTGATTATAAACATATATTGTTAATTATAAAAGTTAATAAATATAATTGTTTAACTATAAAAATAATAGATATATTCTTTTTATTTATTTATAATTAAATAGTAACAATCACATAATTTACACATAATTATTAATACACATAATTTTGTATTTACTATATAGATAAACTCAAATTAAATAAATACAATATACATTGTATTTTGACTTTAACAACTAACAAATTATAATAGTACAAAAGAATTAGCAATGTGTAATATATTGAACAAAATATAATTGACTCCAACATTTTTGATTAAAATAGAGGGTGCTAATGTATCAACAAGTAAAGAAAAATATAGAATCTTATTTATCAACAAAAAGAGTATAAAGAAAATTTTAAAATATAAAATAAGAAAAAATCTTGCATAAAGCTATTATCAAGACATCATAAAAAATTAAAAGAAAAATATTATTATAAAAATGAGACGAGTACATAAAAATATCATACATATTATAAATAAAAACATAAATAAAAAAAAACTGTTAATGAAACCATTAGTAGAACATCCCAATTTTTTATATATTTTTTTTCCAAATTCAAAGTCTCCACACTTAGAATTTCTTCTCTATTTCAAATACTTTTAACAGACTCACTTCAAAGTAGATATAGATGCTTAAGATTTTCAATATATTCCTAATCAACATCACATTTGTTTTTAAAATCCAAAAGAAACATTATCTCCAATATTTCAGTTACTTTGTAAAATTCCATATGATTGCAATATTATTCTCTCTCCTTCCAAAAGAACTCTCATGTACAAAGGTATTCAAACCTTAGTCAATGACTTTTGATCTGCAAGCACCGCCTCTTATTTTTGGATGTCATATAATCTTAATTTAAATCAATCTAGAAAGTAACTACCACCTTTTTTATAGCGTAATATATTTTCTAATGCCTTGATTTTTAGAATTAGAATTTAGATATTAATTGGTGTTGCAAAAAACTTTAATCATTAATTTTTTTTCCAAAATTTTAAATTATGATTTTCATTGTTATAAATTATGGATAAATTTCAAGAATTAATATATGAAATTTTTATTTATGCGTGGGCTTGCAGATTATAGGTGGGTTCTAAGAATTAATGCATGAACATTTCTTTTTTTGGTAATCAATATATATATATATGAAAATTTTAATTATAAGTGGGTTGATGTAAAAAATTTTGAATTTCTCTTACATATTCAAGCATTTTTCACTTAAGAATTAGCCAAAAAAATTAAGTAAAAGCTGCCCTCATTAAATGTAAGTAGTAATTAACTTCATGCTATTTGTGTAGACTTATTAGTAATTTATGGTATCCTCTGCTCACACGTCTAACCATTTGGAGCATGAGGTGTAGGATTTTAGGAGTAATGTGCTTGCATAACCTTACAAGCATACAAAATGTACTCCTTTTATCTTAAAATATATGTATTTTTAAAAATTATGAGAATTAAAAAATCATTAAATTGTCTTTATTTAAAAATTTTCTTTTTATCAAAATACTCTTATTATAGATGAATTTAAATACCTTAAGTCAATGAAGATAAATTATGAGAGAATCTATCGTAGTATAGAGATTTGTTAGTCTTTTGGTATATTTAAAGTATGAGAAAATTCTTTTTGCTGAGCATTTTAAGGTAAGAGACCTAAGAATAAAGAAAAATATTAATGAAATAATGATTTTAGAAAAGTAATAATTAAGAAAAAAAACTTTTAAGATGATATATTTTTTATTATTCTAGAATAATCTTTCAATTAATAATTAAGAGATCAATCTTTTAACAAATAGAGATTGTTAAAATAAATAATTTTCTTATAAACAAATGTAATACTTAAGTATATTTATTAGTAAGTTTCCTTTAGTAAAAGCAAGCTCCAGAAGTAAAAATAGATCAACTGTAATAAATATATAAATATATTTTAATATGTTTTTTATGCATTAAAATATATTTATTGATAAGGTCAAACATCATATAGCTTAATTAAAATGTACATATCATCATTCAATGCGAGTTGGTCGTAATAGTAAAGGTTTGAGTGCAGATTATTTTGAATTTAATTTAAATTTTATATATAAAAAAATTTATTTACAAAAATTTACTTATTTTAATATTTTATCTAAAAAATTAATCTTTATTTTTAAACAAAAATACTTTAAGGAACCAAGAAAAATGCACATACCATAAAAAAAAATGTATTAAAATGTATGGCAAAACGCAGGCCAAATGGCTTCAATAACCTCCTGACTTTCTTTTTGGTGCAGTAGTTTCAGACTCCTTTCAACAAAGTTCGACATTTTTACATCAAAAAGAAAAATAAAAGTTAAATGGGATTATTTTTAGTTAAAACTAATTTAATTAATAAAATATAATTTGATTTATGGTAGAATTAGATTTAAATTTTAAATTATAATTGTAAAATGTTTTAACAAATAGTATAGATATAATAAAAGAAAACAAATAACAGAGTAATTTTAATTTTTTAACCATATAAAATTAATCATTTTAATTTGGGTTAGACATGTGTTCATTAAAATTTGAATTATATTATATAATCATCTTTGATTGAAAACGTGACAATTTGGTTGGTTCTTTGCTAGTGGGCTATAAAGGCGCCGAATTAGGAATTTTTTTTTTCTTAAAAGAGATTGAATATATAATTATATATTACTTGTTGATTAATGTACATGATAAAAAGGCAAGGTCTTTTGTTATTTTAAAATATTTAATACCCATTTCAAGAATTTAAAAAAATTATACAATATATAGGGCGTTGTTTAAAAAGTTTTAAAACTATTAAAAAATATATAATTTTTTTTAAAAATTTAAGAGATTAAATTAAAAAATTTTTAAATTTTGTATAGTATAAATAAAAATCTTCAAGATTTCGGGAGGTCAAATTAAAATTTTTTATATTTTATATAATATAATAAAAATTTTTCAAAATACGAGGAGCTCAGGGCTCTGCTAACACTCCAGGTTTTCCCTTGCGATTATAGTTCCCAACTTTCAGCAAAAGCGCTTATTACTTATTATTATATGATGATCTTCTAACTTTGTGTGTTTAAAGTTAGGATCTAATAAAAGAATAATAGAAATAAATTTAAAAGAATTAATGAAAAAATAATTTTTAAATTATATCTAAATATAAAATAAAATAAGTAAAGAAAAAATTACTAAAGTTAAACAATCTATGGCAAAAATATAGTGAAAGATAATAGCAGTTTTTCCTAATAAATTACTCCAAAAATAGGAAGGATTATTTCATGAGACCGTCATATCATATATAGATGTAGATATTGCTGTTGTACGTGAATCAAATAAGTAATTATCATTATTTAAATCATTTGATCACAAATTTTTTTTGATAAAGCATTATAATCTTTATGATTCGATATTATAATTTTATTATATCACCTTAAATGTTAGATTGAAGGTTGAACATTTAAAGTTATACAATTTATAATTTATAAGCTAAAATGTAAAAAACTCTTATACGCTTAAGGTTGTTTATAAATAATTTTATTATACTTTTCATTTTTGCACACAATCCTTATAAACACAAAATATTATAATGCCATCATTCTATCTATTTTTTTGTCTAAACAATAACTGAAATTCCAAAAAAGTAGTTAAATGTTAAGTTGACTTATGCAAGTAACCCTATTATACTTATCATTTATTTTATTGATTTTTTTAAAATTTTACATAAATTAAAATTAACTCTCTTTAACTTTTTAAAATTACAAATAATACTCTTAAGAATTTTAATTTTTAAAGGATATTTTAAAAATTTTTCATTAATCAACTTAAGGTTTGATAACTTTTTTAGCTTTCCTTCATTAGTCGGATAGAAAAATGGATAAATGGAGTATGTTATAATATTTTGTAAGTTTAAAAAAATTTTATTCAAAAATTAAAAATAAAAAAAGATTATTTATAAATAACTATAAATATAAAAAATTCTATACATTTTAATCTAATTTATAATTCAATATTATAAGGGTTAATGTTCTATTATTTAAGATTTAAGATTTTTTGACTTAAAAATTTATAATTATAATGTTTAAAATTTTATAATTTAAAATATTAAGAATTAGAATTAAAAATTTTAAAATTGTAAATTTTAAATTTAAGATTTTAAGACATAAAATTTATTCGTTAGAATTTATTAATTTAAAATTTAAAATTTGTATTTTATATTTTTAATTTATCATATTTAAAATTTTAAAATTTTAAGATTTATAATTTATTATTTATTATTTATTATTTAAACTATTATAAAATTTAGTATTTAAAATTTAAAATTTAAGATTTATAATTTATAATTTAATATTTTAATATTTAAGGTTCATAATTAACTTAAATAATTTTATTTTTTATTTTACACATTTAAAATTTTTCTTTTTTTTTCATCATTTTCCTTCTTTGTTGATCATTTTTATCCTTCATTAAATTCTTGCAAAATTTTAATTAAATCATTATAATCTCACATATATTTTATTTTTAATATAATTTTATTTTAAAAGAGTACATAAACTTTTTTTATAAGAAAATTAATTATTATAAATTAATTTCTTATAATCTAAATCTACAATATTAAGTCCGTAATTACTTTTTGTCATGTTATATACAAATATAAGTGAATTTAGTAAAATCATTATTATGAGTGATATTTAAATATTATTAAAATAAGTAAATATCTTATTTATTTATATTTTGTTAAAATATTTAAGAGACTTAATTTAATAAATTTAAAGTAAGATAATTCCCTTAATCTCGTAGCAAAGTAGAATTAAGAGTAAATTATTCTTACCCCCATATGTCTTACTTTTATTTCATAAAACTCCGTTAGATAGAAAAATTTGTAATTATCTTGATGTAAATGGTTTTTATTCTAAATCAATGACAATGTCATAAAAAATTGTGTAACCTTGTCATACGAAAATATAGATAAGTTTTGGCTAAATAACTAAAGAAATAATTAAAATTTTAATACCAATATATAATTTCAAGGTAAAAACACACATTATTTGTAATTATATGACTGAAACATATTTTATTAATCTTAACAAATTTAATTTGATTTATTTAGAAAAAGAAATATTTATTGATTTGGTAATAATAGGGAGCCTCAAGAATTTTAAAAATATTCAAGAAAAAATTATATATTTTTAAAATTTTTATAAAGAAAATTATAAAATAGAGATAAAAGTCAATAAAAATAATTTATTTCGATGAAAATTTATAAAAAAAAACTCATATAACTAAAATTTAAAAATACAAAAATTACATAATAAAAGTAATAGTAATTTTTAGTTTTTAATCTTATGGCCAAAACAATTTTGGTTTTGATAAAGAGGGACCGCGTCGGCGCCCGCTCAGAAACCAATTTCCCACCCAACCTCAAAAATAACAGAACCCATACACAGAACAGAACCCATCAAAACAAACCCTAACCCTAACCTTTACCCTCTTCTCAATCTTCCTCCCGTAATTTAAATACCCCCAGTTCTCCTTTCTCAATTGCAATTCAACCTTGCCCTTTTTCTCTTTGTTTCCCATAATCAAAACCCATTTCTCTCTCTCTTTCTCTTTACAAAATCTTCTTGAATTTGATCTGAACATAGCATTCTGTAGTCCCTTTTTCTGATTCTTATTTATTATTTCAGTACAATTCTCAGATAGCTATCGGAATTTGTGTTCTTTTTGAATGGTAGAAACCTTCAGCAGCAGCGATTTCATGCGCTCCCATTTACCTTCTGGGGCGAGCGCTCTTCTCCCTGCTTCTGCTGCATCTGCTTTTGCTTTCGGTTCTTGCAAGGAAGGCTGGTACTATCGCTGCCTCGGCCTTGACCCCTGAATCCAAAATCGGACCCAAGCCTGCAATTTTGGTTTTGTCATCAACTGCTTTGTTTTCTTCACGCAAAATTCATCACTAATAATCTTGTCCACCCTCTTTTCTCTTTGGTTTTTCGTTCTATTCTATAGATCCTCAATTTCTCTGGGATCTTGGGTCTCATTTTTTGAACGGCGGTCTATACTCTGAGGATTGACTTTGTGGTTTTTGACACAATGTTGCTGTCCAAGCAGAAGAAAAATCAGAATGGCAGCGGCAAGAGGCTCTTGATAAGCATCAATGTACTGGGTAGTGCTGGCCCGATCCGCTTTGTTGTCAATGAGGAGGAGCTCGTAGCGGCGGTGATCGAGACTGCCCTGAAATCCTATGCTCGTGAGGGTCGGCTTCCGGTTCTGGGGTCTGACATCAGCGATTTCTTGCTTTATTGCCCCCACGTCGGACCAGACGGTACTGTTCCTTGATTCCCATTCATAGTTTCGATCAGAGTCCGCGTAATTTTGCATTTTTATTGGGATTTGGATTTGAATTTGTTATTAAAAACTAGAAACCCATTTCACTGTTGTTGATAAATTGTGGGGTTTGGTGTAATTTTTCAAACTGTCTATGGACTCCTTTAAATATCAGAGACCCCTTTTTGTCATGGTTCTGAATTCTGGGTTTTGATTGGATTGCAGCGCTGAGTCCATGGGATACAATTGGATCGTATGGAGCTCGCAATTTCATGCTATGCAAGAAGCCCCAGCCTGTTGTAAAAGCGGCAGATGATGCTCCTACAACTGTAGCACCTTCGCGCAAGGGTAGTGGGAGTTGGAAGGCATGGTTCAATAGATCCCTCAGCCTGAAAATTTCTTCCCATTAAATGTTGTGTGGAATTGTCCATTTGATTTTATACTATGCCTTCGTCGTGGCAATTGCAATTGTGTTCCTTGTCTGGTTAGCCAGAGACCTATGAACTCATGCAGGAATTAGATTGTTATTGTATCTGGGATTCAGTTTTTGGCATGATGAAATAAAGTCGAAGTTTTCGTTGTTGTGAATCACTCTTTCACATAACCTTTTTGGCTTGAACTTGAAGCAACTCCAATTCCAATGCCTTTGGTTTACTTTAACCTGTTCAATTTGAGACTTCTGAAACATGGGAAACTTTTGTCCGGATGTTGTGGGAATACTTTGACTTTTAAAAGGATAAAGTGCATCAAATTTTTTGATTTTTAGATTACATACAAACAATTTTTTTATAGAATCAATAAAAATAAATTATTATTTATATTTTAAAAATTATAAAAAATAATTTATATAATTTTTTTAAATATAAAAGTGATTTATATTTTTTATACATAATATAAAATATTAAAAATTATTGAGAAATTTAGTATATATATTTTTTTAAAATATTGCTAATATTCCAAGGATATTCCTTTACAGCTTCTCTCAAACGTATTAGTTGTGTCCATTGACTGAAGATTTTGGGTGTTGGCCGGTTTCAAAAGTCTGGGATTTTATTCTTATTTACTTAACAGCTTCAGTGGGAATAGAATATAAATGGGTATTGTGCTTAAATGCATCTACTAGTCAACTGATACTTAAATTAAAAAATACTGGGTTCATAAAATAGTGGTTGGTAAAATTTAAACCCAACTGATAAGAGAAAATTTGCTCAACTTGTCCAGCGTCTGTTGAGTTGGGTTAGCGGCGTTTACTGGACAGATTCGATCCAAGGAGGCTTATTTTGTGCCGGTAAATCGCTGTGTTTTGTTTGTATTTGACTTCCGGGGTTGAACAGTGCCATTTTGAAGACGAAATATCAATTATGAGCTTAGAAGCTGCTATATTATCTCAATTTGTTGTTCTGGAATGGCCATGTGCGGCCCACTGAGAGAATAATTATTTTAATATCACTGCAAAAAGAATGCATGCTTTGGAAGTAAAGCCCTGAAGTAATACTAAGAACCCCTGCTTTCACACAGACAGCTCATGAAAAGTTCTGCATTTCTTGAAAGAGATACGTCTCTGCTATTAAATAGCTTTTTCCTTTTCATTTTTGGCCTTTTATTGAATGATGAGGCACGGTTCAGAAATAGAGACAGCTCTGTGTTTTTTTGAAAGAAGATACGTTTGCTACTGAATGGCTTAAGTAAGAGAAGGCTTCAGAAATTGAGACTGGGGTGTGGGCCTGGTAGATGGCTTAGAGCAGAGAACATTTCCGAATTCCAAGAGACGTGTGATTTTAGAATCCAGGAAAGACTGGTTCCTTTCGAGAAGTGCAAGAGCTAGCGTGCATACTTGTAAAACAAGATTATGAGTTTTGATCTGACGCTTAAATGAAACTGTTGCAGTCTTATGGTCATGGAGGTGCTGACAAACTACCAGAGCAGTAGAGATGTATGACATTTGGAAAAGATTCCAACTATAATCAATGTGATTAGTAGCGCTACATGTACTGTCACTACTGCAACTGGTTGATAAGGTAGGTGGAAATTTTGACAAAATATGCGTTGTGCATGTGAGGCCAAACATATTATAAAAAAAATGGCCTTTATTTAGAGTTGTTGATTTATTAAATTTTGTAATTTAATTAAAATATAATTTAATAAATTTATATTTTTTTAAATTAAGTTAAAATTATTAAAAAAATTATTTATAAAAATAATAAAATGGCACATTTTAAGGTGTTGGGGTTACGTTGTTGTGGTGGTTGGAGTTGCAAGTTGTAACTGTTAACAGGTTGTCATCAAAATATAAGTGCAGTCACATGTCTATTTCCATTCCACCTCACCTGCCCTTTTGAGAATGATAAGCAAATCTTCGATCAAGTGCCACAAACAACATTAGACACCTCATGTGCTAAACGCTAATTGTACTATGATGCTACTGATGCTTAGTTTGAATTTATCTAACAATTATAATTGAACCTCATTTAATTTGTATATAATAGTATTTAAAATTAAAAAAAAAGTAAAACAAAAACCAAGAGATAATTGATTCAATAAAATATATTTATTAAATAAAATTATATACGTATTATAAATAAATTGTTATGAAAACATTCGCATTAATTATATATGTTCTCATTTATATAGAATAGCAATAACACTTTGAATTTGAAAATTAAATGAAATATGAAAGATAACATCAAATGTTATATTAAAATAAATTATATACTATTAAATATTCTTAGCATTTTTTTTTATAAATTATAGAGATGTTACAATACCAAATATGATTTTTGACTTTTACTGTGTTATTTAAGTATAATTATCATTTTTAAATTTATTTTTTAATACTAGTCCACTGGATAGTGGACACATGACTCTCCCATAAAAAGAATAAAAATTTATCACAACTAATATATATTTTTTGAAAGGAAAAACTCACTTGAATAAAATATCAGTTCACAAAATTAAAATAAATTTGTCTTTTCTCGTACTCTTGATCTTCATCTAATATCTTAGCAAAATATTGACATAACTGTAAAACCTGTTTTCGAAGAGATTCTTATAAGTAGATTGTATCCTTGCGAATTTTTTTTAGAAATATTTTTATTATTAAAGTAATGATAAAAGTTTATTATAAACAAACCTGTGTAATCATTTTTTTTAGTGGTAATAACAGCTTGATTCTTATTTACAAAGAAAACATCAAAATCAAAATGCAACAATAAATATTAAAATTACAAGGCAAAAATTTCTTTTTAAAAAAATATTTAAAAAAGAAAAATTATTTTATTTTAAAATTAAGACGTATTATAAACTTTATCAAGACTGATAATAGTATTTATAAATTATTTATTAAAACAATTATTGATAATAAAATTTAAACTTAAACCTTATAAAAAAAACTTCAAACATTACTAACTAAACCAACTCCTGAGATAATATTATTGCACATACAAAATTCATCCGGTGAGAATTTACTGATTTGGGTCAATCTTTCAACAAAATTTAAAGATTTGAAACTTTGTAGAACTTAATTCAACAAAAGTTGTATGTGTGTGTGTGTGTGTGTGTATATATATATGTTTTGGACAAATGCCTTATAGCACAATATCAAAACCACTATCAAAGGGCACAATATGCTGCAAAACACATAAACTGTTGATTCTAAAGAAAGTATACACAGTATTCTTAGCTAAGGTTTGTCTTTCTTCTTCTTTTACGTAAATTGGAAGATTTCACCTAGGTCAGATTTGCATTCAAGCTGCTTCTCTTAAAAAACAAAAAGAATTTAATTAAATTATAACAATGGTAATACCTTTTTGCAAAATATAAAATAATATTACTAACCAAGTTAAGTGTAGATGTCCCTAAGTAAACAAAGCTCCCAGTGTGAAGTAATCACCCTTTCTCAATCTTAATTTTGAACTTTTAGCAGATCTAATAATGTATCAAATCCTCCCAAACATCAATGGTGATCCATTCAAGCCTCTATTTAGTAAAGTAATATATATAGATTTAATGTTAAACTAAAAGAATATCATTCTACTTATCTTTCACTTGTCATACCACACCTAATGAATGTGAGTAAGAATATTTGCCCACATCTTGTTCGGTGCATCATATCTTGACTGAATAACTCGGGTCAAAGCCTTACTTTTAGGTTTGGAGGGTGCCCACCTATTGAAAGTCATAAAGAAAAATGTCAATAATTTAAGTTAATAAAAACTTAAATATTATTTAAATTATAATAAAAATTCAAATCAAATAAAAAGTGCATACTAAACCTGCCTCTGACACTCAATAACTAACCTCTCATCTGTAGTGATCTCCTTCTGAGGTTGAGAAGACTAGAAATGGCTGGTGTTTAATGTAGGAGGCTACAATAAAGTCACAGCAAATGGTGTTGCAATTAGGTGGGTTGTGGGGGAGGCTAAAACTCAAATGTTGGTATCATAGGCAATTGTGTCTGGGGAGCAGGAAGTTATAGTGGGTGGGGTGATATTGGTGGAGGATGGGGTGTTCTTAAAACATCATGGTCAACTGTTGTTCTTAGGAGGCCAGCCTCTTTTACCTTTATCGATGGTTCTATTAGATGACATCTAATGATAACAATAATTCCATTATAATGGCATTTATTTAAAACTTACAGGATTGTAAGTATCAAAATACAAACATAAACCAACAAACATTCAAACATAATTTTAGCATAAGATTTACTTATATTCAAATTTAAACAATCTAATTCTAATGTAAGATAAAACCTAACTCATTATTAACTTAAACTAAACTGAAGAACTCTTACTAGGATTTAATTTCATAACTCACTAATTCAAATATAACCTAACTAATTCTAATATAAACTAAATTAAGATCTAACTAATAAAATTAACATAAATAAGAAATTATTAGCATGTAATTCTAATTAAATATATATTTAAATTAGTTCTAATTTATAACGAACTAATTAATTCTTAATTAACTTTAATTCGATTAAGGAGCTATTTACAACGCATAATTTTATGAATTTTTAATTTTAAAATAATCTAAAATTTTAACTTAAGATTAATTAAAATTTATTTTAACTTAAGATTAATTAAAATTTATTTTAACCTAAACTTGACCCATAATTAACTTAAATTTAATTTGTAAACTCTAATTATGATTTAATTTAAGAACCGACTAAATTTAGTCTAAGCTCAACTTATAACACATAATTTAGACTAACTATTTCTCAAATAACTTTAATTAAAATATAACTAAAATAGTCTAGATTAATATAAATATAAAAACTATTAACACATAATACTATTTAAATTTAAATTTAATTTTACTGTAATTTATTATCAACTAATTAATTGATGATTAACTTAAGTCTGATTAAAGAGTTAATTACAACATATAATTCGCATATAATTTTATGAATTTCTAATTCTAACATAATCTAACATTATAACTTAAGATTAAATTGAAATCTATTTTAAACCTAAACATAACTCATAATTGACTTAAATTTAATTTACAAACTCTAAATTCAAACTAATTCTAAAATTACCTAAATTAAAATCTAACTAATCTCCCCTAAGAGTTGTTATTGATGAGAGATTTTATATCATAATTGCTCGTGAGTCAGTGAGAATTAGCCTCTAGTTTAAAAGATTAGGAGATACCACGTAATATTTTTTTAATTTAATTTAAATTAATATAATTAAAAAAGTTATCACAAGAACTACCAACATAAAATTCATTTTAAAAAAATTTTTGATTTTAAAAATGAAGAACTTTACTATAAAAATATATTAGAATTTAAATTCAAAAATGATAATAATACTTAAATTACACATTAAAAGTCATAAATCATACATGGTATGGTAACATCTACACAATTTATAAAAAATGCTAAAAATACTTAAATAGTATGTAATTAAGATAACAACATAAATCATCTTTCAAAATGTTGGCATTGGAGTACTCTTAAACCCTACAAAGGGCTTTGACTCTTCTAATTCCACTTTCAAATGGACAAGGAAATGAAGGGGTGGTGTTAGAAATTTGGGCAAGGCATGTTGGCAGTAACAAGGGGGAAGCTATCGATCAACTTCAACTTCCTCGCTCGTACTCTAATGGCTAACGCTACTGCTAGGGTTCCCGCTTCCTTTTCCACTGGTTCTCCTGTTCAATCTCCTCTGAAGCGCGTGGGCACTCACAACGGAAGCTTCCACTGTGATGAGGCCCTCGGCTGCTTCATGATTCGTCTCACTAATAAATTCTCCAACGCCGAAATTGTACGCTCTCGAGACCCCCAGGTATGTTCTCTAACTCTTGCCTTGAATGCAGTCTGTTTGTTTGCTGAGAAAATGGGGAGAAACGGGCTGGTGTACTTTTTGAAACTGAAGCGTTAGTTTGATTTGGGAATTTCTCACCCTAGGAAATGATTTTTGAAGAAGGGAGGAGGGAGCGGGTGGAGATGAAATATAGTGAGCAAGGATTTGATAAATGGAAATTTTAGCGATGTGGGTAAATTGTATATCTTGATGCAGGTGTTGCTATGGTTTTCTTGCTTTCATTCATATAGCTATTGAATGGAGTGGAAGTTTTGTATCATTTTATATCTGTTCAAAGCTGTTTATCTATTCTATTTGGGGTTCTGCTTCCGCAGGTGTTAGAGGGTCTTGATGCTGTTCTTGATGTTGGGGGAGTGTATGATCCTACCCGAGACCGGTATGATCATCACCAAAAAGGATTTGATGAGGTTTTTGCCCATGGATTCTCCACTAAACTAAGTAGTGCCGGCCTTGTTTATAAGGTGTATCTCTGTATAAACAACCTGTTTTGGTTTCATCAACTCCTGCTAACTCATTAAATTTGATTATCGAGCATTATTACTCTGTTTTGCCTTGATCACCAATCATTTCTGGCTTGTTATTTTGTCTTTAGTTAGAATCTACCTTAATTAATGTTATTTTTGTTTAGCATTTTGGAAAGGAGATTATAGCCAGGGAACTTCGAGTTGATGAAGAGCACCCTGATGTGCATCGCTTATTTTTGGCTGTTTACAAGAGCTTTATGGAGGTAGTAAAATTTTTCATTCTCCCTTTTTTTTTTTTCCTGCCTTCCAAACCATTTGTAGGTTGCACAGACCTTTAAGTTTTAATTTCTGCCCATGCACAGATAAGAGATTCATTATTAGCACAATTCTGGTCCACTTATTGAGTGAAATCTGAGTCAGGAGGTTCATCAGCATGATGTATGCTGAGAGGAATACAGGAGTCTTCTTGCACCTGGATAGCGCATGGCTTAATTAGTTAATAATCATTTTTGTGAATCAGGTTAATCTGTATTCTGTACTGTCATCTTCCTTTTACTGCCTCCTGTCATACCAAGAGTCTTCTTTTACTTATTGGCTAATTTTGGCTACTCTTCTTCTGAAGTGCTATATCTATGTGCCTAAGAGGAGTCAAGCACAAGAACTGTTTGCTTACTTCTGTTAGTTTCTGTAAAGCATCTGGTTATTGTAAAGGGCTCCTCACATGGGGTTGTAATAACTGATAAGATTTGTTGAAAGAGTTAAATATCTGCTTGTATTAATGAGACATTAATCTTGTGCATAGTTCCGCTGAGCCAAACTAGAAGCCTAACAAAAATATGTAATAATTATCTTAGTATTCTGAAGGAAAATATTTCCAACAAAAAGACAGGGTTTAAGTGATAGCTTAGTTATCAATTGCACGCAATTGTGAGCGACATGGAATGGAGGGTTGCATAACGAAACCTTAATTGTGTTGCGAGATCCCAATTGTGCGCGCAATGGTGTGCAATTTGCACAATAAAGATTCAATGGCAATAAAGTGTTGGGTAGCCCCCAATTATGCCATCCACAGCTTTCTCTGCACAGTTCGCTCCTTCTCCAATTCTCCAGTGTCTTGGTTGACACCTCAACAGTGGTTGCTGCTGCTGGAGTCATAGTGGTGCCTCAATCTTTTAAGCTTACTTCTGTTCTGTGGCTTCTGTCTACTTTGCATCTTTCTATGCCATCTTTGCAACGATCTAGCTGGGTCATGGTGGTTCTTCAGTCTTCTCCACTTGCTTTTGTTCAGTGGCTTCTGTCTTCTCACATCTTTCTGTGCCATCTTCATGATGTTCTGGCTGGGTCATGGTGGGTTGGGGTTAGTTATGGTGGGTAACTGATAACTGGTAAGCCACTAAGCCTCCTTCTTTAGTATTATATTTTGGGGGTAGTTAGGGTGGGTTGGGATAGGAAAAATCATAAGATTTGGTGGGGAGAGCATCTGGACTTCGATGATTGTATTTCTCTATATAAGTATTGCTTCTGTATCTACAGCACTATGTGTTGCTTCTATTTCAATTCAACATAAAACATGCCATTGTTTCTCTAAATATGAGATTTATGCTTTTGGTATTAGGTTGCTTAGTTTTTGTTATTTGAAACATTAAATCTTGATTGCAAATGAAGTTGTCATATTTTTAAGGTTATTTTTTATAGATTGTTGTTATATGGGGCCAGACTACATATATAAAAATATATTTTTATATCTTAATTGAACAATTGTTTAAATTGCAATGCACAATGCTACAATGACTCCAAACGCAATAAGTGTGTAATTTCCAATTAACAACTTTGAGTGATAGCAGCATATATATGCTTTGTTTGAACTATTAGCATCACATTTTCACTCCAACTTTCTAATAATTCTTGTCCCAATTCGAATTGGAAAACTACTTAAGTATGGTTTGTAAATGTTTGTTACTGTATTTGTATGCATTACTCATTGTTACTTTACTAAATAGCAAATCGGCATGCACTGGTTTTTAATGCTCCCATCATTTTATACTAAAAGGAAAACGAAAGAAAGTCCCATTTCCATCCCTATCATCGACAATTGTTTGAAGTATAAATATTTCATTGTTTGTGGTAATTTAGCGTATTTCAAAGAAATCAATTAGAATGTTGTATCTAAAATATTAGAACTTGGTGGTGGCATGATAGAGTTAGACAAAGAAAGAGCTTCTAGGATATAGGAGAATTAAATTTTGCTTCTTGACAGAAAATGCTCATCTACATCCATTAGCATTGTTATTTTATGAGGATTATTTTTCTTTGCTGAAGTAGGTTAATCAGTACATAGAACTGTTTTAAAAAGAAAATGTTTTCTACTAAATATAAATGTGAGCAGCCTGTCTACCCTTCTTTATTTATTGTGGTTGTCTAGATTATCATTGGGACCTGCATAAATAATTTTGACATGAGTGCATTTGTCATTTCATCATCAAGGTTACCGTGAGAAATTGTGCATCAGGATCTGACATCTTCAATATTTTTGTGAAAAAAAGTTAGTATTATAATAGAGAATGAGTTCTGGGGTTTGTACTTTGAGCTTTTGTTTCTTTGGTAGTAGCTAGCCTGTGGTATGTGAAAGGTATATTGTGTGATTATAGTGTGGATTTTATCTCCAGTGTTTTAGATTTAATGCTCTGTTGATTGTTCAAAAGAGAACTTTGATCTGGCTTTTGTTGCAGGATACTCAACCGTGAACCACATTTGCTTAGGTTTAGTTTTAGTTTTATAAATGCCTAAAGCGTGGCTTATGTGACTAATGATGCAACTGAGGCTCATTAGTTGTCCTAAAGCCTCTCATCTTCAGTGAAATGAAAACATATTTCTGATGGTATGCTAGCTTATGATAATGTTCTTGTTTAATTATATCAGGCAATTGATGCTATTGACAATGGAATCAATCAATATGACACAGACCAGCCTCCAAAGTATGTGAATAATACACATTTGTCCTCAAGAGTCGGAAGGTTAAATTTAGATTGGATAGAGCCTGATCAGTCACCTGAGAAAGAGAATGAAGCCTTTCAACAAGCAATGGCTCTTGCTGGCAGTGAGTTTCTGGATGTGAGTCTTCCCCTTCCCACACCCCCCCCCCCAGCGGTGGGGTTTCGATTGTTTACATGACTAAGCTGTTTTGATATATTTGCTCTTTTCTTATCCTTTTTTGCATTAGATTTTATCAGCCTCTGGCAGCATTCCAGGGTGAAGAGGTTTTATCCTCACACCCAAAAAAAAAACAATAAAATAAACTTAGTGTGAAGAGTGATTTATGAATTTTTAATTATGGGTATTGTGACTTTTTTTTTGACACCTTTTCTAATTTTCAGAGTGTCCGATATCATGCCAAATCATGGTTACCAGCAAGGTCCATTGTTATGGAGACCCTATTGGCAAGACAGACTGTCGATCACAGTGGGGAAGTTTTGGTTTTGACCAAGTTCTGTCCTGTAAGTTGAAACTTTTGATTTCCCACGAAGTTTTTTATGCCAATAAAAGTTTATTCATCCAAATTAGGTCTATTCAACCATGAAATCATCATTTAAACTTAGATTGATACTTACATCTTGAGCATTTCTTTATATTAAAAGGAAATTTGAACTTATCTTAAATTTGGGCATTTTTTAGCCCAGATTGAATGGACCAGGATAAATCCAAGCTAGCCCAGACTGAACCGAACAACAGCTCTATCAATGCTGCCTGGGCTTGATCTGAGTGTACTAGCTTTTATTTAGCTTCCTGTGATTTCACCCTCATAAATAGGGACTGTTGCAAAATATCTTTTTCTGGATGCAGTGTGGTCTTATCGCTCATGTCAGAAATGTGCTTTAAAATACTGTCTGCCTGTTGCTAATTTTCTCAGTTTCTCTGTTTTCCTTGAATTTTTGCAGCTTTATACTACTAGTAGCATGAACTAAATACTGTATTGTTAGAAGATTATAACTTTATTTTTTGTCAAGCAGTGGAAACTTCACTTATTCGAGCTTGAGGTGGAGATGAAAATTGCCCCGCCCATCAAATATGTTCTCTATCAGGTATGTACCTGATCTTCATATCTGGGTTTTGTTATAGGTTCTAGTTCTTTAAGGAGTCTGCCATAAGGAATAGCCTGATGATTTGTTAACATTCTCCTTTAAAGCATTTTCCATGTTCTAGTGGCCAAAAATCACGCAGGTACTGAAATGTGCATATGTATTTATTACTAACTAAAGAAAAAGTCGCTTATGTACTAAAATGAAGTTCTGTGAGAAATTTGTAAACGGGATGGGATACAATCATACGAGTTAACTCTTATATAGGTGGTGATTTCTTCGAGTTATACTGGCAAAAGAAAAAGAAAAAGGAAAAACATATAAGTTTTTTTTTTTAATTGAACCTGTTTCGTAATTATGTTATGTTGTGAGGACGGATAAACTTGTAGAATGACTGGTAAATTTTACCTATATTGGCTTTATTTTGGTGCAACGGAGACCAAATTCCTTACCATTTATTGTACTTTTGTCCCTATGTCATTACCCGAAAACCTTACACATCAAGGTTAATATGTCTGGTTTAGTTTCTTGAGATGTCAACTGATTTCTCCACCTGTTTCTCTCAATGTCCTGTACAGGATGAGAGAGGTAAACAGTGGCGAGTGCAGGCTGTAGCAGTATCTCCAGACAGGTTTGAGAGCCGAAAGCCTCTACCATCTCAGTGGCGGGGTCTAAGAGATGATGTACTATCAAGAGAGGCGGGCATTCCCGGCTGTGTTTTTGTGCATATGAGTGGATTTATTGGTGGAAACCAGAGCTTTGAAGGTGCTCTGGCCATGGCAAGAGCTGCTTTGAAGATGTAGGTGATGGATCTTAATCAGAGAGTTTGGTTTGTAGGTGCAGCAAATTTGAAAAAGCTGTTTAGGATTTGAGCAAAATGGGGTAAATGTACCGTTGGATTAATAGTTTGTCATGGAGATCACTTTGAAAAGTTTTTCAAATTATTTCTACACAATTTACGATGTTGCTAACTCCAATTCCATGATCTCCCAATCCTAAATTATAAATTTTGATTAATTTTATCATTATCATCTAATTTTTGTATAAACATAAAGAATACTAATAAGCTAGTGCCATCTAAAAGATAAAGTAAAATAGAACAATTAGAGGTGTTGTTGTTAAGTTTTAAAAATTTAGGCATTTTATTGTTTTTAAAACAAGAATAATTTGCTCTAGATTTTGGTTGTGTTTTTTCATCCTATATTATTTATTTTTAAATTTCATTCCTTTATTTTGAAACATGGCGAAAGAGGTTGGCCATAATATTAAATGGAGCACTTAATATATTTATTAAAATAGTTATCATATTACTTATTTTTTTCAGTTCAATATATAACCAATAAGTAGTGACTGTCTTTCTACTACTAACTATTAAGACACTAGGAAATGGCCAAACACTACATCGACAAAACTTTGTTGAATGTAATGAGATATAATTATATTTTGATTCAATATTTTTTTTATTTCTTGTGGGGTGTTCTCACCTCTGTTGGCTAAGAGACTAGTTCTTGTTCATTATGACCCAATCTTATCACAAACAAACAACCAACAATAGTTAGCTTCAGTTTTGGAAAAAAAGAAAAAAGAAAAAATCAAACAAAGTAGATAGTTGTGTTATTAGCCACCTTGCTTCTACTCTTTACCCAGGACAAGAAGATGGTCCCCAAAACTCTGGACGTACATATAAAATGGATAAGGATGAACAAGGCGTCCGTTCACAAATAAATTAGCCAGATAGGTTCTAGCAAACTGAGAAAGCACAAACGTGGAAGACTGAAAGATGTAGTGTGTGAGAGAGATGGTACTAACCCAAATAATTTTTTTATTTTTACAAATTTAAATTTTATAAAAATTGTATTTAAAATATTTAAATTATTAAATTTATTATTACAAATTAAATTAGATGACTCAACAAATTTAATGCTTCTCATTAATTTTATGAGAATTTAACATCGCATTTTTCCTATAGCTTCCGTAGCCAAAATGGTCAAAAGCTGAAAGGCAAAGCTGCGCATATTGCATTACTTTACTGTTCAACAAAGACCGGAGGTCACATTCAGGTCCCCCCCCCCCCCCCCCCCCCACCCAACAAAACAAAAAAAAAATCACATGCCTTCACTGTTTGAGCCACACGAGTGATTCATACCATTTTGCCTGCACCCTCTCTATCACTGACTAATATGAATATATATCACCCTCTTGGCACCTAAAATTCCACGTACATTTAAGCAGAGGCACCGCCGCATTAGCAAGTTCCCATCAGCGTTCCAAAAGAGCATTAGATGAGAGATCCTTCTTCAACAACCATCTTGACCCTTGACTATTCTATATAATTCCATCCATATGTAGCTTCCTCAAATTGTAGAAACTACTCACCAATCATGGCTTTTGACTAAGTTAATCAACCTCTGATCACTCAAATTGCAGATACTTTGCTTCATGATCCAAAAATCTGGCTGTGCCTGGCTACCACCAATTTGGGTTTGACTTGGCTTCCCTAAGTACCACCCTATCTTAATTAAATAGATTATCAAATTTCTTTTGGCAATTGTTTTTACTTTTTTGAATTATAGTTTATGTGTATAACTGAAAGAGGCCTCATCTACTTTCTCGTTGGTTGAAAAGGGTGGGAAAAAGGTAACAAAAGCAGTAGCAGCAAGTGGGGCATTGGAATAGGTAACTGATGTGAGCTTCTGCTTTCAAACTCCAAAGAAGCTTTCAGACGGCACAAATGGGCCACTTACTATAGAAATATTTGAAAAATAAATTTGATGGGGCCATGCATCATATAACATATTGTTATAAAGTAATGTTACTCATTTAAAGTAAATAGTCTCGTTGTTTTTTATAAATTAAATTTTAAAATAAATTATTTAAAAAAAATCATGAAATATATAAAATTTATATTGTGAAATTTAATAAATTTAATATTTTTTATATTAAAATTTGAAAAGTTTTATTTAATTTAATGTAATAGATTTAGCTTTTTCCTAAAGTAAATTTTGACAAATATAATTGTGTGCCAAATCATTGAATTTTCTACATTGATTATAATTTAACACATTTCTCAGAAATCAAATGACAATTTTGTTTTCTTTTTGTGTGAGGTTGTGTCAAAAACACTATTATAAGCAAAATGGCACATTATTTATACGACTAGTTGGTGGCCGTATATACTAATGGAAGATATGGCCCAATACGTAGAAACCATTGTGGGTGATGGTACTGCCTATAATACATTTTTCTTTCATTCCTTCATCTACTGGTCCGCGTAGCAGTAATTTAATGCCCCATCCTACGTTGACAAATGCTGATGAAGCAGTCTCTTTTGGTTCATGCGATTGTTTCTTCCCATCCTATATAATATGTTGTACGTGGGATTGTCACCACTCAATTGTTGTTCTTTTTCACTTTTATTATCCTTTCTCCTCTCTTAGTCTATATATATAGTTTTGTTGCAATAAAATCATAAGTTAAATTGTTCACAACTCATAATTGGTTGTTAGAGAGCTTTCAATGAATAAACTTTAAATATTAAATAAAATGTTAATATAATAAAAATTAATTATTTTATAAAAATTTTTAAAATAATTTATTAATATAAATTAAATATAAAATTTATTTTATTAAAAAAAATTATTAAATTTATCATTCACAATTCTCTTCGTACAAAAAATTAGTTAAAATTTAGTTTTGTATAAGAAAATATCCTTAAAAGATTAAACCTAAAATATTCTCCACCGTGTTATGCTGGCCAGCTAGAGTTAGGCGAGAAGACCTGAACAAGCGTTGCTTTGCTTAACTACCTAGACAGTACAACAGAGTTGGCATCTGAGAATGCTTTGGTCATTTATTAATGTTTTTGTGTTAGAGTGAACCATAGGAGATTGAAGCTGCAACTTGCCAGCTTTAAAACTGAGAAAGCAAAGAACAAAATTTGTTGGTTTCCTCGCCAGCGTTTCTCAGGGACTCAAAGATTCCTGGAGAGTGCGCTATTAATAATAATAATAATAATGTTATATAGTTGGCAAAGTACAATAGAAGTTATCAACAAATTTATAAAAGAACAAGCCAATGGAGATTGAGATTCTTGCTTTGACCTTGATTTGAATGAAGTAAAACCCCTTAAACAAAACTACACAAATCTAGAAAATGGATCAAGCAGGCCAAATTCATTACGCAGAAAATGAAATTGATAATCTGAATTGATCCCAGTGAGACTTTTCAAGGTGAATAGCACCATGAAGACCTTGCCATGAAGTGAGCCTCTTTCACTTTCTGATGATTTTTGCTTTCCCTGACATTAAAGACGATTCTGCAAATTGCATTAATAACAGTAACAGTTGAATCCATCCTCTTTGATGGTATGTACAACTCATTCTTGATTGTATTTCGCTCAAGGTAAGCCTGCTTTATCTGTGCTTTTGCAAGAGCAGTAGCAGAACAATCTCCATTTTGGTAAATTTCTCCGTCACGGCTCATGACAATTGCATCAAAGCTGGCTCAATGGTCCCCAACCCAGAAAGTGACTTCAATTTCTCTCTATCCTTCTCCCTCTACCATTATTCTTAAAGTTGACAAAGATGGCTTATTTCCATTTCCATCTTCAAAATAACTGGTCCAAGAAAAAGATTCCATTTATTAGCAGCAAGCTATATATATCAGAACAGAAATATACATTAACCCCTTTTTTTTTTTCTGATTCAATCCTGAAAAATTACAAAGATTCCAACCCAACCCAAAATGGAAAACCAAAAAACTACGAGAAAAAATAGCCTAAGCAGAAAAGAAGTGGAAAGGGAACAGTGAGAGGGGAAAGGTACATGAGGGAGAATGGCACAGTGGGTGGGAATTGGTGGGTCCCACTCTCAGTAGTAGTAGCAGTGCAAACTGCAAACAGCTCAGCATAACGCGTTAGAGTCCGTCTCTTCCCCATAAGGCCTTTTCTTTTTTTTTTTTTTTAATGTGTGGTTGAAAAGAACTGGTAGCTCAAATTAAAAAAAATAAATAAAAAGTTCGGCCTCAACTAGCTGAGTTGACTCAGTGGACAACCCTCGATTTGTTAGCGAGTTGCCAGGCCGAAGTAGCAATCAATGGCCAAGTGTGCCAACACAGCATCAGACACCCGTTGTTCTCTTCCACTCTGTATCCATCTCCACCGGCGAACAGGGCCAGAAACGTGCTTGCTTGCTTGAACGCGTTTGAACCGAGATGAACGGGAGTGAACCCAGCCGAGCCCAACCGGGCTCGCCATTGACTCAGGGTCTCGTGCCGCTCGACCCGGTCCTTGCCCTCACAAGCCACCACGTTGCAAATTTGCTTTCCGAGATACATCTCTGACATAACCTTATCTTGACTGTTCACGGTTGCTTCCAACGAATCAAACATGTTCAAGTAATAGTGCAGTGACTCAGCGAAACGGTCCAAGAACACCGGACCATTGTGGTTCGCTTCTTGCTCGACGACCGTCACAATCTCTGGTTTCATCTGCTTCACCATTGATAGCACCTTCTCAACGGCTCCGGGTCGGGCCAACAATTTGTGTAGCTCGAAAACCGAATTCACAGCTACTGACTCAACTTCGCTCGGCCTTAGTTCGAGCATCGAAGCATCGAGGTCTGCTAAACTGTTCACGACGAACCCTCTGTACTCGAACTGAACATGAATTGTTTCTGCTAATTGGGCGAGTTTCCATCCCACTTCTCGGAGGTAGTCCGAATTATCTGGGGCGGGTGGACCGATCCCGGTTAACCGCAAAGCCGGTGGACCGCCCGGTCGGAGAGCCAGTGCTTGCATAAGAGACGGCCATTGCATACCTTGGTTTATGCTGAAATCGATTACATGAACGCGCTCTTTGCCTGCGAAGGCTTCGAGTATAGCTTGGTTCGCTGTGAAGTGGGCGAATTTGAGGTATGGGCAAGCCTCGTAGAAATGAATCTGAAGCATATCGGAGAGAGAATGGTCAAGTAGGTTTTCTGGGTAAAGCCTATATATTCGGCGGGCAAGAGCTTCCGCGAAGTACGTGGCAACTTTGCGCATGGCACCGGCTTGGGACACTGCTAAGAATCCGATCTGCTTCACTAGAGCTTCGGCGAGTTTGAAATTGTTCTTTTGAACGGCATCAGCACAAGCAATCAATGTATGGGCGAGTCGAATTCCGTTTTCTTGTGAGTCTACGACGACAGCAGAGCGAGTTGACTCAGTAGGATTGAGCTCGGAAAGCATGCTCTCCACCCAAGTTGAGAGATCAGAAGGATTGTAATGGACGGTCTCCGTTGAGAGCTGAGAGATACCGTCTTGAACATTACCCACTGCTCGAGTCATAGGGCTGAAACTAATGACCAGCCCCAAGAGGTATTTCCACAAGCTTGCCTAAAATCATGGATTGGATTTGAATCTGATATATTCACCACCCGATCTCTTCAAGCACTCAAGTTCAGCCCGAAAACCCAATCTGCTATTAGGATCCATTTTCTTTATATTATTTTTATAAAATAAATTTTATTAAATATTTATTTAATAATTTTAAATAATTAATTTTAATGAACAATTAAAATGAACCATGAAATTAAATATCCAATAATTTTTCTAAAACTTTGAAAGTTCAGTTTCTCTCAAGAGTAAACTTTCGCTTTGTTTACGGAGAATGTGCCAAATGGCGTAGACCCATTTGTCATCATATTTATTAATAGAAAAAAATTGCTTTTATGATATGATAAACAAAAATAGATTCCCATGCTCTTTTAATATTAAATTTTTAAATTTTTGTAAAATTCAAAGATGCAGAGAGAATCTTATTAATGCGGTTAAAATACATATAATTTTTTAAAATTTTAAATTTATTTTAAAAAATTATTTTAAATTTTAAAATTTTATATAAAATTTTTTTTAATTAATAAAAATATATAAAAAATTTGTTCTATTATATTTTTTTGTTAATTTATAAATGAAATCTCTAAACCCTTAATTAGACCTTAAATTAATTAAAAAAAAGATTAAAAACTAAGAAATTTGAACCCAATTGCAAAACCCCTCTTGCCAATCTGAACCTGAATCCTTACTCATTTTCTCATTTCCTCCATTTGGATCATCAAGCTTGCAGCAAAGGGAGGCATTTGCTGTGAAAATGCATGAAAGACAAAAGGGGGAAGGAGGTGGAAGGTGACAAAAATGGCACAAAAAACCTCAAAAAGCCAATCCTCCACCATCGCATCTATGACATCCACTAGGGGTTTACCTATGTGCGCTAGAGTAAAGCAACGTAGAAGCGAGTGGAGAAAAAGCTAGGGTTTACTTCTCTGTTTGAAACAGAGGACAATAAGAGAATGGCGGTAGCTGGTCATCAAAGTTTGTTTTTTGTTGTTTATAGCAAGTGGAGTCGGTGGGTATATATAGAAGAGAAGAGAATAATGCTAACCAGAAGCTGGTCATGGATAGCCAATCTAACAACGAAGCCACAACTCCGAGTCAAAGAAGAAGATCAAAGAGAAGAATAGGGGTGCATGGGTAGTGCTGCAACTTTGTCTGGGTCTTTCTGTGAATCCTTCCTCTTTTATTTCTAAGGTTGAGCAAGAGCATTTAGATTTGGGAGAAGGCTTTGTAATTGAGGTTCAAATTTTTAAGGTCATTTTCATCTGTTCCCCTCTTGGTTAATTTGAGATTTGATTAAAAATTTAGAGATTCTATCATAAGTTAATAGAAAATATAATAAAATAGATATTTTGTATATTTTTATTAATTGAGAAAGATTTTATGTAAAATTTAAAATTTAAGAAAATTTTTTAAAATTAATCTAAAATTTAAAAAATTTTATATATTTTAACCTATTAAGAATATAGCTATGATGTCACAAAAAAGGAAAAATTACATTTTTAGTTTGCTCCATAAAATTATTTACTGTATAAATTTTAAAAAAAAATGTTCAATTAGAATTAAAGATGTAAGTTATTTTTGTTGTAGACAATATAATATTTAACAATTGAATACACTATCCTCTCACATCAAATGATTAAATTATTTTTTTTAATTATTTAATTTAAGAGTGAAATAAGTTAAGTCAATTTATAAGTAGCTCGATTGATTTAATAATTAACTCATCAAGCCAAGCTCATAAATCAAATAAGCAATACATAACCCATAATTTTTGGTTCATTTATAATAGGGCAAAATACAATACACCTTTTGTACTTTAGGTCAAATGTAAAAAAAAATTTATGTGGTTTAAATTGCATTAATTAACATTTTACACTAAGAAATCACCTCTCTACTGTTAACTCCACATCCAATTCAAACATTGACTTAAATTTTTGACTTTTCCTTGGCTGGACTGAGTTCCTTTCTTTGTGTAGACTCCAAGTTATAAACGCTAATGAAAGATGAAGAAACTCCAAGAAATTCCCCAATGTTTCATTCTTCGTTACCTCAAGCATTTAAATGAAAAATAATACTTTATTAAATTAATCAGATAAATCTTTTGAAAAGGGAAAGTGCATGTAGCAAAAGAACTCAAAAAGGACGAACGTTCCTGCTCAATCTATTCACATTGGTGAAAAACCCAACCAGATTTTTCCAGTATGATATATATGATTTTCTTTTATCACTTTCCTTCATTGCCCCATTCAACACATAATGAATTTTGTCCACCGATGATGCCCTTTTACCTTCTGCTTCCCCAATGGCCACATTCTTCACTAGCTGCTCCTTCGTCACCTTCAATTTTGTTGCCTTTTTGGTCTTATCGCTAGAATCACTTCACTTCTTGTTGCTTGTAGTCATAGCCATGGCTTCAGAAAGATGAAAGCGTCCTTGCCATTGCTATTACTGTGAAGCTTATGCTCTCAGAGCCTTTTCAAATTTGCAGAGTGTCCGATATCATGCCAAATCGTGGTTACCAGCAAGGTCCATTGTTATGGAGACCCTATTGGTAAGACAGACTGTCGATCACAGTGGGGAAATTTTGGTTTTGACCAAGTTCTTTCCTTTGAGTTGAAAATTTTGATCTCCCACGAAGTTTTTATGCCAATAAAAGTTTATTCATCCAAATTAGGTCTATTCAACCGTGAAATCATCATTTAAACTTAGATTGACTTACATCTTGAAAATTTGTTTTTATTAAAAGGAAATTGAACTTTTCTTACATTATACAAATTTTGATACAAAACTTGAAAGAGGTAGATTCAAATTGCAGAAGTAAGGTTTCATGATCTTTTCATTGAATAAATTTAATAAATGGTGATTATTGTCTCAGTGACTAAAGTTGTTGTTTTCAGCCCAACCCGCAGAGCTGGCATGGAATTGAACACTATTTTTAAGGGTTAGGGCCTTTAATTTTTGGCCTGAAAAATTCTAGGTCAGTTAGGATCTTTTCTTTTCTAATTATTTTTAATTTAATAATAATAAGTTTATTTTAATGATAATAATTTAATACTTGTCTTGATTGAACTTTGAAAGCTATATAGAGTTATATTTTTTTAGTAAATAAATTATTAACTTGTAATTTATGAATGTATAACAATTGATATAAGCATGTCATATTAGCATGTAAATTATGTAATTTAATTTAGGTTCAAGTCCAAGTTCAAATTTAGGCTCAAGTTCAACCCACAAGCAAATTCATTTTAACCTGCAACTCGCAGAGATAGTTAGGCTTACATTTTTTGCTTGAAAAAATTTAGACTTTTTTTTTAGCCCAGATTGAATGGACTGAGACAAATCCAAGCTAGCCCAGACTGAACCGAACAACAGCTCTATCAATGACTGCCTGTGCTTGATCTGAGTGTTCTAGTTTTTATTTAGCTTCCTGTGATTTCACCCTCATAAATAGGGACTGTTGCAAAATATCTTTTTCCGGATGCAGTGTGGTCTTATAGCTCATGTCAGAAATTTGCTTTAAAATACTGTCTGCCCGTTGCTAATTTTCTCAGTTTCTCTGTTTTCCTTGAATTTTTGCAGCTTTATACTACTAATAGCATGAACTACATACTGTATTGTTAGAAGATTATAACTTTATTTTTTGTCAGGCAGTGGAAACTTCACTTATTCGAGCTTGAGGAGAAGATGAAAATTGCCCCGCCCATCAAATATGTTCTCTATCAGGTATCTACCTGATCTTCATATGTGGGTTTTGTTATAGGTTCTAGTTCTTTAAGGAGTCTGCCATAAGGAATAGCCTGATGATTTGTTAACATCCTCCTTTAAAGCATTTTCCATGTTCTAGTGGCCAGAAATCACACAAGTACTTAAATGTGCATATGTATTTATTACTAACTAAAGAAAAAATCACTTATGTGCTAAAATGAAGTTCTGTGAGAAATTTGTAATGGGGATGGGATACAATCATACGAGTTAACTCTTATATAGGGGGTGATTTCTTCCAGTTATATAGGCAAAAGAAAAAGAAAAAGGTATAAGTTTTTTTTTATTGAACCAGTTTCGTAATTATGTTATATTGTGAGGAAGGATAAACTTGTACAATGACTGGTAAATTTTACCTATGTTGGCTTTATTTTGGTGCAATGGAGACCAAATTCTTTACCATTTATCTTACTTTCGTCGCTATGTCATTACCCGAAAACCTTACACATCAAGGTAAATATATGTCTGGTTTAGTTTCTTGAGATGTCAACTGATTTCTCCACTTGTTTCTCTCAATGTTCTGTACAGGATGAGAGAGGTAAACAGTGGCGAGTGCAGGCTGTAGCAGTATCTCCAGACAGGTTTGAGAGCCGAAAGCCTCTACCATCTCAGTGGCGGGGTCTAAGAGATGATGAACTATCAAGAGAGGCAGGCATTCCTGGCTGTGTTTTTGTGCATATGAGTGGATTTATTGGTGGAAACCAGAGCTTTGAAGGTGCTCTGGCCATGGCGAGAGCTGCTTTGAAGATGTAGGCGATGGATCTTAATCAGAGTTTGGTTTGTGGGTGCATCAAATTTGCAAAAGCTGTTTAGGATTTGAGCAAAATGGGGTAAATCCAACGTTGGATTAGAAGTTTGTCGTGGTGATCAGTTCTAAAAATTTTTCAAATAATTTCTATACAATTTACGATGTTGCCAACTCCAATTCCATGATCTCCCAATCCTAAATTATAAATTTTGATTAATTTTATCATTATCATCTAATTTTTGTATAAACATAAAGAATACTAATAAACTAGTGCCATCTAAAAGATAAAGTAAAATAGAACAATTAGAGGTGTTGATGTTAAGTTTTAAAAATTTAGGCATTTTATTGTTTTTAAAACAAGAATAATTTGCTCTAGATTTTGGTTGTGTTTTACATCCTATATTATTATTTTTTTATTTCTTTCCTTTATTTTGAAACATGGCGAAAGAGGCTGGCCATAATATTAAATGTAGCACTTAATATATTTATTAAAATAGTTGTCATTTTACTTATTTTTTCAATTCGATATATAAACAATAAGTAGTGACTGTCTTTCTCCAAGTAACTATTAAGACACTAGGAAATGGCCAAACACCACATCGACAAAACTGTGTTGAATATAATGAGATATAATTATATTTTCATTCAATATTTTCTTATTTCTTGTGGGGTGCTCTCACCTCTGTTGGCTAAGAGACTAGTTCTTGTTCATTATGACCCAATCTTATCACAATCAAACAACCAACAATAGTTGGCTTCCGTTTTGGAAAAGAAAAAAAAAATCAAAGAAAGTAGATAGTTGTGTTATTAGCCACCTTACTTCTACACTTCTACTCTTAACCCAGTACAAGAAGATGGTCCCCAAAACTCTGGACGTACATATAAAATGGATAAGGATGAACAAGGCGTCCGTTCACAAATAAATTAGCCAGATAGGTTCTAGCAAACTGAGAGAGCACAAACGTGGAAGGCTGAAAGATATAGTGTGTGTGAGAGAGATGGTACTAACCCAAATAATTTTTTTATTTTTACAAATTTAAATTTTATAAAATTGTATTTAAAATATTTAAATTATTAAATTTATTATTACAAATTAAATTAGATGACTCAACAAATTTAATGCTTCTCATTAATTTTATGAGAATTTAACATCGCATTTTTCCTATAGCTTCCGTAGCCAAAATGGTCAAAAGCTGAAAGGCAAAGCTGCGCATATTGCATTACTTTACTGTTCAACAAAGACCGGAGGTCACATTCAGGTCCCCCCCCCCCCCCCACCCAACAAAACAAAAAAAAAATCACATGCCTTCACTGTTTGAGCCACACGAGTGATTCATACCATTTTGCCTGCACCCTCTCTATCACTGACTAATATGAATATATATCACCCTCTTGGCACCTAAAATTCCACGTACATTTAAGCAGAGGCACCGCCGCATTAGCAAGTTCCCATCAGCGTTCCAAAAGAGCATTAGATGAGAGATCCTTCTTCAACAACCATCTTGACCCTTGACTATTCTATATAATTCCATCCATATGTAGCTTCCTCAAATTGTAGAAACTACTCACCAATCATGGCTTTTGACTAAGTTAATCAACCTCTGATCACTCAAATTGCAGATACTTTGCTTCATGATCCAAAAATCTGTCTGTGCCTGGCTACCACCAATTTGGGTTTGACTTGGCTTCCCTAAGTACCACCCTATCTTAATTCAATAGATTATTAAATTTCTTTTGGCAATTGTTTTTACTTTTTTGAATTATAGTTTATGTGTATAACTGAAAGAGGCCTCATCTACTTTCTCGTTGGTTGAAAAGGGTGGGAAAAAGGTAACAAAAGCAGTAGCAGCAAGTAGGGCATTGGAATAGGTAACTGATGTGAGCTTCTGCTTTCAAACTCCAAAGAAGCTTTCAGACGGCACAAATGGACCACTTACTATAGAAATATTTGAAAAATAAATTTGATGGGGCCATGCATCATACAACATATTGTTATAAAGCAATGTTACTCATTTAAATTGTTATAAAGTAATGTTACTCATTTAAAGTAAATAGTCTCATTGTTTTTTATAAACTAAATTTTAAAATAAATTACTTAAAAAAATAAAGTCATAAAATATATTAAATTTATATTGTAAAATTTAATAAATTTAATATTTTTTATATTAAAATTTGAAAAGTTTTATTTAATTTAATGTAATAGATTTAGCTTTTTCCTAAAGTAAATTTTGACAAATATAATTGTGTGCCAAATCATTGAATTTTCTACATTGATTATAATTTAACACATTTCTCAGAAATCAAATGACAATTTTGTTTTCTTTTTGTGTGAGATTGTGTCAAAAACACTATTATAAGCAAAATGGCACATTATTTATACGACTAGTTGGTGGCCGTATATACTAATGGAAGATATGGCCCAATACGTAGAAACCATTGTGGGTGATGGTACTGCCTATAATACATTTTTCTTTCATTCCTTCATCTACTGGTCCGCGTAGCAGTAATTTAATGCCCCATCCTACGTTGACAAATGCTGATGAAGCAGTCTCTTTTGGTTCATGCGATTGTTTCTTCCCATCCTATATAATATGTTGTACGTGGGATTGTCACCACTCAATTGTTGTTCTTTTTCACTTTTATTATCCTTTCTCCTCTCTTAGTCTATATATATAGTTTTGTTGCAATAAAATCATTAGTTAAATTGTTCACAACTCATAATTGGTTGTTAGAGAGCTTTCAATGAATAAACTTTAAATACTAAATAAAATGTTAATACAATAAAAATTAATTATTTTATAAAATTTTTTAAAATAATTTATTAATATAAATTAAATATAAAATTTATTGTATTAAAAAATTTATTAAATTTATCATTCACAATTCTCATTGTACAAAAAATTAATTAAAAATTAGTTTTGTATAAGAAAATATCCTTAAAAGATTAAACCTAAAATATTCTACGCCGCGTTATGCTGGCCAGCTAGAGTTAGGCAAGAAGACCTGAACAAGCGTTGCTTTGCTTAACTACCTAGACAGTACAACAGAGTTGGCATCTGAGAATGCTTTGGTCATTTATTAATGTTTTTGTGTTAGAGTGAACCATAGGAGATTGAAGCTGCAACTTGCCAGCTTTAAAACTGAGAAAGCAAAGAACAAAATTTGTTGGTTTCCTCACCAGCGTTTCTCAGGGACTCAAAGATTCCTGGAGAGTGCGTTATTAATAATAATAATAATGTTATATAGTTGGCAGAGTACAATAGAAGTTATCAACAAATTTTATAAAAGAACAAGCCAATGGAGATTGAGATTCTTGCTTTGACCTTGATTTGAATGAAGCAAAACCCCTTAAACAAAACTACACAAATCTAGAAAATGGATCAAGCAGGCCAAATTCATTACGCAGAAAATGAAATTGATAATCTGAATTGATCCCAGCAGTCAATAAGACTGACAAGCTTGAAAAAGGGGAAAGAGTATCAGATACAAGGAACGGAATGGCAAGTTATAGATCACAATAATTGAAAGGGAGATGTAAAGAGTGAGACTTTTCGAGGTGAATAGCACCGTGAAGACCTTGCCATGAAGTGAGCCTTTTTCACTTTCTGATGATTTTTGCTTTCCCTGACATTAAAGACGATTTTGTAAATTGCATTTTCCATCCTCTTTGATGGCATTTACAACTCATTCTTGATTGTATTTCGCTCATGGTAAGCCTGCTTTATCTGTGCTTTTGCAAGAGCAGGAGCAGCACAATCTCCATTTTGGTAAATTTCTCTGTCACGGCTCATGACAATTGCATCAAAGCTGGCTCAATGGTCCCCAACCCAGAAAGTGACTTCAATTTCTCTCTATCCTTCTCCCTCTACCATTATTCTTAAAGTTGACAAAGATGGCTTATTTCCATTTCCATCTTCAAAATAACTGGTCCAAGAAAAAGATTCCATTTATTAGCAGCAAGCTATATATATCCGAACAGAAATATACATTAACCTTTTTTTTTCTGATTCAACCCTGAAAAATTACAAAGATTCCAACCCAACCCAAAATGGAAAACCAAAAAACTACCGAGAAAAAATAGCCTAAGAAGAAAAGAAGGGGGAAAGGGAACAGTGAAAAGAGGCAGGAAAATGAGGGAGAATGGCACAGTGGGAGGGAATTGGTGCCTTGGTGGGTCCCAGTCTCAGTAGTAGTAGCAGTGCAAGCTGCAAACAGCTCAGCATAACACGTTAGACTCCGTCTCTTCCCCATAGGCCTTTTCTTTTTTTCTTTTTTTTAATGTGGGGTTGAAAAGAACTGGTAGCTCAAATTAAAAAAAATAAAAATAAAAAGTTAGTGCTCAACTAGCTGAGTTGACTCAGTGGACAACCCCCGATTTGTCAGCGAGTTGCCAGGCCGATGTAGTAATCAATGGCCGAGTGTGCCAACCCAGCATCAGACACCCATTGTTCTCTTCCACTCTGTATCCATCTCCACCGGCGAACAGGGCCAGTAACATACTTGCTTGCTTGAACGCGTTTGAACCGAGATGAACGGGAGTGAACCCAGCCGAGCCCAACCGGGCTCGCCATTGACTCAGGGTCTCGTGCCGCTCAACCCGGTCCACGCCCTCACAAGCCACCACGTTGCAAATTTGCTTTCCGAGATACAACTCTGACATAACCTTATCTTGACTGTTCACGGATCCTTCCAACGAGTCAAACATGGTCGAGTAATAGTGCAGTGACTCAGTGAAACGGTCCAAGAACACCGGACCATTGTGGTTCGCTTCTTGCTCGACGACCGTCACAATCTCAGGTTTCATCTGCTTCACCACTGATAGAACCTTCTCAACGGCTCCGGGTCGGGCCAACAATTTGTGTAGCTCGAAAACCGAATTCACAGCCACGGACTCAACCTCGCTCGGCCTTAGTTCGAGCATCGAAGCATCGAGGTCCGCTAAACTGTTCACCACGAACCCTCTGTACTCGAACTGAACATGAATTGTTTCTGCTAATTGCGCGAGTTTCCATCCCACTTCTTGGAGGTGGTCCGAATTATCTGGGGCGGGTGGACCGATCCCGGTTAACCGCAAAGCCGGTGGACCGCCCGGTCGGAGAGCCAGTGCTTGCATAAGAGCCGGCCATTGCATACCTTGGTTCATGCTGAAATCGATTACATGAACGCGCTTTTTGCCTGCGAAGGCTTCGAGTATAGCTTGGTTCGCTGTGAAATGGGCGAATTTGAGGTATGGGCAAGTCTCGTAGAAATGAATCTGAAGCATATCGGAGAGAGAATGGTCAAGTAGGTTTTCTGGGTAAAGCCTATATATTCGGCGGGCAAGAGCTTCCGCGAAGTACGTGGCAACTTTGCGCATGGCACCGGCTTGGGACACTGCTAAGAATCCGATCTGCTTCACTAGAGCTTCGGCGAGTTTGAAATTGTTCTTTTGAACGGCATCAGCACAAGCCATCAATGTATGGACGAGTCGAATTCCGTTTTCTTGTGAGTCTACGACGACAACAGGGCGAGTTGACTCAGTGGGTACGCCCAAAGCCCCCATAGAAGAGGCAGGGTACAATTCTTGGTTGGAATCAGATGAGGGTTTCAAGCGTTTGGTTCCTCTGGAAGTGGGAGACTCAAGTTGCTGCTGCTGGGAATAAGTGCTATAGATTGCCTTACCGGGAATAGCTTTGAGATCGTAATCTGAAGAAGATGCATCTTCGAAGACCATGCTATCATGGTGCTGTTTAAACAGAGGATTCATCTGCCGCGGATGCCTCTGACTATTGTCGGTGAAGTCAATGGAGGTGATAGTAGAAGATTCCGCCGGCGCCAAGAACGAATCGTCAAGGGATGTAGGTGGAGCAGGATGATGGAGTGGCGCCGCCGTGATCATGTGGTCAAAATTGGGAGATGGGTTGAGCTCAGAAAGCATGCTCCCCACCCAAGTTGAGAGATCAGAAGGATTGTAATGGACGGTCTCCGTTGAGAGCTGAGAGATACCGTCTTGAACATTACCCATAGCTTCTTCGAGCTGTTCCAGCTTCTGGGCCACTTCCGCCATATCAGAAGACCTTACCTTGTATCCAAGCACGGCCAGAAGCTCATCCATGCCAGCGTCTTGTGCCCCCTCCTCCCACAGCTTCGATTTTCCGATGTTGTTGGTGGCCGCCATGGAGTACCCACTGGTACCTCCGCCGCCGCCACTGGAGTTGGCAGGCATGGAAGGGTCGCTTGGGTAAAGACGAAGCTGATGATGCTCTCTTTTCATGGTGATTTTGGGCTAAGGAGATTCAAACGGAGGTTTGAAGAGTGATATCCTTGGTAGATGGGTGGTGATTTTCAGAAACCCAAGGCACGGAGGGTAAGAGAAAGAGGACTGGCTGTGAATGGTGAAGATTCTGGGCATTGGGGCTCTTTTGCTTCCTTGGCTTGGGCTTTTCACCGCTACTACTAGTACTGCAAATTCATCAGAAACGGAGCAAATCGGAATAATTCAACTTTTAAAAATATCTCTGCCAAATTATAAATAAAAAATAAAATAATATTTTGTTAAGAGACCAAAATCTTATAAAATAAAGAATACAAAGAAAACACTCGTGATGAGGCGCAAGCTACAATGAAACACCAGGCCAGCGATAACAACAAGAACTAGAGCTCCAACAGATCATATCCAATAAATTTATTTTTAAATTTTTTTATTTCTATTATCTGTCGAGTTTTATTTTATAATAAATTAATTTTTAACCTTTCCTTATTTTATATTTTTTATACAAACATATTTTATTTTCAAATTCACACTAATTTTTTATATTTTATAAATATATTACATATAAATTCAAATTATAAAAAATATCTATAATTAGATTGTAAATTTGTTAAAATTTATATAAATGTTTTCATTAATTAAATAGTAAAATTTTTGTCTTAAAATTTATTAATATGAAAAATGATTTTATATGAATTTTTATAATTTAAGAAATTTTTAAAAAATTTAGAAAATACTAAAATCATGCTTTCTAAACATTTTGCACAAAATATAAAACATAATATTACAAATACATTTTTAGTATTTTATTTTTCAAAAGTTTTATATGTTATTAAAAAAATTCATGTGAGATAATTTTCCATAAGAGATTAAATATGAAATTTAAGAAGAAAGGTTTTATTACTCAACTAAAATTTTTTTTAATAATTTATAATAAATTGAGTTTATATGCATTATATTTATAAAATATAAGGTAGATTAGTATAGATTTTAAAAATAAAAAAAAATTATATGAAAAAGGTAAAATAAAAAGAAAACTAAGATAATTTAGGACTTTTATTTAGATTAATTTTTTCCTTATTTTATTATTAACAATATCTTGATTAAAAGGTTACTATAGCTCATAAAGGTGCTACAATGCCTATGGGTTTGTTTAGATTTCATGTTCATACTACCGGTAAGAAGGGCTTCAACGTGTTGGGAGAGGGATAGGATACTAGGATTTGGATTTTTTTTTTATTTTGATAAATTTTTTTATTTTTTATAATTTAATATATAAATTTTACTTTTAAATTATTTTTTAATTCTATATCTTTTTTATTTTTATTCTATCTTAATTTTAAATAAAAAATACATATCCGAGAGTACTACTTCTACCATTATGGCATAAATGAATTACAGTTCAATGCAGTTGAAATAAAGGAGAAAACATCTCTCATTTAGTGAGAAATTTTTTTTCATTTTTGCATGATACACAATTTTTATTTATAGATAAAAGTTGTAGAGTCTTAAAAACTTAAATTTATGCAATTGATATTAACAAATTTATAAAATTTAATAAATATAATTACGAACAATTTTTTTGAGATTTTTGTAAAAATTTATTAATAAATAAAAATAACATAACTCAAATAAATTTTATAGGGGGAACATAAATATTAGAAATCAATAAGGAAGAAGGGGTTTCAACAATCAAACTTTTACCAAATGTGTGTACCATTATTACTTAGGTCATATGATTTAATATATGAAATTAAATAAATTTAATAATTTAAATTTTATTAAATAAAAATAATAAAAATAAAAATTTAGGAATAAGAATAATAATGCATTAATGGTCAATTTGTTGGTGCTTTCTACTTAAACATTATTGCTGTTTGTTATTTTAAGTCTTATAATTTGTATATAAAATTTAATAAATTTAATAATTTACTTTTTAAATAGTAACTTAATAAAATTCTATTCTTAAAATAGTAAAATTGATTGCTTTTTTAACGTTCACTACCAACACTAATAGAATAGAGAAAGTACCTATTATAAAATGGAATCTTAATAACATTTCTGGTAACGAACATGAAATATTAAATTTTTAGATTTTATTTTTTTTGAGTATACTAAGCTTTTAGTTTTTGAATTGAATTAATTAGTGTTTAAATATTTTAAATAAATATTTAATAAAATTTTATTTATAAAACTAATATAATTTAATATTTATTTATAAAAAATTAATAAGATAAGAGGTTAATGACATTCAAAGAGAAGCAGCGCGTGAACTTTGGCGCCTGGAGTGACAATTTCCTGGATGGCAAATCAAATGTCAGCTCTGCCCCACACGAAGGAGACCATTTGACCGAAACGGCCCCGCCGTCGACGTCAGACGCCACCCACGGCCGTCCAACTCTCTAATCTAATCTCAATTTTAACCAAACCGCCGTCTCAAAAGCTGGTTTACAACTAAATACATGGGATTTTTTTATTAATAATCTCTTAAGACAAAATTTAGATCCGGTCACAAATGGCACAATAGATAAATCTGGGGCAGTTTTACTGAACTCTCTTTCCTCTTTTACTTGGAAAGTTTAAAACATTTTATTTAGTATTAAATTACTTTTGAGTAAAAAATGGATTATATTAATAATTATTAAGTTTTATACATCCAAATTTATTGGTTAATACAGGTTAAGCATTTCTTTTAATTACTGATTTGAGTTTCTTAAGTGCTATATATACACTAATAATAGGAAAAAAGAAGAAAAAATATTAAAATATAAAAAAGTGTGTAGAGCATATGTAAAATATTTTTATATATATTTATTACTTTATACATTATACGTAAAAATTATATTTTTTATAAAATAATAATTTTTTATTTAAAAATATATATTATTTTTAAAATCAATAAATATATTATTTTAATTATTAAAATAATATAAACGCCCTTCATAAGTTTATTTGTTATTAATTATTAATAGTTATGTAACTTATATGTTATTTTTAATACATATGGAATGCTTTTTTATTAATTATTTATATGAACTTAAATAAAAAAACTTGTATATGAAGAAAATGAAAATAAAAAACACCAAAGAACTCAAGAAGCATGGTTACTCTTAATGCATAAACATGACTTTAATTTTTTCTTAATATTTTCTTTATAATTTCTTAAAGTTTATAATTGATAAAATTTCTTTACATTTCATCTATTTCAGTTTACTTTATCTTCTCTAACGATTAATCTATTTTATACAAGAAATAATTGAATCATTTTATATTTGCACATTTGAATTAATATTCCATTATTTAGTTAGCAATGATTTACTTCTATTAATTTGATGTTGTGTAATATAAAATGTAATCCTCAATATACTAATATGTTAAGATTTTGTCTTTTAGAATTTGATATGTCAAAATTTTAGTTTAAAATAATAACATTTTGTAACTTCTTGCTTATTTTTTTGCCTAGTTTATATAAGTTTTTCAATTTTTTTTTTTTTGGTCAAAGACCCCTCGACTTTTGCATACTTTGGCATTCAACTAATCCAAAGTTGAGCCAAGTAGGATCATAAGGGCATCAAAGCTCTCCTTACTAAGTTTTAAGGTGTCTCCATACCCAAAGTTCAAACTTGAGACCTTGGTTAAGGAAAGAGGAGCCCCTGCCACTCCATCACAGCCCCTCGATGGTTATAAGTTTTTTATTTTATTTTATTCACATAGTTAACTACTTAAACGTGATAAAGTGCTGTTTATTATTATTATTAAATTTATCTAAATAACTAATAAAAAGATACCATATATATTAATCATATGAAAGGTATTTTTTATGGCCATTACTTATATAAAAGGTACATAACAATTAACATGCAAATAGACGAAAATGATATATTTATATTATTTTATTAGTTAAAATGGTATATTTAGGAACTTTTATGATAGAAAGAAATACTTACAAATGATATAAAATTATATGAGTGTGTACATATTATTATTATTTATTTATTTATATCTTTAAATTATTTTATTTAGAATATAGAAAAAATTTGATACCACAAATAATTAATTAATTGTTTTGGGTAATTTTTTTAATACGAAAGATTACATACTAAAATCAAATATTATAATTTTATAATAGTGTTAGTATGAGATTATTTAATCTAAATACTTTTTTCTGAAGTTCTTTGGATTGGGTCCACAGCCACTGCACCATTTTTTGATGGTTACAAGAGGGGGCAACATCATCGAAGAAGGTTAAAAGGCCGAAACAAGACTGACACACATCACCACCGCTGCCACGGCATCCTTCCGGCCCTTGAAGTTGAACTGTCAGTAGCATGTGATCTGGACACGTGGCATGACTAGTAGTTGATTGGTGGGGACTATCCCATCTCGGGAGCCGGGCTGATCTACTGCCGTCTCTGTCCTGTATCTGTCTTTGTGCATCATTGGTGGCCAGATTATAAGAAAAAGAGCTCTCTCACGGAAAAATTTTGTGTATACTCTTGGCCGGATTACAAGAAAGAGCTCCCTCATGGAAAAATTTTGTATGCTATTTCCACCGAAACGGTAACAGTGTAACATGTGTTTATTTTTCTTTTAAATTAGGATAGATCTATTTTTTTATATTATAAATTGTAATTTTTATCTTTATTTAAAATTATATAATTTTGTCTCACTTAAAATGGGAACTTGAAAAATTTATATCTAAATATTTAAATTATTTAATTGTTTTAAGTATTTCTAGTATCTTTTAGATTAGAAACTTATGTATCTCGATAAAAGACTTTTTTTCAAAAAATAATCATCTAAGTTTAAATTAAGATAATTTTAAGGGAATGAAATTTAAACTTTGATAAATATATAAATTCAAAAGAAATTTAAGCAATTTACAGTTTTTGATATTTATTTAAATCTGGCTCAAAGCCAATTACACTCCTAATAAGCATTACGTACGTATTAAGTATGATATGATCAAAAAATCTTGAAGGCATTTATAATGTTCTGCAATAAAATTTGAGAGTTAGTTTTCCTAATAGTTTCTATCTCCTTCACCCATCAAACAAGCGGATGTGTTCCAAAATTAAAAGGGGCAGGCCAGTGGACCAAATTTGATGGGTGCTTTTTGCTATTTTTAATAATAGAATTAGAAAAGTTATTATTTAATTAATTTTTTTTTCTTTTTGGCCCTCCACTATAGGAATTATTTCCGACAAGGCATATCATTGAGCATCATGCATGTTAGGAAAAAAAGTTAAAAAACTTCTACGGAATGGATTACCACGAAAGCGGAGTTTTTGAAAGCACAATCACTTCCACTTATAACGGCGCAACGAAATGACATTTTGTATGATGTGGGCCACTTTTCCATGGCCAACCAAACATGTCCATACGAGTTGTACTAAAAAAAAAAAAAGAAAAATGGCCCTACGAGTCTTCATGTTCAAATCCCACTTTTCCCGAAGCAAAGAAAAATTAAATAAAATTATATATTAAAGAGAAAAAATTAAATAAAATAATATAGCTTGAGGGTCAGATGCTTATGCATCATCCATCACATTTTTTGGGGAAAATATATCGTGATTAAATTTGAAATTATTAAACTTTCATAAAATATATAACTAATAAATTTAATAATTTAAGTTATTTTTATTAAATATTTTATAAAAATGTTATGAAAATAGAATGACAGGCCTTAGTCCTTTATCCAATATTAACAGTTAAAAAAGACCCATGAATTTTTTATCATATAATACATTTGAAATAGACAAATATATTTATCATATGAGCTTAATTATGGAATGGGAATATGATGATTAATAAATGTTTATAATGGCAGAAGTTGTAAATAATGTTTCATAACGGTTTGATGTTGGGGGCTACTTTAAAATATTTGGACCAGTGAACACAACCCACATGCAAGCTCATGTTTTCTTTTTCTTTAAATAGAAAATAAAATCACATGAACAGTTTAGTGATATTTATAATGAGATTGGGATATATTAAATTAAAAAAAAGATAGAGATAATTAATATATTAAATTAAATATTAATTATAACATAAAATTTTTAATATTTAAAGATTATCAATATCAATACATATTTTTATTAAAAAAAATTTATAAATTATACTATAATTTTTCAATTGATTTATCTCTATTTTTAAAGATGATCTAACATCATCAAATACTTACAAAGCTCAAAAAAGTTTAAAAAAAGATAAAATTTCTCATAAAAAGAACTAAAACTCTTACAAAAGAGAACTAAAACTTGCAAATTTGTCAAATAGACAAACAAGTTGAAAAAAAGTTCAAGATCTAAATAGATCTTGTTAAATACAAACAAAAATTCTATGAAATAATGAAAAAAAAAGGGGAAAAGCATGTTCCATGTGATGTAAGCGTATCTATATAGAAAAAAAATTAAATGCGCATTATTGGAGTGCATACGACATGTACATTTAAATTGTACAAAAAAATAAAATAATGTTTTTTTTTTGCACAATTCAAATATATATTTTGTACGTTTTACTCTTTTTTACACAATTTGAATAACTATCTTTCGTACTTGTAATGCGTGTAAATCTTGATGTTCATTTTAAATATGGAAAATCAAGAGTGGAGCACTAGGAAACTTAGAGAAGGGTGGGAGGTGTAGTAGGATCAAAAAGGGAATGAGGTATCATTTGTACAAAATAAGTATAATAAATGTACAAAGCTTATTTGCCACCTTTGTATGTGATAAAGAAAATTAATTATGTTGGCCAATGATATTATCTCTTTAATATCTTTACTTTGTACATTTGTTGGGCTTATTTATTTTGTACCCTTAACAATTTCTCAAGGGTGCCTTATGCATGTTTATGACTCATTCTGCTCAGCAAGAGGTCATTAGACATTAGTAGAGCATGTATCATGATCAACCCTAGTTTCTAGCAGTTAAATGGGGGAATAAAGTTTAGTGAATACAACTTTAATTTGCTAGGAATGCTAACTTGTTTACAGCACCAACTAGGAGATGATCCAAGGAATTAAGTATCCATTGTAATACCTCAGAGTTTCACATTATACATACAAGATTATAAATAATGTTTTATACCATTAGATTTTACACATAGCATGTGAATTTAAAATATTTATAAGTAAAAAACTAATTATTATATTAAATATTTAACAAAATAAACAACTAAAAATTTTTAAAATAGAATGAGAGTAAAAGTGAAAAAAACATGTTAAAAAAGTGACATGTTTTTAAAAATACTTGTTATAATTTTTTTTTAGTTAAAATCATTTATGTTGTATTTAATATTTATAAGAAAATATTAAATTTTAAAAAATTAAAAACTTGAATTTATTTTTAATAGGATACATCATTTATAATATGGATAAAAAATAATAATTTTGAATCTGTTTTTAATAAAAACATTATTTAAATTTTAAAATAATTTGAATGTATAATAAAATGGTATAATAAATTTCTAAAACTCGAATTTATATTCTAATCGGACATATAATCTATAATAAGGATAAAAGATAATAAATTTAAATGTATTTTTAATTAAAAATTTTATTTAAATTTTAAAATAATATGAATTAATAATAAAATAATATTTTGATAAATAAAACTTTTAAAAAATATATTTTAATTCACTTTTATACATGGTCTAAATATAAAGTTTTCTTTGCACATCATGAGTTTGAAGACTATTTGGGTTACTTTATTCATATTCTTCTATAGCCTTGACTTGCAACTCAAGTGGAAGGTGATCAGCTTGATTTCCCTTCTTGGCACCCCAACTCAGACTAATTTACTATGTTATCATTTTTTTATTTTCACATTTTTATTTTATATAATTCTCATTTTACATAAGTTAAATCATTTAATTTATTTAATCTCACAAATTATTATGAATTTAACTATTTTTAAGAAATTTTACATTAAGGATAAATATTTTATCCACACACCTAATATTGGAAAAGCTCTTCTCTACTTCTAGTATCAAGGAAAAAAAATCACTCTTTTTTTATCTATTGGGAGTGGCATTCTCCATCAAACAAATTTTAAAACGAAATTCAACAAATAATGTTGTAAAAATATAATAAATAATAATATAAAATTTTAATAACACTTTTATTAAAATTGAAAATAAGAAAATTATATTTCAAAAATAATATATAGATACAGTTCTGTATACCAAATATACACATGTAGATATAAATTAAAAAATAAAAATCTAAAAAATATATAAAATTTATATCTCTAAAAATATACATAAAACAAATTCTTTCATTTCCTAAAATGATATATGACATATAAAGAGAAACACACGTATTGATGGTCAGTGTCGAACTAGCTCCCTTCCAGTGTGTATCGGTACTAATGTTTCATCCATACTATGATTGAATCAATTAAACATCCTATTTATTCTCAATGAAAACCCTGTCTGTGGGTGCAATTTGCTATCATCAACCCACCAGAAGAAAGAAGAACTATTCTGATTAAGATAGAATAGATTTGGGTCATCTGATTTTTATATTTTTAATTTTAATAATTTTTTAATTTTATTTTTATGTTTAAATTTAATTTATAAACTTTTAAATTTTTATTTTTTTACTACACTACTTGACTTTTTTTTTTTTTCCAAAAAGACAAACAATTTTCATCTGGAACACAACCCACATTTTTTTTTGATTTCTTCGTTGCCATTGATGAGTAGTAGTGGGAGGACTGCATAGAGAGGCCATCATGCATGGTGGGAAACAAAGATCAAAATGGTGTCAAATCAATTGTCTTTGCAAACCAAAAAGAAGAAGCAAATATGAGACTTTGTAATTCAAGAACTGGTTCCTCCACAGCCAAATTCTAATGGGGTGGGGCTGACACCACCAAACTTGGTCGGCACTTCCAGCATTTGGAAATTTATGACATGACTATAATAAAATAAATATTAATTCCATAAAGGCAAAATGTGGGCTTCTATCATTGTATTCCTTGCTCATAATTTTTAACATAATTCTCATACAAATATTAACAGTAGTAGAATGTTGACTATGCAAAGTATATATTAAATCAAAGGAAAAAAAATATTCCTACAATATTTTTTTGTTATATAACTTTTACAATTAAATAATGAGAAGTGTTAGTTTATTGAATTTTATAATTATAAAATTTAATCAATTTGATAATTTAAATTTTATATAATAAAAAATAAAATAAAAATACAATTATAAAAATAACAAGATCCTAATCCAAAACTATACGTGCATTGTTTTCATTTCAGTTTTCATAGCATCTTTTCTTCTATTTAGGAATGGGATTACCTTTACATTTGTAGTATAATATTAATTCTTAGTAACTTATAAAAAAAATGTTAGATGTATTTATTTCAGTTATTAAATATATAATTATTCATGACACATGATTAATATATATATATATATATGTGTGTGTATATATATATATATTAAATTTTCTGTTCTGAAGGAACTATAACTCTTTTAAATGAGGGAATGCTTATATAAGTGAGATAAATTTTGTATATGCATAAAGCACAGTCAATATGGTTATTATTTATATTATAAATTTGATTACTGTATAATAAAAGTCGGTTATCCATCATTTTAAAAATTATATATTTAAAGGAAGAGTATAAATTTATTAAAATCTCAAAAAAATGATTATAAAATATCTTTAGAAATTTGACAATTTAAATTGTAAAACTTAATAAATTTAAAATAAAATTATTTTAATTAAGATTTTTATGAAATTTAATTTATAAAAATAAAAATGTATTTAGAAACACAGCAACTTAAATAATGGTTTAAAATTATATAAAAATATTTTGATTACCTGAAAAAGTCTCATGCTAATCACCTGACCATGTTGCAGGTGGAATTTGGTGATGGATGACAGTAGGCATCTGAAAGAGTTCCAATTCTGATTACTTTAGAAAAGGAAAGTGAAAATATATTAATTGGTACGCAAGGCAAGCGGCTTGGCAGCTGGAAGTCAATCATTTTCCTAAACAAGTAACTCGAAGTGAGGCTTTCCCAGAAAGTTGAAAAGATGATGGATGCACTTATGATTCTTCATTTCATTTACCTTTCTTGTGGATAAAACTTAACGCTGGTCTATAATTAATGGGCCAATGGACAAAGTCAGAAGTTTGTGAAAACAATTGTAGCCCCATTAACTGGGAAAAAAAAAAAGAAGGAGAAAAGTCAAAATCGTTTGAAACTAAGGAAAATTTTAGCAAGAATATAAATAGATGGTAATGAGAATAACAAAATGTAAAGGGATTCGGATCCCTTGCCATAAAGGCAAAAGAGAATAAGAGAGAAAAATAAAAAAAATTAAGAGAGAGAAAAAATAATAAGAGAAATAAGTGAATATTATATATATATATTAAATTTAAAAAAAAAGATAAAAAGAAAATTACTAAAAATAAAAAATCAAAATATCAAAAAATTCAAATCTAGATGTAAAGAGAGTATTCTTATATTTTTCCCATATCTCATACATGTTGTTTATGGTTTCTGTTTATAGGATCATTATTTCATGAGCTACATGATAGAAGTGAATACAAATTAATGAGAATAGATAGAAATCAATAGACATGAATTACAAAAGGGGTCAAAAAATTTATATGTACATTTTAAAGATTAAGAAATCCTATAAACATCCACATAAATATTGAAATATTTATAACACTTTCTCTGAGATATCTATAATGTAAGGAATATGTCTCATTAAAACTTTACCATAAGACAAAAATTCTGTTGAAGATAAACACATACCTTATTCCATAACATAGAAATTTGCATAATTGAAACCTCACCAGGAAAACCTTTGGGACAAAATCTTAGTCAATGAAAAAGGTATACAATGAAAGTTATTTCCTTGTTTATAACATCACTTGAGATCTTTGAAAAAAGCATACAGTATAATAGCAAATAAAAAATGATAGAGATATTTTTGAAACATTGTAAAATTTGTATACTCATTTTACTGTCAGAATTAATTATAAAGTTGATTATAAGATATCCAAACAAACACGTAACATTCATGTTTCCAGCCCGCACGTCACTGTAGGTTTCAGAGGTTTTGTTGTGAGTTATGTTTTGGAAGTCAAATATAGGTACATGCATTTGCAAAAGAGAGAGAAATACTGTATCTTTGAATAAAATAGTTATAAATATTTCCAACATATCTTTTAAAAAAATATTTTATTCAATCGGTGATGATATATTTTTAAATAATAATATATAATAATAAATTATAAAAATAATTATAGAGATATCATTACTCATACAATTCTTGATTATTGTATAGCTTGTAATTAAGATTTTGTTCTGGTTATAAAATTAAATTCTAGTTAAGATTTAAAGTACCATTCCAAGAATTGAGGTAATATATCATTGGGTTCATCTGAAGCAATATCGGGCTGCCACCATCGGACACTGCTTGAATCATTGGGCTGAACCTAATGACCAGCCCCAAGAGGTCTTTCCATAAACTTGCCTAAAATCATGGATTGGATTTGAATATGATATATTCTCCACCCGATCTCATCAAGCACTCAAGTTCAACCCGAAAACCCAATTCACTATTAGGATCCGTTTTCTTTATATTATTTTAATAAAATAAATTATATTAAATATTTATTTAAAAATTTTGAATAATTAATTTTATTGGACAATTAAAATGAACCATCAAATTAATTTGTCCAATAATTTTTCTAAAACTTTGAAAGTTCATATTCTCTTAAGAGAAAACTTTTGCGTTGTTTACGGAAGAATGGGTCAAATGGCCCACACCCATTCATCACCATATTTATTAATAGAAAAAAATTACTTTTATAATATGATAAATAAAAATAGATTCTCATGCTCTTCCAATAATTGAATTTTTAAATTTTTGTAAAATTTGAAGATCTAGAGAGAATCTTATTAGTAAAGTTAAAATGCATGAAACCTCTTAAATTTTAAATCAATTTAAAAAATTTTCATAAATTTTAAAATTTTATACAAAACCATTTTCAGCAAACAAAAATATGAAAAAAACTTATTCCGTTATATTTTTTTGTTAATTTATGGACGGAATCCCTAAACTCTTAGTCAAACCCCAAATCAATAAAAAAAAATGACCAAAATAATCTTAAAAAATTTGAACCCCAATTGCAAAACCCCTCTTGCCAATCTAAACCTAAATCCTTACTCATTTTCCTATTTCTCTCATTTGGATCATCAAGCTCATAGCAAAGGGAGGCATTTGTTGTGAAAATACATGAAGGATGAAAGGAGGGAGGAGGTGGAAGGTGACAAAAATGGCAGAGCAGATAATAAAATGTTAAAAATGACAAAACACAAAAATCTTCAAAAAGCCAATCCTCCGCTAGCCATGCAGAGGGGGTTTTTCATTATTTATAGCAAGTGAAGTCGGTGGGTATATATTCAATAGAAGAGAAGAGAATAATGCTAACCAGAAGCTAGTCATGGATACACAATCTGAGAAGGAAGCCATTACTCCAAGTTGAAGAAGAAGATCAAAGAAAAGAATAAGGTGCATGGTTGGTGCTGCAATTTCATCTATGTCTTTTGTGAATCCTTCCTCTTCTATTTCTAAGGTTGAACAAGAGCATTTAGATTGGGGAGAGGGGCTCTGTAATTAGGGTTCAAATTTTTTAAGGTCATTTTGGTCTGTTCTTCTTGGTCAATTTGGGGTTTGACTAAGAGTTTAGGGATTCCATCCATAAGTTAATAGAAAATATAATGAAAGGAGTCTTTTGCATATTTTCATTAACTGAGGAGGGTTTGTGCAAAATTTTAAAGTTTAGTAGAGCTTTTTAAATTCAACCTAAAGTTTAGAGAGTTTTGTATATTTTAGTCTATTAATAATATAGCTATGATGTCACAAAAAAAGGAAAATTATATTTTTAGTTTGCTCCATAAAATTGTTTACTATATACATTTAAAAAAGGTCTAATTAGAGTTAAATATATTAAGTTATTCTTGTTGTAGGCAATATAATATTTAGCAATTGAATACACTATCCTCTCACATCAAATGATTAAATAATTCTTTTTAATTGTTAAATTTAGGAGTGCAAATGAGTTAAGTCAGTTTACAAGTAGCTTACGATAGATTCGATAATAAACTCATTGAGCCAAACTCATAAATCAAATGAGCAATACTTGAGTCATAATTTTCGGTTCATTTATAATAGGGCAAAATACAATACACCTCTTTTACTTTGGGTCATGTGCAAAAAATTTTTATGTGGTTTAAATTGCATTAATTAAACATTTTACACTTTTAACATTGTGGAAATTACCCATCTACTGTTGACTCCACATCCAATTCAAACATTGACCTAAATTCTTGACTTTTTCTTAGTTGGGATTGAGTTCCTTTCTTTGTGTAGACTCCAAGCTATAAATGCTAATGAAAGATGAAGAAACTCTAAGAAATTCTCCAATTTTTTATTCTTCATTACCTCAAGCATTTAAATTAAGAATAATAATTTTTTTAATTAATTAGATAAATCTCTTGAAAATGGAGAAGTGCATGAGCAAAAGGACTCAAAAAGGATGAACATTCCAACTTAATCTATTCACATTGATGAAAAACCCAACTAGATCTTTCTAGTACAGTAAACACAATTTTCTTTTATCACTTTCCTTCTTTGTCTTATTCAACACATAATGATTCTTGTGCATCGATGACGTCCTTTTACCCTCCGCTTCCCTTGTGGCCATATTCTTTACCAGCTATTTCACCATCACCTTCAATTTTGCTGCCTTTTTGGTCTTATCTCCAAAACCACTCCACTTCTTACTACTCGTAGTCATAGCGATGGTTTTAGAAAGATGAAAGCATCCTTGACATTGCTATTACTTTGAAGCTTAAGCTCTTGGATCCTCCAAAAAGGAATTTAGTCCCAGCCAAAACATTGTCGAGAACTGCACAATATAGTGAAGCCCTGAATTTGTTGGTTAGACAATCTGATGTCACAATGACTATCTAACACAAATTCATAAACATTTGGTGGGATATTTTTGAATGAAGAACATCGAAGACTAAAACAGAGAAGGTGAATGATAGAGATTAGTATGATTTGAGGTCTAAAGCGGCATGTTTGAATTACTCAAACAAAGTCATGTATGGCATTGTATGGACCTTTGTAAGTGAGTCTCCAACAGGGATTGTTAATACATCATGTTGTTGTTGTGGGGTTGACGATATCACTTTGGGTACGAAGTCGGGCATCTCATTTGGAAAAAACCATTCCCCTATTACTTTGGACTTTGTATCTCAAGGTTCTCAAGGTAAAAGATGAAATGTTGAGGGAGAAGATTAACTCAAAAAGAACTCTAAAGAGTTGGGTGAGTCTGATAACCAGAGAAAAGATGCCATAACCCCCAAGGAATTGAGTTCTTTCATCAAAAGTCAACAAATTAGGGTCAACGTCTGAGTTAGAAGTAGAGTTAATGGTTGGAGGTGATTTGCATAATGTTAAAAGTATGGGGTATAAATTAATGCAATTGAAACTACATGGGGGTTTTCTGTACATGACCTAAATTGTAGGAGGTTTATTGTATTTTGTCCTTTAAAATATATACATAATTTAATATTTTAGTTTTAGAGGTTTTAGTATTGACTATAACTATTTATTGATGTTGGTTAACTGAATGCTTTTGGGTTTTTATTGATGTTGGCTGAGTAATTACTTTTGCTTTTAAATTTTTATTAGCTTATAATGTTTATAATTTAAATTAATTTAGATTGTGACAATTTTTTATATTAATTGACTATTTAGTGATATTTTAAAAGTTATATATGACTAAGAAATTTTTTATTTTATTGAATTAATTTTAATATAAATGAGTTAAGTTTGTAACAAGCTATAAGCTCTTTAAGATTTTTACTGCTCATACATGTAAACTATTGTTACAACTCAAAGGAGAAAGTTGTTTCTATTAGTAAAATTCTAGATATTCTATTAGTAAAATTCTACATATCTCTCTAATGAGCTATCTTATCTTTATATACATAATATCTCAACTGACTTGTAACTAATGTTATGTAATTGCAACATTACTTCCCTTTCAAAAATCCTTGTCCTCAAGGATTGCAAAAGACTAAAAAGAAAAAAAAAATTACAACCAAAGAACTCGAGTCCACCGCTTCTAAGAAATGGTCAATGAGTAAAAGTTAAATATAACTCTTCTTCTAAAGTTAGGTGGCCTACATGCTGATAATGCTTGTCTTTTTTGCTATCTCCAATCTTTCAAGGCAAATCCAATTTGAAAAAATTTCAGCAAGTATTAAAGTCTCAACGTGTAAAAATTGGTCCACTTTTTTTGTCAAAACCACCCCAATGGGTTAGAATTACACCCTCATCAGTTTTTTCTTCTTTGATATAAGATTACCTGCATGATTACATTTTCATCCACCTTATCCAAGAGTAAAAGAAAAAATGCTGAGAGAAAGCATTGATAAATTTGACACATAGAAACTTAGAATGAGAAAGAAAAAAACTTTGCTATTTTCTTTTGTTCTTAGAAGAAACACATAAACCCAGCTTGTAGTCACCCTCTTCAATGTATGTATAAAGATTAAATTGCAATCTTGATGGTTGAAACTTTGAACTAGGTTTTGCAAAAGAAAGTGTAATCGAAGAAATGGGGATTATACTGGGAGAATGGTTTAAAGATTTGGTTTTCAGATAATGTGCCACACTTGAACAAGTCTCTTTGACTTTCGAGAAGTTAAGTTAAAGAGTAAGGTTAATCTTAGGTGAGTTATCAGATCTACCAATGGAGTAACTCAAATCCAAGGTTAAAAGTGTTTAGATTTGAAGGAACCTTCTATTCTTGTTAGTCTTAAACCTACCTCACCCATTGGATCAAACGTTGTACAATCATCATAGATAATGAAGGAATACTTGAGAGAGAAAAAGATATTACCATAATAAAAATTTTAGTCTTGCTATAAGTATCCATTAGGTTCTTGAACAGAACCCTTTTCTTGGCATTAGTTAATGTAGCTTTCACCATTTAAGTCATCAAAGCATCAAGCCTCTTGGCAACACCCATTTAGCTATCATGGCATCAAACCTCTCAATGACACCCCTTCTAGCTGTCAAAGCATAAAACCTCTTAGCAACACCCCTTTTAACTGTTAAGGCATCAAGCCTCTTGGTGACATTTACTCTAGCAATCAAGGTATCAACCCCCTTGACAATATCCTTCGCTATGAAAGTTCGGCTTTGATACCAAATGTAACAAGCCAAAGTATAGAAAGAAAATGGCACAAGTTTCTAAAGGAATTAAAGTTCTACTAGAATTCAGGATAGCATTCAACATTCAAGATGATTATAACTTAAGCACTACAGAGATTTTATAGTTGAGGATAAATATTACACATGGCCTAACTAATTTACTGATTCATTCTAACTTTTTAACAAATAATTATTTATTTACACATATACCCTTTTCATTCTAATAGGCTTATCCATAACAATTCTCCCCCCTTGCATTATCTTTTTCCTTAAGTGTGGGATTGAGGTTGGGCACTCCTTTACACTTGTTGCTTTACTGTTGCACTCAAAGAAATCCTCTTGGTAGCTCTAATAGCTAAGAAGGCATAAGCGTTGAAGACTTCTCCATACAATTTTTACCATTTCTTCAATCTCGAGTTTATATACTTGGATATAAGAAAATCAACCCATAACAACATGATCCCTCCCTTGTAAGGTGGAAAAACCATGCCCATGACATATGAAATGTCAAGATTTGTTGCTTGGACTACAATATCTTCATCAAGGATCCAACAAGCCTCATTCATCATAAGGAAATAGCTTATCTCTATGACTCCAAATTGTATGCTGGTGGCAACGGTCACACTAAATCAACTAGGATAGTTAATCTAAAAGAACCCATTGACATTCCAAATTTGGTTATTGCCTTATCAATTAGATAGATATCTAAGCCATGTTAAACAATTGAAATGCCATATGAGGCAGATGCCTCTTTTCTTCAATAACATAAAAGTCTCTAATTGTCTTTCTTACCCATTCAACATCTATCACAACATGCAGAGTTATCTACCCAAAATACTTGAATGCACCCTTCTAAGCTCCTGCATATGCCCTCCCATCCAAAGAACTAAACCCAATTGAGCACACAAAGTTTTCACATATGTACTTGCCTTATAGGAAATTCAAAAATAACTAAATGTTTAATTGGGTCATACTCAAGAAGCATACTTTTGGAGTCTATCAGCTTATCTCCACTAAAGCTCACACTATCTTCCAAATAATCTTGACCAGAATTGGTATTTTTTATTATCTTCCTTTGTAGTTGTACTTAACACTAGCTCAACTTGAATCCTAGCATTGAGGAGGAGATCAAAAACCTCCTGGTGACTTGCATCCATAGCAAAATCATGGGCAGAGAGGTTGGAAGGAGAAAGAGTGTTCCATGGATCACTGGTAGCGAGAAGGATCTTGACCACTTTAGTATGGCCTTACTTTGTGACATGCATCAGGAGAGTAAGACCATCAACATTAAAATGGGAAATGTCACACCGAAGTCTACCAAAGCTCTTACCTTTTCAGTGTTGCTGTTCTTTGCAGCTTTGCATAATTGCCCTTCTTTTAGGTTCTTTTCTATGCTCTAGATTGTCACACTGAAACACTTCTTCAACATGGAATTGCAGTCTTTATGTTAAAGTAGCTCTCCTTAATCCTTTCTCTGCTTTTAGCAAAGAGTTTATCATCAAATTTCTTAGGCCTTGTATAGACGTTCTCTTGATAGTGAGAGTTGAGCAACCTAGAATTGATAAGGAAATCATCTTGGAGCCCATAGTTGTTGTTGACTCTAACCTTATCAAATATGTCCATCCCGTTCTCCACCTTCTTCACCATTAAAAGTGGTAGAAGTTGAGGCTGTAATGGTGCATTTGCCTGCAAACCCTTCTTCAGCAATGGAGGGGTTAAAAGTTGAAACTGTGAGGATGCATGCACCTATGAATCTGTCAATGGCGTAGTGACATATTGCAGTTCTCCTTCCTTCGACTGTAATAGTTCTTCAATCTCTATCAATTGCTTCAACATCTTCTCATGACCTAGGCTCAATTTTTCCTCCAGCTATTCTAGTTGGAATAGGCATTGTTCAATTATCATAATTGGCTCTAATACCAAATGTTACAACTCAAAGGAGAAAGTAGTTTCTATTAGTAAAATTCCGTATATCTTTGTAATGAGCTACCTTATCTTTATTATACACAATATCTCAATTGACTTATTAACTAACTTATGACTAACTTCTAACTAACTTTATGTAATTGTAACAACTATTGAACCAAGTTGAGCTCCTCATAAGCCTTGAAAGAGTCGAATTTGAGCTAAAAAAATTGACTTACATCAAATATTAGCTGGGTCATGAATGAAACCAAACTTGATCGAGGCTCAGCTAGCTTCATTTCCACCCTAGTCAAATTCTTCTATAAAACTGAGTCTAGCGCTTCCTCCTTCTAATTTAATATGTATACTGTATTTTGAATTTATCCGATAGATTTGCATTCTTCTAATAATGCTATGTAGATGATCATTACCAAAATAAAAAAATCTTAGCTCCTCTAGGGACCCATTAGAGAGAGGGAGACAACATATGCTTCGTTTCAAACAAATGAGAACTCAACACAAATTTTATACAAAACAAAGATAGAGAGGAGGAAGGAAAAAAATGAAATTGGATTGTATAGTGTTTGTATTTAATATAAAAAGCAGAGTAGATACTAAAGCTTGGCTTTCAGACTGTTTGAATTTTGTTTCTGTATCTGTATGCCAAGGGAACCACGTTTGAAACCTTGTGCTGGGAAAAAATGGAAACGATCGTATTTGGGTTTGAGAGCCTTTTCTTAATTGATTATAAATAGTTAAGTACAATATGTTAAAAGTAGCTGTAAATTATTCTTAAATTTATATCTAATAAAATTTTTAAAATAATTAATTTTTAATATGTTATTAAAATTTTTATAATTAAATAATTAAAAATTTATCTATATTTTTATAATTATTTTTGAGTTTATATCATTTAAAATTTTAAAATAACTTATTTTTTGGATAAAAAATAATTTAAAATCAAAAGACAACATTATTCTCGCTTATAAATAAATAATTTTACCAAAGAAATGGCATAATGATAAACTAGCTTTGCCCCAGCCTGTAATTTTTTATCTGATAATGGTAGGAGATATTTTGAGAAAAATTAGAAAAAAAAATTATTTATAATTAATAAAATAAATAAGTTTGTCTCAATGTAGCCGGAAAAACGGTGAAGCCGATTCTCGTTAGGGTCAGAGAAACTTTTTAGTAAAAAGAAAATAAAAAGGCTTGCGGTAATAAAGAAAAAAGAAAGAAAAAAGTTACAGAAAATGTCATCTCAAGCGGTAGATAGAACCACGGCTCGCGCGTGTAGCTGGTTGTCGATGATTTGGGTTGTGGCTCTGTGATGTCGTACTCTGAAACATTCATTTGCTTGTAACGGGTGACAAATCCTTTGACTCTGACTCCGTCTAAGGTACTTGCACTACAAAATAGATGATTTCCTATGTGACCCATTTCCTGGTTCTTGATTCTGTTGGCTCTTGTTATTACCGCCTTTTCACAGAGGAGGATGCTCTTTGCACTAGATATCTTACGATTCTGTTATCCTTAATTCCAATTTGATTGGGATTGGGAGTTGCTCCATTTAATTTCAAATGCCTGCTCTTGTCTCCAAACTATAACACTTTCCTAATCATCAACAATGTTAAAGGTAGAAGAATATGGCAATCACGAGTTGTTCCAAAACTAGTTTGATTCTGATCTGACACTTTTGCAGATTTTAAAGACTGATATGAATTGGGTTCAGCGCAAGATCTACCTCTACAATGTCACTTTTGGGCTTTATATGCTTGATTGGTGGGAGCGATATCTATTCAGTATCCTCTGTTTTACTCTCTTCTCCAATCTCCACGCATTTTAACTGCTTTTTTTTTTTTTTCTCATGTTTATTTATAGTTTCCCAAACACAAAAGCTGAGTCCTTTTCGCTTCTGGGTTGGATTTGGGGGTAAAGAGTTTATAAAATTTCATCTTATTATGTTTAACTCCTTGCTGCTTGCACATATTTGAAACTTGAATCCCATAAAATGAACAGTTTAGTCATTTCTGTATATCTATTTGGAGTTGCTTTATTTTGTGAAACCTTATTCACTAACATTTGAAAGTTTGTTTATCATATGCTTCTAAGGTAGTCTAAATGATAGTCGTTTGGGTTTTATTTAAAGGAAAGACAACTGAACCTAGTCTGAGATTTTTTTTTATTATGAACCTTTTCTTGAATTCATATGCAGTCATGTATCTTGTGGTCTTGCACTTGTGAACTTGTGATTATCTTAACGATGCCAGATACTTTAGTGATTGTTTTAATGTGGTTTGTACTCTACAATGGATCACGATATGTTACTGAATTTTCTAAGAGGTAACTCACTTTTACGTTTACCTTCTTGATCCTTTTAATTGGTAGCTTACGGGGCTCTCTGCCATATCTAAAATGCAAGCAGTTTATTGGCTCATTGTGAGATATGTAGTTTAGTTATTACATCCATACTAATTTTGATTGTGCAATATAAGCTTTTGCATATATTCATGTTTTAGCTGGAGCACACAGAATTTTAAATGAATGGTTTTGATAGCTGTACTTTGTTGAGGACATTACTAGTTTGATGGATATAATGTCACTTGAAAATTGTTGTAAGCTATTTTAATGACAGTTTTCTTTCATTACTTTTGTATTCCGCTTTGTATTATTTGTTGGATGAGGCTGTAAGCAAGAAACCAGGGAATAGTACTGATAAGGCAACTAGTTTTCAGAAATTCATGAATCGAAGAACATCCAAAGTCATTCAAATTCACTTCTGTTATTTGTTCTTTCTTCTCCTCCTTCTTGTGCTACTAAATAGTTGATGCCATAATGGAAAGCGTTGGAAAAGAAGGGTGTTCGTATTGCTTATATTCGTGCCATAAAGGATATGTATGATGGAGTTACAACAAATGTGCGGACTCAGGGAGGGGTAACAGAAGATTTTCCCATAAGGATTGGTCTGCATCAAGGGTCGTCCTTAAGTCCATACCTTTTCACTTTAGTGATGGATGTACTTACTGGACACATCCAAGATGCAGTCCCGACATGTATGTTGTTTGCTGATGACATTGTCTTAGTAGGGGAAACAAAAGAGGGGTTGAATTGTAAAGTGGAATTATGGAGAGAAGCCTTGGAATCAAAGGGTTTTCGTTTAAGTCGGAATAAAACAGAGTATATGGAGTGTAAATTCAGCAAGAGGCGAGAAAACAGAGATTTGGAGATAAAAATTGGGGAGCAGAGAATACCGCAGGTGTCCAAGTTTCGGTACCTTGGATCCATTTTACAAAGTAATGGAGAGATTGATGGGGATGTCTCCCACAGGATCCAAGCTGGATGGATGAAATGGAGAAACGCATCGGGGGTTATTTGTGATCGCAAAATATCTACCAAGCTTAAAGGGAAGTTTTATCGAACTGCTATTAGACCAGCTATGCTTTATGGAAGTGAGTGTTGGGCTTTGAAAGGTCAACAAGAGCAAAAAATGGGGGTGGCAGAAATGAGAATGTTGAGATGGATGAGTGGACATACAAGAAAAGACAAAATTCGAAATGATTATATTCGGGAGAGAGTTGGGGTGGCACCTATTGAGGAGAAAATGACAGAAACCCGGTTACGGTGGTTTGGGCATGTACAAAGAAGACCGCGAGAGGCACCAGTGAGAAAGGTTGACCAAATGGTGTTTAGTCCTGTGAGGAGAGGTAGAGGAAGACCAAAAAGGACACTTGGAGAGGTGATTAAAAGAGATCTTTGGTTAAATGGTATATCCGAAAATTTGGTTTTGGATAGAAGTTTATGGCGTCGTTTGATCCATGTAGCCGACCCCACCTAGTGGGAAAAGGCTTGGTTTGTTGTTGTTGTTGTTTTGGCATTACTTCAGATATCTCATGTAAATCTTCAATAATCAAGCCAATATTTGAATTTCATCATCTTCAAGAAAAGAGCAAATATGTATTGAGTCTGTCAGGTTGTATTGCTAATTCAGATAATTTTCTGAATATTGAGTATCCATCTCTACTTTCTGAAGTGAGAATCAATCCGCTTTCCAGTCTTAGCCTCCACAAGGCTCATATAATGTGTTTGACTTTTGTGCTACTGTTTTGGGGTTGAGGAATAGCTTGAAGATTGAATTACTTTGTTCTTCTCTCTAGTTTTCTTTTTTTATCAAATTCGAAAGCATATTTGTATCAATCTTGAATTATTCTCAGGTAAGATTCTTGAAGGGATATTAAAATTTTCTTGACTGGCGTCTTCTAACTGCACAAAAGGTCATAATCAGAGCTCTGAATTATTTTAGCAAGCCATCCTACCGCTTCTTTGCTTTAGTTGTGAAGTTATTCATGTTAAAAGTTTCTGAGGTGACTGATGTCTACTGCAAATTTGGCTGTTACCTATCTTTGGCTCAAAATTTAGAAGTCTATTTAAACATCTAATCAGTTTAAGAGGGTTATTCTCCCCATCAGCACTATATGATCTTCTTTCTCTTTGACATTGCCACTAAAGTAGAGCAATCAATGTTCCTCATTAGTGAGTTGCCTTGCTTTTAACCATATAAAGAATAAGAGTGAAAAACCATTATATGGAAAAAGCACAATTACTTTCAATCTAATAAGATCTCAATTGAGATGGGTGAATAGGTGAATGGTAAATTTACTTACACTATGAGAATTAAAATTTGGCTTTGTAATCTATAGTTTATTTAAATAATGAAGGACCGAAAGCATCTTGGGATTTTGCACCTGGTATAGAAGGAACGAATATGTTAGCTGAGCTGCTGTTGTACTTAACGAGAAGGACTAATTTGAAATAAGTTTCCTTAATGTGGTGGAGTTGTAGCCCCAAGGCAATTAGTTGTCAGGAATTGCTTTCAGTTAGAGAGTGAGGAAGCACTATGAAAAATTTATTTTTCTTTAAACTGCAGGACTCTTTCTTGAGCTTCTATAAGCTGCATGCTACTATTGGTTACACAGAGAGACTACGGATTGTTTTCAGCTATTATTGGTTACTGAGAGAAACTAGGGGTTGTTTTAACATCAATTCCCTTGAAAACTGTTTCTCTTTATCATGCTTAGAGCAACCTTTCTCATTTCTGCTATTTAGTTATTTCTTTATCTTTATAGCTTTGGGAATCTTGCCTTCATGGACAAGACCGGATATATGACCAACACAGAATCAGTGGCTTTTGCCAACTTTCTTGAATTGCTGAGCTTTTCACTAAGCTTCCTGTTAAAATGTAATGCATTTTGACTTTTGATAGTAGTCCCAATTTCTGTTAATTGATCCTTCAATCTTTCAGCTGTCTCATGGACAATTATTTGCCCTTTGAATACATTGTTCGATAGGACACCCCTATAACATGCCTTTTAACATATTGTACTTTTGTATATACAAGTAGAGAAAATTAATAGGCAATTAAAGGGTAGTCTATTAATATATCAGCAAGAAGTTGATGCTAGATTGCATTCAGTATAAGAACTTTACTAAAAACAGTTATTTTATGCTTGTGGGTCTGGTGAGTGAGATTGCAAAAGGCTTTCAAATAGTTCTCTGAGAATGTGAATGATGTTGAAGGAGGTAAGGGTGAGGAGGGGTGTACTTTTTAGTGCTCAGATGGTCTGTTAAATACCTGACTAGTAGATAATATAATCACTTGAAACTCACCAAAAATAATTTATCCTAAAAGCCCTATTCCTATGAGATTATACACCAGATAAAGGGTAACTTTTGACCACCAGATAAATCGTTGATCCTAAAAGAAGCCTGGCATGGAAATGGAACCTTATATATATATTTTTATTTTTTATAATTTGTTTAGCACCTATCACAAAGGGATATGTGTGTTAAATGAAGTTGACTAATACATATGACCTGTGAAGACTGCAATTGAAATTTTAGTATCAGTTGTAGAATATATCTTTTTGTTTTTTTGGTTCTTCCGTAAACTATGTTCTTTTTAATATGTCAGGCATGTATGGTGAGAATCAGACCATGGGAAAAGATGCCGCTGTGGATGATGTGGACATTTAAATGTGGTTGCAGCCTACGTAATTGTCATATGGTTGACTAGGGGATTTCTTGTTTGTAGCAAAAGATTGATATGGACTGACTTGGAATTAGAAGCTGCTGATGATTGAATCTATCGCACGCATGTTGTACACCCTTATCAATCTTATTAATGTTTTGATGGAATGCTAATTGTCATTCACATTGTGGTAATTATTGAGAAATGTTCCCAGTTTATAATGAGACTTACACCATAAATGAGAATGTAAGTTTAGAAGAGTGGCGAGAGTGAAAAGAATATCGATATATTAAAAAAGGAAAATTATTTTTCACAAAACAAAGTAATGATTGTTAAAACAAATATATAATTATTAAAATATGCTGCGAAGAATAGTCATCTAAAAAGGTTTCAATTAAACAAATATAATTACAGATGGAAACAACTTGGAGGTGAGAAGTTTGCTCAAAGTGACTTGGTAAGACCAAAGATAAGGAAACAGTGAGGACCATTATCAAACTCCTCACCATTGAGCCCCTTGGCATTTAGTAAGGGAAAAGAACAAGATTGTGGATTGAGATCATGTGTTTCTTGATTTTTAGTATTTTTTTTTGTCTCTATTTTTGCAGTATTTTTTTCTCATTTATAGTTTAAGTCTCATTATAAATGAAGAAATTCAGAGAGAAAATCATCAAAATTACAAGAAAACATTTTAAAAATAGTTCCCTTTCTTCAGGGCATTATTTAACATGAGTAGTTTTCTTGATCAGTAGTTACAATAAACAAGGGGAAATTTTCCTTGTAGAGGAAGTCATTTTCATGAACAAATCAAATATTGAAAAGTTACCAAAATTATGCACGCTAAAATTCATTTAAAAAATATCAAAATTGTTTTGTTTCGCATATTTTATAGAATAGGCTGGGAGGTGGAATAAGATAAGTGAATGTATGGCATATGGATAGAATATCAGAGTTTTATGTTTTAATACGAATACATTATTCCTATTATTATATTTTGACTTAATTTTTAAAATTTAAAATTCATATTATCAAATTTATAATATTTTAATAAATCTAATAATTAATACTATTAAGTGTAAATTTTTTTGTTAAAGAAATTATAAGACTAATTTTTCCCAGCCATGTATATCCATATGTAACTTCCTAGGTCTCATCCTTTTACATGCAACTTTCTTATTTTATTTGTATTGAGAAACATTAGTGTTTGTAACTTCCTAGATCACATAGTTAATGTTTTGACATAACTTTCTCATTTTGCTTCTATTAAGAAGAATAAGAAAAAAACGATTTAAAATATTACTAATCATCCATTAACTATATCTTTAAACTTTCAGAATAAAACCAGTATAATAACAAAAAAAACCGCACAACAACTCTTAAGTTTTGATAAATTCATTACACTTTTTTGATTTTATATAAGAAAATTTAAGGTGAAAAAAATTACATTACTTTAAAATTAAAGCATATTATAAGTCTTTATAAGGACATATAAATTACTCATAAAGAAGAACATGATTAAATAATTTGAATTTAAAATATGAATCTACACATTACAAACGAAGTATTCAAATTTTATCTACAATGCCTCTTTTAATTTGACCAGTAAAACAAATTCTACTTACAGATATACCAATCAAGCTCCCAATCAGTCACTGAGTAGGATAGTATTAAATAAAATCTTGACAATTTATACCAAAATGCTATTATAATTAAAATTGGTACCACCAAATTAACTTGAAAAATACGCAAGCCAATTCTTTTCTAGCATTGATATGGTTTTTCATTTAATGTAAACGAGACTCTAAACGGCATGCAAATGATATTTGTTATAAACAGCAATAAGAAATGTTGCAAAACATAATATAACGTGCGGGACATCAAAATTGCAACAAAAAATGCCACAGGCCGAAGGAAGGATCCAAGTATTGACAAAAGCGTCTTCCAAAAACTAAACTGGCTTCAATTTTTACAACTAGGCGTTATAAACAGCAACGAGAAATACCGCGTGGGACATAAAAATTGCCACAAAAAGTAGAAAGAAAGAGACCCACCACACCTCATTCCCCACATATATGTTCCTGGGACCTTTAGACCTCACACTAATGCTGTTGCGCCAGTTTCAATCTTGTAAATCTCTAGATTTGCAGTGGCGGCAACAGCAGATAAATTATAAATCTCAGGAGATCGAAACTCCTCACAGTCTGTTGAGCCATTTTTGGTGAAAAATGCAATAAGAGTATTCATCATCCTACTCACAGCTGACTGGAATTCTTTCTGGCTGTTAGTCTGTCCATTACTGTCTAGATTATGTACCACTGAACCCACCGGAGCGCCCTCAACATATGATCTACATTCTGCCAGAATGTTAAAAGCACGTGTGCGGAAATGCCCGGCAACTAAGTTCTCAAAGTGCTGCAGATGGGGAAAAAACGATAAGATACAATTATGCAAACAACATCTCAGTTCTTCAGGTTCATACCACATCTATGTGACCAAAAACACACAAAATATTCCACCATCAAATTCACAATATCAGCTATCTGTATTTTAGTGGAATACAAAGTATAATTTATATAATTCAATTGAAATCTGATCAGATCATTCCTTAGCAGAAATCCAGAACCTGGCGCAAATTGAAAGAAAATGAAATTACTGTAATATTTAAGGATCTGAGACAAACAAAATGTTATAACTATAAAAGTGTAATCCTCTGATTTCAACCTAATAGGTTTGATAACAAATGTGCAATGTTATAACGTCTCTTGACGAAAATAACTGAAAGGGGAAAATGCAGAAGACCCTCCTAAATTTGGCCTTTGGAAATTGTCTCAATAGCTACTGTCGGCTTGTGAAATGACTAAGCACGAAAACTTTTAAAAAGAATCAATGGGTGGATTGTTAGCCGGAAAGTTCAGGAGTGGGGTGATAGCAAAGAGAAACCAACTAACAAAACTGACAAGAAATGGCTCTCACGATATTTTTCAAAGTTTATCAATTGCTGAAATTGAAAGTTGAGGGGCCCATGCATTATTCCTCAACTGGGATTGTCCAACAGCAATACTTATAACCAACTCTAAATCCAGATTTAAACTCAAAAGTCACCATGAAGGATCACAGAAATCATCAAAGAAGAAAGATAATATCTAATCCATTGTTTCCATATATTCCCCAAACCCTTGTGACTAAGAAAAAAAAGACAAAAGAATCTCATCTAAAAAATCTCACTTAACCCTGTAATAGCCTTTATCAAAATCAAGGTTATAAACCAAACAACCATATTTTAGGTATTAGATTAGATATCCTCCACACATGTTAACAACTAAAGCATACTCCAAAATAATCCTATGGTCCACAAAAGCACCCTGGCAATTAGAAATCGTATGCTCAAGGACTTCACTCAATCTCAGAGAAAAAGTCGTTCGCATTATACACGCTAGTAAACAGTTTAATAAGTCAAAAATGTTTCACAATTATAAAACAATTTTTTTCCTGACTAGAGTAATGAGTGTAGAATTCATAGCAGCACACATCCTACCATTAAAAAAGAACTGGAAAAAAACCTATATTAGATAACATCCCAGCATATCAAACCAACGTAGAAAATCCATCAGGACCAGGATCCTACACTTTATCCATCCTAATTTATTCTTGATCAAAAAATCTTTCCAAACAACAAGCCATAGGCTTCCAATCCAAATGATCAATAGTGGAATGGGGCATTCCAGCTGCTCATGTCCAACTTCCTTGTTTAGTTCCCCAGAACAGGTGCTTGTGCATTGAAAGGAACATACTTGACAGATTCAATAGCAGAGTATACGGCATTCAGCTCCTGTAATTAATTAATATCTAGCCTGTTTAATGGCTTCATGTTTACCACTTCTTATTCTATGTTTAGCCTTTATTCAACTTTTTTATATTAGAAATTTAAACCCATTAAATATAATATCTAATATCTATGTATTTAGGGCATTACCATACTTTACCACTCCAATTTGTTGAAGACAGAAAAATTAAAAAAAAAATAAAAATTGGTAAAACCATCTATCTCCCAACAATGAAATTGAATGAGGAATCTCAATAATTATTGGAAACATATGGCATGAAAATTATTAAGACATTGGCTCTATGGGCAAAGAATGTGACAATGTGTAAAATGGGAATCTTAAAAGATAAAGCACATAACAGTGTTGTTAATGGCCCAGCCATGGTTGGCGGCTATGGTGTGGCAATTTAAAGGCCCTCCACTATGGACCTCCCATGGCCTGTTGCCTTCAACGTGGTGGCGCTATGAACATGCAGCCATGGCAGGATGGTGGCACCACCTGCAGTCTTCGAGGAAATTTCCAATTTACCCCAATTAAGGATAAGCCAGCCAATGGGCTTTCCTTTCTTAAGGACAGAAGTGTCAGTTAACACTATCCATCTCTTTTGCAGCCCCAATTTGGGCCAACTACTTGCTTGGTTGCTCCTCTCCACGTCATTGCACCGTCTATTCTGTTCTGCTGGGTGTAAAATTGCAAACCCAATTCATCTCCAGCCTTCATCGCAGTTCTGTTTCAGCTCCCTTGCCCTGTTCTGGAACATCATTTCAGGGTCTCAATTTCATCCGAGTGTCTCCAGACCATCACTCCATCATAGGCAATGTCACTTTCATCTCTGTTTATTGTTAATTGTTCTGTTCTCTCCATCTCTTGTGAGTTCTATCTGTTGTGTTGTGTTCTGTAATCTGTTTCTTGTTTATTGCTATTTACTAATGAACTTTTCTGCTTGTCATGTTCTGTTTCATTTTTATTGCTAATGATCTTCTTGAACTGTTTCCGCTCTATTCCATTTTCTGTTCTGTTGCTGTTCTATTTTGTTTCTTGGATCAGATTTCATGCTGTTTTTCAACATTTTATAGTCCGCCATACTTCAACATGGCAGCTGCCACACCATCTGCCATGGCATATTTTGGGCTGGCCGCCAGGGCCATTAACAACACTGGCACAGAATTACTCACACATTGTTTTATTAAGCATACCTTAGGGGGTTTTCGCATTGTATTCATCATTGTCTTCAAGGATAGAATAAAAGTATTCTCATTATACTCCTTGGATCTTCTCTGCCCCTCGGAACCAGTATATGTTGATGTATACTCAGGCTCATTAAAGAAGGGTTTCTCATTCAGAATTAAGGCTTGAATAGAGACCAACACTTGAAGCATGGTTGATTTGTCTGGAATCCAGTTTTCACTTTTATTACCATGCCAAGTGCCCAAAAGACTAAGGCATACTTTTCCGCATGCATATAAATTTGGGTTTAGCCTAAGGCCACCTGAGTGGTAGTGTACCTTCTGCAGAAGAAAATACCAATTAATATAGTGCACGGTAAAAGACTTTTTGATATATGGAAAAATATTCATGATACATACGGGTGGATGTGCAGGGTAGTTTGAAGGAAAGAGGCAATCAAAAAAGAAAAGACCATCATGGTAGGGAGTGCCAGCTGGTCCAATGATGACAGCCCTCAAAAGCTCCATCCTGCTTTCACAAACTCTCACAAAGATTGTTTCTATAAAAGGAAGTTAGTGAGATACAGAGGGGGAAAAAGAGCTAAATAAAAGTTAAACTATTTACTTATAGAAGTTAGATATCATATTTTAAAACAAAAATAGTGAAATGTCAGTCAGAAAAACCATTGTATGATTTTCTTTTCTCCCAAAAACAATTGTATAGGTTGCTATTTACAGCAAAACAAGAAATGAAATAGTCCATGAAGACAACGTCAGGACCCAAGGAGAGAATGACACAACACATTAACTCATCACAAAACACAGAATAAAATAAGAAAAGTTAGAACAGAAGTCAAATTCTACCAGGCAAGTTTTCCTCCAAAATTTTCCATTCCTCTTGGATTTTTTTGGCCCAATTCTTGTGTCTCTGCAAAAAGTTAAAGAAAGTATGACTCACATAAATCAAATGAACGAAGGTGAAAACATACATTGGCAGGTTGAATTTCACTAAGTTTTCTTACATATGTTACCTGCTGCTGTGAAGAGCCTTCCTTAGAATAATGATGATCCAGAAAAGTGTCAACAGTATCAAATTGCTTGAATTGTCGAAACTTTTGCATTATAGTATCGTCAGTTTCTTCTACTCTGCCCTTAGAGCTGGACTCTGCAAGGGCAAAAGCAACATCCTGCTTGCTTTCACTTGAAGTGATGTCCTTCAACCAAGGCAGTGATGCCTCAACACCAGGAGGTAAATCCACACTGTCAAATTGATTTTGCACACTTGAATAATTATCGTCATACAAGAAGTCGTCATTGTCATAATAATAAGAGGGATAATCAGGATCTTCATCTACATCATCATCGTTCATATCATCATCATCCTGACGTGACAGTTCAGAATTGGAACCATTGGGATTATTTGAATTCAATGATTCAGATGTAGAACTCTTGCAGATATCATTACTTCCAGATGATTCTCCCACACTCAGAGAACTCCCATGATCACCAGTCAAAACATCCTGGCCAAAGAAGAATAAATAAAAAATTCACAATCCGTTAAAGCGAAAGGTCAAGTTAAGCAAATGGATTCATAATCAACTGTGTCAGCATTTTTCCATGAAGGACTGACTATGAAAGAGACTTCTGAAATAATATGCTGGTCAGTTGAAACACATCCCTTGTAAACAAATACATCCTCATGGATAAAAGGATAGTCATCACTTTTTATTTCCAAACCATAATTCACAGAATATTATAGCCATGAAAATAGCATTACAGGGAGAAAAAAAATCTTGGGCACGTGGAAGCCACCAAAGCGGCAGAGCATCATTGTCACAGGATTTTTCACTTTCCAACTACGCTTGCCAGGCACTGAATGACATTTTCAAAAGCAATAGTTGAAACTTATAACTCAGACCTTCAAAGTTTGGGAGTCACTGGACATCTTACTTTATGAAATTTGGTTCATTTAGGGTGACAAATGACTCACCTTATACTACTAAAAACAGATTATCTCCATGCCCAGAGGCCCACTGATTCGATTTGTGGCGGCAACTATTCAGCACCAAAATTTTACCCAGGATAAGTGCTTATATATATATATATATATATATATATATATATTTCCAGGGCCGGAATTAAATAAAGTTAATAAACTACCTTAATAAGTTCCCAAAGTCTTTCTGCAGCCTTTTGTAAATCACCGACAACAAAAGCAAAGGGATGCTTCGCAATTATCCTAAAAATTAGGTAAATTATGCCACTCAAATAATTCTAGCAGTGCCTTTCCCTAATTAACCACTGAAAGACTAGACCCAAAAAACCATGAAGACTGAGACAGAAATGTGCCGAGAACAGGAATAGAGAAACAACTAACATAGTTCCGGCCCATATTTCCTCGATCTCCGTACAATTATTAGAAGCATCATCGATGTCGTTTGCTTGTAACTCAAGGAGAAATCAGCAGGTCTGTTTCGCATTATCAACGCATATAATGAAAGGTAGATAATTACTTGGAAGAGAAGGGAATTAAAAAAAAAAAAGGACAGAAACTCGTAGAAAAGGAGAAAAGGAAAACACAAGAACAGCAACGAACACCAGACTCCTAGAAAACCCAAGCAGATTTAACGACAAACACGGGCATATTACAAAAATCTTATGATCGCCTATGAGGGTCAATCCCAGAAGGCTTAAACAGAAACATAAAAAGCATCGAAACTGATCCACAATCAACCAGAAGGCATAATCCACACAAACTCAAAATTAGAGAATCCCAAATTCAATCGAAATAAGAGAAAAAAAAAAAAACTTTTCTGAAAATTTTGAACGAGTACCTCTTCTTGTTTGCGTTTCTTCACTGTAGAGTTCTGGGTATTTTCAGGGACGCAATCAACCATGTCAATATCCATGGCATTCAACCCACTGAGAGTGTGAGCGAGTGAGTACTACGTAGTACCCAGAAGTCGTTCACTTCCCAGAGAGAGAATACTTTCCTGATATTTCTGTATATTCTATACAATACAAAGGAAGAGTCAAGAGAAAGGGGTTCCTATCGGCCATAGAGTTACCGAAAACATCAAAAAGAACAATAGAAACGCCTAAACCGAAATAAAGGACAATTAGATAAAAAAAAATTATTATTCTATATAGAACCCTATTAACTCAGTTGTATTAAAATGTAACAATTATTCCAAACACTGACTGTATATAACCTTTTCAATATCCCACTAAATAGCCAAGCTTTTTGGCTGCAGAAAGGTCTAATTTGTCACCTTTTCTTTGAGAGGATAATTTACAACTTTGTGCTTGAAATACACAATTAATGGACGCTCTAAATTCTAAAATATGCAAATGTAATTTCGACAAAGGACAAATTAATTACTAAGTGAATACAAACAATAAAAAGGGACACAACTATTTCTTTTGCTTCGAAAAAGAATAAATTAAATACTTTCTAAATAAGTACACACAATTAAGCATTAAGATGAAAGTGCCTCAAGTAAAGATGTGTTTATATTGTGACTAGCTATATGTATTTAGTTTATGTGGAGAATATGATTTGGTAGATAATAATTATGCGTCATTAGTTAATAGTTTATTCATTTTAAGTGGAAAGATGTAAAATATTATCTTTTTTAATATCTCACTGAAATATGATAGACAAAATTTAATTAGTAGTTGATTCATTTTTATATAATTTGATCTCAAATTATTTCTACCAAAAACAATTCTCCATATGGCTGCGAGAATTTGACGCTCCAAAAAGGGACCAAGGCTAGGTACTCCAATTGAACAATTGAAGAGGAATTTTGTCTTGGTAAAAGGTGAGCCAAATTTCCTCTTTTATTTTCTTCTAGATATGATTGGGGTTTTTTGGTTCGAGTTTAAGTGGGATATGAATGACTAATTTCAACTAGTAGTTTATAGTTTTAGCCAAATCTTTATCAAAAAGTTTAAGTTTTAATTGTATTTGTGATCCCTTAGTTTTTAATTTTATGTAATTATAACTTTCATTTTAAATTTTTTGTTGTCACTCATATTATAAAATTTACGCAAATTTAAACCAAATTAGACGGAATTCGTTAAGTTGCTAATAGAGGCGGTGATGAGCATTAATGAGATGAGGTGACAAATTATTTATCCAGTTATACATGAGGCATAATTCTTTGTCAAATCATGGCCACATCGCCTACTTGACATGGAGATGAAATGAGATAAGAAAAAAAACCATTATCTAACAATTAAACTCTTAAATGTGCAACACAAAACCCAAATCAAATCCCAAATTTGAAAAACAAAACCCCATATCAAATGATTCTATGGCAAGCGAAGCATCATTGAGTTAAGTAAGAGCAGCGGAAGAAGCAGAGACCGAAGAGGAGGAGGAGGAAGAAGAACTAGTGGAGAGAGTAGGGGAACAAGAAGTGGGAGTAGCGGAGGAGGCACCATGGGTGAGGCCAACTGGGATGGAGTTGGAGAATATGATGAAGGGGGTTGGTCTTGCTCCAACTGACGATGAAGAAAGGGATGGTTTGCCATCAAAAGGGACACAATAAGTTAGAGAAGAATTTGGGTCATTCGGGTTTAGAGAAAGAAAGAGGAGAGAGAGTTATTGTCTCTGGACAGATACGAGACTTCGTCTCTGTTTAGCTCTTCATTCTTTTTTCTTTTTAATTATTTAATAAATACGTTTTATAATTTTAGGTGATGTTGCCATGATTTTTGAAGCCACAACCGCAAAACAAGGCCATGCCATCAAAATAGGGCCACATCAGCAACTTTGGTTAGCTCATTATCGGATTAATCAGAAGTGGACTAAATTTGCATGAATTTTTTAACGTCACAGCATTAACTAAATTTAAAATGAGGTCAAAATTGCATGAAAGCGAAAACCATAAGGACCAATTGCACAATTAAGCCATACTGGCTAGTTTCTTATTGCAGATATGGCTATAGATGATACATTTGACATAACAATTCATTATGATGGTCGTGGAGTATATTGATGGAAAAACAACAAAATTGAATGACTGTGAAATTCATACAAAGTCAATGCAAGAGCTGGGAAGGGCAGAAAGTTGGGTTATAGAGGCTCTATGAAAATGTGATACAAAGCTCCAGGAAATGATAAGTTAGACCACGACTTAACTGAGCTAAAAAATGATGAAGATTGCATTGTAATAGAGGAGGGTAACTCAGGATTAGTTAATCAAACACAGGGACGTGTGGGTTTCACATGCATATGAGCATGGCAACGGGGTGAACTTAACACCTCCGTCCCCTGTGAGGGTTGAGCATGAGGTGGAAGGGGAAGGGACCAATAGTAGTACTGAGTATTCCTCTAATGGGACTGATGCAGATGGTGATGATAGTATTAAGGGTATTGTATTTGGTGACAATGCTGATGACAGAGATGACAATCGCTCTTTTTAACAAATATGTGGATAAGGATATGAGGGAAGAGGATTTAGCTAAAAGAGTTAAAGGTGAAAAAGGTGGTGTAGCAAGCCAAGAAACACAGTACGAGAATATCCAACAAACACCTATTGATAATGGATAAGATGCACCTGGTTTGGATGTTCCAATATATGAGAATGTGGAGGTGCCACCTACTGAAGTTGCTGATGAGATTGTAGATATTGAATCATATCATGTAACACAGACATTGCATAGTGATGGTTCAAATGACGATGATGCATCTAGTCAATGTAAGCATCCTAAATACAATTCTGATGAGGTGAGTTAGGACTATAAGTGGGACTAGGATTAGAATTCTCATTTATTGACCAGTTCAAGGGAGTAATTAAAAAATGGGAATTGATGAATGGAAGGGATATTAGGTATAAGAAGAATGACAGTCATGTGCAAGTCAGTTGCAGGATAGTGTGCAATGAACCTAATTGTGATTAGCTTATGTTTATGAGTAGCTTATTGACTTCTACCACTTATAGTGTGCAAGGAACCTAATTGTGGTAAGACATTCCCAGGACATTTGGCATCTTCTAAGTGGGTGGCATAGAAGTTGATTGAGAAGATGAACTTGAGGGTGAATCAAAAGATCAAATATTTAAATGTGACACAGAATGTGAGCAAGTACATGGCAGATGTGTCTATCACCAAAAGCCTAGTGGACGAGACGAAAGGCTGTGAAATTGCTTGAAGGTAAGGTTTATAAGCAATGTGCCAAGATTTGAGACTTATGCTCAGGAAGTAAGGAGAACAAATCCTTGGTCAACACTTTAAATAATGATTGAAAGAGTTACTTTGGCTCGGCATCCCATCTTCTTACGATAATATGTGTGCATTAATGCAGCCAAACCTGGATTCCTAAATGCTTGTAGACTCATTATAAGGTTACATGGATGTCACTTCAAAAGTCGTTATGGAGGGTATTTGTTTGTAGCTGTTGCAAGGGATGTAAATGATAATTATTTTCCTTTAGCAGCTGTTGCTGTAGAGTGTGAGGCCAAGAACTCATGGGGATGGTTCATGACTAGACTACTAGAAGACATAAGACCAATTATTAAGAGAAGATCGGTGTTTTTCTTTTTATTATCAAAAGGGAAGCACATATCCTATTTCAGACTTGTTTGTCATTGGTACAAGCTCTGATTAAATTTCTAATGGATCATTTGTACATTCCATGCTTCTTAAGTTTGGTTCCAACACTAGAGCAAATGCTACCAGGTGTGAAACACAGATATTGTGTAAACACTTGCATGCTAACACTAAAAAGAACTATAGTGCAGGTACAAGAATAAGAGACCTAGTTTTGGATGCTGCCAAGACAATATATGTTCAATTATGGCAGAAGAATATGGAGGAGAATAAAGGTGTTTATGATAAGTTGATGAAGTTGGCTCCGTAATTGTTATGTCAGCATGCTTTCTCATTCTACACAAATAGTGACATGCTAATAAATAACATATCTAAAACTGTTAATGAAATGTTGATCGAAGCAAAGGATAAGTCTTTGGGAATCATCATATATGGTCAAAGTGATGCTTATTCCAAAAACAAAAAAAAAGTGATGCTTCATAAATATAACAATGCCCTAGGAAGACCCAAAAAATTGAGAAGAGAACTTGAGGAGCCTAGACCACCCAACAAGCCGAGGAGAACCAATACAAGTCTGAAATGTTAGTTGCAATAGGTATAGACATAACAAGAGAAGGAGGAAGAGAGCAAGGGGAGGAGGGAGAGCAAGTAGATGAGAGAGGGGTGGACAAGCTTGGGGAGGAAGGAGAGTAAGAGGAAGAGGCCAGGGAAGAGGATAATACAGAATGGGATGATACGAATATCTGTATAATATTTAAGTATATAATAATTAGAAATGTAGGGTTTGTCATTTCTATTGCTCTTTTGAGATTTAATGAAGTGCAGAGAATAAATACACTTTTTACATTCATCTTTAGAAATTTTCTCTCCATCAGTATCACATGCACTATCAAGCTCTTCCATATGATTAAAATCACTTTCTTCTAGTGTTTCCAAGTTATTTCATTCTACTGTATTGCTTTGATTAATAAATACAAGGTTTGAACTTCTACAAGAAAATTTATGACCAACATTTACGTGGTCAGCTGAAATTGATTTTCTTCAAGTCCTCCGGTAGTTAAACATTTTAGATTTGTCATTTCACCTGTTTCTTTTTTCGCACTTGAAACATCTTCGATCCCGTTATATAGGATTTCCTTCACTTGCTTGATGGATTGACATTATCACACGACGCAGGGTCCTCTGCTTTTTGTTGACTTCTTTGAAGCTCAAGACTGAGTTCACTCACATGATTATCTCTATTATCTTCACTCACTGTGAGGTCATTCCTATTATTTTTGACATGAATATGCTCCTACTTTTTCTTCAAAGACTATGCACATTCGTATGAACATCAAGAAGGTCGTGGCTTGATAGCTCTTACATATACCAATAAAGATAGCTTGTTCCTCCCTTGCCAACGAAACCTTTTTCATAGCTTCAAGATATTCTGAGATAGCATGAGAATATGTACAAGATGGGTAGAAAAGATTTCCCCCTCTATCGAAGTGAGTAAACGTAGCCAAACAACTTTCATGAATCGCTAATGGGCAAGTAGTTGTTCTCAAACCAGTAATTGACCACTTTCATTACACTTCATACAAATATTTTTCTCCGTTCACTTAGTACTTGCGGGGAAGTCATTACCATATATGCACTGAAAGCTTTAGAATTTGAGCTTTTCAGCTGCAAGATCAATATTTTCATTATGACACCCAGCACTATCACTTGATATCTCTACTTCACAACCAATAATAGTATCAACGACAAGTTCAATTCTAGCAGCTCTCTGTTGAGTGCCATTCAAAGATGTAGCCTTTAGTTCCTTCGGTTGAATACGTTTAGGTTGAGATTCACTAATATGTTGGATTTTAAAGGAATATCAACCATCGTGATAAGAGAAACATATCAGCATTGCTTTGATTCACAAGTGTCTTTTGCCAAGGTTCATCTCCACCTAAATGTTGAGGCATCGTGGTACTTAACGTACCAACACAGCTAGTTACAGTTTGTCCTTTGTTACTTTTGTTGAAAATTTGGAGTCATGAGCTTCTCCTTCACTTCAACCAAAATAAATTCTTAATGGCAAAAATTGATCTTACTTTTCATCAAAATTCATTCAAACACCACCCTTTATTGAGAGAAACAAGCCCTTAATGTTTTAACATTAGTCATTTAGAGTCCATTCTCACAATCAATTTACATCAAATCGAAGAATTTAAAATTTAAATCAAAACATAATTTATTTAATTAAATAATAATCTGTTACACAATTTATTTAATTAAACAACAACCTGTTACTCAAATAAATTTAGAGTTTCTCTATTCCCTTTATTTCAAACTTATCTATGCTAGTTTGATAAGTTGGTCAAGAAAGTTAAAAGTATCTAAATAAAATAAGCCAAATTCCAATATGAAATACTTGTTTACTTTGGATTTATGACCAATATGGTTGTTTAAGAATTCTATATAAAATATCACTTTTAATGTTGGAGAGTCTAATGCATAATAGAATCAATTCCATAGAACGTACTCCCTTTCTAAAACTTAATTCTACATTGCTATCCTTTTTGATTTAAAATTATACAAATATCTCCCTTAATATAATCCCTCAAATTTATAATTATGAAGACACCTACCCTAAGACACTTTCTCTTGTGTGGTAGTCATGTGTTTCATCCTCAAGCTGTGTTTCATAAATTTGGTATTTTTCTTCCCTTTTTATGAGGTTGTATGGAAGAATGATTATATATTTTAAAATTTAGGAATACTCCATAAATTTTGTTGTTTTTCTTCTGTTTATATCAGATTTAAATTTTATCAGTGAAAAAGTTGACCACCCACAAGCTAAAATGCCAGGGCAGAGTTTGGACTTCAAATTTTTTGAAAGCTAAAAAGAGAAACAGTACCTCCTCTAAGGCTAACGAAAAATGTACATAAAACTCACAAAAAAAATTTATATAAAATTTGTACCAAGTATAAATAAAGACAATTTTCTATTTGAATATTATAATTAACACATTTAATAATGGATCTTTACTTATCTATTATATCATAAAAAATTGTAATACGGAACCAGCATTAATCTAAGACAACCCATTGCCTATCAAGCCAGATTCTCCCATTTTGGCGTTGCTAACTTAGTTTAAGAGGCGATTTCAAGTATCTTAAAGATATATAAGAACTGATCTCTTTTGTAAGTCAAACTTTAAGCTGTCACCCAAGAAGAATTTTAAATCTTATCAGAAGTTTGATTCACTCTAAATTCAGATAGTGTGTGGAATTTTCTTTTAGTTAAAAAATCTCATATGTTTAATCAAAATACAAATAGATTTTAGTATTAGGAAAATTGTAGCAAGAGTTTTAGCATGAAAAAAAATAAATAAATAAAACTGTTCAAAAATGAGATATATCCATTCATCATTGTTGGACATCGTATAACATCCAGGAACTAGAGACGGGAAGACAGGTTAGGCCAAAAAATCTCCCATATTAAAGAATATGATCAATGCCTGACCAATCTACAAAATAATTTGTTAGACAACTGAATCCATTCTAAATATGCAGGTTTCACTAAACATGCAGCGGGTAAGAAACCCACAAAACGGTATACAAAGTACAAACCAAAACAAGAAAAAGAACATAATTGTCCTTCATATCTGGTCAATAGTTACCGCAAGAACATGAATGTTCACAAAACAAGCAAGAAAATAAAATTTTGGCACCTAGAACACCTGCAAGTAAATTTTAGGAGTTAAATTAAATGGTAAACTTCAGCAGTAGGTAAAAGACTATCGCTATGAATCAAGGCACCTTTTGGCAGCCTTCAGGATTCATCTATCAGGGAATGTAATTCTTGACGGAATGTAGAAATCTTTTCTGCCTCAACAGCCATGACTAATCCCATCGACCTATAATTCTTCAGCTGTAACAACAGAATACATGATTCTCCCCTTCAAAATTATTGATGAAAGAAATGTGTATCCAGTTCTGCAATATTAACTTAGACCAAAACCATAGTTAAAAGAGTGTGCTTCCAAAATATTCAGATCCATTAATACCATAAATGTATCAATTCCAATAATGACTTTCCACCTTCTTTCAGACTTTCAGTCAGAATTAAGACTGGTAACCTTGTAGCATACCTAAATCCAGAGCTGGAATCCCCCTCCCCGCCCTTGGACAAGCAAGCAAATTACAACTAGTATATCATGTTATATGATAATCATAAAACTTGCCTCATGAGTTGCATGCTGCTGAGTTCGCAATGGAAAACTGAAGGACCACAAACTTAGCTGGAATATATTTTGGGAAACAATCAGTGATATAAGGCAAAATAATACACAATAATGCCACCAAAAGAGCAGTACCTTGTGTAAAATTTCATCCTCGGGCTTTATATATATCACTATATCATCGCTGTTATTGGCTGCTTTCCTTTTCTGTTCTGCGTTCTTGTGCTGTACTTTTACATTGAGGAAAGAAAGGAAACATCATAACAACAAGAGTGAGGGAGAAGATAATGAATTTAAAAATGAACTCCAGAGAGACCAATGAGGTTAATAAGTAGAAGGGAGATGCTACAGCAGCATACCTTATAAATTTTGCTGAGTATTATATAATGCCTAAGCCGGAAAGAATTTTGAAGCTCCTCAGTTGGCTACAAATATGTTAAGCAGGATAAGTTCTATATGAAATTTTGTCTTTGACAATCAAGTAGAAACATTGATTACGCTAACACATCTATTACTGAGTATTGACATCTAACCTCATCTTCTGTGGCCCATGATACTTCATCAAATAGGGCATCATAAAGATGTGGCAAAAGCTGGGGAGGAAGGTTCACCACCCGCTGAGACACCAGAAGACCCACATCATGTGCTTCTTCCCCCAAAAGTAATCTCAATCGACTGGCAACATCCTTTTCATGACAGACTTTACAAAGAAAGTCTTTAAGTTCAATAATACATCTGTGCTCCTGGCAAAAGCACAAGTTTCTACTACTGTTAAAATACTAAGCCAGTGTCAGACCAAATTGGCATGTTGCACACAGTATTACAAATGAATTGGAGGCACTAACTAAATTGACAAATGGCATATTGGGTTAAGAATGAACAGGGTAAGGTTCAATTTTTCAAACATAATTATTACTTTGATCATATCAACTTTTCATGTCCTACCTCTAAACCATCAATGACTTCTTCTAAATTTGAGTAAGAAGGCAACATTATAATAATAACTAGACACATACGCCTAAAGGAATAACAAGTTACTTCACATAAAAAAAGAGATTCAATCCCACTAAAGAAAGAGAGGAACAAACACAAGAAAAAGAAAAAGAAGTATGAGTGCAATCTATTGATTGCAGCATGCTTTACACCGAATTGTGTAATACTAGTTATAAGTTATAACAATGTGACATCACACATATGAGATGTCAAGTGACCAAAATGTAAGGTAATGATTGTATAGAACTATTCTTGTGGCCAACCAAAAGAAATTAAGTCAAAGAGATCTGGCAACACATAGCATATGCTTCTTGTCACTTACCCTATATCTCCATAAATTAAGAGCAGTCACAATAGCAAAAAGTCCTTCATCCTCGTCATCCTCTATCTTTACAACAGTCCCCACAGTGGTCTGTCCCAAAATCAAGTCTACAAAGCCACTCAAATCCCATTGCTTATCATCGAGGTAAGTTTGTAGCAAAGTCTTCACTCCATGAAAGTCACCAGGTTTAGGATCAAAAAAGGAAAAGTCTGCTTGGACAACACCCTTAAATGATAGGGACCATATTTCAATAAACTCACTTGTTAATAACACTTATTCTTATATTTTATATATTTGAAAGACAAGTGACTACGTCAAAACAAAAGTAGAGCTCTCACTTCAAACTCTTCATCAGATGACTCAGACTGTTCTGTCTTCTTTTTCAAAGTGCACTTAGTAAATCTGTCACCTAGCAATAAAATAGACATAGATATTCAAATGATTAACATGAAATGACTTAAAAAAGAAAGTACTTAAAAACATGGATTTACATGCTCAATCAAGATTATTTTGGTTTTACCAGTAACGGTAGGATTAGATTTTTTATTATTGGAGTTGTTCATTTGACGCTTGATTCTAGAGACAGAGGCCATTCGAGCAAATGAACGAGCAAAAGGGAAGAATGTAATAGGCAGAGCTCTTGGTCGTTGGCGATGCCTTCTTGGCCTCAAGGGCATCTTGGTACTCTAAAACCTGAAAACTTACTTAGCCTGTTACGTTCTGTAAAACATGTAAAAGCAAAAAGAATAAATTAAAGAGATTAAGCACTCAAAACATGAAGTGTTTCTAGACACATGACAAAGTGTTGAACTCAAACATGCCAGACAACTTGTCATATCATGGCAAAAAAAGCTGATTTCTTAGGCTATCAAAATTGGCATATGCATCAAACTACTAATAAAGAGAGTAAAACTGGCATTCTACCTGCATTATGCCTTTTAGATTAAGTATAGGCAAGGTGACAAGGGAGTATTACTAGCATGCGATGGCAAGAAAAATCGTGCATAGCTCTCCTTGTAACTTGAAGCACAAATTAGAGAACACTACATAATATGCCACACTTACACAGCTAAGATTTGACTGATTCCTCCTTTCTCACAAATCTTGACACTAACTCCCAGTAACAGACAATTCCAACTCTCTAATATAATGATGTTGAGAAGTGAGAGAGTTAATATATTAAAATAAGGTTGATAATCAAATTTTATTTTTTAGAAGAGACAGTTCAAGAATAGCAAAACAGTAAAGATTAGCAAAACTATTGCTTGAGAGAAATTAAGTCCAAAACTGGGATATGATGCCACTGAGGAACAGCTTATTGAAATCTGCCAGGAGGTTGGGCCTGTTGTGTCATTCAGGTATGTTGGAAAGGAGAGGCTAGTGGTATTTATTAAAATTCTATCTGTTTTATTTATTAAGAGTATACCCAATGATGATATAAAATTTTTTGAAGCATAGAAAAAGATACATGGGTAGTATTTCTATAAACAATCAGGATGCAAAGATGTGTGTTCAAGAGTTTTCTTGGGAATGTTGATTCAAATTCTAGTAAGGCAATGATATGATTTAGGGCAGTGCTGTTAAATGCTCCCGCTCCAATGCAGAAAGCTGGCTGGGCACTTCACATTCGTGTGAAGCACCCAGCTGAAGTGATGCGGGAGAAAGCAGCGCATAAGCACCCAAGCGGAGAATTTTAAAAGCAGACAAGCTCCACTGCTTCACTGAAACAGAAACATCCGAAGGAGCTCTGAGTGCTCTCCTTTGAGAAATATGTTTCTCCAAATATAAGGATTCAGCAGCTTATAAAAATAATAATATTATAATTTTATACAAATATAAATTATAAAAATAAGAATTCTCAATTCTGGATATATAAAGATATCTGAATCCCAAGCGGCTCTCCTACTCCTAGTCTTCTTATATTAAATTATTAATAAGCATCAAGCAGAGTGCACTCAATTCTGGATATATAATTAATACTTTGACCTTTGTTTCAACTGTGCAACTTATTGAAGACCTCTAGCTTGTATAGGTAACAACTCATAACTAAATAATCACACATCACTTATTATAACCCATAGATTTCCTCATCAAGACATACCTAAAACTAGCACCATGGAAGGAATGTTGCACAAATGCTGGATTAATTTCACGGCATTATAAATTGTCTGTGGTGGTTCCAGTTTTGCTGAACCTAGAGTACGTTATTCCCAGAATTCAATGGTAACTAGGACTGTAATTGCACTTGACCCTTATAATCCTTGACCAGATTGGGAAAGGAAACTTTAGCTTAACCATCCCAATCAACATCTCAGGCCCACAAAGTAGGACAGAAAGAAAATGTTATTGTCCCTGACAAACAACATCGTCATTCAGTTATATGCATATCAACTAATAATACCCCATCCCTTAGCTCACCAGAGCCAAAATTACTAAGCTAATTAAATACACTACACAGCATAAACAATAGATATTAACCTGCACTAAGCACTAATCAACCACTCTTAAGCTAAACGGCAGATCACCTAATTAAGCATATAATCAAACACTCGGTGTTCACATATGTAAATCAAGTGATGAATTGGCTAGTGTATGTATATTGCGGAGAAAGAAATCATCGTAGCAGTGAAATGAAGGTGAAGCAAAAGCCTCATGCAATGATGGGAAAAGAGAATACATCTCAAAAGAAAACATAGGGAGATAAAAGGAATGAAAATAGTACCTACTAGTTGCCAACGTTGTCGCCTGAGCTTTTAGGGCGGCTGGGTGTTGCCAAGATAGCTTTTACAGGCCGAGATAGAAGGTTCCCACAAAGAGCTGTGATGGCTTATAAGAGAGAGAGGGGCTCGGGCCTTGCTTTGTGAAGATGAGAAAAATAACACAGCTAAATATGCAATGAGAAATAAGACTTACAGGGGATGGAGTAGCCGCGTCGGGAGCGGCTCGAAACGAAGAGGGATGCCTTCAATTTGACAGTGAGTGAAACAAGGCGGCGATGGTTCTTGGCGGATTCATGTTATGTGTCGCTGCAACGACAACGTCGTTCAACTCAGTCATCGTTTCACTGATCACTCACTCAACGCTGCCTTTTCTTCCCGGGGAACTTAGGCCTTCCAATCTGGTAATCCGACGCCGTTTGATACCCTTAATTTTTAAGATTTTATTATTTTTATAAATTAAATTTTATTAAATATATAATTAAATAATTTAATTAATCTATCACTCTATATTAATTTTATAAAATAATAATATAATCTTATGAAGGGCTTAAGTTTTCCCAAATTTTTACATTTATTTAAAGATTTGTTTGACATCTTTGTTCTCAGTAAAAAATAATAAGTTAATATTTTAATTATGTAGAGATAATTACTATAATTTTTGATAATCAATCAATGATTTTATAATACACAATAATATTGAACTTTTATTTTTAACAATCAAATTAATTTAATTATCAATTCTAACATAATAGATTCAACTTATAAAAGTGGTATGTAATTTTATAAATTTATCAAATATTTTTTGTATATGAGCATTATTTTTTTTATATATATTTTTAAATATTTAACTTGAACAAAGTTTAAATTTGTTTCTTTTTTATTTTTAATATGTTTTATTTTTTTAATTTTTGACCTTAAATACAATTTTTGAATAATGATGTGTCAATATTTATTTATAATAATAAATGCTTTCAGAATCTTAATTATCAATTCTAATCTAATAAATTTATTTTATAAAAGTAATAATTTTGCTTCTCCATTAATTATATAATATTTAACTATAAATAATTTTGATTTTATAAATTTAGTTCACTTTATTCAAAATTGAACATTATTCTTTTTCCTTTTTAATTATTTTAAAGCATTTGATATAAAAAAATTTTAATTTTGTTTTTATTTGCAATATGCTTCAATTATTATTTTTTTTTAATTACAGAATTTTATGGTAGTGGCATGTGCTATCGTTTATTATAGTAATAACTATTAAAGAATGCTTGGGGATCATTTTTAATATATATAGATTATGTACTATGTAATGAAGGCAATTTTAATTTTATAAACATAGCTAATATTATTTAAATTTAATTATTATTTTCTTTTTTTATTTATATTTATTTTAAAATATTTACCGTCAACAAATCTCAATTTTTTATTTTTGGTACGTTTCTATAATTTCGTTATTTTAGTTAAAGGTGTTGGTGGAATTGTTATGCATATAATAAATATCTACAAAATTCTTATTTTTTAATTGAAATAATTTGTTTATAGGAAAAAGTAATACTATATTTAGAACTTATTTTATTAGCGAAACAAGTGAGAATAAAGAGAAATGAAATAGAAAAAGTGGAGACCAAATAAAACTTCTTCTTTTTTTAATACAAAATATAGCTAGCAGGTACCCAAAAGAAAAAGAAACTAAATCATCCTAATAATACTGAGAGTAAAAGTCACTCCTAAGATCAACATAGTAGCACAATTGGAGCTCCTAGGATTTTAATGATATGCTGAAATGGGACTTCTTGTCTTATCACCAACTTTGCGAGTTTATTAGCATATTGATTACCTTCTCAATGGATGTATGAAACTTGGACATTCCAATCTTTTGCCAACCAAAATTTGATACAGCTGACTAGATGGGACTGCCATTTCTTATTATTCTGACCTTTGATATATGAAATTGCTATAATATAGTTTGGGTTCAAGATAATTTGTCGCTGACCTCTGCTCCACACCCATTCCAAACCTTTTAGTAAACCCCAAAGTTCTGCTTCCACCACCATGTAGATGCCAAGGTTACCATAAAACCCTCTTATTCACAGTGATCTCTTATTAAATTGCCATATCCTGCCTTCCTATTAACATGAGAAATTGCACCATCAGTATTAACTTTTATCCATTGCTTTAGAGGAGGAAGCCGCTACACATGAATCACTTCACTGCTACAAGTACATGAATTATTTCTTTTAGCCTCCATGCTTGCTTGAATTTCCCTATAACAGCTTAATATTGGAATGCGAGGTTGGTCAAGACAAATAAACATTGCTCATGGATTATTCTATTCCTTCAAGACCAAATCATCCAGCAAGTTATGAAAAAGACTCCTTTCCAGTCATCAAGGTTTGCTCTAACACCAATGCTCTTAATATTTCGACTGCACCATTCTATGATATCCCCATCTAGAATTGTCTATTATCATTACTTTGAGTCAGCAAATTCCAGATCTTCCTTACCTCCTCACAATCTCAAAAAGCATGAATTAAAGTTTCCAATTCAAGATTACAAACTAGACAAATGGGATTGTTGGAGACAACTCTCGTAGCTAAGCCACCATGCAACAATTTCTAGATGAAAGTTTTAATTTGGGGAGGGCAATTCTATTTTGAAATGGAATTCCAAATACTACTCCCTTCCATTATGTCACAACCCCTTAGAGCTTCATAAGCCTCCTTTACTGTGCAGAAATTAGTTTTCTTCTCATGCCATAAAATTTCATCTCTCCCATCATCCATGCAAGGAAGTAGAGTGGCATGTAACATCTGGATGTTTCTTTCAGTTAAAAATTGTTGTAATAATTTTAAATTCCATTCTCCATTGGTCTGCACATATTCAACAATCACCTTATTTAATTCTGTGTTGAGGATTTGGCTTTTAACTTTCTGTTGCAAAAAAACCCTATTCATTAACCAAATATCTTTCCAAAAATATGTTGACTACCCATCCCTTATGTCTTTTCTAAAATGTTTTCTAAATTTTGGCCATAGTTGACATATATGCTTCCAAAGTTTGGAGTCATTGGCCTTAGCTAATAAGGAATTATCTAAAGTTAGCATTGACCCATATTTGACCTGTAAAACTTGAGCCAGCAGTTTGTCTAGTTGAGTCATTAAATTCCAATTAAGCTTTATAAAAAAAAAAGCCTAATTCCTCTTCTTTAATTTTTGAAGGCCTAGACCTCTCATAGATTTAAGAGTACAAATTTTATTCCAATTAACTAAATGAGCTTGTTTGTGATTCACAGAATCTCCCTAAATAATTTGCCTTTGAACTTTTTTGATCTTTGCACAAATTCTTGATGGTAACTTAGTATGTTGCATTTGAAAGACTGGAATTATAAAAATTATTGATTAAGCAAGGACTACTTGGCTGGAAATGATAAACAACTAGCCTTCCATCCATTTAGTCTAGCATGAAACCTATAGACAACTTCCACATATAAAACTTTTGTCACCCTACCATGTTACATAAATGATCCAATATACCTCCCCAAGTTCCGCACCCTTTTAAAACAACACATGGATAAGATGTTAGACACCACCTCTTCTTTGGCATCTTCTAACCCAACATATCATTGAATGCTTGAAGACAATTTAAAATGTTAGATTTTTTTAAGCCTCCACCTCCACAAAAAGTAATAAATCATCTACAAACATCAAGTGGGCTAAATGTAGGCCATAACGGTCCACACTAATAGGCTTCCATGCACCTTCTTCTACAAGATCTGCAATTATAATGGATAACCTTCCCTTATGCCTCACTCTATCTGAAAGGTTTTTGTTTTGACTTTATTCCACAACACATTTTTTTTGTTAGTGGTGATGATGCTCATTATTATATCAATGAACCACTGAAATATGTGAGGATCTTCCAATACTAGCCTAATAAAATTCCAACTCAAATGATCACAAGCCTTTTCAAGATTGACTCTAATAGCCATATAGGCCTTTTTGCCCCTCATCGTTGCATGGAATGCACAAGCTCCTGAGTTATGATTATATTATTTAAGATGTATCTCTGGGGAATAGAGCTTACTTGATAAGGTGACACCCATTGCGAGAGGTGAGGTTTTAATCTTTGCACGACTAGTTTGCTTATGCATTTCAACAAATTGCAAAGAGATATAGGATGAAACTAAATAATAAAGATTTGGTGTATTGAGGAATAAGCAAAAGTGTCTAATTAATATCCAATATCTTTTTTGGAGATCTCCAATAAGACTTGATAGCTTGGCACACCTGTTGACGAATAATGTTCCAATTTTGCTGAAAGAATTAAATGGAAACCCATCCTATCTTGGGGCCTTATGTAGGCCTATATCAAAGATTACTTTCTTGGTTTCCTAATTTGAGATATTCATGTCAATCTGTGAGTTCCAATCACACACTTTGATATGAACCCATCTAACTCCACCTGAAAAGCTAGCTTGTAAGAGGAGGTTTACGAACCCATATATATAATACCCAAGACCTCTCTGCCTAACCAATGTGGGACTTCATCATTCCCAACCCCTTTAGACTGTACATCCTTGTACAGAGAACCAGGATCCATGGCCCACACTGACCAGAGCAGGGTAGGCTCTTATACCATATGATATGAACCCACCTAACTCCACTTCAAAAGCTAGCTTGTAAGGGGAGGTTTACGAACCCATATATATAACACCCAAGACCTCTCTGCCTAACTAATGTGGGACTTCATCACACTTGAATTGGCTAGTTATTAGTTGTTATTATCCATGAATGGCTAAATTGCTCTTCTGAAATAAACTTTTAAAATAAGTTGTAGATAGCCTTTTAAGCTCATCTTCATCATGAACCCAATGTCCTTGCTCATTTTGAAGGTTAAAATTTGGTTCCTTTTTCTACGAATTATTGTTTTGGTACGATAATACTTGGTATTATGGTCTCCCTAAACAATCCATTGAGTCAGTGATTTTTAAAACCACATGAGTTTCTCTTGCTCTAAAGTGATCTCCAATTCCTCGCAAATTTGCTTCTCCACTCTTTCTAAGTGAGGGTTATGACTTATGTCAAGCCTCTATTTGATCCTCTTGAGTTTAGCAAGTAATAAGAATTTTCTTCTAGTAATATTCTCAAAAATATTCAATTTTGAAAACAATGTCACTTCCCACACCAAGAATACTAAGAAAATTAAGGTCCCCTCTGAAGACAAAGCTTTTAGAGCACAATCTTGAACCGTTAAAATGCTAGGGTTTTACATTCAAAGAAATGTCATAAAAATAAAGAAAAAGAAAAGAATACTAACCTTGATCGTCACTTCGTTAATACCAATGTGAGCATAAGCTTCGAAATAGGCCATGTCGCAGAGCATACAACCAGGCCACTGCTGTGCGGTTGCGGTGGCTATTGCTCCTGCTACTGTTGCTGCCACTCAGAAGCCCTAGGGCCGCCACCGCTACTGCGGCCATCTCTCTAAGCACCTCTACGGCGTCCCTAGTAGACTCGCTCCGTGCGACTCATTCCCAGTCGCTCCATGCGACCCATTCCCAGTCGCTTTCTGTTCTTGATACCGATGGTAGCCTTTCTAGAACTATCGCCTCTTTCTCAGTTTCACTTCACCGTTCCTTTTCCCACCCCATTTTATATTTTTCACTTCCGTGGAGTGGGAGGGTTTGAAGTCCAAATGGGATCGTTCTGTAGCGTCAGAGAATACGGCTACCACCAATTAGAAAACGTCAACGATTTTTTTATTTTTTAATTAAAGGGCCCAAAATTTTGAAGTGGTTGCAACTAACATCCTTGAAAGGGTACTTCCAAAATTTTTCTTAGTCATATCAAGGTTCGTAGTATTTTGTGGGAGATTAGCTTGTCCATTAGCCAAGTCCCTACCACTATCCCTCCTCCATCATCGTTGTTGTGAAACTACCACCCAAGATCCATACTCCCCACTATTCCCTCTTATATCTTTTGCCTTTGAAATCTAAGTTTTTCCCCATGAATTGTTGACTAAGGCATTAGCATGGTGAACTCTCTTTGTTATGGTCAATACGTCCACATGCAATGAGCAGAATATGAATTCCTTTGTATTCAACACGTTTGGGCTTTCCTTCCAAGACATAACCTATCCTAATAGGTTAAGATAAATCCAATTCCACGAGAGACTGACCAATTGCCCTCTACTTAATGCAGTTTGTTAAAATCAATCTTGAGAACCTTCCTCACTAATTTCCAATTGCATTTAGAAATGCAACATCAAAGCATTCCTTAGAGTTGAACCTAAATTGCAAGATAAGAGATGGATTATTGCATTAGATCAAAATCACCTTTCCATTTTTGAATGGATAATGATCAAGAAGAATCCATGGACCCCATTAAGGACAAAGGCTAGATCTTTTGAATTATCAAAGCAAACTAAAAAAAAAAAAATCATTACCAAGATCCACGACACAGATGCAACCTTTTTTGTTCCAGAGGGAGGTCAACTTTTGATTCATGTAAGCATGACTTACTTTCTTACTATTAGTTTAACAATTATCGTTTGTTTTCATGGTTTGTATAGTTAGGCTTTCTACTTTCTAGATAGTGAAACAATCATACACCCAAATCCTCTATTGTCATAAGCTTCCAGGTTCTTCTTCTTCTCCTTCTACATCATTGTCCTCAAACCCTTCCTCTAGTACATCCACATTAGTCAAAACTTCTCCATTGTGTTAGAGTAACATTTCTCATAATGTTAGTCGAGGTTCTTGAGCTTTAGGAAGATTGGCTTTCATCTAGCTTCCCAATCGTGGCAGTAATGATCCTCCTTCCACAAATTCATCTCCATCACATTTAGATTTTTTGGTGCTTCTCACAAGTAGATCAAATTCTTCCACCAATTTTTTGAGAGCTTTCGCCATCCTTCAAAAAATCCTTGTTTGTTGGTTTAACTATCCCAAACACAAAGGAGAAGGAGTATAATAATTTTCTCTTTGTAAGGGAGTTTCGCAATGAGTAAATGGATGGTAAAATTAGTTTGATGTAATTGTTTCATAATTTTTTCTAATATTAGAAAAATAGAAAATTATGGGTTTAAGGATGAAAGAATTCCTTTCCGTATCTATTTCCTCTCAAACTTTTTAAACTCCTAAATAAAGAATTTATTTTTCTTTCACTCATTCTATTGAGTTTCATTACTTGCTATCTTATTGCCTAATTCAAAATTTTAACAAGTATCTTATTTATTGGTAAAAATTTAAAAACTCTCTTTTTTTATGAAAGTACCGCTTATTTTTAAACAGCAAAAATAAATATGTATTTAAAATTTAAAAATTATTAATTATTAATTATTAATTTTTATATTTTTAATTTCACATAATTTTAATTTAATAAGATAAATTTATAAATTTTAACAAATAAAAATTATTCTAAAAAATTAAATTTATATTTTTAAACAAAAATAAATTTATATTTTAAAACTTAAAAAATTATTAATTTTTTATTTTTTATTTTTATTTTCATGTAATTCTTATTTAATAAAAATTAAATCATTAAAACTATTATATTCAACTAGTTTAATAAAATTATATCATTAAATTTATAAAAATCAATTATTGAATTAAATTATGAAAATTATTTAATTTATTAATATTTTTATTTATTATAAAATTTAAGTAAAAATTAAGTGTGAAAACAGAAATTTAAAAATTATCCATTTTTACCTGTGCTATATAAAGCCTACTCGTTTTGAAACACCATTCGCTAGAACTCCGTCTTCTTAATTCAACGATTTCATGGCAGTCGGCGTAATTCCGTCGTTAAACAAAGGTCAATTTTACGAAGTCAACTGTTAAAAGCTCCCTTTTCAACTCCCTCCGCTGCATCGTTCTTTGCCATTATTTGGCTTTTGTTTGGCATCTCCGTTTTGTCTCTCTCGAGTTGTTCTTACTAGCAAGCGAAGGAGGAAAGGAAAAGCCTCTTCGTGAAAATGGAAGAAAAGCATGCAGCTTTCGAATCAACCCCTAACGAAGCGAATGGGGTTTCTGTGAGTCACAGCAGCAACAACAGCGACCATGGCTGGCAGAAGGTTACCTACGCCAAGCGACAGAGGAAAACCAAGCCCAACAACAATAACGTTGATGCCTACGCGGATTCCAATAAAATTGTTTCCAACGGAACCTTGACGGGCGCCGACAACGTTTTCCGGTCGCTGGAACAGCAATCGGAGGACCGGCGCCGCCGAATTGTGGAGGCACAGAGGGCGGCCAATGCCGGGTACGTTAATATTCCGGTCAGATCGAAGCACCAGTCTGATGACGATGATGAGAATGACGATGATGATGGGGAGCCTGCGGCCGCAAATGGGAAAGCGGAGGAAGTGAAGAAGGTGAAGCAGAAGAAGCCGAAAAAGCCTAAGGTCACGGTGGCTGAAGCGGCGGCGAAGATTGACGCGGCTGATCTGGCGGCTTTTCTTGCTGATATTTCGGTGGGCATCATAATTGGTTGATGGGTTTTGAACCGCGCATGATTATGTTTGCGTTTGGGTCTGATCTGATAATGCATTTGTTTTGATCTTTCATTTGTTTTTCCCAATAGGAATCCTTTGAGTCGCAGCAGGAGATACAGATGATGCGATTCGCAGATTTTTTTGGACGTGCTTTTTCTGCTGTCAGCGCCTCCCAATTTCCTTGGCTGAAGTTATTTAGGGAGTCAACGGTGGCTAAGATAGCTGATGTGAGTTTGGCATTCTTCTTATTTTTGTCGGTTATATGCATCTTTTACCTTTGCAATGATAATTGTATTAAAAATCAAGGAAGATCATATCTAATGTGATGAAATTTTTGCTGTGATCATTGCCTTATATTCACTATTTGCTGTGTGGGTATGTAAATATGTCTGATGATAGTGAGAGGCTTTAACCCTGGGCAACTAGGTTGCAATTTACACGCTCTGAATGTATAAGTTATTCATTTTCTGTTAAAAGATTCGTATGCTGCGGTCATATATGCGATGTAACAAGCATGTAGAATTTGGAACCATTTCTTTAAACTGTGTCTAGCACTCCCAAATCCCAGGATTGGTGATATCACATTGGGGTGGTTCTGTATAATTAAAATAATGGAATTAGAAAGATCGCTTTGGGATGGTAAAAGGATGAGGTAATGTAACCAATAATTTTATATTATTAAGGATAATATGGCCTTGAGCATTGGAGTCATGAAATCTACAATTAGTGGCAACTCTGTTGCATTTTACAGCTAATTTTTTCTAGTGAAATTAAAAAGTAACAGTTTTCTATAGTGTAATACTAAAATGTTTCACAATGTTTCTGTTTGTATTTCTTAGATCATTGTACCTTCAAACTTTCTTAGGTGTTATTGTGAGATGTTGTTGGGAGTTTCATATTGTAATTAACAATTCAGGCTCTATCAATGTGACTTGTCAGATTTTTCTATTTTCTGATTTTGCCCTAGGAGGCTAATTAGTGAATGTGCTCTTTGGCAGATTCCACTCTCTCACATTTCTGATGATGTATATAAGACATCAGTTGATTGGATCAATCAACGATCTCCAGAGGCACTTAATTCTTTTGTGCTGTGGTGTTTGGACAGCATTCTTGCTGACCTGGCTAGCCAGCAAGCTGTGGCCAAGGGCTCCAAAAAGGGTGCGCAACAAGCAACTTCAAAATCTCAGGTAACTTGATACTGAGTAGTCTGCTTTTGCATGCTGCAGGATTGTCTGATAGTAAACCAGTCTCTTATTGGTTTTATACTTGAAATTGAAAACAAAAAGAAGCACAAACAAAATCAAATGCTTCCATTTTACACATATACATCCACCTAGTGGGATAATACTCTGTTTGTTATTATTATTGTGGTTATGTACATAGTTATTAATAGCATGCTATAGCGATTGCTATAGTGCATAGTGTTGCACTATGGCCTGTTGCACTATGCTATGAGCCATAACGTAGTGCAATGCACATAGTGCAGCATAGCACGCATTATGCTGTGCTATTTCTACGTTATTGGGCAAAAATAGCGTGCGCGATTTGCGCTATTGATATTTGGCCTAATTTCTCCACTCCAAACCTACCTCTGCCTATGCTATCTTTCTTATTTTGCTTTCCCTCTCTCCCTTCATTGCCTTTATCATATTTTTTTAAGGCTACTTTTTATATATTGTTGTTATTTGAGGTTATATTACATATATGAAAATATATCTTTATATATGTAATATAATTGTATTACTGTTCAAATAGCAGTACGCAATATGCAACATTATGCGCTATGTTGCAATGATTCCAAACACTATAAGTGTGCTATTCGCTATTAACAACTATGGTTGTGTATATATATATAGAGAGGGAGGGAGGGAGATTATTTTGTACATATTAGTTGCACATCTTCTGGTTCAATCATCTTGGTTCTTTGAATTTGTGTTTCTGTCAAATTAACTTCTTAGTAAATTGTGATTTTTTGTGCTTAACAATTGTGAATATGGTTTTTGTTCTTCCTTTTTTTTTTTCCATGTAAATGACATTGAGTTGACATGACTAGCAGGTTGCAATGTTTGTGGTTGTTGCAATGGTACTGCGACGGAAGCCTGATGTTTTAGTTACTCTATTACCCACACTAAGGGAAAATATGAAGTATCAAGGACAAGATAAACTTCCAATGATTGTATGGATGATAGCTCAGGTGAGTGGTATATGCCAAAAAAACAACTAAGAACTTCTGAAATACAAAAAAGAATATATATGTAATATCTGCAATAGGAGAATCCTTATCTGCCCCCCTTCTCCTCCTCTCTTCATTTTGCAAATGCTGAATATTAAAGCATTTTTGTGTAGGCTTCAGTTGGAGATTTGACGGTAGCTTTATACGCCTGGGTGCGCAATCTCCTACCCATAGTGAGTGGCAAAAGTAACAATCCACTGTCCAGGGACTTGATTTTGCAGCTAGTGGAGAAGTATGTGAATGCTGATGTTTTCTTTTAATCCTTATTTACACCACTATTGTCATCACTATTGTAATTTTTCTTATGATTTTCTCAGGATTTTGTCTGCCCCAAAAGCTCAGCCTGTTTTAGTAAATGGTGCTGTAAGGAAAGGGGAACGATTAATTCCGCCTTCTGCATTTGAAATATTAATCCGGGCTACTTTCCCTGCATCTTCAGCTAGAGTAAAGGTAGAGTTGAGTTGGCTCATGTATGTTCACATTTTTGAGTATCATAGCTCGAAACCTTGATGACTTTTCTTATTCTACTTTTTTTCTACATAGGCTACTGAAAGATTTGAGGCCATTTATTCCTCTCTGAAAGAGGTGGCTCTTGCTGGTTCCCCTGGAAGTAAAGCAATGAAACAAGCTTCACAGCAGATATTCAGTTTTGCCATTAAAGCAGCTGGAGAAAGTATGAAAACCCGATCTTATGGTTAAATCATGTTTTCTTTCCTGCTTACATGAAATATGGAAAATTTCATTAGAGATTACTTTTAATTATGGCTGCATTTTCCAGGTATTCCTGAGTTATCCAAGGAAGCAGCTGGCCTTTTCATTTGGTGTTTAAGCCAAAGCACTGAATGTTACAAACAATGGGTGAGCTATTCTATCCAGAAGCATATCTTTTTTAGGTTCATGCAAGACTTGTGCATCCTTTTCCCTTAAGGGGTTCATGAAATTAGATTTCCTAATTTAAATCTTAAAATTTATTGGATATATGGACAGGAAAACACTTATCACGAGAACATAGGAGCTAGTGTTTCTGTTCTGAAAAGGCTTTCTGATGATTGGAAGGAACAGTCAGCGAAGTTGTCTCCTCATGACCCACTAAGGGAGGCTCTAAAGAATTTTAGGCAGAAGGTAGTTCTCATTCTTATATCTATATGAAATACTGTCGATTTGAGGCATCTGGGATCACTTTCCTATCATCGTGACATGGACCATTGGTATTTTGTTGGCTTCTCAAATAATTTGCTTGATTATTATATGGAAGTAACAGAATATTTGAACCTGTTATATAATGATTAGCAATTTTTATGACTACAGAATGAGAGAGCATTGGCTACTGGAACAGATGCTGCTGTGCAAGCACTCTTTAAGGATGCAGATAAATATTGTAAGATAATCTTAGCAAGAGTATCGCGAAGCCACGGGTGCATGACATGTCTGACTGTTACAGTCATTGCTTTGGCCGTGGGAGCTGTTTTTATATCTCCTAATATGGAGTCTTGGGATTTGAAGAAACTCTACTTAATTTTCAGCTCTCGGCAATCGTTTTGAGAATTTTCTGCAGTACCGGCAGCCTGTTGCACAAAGCATCGATTTCCTTTTCAGCTCACCCAATTTGCAATGGGTAAAGTTGCGCAATTGCCTCGTAATAAACATTTCTAAATGAGGAGGTTGTATACTTGACTCTAATACCGGTTGGATGATAGAGAAATAGTTGAGGTCAAGACTACTCTGAGGCTTAATTTAGATTGACCATTTAGGATTCAGCTGATTTTCTTGTTTCTTAGAGTTAAAATTTTATTGGGTAAAATGCACCAAACCTCTCTGCACTTGAACGTATATGCAAAAAACCTTTATGTGGTATTAATTAAGACAAATCACCCTTACACTTCAAAATTTGTGCAAATTACCTCTTATATATCCTAAATTAAAGATAATTAGAGAATTATTTGAGAGTAATTTAAGGCATGTGAAGGTAATTTAGGATATGTGAAGATAATACAGGGTAATTGAAGAATTTAAGAGTAATTTAGGATATGTGAAGATAATTTGTATAATTTTTAAAGTGTAAGGGATAATTTGTCTTAATTGATACCATATAGGAGTTTTTTGTGTATGACCTAAAATGCAAAGGGGTTTAGTACAGTTTATCCAATTTTATTTGAGAACATGCCTTTAAAGTTGACAGTTCTGGCAAAATGCCAATGAGGTAGCCACACCTGTATTCTGAAATCAAGTAGTTGAACCTGAGAAATTTTGATAACAGAATGCAAATATTTATGTTGACGAAGCCCTGTTAGGAGAACGGCTTGTACACTTATTGCTTTTCTCATTTTTCTATTGTTTTTTTTTTAAATCGAACAAGATTGCTGCTGTAACTTGTCAATTGTTCTATTCGCAAAGCTTAGCTGATCTATAGATGTCAAAAGACTACATCTTTGCAATATTATGTTTTTTCATTGTTGAATCAGGAAAGCCAGTAGCTGAATATGCTAAGGCGTCCCCAGTTAGATTTTTGCTATATTTCTTTTCTATAATCGGTCCTATCAAAGCATTTGGAGTTCTTAGTTCAGTCCTTTTCTCGTGACTTCGATGCACCCCACAGGCCACAGATCTGTTCGAAACAATCGCCTCAATTCTAGCAATGCAGAGCACAGGTAGGTCATGATTTAGACATCATGCGTGAATGACAAAATATAGTTATTATTTCTACGCTCTTGTACTTATATTTCGCCTATAATGTATAGTTTTAAATTGTGTAAAATTTTATACTTAATTTAAAATCAGTTTTAAATAATGTCTTATAGGCAAAACGTAAGTATAAGAATTTAAGTGTATTATTTTCTTTTGGTTAAAATGTATAAAATCTCCCTGAACTTTAGGTTGATTTTAAAAAATCCTCCTGAACTTTAAAAGTTTTCAAATGACCCTCTTGAACTATGAAACATTTACAAATAACCTCTTCCGTCAAGTTTTTTGTTAAAATTTAAAAAAATAACAAAAATGACCTTCATTGTAAAGTTGAAAAATTGAAGGTTGTGAACAGTAAAATTTTGGAGTTTTAACATTGAACCTTAACCCTAAACCCTAAATCCTAAACCCTAAAATTCTAAAACTCTAAACCCTAAACCCTAAAATCTTAAACTTTAAACCCTAAATCCTAAATCTTAAACCCTAAACTCTAAGCTCTAAATCTTAAATCTTAAACCCTAAGCCCTAAACCTTAAATCTTAAATCCTAAACCCTGAACCTTAAATCCTAAATTCTAAATCTTAAATCTTAAACCCTAAATTCCTAAACCCTAAACCCTAAATTATAAATCTACATTAAGTTTTTTTTTTTTGCATTTATGGCAGATTTGTAAATTTATGTGCATTTGAAGGGTATTTTTGTCTTTTTATCGGGTCAAAGTAGGAGTTGACTAAAACACATCCAAATTTTAACAAAAAACTTGACAGAAGAGGGTGTTTTGTAAACGTTTCATAGTTCAAGAGGGTTATTTGAAAAATTTTAAAGTTTAGGAGGGTTTTTTAAAATCGACTTAAAGTTCAGGAGAGTTCTGTATATTTTAACCTTTTCTTTTTTAAACTATCTCGTGGCTAAATAACAATTTTTTTATTTTTACATAATCTTCTAATCTAACAATTTTATATTAAATATGAACATATTTTTTGTATATAAAATGTGAGAATAGCTCTTCATTTTTTGAAATGTTTGCGTTGACATTGTCAGGAAATAATCTTAGTCTAATCATTCTCAAAATAATCCAATAATTGGATTGACATTGCAAGTGAAATCCAGGGTGTGACCTAAGATTTTGCTATACCCTGTGGTCATCAGCATAAAATGGTATAATGATTATATATGCATGCAAACTTATCTGGGTGTTGGCAGAGGCACTATGTATTACCCGTCTTCACAGAAACGTAGTGTGGGAGAAGAAATTCACATTAAAATTACAATTGATCTCAAAACCTCCATATCTGAATTGTTGTGCGATGATTGCGGTTTCAAGAATAATCATCAGGTTCTGCAAATGGGTACTTTGAGTATGCATTTCTGATTCGTGAAGGATCTTGAGGTGTAGACCAAGGGTTCTTCAGGGATGGATCCCTAGGGAATTTTCTGAAATTCAAAAATGGTGCCCACAGAAGTATCCTGCAACACAAGAGGCAAACAATTCACTCATTCATAACGTTCAAAAAGAGTTTTCTTCTTTTTTATTATCTATTTTACAGGTTGTTAGAATTAGAAAAAAACAATTAGTAGATCTAAGAGCTTCTCACCCGGGGAAGAAAATGAAGACAAACATGAATTGGAAAAACATCTCCAGAAGCTTTCTTCTGTAGAATCTTATCCTAATCCAGTTCAAGATTATCGGCTGCAATTCACCCAGTTATGTTTACATGTTAATGCTCAGTATCAGAGACCCTTGCTCATAAAGAAAAGGAGAAACTTCAAAATTAAACCTGTGGAAGCAAAGAACTTACTGGCACGACAATGAAGTACCCAAAGAGAACAATCCCCAATTGTATCAACACCCAAGTGAGGTCTGGCTCGTTATTCACTCCAGTCACCGCAAATGCTGGTTGCTCAGCCTGCTAAAATAACAGCTGGTGATGTTCCTTTTACACATACTATTACTCAGTGATTGATAAGAAAAAAAAAAGGGCGAAAACTGTCTGAAATTAGAAGTGTAAGAATCAGATGTTCCAGTAACTACAGTCACAAAAGAATAACCAGAAGTGCAATTTGTATAAACCAGAGAATCTCACGAAGGCCAACAATGCCCCAATTTGAAGTGCCAAACTTGGTTTCTTTTGAGAGATACAGTCATTTGGCTTCTGGGTGCTGTTTGTAAGCGTCTGTAATTGGTTTCATAAAGTGAGAAACAATGCAACAGAAGAAAAGCTGAAGAAGAATTTGTTAGCAGAAGAAAGCAAATTAAACAGTACCAATTGGGCAGGACTAGCTCTGTGAGATGGTTTATATTTGGAAGCAATGAAGAGAGAAGTTCCACAGCGAGGCGTGTAGAGAAGAGGCAGAGCTTTGGGAACTTGGAGGCTGTATGAGCAGCTCATTTTGAGAGCTCTGTGCTTGTTGGCTTCCTTATGCTCTTTCAATTTAGTTCCATGGCAAAGGCTGCAATGCAGGGCCTTCTGTTCTAAGACAAGACAAAACGCGACTCTACCGCGACCACTTATTTTATTGTTTCTCGACGCACAATCAAGTGTAGCCACACTCGCACCACAAAAATAAGAGCAGTTTAGCCTCAAATTTTAGGCTAAGTAAGGAAGAACAAAGTCAACAGCCTTCCAGCAACTAAAAAAATCTATAACAGTCATTGAATCTTTTGCATGTAATTTTTTTCTCCCAGACGTAAGGATCAGCAAGAAAATCAATAAACAAAACCTTATTCTATATTAATTCCAAAAATAATTCTTGTGAGTTTAAATAGACATAACATAGAAGTAGTATGGTGCCAGTTCTCCCAGTACTATGCGAATGCTACATAATTAGGATACACTTTTTTTGGATAAAAGTATTATAATTTTTTGGCATTTATTGTTTTCTTTTTGGAAAAAAAATATCATCCACAATGTCTTTAACATTTATCACTTGTAAGTAGAGTTATTAAAAGGGTAGGCCTAGCAATTTAGACTTGGACCAATTCCGTACAGGTTAAAATTGCTTCAGTTTTTTTAAGTTAAAAAAATAAAACTTAATCCTAACCTAATAGAGTTAATGATTTTGATTTTATGAGTTAATCTTAAATTTAATCTTAAATTTAAATTTAAACTTAAACTTAAATTTAAATCTAAATTTAAATTATAAATTAATATAAATATTTTATAAATTTAATCATACTAAATATTTATTTTTAAAAAATTTATATTATTAAATTCATTAAATTTATTAATTTAATATATAAATCTCAAATATTAAATTATTCTTATAAAAATTTAATTATATAATTCATGAATGGGAAAAAAAAATTGGGTTATAACTTATAAAGGAGTAGAAAAAAAATTAAGTTATGATTTAATGGTGATTTAGATTTAGAAGTAAAAGAAATTAAAAAAATTTAAAAATAAGAAAAGGACTTGACCTAGTTTCATTCCAAACAAATTTGGGTTGCGCCAAAAATGAACTAAATTTTTGGGATAAAAAATTTATAAATCTAACTTTTGATTTTTTTAGGATAATTTTTTTTCTCCTAATTTTATATTAAAATATATTTTAGTCTTTTTGCTCCTAAATTTTTCTCCAAAAGTTTGGGGTTGTTTTTTCTTCTCAGAACCTACTCTCTCCTCCTTTCTAATTGTTCTATCTATTCTTAAATTTTTCAATAGCTTTCGGAGACCCTTACGTTGACGGAGCACGCCTGCCGTTATAATCAGAGACACCTTCAAGGGACGGTTTCATGATATGTAATATTCTTATAGTGTTATTAAACTTTAAACTAAGAAAAAAATTTTAGTATATTTATAACACATATTTTCTATATAAATAAAAATATGTATAATATTTATTGATATTTTTAAATGAAAAAGTATTTTTAATTTAAATTTTAAACTAAAAAAATTTTCAATCTATTATAATGTAAATTTTCTTGTAAACCGGAATATGTAATTACACCAGTAGTATGGATGTAATTAGACGCATGAACGTCCTAATTTGATTTGTATAAAAGACAGTAAATCTCTCCAATCTTCAATTATTACCTTTTGTTTTTGGCAAAAACTTGTATTTATTCATAGAAACATTGTAGTGGATAAAAATTTTGTGTGGAGGAGTTAAAAGTGTAGAGAAGTAAAAAAAAAAAAAAAGATATAAAATTAGGAGGAAAAAATTAATAAAAACATAAAATTTTTAAATATATTTTAATATAAATTAAAAAATAAAAAATTTAATAAACACAGACGAACTAAATCCTTATTACAGCGCACCAACACGACCTTAGAATATTTGATTGGAATGGTGTATTGTTACGCATGCGGCTAAAACCCAGATCATTATCTTGATTTTTTCAGAAAATCAAGGAGACAGCCTCAAACTGTGAAATCTTTTTCTGCAATCCGTTCTCTGTTTCGTAGCTATATTGGCCAAGGCCAATATGTTGGCGTCAACAATCCTAGCACCCTCTAAGTTGAAGATTTCGCATTTCGTTTTACAGACAACTAACATCGACATAAAAACTCTTCCGAGCACTGGAAACAGAAGAAATCTAAGAAGCAGAGTGTCCGTCTTTTCCAAATTAACCCATCAGAATTGTGGCCTCAACCCTAAATCACGCTCTAAACCTGCAGTGGTCACGAGGGTCAGTAACAATGGTGATGACGCGGTGGATGCTTCCTCAAAACAGTCTTCACCTCCTGTATGTTATATAGTACTCTTTTTTTTCTGTCTGGCTCCTTTTGATTTTTAAAATATCTTTTTGTTGCCACCCCTTGAATCTCTGTGGTCTGCTTGCCATGACAAGTCGTATATATTTTATGCTTTTATACTGGAGGAATTTAATGAGTGCTTGTAAATGTATCTTGATAAGCGTGGATTAAGCTAAAAGGCGAAAATTATAGAGAATTAGGTTGAAAAGAGCTTCAGCTTTTCGCTGTGCTACAAGTATTATTTCATTGATTGATTAGATTGCATACCAGCATTCCCTCCCGAGCCTTTATACTTTGGGTTCTGAGGGAATTTGGGAATTCTAACTATCTTCCTAACTTCCGAAACTAACAGAGTAACTACTTCTAATTAACCCATCTGACGTGTATCATATCCACCATGGCTATGACTATAAGCGTGGAAGATTATGTTATTTTTAAGTCTTTATGCCAAATATGGTGTTTACCCTCTTTTATGGCATTGGCTGTGGTAGTTTCTGTGTTAGATGAAACTTTGTTTGCGTATTGGAATTTTGTTTTCAGGACAGTGAAGAAGTAAAGAGTACCTCTTCCGGCATTGGTGATTGTTATGTGGCCTTGTTTGTTCGTATGTTAGGCCTAGATAATGATCCCCTTGATAGGGAACAGGCTGTAATTGCTCTTTGGAAATACTCACTTGGTGGAAAGAAGTGCGTTGATACTATAATGCAGTTTCCTGGCTGTATTAATCTTACTGTGAACCTCCTTAGATCAGAGTCTAGTTCAGCATGTGAAGCAGCTGCAGGCCTTTTGCGATCACTATCTTCAGTTAATCTATACAGGAATTCTGTTGCAGATAGTGGAGCAATAGAAGAGATAAACAGATTGCTGAGGCAGTCTTCCTTGGCTCCTGAGGTATAAGAATAGGTATATTGCAATTAGGGTTAACGTGTATTTCTTGGTGTTTGAAATTGAGAATATCTGGAACTCCTTTATGTAGGTCAAGGAGCAGAGTTTGAGTACATTGTGGAACTTATCTGTAGATGAGAACCTCCGCATTAAACTTGCAAAGAGTGATACTCTGCCATTAATTATTAAGTACCTTGATGATGAGGATATAAAAGTGAAGGAAGCTGCAGGAGGCATTTTGGCTAATGTAGCATTGAGCCATGTTAACCACAACATCATGGTTGAAGCAGGTGTCATACCAAAATTGGTGAGACTTCCTTGACTTGCTGACTTATGGAAATAGTAAGTATGTAATACAACTTAAGATGAATTCATTACAAAGTACAAGCAATGGCATTAATAAATACCTAAGAAATTGAAGCTAAAAAAATGAAGAAGAAGAAGAAGAAGAAGAAGAAGGGGAGAGAGAGAGAGAGAGATAAGATGAATTCATTACAAAGTACAAGCAATGGCATTAATAAATACCTAAGAAATTGAAGCTAAAAAAAATGAAGAAGAAGAAGAAGAAGGGGACAGAGAGACAATTGAATTTTCATAGGACTTTGAATGGTGCTTTATCTTGTTGCTTACAGCATTAGGGATTGTAGTGATCTTTGGATTTCACTGCAGGCTAAATTATTAACATCAGATTCAGAAGGATCTAAAGTCATGAGAAAGGAAGCAAAGAATGCTTTGCTGGAACTTGTTAAAGATGAGTATTATAAAATTCTTGTGATTGAGGAAGGTCTAATTCCTGTGCCATTAATTGGTGCGGTGGCTTACAAATCATTCAACCCGGGTTTACATTTGTGGCCCACATTACCAGATGGTACTGAGATTGAACGGACTTCTACAGAACCTTCCAGGTTTGGTGCATCAGAATTACTTCTTGGATTAAATGTTGATCACAGGAGTGCTAACATAGATGATGCAAAAATGAATGCGATTGTTGGACGAACACAACAACAATTCCTTGCTCGTATTGGGGCCATAGAAATGGAGGAGAAGAGAATACCTCATTCTGAAAACACCGTTGATCGGCGACTTACACTGTTACCTTGGATGGATGGCGTTGCACGCTTGGTACTGATTATACAACTAGAAGATAAGTCTGCAATATCAAGGGCTGCTGAGTCAATTGCTGATGCATCTATTAATGAGCATATGCGTATTGCATTCAAGGAGGCTGGAGCAATAAAGCATTTAGTTCGGCTCCTGAATTGTAATGATAATACTATCAGATTTTCTGTAATTCGAGCTTTGGAGAGTTTGTCTGCTAGGTAATTAAATCATTTGAAGTTCTAATTTTATAACTGCAGCAGTGAAGCCGCATTCTTGTCATTGGACAAACTGCTGACTGTTTTCCAAGATTTTGATCAGTTCATTTTTTTTAATTATTATCACAATAAATAAGCTTTAAAGCACTGCTTTTCAATGCAAACCAAGAAGAATCCAGCATCTGACTTCAACTGTATAGTAAAAGATATTTAATATTTTGAGTATAAGATGGAGAAAGTAGAGTTTGGTATTTAATTTCAAAGCATAAGGAGCTATTTTGCCATTTTTCCTACCCGTTACAATAAGACCTGTGTGCACATGATCATGTTTATTTAGGCATTGACATACTTGTTCAGACCAATTAGTTTATTATTGTAGTGTAGAAATTTTGCTTCTTGGTGACTTATTTACTATTTCCTATAAACTTAGTAATATTCATGTCAGTTATTGATTTTCAATTTTAAATGAATAGTATAAAGATTTAATTACCATTACTTGACTAGTGTTCCTTGTGTAATGTTTTGTGATTTTCTTGATGCAGCAATGTTGTTTGCCAGGTAATTGAAGCTGAGGGTGTGTTAGGTCCATTAGTTAATATTTTGAAATGCTCAGAGAGTTCTGAAACTATAGTGGAGAAGGTATAACTATTTTCTTTTGGTTTATGTACTTATGTTTGGGAAATTATTACTTAACAAGATTCTGATGATAGTGTGAATTACTTCTGCACAGTCTTTGTATATGCTTGCTCGGATATTAGACCCCAGTAAAGAGATGAAATTAAAGGTTTGTATTTCAGATCTTGCAGCAAATTTCAAGCTGAACTTTTTTATATTGATTATCAAGTACATTGATTCTTTCCAGTTTTATGATGGACCAGTTAATGGATCCAAAAAGCCGTTTGGTGGAGCCGAAAGTGATCTTTCAGCAGGGTTGAGTACCACTGAGCAGGCAATATCAAAAGCAGTCACTAGGTTAATTTCTACCTGTGCCCTCTCTCCCCTGTTCTTAACTTTACAGTTTATAACTTATGATCTTCATTTTTTGGTGTTACTTTATAGTTTTAGAACTGCTTTTCATTTAATGTCAATCTTTTCTACATGGTGATAATCTGTTATGACATGATGATTGTTGTTTGTGGTTATTTTACTGAAAAGAAAAGTGAACATGAAAAGTGTGCATATTTTTTGGTCTTTCATTGATGAATGATGAATGATGATTGTTGTTGGATCATTTTGTGGGTTTTTGCTTGCATCTTAAATTTTACGAGGCCCTAAAGCGGTCTTGGTTATTGAAGTTCTGTTGTAAAGAGTTACAAGGTTCATTTTGATATAATATTCTGATTGAGCAATTGATTTTAATTGCTGTGGACGGTGGAACCTAATGCCTGCTTTCTGTCCAGTAACTCTTTCAGGAACGATGTACTGGATTCTGTACTTATTGCTCGCCTTGTTGACATTCTAAAGTCCTCTTCTCCCAGTTTACAAGGAAAAGCTGCCTCTGTCCTCGAATTTGTGGCACTGACTGACCCAACTATGGTCCTTATTACTTCCGTGGATATTGAATCTGGTCTCACGGCTGTTTTTCATCAAAAAATTTTGAAAAGATCGGGTACAACATTACTGCTCTAAGTTATTTGATCTCTATCAAGTGCTTTAAATGCTGTCTGTTTACTGTCATGCACTAGTAGAAATTGTAAAAGGTATACTTAAGTATTTAGCATTGCACAAACATTATTGCATATCAACTTTCAATATGAATCTTGTTTCTGAGAATCGTGAAAAAAAATTACTATCCTGATTAATGCTTCTGTTAATTAAATAACTCTAGTAATTAAATTGAGTCAGGCGAATAGCAGGTGGTGTTTACCATGAACTGCAGTCTTTTTTTACATGCTTTTGATTGGATTCACATCTTAATTCTATTCTTGATTTAAAACTTTTTCTCCAGTGCAAATACTCTCTGACCTAAAGTTTGTTGTTGTTCTAGTGAAATACAAACCTCCTTCAATAAATTGATGCAAAATTGGACCTCATTAATATTTAATATCCATTTTTATTTGTAAGTTTCTCAGCATTAGTTTACAAGATTTAAGGCATGAAGTTCCTATCTGGATGTTTTGTTTTATGTTTTTTTTTTAAACATGGTTCTTTGTTATTTTTGAATTTCAAGTTCTCTCACCATTAGTTTGTATTACTACACTTCCTATCGTTCCTAAGTCTGTGGAGTGACATTGTTATACTTGTTCTTGTTGATGTCGTCTATTCCTTGGTTATGTGCATAGTGAATGTATTAGTTTAATTAATTAGCATATATCTATAATTATCATTTTGAAATTTTAAAATCAAATATCCTTGTCGTGAGGGGTAAAGGAAGATCAAAACATTTACAGAACTGAATCTAGTAACGTTGCCAAAAGCAAAAATCATTATCATGATTTATGTACTTTGTCTATTAGTATGTGGTAGGGATGAGTTTTGTATCATGTATTGTTTTGCTTCTATCCCAGATGATATTTAATTTCCTCCCATCAATGTTTCTTGCTCCTTCTACTTGCATTGAACTCTTTTAGATTGAAATAATGACCAAAAGATGGACAATAATAATTAGCTAAAAATCAAATGAATTAACAATATCTATGCAATTTAATCTACATGTGTTACATTTCTTGGTTCTGTGAATTCTAACTTTCTGTCGGTTCTATCAGCAATGATTGTTTTTGTTTTCTCAAATTTCAAACTCATTTATATCTAAAGGAGAATTGGATAGATTTCCAAGTTTTAGACTTTTGGAATCAAAATGATTTTCAGAATGCATTTCTCTTAAATAGTCATTGCCATGTTATAGTGGAGCAGGGGCCTTTTTTCCCAAAGATGAGTCCAGTATCTGAAATGTAGCACTGCAGAGGATCCATTTCCCTTTAATTGTATTTGCCCCCAACTATATCAGCTTTTCCCTTCATGTTCTTGGATCATTGTGTGGCTAACATAATTTGTTATTCAGTAGACATGGAAGCTGATGCTGAAGATGAGTTTTCAGAATCATTTGCTATCGAAGTTGAAGAAGCCAGTCTTGCAATATCTGCAGCATCCCGGTTAATGACAAGACTACTTGATTGTGAGAGGTTTCGCTTGAAAATAAATTCCTCCCATTTCATTGATTTGCTTCGTGAGATCCTCAAGGCCAGTATTCCCCTCCACAACAAAGATTGGGTAGCTGCTTGCCTAGTTAAGCTCAGTTCTCTCTCTGGTTACAACCTCAGTTTTAATCCCATCAATGTAGAAGTTACGCTGTATGAGACAATCCCAAGACTTATAGAACAAATCAAAAGTTCATTCTCTCCAGAAGCACAAGAAGCTGCTGTTGTAGAACTCAACAGAATAATATCTGAAGGAATTGTAGATTCTACTCGAGCTATTATTTCTGAGGGGGCAATGTATCCATTGGTGAAGCTGATTGAAGAAGGCAGTGAAAGGGCTATGGAAGCAGCTTTGGCAATACTGTATAACCTGAGCATGGACAGTGAGAATCATTCGGCAATTGTGGCTGCTGGAGCAGTCCCGGCATTAAGAAGAATTGTCCTATCACAAAGGCCACAATGGGTACGAGCACTTCATTTGCTCAGGAGTTTGCCAACAAGATGAATTTAAGGATGCAAAAGCAAATTTTCTTATTTCGCATAATCTATTTTGAGTAAAACCTTCTTTTGGTCCCTCAAAGATGAACAAACTTCTATTTTAGTCCCTCATTGTTAAATTCTTCTATTTTGTTCCTTTAGAGATCAATTAACTTCTATTTTAGTCCGTCATTATCAAAAAATTCTAATTAAGTCCTCCAAAGATTGAAATTGATATCAATCAAGTCCCTCAATTAAGATGATTGTTGACGTGGCAAAACTGGCTGACGTGGCTGAATTTGGCTGATGTGGCATGCTGACATAAGTCAAATTCAGCCACGTTATCATGACATGTCAGCTAATACTCTGTCACGTCAGCAAATTTTGCTTTGTCAGCATGCCACGTCATTCAAATTCTGTCACATCAGCAATTTTTGCCACGTCATCATGACACATCAGCAATTTTGACCTTATTAGCAATCATCCTAATTGAGGGACTTGATTGATATTAATTTCAATATTTGAAGGACTTAATTAGAAATTTTTAACAATGAAAGACGAAAATAGAAGTTAATTCATTTCTGAATGACCAAAATAAAAGAATTTAACAGTGAGGGAATAAAATAAAAATTTATTCATCTTTGAGGGATCAAAAGAAGGTTTTAGCCATCTATTTTGGATGTGTAAAAATCTTCACACGTTTTTCTAGAAATAAAATATTTTAACTCTAAATCCTAATCAATAGCACTTTCTGAAATTTTGTTTCCTTTAAAATTATTAGGATTAAATATACTTTTAGTCCTTTAGTATTTTAAATTATTTTAATTTCAGTCCTTTTCTTTTAATTGTGCTAATTTGGTCCCTTTAATATCTAAATTGATTTAATTCGGCCCCCTTTGTTTGAATGTATTAATTTAGTCCTTCTAATATTTAAATTACTTTAATCTCGTCTACTTTTATTTTAATTATACCAATAAAAATATTAAATAATAAGTTAATTTTAAATTTAAAAAATCTATAATTATTATTAAACTTTATAAATTAAACTCAAAATTTAAAATCTTAAATTTTAAATTAAATTCAAAGCTGCAAAATCATTAATAATAAACTTTAAAATCTTAGACTCTAAATTATAAAATCTTAAATTTATAAAATATAAACTCTAAACTCAAAATTGAAATTTTTTAAAATCTTAAAATTCTAAATCTATAAATTAAGGTTTTGAGTTTTAAGTTTTAAAGTTTGAAATTTTGTGATTTTATGGTATAGAATTTTAAGTTTTAAGTATTAGAATTTTGAATTTTGAATTTAAAAATTTAATATTTTAAAATTTAGAATTTATAAATTTAGATTTTTTAGGATTTAAAGTTAAGAGATTCATGAGTTTACACATTTGTGGTTTAATAATATTTACACATTTTTATTATTTGATAATTTAATTGGCATAAATAAAATAAAAGAATACAGTTGAAATAATTAAGATTAGAGGGATCAAATTGGCATAATTGAAATAAGTAAAATGAAAATGAATTAATTTAGATCGTAGAAGGATTAGATTGGAACAATTGAAATAGGAAGAATAAAATTGAATCAGTTTAAATACTAAAAGGACAAAATATAATTTAGCCTTATTATTATATTATATAAATATTTCACTTTTTCCTTTATATTTAAATCTAAGTAAAATAATCCTAATTATAGAAGAAGACCTTTTAATATCAACAAATGAACATAAAACAACATAAAGTATATTAGTTAACTAAAAGTTCACTCTTTTCTCCTCTATAAATAGATAAAAAAAGCAAAAGTTGCAAATTTTAGAAGATGTAAAACATTTTTTCCCTTACACTGGAGGTAATTTAGTTCCATTAATACCCTTAGTAATACCGGATTTAAATTTTTTATATTTCTTATTTTGACTATAAATAATTTTTTTCTCTATTTTACTATTTTCACATACTTTATCATTTTCTTAAAACTATTTATATTTCTCTTCTCTTTTATCTCTGTTGATAAACAATCACAAGAATGCAAATCCCAGCAATAACCTTGATCTTAATTTATCTTCCTACATATGAAGAATTTTACAATACTTCTACAAAATCCATCATGAAATATTTATTTCATGGGATTATTTGAGAACTACTTCAAAAGGATTACTAGGGAATTCAAAACCTATGGAATTGAGTAAAGTATTGATTAGTGATAAATTAATTGAAGAAAGATTTTACTCTTAACAAAAGGAAATTAACAAAAAACTTATAAATAAAAAATAAAAGGTGATCAGTAATTTAAAGGAATAATATTATTTGCAAATATTAAGATTATATAATGTGTGTACATAGAGACATAGAGGTATCACTTCAACCCATCAAAATATTAATTAATAATAGTTTTTAATGGCTTCATATTAACATTTTACACATGTTGTGACAAGAGCATTATTCTTTATTGGTGATGGCAAATAAGGAGCACTTTTTTATTTTTACGAATTTTTTTTTTGTAATTTTATTTTTATTTAATTTTTGTAATATATAATTTAAATTATTAAATTTATTAAATCTTATAAATTAAACTACAAAATTTAATAAATTAACATATTATATTATTTAATTATAAAAAATATGAAAAAGATAAAGTAAAAATTATATTTTCCTTTTTTTAATAGTGAGCCTTTTACAAGTTTGAATAGTGAGGTTGTTAATCAAATAGGTAAACATTTATTTTAGCATGCCATCTGTAATACTCCTTTCCTTAACAAAATTGGAAGAAATATTAGAAACCTGGTTAAAGCTTAAACTAATCATGAATTATGTGAAAATAGCTTCTTTCTTGTGTAAAAGAATGGAATAATTTTCTGTTTTTGAAGGCAATTAATTTTTATCTAAAGAATAAGAGGATATTTTAAAAAAAATTAAAAAAATATAATAACTTCATAAAAACAAAAACAGAGAAATAAAGAAAAATGTGAGGAAGATATTTCTGCTCCAGTATCTGTATCTGCGTTGAGGAAAGATTGAACGGTACCCTATCTTTGTCAAAGTTGAAAAAGTAGAAGAATATCAAACAAACGGGTAGGAACAGAGTCACAAACCGCCATGTTTTGCTTATCCACCATTTCCATAAACAGAACTTTCTTGGCTAGTGCCAGCGTTCCCGAAAGCGATTCTTCGCCCGCACAAAGCAATGCTCCCAAACCTTCACTTCGCACCAGAAAAGCCGTGACTTTACCCAGAAAGAAGCTTCCCCCTCGACCTCCGCAGCCCTCTGTCATCCAAATCGAACGCATTGTTGGCGCCGGAAGCTTTCGCGACGGCGAACCACGGCATGTTCTGTTTCTTCCTTTTCACGTTTTATTCGCTTTGTTACAGAGAATAGAGCATTTGATTTTGATGGGTGTTTGATTGTTTTTCCAATTTTCATTTTGAGGGATTTTTGTTCTGACAAACAGAGATTTGGACCCGAAGAAATCCGTATTTGACTTGTTCACTGGCAACATGTTTGAATCTCCAGTGGAGAAAAAGCTGCGAGAGACTGGCGAGTGGCTAGTTACCAATACTGAGAATGAATTTCGCTCTGCTGGTAACCATTTTTCTTTGCATTTCTCTGTTATGGTTAAGATTGTGACATCTAGCAATGTTTTGGATCTTGGAAAATGAGAAATGTTTCAACAAACTTTACACATTTTCTTTTGTTATTGTAAAGTAAACGAGTAGCTTGGTAAAATGGCGAGAAAACTTAGCTTGCGAAGAACCTCAATAATGGAATCTGCTCAAGGTTTTTCACATCTTGGGCAAGGCAATATCATGTCTGGCTACTTGTGCAATCAATTAGCAGGAAAAGCAGCTTTTTTTGTACATAGGTTGACAAGAGAACAACTCTAGCTCCGATTATCTTGAATTGCCGGTCAAAACTAATTGGTCCAGTGATGATTATATTTGTTGTGAATCTGTTCTGGCACGGACTTGGAACTCACATGAATGAGAAGTCTGTTATCGCTTTCATCAACAATGCGGGAAAAAGATATACCAAATGACCGTATGAAGTAGCTTCTTGTATTGATGTTCATGGCGATTGACATGCTTTGTATCCACTTAATTACTAGTTTGTCTCCACCATGAAAGTGTTTTAACTTTTTAAGAAGCTGCTTCTTGTTGTATGTGTGTAATTTAGGCAGGGTAAGCTGGGTGACTATATCAATATTTATTGTGAATTGTGTCCCACTATTCTCACAACTTTATTCATACAACTCAGAATTTACACCAATAAATTTATTGAGTCTCACAAATCTAACCACACAAGCCATTATGTGTGAGGTTTTTGTAACTAAAGAGTTGTGGGACTAGTGTTTCCTTGTGAGTTTGTGGTGACAATTCCAAGTGATAGTATTATATTGAAATTAAATATCCAATATGCCTTACCTGATGAGTTAACTGTTGACTATTTTACCAATTATAACTTGTGAGGCGAATAAGATATATCTAAATTATCTCAGGCTTGCATTTCACTTGTTGTTGACCTTTGAATTTCATTTCATCTGGCATTTATTTCATAATTTTCTTTGTTTGGCCAATTTTTAATCATTCCAAATCTCATTGGGTTCTTGATTACTTCATCTTTTGCATTTTCTTTGTTTGCCCCCAACAAAATTGTTGCAGGAAAAGGAATTCTGATGTTTGTGTTTCAGTGGGTACTACCAATTTGGGTTATGTCACTCTTAGTGGCCTCTGGAGTCATCAAGTTACCATTCAGCACCCCTTTTCTTGATGACCTGCTCCTGTGATCAGAGTCTGGTTGCTTTTTGCAGATTGAATGGTGGGCAATTATAGAACAATACTGTTATTTGTACAAATTATTTTTGCACTCTAACTGTAGACACTCTCACAATCTTTGTCTATATTTTCTTTCTCTCAAAGATTTTCTCTATCTGCTTGTAAGCAGCAAACATTACTCTTATAGAAAGTCTTGACTCTTGAGTACCACCCCGTGCATATAATAATATTTGTAGTATAAATATCACCTGTTCCTACTTCCAAGAGTCCAACTCTTCTTAAGCCTCTAAATCAATGATATAGATGTTTCTGTGAGATCGTATTGATCTACAGACACATGTGGTGCCCATTAGGTCAGGTAACTGTATATTTGTTGTATAGCAAATATAACTGTCCCAACATTTTGATTGATCTTCCTGTCTTAATGCATATCTACCCTAGCATAAAAAAAAATGTTGTTATTTTAAGGGATTAGTGCATAAAGTGCATATTATCATTAAATTTTTCGAGCTTCACATGTTAAAGTATAAAACTGAATTATAATAATATATTGTGCACATACTAAACTTTTCCCTATTATTAGTGGGTAATTATTCTTGTTATTGTTAATAAATTGTAGGACTGGAGCGTGTGGTTTCGATGCCCTCAACCCCTTTCCCAGTAGCCCCTCCTCCCTGTAGACCAAAAGAGAAAAAAAGATTGAAGCTAGTAATGTTTAGCTCATTAAATGCAAAAATCTAAAAGCTTTTGTGTAATTCGTATATCTACACAGAAAACTGATTGACTCAGATTTTTTGTTTAAAAAAATAGAATGAAATTCTAGACTGGGTCTTCACGTTGACTCTCTAGTCTGGATTGCTGTCACATTTTTTCTTTTACAAGGGAATCTTGCCTGCCTTGGCTGGCCTTTTAGTGATATTTTTCTGTTAGTTTATACGCTGAAATTAATCATATTTTACGTTGAACTAAATGTGTTTCCCGGTAGTGGTATAACAATGACATATGCACACACGTAAGACACCCAGCAGTTTAAACTTAGATCTATTCAACGTTTGTGGATTTTGTTAGGCCATTTAGATAACCTACCTGGCTAACTGGTCAAACAGTTGACTTTTTTTAAGTTACTCCACTCTGTAGACTAGTAGTGGTTTAAGCTGAGTTAAGCTCATGGAGAACCACTGGATGAAACAGTGAAGCTGTTGAGTGATTTTGAGAGGGTTGATGGGGATAATGATGTTTGTAGGTGGGAGCTTACGCTCCACTCACACGTGAGAATAAAAAAAAAATATAGAGTGAAAAAATAAAGAAAAAATGTAAGAGTGCTTGCTATCAGTATAAAATGAGGATAATGATGTCTGCAGGTCTTCTATGTGTATATTTTTAAAGATATAAATTTTATATAATTTAATTTTTTTTCTTTTAACTTTTTTATACATACATATATATATATATATATAATATGTTCATATACATATCATTTTCTCTAACAATACAAGATTACATTAGAAAAAGTTAAATTGGTAAGTATTTTCTCACCAAGAAAAGTGATGCATTAATTGGAGAAAGAATGTCATTTATTGTTTTGAAACAAAAAACTTGAATAATAATAAAAAATTTATTTAACTTTTAGATTATATGTATAGTTTGAAAAATCTTACTTTACTTTTAGGTTGGAGGTAGCATAATTAAGATTTTGACACTTATAATTTTTTTAATTTTTAATTTAAATAATTTTGTTATAATTTAATATATAAATTTTATTAACTGGGATTGGGTTTAGGGATAGAGAGCACCATACTTCAATTCCTTGACAGCTAATCATGTTATGATTGCTGAGTCAGGCCAACACATTATTACTTTTCCTTTTCTTTAACTAATTGAGTTTAATATGCTAATTTTATTGACTTTAGCAGTAATTAACAAGTAAAATATGATTCTTTTATTAAAAAAAATTAAAATTTGACGTGCCAGTAAATCTGGACATAATTATAATAATAAATAACAATGATGACTGGATCCCCAAAAATTAAGAAGTTGAAAAGTGATGATGACGCACAGCGAAGGAGGGGTCCGCCAAAAGACAAGAAGGTTGGAATTCTTCCCCCAAATGAAAAGAAAATTACGCTAATGAAATAGCAGCGATTCATTCCACACCACAACCCCTCTTTGATCAAGTTCTTCTCTTTCTCTCTCCTCCTCTGGAATCGATCGCACCCCATCCCTCAGGCGAGAGAGAAAGGGAGAGAAACTCAAGGGCTGTATACCACTTGGATAGTTTGTGTGGGTGAGAGAGATCTCTGCGCTGAAAGTGTGGAAATGGGTACGCTTCAGACTTGGAGACGAGCTTATGGTGCCCTCAAAGACACCACCAAAGTGGGTCTTGCCCATGTCAACAGCGATTACGCGGTATTATATTTCAGTCTTCTTTCATGTTCTAAAGATAGATTGTTTGGATGCCAAGAAATTTTCATTTGATTCGATTTTATTTTCATCATTCTTACATTCTTTTTGCAAATTTTCCATGTGGGTATGGTTTGGTATGGTTTGATTGATTCCTATTATTAGGATTTGGACGTTGCAATAGTCAAAGCTACGAACCACGTCGAGTGTCCCCCCAAAGAGAGACACCTAAGAAGTGAGTAATTTATATTTGTGGATCCAAATTGATCTTCTGAGATTTTGTTTTTATGCGCAAAGAATGAGTTATTTGCATTTTCTTTTTTGTGGTTTTCGATGTAGAAATTCTACTTGCCACGTCTGCTATTCGACCTAGAGCTGATGTTGCTTACTGCATTCATGCGCTTGCCCGTAGATTGGCCAAGACACGTAATTGGACGGTATTAACATTTGCTATTGGATTCAGATAATGTTGACTAGAACGTACAATTATGTTTAGTTTGATCCATTTTCTTTGACGTGGATTTGTCTTCTTCCCTAATGGACTGGGGATGGATTATTGACATGTCTAAATTATGTACATTAGACCTATCTTACATAATCTAGATGTGGTTTGCTACTATCAGATTCAACAACATTGCCTATTAAAAATGTGGAAGTGAGATTGTTAAATGAATGTGAACCTAATGTATTTTCTACTTATTGGTGAAGGGTTTGTAAGCTTTGCTGTTTGGTTTTGATTATCATGTCTGCTTACTTTTCAACTTAATAGAAATGCAAATTTGTGATATACTAATAACTTGTAAGAACTATGGCAAAAAAGGTCACTTGTGAGAACGTTAAACTCTATGGCTGTTAAGTGAAGTCTTGAAATTGCTTCGGTACTTAGAGAGCTTCCTTGTATTGGTTGAGTCATTGACTCATTGTATAGACAGCTTCATTTTAAACCTCTAGAATTCAGGTTTTCTTGGATACTGCCCCCCCGGCCCCCCTTTTTTCCTTAATGTTAGGTTTGCTGTTACTTTATTGGGATTCCTGATTCTCGCCTGGTTAGGAGAGTATTTTGCCAGTGCTGTTCATAGCATTCAATTTTCTTGGTACTCTCAAATAGGAGTTATAGCTTTTAAAAAATTTAGGCTTACAGATTGTAGATCTTCTCTGTTTTTTTGGTACATAATGGCACAGAGGATTAAACCGAAGACATGTTGCAAGACTACCCAAACCCCTCACCATTACACCTCACCTTGTGTAGTTTTTCTCTATTAATATCTTCTGAGGGGACTCAAACGAAGAAATTTTACTGAAGAAAATAGAGTATAAGATATCCTCTTAAGGTAGAAAAGCTGTAACAAGTAACAAAAGGGAAAAGAAAAGAAGAAGCTCTCTATTCCTCTAGCCTCTAGATGGTTATTAGGGACACCCCTTAAAACGATTAGAGCACAATAATGAGACATGAATACAAGAAAAACTAGTTGCAGCCATAGCTCACATAATATACCAGGCTTATAGATTTCAGTTATTCTCTTTTCCCCCCTTTCATATCCTCTGAGGGGACTTTTCTTTTTCTTTTTTTTTTTTTAAGTGGTACAGAAGAATTTTCTCTCAAACAAAGAGAGAAGTATACAAAACAGAGGATAAGATATTTTATGAAGAGAGCAAGATAGAGAATGAGAAGACAAAAAGTAAAAAACAGGAGTGACTTACTGAGGCTTTGGATCCCTTGAAATTTTCCTTAGGGACATGCACCTAAAACGACCAATATGTAGCAGCCATAAAGAGCTAAGAAGACTATCTGTTCCTACAGATGCTGAAGAAGTAAACATCTTTGATAAAAAAAATCCTGTTCTTCCTCTTTAACAAAGTACACAAAACCCCTGCATTCATTGTATCATATGTTGTTAAAAACTTTGTTCACTTCTTACTTCAAAATCATTTAAAATAAATTTTTAGAGATTGCCAACAAATTAACTGATGACACTTACATCTTGCCAAATCTTAGAAATGTTATTTCAAATATTTAAAGCTTCTATTCAGTGTAGAAACAAGTGACTACTTGTCTTGGAACTTCTGAGGCATTATAGGTGAATGTATCAATAATTTGCATTTGCCATTGCTCTATATTAGCTTTTATCTTTTTACCAAATCAACCGAGGCATGGATGAATTTTTAACTTACATACTTGTTGAAAAGGTTTAGTTTAACCTTAGCTGTTAACAGTTATGAATGGAAAGAAGAAAGGGAGGGGGGGGGGGGGGGCTTAGCTATTGTTATTATTAACTAAAATTTGTTACTTTGATTGGATGTTCAGTTCTTACATAATATCTTGCAACTATTGGTTTTAAAGTCAAAGAAATGCATATATAATTTTTAGGATTTGGCTCCTCTAAAGTGCAGAGTGCACTTTATGAGCGTGTAAAGTACAGATGGGTAGCCATTGATAAGAAATAAAGGGAGTTGGTTATCTTTAATTTAAAATACAGTTGGTTGTAACAGCAATCTAAACTGTTGATTTTTCAGCACTAGTTATGCACCTTGCACTTTACTATGTGAAGTGCACCTTGCACTTGAGAGGATCTTTTTCCAGTATTATCTACATGATGCATATATGACTGGATCATGTGTTTGTAGATTCTACAAATGGAATATCTATCAATTTGAGAACCCAGTGAAAGAAAATACTTAAGAAGATATCTTGAAGGTAGCTTAAAACTGTAATCTGTAGATGTAACTACTCTGGTGCTGACGGAGAGTGGAGAGAATTCATATACAATTAATAAAGAAGAGAGGGGGAGGAAAATGTTGTCTCATTTTTCAATTATATTGTATGCCAAAAGAAATTGACATGCGGAAGAAGGCCATAATGTTTCCTGTTGAAGGATAAATTTTCTTACCTCTAAATAATTCCATGTACACTTAGTTCCTACGTACTTGAGTACACCTTTTGGTGACTTCCTTTGCCTCCCAAAATGAGGAATCTGTTTTCTTTTTATTGTCTTAGCTCTCTTTCTATCTGGTAAACCTTAAACTCAGTTGAATTTCGTATCAGATGTAAACCTTTCCACTGTTGATAGTATTTGCTGTTGAAATTTTGAATTCTTGATATTATGTAACTGAATATCTAGTAGTAATCGTATTGTTCCTTAGGTTTTGCTGTCTGTGGATTATTGAAGTTCATGTAAAGGTTTTATATGTGGTCCTCTGCAATGTCTTTTTTATAAATATCAATTTTAACTTTTGTTTTTCTCTGGCTGGTAAATTTCTAGTGGTTGTATACTTTTATGTTTCACTTCCCCTTGTTTTGTTCACAGGTGGCATTGAAAACACTGGTAGTCATCCACAGGTTATTGAGGGAGGGTGATCCAACTTTTAGGGAAGAACTTCTAAATTTCTCACAGAGGGGGCGCATTCTCCAACTTTCTAATTTCAAAGATGATTCTAGCCCAATAGGTTATCTAAAAACCTTATTATATTTTTTTTTTTCTTTTTGACAATACATTTGGCTTTAGTTAGAGGCTTTTAAATTTTGACAGGTTTTTATACATTAATGATTAATGATATTGATTAGATATTTAATTTAATAATTTAATTTGAGTATTTTTTTTTTTTGACTATATGATTTCATTTGCTTGCAGCTTGGGATTGCTCTGCCTGGGTACGTACTTATGCATTGTTTTTGGAAGAAAGGCTTGAATGTTTTCGGATTTTGAAGTATGATATTGAGGCTGAGCGTCTACCTAAGCCTTCCCAAGGGCAGGAGAAGGTAATATCATATGAAACAGTGTATATATATATATATATATATATATATATATATATATATATATATATATATATATATATATACTCTTTTGTGATAACAAGTTTGTGTCTGTCGCATCAATGTGATTGTCTGATAAAAACTGAAGAGTATATATATGAAAAATGAAAAGTTTTTGAACAAGGCTGCCTTTGTATTTGTATATGTCTTGAGACATTATTTTGGTTGTGGGACATGTTCTGAGACCTGTATGGGTGTTGTTTTTAACTTTTCATTATTACATATTAGTTACTGTGTATAGTTGGCATCGTAGGTTGTTGCTTACTGGCCAGACTTTTAGATTTCTGTCAATTTATATGTAGGTAAGAGAGACTTTCTTAAACTTAGGACAAGATGCCCATCTGAAATGATAGTGATTCATTATACACTGATTCTCTGAATGTCATATGTCCTTATATTTGCTGTACTTTAATTCTTGGTTTGGTTCATAAAACCCCTAAACCACTGAAGCCTTAAACCCCCAAAGTATGAATTGAACCCTGGCTCATCCTTGGATTTTGGTGGAATAATTGTTTAAGAGGAAGGAGAAAATCGGAAGCAAAGGACTAGATAGGGCCATAGAGTAGGTTTCCACCTCCGTGGACAGAAATCTGGCCTGGAATTGAAGGAAAACACCTATAAATTTATGGTAGTGAATTTGAGAATTATAGGACATGGAATACTTGAATATTTGTTTCTAACAAATAAGGAAAAACCTATTTTTGTAAACCTTTAGGCTTTAGCAAAGACTGGACTTTTATGTGACTTAACTAATGCCATTTTACTTAACAGTTGGACTATTTTTCAGTGCATATAATGCTTATAATGGGATTACTTGTCTAAGCTTCGTTAAATAGATAGTAGGTTGACTTATTTACTAGATAGAGCCAGAAATTAGTAAGGATCTAAATGTCTTTATGGTCTATTCCTCTCTCTTGTGTGGAACTCATCTCTGATGACAAGTGAAAAGCTTTGGTATGATGAAGAGTTCTGCATTCTGACATTAAGAGTTAGCAGCTGTGATCTAAGTTCTCTCCGATGGCTTTACTTTCCATTTTGGCAAGGAAGTTCTTACAATTCCACGCCTTGTTGAGGCAGCCTGCTCGTAAATTGTATCTTTGATGACCTCACTTGCCTTTGACAAGCCCAGAAGTAGTCTGATCTGCTCTTTAATTGTATGTTCAATGGATTTATAATAAGGGATTAGACCCTATGGAATAAATATATAGCTGATGATAAGCTCTTGTGGAAGGTTTATTGAAGCTGGGCTTCTAAAACATTTAATCAACTTCTATGGCTTAGCTTTTCTGGAGTGAAGCTTCTGTAATGCACCTTTTGGGAAATATTCAGGCCTAAGCAATTTTCTGATGACACTTGTACTCTGGGTTACTCATAGCATTTTCTTTTGAAAATTTTCTTCAAGATTATGAATGTGTCTGGCAAAATACGTAGCTTTTTGGCTTGATCTGGTAATTGTTTAAGAATCTTATGAAATTTTCAATTCTAATGTTGATACCACATGCCTCTATTATATGCATAACTACATATTCTTTAACTTGTATTTTTTTTGTAATTTAAGGGTAATACTAAATTTTGTATTTAATTAAAGATCTCTACCATATTGCTGATGACAGTGATAAATTATGAATAAGGAAGCAATGAAATAGGAATTTGCAAGGGTTGGGGTTCAAGTAACATGATATTACTAGTTTCTTATTCAGATTACTTTTGATGATTGAAGGAAACTTCTTCTAGGTCAGAGCAGTTGTTAAAGGCCTAGGATGTAGAGAACTCCTCATTTAAGCAACTATAATATGGTTATTGCAATAGATTCATAGTAACTGGAATTTTTATTTGGCCAGGCATGACTATGACATTTTGTCTTTTAATTCTATGAAATATGTTTAAAACTTGAAATTTCATCAGTTACCAGGTAGACTTTTGAGAAAAGATAGGTTTGTAAGTGTTGTAAAAAGATGGAATGATATGGGCGGCAGAACTTAAACATAGTTATTATGTTCTTTGTTGAATTATTTTCATTATTGTTTTATTGTGATGTCTATAATTTCTATTTAAATCGCTTTTTATTGTTGTAATTAATTTCTCAATGTTTGGATATTGTGTGGGTATATAATTTCTCTTATGAAGTGTATGATTTTTGAAACACCTGTAGCACTTTTCTTTTCTATTAATTTTCTATTTTGAAAATTTTTTCTTGATCATTTGTTTTCTAAGCAGGGGTACAGCAGGACTAGGGATTTGGATAGTGAGGAGCTGTTGGAGCAGTTGCCGGCGTTGCAGCAGCTGCTCTATCGACTTATTGGATGCCGGGTAACCTTGTTGAACTTGTGAATATTCAATGTCTTTTTCTTTATTTTTTATTGTTAATTTTTAGTTTTTCTAGTTTGCCCTGCAAATCAACTTGGTTATAAATAATAGTGTGCAATTTCATTTTGGAATCATAATGTGTGTTTTTTGGTTTAGAATTATCTGCTCAAATATTACAAAATAATTTTATGCTTGCAATTGCAACTTTACAGCCGGAAGGAGCAGCTGTTAGCAATTATGTGATACAATATGCCCTGGCTCTGGTATGTCCTGAGTGTCTAACCCACTTTTTTTTGGAAGTTATTCATTCAGAAAATACTGTGGTGAGAAGCTTTTAGGTTGTGTAGACAAATACATTATAGAATCTGATTATGATAGATTTATTACCTGTGTCCATTTAGTAATAGGGAAGTAGGGGGGACTTAGGGAACAGGACTCTTTGGTTGACCACATACTTATTTATTAATCTACTATTATTTTAATTTCTCTTAAAGAAAAGATGAACTGTTCATTTTTAAAACTTCTCCCTTTATTTCTATTCATGTTGATTACAACAACGAAAACGTAAACAACCAGGCTCAGAAACTTAGCTTTAAAGGGAATTGTTGTCAAACACAATTTTGACTAGAACCAAGTAGTCGTGTCTCTTCCATTTATGATGGGCCTGCAAACATTCTTTATGTTAGTTCCTTGGCAATGTTGGAATCAAGTTTCAATCATCTGCATCTAATACGTTGCCTTAAGAAAGGGTCAGTAGTTATGGTGACAATATGTTCGCAATGGTCAATAGGTTGAAACTCTTGATCACACTCCTGGCTAGTTAGGTTTCATAAACTTTCCTTTTTTCCCCTGTAAGATTTGTAATTATTTTTTTGTGGGCATTTATTTCTCAAATTTGTGAGAAGAGATTGATGTTTTTGTATTTGGTATTGATCTGGTTTTTGTTGCATTTTAGGTGCTGAAAGAAAGCTTTAAGATTTATTGTGCTATTAATGATGGAATTATCAATCTTGTTGATAAGGTAAACTGGCATATGAATTGTGATTATTCTTGCAATAAGTATCAAGTTTCAGTAAAAGATTTGTGATATTGGAATGTGATATTTTTTGATTTCTGTGTAGTTTTTTGAGATGCCCAGACATGAAGCTATTACAGCCCTTGATGTCTATAAACGTGCTGGTCAGCAGGTGATAATTTGCATTGATGTTTTATTGAACGTTTTACAAATTGTATTTTTTTGGGCAGACAACTAGGCTTTTGCAACTTAGTTTCAAGATCCTTGTACTGAAAAACCTAAATTGATACAGGCAGGAAGTCTTTCTGATTTCTATGAAGTTTGCAAAGGGTTGGAACTTGCTAGGAATTTTCAGTTTCCTGTCTTGAGAGAGGTATTTCTCTGTTATTGCAGTGATTCCGTGCTCTGTTTTAGCAGTTCTACTTGTTATATATTCCCATTGTTCACATTTTTTACCCTTTCAGCCTCCACAATCTTTTCTTACAACCATGGACGAGTACATTAGGGAGGCACCACGAGTGGTCACAGTTCCAAGCGAGCCATTGGTTAGTTCATTTTTTATGTTTTAAGAGAGCATGATTGCAATGTTGTTTGAACTTATAGTCTAATAGTAGGACTGCCAATTGTGTGTGTATACGATTGTGTTCGTTATGTTTTCTCATTTGACAGAAACTGGACATTGTATTATTTTCCTCAAAATTGTAGCCCTTTTTTTTATTTTAATTCCAAGAGAAGTAATGTCTTGTTCTATATCAACAGCTTCAGTTGACATACAGACCAGAAGAAGAAGAAGCTCCTACAATTGAAGAGTCTAAATTATCTGTTGAAGAACAGGAGCCATCAGTGCCTGTTGATAATGTTGTTGTCTCCAATTCTGAGCCTGCTCCTCCTTCCCCTCCTCCATCTCAAAACAATTTTCAAACTGGGGATTTACTGGTAAGTTTTTTGGTCCTAAGTTCGGTTATCTCAACTCATGTTTTTCTAGAATTTTCCTTATCCTTTTCCTGGTTGCAGGGCTTGGTTGACACTACACCTAATGCATCATCAATAGAGGAAAGAAATGCTCTGGCCCTAGCCATAGTGCCCACTGAAAGCGGTGAGATTTTTTTATTGGTTTTGATTCTGTATTTTAATAAAAATTTATTTCATAGGAAGGTCTGGTGGATTTGTTTTGTTCACCTAAAAAATGTGACTGTTATGTGGATATAGGCACTACGTCAGCTTTTGACTCAAGTGCTGCTCAAACAAAAGATTTTGATCCAACTGGTTGGGAACTTGCACTTGTCACCACTCCAAGTAACAATATCTCTTCAGTTAATGAGAGACAATTGGTAGGTCCTTCATGTGTCTCTGCTGCTGGATTGAGAATAGCACATATCTTCCTTGCTTCAGCTGTGAGCTGTGTCTAACATTTTCTGGTATGGAATGTCAGGCCGGTGGGTTGGACTCTCTAACTCTTAACAGTTTATACGATGAAGGAGCATATAGATCTGCACAGCAGCCAGTATATGGAGCACCAGCCCCAAATCCGTTTGAAGTGCAAGATCCATTTGCTTTATCAAACAGCATCGCTGCCCCGCCCTCAGTCCAGATGGCAGCAATGGCTCAACAGCAAGCAAATCCATTTGGTCCTTACCAACCTTATCAGCCACAGCCTCAGCAGCAGCATATTCTGATGAGCCCAGCAAATCCCTTTGGAGAAGTAGGATATGGGGCGTTTCCTGTGAATCACGTTTCTCACTCACAAAATAACAACCCATTTGGAAGCACAGGCTTGTTATAAGAACACTTTGTTGGATATGTATATTTAATGAATGAAGTTGGTTTTGGTGGATTGAGAAGTGAGCAAAGTGTAATATGGGGCATTTATTTGTTGTTAGATCGTTTCTGGAATGGAGATGTTTGACTCGTAAAATTGAGATAATACAAAATGTAGTAATCATTTTTACAATACGCGGAATGCTCTTATCTCTGGTACCTGGTGATTATAGATAAAATTGCGCACTTGTATAACATCATATAGATAACTGCTGCTTGGGAAACTTGAAGTCCGAAATCCCACCTTGGGGAACAATAACTGAAAATTTGGGATGGAGCAGCCTAGTTGCAGATGTAATGTTGGTCACGTTAAAGCATTATCATTGGTTCTTTTGATTTTGATAATTCCTGCCCCTGTACATGTCGGGCAGTTGGTGGGTAATGACATTTGTAGATATCTTAAAGCTTTTTGCTCTTCATAATCTTTGAATTTGAGTCTAAAACGTCGTGTATATTAAATAGTTTGTGGTTACTCTTGCCACCAAAATCAAATGTCGGCGTTAGTCATTGTAATCTCATTGCTATCTGGGTTTAATTCCATTCTTTGTTATTGGATGTCTTCGAAGAGACTACTTAATTCCATTCTGATCAAATGTCTCCTATCTTCTTGGATATGGAAGATTTGATGACGCCTACCAACGAACTAACGTGAATGCTATTCTTTGGTTAGGGGTGTAGTAACAAATTTAGTAAGGAATCTGTCACTTTTAGTTGGTTAAATAGAAAAGTTGAAGTGAGGAGAGTCGTGCATATTGTACCAGCACAGTTGTGTCTATCTATCTCGATTTTAAATGAATAATCAATCGAGAGGATTTGGATCTCTATTATAGTTGCTAATGATCGCATGCGCATCAAAAAGCAAAAAGAAAGTATTACCCAAGCTCAATGATCAAGCACTTGAAGCATGCCTGTGGCTTTGGCCTAACATGTACCTGAGCACATGAACATCCATGAGTATTTTCTGGTACGGTGCAAGTTACTTTCAGGACAATAGTTACCTCTAATGTGCCCTTGCATCTGTGCACGTGTCAATTTGGGAGGTAAGGCAGAAATTCCCCCCCGAGAGAGAGAGAGAGAGAGAGAGAGATTTTTAAAGATAAAAGAGAGCAGGCAGAAAGGGAGGCAACAAGGAGAAAGCATTGTTTGAACCAAAAAAAAAAAAAAAAAGAGAAAGCATGGTAAGGGGGAGGGTGAAGAAGGGGCAAAAAAGCAAGGGAACAGGGAATTGGTTGTCCCACATGTTCTAGCTCTTTCAAGTGATCATCATTAGTATCGCATCCCTCTATTTTAATTTTAATTTGTTATTTGGATGCTTTTTTTTTTTTGGTTAAAGTTTGTTAATTTTTGTTGGTTTGTATAGAAAGAGGACCCATGAGCGGTATCCTATAATTAGCGCCACCTCTCTCACGATTCTTACTTTCTTTTATTCTATAATATATATTTTTAATTTGGATCATAACAGAATCCTAAGCTTAAATATAAAACAAAAGAAAAAGCCAATATTCTTACCGTACGGTTTGCTTCCCTAATGATGAAAAAGGAAGAGCTTGGAATCTTGCAAATGCTCTAGTATAAGGATCACTTTTTAGTCTCGACAACATTAGAAGTATACGGGTAATTACTTCCACACAATGCTTCCTACTCTTGGTACGCAAAATAGTGCAAATTAGACTAAACTATTTTTTTAGTCTCTCAAAAATATGTCATTAATTTTGTTTGTCAAAGCTTTTGTATCAATTTAGTCATCTAAAGATTTAATTTGTATCAATCTATTTCCTTGATTTGCTTTCTATTAACTAAGAGTTGATGTGTAATTTTATATTGATATGGTGTTAATGTATGTTGACACATCATCAATATGTACTAACATGATATAATTACTATTATTACTTGTCGACATGGCAAAACATAAACATTTAAAATTAAAACAATGTCTAAACACTAAATTTAAAACTTGAAATTCTAAAAGCCCATACTCTAAATTATAAAACTTGAAATTCTTAAATTTTAAAACTCTTAACCTAAAAATTTTTAAATTCTAAATTCTAAACTTTAAATTAAAAAAATCCTAAAATCTTAAAACTTAAACCTTAAAATCTTTAACCTTAACCCTAAAATCATAAACACAAAAATCCTAAACCCTAAATCATAAATCCCAAATTCTAAACTAAAAATCCTAGATCTTAAACCTTAAAACTCTAAACCCTAAATCCTTGAACTATAAACCCTAAAATCCTAAAACCTTAACCCTAACCTTAAGGCCTTTAACCAAAAATCTCTAATTCCGAAACTCTTAACCTTAAATCTTAAACTCCAAATTCTAAACTTTAAACCCTAAAATTATAAAATCCTAAACCTTGAAATCCTTAACTCTAACCCTAAATCATAAATCATAGATTCAAAACTTAAAATCCTAAATCTTAAAACCTTAAAATCCTTAACCCTATCATAAAACCCTAAACCCTAACTTTTGAAATATAAGCCCAAAATCCTAAACCCTAAAATCCCACAGCCCTAAGGTTTAGGTTTTTAGATTATAGGGTTTAGGGTTTAAGAATTTTAGCATGAGGGTTAAGGGTTTTTAGGGTTTGGGATTATAGGATCTTAGGGTTTAGGGTTTATGATTTTTTGAGTTAGAAGTTTTAAGGGTTTATGGTTTTAACTTTATATTTGGGGCTTAAGATTTTATAGTTTTAGGTTTTAAGATTTTAAGTTTAGGTTTAGGTTTTTAGGGCTAGGGTTAAGGGTTTTAAAGTTTAGGGGTTCAAGATTTAGGGTTTCAAGAGTTAGGTTTTAAGATTTAAAGTTTAGAATTTAGGATTTAGGATCTTAGGGTTTAAGGATTTAAGGGTGTTAAATTTAAAAGTTAGGATTTAGGATCTTAGGGTTGGGTTTTGGGATTTTAGAGTTACAATTAAGGATTTTAGGTTTAGGATTTAGGGTTTATGAATTTTGGGACTAAGGGTTTCAAGTTTAGAATTAGATATTTAAGATTTAGAATTTAGAGTTTTGAGGTCAGAATTTAGGATTTAAATTTAAAGTGTTATGGTTTAGGGTGCAAAGTTTTAGGGTTAAGTGTTTTAACTTTAAGGTTTAGACATTTCTTAATTTCAAATATTTATATTTTGCCATGCTAATAAGTGTAAAAATGCCACATTAGCACTTATGAGTGACATGTCACCGCATTTCAACAGATAAAAACACATTTGTCAGTGTTCAGTTAATGGAAGGTAACTGAAAATACTAGATTAATAGAAATTAAATTAGATGACTAAATTGATAAAAAAAAAAAATTGGTAGAAAAAATTGATACTTGACTTATTTTTTGGAGACTTAAAAACTAGTTTTCTCTACAAAATTATTGGATCGTAGAGACTAGGTGATTATATGGAAGATTTTTAACGTAAGAAATAGTAATATAAGGTGTACGAAAATGCGTTTTACACGAAATAAAACACACGGTAAGGAATATGTTTTATTTCGTCTATGATCAAATTTCGTCTCCTAGGTGTGTGCTTAATTTTGTCTGAACAAACGGACTCATAAGGAGTATGGCTCGTTTTGCAGAGGCCTGAATGTGGCTGTATCAATGGGTCTGTGGTTGTTACAAATATGCTTGAAGCTGTTGCATTTCTCAATAGAATTAATGGTCAAAACTCATCGAAAGGATAAGAAACGCAGAATGGAAAAGACGATACGTGAAAAAGGCTTTCAAGTGAGAAATTTCCTGTAACTTTTACTTATTATGAGGCTGCAAATATATATATATATATATATATATATATATATATCTGTTTTGTATAATGATACCTTGGATCTCCAACTATCTGGAGTATGTGCTTATAAGATCACTAATATGCCCGATCCCTAAAACAAAACCATTTAATGTTTTTGTGTATGGTATGACATTTAACTGTTAGAAAAGAAAAAGGATGCAATAGTTGACTGAGAAAAGTTGGCAAAACTTCTTTCCCAGACTTGTCAGGTATCTGCATGTTTTTGAGAGGATCAGATGCCTTAAAATTGACGGGATTCTATGCCTCATAGTAACAGGAATCTTCAATAAAGACAAAGATGGAATTTTGGATGCATGTCTAACAAACATAGACATTTTATCTAGGTATCTAAAATACTAGAGAATCCAAGAGACCTGGATGGAAATAACAGTAACATCTCATTATTTATGAATATTTGTACTTTATCTTATCTACTATACGTCGAGCGTGGAGAGTGTGTGAAATTAACTAAAAAAGGATTGAGAATCTCTTAAGTGAGAAGTATATTATACAGTATAAAGTATAAATAAATAATTATTAGTGAAAAAATTAACAATATAAATTATCTTAAATTCATGAAATATCATTTGCTTGCTTGATTTTATAATAATAATTATTATTAATTTTCAAATAATTAGTCATTTACTTATATTTTATTTTATAAAATATACTTCTCACTTTAGAGGATTCAAATTACTAAACAATATTAACAAATTAATTTACATATTAACTTTCCATATTTTTGTAAGAAAGACCCTTCCAGAAAACAAGAAATTTAAGGAAATACATGGAAAGACCTATTTTCTTTCAATAATGCTATCGTTTGTCACAGTTAGCGGCCCTTGTATATATAAACTTAATAAGGCAGCTAACCAATATATTACAATATTAATTTATACCTTAATTGTTGTTCGTTTCAGATCTCATAAAAAGTATTAAGTACAATATTTATTTTATGTTGACATTAGCCTTTCAATTTCCTCGGTAATTGCTAATTCAAAGTTTCCAAATTTATTATCCACAATGAAATTGTTTTAGATTATTTGACCAATATGTCAAATATTACCAAATTGTGGCCAATTTTTTCTCCCAAATTAATGACATACAAACACCTTGTTGCAAATAGTCTTGAAGACTTCATTAATACACTTCTAATTAATGTAGGAAGAGAACGGTGTGTGAATTATCTGTAGGAATTCTTCATTTCGTTTCATATCCTAAAACTCTAAATATTAAAATTTTAGATTCTAAATCATAAGTCTCAAATTCTAATCTTAAACCTTAAACTTTAAAATCTTAAAATCATAAAACTTTTAACCCTAAACTCCAAATTGAAAAACCCTAAAATTCTAAAATCTTAACCCTAGCCTTAAACCCTTAAACCAAAAATCTCTAAATTCAAAACTCCTAAACCCTAAATCTAAACCTTGAAATTCTTAATTTTAAGCCCTAAATTTTAAAATCCTTAACTCTAACCTAAACCCCAAACCTTAACCTTAATATCATAAACCCTAAAACCTAAACTCAAAACTATAAATCCTAAAACCATAAAACCCTAGAATTCTTAATTCTAGCCATAAAATCCTAAACCCTAACCTTTAAAATATAAGCCCAAAGTCCTAAACCCTAAACCCCTAAGGTTCAAGCTTTTGGATTTTAGGTTAGGGTTAAGGGTTTTAGGATTTGAGATTTAGGGTTAAGGTTTAGGGTTTTAGGATTAGTGTTAAGGGTTTGAGATTATAGAGTCTTAGAGCTTAGGGTTTCAAGTTTAGAGTTTAGGATTTGGGGTTTACATTTTAAGGCTTAAAGTTTTAGGGTTTAGGATTTTTATAGTTAGGGGTGCTAGGGTTAGGGTTAAGGGTCTTAGGGAGGGTTTATGGTATCAAGTTTAGGATTTGGGGTTTAAGATTTTAGAGTTTCATTATTTTAAGGGCTTGGGGTTTTAAGGGTTAGGTTTTAGGGTTTAAAGTTTAGAATTAGGATTTAGAGTTTAAGGATGTTTGAGTTAAGAATTTTTTGGGTTTCAAGTTTAATATTTAGGATTTAGGGTTTTAAAGCTAGGATTTAAGGTTTAGAGTTAGGGTTAAGGTTTTAAGTTTAGAATTTAGGGTTTATGAATTTTGAGGTTAAGGATTTCAAGTTTAAAATCTAAAATTTAGGATTTAGGGTTTAGAATTTTTAAGCTTAAAGCTTAAAGTTTTACAGTTTAAGATATAATATTCTAGGGTTTAGGGTTTCAATTTCAAGGTTTAGACTTTTTTAATTTTAAATATTTATATTCTACTATGTCAACAAGTAAAAAAGATGTCATGTGAGCACATATGAGTGACACGCCATTGCCACATCAACATATAACGATACACGTGTTAGTATTCAATCAAAGGAAGGCAAACACAAGAATTAGATTAATACAAATTAAACCTTTAGATAATTAAATTGATGCAAAAATCTTTGCTAGACAAATTTGATAATCAACTTATCTTGCTGGGATAAAATGGTAGTTTTCTGTACAAAATTATTGGGTCACAAACACTAAGTGATCGTGTGGAAGATTTTTAAGGTAAGAAATCATAATATAAGGAGTACGAAAATGCTTTTTACACGAAATAAAACACGGGGAAAGGAGTATGTTTTTTTCGTCTATGATCAAATTTTGTCTCTTAGGCGCGTGCTTAATTTCGTCTGAATAAACGGACTCATAAGGAGTATGGTATCACTGGTTGTTAGAAATGTACATGAAGTTGTTGCATTTCTCATTAACATTGACCGTCAAAACTCATCAAAAGGATAAGAATCGCAAGGGAAAAAGGCGATATGTGAAAAAGCCTTTCAGGTGAGAAATTTCCTTTAACATTTACTTATTATGGATTTAAATTTTTGGATTTTCTTTTTATTCAAATTGATATTTTTTATAATTTAATGTGAAATTTTATTTTTTTTTTCTCACTACTTTTTTTTTGAATTCTGTATTTACCTCTTATTAGCTCTCTCCTATTTAAGGTAAGAAATCCCAATTCTACTTATTATAAGGCTGCAAAGAAACATATAAATCTGTTTTGTATAATGTTACATTGGATCTCCAACTATTTGAAGTATATACATATAAGATCACTAAAATGTACGACCACTAAAACATAAGATGTATAAGTATTTTAATGTTTCTGTATGGTATGACATTTGACCGATAGAAAAGAAAAAGGACCCAATCAATTGGAGAAAAACATTTCTCCTCCCGAGTTCCTTTTTTTTTTTTTTTATTCTAACATTGTTAACTGAGAAAACGTTTATAAAATTTCTTTCCCAGACATGTCAGATCTCTGTATGTTTGGAGAGGATCAGATGCCTTAAAATTGATGGGATTCTATGCTTCTTAGTAACAGGAATCTTCAATAAAGATAAAGATGGTATTCTGGATTCGTGTACAACAAACATAGACATTTCCTTTAGGTATCTAAAGTACTAGAGCATCCTAGAAACCTGGATGGTAATGACAGTAACCAAATATCTCAATAACATTACCCCAGTTATTTACAAATGTTCGTACTTGCCTAATCTATATGTAGAGTGTGCGAAACTAACATTATGCTCTAAAACAATTAAGAAATTAAATTATATATATTAACTTTCCATATTTTTGTACGAAAGCCTCTTCCAGCAGACAATAATTTTAGGGAAATATATATATATATATATATATATATATATGGAAAGGCCTATTTTCTTTGAATAATGCTACTATTTGTTATATTTTTTTTTTAAAATTTCTTTGATAAGTAAAAACTAATTTTTTCAAACACAATCAAGATCGTTTGTCAGAGTTAGAGGGCCGTTTATAAATTTAGAAAGGTAGCTTAGCATTTCAACAAAAAAGGAAGAAAGGTAGCTAACCAATACATCATAATTTATTTCACATCTCATAAAACGTATTAAGTACACCATTTAATTTATGTTGACCTTAAGCTTTCAAAGTTTCCAAATTGGTAATTGCTAATTCAAAGTTTCCAAATTTATTATCCACAATGAAATTATTTTAGATAACTCCACCAGTACATCAAAAATTGCCTAGACATGGCCAAGTTTTTCTTCCAAATAAAGTCTTGAAGACTTCATTAATTCTTCTTATAATTAATGTGGAAGAGAATGGCGTTTGAATTATCTGTAGGAATTCATTTCGTTTCAATCTCCAACAAATTTTTTTTAATGAATTTAAAATGCACATCCAAAACAATTAATAATGAGAATTGTCAGTAATCAGGGTAAGTTCATTATACACAGTAAATATATGTGAGAAAATTAAAGCAAAATGTTGGATCTTTTTTAAATATTACAAACATTTCAATACTATTAAAGAATATATAAATCTTTGATTTTTACGTATAATAATATTAAAATTTCTTATAATATAAAAGAAAAGAAAGAAAAGACTAAATATGGAATATGTTCATTGTTTCCGGTTAGTGGTAGCTGTGATTGGTGGTGTGCTTCGCTGTCTTTCTGTCACCAACGCCTTATTGCAGCTGCTTAATTTGTCCATAGAAGCATGTATATGTTTTTCAGTTGAGTGATATTGTTTGTATATATCAATTTTGTTAACAAATTGAACATATTTTTATATTTTTAAATTATTTTTTACTTTTTAAAAAATATATATTTTAGCACGTAGGAAAAGCGTGCTCGTTTAGCACACCCTTTTCTAGTTTTGTTACTTTTTTTTTTCTTGTTATTAGGACGTAATAGATACTTAATTTTAATAAGATTTATTAAATTTTATTTAAAAAATTTAAATTATTAAATTTATTAATATAAAATTTTAACTATGAAAATTAATTAATCTAACAACTTGTATTATTTTAATAAATATTTAATAAATTTTATTTAGTGAGAGAAGATTCTTTTAGATAAGATAGAGTTGGTAATCTAGATTATGACTTACTATTCTTATAAATAGATTTTTATAAAATTTTTATTTAAAATTTTAGATTATTAAATTTATTAAATATTAAACTATAAAACTCAATATGATGAACACATTTCATTTACTTTCTTAGTTTCAAATTAATTGTCATTTTATAATTTTTATTTCTTTTTAATTATCACTTTCTTAAAATTAAGGCCATATTAATTTTATTTTTCAATTTTATATTATTTATCTTATTATTTCTATTAAATACCGAATTAAAAAATATTCTTTTCTTTTTTATATAAAAGATATTTTAATAAAAAATTATTTTCATTTTAATATTTTTTAATTTTTATATATCTTTAAAATTAATAAAATATTTTGGTGGGGAAAACTTTCTTTCTACAAAACTTTTTATTTAAAATCCTAAATGTGCCTGGTTGATTACTGAAATGTTGTGAATATTCAATTATAATAATTTTAATTTAGTTATACTATTTTTATAATTTTATTCTCTTAATATAAAATTTAAATTATTAAATTTATTCAGTTTTATAAAATTAATATATTATACTATTTTATTGTAAAGATGATGTAGTAAATATGCTATACAAATATTAATTTTCTTTTAATTTTCTAAAATCAAATTTAGCGTTAAAATGAAAAACATTTATTAGAAAGAATTGAATACTATAAAATCCCCGTTGTTATTGTTACTACATTCTTTTGTCTCCGAGGATTAGGGCTAAGTTTATTTCCGATGCCCATACTAAAATTTTGAGGACAACTGTTTCTCCCCTACCAAAAAGGGTAAAACTGGCATATAGAAACCCAAACAGTGCTGTTAGCATTGAAGTTTGGACTTCATCCCAATTGAAGTTTGGACCTTTTCCCATTCTTGCCCGGGAACCGAAGAGTTGGACATTCCAACCATCGCCTAAGCTTTAATAGGATATGATATCCTATTTTATCAATTGTCCTGGCTAGAGACCCAGTTTGAAAAAGACATAAAATTCCACTCTTTGTAGGACATTAGGCTTTCCAAGCCACTGCAAATCTTTCCATTAGGATTCCAAATTTAAAAAAATATATATATATATATATATCGCAGGGTTAAAGATAAAAGATAAACAAGATTATCATTGTGTAATTCACAATTAATCCACTACTAAAAACAATTGATATTGTATCAATAAGATGTGTTACAATTGGCAAATAACTATATTCTTTAAAAGACTATCTTAAATTTGATCTAGGTCAATTGCATAAAAATAATTTTATTAAGAGAGATAAATCTATTTTGGTGATTTCTATATTTTGAAAGAGATTAATATCTGACTTTCGATTAAAAAATATTTAGATTCATAAAAAAAAATTGACATTGCAATTTCTAAGATCAATTTATGAGAAAATTTTGTGTAAATATCATTTTTCATCAAATTTCTATGCTTGGAAATAGGTTTAATGGCTATCATTGGAAATTGATCAAAATAGGGTTCATTTATATATGATTAGAGCAATATACTTTCACGTTGTTTTTTGGAGTCTTAGTACACACGTAGGGCGTTTAGAATTTTTTTTTTGGTACAATAATGAAATAAAAACTAAACAGTTACAAGTTTTCAGCTGAATTCAATCTCAACATTTCTTTCATCACGATTTTCTTCACTTCCTTTGGGACTTTCCTCACTCTTTGAACTCGATCCCTGCATTTATACCTGAGCTTTGCCATTTGATCTGCCACTTGATTGCATTGCCTGGGAGTATAATTGGGCTCCACTTGCCAAGGTTTACATAACCATGCACGTATTTCTTCCACTATATCTTCTTTCACCCTATTTAGCTGACAGTAATGCTATTTTTACACTCTTATACCTACACTTTTATCTACAACTCTCATATTTTCTATTCAAATTTTATTTTTTATTTTTTATATTTATTTTTTAATAAATCTACATCTAACCACATCAAAACATAGTTACATGGGTGTAGTTACAGCATTTCCGTTAGCTGATGAAATCCTTTTGCCAGACCAACAGCTTCCGCAGAGTCAGATTCTGTGATTGCTCTTCTTATCCGACTCAACGCAGGGCGTTTAGATGATAACAAAATGTTCCCCCCTCTACTTCACCAATTTGACAATATCACAACCCATAATTAATGTAACAGTACTTTCTTCTTACAAATAAATTTATCAAAATTTTACTTACAAAAATCTAAACTATTAAAATTATTAAATTTTATATAAATTTAGAACCTAACAAATTTAATCGACTGTGGGCCATTTTGTGAGCATTTAGCATTGTGAAACATATTTTTTTTTCATGTAATAATGATTTGAAATTAAAAATTAAAAAGCATATCATACAAGCGTCAATATTTCGTAATTGAACTTACAAAGTGATGCAAAAATTTATGAGAATTTCAAGCTGTATGGTTGAATTGAAAAAATATCTCAGGTTTATTTATGATTACAAAATATCTTGTAAGTTGAAAGAAAATTTTGCTAAATTAATATAAGATTAGTTATATTTTATAATAGTAAATATTATACATTGAAGGGTTAATAAGAACAAAAAAATAAGAGTAATAAAGATAAAAATGTTAAGATAAATGAGTAATTATATAAGAAAAGATATGATTTGAAATAATTATTTTTGAGAAAAAGTTGATGTTATATCTATTGAATAAAAAATGACAAATACTTACTTATAGTGATTTAGACATGTACAAAGGAGACTTTTAGTGAGAAAAATTAATCAAATAATATTTAATTTAATAAAAAAATAAAAAAAGACAATTGAAAAAATAGTTAAAATAAATCTTTTGATAAATAATATACTTAAAAATTAGTTTTTAATAGAATCAATCCCATGTTTTGATCTACGTAACCCATCTCATTTAATGAAATAATGTTTTGTATTATTGTTATTATTATTGCAAATATTATTAATTAGAATAAAGATATTCTCAACAACTTTTATTTTCACAAAAAATCACATTTTTTTATCAGTCATTTGATCAATTAAGTTTTGTGATATAGTTTATAGCATCACTAAATTTAATAATTTAAATTTTATATTATAGAAATTAAATAAAAATCAATTCATAAAAATACCAACACTGTTCTAAGTAAACGGTCAATTTTGAAATCGTCAACAAAGCATTTGTTAGGAGCTAACATACATGTGGCACATAATATTAGACTATTTTTATGATGTTTGTGGGCCAATTTAACCTTATCTTTTCAATAAAATATGTAACACAGTTTTTGCTTTTCAGGAATAATTTGGATTACAAATTCTCCAGACATGGGATTGAACATGTTTAATTGCAAAGTTCAAGAAACAAGACAACTTTCTTGAGCTATTCTTTTGTTTCGGAATTTAAATTCTCTCATGTGGGTGCCCAAAATGGTTGTTTTGTTTTTTTTTTTTTTTGAATTTTTTGGGGTGAGAATAGGGCCACTCAAATGAAAAGGGAACAAAAATTGAAATTGAAGAGCAATTATGGGCTCCCACTAGTAGTTTAATTTTGCAAAGTGAGTTTAGCTTTGATATTGCTTCCAAAAAAGATGTTTTAACTTCAAATTTGAACAATCTCTCTTCTTTTTATTGCTAATCAACCACACATCATAAATGGCCCCATCATTTGGATCTAGACTTTATTTTATTGTCAATACTTACATCTATTTCATTCAAATTTCTGATTACACATTTGCTTATGATCAATAATGCATAATATCTGTTGCCCAAAAAAAATACATAATATCATGGGTTCTATAGATCAACTCTTGATTAAAAATTAATAAATTCATTCATTTATTATATACCAAACATTCTTATTAAGTAATAAGATGTGGTATTATTCCTCCTCAATTTTTTTTCACCTGCTTTTTTGGAGGCATAAGGGAAGAAGAATACCCATTTGACTACCATTTTGCTTCTCTTTTTGTTCCTTATTAATTGTCCTTTTAAATATTTTTTCTTTTTCCATTTTAGTTGTCACTTTTCAAAATCAAATACAGCATTAATTTTATTTTCTAATTTTATATTATTTATCTTATTATTTCTATTAAATGCTAAGTTAAAAATGATTCTTTTTCTATAAAATAGTATTTTAATAAAAAATTAAAATATTTTCAATTCTAAAATTATTTGATAAGTTTCTTATATATGTGCATTTTCCTTAATGGGTAGTTAAAAAGCGCCTATAAATTGCATTTCAAATTAAATTTGCAGCAGTGAAAGTTGAGATTCAAATTTTTTTCATCAAAAGGTGCAAAAGTTAATTTGATCTTGTTTCTTTTTAATTTCCTTTGAGCTGGCACATTTGTACTTATTGAATTTGATAATGGCAGCCTAATTAAATAAGGTAATTAATCAAATTAGCACTGGCTGTGGGGGAGGGGACGCATTTGCTGAATTATAACCAGTAGGGCCAAAAATGAGACACTGAAAAACTTAAGGGTGTGGACTTGACAAAAGTAAAAGCAACTTGGAGGGATAAAGCACAACATTTTTAGATAAATTTAGGGTATACTTCAATTATTTGAATAGCATATTAATCTTTTTTATAATATCATTGAACATCTTAAAATAAATTTAACTTTTAGCAAAAATTTGAATCATTCACCACATTGAAAGTCTAAAGCACAACATTTACTAAGCTATAGGTTCCTTTCAGAAAAAGATAAAAATGGAGATATTATTTTGGAAAGTGCACCTGAATGTGGCAGCTTATGGAAGCCATTTGTTTAAATTGTCATTACATTACATTATTATTTTAGAAAATATGAGGAGATATGACAATAAGTCGGTGAGTGGCGGTGCAGCCCTGTCCCTAAGCCATCCCTGTTAGAGCCAACAACTAAGACTATACACAAGTGTCTTGGCTTCTTGAGATACCTTTTGCTTTTGGGATAATTTTATTTTTATAAATTAAAATTTATAAAATTTTTGCTCTTAAATTTAGTAATTTTATTGACTAAATTGTAAAATATAATAAATACTCCATATTTTATGAAAATTTAGTAATTCTAGATTAAGTGAGATTATATTTTTTTTCTTTTCTTTTAAGGTTAAAATAGATAATCACACTACTTTCATAAATTAGATACAATAAATATTCATTTAAAAATTTAAATCATAAAAATTATTAGATTCTACGAAGTAAATTGTAAAATCAATTAAGTTTTATGATAAACTCATTATTTATTATAATTTAATAATCTATTTATTAATGCGATTGCATTTTTATAAAGGAAAATAATGTCTACACATGTAGGCATCAAGCAATGCTTGCATGTGCAATATAGATAAATAAAAAGGAGAGAATGATGATATGAGAAAATAAGAAAAAGTGTGTTCAATGTGTGTAAAATTAATGTATACATATATTATTATTATTTTTTAAAAAGATGACCTAATTAGTGAGTCATTTCATTGTACATTCAACAAGAAGTTAATGCAAATTAGAATGTGTTGATTTGCAGGGCAAGTTGGAATTGACCTCAAATTTGAAGAATTAAAATGAAGGGGAAAAAGTGTAAAATTTATGGTTGTGAACAACGGTTAGCTAAATCACCATTATTAAAAAAAAAAGCTAAATCATATTCTTGGTTAAGAAAAAAGACATGATACTTTTCTTATTATGTGTCTTCAGTTTTTAGCTTTCTCTCATTAGGTGTCAACTGGATATGGAATTAGCACTCAACAATCTTGTGAACAAAGCATATTGAGTGCAGATTTAGGCGGCTATCTTGCAAAACACATTTTGATTTGGTTTATTATATAATTCATCAGGGGATATCATGTATTCATATAAAAAACAAAGCCTCACAGGAAGCGTACCCACATTATGAACTCAAGCATCTGCAGCCATAATAGGCCCTACTCTTTAATTTGAAAGTTGGTCCACCACCTCATGTGTGTGGTTTTGTGGGCCCTTGTTGCTGAGTAGAAAATATGAAGGGGAGCTGGCAAAAATAGTGAACAAATTAAGATGTTTGGCCACAGAAAATTCTAGTTGTTGGTATTTTTACTAAAAAAAAAAAAAATACTTGTATATTTCATTACAAGATGATCTTATTTTCATTCAAAGCACAATAATTTATACAATAGTACTTCTACTTTTGCACTTCAAAACTTATATAATTTTTTTTAAAATTTAATATACTAAATTATGATTTATTGTGAAAAAATGTTAAAAAGTGAATGTGAAAACTGCTTTTTTTTCTTCTTTGAAAGCATTGATTACAGGGGAATGATGCACTTTTTTCTCGGGGGAAAATTGTTCAATACCACACGGCAATTTGTGCATCATTCTATTGGGAATGTTAAGGGCTTTTGCTCATTTCTGTCAAACGTACTACTTAGGTGATACTTTAACAATTGCATTCTTAAATTTTCTTTGACTCAAGAACATCTCTTTTCTCCACTCTGCTCAGTCTTCTTTGGTTGTCATTCTATTCAAACCGCTTCTCTCAGTCTAAATAAAGCCTCTTGCTCTCTCTACTTCTCTTCTGGTCTCTCACTCAGACATACACGCACTATACAGATTTTACATCTTGTCTGAAAACTCCGTTCCCTCTAGAACTTATTCATCTTCTTTGTCTCTCTCTTTCTTGTACTTGCTTAGGTTTCAATCTGATTTTCTAGGAAAACCCTACCTTTCTTTGTACATAACAAGAACAGAGCATCGTCCATGGCCGCCAACAAGTTTGCAACCATGCTGCATAGAAGAACTAATAAAATCACACTTGTTCTAATCTATGCCATCCTTGAATGGATTCTGATCATTCTTCTTCTTCTAAATTCTCTGTTTTCTTATTTGATCATCAAGTTCGCCGATTACTTTGGCCTCAAAAGGCCCTGCATATGGTGTACTAGGATTGATCATATCATTGAGCCAGGAAAGATTTCTTGCAGAGATCTCGTGTGCGAAGCTCATGCCACCGAGATTTCCAAACTGGGTTATTGCTCGAATCACCGGAAACTAGCCGAATCAGATGATATGTGCGAGGATTGCTCATCCGCATCTAAACCAAATTATATCAGATTGCCCAGGAGTTTTGGTTTCTTTCCATGGATGAAGCAGATTGGTATGATAGAGGACGCTGGTGATAAGGCAATTGAGAAAGAGGAGGAGGCGTTAAAGTGTTCGTGCTGTGGTGTTAGCTTGGACAGCAGATGCTACCCTCCTTGCATTCTAATTAAGCCTTCTCTGGAAGTTTTGGACTATACCCAAAAGCAGAATTTGTTTGCAGAAGGTGGGGTTGATACAGAGATTGATGAAGGAGAGCCCTCAGATCACAGCAGATCGGATTTTGTGCCTGATCATCACGAAGATGAACAGAACACAGGGGAAAACGGAGGAATTCTGCACATGGTTTCTGACGTTGATGAGGTTTCTGGTAGAAGAGGAGAGGAGGCAGATGAGAGTTGTGCTTGTTCAGTATGCGATGGTGGAAAGGAAACTGTGGCTGATGAAAATTTCAATTTGGATTTGGATATGGAAAAAGGGAAAGAAATCATTGAGGAGGATGCATTGAATGTTCCTCGGGATGATCAACCATGTGAGCAGACCACGGCTGAAGTTGATTACACTAGAGAGAAAACTCGTGAAATTGCACCCCAACATCTGGAATTTTTCATTTATGGCGATGATTGCAGCTTAATTCCTGTTGAATTGGTCAACTCCACCGTGACTGAAAACAAAAACCAACATACATACAAGGTGGGAGATGAAGGACTGGGCTGCAATGAAGATGTTATTTTGGACTTTGATATGCATGACGGTGGTGCAGAAGCTGATCCTGTTGTTGAGAATTGGCACACTTTTGGGTTTACTGCAGCAAATTCAGGTCATGAGAGCAAAGATGTTTCCATAGTCAGTGGGGTGGAACCAACTGAATATAAGGAGAGGTCCTCAAATTTACAAGCAAAAGACGAAAATTTGGAGCATCAATGCCAAGAAGTTAGAATCGCACAAACAACTGAAAACCCACCAAGGGCTGATAATGTTGAGGCAAACATGGAAAGCAGAGAAGTAGAAATATGTCCAGACGTTTGCCTTGGTATCAATATTCTTTCCCCTCAGTACTTCTATCCAGTCCTTATTTTATGCTTTATTTTTGTTCTATATGGATAGCTGTAATATTTTTCTATTCCTGCAGCATCTGAAGAAGCGGCACAAACCCAGGGTGATGAATTTGAAGCAGAAGTCTCAATAGGAACAGAGATTGCTGATCAGGAGCAAGTGGATGAGTATCAAAGCCAAGATGTTCTTATGGATTCAAATCAACGCATACAAGAAGACCCAGCTACTAGCTCAGTTAGATTTCACGATGATAGTGGTAAAACTCATCTTCTTATCTGCCTTCGTCCATAAGTTCATAATTTATAATTACTAATAACTTAGGCTGAATTATTGATTAATTTTTGTATGTTTGAACTATGTTACTAGGTCAAGACAAAACTGAGGAAGAATTTGTAGAATTTAGAACCATGTCCATTGAAACGAAAATACCAACAGTAAATAAGCAATTGTCATCAACATTGGAGCTTAATGAGACTGAGGAAGACAAAATTCCTGACACACCAAATTCTGTAGAGAGTTTGCATCAGCTACAGAAGAAGTTACTACTACTTGAGAGAAAAGAATCAGGAACAGAAGATTCATTGGATGGAAGTGTCGTAAGCGATATAGAAAGTGGTGAGCTAACAATTGAGAAGTTGAAATCAGCATTGAAGGCTGAGAGGAAAGCTTTAAATACTCTATATGCGGAACTAGAAGAAGAGAGGAGTGCTTCTGCAGTAGCAGCCAATCAGACAATGGCAATGATAAATAGGCTTCAGGAAGAGAAAGCGGCAATGCAGATGGAAGCTTTGCAGTATCAGAGAATGATGGAAGAACAGTCTGACTATGACCAGGAAGCTTTGCAGCTTTTGAATGAGCTTATGCTAAAGAGGGAAAAAGAGAAGCAAGAGCTGGAAAAAGAACTCGTAATATATCGAAAGAAGGTTCAGGAATATGAGATTAGAGAAAAAATGATGTCAATAAGAGATGGTAGCATAAGAAGCAGAACTTCATCTGCTTCTTGCAGCAATACCGAAGATAGTGATGGACTATCTATTGACTTGAATCGTGAAGCGAAGGAAGAAAATGCATTCTATAGCCATCAAGATAGCATTGACGAGAACACACCCGTGGATGCTGTCATATATCTGGAGGAATCATTGGCAAACTTTGAGGAAGAGCGGTTATCAATTCTAGAACAGCTGAAGGTACTAGAAGAAAAGCTTGTTATATTCAATTATGAAGAGCAACAGCTTGATGATATTAAGTCAATTGAACATCATGGTGAAGAGAATGGAAATGGATACAATGATCACGATGATTATAGTGTCCAGGTAAATGGATTTGCAAATGGTCATCCGAAGGAAATAAATGGTAAGCATCATCAAGGGAGGAAAATCATGGGTGCAAAAGCCAAGAGGCTTCTTCCGCTTTTTGATGCCATTGGAACAGAAACAGTAGATGGGGTGTTCAGTGCAGATGAGAATGGGGTAGATTTTGATTCCTTGCAAAATGGTTCAGCAGAAAAGTATGAATTAGGGAAGAAACTCGCTTTAGAAGAGGAGGTTGATCATGTTTACGAGAGATTACAAGCACTTGAGGCAGACAGAGAGTTCTTAAAGCATTGTATCAGCTCCTTGAGAAAAGGGGACAAAGGGTTAGATCTTCTCCAAGAAATATTACAGCATCTTCGTGATCTAAGGAATGTGGATCTCAGAGTCAAGAACATGAGTGATCTTTCTGTATAAGATGTCTGTGCTTAACTAAGCCAAAGAAATATTAGGTAAAAATAAAATGCTGAGCCTTCCTTACCATGTAAAACATATTCTTGTTTTAATTATCATTTGGGAAAGCATATACTGATTTGGAGAGTTCTGGTCAAATGCAGACATGTTATGTTGGAGCTGATCCACAAGCTGCAGTGCACATGAAGCATGCATGAGCACCACTTCTGTGGTTTACATAGAGACATGACATCAATGCATCACTTCAATTTAAACAAAATCTCCGGTGGAAGTTCCCTGATGGAGGGGGAGAGAATTCTTGTATGGTCTGTTTAACGCAACGGTGGACAAGTACAAAATCAAGTCTTCCTATTTTTTTTTTTCTCTTTCTTTTCTGTGTTATATATATATATTTTTTATTGTCCATGTAAGCCCAAATTTTTGTGGGTTGTGTCCATCATCACCTTTGTGGGAAAAGAGGATGATGATTGTATGTGTGTGTAGGCTAGTGAGGTGAATCCAACCTGTCACTTGTATTTTGTGAGGAAAGGCCTGGCTTGCAAAGCTGGAGAGATCCATCAAAGATTCCAGTGCCAGGTACATAGCATTAGTTTATTAGACAGACAGAATTAGGGCCACTAGTTTTGTCATTTCTTAAAAGAATATTTTGGGGAAGAGCGAAGAAAGAGGTAAGTAGCCTCTTCCTTTTGTTTCTTCCTCATCTTTTTGCATTATTGCATTCTATGAGGTATGTTTATTTCTGAGGGGGAAAAACTGAGTCACTTGTATACTACATGTATTCATTTGTAATTATATAAAAGCGAGTGTTTGTTTTTTACTGCTTGGAAGGACTTTGGCTACTGTAATTTTTAAGGCTTCCGACTGGGATGGATGTTCATAAACAATTGCTTGCACAGTTGATTGTGCTTTAAGAAATAAACAACTTTTTGGTAGGTAGAAAACAATAGATGTTAGGTAAACTAACAGAATTGCTGAAAACAAAAAGAAGGACGGCACAAAAGCTATCATTTATGGGCATAAGAAAATTGATGCATTGCAAGAAAGGTTGCATATTCTACAGCAGCATGAAAAATATAACTCTTCTAATTGGCAGCAAAACAAGGAAGATTGAATTATTCAGTGCAAACACAGAGCAATCATTAGTTGAGAACTGATGATATTGCAGCAAAAATTAAATATTGAAATAGCATTAAAGCTATGAATGCATTTACCCAAGAACTTATGATCAGTCTCCTCACAAACTGTAATAAATGATAAGCATTCCTCCAAAGAGTTCTCAGAGTAATACTGAAGGCCCAATACCAAATAAAACGAGAGAGTTGAAAATTGGACAGCCTTCCTCGTTTGGAATGGAAGGCGGCATCCAGCCTACTTAATAGGCACGGGGTAGTGACTTAGTGACTGGGCATTTTTATTCTCTAAATTGATTTAAAATGCTTATATATGTAAGAGTGATTTGGATCTCCGATTTTATTTTTTTTTTAATTTTGATATTTTTTATTAGATTTATTTATTTTTAATTTAATAACTTTCTTTATCTCTCTATTATATATCAAAACTTAACATGTAAATCCTGTCATTTTCTCTTACAAACTTAACATCTTTCTAAAAGTATATTCTTACATTAAGTTATATTTGTTGGGTATCATAAGTAAATTTATGAAATTCAATTAATTTAAGAATCTTATTATTTTTATAATTTTATGAGTTTCATCAGATTAACATATTGTAACAATAAATTATAAAAATTATGTAATAAAAGTGTTGTAAGATTTTTTTAAATTTAATAATTTAAATTTTATTAAATAATAATTATATAAAAATAAACATATAAAAATAGAGCAACCGATAACTCTTTCCTACTCATTTCTGTTATGTGGTTTCGTCTCCTCGTTTTCTGATTTCTCTAGTACCTGCAGTACTAATTCATCAAAGCAATAATTAAAAGTGATAGTAAAGTTAATTATTGGAAAAATACACCAAAAGCTTAGCTCTGAATATTCCAACATAGGAGCTTCAAATTCAAATCTAATTGAGAACGACTGTACAACACTTGAATTAAGTAGTGGCGTGAAATCAATTACAGTTGACATAACCTCTCACACAGCAATGGCCAATATGACACCCCTGCACCTGTGCTGCCACCTATGACCTCAAATATCTTCTTCTATTTTTTAATGGTGAATTATTGTTGAACCAGCTGTGAATCGCTCTTGCAAAATAATTGGACTTTACAATGTTTCAGTTCAGTGGGCTATGTTTAGAGAGAAGCGTGTAAGGGGTTTGCGAGGAATCTTTTTTTATGTAAATGACAAAGCTCTAAAAGTTCTCCATCCAAGCCAAAGATCAATCACAATAAATAAAGTCTTCAAAACATTAATCATGCAACAGGAGAGCCTTTTTACGCCAAATAAGATGAGAAATTGTATTCTCACTTGACATGTCTCATAAAATTAATTTTCATAAAAAAATTAAAAATTGGTGTCTTTTATATAAAAGTTGATTTTTTTTTATTTTATTTATTGTAAAGATTATGTAAGAATAACATATTGAAATAAGATCAAAGCATAGCAGTTATCTTTTCTTGCAGTAACTTGTGATATTGCTGTGGAAAGATGATGACGTATTAGCTATTGGGGTCTTTTCAACTTGCTTGAATATTCAGCAATGTTTAGCGATGCATGGTGGATTACAGGGAGAGGGATTCTAACGAGAATCATCTTAGTTAGACGGCATGGATATGTTGGAAGGATTGCATGGAAACGATTTTTTTAATAAACCTTTTCTTCTGTTTCGAATATCCTGTGGTCAAATTACTCTAATTTCTCATGAATTTTTGAGAATCTCATTCATGTCATTAAAACTTTTAAAATATTTTAATTTAGTTTCTCCTAAAGTTTTGTAAAATTTTATATATTATATAAATAGTTTTAAACCTTTTCAAATAAATTCTAATGTCACATGTTTTATATAATTTTTTTTAAGATAACCTTTAATACTTTAAAAATCTATAAAAATCCACTAAAAAGAAATTGTATAGCTAAATAATCCACTTAAAAAAATTTACTTAAAATGAGTACTCAATAAATTACTCGACTCACTCAAACCTTACTTTTATATTCACACCTAATACATTTTGTATATAAAGATAAATTCACAAAATTCATCTTAAAATCCCATTTTAATTCATTCAAAATTTTATTTACAAAATCTACTCTAGCATTACACAGAGACAAATTATATAATGCTATTTAAGTATAAGTTAGCTTTAATTTATTTAATATGCAAGTATTGTATAATAATTTAAATTTTTTGCTACCTTATAACATTTAGTTTTAACCCAACCAAATATTGGCTCCGCCTCTGCTAGTACTCAATTTCATCTAAACTCTTATTGCGTTGCTTTAAACTGTGCATTTTATTAAAATTAGGTTCAAGTCCTTCCTGTTGCATTTATAAAGAAATATTTTCATTAGAAGAAGCTATTCTTAACTCTCAAGGAATGAAAAGTTGGCTTCACAACGCCAATTCATTGATACTAACTTTGTCATTTAATGTCTTAAGTCAATAAAGACTTTGTGGTTATTGAGAAAGTATTTGGTACTTAGAAGTGGAAACAGATGTGAGAAGGGAATCCTTTACTTGGCGTGTAAGGAGCCAGACATTATTCGTTTTTGAAAAAGTTTGAACCTGCTTCCCTTTTCACATGTGAGAATAAGGGTGAGACAAAATTTTATATGAAAATATCAACTTTAATTAATTGACAGATTGGGAAAGCTAATAGAGAAAAAACGAAGTCACCAAATATTACTTCTTACTTCTGAATTATTATATTGCATCTTAATTGCGTGGAAGTCTTATTAATACTTTTATATATGAATCTATGTACAATCTAATAATCATTAGAGTTGTCAATTTTGATCAATTTGAAATTAAACTAAGAAATCAGCTGTTAGATTAAAAGCATTTGACTCGACATTGAACTGGGCTTTCTTAAATTAATATGGGCCAGCCCGACATATAGTTTTTAATTTTTTTAAATTGATTTTTAATTATTTATATATTAAAAAAATCTTTATCCAAGCCAACTCACATATAATTTATATTTTTAACTTTGTATTTTTTAATTATTTAAATCTTAAAAATCTTTTAAGTATATAGATTATTAATATATGCATAAATGTGATTTTATAACATATAAATTTATATTTTATTATTAATTAAATTGTTTACTTATATTTTTTACTTTCATTCTTATCAAGCATGATATAAATCTTATGCATATGCATTCATTGAATTATTTTATCTGTGCAGGGGTGGACATAATCTATCCAACCCGAGGTAATTCAAATGAAACCAATTGAAAAAATATACAGTTTGAGTTAAGTCAAGTTATGGGTTAATTTGAGTGATAGATCAATTGTATGTGGGTTAGTACAATTGGGTTTAGGTAAATTGTGATAACCTGGCCCAACCTAAATCCCAAACAATATTAATTTTTACACTTGAAAAATCAAGTCATTTTTCTTAGACACCCTTGTACATCTTACCCTTTATTTGGTTGGAGGAGAATGAAGGAGAGGGGAGGGAAGGAGAGAAATTTTAATTGAAATCTCTTGTTTAGTTTTGGAGGAGAGGAGAGAAAGAATAAGAGGTTCAAAATCCCTTCTCACTCCACTCTACCTCCCCTCCAAAAATGGGGGAATTTGGAGGGAAGAAAAATTTATTAAAACTTTTGAATTGTGATGACCAAATTACCCTTAATTATTTTTCTTAATTCCAAAATTATTTATATCTCCATAACTTAAGAGCTATCTTTATTTGAAAGGGTATAATAGTATATTATTTTCTAATTAAAATCTCCCTTTTTACTAACCAAATAAGGGGAGAGAAAATTAATCCTTATTATCCCTTCTCTCCACTAAACCAAACAAGGAAATTATTTTTTCCTTTCCTTCCCCTTCCCTATATTAAAATCCTCCCCTCCAATCCTAACTTTTGAACCAAAACTGCCTTAGAGAGATGAAGTCGATCCTAACCTAATAACCTTACTCTAAATCTCATCTCTAATCACTCCACTCCATTTCCTCCCTCTCAAGTTCTTCTCCCTATTCTCTCTTAAATACATCTTTATGCATGTCCAAGTTTCCAACCCAACCTAGGTACCACTATAACCCTCGGTTTAATAGCAACATCAATGTTGCCACCACACCTCCTGGCTTTTATCGAATATTTGGCAAATAAAGAGCATGTTGGGAAGTGGGTTTTGGACAAGAATGGTGTGGTGAGGCTTATCAGAAATCCAACTAGAGAATCCTTCGAGAAAGAGAGCCACCCTATCTCACCACCACCACCACCGCATAGGCAAAAGAAAACGTTGAAAATGGCTCAACCTTTAACCAATACATTTCTACAAGACTTTCTTCTGGTTTTCCCACTTCCCACCTACAAGATAATGGAGAAAATTCTTATCAACTTCCTTTGTGCTACTTTTTTCTTTTTAGTAAAAATTTTTGTTCAATTTTTTTATTCCCTTTAATTTTTCTTGCAAGTGAGCATAGTGAAGGCAAGTCAAACCATCAGTGAGATATAGGATAAAGCTCCAATAACTTTGCCCTTCTTATCTCCCTCCTTGTAAATTTTGGAATTTCCTAACTTGATTAAACAACTCGAACCCACCCAAGCCTGCTATCCATATAATTCGGTTATGGAGGTGTATCTAGTCAAAATTAGTTTAGAGTTTCACCTTCATTAGTTTCATTATGTTCTAGTCATTTGGACTTGAACTCGGCCCTTGCCCACCCCTACTTCCATTATTGTATTTTAAAGGAAATGAATCTAATTCGACCAATCAATTTGTAATTCCTAACCGCATCAAAGAGACACCTCTCCAAAGTAAAATATAAAATCATTAAATACGAAGATGAAGTAATTGCCAACTTAAGCCTCATCCAAAAATATGCTCATTGATCTTCATGTTATTTATTAAAATTAGAGAAAATTACTACTTTGGCTATCCAAACATAGGTCAATTATTAATTTGGTCCCTTAATAATTTTTTGTTTCAATTTGATTAATTAGAAGTTTATTTTAATATCAATTAAAGTCTACCATTATCCTTCTTATTAGATTATGGATGAAGAAGTTGATGTGTTGGTGAGTTGGACTAATTACCTAAAGATGCAGGTGAATGGCTCATTGATGTGGCCATTGTACATGGTTGACTTGGGATCCCCTTAGAAGAGCTAACTAGACCATCATTCAAACTAGATCCAAACATCCACCATTGTTGCTACTCAACCACCTCTATAATCTTAATCCACTCCTTCAAAGATTTATAAATGAATGACAAGCTAAGTGCAACAACAATAAACCTGTTGGTAGCATCCATATTTTGCTAGTTCAAGTTAGACTAGACAACAACCACTTTAAGAGATTTTGCTCTTTTGTCTTGTAAGTTGGTGGAAGTTATGTCTTCCTTTTTGGTACTTTTGATGTTATCAAACCCTGTTTATATACAAATTAATTGAGATTTCAGTCTTAGTTGATTGCTTTTTTGTCATGTCTTTTATTAGTTGCTTTTTTTACCAAGAACGAATATGAAAATGAAATTGACAAGGAGACAATATGGATGCTATTACAATGGGTTATGTCCACTCCTTATTAGTTTTGCTCTTGCTAGATACCACATAAATATGAATGGTATATATAAATATGATGGTGTCCACTCCTTCCTTTTGTTGGTAGCATCTTAAAGAGCATTATTTTTATTAGCAGCAACTTTAGGAGAACTCAAACCCTTAGGTTCCAATTAAATCTTTAAAACAGTTTCAAAGCCCTTGAGTAGTAGCTTGGAGTGTCTCCTGAGCTTTAATGCATAATTATACACCCTAGCATATTACTCTTTCACAAAACTCATTATTAGTTTCTTAGGAAATTTGATACTCCTATATAATTGGTCATGGGATATTAACTTTTATATCCTATTTAACAAACTTATACACATCCCTAGGAGTTAAGTCAAACTTTTGTCTAAGTCTTTGTAAAAGATTTGCTACCAATCACTTAGAACCAACCTACTTGTTTATGAAGCTTCTACTACATATGTGTCTATTAATCCATGCAAGTAGCAACCACTCTGCATTTGTTATTCTTCAGAAAGTGAGCTCAGAATGCTCCATCAACAATATAATTCTTTAATGCCAATTTTGAATTCATTATGATTACTGAGTTCATGATTAGAATCAGTGAACTACTTAAACATAAGGTCATTACCCTCATAATCACTTTCTCCATAAGGGGCTTTGTATGCCTCATCTTTAGCACTATTATAGTCATAATCAGAATCTTTCTCTTCTTCATTCTCATAAGCCTATTTCACATGCTCTACTTCATCCACATGTCCTTCTTCCGCCATTTCTTCATTCTCAAAGAAATCTTCAAAATGGTCAAAGTCACTCTCACCACCCTCAGAATCATTAACACAAACTATTAGTGTCCTAATAGTATGTTCAATGAAAATTTCAGTTTGTCCCTAAATGTCATTCAACATAGTGACAAAATGCTCACAAGTTTTCAATAACTTTAATCCATGATCTATCTTTAAACTAAGAACAAAATACCAAAACTTCCCAATGTTATCATACCTAAGCTGCAAGCATATATCAATCAAACCTACTAATGTTATCTCCTTAGGGTTCCCACATTGCATGTTAGTGGTGGTGTGTCACTGTATTGACCCCTATGGTGCAAAGCCAAAGTACCCTATTAGCCATGTTAGGATCCAACAACAAACAAATTTAGAAAATGCCAACACAAGTTAATGGTTGTTAAAAGATTCAAAAAGACCACACGTAATTTAGGACCATCGCCATGTTATAATTCAAAATAGCTATAACCTATAGTTATTCCTTATCCTTAACCCTTGTCCCCCATAATGTATCCCCCATCCTCGACCATTCTGCCTAAAAAAGAACCGATTTTTGGTAACATCAGCAGAGATGTAAATGAGGAAATGGCATTAGGGTCTTATCATTTCTGCAACCAATACTTTGTGACATGGGTAAGAAACTAGCTTCATTCACAAATTGATAGCCATTATCATCAAACATCAATCCTTTACACTTTACAAAGATTCTAAGAGGAATGCATAAATGGCGCAAGAGGGCGATTTCAAATTGAGGGCTTGTGTTCCTAGAGGTTTTGGGCATCTTCATCAAATAGAGGGGCAACATCATTGAGTCATTTGTCCACATCATCAAGTGGTTGGTCCACCTCAATGACACATTAACTTCTCCATCCACAATCTAATAGGAAGGTTAACAAAGGGACTAAAATTGATATACAATTAATCTTCTTGTAACTCAATTGAGATAAAATAAATATTAAGGGACTAATTTGATAATCAAGCTATCTTTTGAAGATCAAAAGAGTTGGTTTTTTATTAAAATTAATAGCTATCATGTATTAAGTTTTTTTACTCTATTATCTTTATTTTATTTGTCCATTCATATCATAAACAAATATTCCTTGCTTATACAACATACAATATTAATTATAAACAATTGGTAGCAATGGCATATATTAATGCTATTTATTTGAAATGCAAACTTCTTCTTACCAAATATGAATTAATTTTGAAACTTCTCTTAAATATCTTCATAAAATTATTCTTGAAAAGAAGTAATCGAATAAAAAAATATTAAAATTAATATGTAGATTATAGATTTCCCTTCCAAGCATGATTAATCTTATTGAGTTTAATAGAAGAAAAAGATAACTCACAAAATTAATTATAATTAGAAAAAATAATTGTATTAGAACTAAAAAATAATTATAATAATTAATTGTGTTAATAGTATAATTAAAAAAATACTTTTTGAGATTTTAATTTAAAAAATAATTTCATTAAGAATAAAAAAATTAATAATAATAATAACAAAAATTTTTGATGACTAAGTTCTCGTCCGTGGCAATTTTGGTGGTGTAGTTGTTGACAACGCAGGTGTGCCCATTAGTTGTTGTGAGGATGTCGCTTTAGGAGGTGACGGGGAAAGAGTACTTGCATGATGAGGGTGGAACGAGTTTGTGTTGATGAAGAGTCTTTGGAGGAGATTGCTTGGGTGTAGTGGGAGTTATGGCAACAGACAAGGGCGGATCTATTTATATGATTGGATACAAGAGTGCCTGCACAATATTTTAAAATTTCTAATATTATATGTGTAAAACATAAAAAGTGTTTACAAAAAAATTTAAAGTGCTTACATAACAAAATCTTTTTGTTGAGGAAGATGAATGAAGCACTTATTTTGCTGCATTTTATCTAATCTTTAAAGTTTCTATTTACCTTGTATTTGATGAATGTTATAGTAGGAGTTATCAATGAATTGTCTAAAGCATTGCAAAAAAGCAATTAAGACATTGTAAATATTATATCATTAGTTAATATGTCCAAAAATAATTATTACAATTGATGAGAGATGAAAGATAAAGGTCTTTGCTTGATAAAATTTCAATTATTTTATGATAAGGATAAAATTTGGCCTCAAATATGAATTATGTATTTGTTATTGAAGACGATTAAGAGTTCAATAAATTTTAAATTTATATTATTTTTAAATTAAGTTATATTATCAAGTGATTGGTAAATAACTTTAAGAGTTATATCATCATTTCAATGAGATAAATATTGAGGCATTTTTTGAGTGGCTTGCTTAAATTTAAGAAACTCATTTGTTGCTTTTAATAAAAATAAGCTTTTACAATTATTTAATTTAATCCAAATTTTCTTTGCAATTGAATTCTTGATATGCACTCGGATTAAAGATTCTTAAAATTGAAAAAAAAAAATCTATGGTTTCTAAAATATAGGTTGAGATAAGGAAATATATTATATACTTATTAGTGTACTTGTTTATTAAGTTATCTTTAATCTTACTTGTTACAACTATATATGTTAAAAAAGCTTTCTTTAAAATAAATATTATAAAAAGTAGAATTTACTATTGTACAGAAAGTGAATAGTTGAATGATTGCTTAAATATTTATATATAAAGACATTTTTAATAATATAGAGGATGAACAAAATTTTTAAAATGATTTCAAAAGATGAGACCATATATGCAACAATTATGAATACTTAATTTATCTTTTTTATTTTATAAGATTATAATTTAAAATAATATATTATTATGGTGCATTGAAATATTTATTTTATAATTATTTATTAGTGCCTACACTAAAAAAATTCTAAATTTACCACCAACTATAGTAGAAGTAAAAATGGTGGAATTTATAATAAATGAGAAGAAGAGAGTGGTTGCAACTATTGCCTAGGCCAACAAAAGATCATGTCTTTACCAGCAGGATAATCTACATTTTCATCCGATGAAAATCTCTGGCTTCCTCTACAGCTAATAAGAACTCCAAAGGCTTCATATTTGTGGTCACTGTCTCAAATTTGGAGAGAAGATCACCAACCACATCCCATATATACATCAGCAGCAAGATAATGAGATGCATTTCTAATTAAACTCTATCTCAAATTTTATCATTTCCACTTTGTGAAAATCACTTTCATCACCTTAAGTAGTTAAGAATAATAGAAGTTTCACATTGCCACCTAAACTCCATCTTATATTTAATATATATTCTAATAATATAAATAAATTAATATTTATGTATGTTGTTATAAACTAAAAATATGAATAAAGAAAAGAATAACAGCTTTCTATATGGCATATATAGATGTGGATAAAGATTTGTCTACAATTAACCACAAATTCTTTCAATAAAGATTATATTCTGATATGCTGTTAAATTATAATTATTGATATATGATTTTGCAAGCATAGATATATATAAAGTTTGAACCTCATAATTATATAGATAATTTGATCTCCTCCCCTATCTCAATCTTTTAAAGTTAGGAGAAAAAAAATTGTTAAAAAGAGAACCAAGGCACATAAGCCATATTCTCAGCCGTGGCAAACACTTAAAAAGTAAAATCATGTATGGCTCATGTTGGTGAATCATCGTTGGATTAGGTGAAAATAAAAAGTACATGACTTTAATTCCAACATTTGTTTGGCTATGTAAAGGAGTAGCATTACATGCATATCTTTTTTGTATTTTCATATTATTTTTATAAATTAAATATTATTAATTTATTTTAAAAACTCAATTTATTAAATATATTAAGTTTTATTAACTGAGTTCTAAGATTTAACTAATTTTATAATAAAATTATTATTTATAACAATTTAAAAACTTACTTATCAGTGAAATTGTACTTTTTTTTTTGTTGTTATCTTTTTTGCATATTTATACCAAAAAAAGCTAAACGTGCATTCCGTTGACTCGTTAGTATGAGGAAATTTTTTGAATAATTTGAATAAACAAACTTTTCATGCATATATTACACGTGAATTTTTAATAAAAGTAATTTAATGTTATTTTGCATTTTAAAAAATTTTAACCTTTATAAACAAATGAAAGAAATAATTAATGATTCAGAATTTTAATTAGTATGCATAATGGTATTATATATTATTCTAGATTAGAATTTTGGTAAAAAAAGATTTAGTGTGACTAGCTAGCATTGCAAGAAACAACCCTCTTACTGTCAATTTAACTCACTAATGCCATTTGTTTTCGAGCAATCTTTTTGTTGAACTGCATGAACATGAAGAGAGACCAAAAGTTCACATCAATGAAAACAAACATACAAATATTGGAATTTTGTAAAAAAGAAAAGAAGAAAGTATTGCTTACATGATTTTGAAACAGAATCACTGTCAATGATTTAAGTTATTCTATGCGCAATTGCAGTGACCCTACACTTTGAAAAATTTTGCTTGGCGGTTTACTGAAAAATATTGATCTGTGTCTGTATATATCAATTGATGTAGCGGCTTCATCAAGAACAAGATCTTGCTTTTCTTAAGTAGAAGCCAGCTAAGGCAGACCGACTGCCTCTGTCCCATGCTCCTATTTTCTCCATTCTCATTTATTGTCTTACGTCACGTTTACCATAACTTATCCTTCTAGCATAACGTGTCTAGCTGTTGAGCTTCGTGTAGAGATCATCCATGGGAGGGGTAGGCTGCTTTGTCTTAAGGCCTCGGAGCCACAGACTTACTCCAATTCAGATGCCAAGACTTTTCTAGCTTGCTGGACAATTGACCAAGATATTAAGAAGGAAGCATATATATCTTAATTTATGATGGGCTAACAACAAAACAAAGTTACAATTTGTAGCTAAAAGGAGATTAAATTAATTTATTAAAAAAAGAAGCTTTTTTAATTCACGATAAGCTAATTACAAAACAAAAATATAATTTGTATTTAAGAAGAAGACTAAGTTAATTTATTATAAAGAAAACATATCTAATTCATGATAAACCAATCAGAGGTAAATTTAGGTGGGGCCACGGGTGGACTTGGCTCCCTGAATCACCAAAAACTATACCTATATATGCCATATAAAATTTTTAAAATTTTTCATACTCGCCCCCTAAATTTGTTAAAATTTTGTGTGCATCTTATAAGAATTTGAAATTTTTAAAATAACTCCTTTATATTTGACACAAAGATTTCTAAAAAATTTATATTATCTCAAATATTTCAAAATCATAAAATTAACCCACACACTTTATCACATTTTAAACTCAGAATTTAAACTTAATTTACATTTGCAATTTTTTAAAGATTTTTAAATATGTTAAAGGAGCTTCTTATGCTATTCTTTTATTAAAATAAAAAAGGAGGTAATATAATCTAAACTAATTGTAAGGGATGAATAGTTTGATTTACATATTCGGACTCTTAAAATCAATTAATAGAACAAGTATCTTAAAGATAGCATAAAGTATTTACAATTCTATATTAATTGTCCACATTTTTTATAGCGCGATAACATTTATTATTATTTTAATTTTTTAATTTTGAATTTAAAATTAAATTATTAAAAATATATTAAGTAATTTATGATTTCTCTTATTAAAAAAATATGTGCATTGAATTTACAATAATCAATAAAGATGACATGTCAATTTGAAGTTGCTCCTAAAGTTGGGCTCAGACTAGAAGGGAAGATCTGAGTTTTTGGATGAATTCAAACATTTAAAAACAGTTAAATTATTTAATAACTTATATTTTCTTTAATAAATTTTGATTATCCTAGTTTTTAATTCCCAGCATTCTTCTTTCCCAACTCAATACACTTCGAATTTCTCAATTGACTTACAAAGATTAAAATGCTTCTTTTAAATCTGAAAAGTTTAGTGAGATTTGCAAAACAAAGAGAACAAGTGAAATTCAATAAAAAAAAATTGAAGCAAAACCTTCACATCTTATATAGAGCTACAAATAAACAAAACTTTCTAACATGTCTATCCATCTCAAAACTTCCAACCCACAAATTTTAAAGCCATAGATGCACCTCAATTGACTTTAGCATACATCCAAAATGGGTGAATTCAATTGACTTCTTCCCTCGCAGAGTCAATATAAGCACATTGTATCTGCCCTGAATGCTGCAAGGAGAGAAATTTCCTTTTCATCAGGGACTGCCTTTGCACGCAACCTTGAGTCACTTCCAGCCAGCCAATGCTCATGGGCCCCTTTTTGCTAACCCAGCCATTGGAAGATGCTATGTTTCAATTTTCTTCTGGACCATCACATTCACATTGGCCCTTTCACTTCACCTGTTCATATTGCCCAGTGAGAAACTGACATGGCCATAAATCTTTTTGTTTCTGACTTAAAATGTCAATTTATGAATTTTTCATTTTTTACCCTTCAGCTAAAAGAAGTCCAGACATTGACGACGTTTAGATAAAACGTTCACTCTTTAGAGCTAGAAATTCAAGTTCTGCACTTAACTATTTCAAATTTTGACTTTTGATTTTTATATAATATTATAGCATCTCTATGACTAGCTAATTGAGTAGAATATAAAGTTTTAATAAGCTCATTTTTTCTTTTCTTCATTTCAAGATGGAAAATATGTTATTTTTTTTTAGTAATAAAAATGGTGATAAACTACTTAATACATATGTATAGTCATAAGCTTTAATTAAAAATCTGAAAAAAGAAAATCTTAAGGTAACGACTGAATATCACTCTACTATTAAAGGTTCAAAAAAAATTTTGTTTGTCACATGTTTGTTTAGGAATAATTTATTGAGAAAAAGCGTAACAAATAAAAATAAAAAAGATAAAGCATATAAAATAATCTCGCAAATATATAGTCATATTAATTTTAGTCTAATATATATTTATTTTATTTAATTAGTCCTCCAAAAATATAAATCACCTCCAATTTAGTCCTTGAACCAAAATCCTAAACATTAAACTCTAAAACCACAAAATCCCAGACTCTAAACCATAAACCTTAAATTATAATCTCACCAAATTACAAAAATTCAAAATTCTTAAACTTTAAAATTCTAAAACCTTAAATTTTATAACTTAAACTCCAAATTTTTAAATCTAAAACATTAAACCATAAACTCTAAAACTTAAACATTAAAAATGTAAATTTTTAAACTATAAACCTTAACCCTTAAACCTTAAAATTCTAAAATCCTAAAGTCATAAACCCTTAATCCTTAGGTTAGGGTTTAGGTACTTATTTCTGCTTTAGGGTTTTAGTTTAGTGGTTAAGGTTTAAGTCTATAATCTTAGAAATTAGAGTTTTATGATTTTAATTTTTAAAATTTTAAAATTTAAAATTTATGATTTTAATACTTAAGGTTTATGAGGGATAAAATTAGAAATAGTTTTTATCTTTGAACGGCAAATTGATAAAATTAAATTTGAGGAACTAAATTAGATATGATTCTATTTTTAAAAATTTATTTTGTATGTTTTATTTATTTTTAAGATCAATTAATTAAATTAAATATGTAAAAAATTAAAATAAACATAATTTTATTTTTAAAAAGCTATTTTATATATTTTATCATAAAAAATAATAATAGAAAGTAAGGTTTTTTTTTCTTTGAATCCGTTTTAATTGAAAAAAGAAATAAATAAAATGTGATTTAAATAAGATAATAATATCAGTCTTATCATATAAAGCTTTCCCTTCACTTTCTGCTAAAACCAAGAGTTTTTTTTTTTTTTTTTTAAATTTTTCTCAGAATTGTCTTGGATTGTTCACTTTTCTCATAAAGGCAGTTTTGTGGCAGATTGCATGGCTTCTCAGTCATTCCATATACGTTTAAGGATTCATGAGTTTCTCCCTGCCCCATATGGATGTAATCTGCTTCTTCTTGCTGAAATTGTGGTGTTTCTTTTAAAACTTTTATATAGTGCAAGATGATAGTTAAATTTATTACATCTTAAAATTTAATTTGTGTAATTTAAGAAACTTAATGACATAAATTTTTTTCATATAAAATTTCAAGTTATAAGAACAAATAAACAACTATAATAATTTAATAATTTAAGACTTAGAAAGACCAAATACAAGACAATGAAAGATGTCACATAGATAATAATAATAATAATAATAATAATAATAATAATAATAATAATAATAATAATAATAATAATAATAATAATAATTGAGAATTAGTGTTGATAAATTTGAGAAACATAAACTAGCAACTTTGACAAAGATGGGTCAAAGTTGTCAAACACAAAATAAAGAAAAATACCTTTCCAAATACATCTTTCCAACTCAGTAATAAGAATGGGCCAACAATGAAGAAATTATATACAACTTGATTAAATAGGCTTCTAATTAATATCATGAGTAATCCACTCACAGTAAAAACTAAACAATATAAAAGCAAAGCTATCAATTAGTTAGTGATGGTCAAAAGGTGACTTTATATTATATCCCACAATAAACACAAACTAATCAGCACTCCCATTCTAATTGGACTACACAACAACAGTTCATGTTAATTACAGAAAAAACCCTTGGCCTTAATTTAACATAAGCTACAACACAGTCATGGATGAATGCTCACCTCAACAATTTGCTTTTGACTATAGTAACACATGGGAAAGTTTGTTACTGAGAAATAAAATTTTGGCAAAATACATACGAATGATTTGATTTATTAAAGTTTTACTATGCGAGCAAATTTAATTACAATAATTTTTAAATAAAATTTTAATAAATTTTAATTTATAAAAATAAAGAAATCGATCATTCTTCCCCTAAGGTGTTATTGAATGGTCAAGAAATTCTGTTTCGCTTGGATTACAGAAGCAGTGACGACATGGCTTACCACGAAGCAAGTGCCATGTGGCTTGCAAAGTAATATAAAGGAGTTTTAATCTGTTTTGACCTTTTCTTCAATGTTTTAGCCATCTGCGGCTGACAGACTATTCCAGATATGCTATATGTATTTGTGAAATCTTAGAAAGAAAAAAAATGAAACAAAAAAATCAGACAGCATCAATAAGTCAAGCAGACGTCACAGGGTCAACAACACGGTTCTGCAGTACTATGATATTTATGATTTTTGCACAGGGGAAATTTGATTAATTAATCATCTTCTCCACCGTCTCCATTTCTCCGCTTTCAGCGGCAATTCTCGTTTTCCTCGACAATCAAATTTTGAGGAGGCAGAGATTAGAATAGTAGTTCACTTGAAGAACTTTCTCTGTGTTCTGCGCAAGAAGTCCTCAGTTTCTGTTTCATGGGCTGGTTTTGGGAACCATAAATCGCCATGACCAAATCCAATAGTTTTCTTCAAACTATCATGAAACCCTTCAGATTTGGGACTAGCAGAGGTAATAAACAAAAACCCTGTCTCAATTCCTTTTATTTATTGAATTTAATTTCTGGTTGGTGAGCGTCTGGGTCTAATGGGATTCTCTGTTTATGCTTTGTTGTGTTTGATCAGACGGCCGCAATGAAGAAGACTTGGAGAGAATTGCTGCCCAGGAGCAGAAGATTTTCCCCTATCAAACCTTAGTTGCAGCTACCAAAAGTTTTCACCCTCATCATAAGCTAGGTGAGGGAGGATTTGGCCCCGTCTTCAAGGTAAGATCATTGATCTATTTTATTAATGTTTGTGTTTGGTTGTTGCTGCCTGAAAATCGAGCTTGGTTAAATGATTGTCTGCACCCTGCGGTGTCAGAAATCATTCAGCTAGTTCAAGTTATGGGTTTCTGAGAATGAATTCAAACACAGCCCTCAGGATGTTGAAATTCCAAAAGTATCGATCTACAAAATAACTAATTGAATCCCAAACCGCTCACTAATTTCTTGATTTGATTGGTTTTCTAAACCCAGATTTCCTCCATCTTCAGAAGTTCTTTCAAAAAAAGTACCTTGTTGTTTTACTGGGTAAACCAAAGGCCTACGACCTATTCAAACCTGTTGAAATTATTCTTTTTTAATTTTTATTTTCCACCCTTTAGGGGAAGTTGGTTGATGGAAGAGACATTGCAGTGAAGAAGTTATCGCGTAGCTCAAATCAAGGGAAGAAAGAGTTCATGAACGAGGCCAAACTGTTAGCTAGAGTACAGCACCGGAATGTGGTGAATTTGCTGGGTTACTGTGCTCATGGCACTGAGAAACTGCTTGTTTATGAGTATGTTCCTAATGAGAGCCTTGACAAGCTTCTATTCAGTAAGTGCTTCTATCCCATTTCTTCATCTCTCCCTTCCAAAGTTTCAGAGCTCCTCTAAATTGGGATTGTTGTGAAATTTGTGATTCTTAAAGCCCCAAATGATAATTTACAAAGAATTTACATCTTCATTCTCAAGTTTTCAGATATCTGAACTGATATTCATTTTTGCAAAATTAATCAAATTTTCCCTTTTTCTTTTTCTTTTCAAAGAAGCGAAATAAATATAATACACGCCCAATTAAACTAACTGTTGAGTACGAATTTTTTCCAGTCATGAAGGTTGTGGAAGGATTTTGCATAAAACCGATTTTTCAGTTGGGATGGCATGCTGACTATAATGGAGCTTCCGTATGTAGCTTTCCTGCTCGAAATCTCTAACATGGTCTGACCGATTCAATCTTCCTTTTTGATGGCTTCAACTGTAGTCTCCAAAAAGCAGTAGGTTTGGGTCCAGAATTCTGGGTTTTCCAATTCTAACTTTATCTTCTCCACTACCCATTTCAAGGACCAAAGGCCATCCTTATCATCTTCCTCAGTTTCACATCTAAAATATTTTTCTGGTCCTGAGCCTAATGAAAGAGACTGCACTTAAGACCTTGACCTTACATATATAAAAGTGTTCATTGGATCCACTAGTTGCTTAGCTATCGAAACCAGACACCTCTTTTGACCACTCTGATTGCAAAAGCCATGACAACTATTAGTATTGGAAGAACAAAAGTTTCAGACTTTTCCAAAGAAACATATGCGTAAACTAAAAATATGAAAGACAGTCCAAAGAAGCATATGCGTCAATTAAATATATGAAAGATAGTTTGGCTCAAAAACCCAAATAAATACTATATATTATCCGCCACATTAGTTTCTATCTAGGGATGTATCATAGAAGTTTCCTCAACCGCAAAGTTTCTTTAAAAAAATTTCTTATTTGTAGCCGTGGGAGAAGCACCAAGTCTGATTAAGCTTAGATATGCTAAAGTATGATAATTAATTACATGAGCGTGTACTCATATTAGCATAATGCTATTCAACAACACATAAAATTTAATATGCAGAGTTAAATCTGTAAGGTTTCATTGTGCAATCTGTGAGGTTTTTGTGCACAGAAACAATGTGTAAGTTATTTAATTGCGAGACTTTAAAATTGTGTGAATAGTTTTTTTCTTATTTTTATGATAAAGTATGATGGGGTAAAGTTTATGATGATTGCAGAATCGCATAAGAGAGAGCAGCTAGATTGGAAAAGGAGGTTTGACATAATCACAGGCATAGCAAGAGGGTTGCTTTACCTTCACGAAGACTCACACAATTGCATCATCCACCGTGACATAAAAGCCAGCAATATATTACTCGATGACAAATGGGTACCCAAGATTGCAGACTTCGGCATGGCGCGTCTCTTTCCAGAAGACCAAACTCATGTCAACACACGCGTGGCTGGGACCAAGTATGTCTCTAAATTTTCCATCACTTTTAATTCTAAATTATTGACACGACCCAAAAGATAAGCAAAACCAAATTGTTTAGCTGAATAAATTGTTCATTGATCTGATATGGGCTCTAAGTTTTTGAAGACTTGTGAAATTTATAGTGGGTATATGGCTCCTGAATATGTGATGCATGGGCATCTATCAACAAGGGCAGATGTATTTAGCTATGGGGTTGTGGTGTTGGAGCTGATCAGCGGCCAAAGAAATTCAACGTTTAACTTGGATGCAGATGCACAAAATCTGCTTGATTGGGTAAGATTGCAGCCTAGTCCCAATATCATGTTTAACATTTTGACGTTTTGTCATATTTTTGGTGGCCTTTTTATTTGTTTAATTAATTAATTAATTACTAGGCCGTATCCCTTATGAGAGTCCATTATTCTAATTGCCCCAAGAAAACAAAAGTTATGAGAGTCTGGCAGTCCAAATCCAACTTATCTCTTACGACATGCCTACATATGTAAAACGTGGCCAAAGAAAATGCCGACATGACTCAGATACTTTAGTTTGAATAGAAATTTTAGTTTACTTTGCTGCAATTTTTTCATAAGCAAATAAAAAAATATTAACGTAGCAACATTCAACAAGCCGAGATGTAGTCTGTTTGTCCCCACCCACATAGATTTAAAGCATTTTCTTAGCAAACAAGAGATTTGGTCAACATAGAAGTTCACGCATCATGACAAAACCAGCACATCTATTTTCAGCAAAAATAAAGAAAAGGCCCCATTGAAAGAACTAAAAAGTTAGAATTCCGAGTGAAACATCCCAAGACGCCTTATGGTTGACTCTTTTGTTTTTCTGGTTGTAGGCATACAAGCTTTACAAGAAAGGTAGAAGCTTGGAAATAGTGGACCCAACGTTAGCAGGTTCAGCAGTAACAGAACAAGTAGCAATGTGCATAAAATTAGGGTTGTTATGCGCTCAAGGGGACCCGCAGCTCCGGCCCACAATGCGGCGGGTGGTGGTGATGCTGTCGAAGAAGCCGGGGCGCATGGATGAGCCAACCAGACCAGGAGTGGCTGGTTCTAGATATAGAAGACCTCGCAGGCTTTCTGCAAGGTCTTCCACTGGCACAGCTGGTTCTTCTTCCGATTCTGATTCACGCACTTGTGATTCAAGCAACAACTATACTACCACTGCAACTGCAACCGCATCTGCATCTGCATCTGCGTCTGCTACTGTAGGAAGCAGCTCAGCTGCAGGAACCAGCTCAGCTGCTCAAGAATTAGACCCTCGGGGAAAACGTCCAATGCAGGGTTAGGCAAACTGAACGACAATTGGAGGTTGGAGGCTGATTGATTTTGTTGAAATTCTTTTTGTATGATAGATATGTGAATGAGAGATAGTTATACATATATGTTAATTAAAATGTAAGGTTTGAGATGGATTGGGTTGGGATTGGCGAGGTGCAACTAAAACGTCAATTTTATTTTATTTTTTTTAAAATACAAGTGAGAAAGAATGTCCATAATTGAGTTAAAGTGCGTGTCTTATGGCTAATCAGTGGCACGAAATTCTTGGGTGAATTTGTAAAAATTTTTAGCTCTTTTAGCGATTGACTCTTGGACTTGAGTTTTCCCAAACAGTTCATAACATTTTAAATATTTTTTTTTAATTTATTGAATTGATACTTAATATTGGGCATAAAGCATGATCTTAACAAGCCAGAACGAATAAAACCGGCGGTAGGCAAAGACAGTCAGTTAGACAGTTTTTTTTTTTGTCCCCTCATTGAAGCCATATGATATAATCAAAGGACACGAATGAAATTATGGAAAGTTTTCCATTCTTCCAAAATTCTGATGTGGAGAGTTCTTTTCTAGTAAAATACAATATTTGACTAATTTTTGTTAAGAAAATGATTTCAAGGTATGGTATTGTTCAGTTGAACGATGAGGTCGCGCCAATGGGTGATACAAAACCATGATTATAATGTACTTGAAATGCTAAAAAAAAAATTACCACATTATTGGACATCCCAATATATTTGAATACCAAGTATTTCATCTTCAAAATTCCAAGTTCAAATTCAGCTGGGAAGAATCAAGTCAACCAGATTTCACAGTGCAAGATTGTATGAGAACCAAGTTCAACTGGGGGAAGGGGCTCAGTTTTTTGGTTTCATTCTTTTTTCGAGGGGGACAACAACCATCTGGTAATACAGGACTAAAAGGAAACCATACTTGTAAACATAACATGAACAAATGAAGAGCTAAATGCTAAAACTTAAGGACCACAAATGCAAACCCAGCTATCCACAACACATCCGCAATGCTGGCAAAGACGGCTGATAAAGCACCCACATGCAAGAACAATAGAGCACCCACTTGGATTTGTACAAGGGTAAAATGTAAGATTTATTTTACACTGCAAAGAAGGATCTGGGCACATATATCATGACAATAACGCTATCTGCACTCAAAAACACTGTACAAAAATTATACAAAGTCTCTACCAACACTAATAGAGAGTGATCTCTAATTGGTCGTGTACTGTAATGTTTGTGTAGTATAATTGTGTGCAAGTAAAATTATTCAATAGTATAAAAAAATAAGATAATCGAAATAACTATAATTTACCTGTTGAAAGCGTCCTGAATCAGTCCATTGTCCACTGGCAAGAGTTTTGTTCATCATCAATCAATATATTAGGCACATGAGTAATCTTTTCCCAATCTCGACCTTCTGGCCGTTTGAAGAGTTTCTTTAGTTCAGGGCAACCGTTAATGAGAAGAAATTCAAGAGACACATCCTCTTTACTCTCAATGCAAGACAACACGCTTGGACAGTAGCTCACTTCTAAATGCTTAAGAGTGTTGAAGAATGACAACGAAGGAAGTGCTGTTAATTTGGGGCAATACTTCACTTGAAGTTTATGTAGGGATGGGAAGTCACCACTTTGTATTCCTGTCCACTCTTCCAATTCGGGCATGTCTTCAAATATAAGTGTCTTTAGACTAGGAAAAGAATGGTAGTTTTGTTTGTTATGATCACAGATATCCCTACAAAATTGATGATCTATTCTTTCCAACTTATTCATTTCCTTGATATGCAGGAACTGGAGTAGTGGCAACTACCCACGGCTGGAAGAACTAAACAATTTGTACAATTATAAAGACTAAGATTAACTAGGCATTCATACGATCGATCACAAATCCAGGTTGGAAGCTTGAATCCACCATAATTTAGTATTCTCAACTCTTTAAGGCCCAAAGGGGTTTTAGAAATTTAAGGATTTCCTCTTCCTCGCTGCTGTTGACCCTCTTATCGTTCCACCACCTTAGCCCCAACGTGTTGAGAAATTTCTTATTGATCAGATTAACTTCCCTAGCCTCCTCCCTGTTGGAAACATTCTCAAGCCTTGAAATGCAAAATGATCCAGTAAGATCTATCGCATTTTTCAGCTCTCCAGTTTTGCGCCCATAATTTCTGCCAACAAGAAATGTTGACAAAGTTTGAAGGTTAGTTAAGTTACCCATTTTTGGGGGCATAGATTTCAACTGCCCGATAACATCAAGCACAAGATGTCTAAGATTTGTGAGCTTGCTCGTGCCGTTGGCAATCCAATAAGATTGAAACATTCTTCAAGCTTTAAAGTCTGCAAACTTTGAAGAGTGTCAATTGAATCAGGCAATTGCTTGATGGGTGTATAGGAGAGATCAATATACTGTAATGCTTTCAAATTCCCAATGGAACTTGGCAATTCAGACATCCGACTCCGACCGAAATTCAATGCTCTTAATTGCTTGAGGCTCGAGAAAAGATTGAGAGGAAGTCGTTCAACAGAGAGCCCAAAATCAGGAATGAACAAGAGAGTCCGAAGATGCTTTAATCTTCTGATACTCTCAAAAGCCGTATCATCTACATTTTTACAAAGCACGGACAAGTACAGCACATTTTCTGACAAATGATTGAACTTACCATCACATACTCTGACATATTTATCTTCAGAATAAGCAGCATGTTCCAGAAAAGAAACCTTGGATTCGTTTAGTTTGTACAGTTGCTTTCTGACTTCAGGATTACGAAAATCCAAGGTTTGATCATTTCTTGAAGGAACTATGATTTGTTGAGACACCAATGAATCAAACTTGTCATGAACAACATCTTCTACCCTGTCCCTCTGATTCTGATTTCTCTGAAATAGCCCTTCAGCTATCCATAATCTAACCAATTCCTCCTTGGCAAACTCATATCCGAAAGGGAACAAGAAACAGTGGGCAATGAGAGGAAGATCTTCGTTTGCTATAGGCACAATAGAATTCTCAACCAGCACAGATTCGGCTGGGAACATTTTTAGTTTTTCGTTTGGTCTTTCCTCTTGGAACAGTGGAAGTGCGGACATTGCCATCATGGGCTGAAAGATAAAGGGTTGTTTCTTGTCACCGTAATCCATGGAGGAGTAATGTTGGCCTGACTTCTCATGGTTGTTGGGATTGATCAATTCCAAAGAGCCCTCGGATGTTGGTGGCTGGTTAAATGCAGAACAATCATGGACAAACGAGTTGTAAGAGAGCGGAGGAAAGGGGTGATAAAGAATTTATAAATGCTGTTGGATGTATAATTGTGTTTCAAAGAACTTATAATTTTGAAGTCATTTGGAAGAGCATACGCTTGGAAGAATCACATGTAAATAGGCAAGCATAAGAAGGTGAGTACTGGTGGCATGCCTCTCACAGTCTATATGTCTGTATTTACACACATATGCATCTGTATTGCTGTCAGAAATAAAATATGAACACAATGCCCAAAAATATATAAATGAAATCCTAACAGAACCATATAATCAGAATAAGAAACTTGACAAAAAGGGGCAAACATGAAGCACAGAGTTAAAGTAAACACCTTTCAGCTCAGCGACACCGTCAGCTGGGCGCCATTCGGATTGATACCCCAGTTGTGACCCATACTCGCTGGGCTCCGATCGTACACCTCCATGAAAACAAGTTTCTGTTGGTTTGAGGGTCCTGCACAACTTACAGACTTCACAGGGACGAAATGGAACGTTTCTACTTAAAAACCTACGGCGGTCAAGAAAGTTCTGGAGGATCGGAGAGCTCTGTTGCTTGTTCCGTTGCGTTGCCAATCCGAGACATGGAGACGGGTTACAGTGTAACAGAGTCTGTGCTCCTTTTTTCTTTATCTCTGACTCACCCTTCTTCTCTCCAGGGCATAGTTTTTAAACTCGGAGAAAGAGAGAAAGAAAGGAGGAAGGGAGACGGAACAAGGATGAAAACTACTTGCAGCATTCCGATTTTCATATCAAGGCATCAAACAACCTTTGCCGATAAAGTTGATTCCCTTACTTTATAACACCACTCGCGTTGTACCATCCACTCCAAACTAGTTGCAACATTGTGGATCGATCCCAAGAGAAAGCTACCTTAGAGGACTGTGACTAGTTAAGCTCTAAACTAACTGCGTAGTACAAGTTCTTTCCACCCAGGAAGTGTGTGGAAGGATTTTTATCTCCCTCGCTTCACATCTAATATTTACATTCTAATATTTATATTTTTTATATAAATATTAATTTAAAATTAATCTTATAAATAAAACATAAACATAAAAATATAACGTAATAACATTCATTTTGTCATGGACCCAATGGAAGGGGCAGCACCTAAGCACTTGACTTTACTTTACGTGTATAAAATTATTATATTGGATACAGTTGTTGCTTATTCAAAACATCTCTTTTGACCACTCATCGCAAAAGCCATAGCGACTAGTAGGATTGGAAGAACAAACGTTTCAGGCTTCCCAAATAAGCATATGCGAAAATATGTTTTTCTCCAGCCCCCGCCTTGGACTTTGAGGGTAGAAAATTTTTTTTTTCTTCATCCGTGGGAGAATAGATACTGTGAAAATTCGAAATTATAAAATTTTTTAATATAAATAAATTAAAGTTTATTTATTTATTGTATATAATTATTGTTTTATTCTTTATATTATAAAAGTTTTTTTATCTTGGATCCAACCTTAACTGAGATAAAAGATAGTTTATGAATCCCCGCCCAACAGAACAAAATTATCATCCTTAATTTTGATATCTCATAGATAAAGTTCAGATAACTTGATCCCTAATAAATAAATTTATGTTTTTATTTTATTTTGATCCTTTATAAATTCAGATTCCCTCCAGTATTTGGGTCCTCCCATCAATGTGTTGTTAGAGATGTTACCGTTAAAAATGATGTGTCACCGTTTATTAGCAGCATGACATCCGATCTGGCCTGCTTACCCGCTTAAAAAATCTACTCTTCTTTTTAATTTACTTCCTAAAAAGCTCAGGACGGCTCGTAGATGCTGAATCATGCTGGGCATTTGCTTATCTTCTCAAAATTGCAAAGGCTTTTGAATCGTTGCATGGCTGTATTGAACGAGGGATGATGCATGAAAGTAAATGACAGTGTCATATTCTAAAAATCTTAAGCTTTTAGTTTTATTGAAGTCAAAATAATAGTCTAAATTACAACACCTGATTTTCTCATAACTCAGAGTTTTACCAACTCACTCCCTTTCTTCTTCCACTAGTTATTCTTAGTTAAAACAATACCAAAACATTCTCAATATTTTGATGCCAAACTCAAACTTTTCCCCGTTATTCAGCCATATAATTCTCCCTTTGCAAAATCACAAGCCTCACGCCAGCTTCCCTTCTTGTCAGTTCCCGGTGGTTCTTGCTTCCTTCTCGACGAGGATAATTCCACACACACCCTTCCAGCTTAACGGTGTGTTAATGGTCCGTTAGAAGGCAAGCATTACCCATCAGGGTGAAACGGAGCGTTTCACTGTGTGTAAATAAAAGAAGATAACCGGCACATGATAATGGATCACTATAATATGATCCCTTTTAAAGTATCTGAAATTAGATTCAGTTTACGCTTCACAGTAACACCTCGAGGGTGCGAAAGTGGAACTACTTGGGAGCCAAATTGAAAATTTGAAAAAGCAAAGCAATTTGGAAGCATTTTTGGTTCTATTTTATGGTTCCCACCATGCCTTCTGGGTTATTTTAGATTCCCAGACCACTCCATTTGCTCAATTGGAAACTGGGTTACCATTGGAATTCGCAGTGGGGGTGCTTTCTTGTGTTGCTGTCTTATGGGTAGCTAAGGTTGTCATTCTTTGTGCTTAATTCTAATACTTTGGTCTCTTTTTTCTCAACTGGGTTTGTTACTTTTAGCATAACTAGGTACAACGTGGTTTTGGAGTATGAATTTTTATATATGTGTGCCTTTATGATTGTTCGGATATTGTTTATTCATTGATAAAGTTGTGATTGCGGTTTTAATGACTTGGCCCAATTGTTGATTCTGCTTCTGACTGGTGCTTTTGTAAAGGGAGCATTATGGCTGGGTAACTGGGAAAAGGAAAAACAAGAGAGCGGTGTAATAATGTTTTCAGATTACAGCGATCCAGAGATGAACACTTAAAAAAATTAAGGCTATATTTGAGGGATAGAAAGGTAAACTACAAATGATTGGCGGAAGAAGAAAAACAGTAAATTAATCGAACCAAGAGTTGAGGGGATTATGTGTTATAACCTAGACCATTGATCTGGCTTTAATGAGGATGAAGGGTTAAGATTTGTTGAACATGACATTGTCATGTTATACCCTAACATTACAGGATCTTAATCCTATTTAACGCTGCTAGTTGTGTTGAATAGCAAAATTGCAAATGGGTTTGAATATTTTAAAGTGTATTATGTAATTTAAAAAATAAAATATAAATAAAAAATTATTAATAAAAAATTAATAATTATAATTATTTTAAATTTATAAATTATAATTCTAATTATTAATTTTTTTGTCATTAATCATTTACTTTTAATTTATTCTTTAAAATATATTACAAGCACCTCCCATGGAAGGTATGGCGATTTTCATTTCCTCGCCACATTTGGAATCTTTGTCTGAACGATGGAAGTCAGAAAGAAATGGAAAAGGTTTAGAAGATATAGGCCATAACTAGAAATTCTTGAGGTGTATCAAGAAAGTATTGAACATTCCTTTTCTTCAAAATTTTAACACAGATTTGGTTGCAGACGCTCTATGCGGCACTGTCAATAGGATTTTGTCTTTGAATAAAAACAAAAAAAACAAAAAAATTGGCAGCGATGGTTTAGACTTCTCTTTGAACATTTTAGACAATCGGACCTTCTCTGTGAAGAAGGCGTGTGCAAAGAAGAAGATTTGTGCTTGGGAAGAAGACAATTTGTGGAAAATGCCCAGTCCTATGCAACGATTCACAAGACTATGCAATTTTTGGGAAAAGGAATTTTGAGAAGGTAAGGAAGTGTCCAGCAAGATTCAACATCAACAATCTTAATAATAGGATTCAGTTTTGAGTTGGAAGAAAATTAAAAAAAAAAAAAATATGACGGCATTTTTTAGGTGAGTGAACAGGGAGATGGAGTGTTAGGTCTTACACATTATTTTTAACGGGTTACGTTAGATTGTTGATCAACGCTTCTAACGATATATTAGCAGAGGAACTTAATTAGAGAAAATCTGAATACATGAGAAATCAAAACAAAAAAATTGATCTATAAAAAATTGTGTGAACCCATGTGTGAGTTGTCAAAATAAGGATTTAGTCATGAAAATATATAAAAGATATTTTGGCTCAACCACCCAAATAAATGCATATATTATCCACTACATTATTTTCTATTTAAGGATGTATCATAGAAATTTCCCCAACCCAAATCTTTCTTTGTAAAATTTCTTGTGGCCGTGGGAGAAGCACTAGGCCTGATTCAGTTAGAATATGTTAAAGTATATAATTAATTACACGAGTGTGCATTTCAACCAAAGAAAAAAAATTACATGAGTGTGCACTCATATTACGTTAATACTATTCGTATATTTGTTAGAGTCATAATTTCAAGAAATGCTATTCCCATTAAAAAAATTGATAAATATATTATAAAATTTAATATAAAGTGTTAGATTACTAAATTGTAAGAATTCAAAATTTGAACTCTTATTTAGTCATTAACTTTTGAATTTTCCTAAACACTTCATAACATTTTAAATATTTTTTTCCTTTTTTCTTAAATGAATAGTGCTACTCTCACACCTAATTAAAACTCTCAAAGAATTTACATATCCAATATCCATAATTTTTTGATTGATTGTATGGATATGGCTCACATAGTTAATTAAGGCCGTGGATGTTGGGTGTGGATTTTGTGAGAATTGTAAGTATAGGAGTAAATTATTGTTCTTAAGTTTATGAATTTTTTTTTTGCAGGCCTTAAATTTATTATGTTAATAGTTAATCTTGGGTATAAAGTGTAATTTTAACAAGCTAGAACGAATAAAACAAGTGGTAGGCAAAGAAAAAGTGTCAGACAGGTTTGGGTAAGTTTGATTTTCTTGTTGGTGAGTTTGATTTTTTTTTCCTTATTCTAATTTAAGTCATATGATTTAGGTGACATGACAAGTTTTATGAAACGTATTGAAAAATAAAATTATTTATATAATTTATATTTAAATTATACAAAATGTATATCACAACATAATAACAAATGTGAGAATTCATAAAAAGATGATAAAAGATTTTCTCATAAAAATAATTTACACCAAAGAACATTCTTAAGTCTATACATTTTTATTTTAATTTTAAACATACTTGTTAGATACATTCAAGAAGCAATTTCAAAATGCATACTTTTTTTAAATGATATAATTTTAATAGATGAGTCAAGAGAAGACTTTAATTTTAAACTTGGGGTGTGGAGAAAAGTATTGAAATCAAAAAGTTTTTGTTTAAGTAGCAACAAGAAAGAAGATATATAATGCGACTGTAGCAAAATGCAAGTTAATCATGATTATAAGATAAAAATTAAAGAACACATCATACTACAAGTATCAAAATGTTACTATATTAGATTGATTTTATAAAATAATGAACAAATTGATATGAATGTCTGATATAGGATATAAGGTAGGTGGTTGAAATAAATAAATGTCTTGAGAGTTTTTTGTGATCGTAAAATAATTAACAAGCTTAAAAAAAAATTTTACTAAATTATTGTAAGATTAATTATACTTTATGGTAATGAGTATTGGCATGAAAGAGCCAAGAAGAACAAAAACTAGGAGTAGTAAAGATGAGAATATTAAAATTGATTAGTGAACAACATACGAAAAGATAAGATTTTAAATAATTATATTTAAAAAAAATTAGAATTGTACTTATTAAAAAAATAATAAAAATTCAGTTACAATGCTTTATCCCAATAAAGAAGGAAAGAGAAGACAAAAATAATACTTTAAGAATTATTAAAAGAAATGTTTCAATAAATAATATTATAAAAATTTAATTTTTAATAAAATTTAATAACATAATTTAATTTTGTAATGACTCTACTTATTAATATAAGACTATTTGTTATCATTATTATTTAAATCATATGATATATTTAATCAAATAAAATAATAACTGAATAAAGTATTACAGTTGCACAATATAAAATATGTGCAACTAATTTATGAGAAAAATTATAGGTGTAAAATTAAAATATTGATATTGAGTGTAAAGAATATTAGATTAATTTTATAAAATTTAATAAATTTAATAATTTAAATTTTATAAACAAAAATTATATAAAAAAATATAAGAATAAAATGACCGGCGATCGCGGGCCACAAGAGCCTAGCCTAATCAGGGAAAAGTAAATTACACCTGAGATTCGAGTTAGGAGGCCCTACCCCATTTGTCATCTTTTGCATGAGGCTGTATTTATACTAATACACTTAAAATCACCAATAGCGACATACATGATTTGTCCTTTAATAATGTTATTCTTATTCAATTTTTTATTAAAATTTTATAAATTATTTATTATCATTAGGTTTGATGCATATAACATATTTGCAGACGCACTCCATCAATACTTGATGACATAAAATAAATTTTATAAATATAATTTTGAGACTAATATTTTTCTTTATCCTTTAATATACCAACTGGACATAAGTTTGTCATAATCACAGATATTTAAAGGCATTTAAAAAAAACTGTACGCGCTAAACTTATCAAATCAAAGGACATGAATGAAATTATATAGTTTCGTTATTTAAATATATTCTTCCATAAATCTGATACAGACATTTCATATCCAGTAAAATATAAATTTTGACTAATTTTTGTCATGAAAATAGTTTCAAGGTACAAAGATATTTCGCTCACCTCCGATTTTTTTTACACACTTTTTACAATTAAATGATATAGTATATTAATATGTTGAGTCTCAAAAATTTAATAATTTAAATATTATATTTTGAGAATTAAATAAAAATAAAATTATAAAAATAATATAGTTAAAGGCTGGGAATTAGATGGTTGAGCACTGATGTTGGGCCAATGGTTCCTGTAAAATATAAATTTTGAATACCACGTATTTCATTTTCAAAATTGCAAGTTCAAATTCAGCTGGGAACAACTAATTCAACCAAATTTCACAGTTCAAGATCATATGACAACCAAATTCAATTGGGCGGAGGGGCAGAGTCATTTGCTTTCATTCTTTGTTCGAGAGGGAGCGAGGGGAACAACAACCATCATTTAAAAGAAGATTGAAAGCAAACCATACTAATCAACACAACACCAAGAAATGAAGTGCCAAATACCAAAACTTAAGGACCACAAATGCAAACACAGCTATCCACATCCAAAATGCAGGCAAAGCCGGCTGATAGAGCACCAATTTTACAGTGGCATTCAAAAGCAGTAGAGCTCCAACTTGGATTTGTATGAGGGGAAAATGGAAGATTTATTTTGCCCTGCAAATAAGGATGTGAGCACATATATCAGAGCAAGAGTGTTACCTGCACTCAAAAATACAGCACAAATATTATACAAAGCATTTGCCAACAATAATGGAGAGTCATCTCTAATTGATAATGTGTAATCTTGGTGCAGTACTGTATGCAAGTAACATTACTCATCAGAATAATGAACAAAAATAATAAGATAAGTTAAATAACTATAATATACCTGTTGAAAGCGTCCTGAATCAGTCCATTATCCACTGGTAAGCTCATTGACAAGAGATTTCTTCATCATCAATTAATATATTAGGCACATGAGCAATCTTTCCCCAATCTCGACCATTTGGCTGTTTGCAGAGTTTCTTCAGTTTAGGGCAATCCTTAATGAGAAGAAACTCCAGAGACACATCCTCTTTACTCTCAATGAAAGACAGCATGCTTGGACAGTAGCTCAGTTCTAAATGCTTAAGAGAGTTGAAGAATGACAATGAAGGAAATGATTTTAATTTGGGGCAATACTTCACTTCAAGCTTAGGTAGGGATGGGAAGTCACCACTTCGTATTCCTGTCCACTCTTCCAATTCGGGCATGTCTTCAAATATAAGTGTCTTCAGACTAGGAAAGGAATGGTGGCCTTGTTCGTTATGATCACTGATATCCCTACAAAATTGATGATCTATCGTTACCAACTTATTCATTTCCTTGATATGCAGGAACTGGAGTAGTGGCAATTCACCCATGGTTGGAAGGAAATTACAATTTGAACAATTAAAAAGACTAAGATCAAATAGGCATTCATAAGATCGATGACAAATCCAAGTTGGAAGCTTGAATCCACCATAGTTTTGTATTCTCAACTCTTTAAGGCCCAAAGGGGGTTGTAGATATTCAAGGATTTCCTCTTCCTCGCTGCTGTTGACCCTCTTATCGTTCCACCACCTAAGCTCCAATGTGTCGAGAAATTTCTTATTGATCAGATTAGCTTCCCTAGCCTCCTCCCTGTTTGAAACATTCTCAAGCCTTGAAATGCAAAATGATCCAGTAAGATTTATCGCATTTTTCAGCTCTCCAATTTTGCGCCTATCATCTCTGCCAACAAGAAATGCTGACAAAGTTTGAAGGTTAGTTAAGTTACCCATTTTGGGGGGCATTGATTTCAACTGACCGATAACATCAAGAACAAGATGTCTAAGATTTGTGAGCTTGCTCGTGCCGTTGGGCAATCCAATAAGATTGAAACATTCTTCAAGCTTTAAAGTCTGCAAACTTTGAAGAGTGTCAATTGAATCAGGCAACTGCTTGATGGGTGTATAGGAAAGATCAATATACTGTAATGCTTTTAAATTCCCAATGGAACTTGGCAATTCAGACCTCTGACTCCGACTGAAATTCAATGCTCTTAATTGCTTGAGGCTCGAGAAAAGATTGCGAGGAAGTCGTTCAACAGAGAGCCCAAAATCTGGAATGAACAAGAGAGTCCGAAGATGCTTTAATCTTATAATACTCTCAAAAGCGGTATCATCTACATTTTTACAAAGCACGGACAAGTGCAGCACATTTTCTGACAAATGATTGAACTTACCATCACATACTCTGACATATTTATCTTCAGAACAAGCGGCATGTTCCAGAAAAGAAACCTTGGATTCGTTTAGTTTATACAGTTGCTTTCTGACTTCAGGATTACGAAAATCCAAGGTTTGATCATTTCTTGAAGGAACTATGATTTGTTGAGAAACCAATGAATCAAACTTGTCATTGGCAACATCTTCTACCCTGTCCCTCTGATTCTGACTTTATCTTCTTCACTACCCATTTCAAGGACCAAAGGCCATCCTTATCATCTTCCTCAGTTTCACATCTAAAATATTTTTCTGGTCCTGAGCCCAATGAAAGAGACTGCACTTAAGACCTTGACTTTACATATATAAAAGTGTTCATTGGATCCACTAGTTGCTTAGCTCTCGAAACCAGACACCTCTTTTGACCACTCTGATTGCAAAAGCCATGACGACTATTAGTATTGGAAGAACAAAAGTTTCAGACTTTTCCAAAGAAACATATGCGTAAATTAAATATATGAAAGACAGTCCAAAGAAGCATATGCGTCAATTAAATATATGAAAGATAGTTTGGCTCAAAAACCCAAATAAATACTATATATTATCCACCACATTAGTTTCTATCTAGGGATGTATCATAGAAATTTCCTCAACCCCAAAGTTTCTTTAAAAAATTTTCTTATTTGTAGCCGTGGGAGAAGCACCAAGTCTGATTAAGTTTAGATATGCTAAAGTATGATAATCAATTACATGAGCGTGTACTCATATTAGCATAATGCTATTCAACAACACATAAAATTTAATATGCAGAGTTAAATCTGTAAGGTTTCATTGTGCAATCTGTGAGGTTTTTGTGCACAGAAACAACGTGTAAGTTATTTAATTGCGAGACTTTAAAATTGTGTGAATAGTTTTTTTCTTATTTTTATGATAAAGTATGATGGGGTAAAGTTTATGATGATTGCAGAATCGCATAAGAGAGAGCAGCTAGATTGGAAAAGGAGGTTTGACATAATCACAGGCATAGCAAGAGGGTTGCTTTACCTTCACGAAGACTCACACAATTGCATCATCCACCGTGACATAAAAGCCAGCAATATATTACTCGATGACAAATGGGTACCCAAGATTGCAGACTTCGGCATGGCGCGTCTCTTTCCGGAAGACCAAACTCATGTCAACACACGCGTGGCTGGGACCAAGTATGTCTCTAAATTTTCCATCACTTTTAATTCTAAATTATTGACATGACCCAAAATATAAGCAAAACCAAATTGTTTAGCTGAATAAATTGTTCATTGATCTGATATGGGCTCTAAGATTTTGAAGACTTGTGAAATTTATAGTGGGTATATGGCTCCTGAATATGTGATGCATGGGCATCTATCAACAAAGGCAGATGTATTTAGCTATGGGGTTGTGGTGTTGGAGCTGATCAGTGGCCAAAGAAATTCAACGTTTAACTTGGATGCAGATGCACAAAATCTGCTTGATTGGGTAAGATTGCAGCCTAGTCCCAATATCATGTTTAATATTTTGACGTTTTGTCATGTTTTTGGTGACCTTCTTATTTGTTTAATTAATTACTAGGCCGTATCCCTTATGAGAGTCCATTATTCTAAATACCCCAAAAAAACAAAAGTTATGAGAGTCTGGCAGTCCAAATCATACTTATCTCTTACGACATGCCTACATATGTAAAACGTGGTCAAAGAAAATGCCGACATGACTCAGATACTTTAGTTTGAATAGAAATTTTAGTTTACTTTGCTGCAATTTTTTCATAAGCAAGTAAAAAAATATTAACGTAGCAACATTCAACAAGCCTAGATGTGATCTGTTTGTCCCCACCCACATAGATTTAAAGCATTTTCTTAGCAAACAAGAGATTTGGTCAACGTAGAAGTTCACGCATCATGACAAAACCAGCACATCTATTTTCAGCAAAAATAAAGAAAAGGCCCCATTGAAAGAACTAAAAAGTTAGAATTCCGAGTGAAACATCCTAAGACGCCTTATGGTTGACTCTTTTGTTTTTCTGGTTGTAGGCATACAAGCTTTACAAGAAAGGTAGAAGCTTGGAAATAGTGGACCCAACGTTAGCAGGTTCAGCAGTAACAGAACAAGTAGCAATGTGCATAAAATTAGGGTTGTTATGCGCTCAAGGGGACCCGCAGCTCCGCCCCACAATGCGGCGGGTGGTGGTGATGCTGTCGAAGAAGCCGGGGCACATGGATGAGCCAACCAGACCAGGAGTGGCTAGTTCTATATATAGAAGACCTCGCAGGCTTTCTGCAAGGTCTTCCACTGGCACAGCTGGTTCTTCTTCCGATTCTGATTCACGCACTCATGATTCAAGCAACAACTATACTACCACTGCAACTGCAACCGCAGCCGCATCTGCATCTGCTACTGTAGGAAGCAGCTCAGCCGCAGGAACCAGCTCAGCTGCTCAAGAATTAGACCCTCGGGGAAAACGTCCAATGCAGGGTTAGGCAAACTGAACGACAATTGGAGGTTGGAGGGCTGTGATTGATTTTGTTGGAATTCTTTTTGTATGATAGATATGTGAATGAGAGATAATTATTCATATATGTTAATTAGAATGTAAATTTTGAGATGGATTGGGTTGGGATTGGCGAGGTGCAACTAAAACGTCAATTTTATTTTATTTTTTTTAAAATAACAGTGAGAAAGAATGTCCATAATTTGAGTTAAAGTGCGTGTCTTATGGTTAGTCAGTAGTACGAAATTCTTAGGTGAATTTGTAAAAATTTTTAACTCTTTCCTTTTAGCGATTGACTCTTGGACTCGAGTTTTCCCAAACAGTTCATAACATTTTAAATATATATATTTTTAATTTATTGAATTGATACTTAATATTGGGCATAAAGCATGATCTTAACAAGCCAGAACGAATAAAGCCAGCGGTAGGCAAAGAAAGTATGTCAGAAACTTTTTTTTTTCCTCATTGAAGCCATATGATATAATCAAGGGACACGAATGAAATTATAGAAAGTTTTCCATTCTTCCAAAAATCTGATGTGGAGAGTTCTTCTTCAGTAAAATATAATATTTGACTAATTTTTGTTAAGAAAATGGTTTCAAGGTATGGCATTGTTCAGTTGAACAATGATGTCGCGCCAATGGGTGATACAAAACCATGATTATAACGTACTTGAAATGCTTAAAAAAAAAAATTACCACATTATTGGACATCACAATGTATTTGAATACCAAGCATTTCATCTTCAAAATTCCAAGTTCAAATTCAGCTGGGAACAATCAAGTCATCCAAATTTCACAGCGCAAAGATTGTATGAGAACCAAGTTCAACTGGGGGATGGGGCTCAGTTTTTTTGTTTCATTATATTTTCGAGGGGGACGACAACCTCAGGTAATACAAGGATTAAAAGGAAACCATACTTGTAGACACAACATGAACGAATGAAGAGCTAAAATCTAAAGCTTAAGGACCACAAATGCAAACCCAGCTATCCACAACACATCCACAATGCTAGCAAAGACGGCTGATAGAGCACCAATTTTACGTTCGCATGCAAGAGCAGTAGAGCGCCCCCCTGGATTTTTAGAAGGGTAAAATGTAGGACTTATTTTGCCATGTAAAGAAGGATCTGGGCACATATATCATGATAATAATGCTACCTGCACTCAAAAACACTGTACAAAAATTTTACAAAGTCTCCACCAATACTACTAGAGAGTGATCTCTAATTGGTCGTGTACCGCAATGTTTGTGTAGTATAATTGTGTGCAAGTAAAATTACTCATATCAGAATAGTAAAAACAAACAATAAGATAATCTAAACAACTATAATTTACCCGTCGAAAGCGTCCTGAATCAGTCCATTGTCCACTGGCAAGAGTTTTGTTCATCATCAATCAACATATTAGGCACATGAGCAATCTTTTCCCAATCTCGACCTTCTGGCCGTTTGAAGAGTTTCTTTAGTTCAGGGCAACCGTTAATGAGAAGAAATTCAAGAGACACATCCTCTTTACTCTCAATGCAAGACAACACGCTTGGACAGTAGCTCACTTCTAAATGCTTAAGAGAGTTGAAGAATGACAACGAAGGAAGTGCTGTTAATTTGGGGCAATACTTCACTTGAAGTTTATGTAGGGATGGGAAGTCACCACTTTGTATTCCTGTCCACTCTTCCAATTCGGGCATGTCTTCAAATATAAGTGTCTTTAGACTAGGAAAAGAATGGTAGTCTTGTTTGTTATGATCACAGATATCCCTACAAAATTGATGATCTATTCTTTCCAACTTATTCATTTCCTTGATATGCAGGAACTGGAGTAGTGGCAACTCACCCACGGCTGGAAGAACTAAACAATTTGTACAATTATAAAGACTAAGATTAACTAGGCATTCATACGATCGATGACAAATCCAGGTTGGAAGCTTGAATCCACCATAATTTAGTATTCTCAACTCTTTAAGGCCCAAAGGGGGTTGTAGAAATTTAAGGATTTCCTCTTCCTCGCTGCTGTTGACCCTCTTATCGTTCCACCACCTTAGCTCCAACGTGTTGAGAAATTTCTTATTGATCAGATTAGCTTCCCTAGCCTCCTCCCTGTTGGAAACATTCTCAAGCCTGGAAATGCAAAATGATCCAGTAAGATCTATCGCATTTTTCAGCTCTCCAATTTTGCGCCCATAATCTCTGCCAACAAGAAATGCTGACAAAGTTTGAAGGTTAGCTAAGTTACCCAACTTTGGGGGCATAGATTTCAACTGCCCGATAACATCAAGAACAAGATGTCTGAGATTTGTGAGCTTGCTCGTGCCGTTGGGCAATCCAATAAGATTGAAACATTCTTCAAGTTTTAAAGTCTGCAAACTTTGAAGAGTGTCAATTGAGTCAGGCAATTGCTTGATGGGTGTATAGGAGAGATCAATATACTGTAATGCTTTTAAATTCCCAATGGAACTTGGCAATTCAGACATCCGACTCCAACTGAAATTCAATGCTCTTAATTGCTTGAGGCTCGAGAAAAGATTGCGAGGAAGTCGTTCAACAGAGAGCCCAAAATCTGGAATGAACAAGAGAGTCCGAAGATGCTTTAATCTTCTGATACTCTCAAAAGCCGTATCATCTACATTTTTACAAAGCACGGACAAGTGCAGCACATTTTCTGACAAATGATTGAACTTACCATCACATACTCTGACATATTTATCTTCAGAACAAGCAGCATGTTCCAGAAAAGAAACCTTCGATTCGTTTAGTTTATACAGTTGCTTTCTGACTTCAGGATTACGAAAATCCAAGGTTTGATCATTTCTTGAAGGAACTATGATTTGTTCAGACACCAATGAATCAAACTTGTCATTAGCAACATCTTCTACCCTGTCCCTCTGATTCTGATTTCTCTGAAATAGCCCTTCAGCTATCCATAATCTAACCAATTCCTCCTTGGCAAACTCATATCCGAAAGGGAACAAGAAACAGTGGGAAATGAGCGGAAGATCTTCGTTTGCCATAGGCACAATAGAATTCTCAACCTGCATGGATTCGGCTTGGGACAATTTTAGTTTTTCGTTTGGTCTTTCCTGTTGGGACAGTGGAAGTGCGGACATTGTCATCATGGGCTCAAAGATAAAGGGTTGTTTCATTTCACCGTAATCCATGGAGGAGTAAGGTTGGCCTGACTTCTCATGGTTGTTGGGATTGATCAATTTCAAAGAGCCCTCAGATGCTGGTGGCTGGTTAAATGCAGAACAATCATGAACAGACGAGTTGTAAGAGTGCGGACAAAAGGGGTGATAAAGAATTTATAAATGCTGTTGGATGTATAATTGTGTATCAAAGAACTTATAATTTTGAAGTCATTTGGAAGAGCATACGGTGGGAGGAATCAAATGTAAATACGCAAGCATAAGCAGGTAAGTCCTAGTGGCATGCCTCTCACATTATATGTGTCTGTACTTAACACACATATGCATTTGTGTTGCTGTCAGAAATAAAATATGAACACAATGCCCAAAAACATACAAATGAAAGTTTGTAAAAAACTAAGTTGATTTGCAAACATGCATATTTTCTTGTGAGCAGATAGGCACAACGTCAACCAGATACGTAAGACCGTGAGAGAAAGGGAAGAGGTAATGTTAAATGTCTTGGTATTCATTATGCTTATGATCAAAGAAGGAATAATTTTCTACCATATGTTATAGAGACAAGGAAAACACTCTCACGGAGCTCTTCATTGATTAGGCACTGAAAATTGGGTAATGATGCTTTTGCACCCAGACACTAGTTGCCACTTAAGGAGTGCTTTTCTCTGCATGTGTTGTTTTCCTTATCTCAAGCAAACTGCTACCATAAAAGCCCCGAAGTAAAGGAAATTAAGTACTTCAAAAAATTTCAACGAATCTTAAAACGGGCACCCTCTAATGCTGAAACAGTGTTTATCAAATAATATGATATATAAAAGAGCATCTTAAATTTCATAACCAGCATAAAGTGAAAACAAACCAGTAAGTTAGCAAATTAAACTGAGGTGTAATAAACGAATTTCTTAAGAAAAATACAAAATATCAGTGAACTGCCGTGAGAAGAAATTTGCAAGTTCATGGCAATATAACTGAATTCAAGAAAACGAAACTAATTCAGATGTCTCAAAAACACTTAACAAGTCTTCAGTACATTATAGTCCAAAAATTAGACAAAAGTGAAACAAAATTTAAACCTACGAACTGTGAAAATAGCCACAAGAAAGTGTAACTGTGTGGATAATCTGGTATACATGTTATCTCGGGCCTTTTGACTGCAAATTCACAATAGTCCAGAAAATAAAAAGCCGAGATTATAAAAATTAGACTAAAATACATAAAATTTTCCTGAACTTTAGGTTAATTTTAAAAAATCCTCTTAAACTTTAAAAGTTTTTTAATGACCTTCTTAAATTATGAAAAATTTTTAAAACACCTCCTTCCGTCAAGTTTTCTGTCAAAATTTGGATGTTTTTTAATCAACTTCTACTTTGACCCGATAAAAAGACAAAAATACCTTTCAAATGCACATAAATTTTCAAATCTGTCATAAATGCAAAAGAAGAAAACCTAATGTAGATTTGTAATTTAGAGTTTAGAGTTTAGGGTTTAAGGTTTTAAGATTTAGAGTTTAGGGTTTAGGGTTTAGGGTTTAGGATTTATGGGTTTAGGGTTTAGGATTTAAGGTTTAAGGTTTAAGGCTTAGGGTTTAAGATTTAGGGCTTAGGGTTTAAGATTTGGGTTTAGGGGTTAGGGCTTAAGGCTTAGGGTTTAGGGTTTAGGTTTTAGAGCTTAGGGTTTAAGATTTAGGATTTAGGATTTAGAGTTGTAATGTTTAAGGTTTAGGGTTTAGGGGTGAGGTTCAATATTAAAACTCTAAAATTTTATTGTTCATAGCCTTCAATTTCTTAACTTTACAATGAAGGCTATTTTTGTCATTTTTTTTAAATTTTGATGGAAAACTTTACAGAAGTGATTATTTAAAAATTTTTAATAATTTAAGAGAGTCATTTGAAAATTTTTTAAGTTTAAGAGAATTTTTTAAAATCGACCTAAAGTTTAGAAGGATTGTGTACATTTTAACTTAAAAATTAATCAAAAGAAACTACAAATAACATCAAATGTCATAATTTTAACTGAACATATAACGTGAAATTTAACTAAATCGAGTCGAATTGCAGAACCCATATGACATAGAATCAAATCAAATGAGTATCAACACTTACCGAACATAAAGGAAGACCAACGGGGCTGATAAGTGGCCTTGTCACAGCCACGTCCTGAGGATGATGATATCGACAAGTTAATCCAAATCTACAGTCCCCTGTCCTCAGATAGTACTGGCATTCAGCTTCACCAGGTCGTTCAGGAAATACTTGGTCCTTCTGGCTACCGACTGAAGGGCCAGAAGAAGGCAGAGGAGTATATGGTCCAGCAAAAGCTGGTGTTGATGAAGACAGCTGGGTGCCATACAGGGAAGTCCCAACAGCAGGTTGAGCACGAGGAGGTAACGCACCAGGAGATAGCACAGGACCCACAGATGCCTGTATAAATTTAATGATACCATGAGAAAGTAACTACTAAAGCACAGAAAAGAAAAAACGAACTGGCATTTGACAATCATTAGGAATAAATATATTTCTATCTCAACGAATAAGGACTCCATCCTGGAAAGGGAACAAGCCCTGGGGAGGAACGAAGTAAGAGGACCAAAGCCCCTTGTACATAAGAACCAGGCAATCTCGGAGGCCTAGTCACTTTTAAGAGGGTGGATGCCCCCCAACCTGTTTAGGAGGCAGAGGAACAAGGGGAGACTGCATCTGTTGATAAAATTGCAGCGCAGATGCTGCTGATGATTTGCCAATTGCTTGAGGATGATCGAATTTACATGTTGCACCAAATCTGCACTGCCCCGTTTTCAAATAGTGGAGGCATTCTTTCTCACCCTGTTGAAAAATACACATAGATTAACCACGGCACATTTTGCTGCCAAATACGTGAAGAATAAGGAGGAGAAGCATCAAACCGGCCGTAACGGGTATCCATAGATATTTAGTGGAGCTTGGCTTAAAGATCCACCTCCATGTTTCGGATGGTGGAATTTACAGGATCCACCGAATTTACAGCTTCCAGTTTTTAAATAGAACTGTTCATTAGAAGAGATCCAAAATTAGTACGAATAGAAGATATATATTCTAATGATATTACAAAGATCCCAACAAGGGGGTGGGCCAAAATGGAAATATATTTATATACTACATATGATACAGTTTAAGGAATCAGCATTGTGCAGATTATGAAAAACTGTACCTGACATATAGGTTCCCCCACCCGTTCTGGGCACTCCCCTGTAGCTCTCACGGCTGCAGCAACCTGAGAAGCATTTCACTCAATTCATATTTATAGTCTTGATTCTCAGAATTTGCTTAATAAGAAAGACAAAATCAGCTATCTTCGTTCCTCTAATCATTTTCTTTTTACTAATTCGGTTTCTCGCATTGTGAAACAAATTTACCCACTCAACTAAATTCTTATTAGCAAATTTTATATTCAGTTCCTTAATCGGATAAGGTTTTACTTGTTATTATTGTTGTTTAGACCTTACTTGTTATTATTGTTGTTTAGATCCCTTTCTTCAATATATAACAGCAAACAAAAATGTAAGTGGCTTAGACCCAAACTACGCCCCACATATAAACACATAATTACATGTAGGAGTTCACCAAAACAAAGTATCCCCAAAAAAATCTTAATTACGCAAAAAGAAAACGTCAATCTGGCACATTTTACTGACGTCAGTGATAAGCAAAAGTGCAATATATATATCAGTCAAATATAAAACCAGCAATAACATCAAGAAACACTTCCGATCGAACATAATGCAGATATTTTAAAGTGATCAAAGGGTTACCGCAGCACGATGACGCGGATGGTTGTAACGGCACCTACTACCATATCCACAGAGCCCTGTTCGCATGTAATACACACAATCGGCCACTCCGGGTCGCTCCGGGTGTGATTCGGTTCCATCGATCGTCAAGTGCCACACCGATTCTACAGTAATACCAAAGTCAGATAAAAAAATCACAAGAAGTCTCTTCCACATTAAGGAAATCCTAACAGAACCATATAATCAGAATAAGAAACTTGACAAAAAGAGGCAAACATGAAGCACAGAGTTGAAGTAAACACCTTTCAGCTCAGCAACGGCGTCAGCTGGGCGCCATTCGGATTGATACCCCGGTTGTGACCCATACCTCGCTGGGCTCCGATCGTACACCTCCATGAAAACAAGTTTCTGTTGGTTTGAGGGTCCTGCACAACTTAGACTTTACAGGGACGAAATGGAACGTTTCTACGAAAAAACCTACAGCGGTCAAGAAAGTTCTGGAGGATCCGAGAGCTCTGTTGCTTGTTCGGTTGCGTATCGAATCCGAGAGATGGAGACGGGTTTCAGTGTAACAGAGTCTCTGCTCCTTCTTTCTTCATCTCTGACTCACCCTTCTTCTCTCCGGGGCATAGTTTTTAAACTCGGAGAAAGAGAGAAAGAAAGGAGGAAGGCAGACGGAAAAAGGATGGAAACTACTTGCAGCATTCCGATTTTCCTATGAAGGCATCAAACAACTTTGCCGATAAAGTTGATTCTCTTACTTTATAACACCACTCGCGTTCTACTTTACGTGCATGAAATTATTACATTGGATACAGTTGTTGCTTGTTCAAACATCTCTCTTGATCACTCTAACAAAAGCCATAACGACTGGTAGGATTGGAAGAACAAAAGTTTCAGGCTTCTCCAAATAAGCATATGCAAAAATATGTTTTTCTCCAGCCCCCGCCTTGGTCTTCGAGGGTAGATTTTTTTTTTCTTCATCCGTGGGAGAATAGATACTGTGAAAATTCGAAATTATAAATTTTTTTAATATAAATAAATTAAAGTTTATTTATTTATTTATTATATATAATTATTATTTTATTCTTTACATTACAAATTTTTTTTTTTTTTATCTTGGATCCAACCTTAACTGAGATAAGAGATTGTTTATGAATCCTCGCCCAACAGAACAGAATTATCATCCTTAATTTTGAGATCTCATAGATAAAATTTATGTTAGGAAAAATAGATTAGAGACTTGATAAAAGCAGAAGTTTCATTGTGTAAATAAATTATGCATAATAAATTTAATTAAAAAAATAAATACAAAAGGCACAAATTTTTAATATAAAAAACTTTCTAATATTGAGAGAAAAATTACGAGATAAGTTTCTAAAAAATATTCTATTATAATAAGGATAAGTATAAATATTTTCATAACATACTTAATTCTCTTTTAAGTGATATTAAAATTATAGTAGCACTCAGTGAGACCTTCTAGATATGACACATAATATTTTCTGGTGTATACCCACAACCATACTCTATTGGGAATTACTCAAACTCTCTTTTATCTCACACTCTCATGGAAATAAGTTATTTCTCTCAACGCTTGATTTTTGCCTTGTCAGCACTCTCTTTCTCGGCTCTATTTTTTTCTCTTTGCTGGTTGCTTTTCACTCAACTTCTTGCCTTTACTAGTGCATGTTGCTTGTTGAATGGACCTCTATGTATAAAGGTTCATGCCATGAATAAACGAAAATTTTTTACTCTTCCTAACTGCCAACCTTTTCTCGTATTTAAGACATGTTGGAAAAATGAAAAGCTTTGTTTGAAAAATTTCACTTCCACTGGCCTCCAATTCTTGTTTCAAACTTGTCTCTTTTTTTTTTTAATTCATGGGGGTAAACCTCACAATTCTCTCCCTTAAGCCTATGAGAAAGGAGAATAATCCTATAGATAATTAAATAAAGTTCATACTGGCCAATCCGGCATAAGTTTGGAGCTTCTCTTGAGTTATGACTTTTGTCATCATATCAGCAGGATTGTTATTTGTGTGAATCTTTTCAAGTTTGAAATGTTGTTCTTTTATAGCCAATCATAGCCATTGACATCTCACATCAATATGCTTCGTGCACAAGTGGTACATCGTATTTTTGCTCAAATCTAGAGCACTCTAACTATCACAGTAAATCATGAACTTTTGTTGCTTCATTCTTAATTGTTAAAGAAATCTATTCAACCAAAGTATTTATTTTTCTGCTTCAATTATGGCAATATATTTTGCCTCAGTTATAGATAAGGCAATATATTTCTACAATTTAAACTGCATGACACAGCTCTTTCTACAAAAGTAAACAAGAATCTTGAAGTAGATTTTCTTCTATCCAGGTCACCTACTATATCTATATCTGTATAACCCTTCAAAATTGGTTTTGACCCTCTAAAACACAAGCACATTTTTGAACTGCCTTTAAAATATCTTAAGATCCACTTTACAGCTTCCCAATGGTCTCTACTTGGGTTGGAAAGGAACCTGCTGACTACTCCTACTGCGTGAGAAATATTTGGATGGGTACAGATATGGCATACATTAAACTCCTAACTGCATAGGAGTAAGGAATCTTAGCCATATCTTCTTTTTCTTCCTGATTGGTAGGACAACTTTTTCTGCTGAGTTTAAAGTGATTGGCCAATGGTGTGCTAACTAACTTAGCACTCTGCATGTTGAATCTTTCTAAGACCTGCTCCACATACTTTTCTTGTGACAACCATAGCTTTTTAGCTTTTCGGTCTCGCAACATCTGCATTCCTAGAATTTGCCTTGCTAGTCTAAGATCTTTCATGTCAAACGCCTTTGACAACTTCTTTTTCAAATCACCAATCATCTTTGTGTCCTACCCCACAATCAACATGTCATCTACATGTAACAAGAGGATAATGAATTTGTTATCTGAAAATGTTTTAAAATATATAAAATAATCTATATTAGTTTTGGTATAACCATGACTCATAATGAAAGAGTCAAATTTCTTGTACCACTACCTTAGAGCCTACTTTAATGCATACAGGCTCTTTTTCAATCAACAAGCCATGTGTTCTTTCCCTTTCTACTCAAACCCTTTAGATTCAATCATATAAATTTCTTCCTCCAAATCACCATGAAGAAATATAGTTTTCACATCTAATTGCTCAAGCTCTAGATCCAAGCTAGCTGTCAAACCTAATATGGCACTAATTGAGCTGATCTTGATAACTAGAGAGAAAATCTCATCAAAATTGATCCTTTGCTTTTATTCAAAACCTTTCACGACTAAGCAAGCTTTATACTTCACTAGCTTGATCCATCTCATCTTGCATAGCTATCATCTACTAGGTTTTATCCTTATGAGTTTGCACTTCTTCAAAATTCTCGAGCTTCCCTCATCAGTAAAGAGTATATACTCAGAACTTAAGTACCTAGTTGGTGAACACCACTCTCTCTCTATTCTTCTTAGTGGCAGTGGAGGGGTTGCTCCCCCTGTTCAACAACTTCATCATCATTTCTAACATTATCTGTTAGGATATTATCCATCATTGACTGGTCATTAATCTATTCCCCACCTTAAGTATCATTGTTGATTGGATTAGGCAAGTTCACCAAAGGAACTGGATCTAGATCAACCAAGCCATCGTTATCACCAGACACTTTTTTTTCAACTTTCTTAATATCATCGATGATTTGATCTTCAATGAATGCTACATCACGACTTCAAATTAGTTTCTTCTTAATCGAGTCATATAATCTATAGCCAAATTCATTAAGACCATAACCAACAAAGATGCATTATTGTGTCTTAGCATCAAGCTTAGATCTTTCATCTTTTAGAATGTGAACGAATGCCTTACATTTGAAAACTCATAAGTGATCATAAGAGACTTCTTTGCAATACCAAACTCTATTAGGGATATTACCATTCAAAGTAACCACTGGAAATAAATTGATAACATATATTGCTATGAGCAGAGTCTCCCCCTAAAAGTATTTTGGCAACTTTGCTTCTGAAAGCAAACATCTGACTCTTTTTAGCGAGGTTCGATTTATCCTTTCAGCTAAACCATTTAACTATGGAGTCTTTAAAGGTATTTTCTGATATTTAATGCCTATCTATCTATAGCACTTGTTAAAAGGACCACAATATTCACCACCATTGTCAATGCGAATACACTTCAACTTCTTTCTAGTTTCCCTCTTAACAAATACATGAAATTGTTTGAAAATATGAAGGACTTGATCTTTGGTCTTTAAAACATAAGCCTAAAGTTTCCTTGAATAATCATTAATGAACGTCACAAAATAAAGTCCACCGCCAAAGAACTTTACTTTTAAGGGATCACAAACATCAGAGTATAACAATTCTAGCAAATCTGATTGCCTTGAAGGAAAGTGAATCTTGAAGGCAACTTTGTTTTACTTTTCGGCCATGCAATGAGCATATTTCTTCAAGCTTGTGCTCTTATACTTGAGAGTAGGTTCTTCCTAGTCAAGCAATTAAGTCCTTTCTCACTAATGTGGCTAAGTCTTCTGTGCCACATTTCAGCTATCTTTTCATTATTTATTGCATTGATGAAATCACCTAAAATTTTAGCCTATGTTAGATACAACTTTGGACTCTTCTCTTCCCGAACCACGACTACCGAATCTTTAGTAAGCTTCCACTGCTCATTACCAAAGGTGTTGCAATAGCTTTCATCATCAAGCTTTCTTATTGAGATCAAGTTGAAACGAATATCAGGCACATGCCTAACATTCTTGAGGATTAGTTGTGCTCCTTTATTGGTCTCCAAGTGGATATCCCCCATGCCTACAAAATTTGAAAATCCATTATTATCTATCTTTAACATCCTAAAATTATCGAATGTATAAGATGAGAAGAGTTTCTTGTTTGACATAACATGTAAAGAGGCTCTACTATCCATGACCTAACTTGTTCTTGATAAACAAAATTAATTACCTCCTCATCGCAGACAATGACAAGTTCAGTAGTGGCAACTTAATCTTTCTTCTCTTCTTCAATGTTGCTATTTTTCTTGTCTTTCTTGTATTTAAAACACTGCCTTTTAAAGTGTCCTATCTTGCCATAATAATGACACTCTATATTTTTTTATCTGTGCTTAGATTTGCTCTGACTTTTGTCTCTACCTTTCAGACCTCTACTTTTGCTTCTCCCCCTTATCATCGGTGACAAGAATATCAAACTGTGAAGATGAAGCTTGAGATCTTTTTCTCATCTCTTTGTTTAAAATAGTACTTTTAACAAGTTCAATCGTCACTATGCCATCAGGAGCAGAGTTACAAAGTGACATTCTGAATGTCTCCCAAGAGTTTGGTAGAGTACCGATTAGTCAAAGAGCTTGAATCTTATCATCAAACTTTATACCCATGAAAGATAACTGTTGTAGGACTCCTTGAAATTCATTTAAGTGATTAGAGATTGAGTTATCTTCCTTATAATGTAATTTTATCATCTTTTTAATGAAGAAGAACTTGTTGTTGCCAGTCTTCTGAGCGTATAAAGATTCAAGTTTCTCCTACAATGTCTTCGCATTCATCTCATCATTAATATGATTGAGTATATTGTTATCTACCTATTGCCGAATAAAACTACATACTTAGATAGGTTCAAATATCCACTGATCATCGGTCTTTGATTCAGGCTTTTCTGAAGCAAACACTGGTAAATGCTAACTTTTCACATAAAGGAAATTTTTTATTTTTTCCCTCCATATGTGATAGTTGATGCCGTTCAAACTAATCATTCTTCTTGTATTGACCTCCATCAAGTATGAGTCAGCAATTAGTGAAATAAATAAATTAGGCGATAAATCAGCCAATTACTGAAAAAATAAATTTGGTGGCTTAGCTAAACCAGAGGCATTATAACCAGCCAATATAAATTACAAAATAAGTTTCAACAATAGAACATGACTCTAATACCAGTTGTTGAGAAAAATAGATTAGAGGTTTGATAAAAGCAGAAGTACCTTAGGATCACTTTCTTTCACTGTACAAATAAATTATACACAATAAAATTTAAGCAAAAAAATAAATACAAAAGGCACAAATTTTTAATGTGAAAAACCCTCTAATATTGAGAAAAAATTCATGGAACAAGTTCCGAGAAAATATTCTATTATAATAAGGATAATTACAAATATCCTCACAATACACTTAACTCTCTTTCAAGTGATACTCAGTGAGACTTTCTAAATATGATACCTAATATATTTTCTAGTGTGTATCTACATCCACTCTTTATTGAGAATTATTCAGACTCTTTTTTATCTCACACTTTAAAAGAAATAAGTTATTTCTCTTAAGACTTGATTTTGCCTTACTAACACTCTTTTTCTCAACTCTATTTTTCTCACTTTGCTGGTTGCTCCACTCAGCTTCTTGCCTCTACTAGTGCATGTTACTTACTGAATGAACCTCTATTTATAGAGATTCATGCCATGAAGAAACAAAAATTTTCTACTCTCCCCAACCACCAGCGTCTTCTTGCATTTAAGACATGTTGGAAAAATGAAAAGCTTTGTTTGAAAAATTTCACTTCCACCGGGCCTCCAATTCTTGTTTTCAAATTTGTCTTTTTTTTTTATTCATGGGGTGGACCCCATAGTTCAGATAACTTGATCCGTAATAAATTAATTTATATGTTTTTGTTATATTTTGATTCTTTATAAATTTGGATTCCTTCCTATATTTGGGTCCTCCAATCAATGTGTAGTTAGAGATGTTACCGTTAAAAATGATGTGTCACTGTTTATTAGTAGCATGACATCCGATCTGGCCTACTTACTTAAAAAATCTACTTTTCTTTTTAATTTACTTCCTAAAAAGCTCAGGATGGCTCGTAGATGCTGAATCATGCTGGGCATTTGCTTATCTTCTTAAAATTGTAGAGGCTTTTGAATCGTTACATAGCTGTATTCAATGAGGGATGATGCAGGAAAGCAAAATGACCGTGTCATATTCTATAAATCTTTAGCTTTTATTTTTATTGAAGTCAAATTAATAGTCTAAATTATAACACCTAATTTTCTCACAACTCACAGTTTTACCAACTCACTCCCCTTCTTTTTCCACTAATCATTTTTAGTTAAAACTATACCAAAACATTCTCAATATTTTGATGCCAAACTCAAACTTTTCCCTGTTATTCAGCCATATAATTCTCCCTTTGCAAAATCACAAGCGTCACCCCCGCTTCCCTTCTGGTCAATTCCCGATGGTTCTTGCTTCCTTCTTGACAAGGACAATTCCAAACACACCCTTCCAGCTTAACGGTGTGTCAATGATCCATTAGAAAGCAAGCATTACCCATGAGGGTGAAACAGAGTGTTTCACTGTGTGTAATTATAAGAAGATAACTGGCACATGATAATGGCTCACTATAATATTATCCCTTTTAAAGTATCTAAAATTAGATTTTGGTTTACGCTTCACAGTAACACTTCGAGGGTGCAAAAGTGGAATTACTTGGGAGCCAAATTGAAGATTTGAAAAAGCAAAGCAATTTGGAAGCATTTTTGGTTCTATTTTATGGTTCCCACCATGCCTTCTGGGTTATTTTAGATTCCCAGACCACTCCATTTGCTGAATTGGAAAGTGGGTTACTATTGTAATTCGCAATGGGGGTGCTTTCTTATGTTGCTGTCTTATGGATAGCTAAGGTTGTCATTCTTTATGCTTAATTCTAATACTTGGGTCTCTTTTTTTCTTAATTGGGTTTATTGCTTTTAGCATAACTAGGTACAATGTGGTTTTGAAGTATGAATTTTTATATATGTTTGCCTTTATGATTGTTCGGATATTGTTTATTAATTGATAAAGTTGTGTTTGCGGTTTTAATGACTTCGCCCAATTGTTGACTCTGCTTCTGGCTAGTGATTTTACAAAGGGAGCATTATGCCGGGTAATTGGGAAAAGGAAAAACAAGAGAGCCGTGAAATAATGTTCTCAGATAATAGCAATCCATTATCGAGTTCTCCATTTTTGAAGCTTCTGGAGAGAATATACAAACGCCACAATCTACGAAAAGAAGTGATAAGGTTCTGTACATGTGTTCCCCTCCAACTACTGGCATTGTTACTCCCGCAACATTTTGAAAATCTGGCAGGTAGGTCGTACCAAGCACTCCTTTGACTTTGGAAGTTAGACCATAGAATTTGAACTACACTTCAAAGTGAGCAAAACAATTGTTTTTAAGGATCTGATAGTTATGAATCTTGCTATCTTCCTTGGTCACGAAAATGAGAAGAAATCTCTATCCAACACTTTCCGTTGCCCTTGGTTCAACAGTGACCCACTAACTTCAACCCCATTCATCAACACACAAAGACCCCCTGCACTTTTCCACTGCACTTTCTTAGCACCCTTCACTTTGCTTTTCACCCAGACCATTGACGAAACTGTAGGCTTGTGACTGTCTAAAATGACTGGGAATGTGCTTAGAGCTGCAGCTGACAGTGGTGAAGCACGGTCGTCACCACATGAAAGGCTTAGATGGGGAGCAGTTAGACTTCTAACAATAAGACAAGAGAAGATGATTTGCTTGGGAAGCTACATTCCACAAAGGACTGTGTGGGCTATGCAAATTGGTGAGGAACTCAAATTGCCTTCAGATTCCTGAGTGTAGAGAAGCACGTGTGCTAGGTTGGGGCTAGCGAAATTATGCAGAAGACCAGCGGAGCTGCAGGTCTGTGTCGATCTCCTCAGGGGCACGGCATCGATTACAGATGGGTACTGAGTATAAAGGCACAACAGTGAGATAAACGGGAAAAACTAGTAGCAGAAAACCGTAATGGAGATGGGCAAAAAGGGCGTAACAGTGACAGAAGGATGAAACGTAATAGAGATAGAATAGGCCGACACAACCATGGACGTCCACCTCTTCCACCATCAAAGGTGCAGCTTCGCTGCAAACTTTTGCAGCAACACAGTCGAAAGCCCAGGTCGTGGAGCTCTCTTTCATCGCGCTGCTGCCCTTCTTCGTTCTTTAAAAGACCCAGTAGCTGGCTCCAGCCGGTTCGTTCTATTTCACTTCTTTTGTTGTAGCTCTTCAATCAAGAAACTCGAATGTTGTCGTGCCCTTACCCGTTCACCGTGCACCATTGTCAGGGAGTTGAAATGGGGGTTGTGAGTCTTTGAGCTTCAAATTGAGGAATCTACAGAAGTACGTGGAGGGAAAGCAAATTGCGGCTTGTCGGTGAATTATGAAAATTTATTCATATTTTAAAAATATTTTGATCAATTAATAAAAAATATTTAAAATTTAATAAAAATTTTATCAAAATTTTTTTTTTAATTTTTCTTATTATTTAAAAAAATTTTTAAAATTTTTAAAATTTTTAAAATTTTTAAAATTTTTAAAATTTAATAAATATTTTAAAAATTTTTAAAATTTAATAAATATTTTAAAAATTTTTAAAATTTAATAAATATTTTAAAAATTTTTAAAATTTAATAAATATTTTAAAAATTTTTAAAATTATCTTAAAGTTTAAAAGAATTTTATATATTTTAATAAAAAATAAACTATAAATAATTGGTAGAAGAAGAAAAGCAATAAATTAGTCAAACTAAGAGTTTTGAGGGGATTATGTGTTATAGCCTAGACCATTGATCTTGCTTTCATGAGGACGAAGGGTTAAGATTTGGTGAACATGACACTATCATGTTATACCCTAGCATTATACGATCTTAATCCTATTTAATGCTGCTAGGTATGTTGAATAGCAAAATTGCAAATGGAAGTGCAAGATATAATTTAAAGAATAAAATATCAGTATAATTATTAATAAAAAAATTAATAATTATAATTATTTTATGTGTATAATTATGATTCACTTATTTTTAGTTAATAATATTATAATTATTCATTTTTTTATTAATAATAATTTATTTATATTTTATTCTTTAAAATATACTATACACTTTAAAAGATTTAAATTCAATGCAAGTACCTCGCGGGGAAGGTATGGCGAGTTTCATTTCCTCGCCACATTTGGAAGTGTCCAGCAGGATTCAGCATTGACAATCTTGATAACAGGATTCAGTTTTGAGTTGGAAGAAAATTAAAAAAATATATATGACGGCATTTTTTAGGCGAGTCAGCAGGGAGATGGAATGTTAGGTCTTACACATCATTTTTGACAGGTTACATTAGATTGTTGATTAACACCTCTAACGATATATTAATAGAGGAACTTAATTAGAGAAAATCTGAATAGGTGAGAAATCAAAACAAAAAAAAAAAATGATCTATAAAAAATCAAATTGTGTGAACCCATTTGTAAGTTATCAAAATAACGATTTCGTCATGAAAATATATAAAAGATGTTTCGGATCAACCACCCAAATGAATGCTCTATATTATACACTACATTATTTTCTACTTAAGGATGTATCGTAGAAATTTCCCCAACCCAAATCTTTCTTTGTAAAATTTCTTGCAGCCGTGGGATAGCACTAGGTCTGATTAAGTTAGAATATGTTAAACTATAATAATTAATTACATGAGTGTGCACTCATATTACATTAATGCTATTCGTATATTTGTTAGAGTCACAATTTTAAGAAATGCTGTTTGCATTAAAAAATTTACAAATATATTACAAAATTTAATATAAAGTGTTAAATTACTAATTTATAGAATTTAATAAATTTAATTATTTAAAATTTGAACTCTTGTTTTTGGTCATTAACTTTTGCATTTCCCCAAACACTTCACAACCTTTTTTTTCCCTTTTTTTTAAATAAGTAGTGCTACTTTCACACCTAAATAAAATTCTCAAAGAATTCACATACACTGAATATCCACAACTTTTGATTGGCTATATGGATTTGGCTTACATAGTTAATTAAGATTATGGATCTTTGGTGTGGATTTTGTGAGGATTGTAATAATAGGAGTAAATTATTGTTCTTAAATTTATGAATTTTTTTCATGTCTTAAATTTAATAAGTTGATAGTTAATCTTGGGTATAAAGTATAATTTTAACAAGCTAGAACAAATAAAGCAAGTGGTAGGCAAAGAAAATGTGTCAGACAGGTTTGGGTTAGTTTTTTTTTTTTTTTTGGTGAGCTTAATTTTTTTTGTTCTAATTTAATTCATATGATTAAGGTGACATGAGAAATTTTATGAAATGCATGGAAAAATAAAATTATTTGTATTATTTATATTTGAGTTATAAATGATATATATGACAACAAAATGACAAGTGTGAGAACTCATAAAGAAATGATAAAAGGTTTTCTCATAAAAATAATTTATACCAAAGGTCATTTTTAAGTCTGTATATTTTTATTTTAATTTTAGACATATTTATTAGATACATCTAAAAGGTAATTTTTGAACTGCATATTTTTTTTAAATAATATAGTTCTAACAGATGAATTAAGAGAGAACGTTAATTTTAAACTTAGGGTACGAAAAAAGGTATTAAAATCAAAGAATTTTCATTTAAGTAACAACAAGAAAGAAGATATATAATGTGAGTTTAGCAAAATGTGAGTTAATAATAATTATAAAATAAAAATTAAGAAACATAACATTCTACAAGTATCAAAGTTTTAGTATTTTAAATTAATTTTACCAAATAATGAAAAATTAATAAGAGTGTCATACACAAGATATAAGATGTATAGTTAAAATGAATAAATGTCTTAGGAGTTTTTTGTAATTGTAAAGTAACTAGTAAGTTTAAAAGAAAATTTTATCAAATTATTATAAAATTAATTATACTTTATAATAATCAGTGTTAGCATTAAAAGGATCACCAAGAACAAAAATTAAGAGTAATAAAATAAGAATATTAAAATTGATATGTGGACAATACACAAAAGAATAAAATTTAAAATGATTATATTTTTAAAAAAAATTAGTGGTGTGTCTATTGAAAAAAATGATAAAAATTTAATTATAACGTTTTATCCCAATAAAAAAGAATAGAAAGATAAAAAAATTATTTTAAAAAATTATTAAAAAAAGTTTTACTATGAAAAATATTATAAAAATTTAATTTTTAATAAAATTTAATAACATAATTTAATTTTGTAACAACTCTACCTATAAATATAAGACTATGCATTGTCTTTGTTGTTATTTAAATCATATGATATATTTAATCAAATAAAATAATGACTGAATAAAGTATTACAGTTGCACAATATAAAAAAAGTACAACTAATTTATGAGAAAAACTATAGGTGTTGAATTAAAATATTGATCTTGAGTTTAAAAATTATTAAATTAATTTTATATGATTTATTAGATTTATTAATTTAAATTATATAAATAAAAATTATATAAAAAAATATAAGAATAAAATGGGCAGTTGATCGCCGGCCACAAGAGTCTAGCCTAATCAGGGAAAAGTAAATTACACCTGAGATTCGAATTACGAGACCCTACCCCATTTGTCATCAGGCTGTATTTATATTAATACACTTGAAATCGCTGGTAGGGAGATAAATAATTTGTCCTTTCATAATGTCATTCAATTTTTTTTATTAAAATTTTACAAATTTATTATCATTAAGTTTGATGCATATAACATATTTGCAGATCGACTCCATCAATAGTTGATGACATAAAATAAATTTTACAAAAATTCTATAAATATAATTTTACCAGACCAATATTTGTCTTTATCCTTTAAAATGCCAATAGGGCATAAGTTTGTTATAATCACAGTTACTTCAAGGCATTTAAAAAAAAACTGTACACGCTAATCTTATCAAATCAAAGGACATGAATGAAATTATAAAGTCTCGTTATTTAAATCTATTCTTCCTTAAATCTGATATAGACGTTTCATGTCCAGTAAAATATAAATCTTTACTAATGTTTGTTCAGAAAATAGTTTCAAGTGGAAAAATGCTTCTCTCACCTCATATTTTTTTTTACACACATTTTACTATAAAATGATATAGTGTTTTAATATGTTAAGTCTCAAAAAATTTAATAATTTAAATATTTATTTTAAAAATTAAATAAAAATAAAATTATAAAAAATATAGTTAAAAGTACGGAATTAGTTATTTGAACAATGTTGCTAAGCTAATGGTTCCTGTAAAATATAAATTTTGAATACCACGCATTTCATTTGCAAAATTGCAAGTTCAAATTCAGCTGGGAACAACTAATTCAACCAAATTTCACAGTTCAAGATCATATGACAACCAAATTCAATTGGGCTGAGGGGCAGAGTCATTTTCTTTCATTCTTTGTTCGAGAGGGAGCGAGGGGAACAACAACCATCATTTAATAGAAGATTGAAAGGAAACCATACTTATCAACACATCACCAAGAAATTAAGCGCCAAATACCAAAACTTACGGACCACAAATGCAAACACAGCTATCCACATCCAAAATGCAGGCAAAGCCGGCTGATAGAGCACCAATTTTACATTGGCATTCAAAAGCAGTAGAGCTCCAACTTGGATTTGTATGAGGGGAAAACGTAACATTTATTTTGCCCTGCAAATAAGGATGTGGGCACCTATATCAGAGCAAGAATGTCACCTGCACTCAAAAATACTGCACAAATATTATACATAGCATTTGCCAACACTTATGGAGATTGGAGAGTCATCTCTAATTGATAGTGTGTAATCTTTGTGCAGTACTGCATGCAAGTAACATTACTCATCAGAATAATGAACAAAAATAATAATTTAAATAACTATAATATATCTGTTGAAAGCGTGCTGAATCAGTCCATTATCCATCGGTAAGCTCATTGACAAGAGATTTCTTCATCATCAATTAATATATTAGGCACATGAGCAATCTTTCCCCAATCTCGACCATTTGGCTGTTTGCAGAGTTTCTTCAGTTCAGGGCAATCCTTAATGAGAAGAAACTCCAGAGACACATCCTCTTTACTCTCAATGAAAGACAGCATGCTTGGACAGTAGCTCAGTTCTAAATGCTTAAGAGAGTTGAAGAATGACAATGAAGGAATTGATTTTAATTTGGGGCAATACTTCACTTCAAGCTTATGTAGGGATGGGAAGTCACCACTTTGTATTCCTGTCCACTCTTCCAATTCGGGCATGTCTTCAAATATAAGTGTCTTCAGACTAGGAAAGGAATGGTGGCCTTGCTCGTTATGATCGCTGATATCCCTACAAAATTGATGGTCTATCGTTAACAACTTATTCATTTCCTTGATATGCAGGAACTGGAGTAGTGGCAATTCACCCATGGTTGGAAGGACTTCACAATTTGAACAATTAAAAAGACTAAGATCAAGTAGGCATTCATAAGATCGATCACAAATCCAAGTTGGAAGCTTGAATCCACCATAGTTTTGTATTCTCAACTCTTTAAGGCCCAAAGGGGGCTGTAGATATTCAAGGATTTCCTCTTGCTCGCCGCTGTTGACCCTCTTATCGTTCCACCACCTTAGCTCCAATGTGTCGAGAAATTTCTTATTGATCAGATTAGCTTCCCTAGCCTCCTCCCTGTTTGAAACATTCTCAAGCCTTGAGATGCAAAATGATCCAGTAAGATTTATCGCATTTTTCAGCTCTCCAATTTTGCGCCCATCATCTCTGCCAACAAGAAATGCTGACAAAGTTTGAAGGTTAGTTAGATTACCCATTTTGGGGGGCATAAATTTCAACTGCCCGATAACATCAAGAACAAGATGTCTAAGATTTGTGAGCTTGCTTGTGCCGTTGGGCAATCCAATAAGATTGAAACATTCTTCAAGCTTTAAAGTCTGCAAACTTTGAAGAGTGTCAATTGAGTCAGGCAACTGCTTGATGGGTGTATAGGAAAGATCAATATACTGTAATGCTTTTAAATTCCCGATGGAACTTGGCAATTCAGACATCTGACTCCGACTGAAATTCAATGCTCTTAATTGCTTGAGGAGCGAGAAAAGATTGCGAGGAAGTCGTTCAACAGAGAGCCCAAAATCTGGAATGAACAAGAGAGTCCGAAGATGCTTTAATCTTCTGATACTCTCAAAAGCCCTACCATCTACATTTTTACAAAGCACGGACAAGTGCAGCACATTTTCTGACAAATGATTGAACTTACCATCACATACTCTGACATATTTATCTTCAGAACAAGCAGCATGTTCCAGAAAAGAAACCTTGGATTCGTTTAGTTTATACATTTGCTTTCTGATTTCAGGATTACGAAAATCCAAGGTTTGATCATTTCTTGAAGGAACTATGATTTGTTGAGAAACCAATGAATCAAACTTGTCATTAGCAACATCTTCTACCCTGTCCCTCTGATTCTGATTTCTCTGGAATAGCCCTTCAGCTATCCATAATCTAACCAATTCCTCCTTGGCAAACTCATGCCCAAAAGGGAACAAGAAACAGTGGGAAATGAGAGGAAGATCTTCCATTGCTATAGGCACATTAGAATTCTCATCTCGTCCTTGGATATTAACCTGCATGGATTCCCTTTGGGTCATTTTTAGTTTTTTGTTTGGTCTTTCCTCTTCGGACAGTGTCGTCAAGGGCTGAAAGACAAAGGGTCGTATTCTTTCACCATAATCCATGGACGAGGAAGGTTGGCCTGACTTTTCATGGGTCTTGGGAATGATCAACTCCGAAGAGCCCTCGGATGTTGGTGGCTGGTAAAATGCATAACAATCATAAACAAATGAACTGAAAAAGGGTGGTAGTAAGGGATGAGAAAATCCTAGAAATGCTGTTGAATGTATAATTCTGTTTCAGAAAACATTTCTAATTTTGAAATTATTTGGATAGGAAAGTAAAACTAACATATAAAAACTTGTTTTCTCAATGTGACTCCGTTTCAAAAACTAGTGTAGGCATGAAGTATTTGGGGACGTGGACCTTGCACGAGGTTGAGCTTTTTTGATCACAAGATATATGTTAAGATTCTCATATTGGTTTTCAACCTCCACCACAACCAATGAATGAGAGTGAAAATATAATTCAACAAATTAATACTCAAATTCTAAGTAATTATGATTGCCCTAAACAATTTACTTTGAGATAATTCTAAAGAGGTTGAGCTTAAATTGCTTTTTATCGTAGAATTCAAAAAGTTGAGGTGAAAGAGGCACTTAAGAAGAATGATAAGGTTATAGATCATAATAATACATCTATTAAGATTTGAAGGTATTTGAAAGATAAAGGTATTTTTTGACTTATCAAGTTGTTCAATAAGATTTTGGGATCTAAGAGGATGCCAAATGAATAAAAGAAAAGTACATTGATACCTACTTACAAAAATAAGGAAGATATTTAGAATTATGAGAACTACTAGGGAATTAAACTCATGAGTCACACTATGAAATTTTGAAAAAAAAATGATTGAACACAGATTAAGAAAAGAGACTCGTATATTAGAGAATCAATTTGGTTTTATGTGAGAAAGATCAACCATAGAGGCTATATATCTTTTACAAAGTTTGATCGAACAGTACTGAAATAGAGAAAAAGACTTACATATGATTTTCATTAACTTGGAAAAGCTTATGATAGAGGGCCAAGGAAGGTTCTATGGAAGACAATAAAAAGAAGGGTGTTTGACTGAGGCTATATATCTTTTACGGAGAGATAAAGACTTGCATATAATTTTCATTAACTTAAAAAAAGTTTATGCTCTAGTGCCAAAGAAGGTTCTATGGAAGACCAAAAACAAAAGGTGTTCGTATTACTTATGTTCTCGTTATAAAGGATGTATGATGGGGTTACAACAAGCGTGAGGACTCAGAGAGGGTTGACAAAAGATTTTCCTATAAAGATCGGTTTACATCAAGAGTCATCCTTAAATCTATGCCTTTTCACTTTAGTAATGAATATACTTACTAGACACATCTAATATGCATCTCGAAATATATGCTTTTTGCAGGTTATGTAGTCCTTGTAATGGAGTCAAGAGAAAAAGTTAATTGTAAATTGGAGATATATGGAAATAAGTTTTAAAATCAAAGGGTTTCCATTTAAACAGAAGTTAAACAGAATATATGAAGTGTAAATTTAGCAAGAGGCGAATAAATAATAATTTGGAAATAAAAATTAGAGAGCATAGTACACCAAGGTATCTAAGTTGGTATCTTAAATCGATTTCATAAAGCAATGGAGAAATTGATGAGAATGTCACACACAGGATTCAAGTTGCGTGGATGAAATAAAGAAATATTTCAGGGGTCATTTGTGATTATAAAATATTTAGCAAGCTTAAAGAAAAGTTTTAATGAAATTCTATTAGACTAGCTATGCTTTATGGTAGTGAGTGTTGGGCTCCGAAAGGTCAACATGAGCAAAAAATGGATATGACAGATATGAGAATGTTGAAATGATGAATAGACATACAAAAAAAGACAAAATTCGAAATAATTGTATTCGAGAGAAAGTTGGTGTGGCACCTATTGAAGAAAAAATGATAGAAATTCAATTATAATAATTTAGACACGTGCAAAGAAGACTGTAAAAGGTTCTAGTAAGAAATATAAAAAAAGACACTTAGAGAGGTTATCAAAAGAGACCTTTGGTTGAATGACATTTTTAAAAAACTTAGTTTTAGATAGAATTCTATGAAGTCATTTAATTCATGTAGCTGACCCCACTTAATGGGATAAAACTTTATTTGTTGTTGTTGTTTTAACCTCCAACATGAGAAATTACTCAATGAGATGGTTATACTAGATGGTATAATTGATGTACTATACCGAGATATATATATATATATATATATATATATATATATTGGTGTAAACCAACTGATATATATTAATGTGTTAGTAGCTTTCCTCCTCCTAAGAATTTTCCTTTAGTACACATACCTTTGAAAGATTCACATTCTGATGTCTACATTTGCGCCTCATGCCAAAAATTGCCTTGAACAAGATTCTTATTCTATTCCACTTGGAAATTTGGACTGCCTTAATTTTTGAATCTTCTGTCACGGAAAATCCCTGCATTGTCATGAAGGGGCTGAAACTGTCAATTGTCAAACAAGTGACAACCACAAGATGAGTTTAACAGAATGATAGAGGCATGAAAAAAGTTGTATAAAAGTTGGGTATATAAATTGAAATTACTGAAAAACTATATGGAAGTAATCAAATCTAATGACCCCCATCATTAATTGTATAATTTTTTTTTTAAGTGAAATGTATCGTACAAAAATGATAATTGGGAAACATTGAAATAGAATGAGAAAATTTACATTACTTATATTGCGTGCTCATGTTCATAAATATGGTTCTATTTGCACAAAATTTCTCCACAAACAATTTACATTTTTCTTTGTAAATCACTGAAAAAACAATTTGCTGTTTTTCTCAATTCTCTTTCGTTTCTTAATTCTGCACTAACTGTTTTGTTTTATATCTTGAGTTTGTTCCATTATTTGCTGTATCCTAGTGTTTGTGAAATAAAAGTAGTATTTACTATTATTTGTCACTTAGCTTATCTCATAATCATAGAGTTTTCCAATCATTATTTTCTTTAAAATCTTGTTCTAATTGAAAGATCTAGTACTTTTACAATCTAGCTTAGTATCCAATTCAAAACTCTGAAGTCTAAAGTAATTGTCTTTTCCATTCCAACAGTAATTTTACAGTTGGATAATTACATTGAGTAATGTTAGTCTCACAAAATTACTTTAATTAAAATTTTACAAAATTAATGTAAGGTATTAGATCTTTTGGGTTTAACAATATTAAATTTAATCGTCTAAATATTTTTAAATAATAATTTTGTAAGTTCAGTTTATGGGAATAGAGGGACTTATAATTTTAGGTACCAATTTTTTACAAACTATGTATGCTACTATCAATAATAGTAAGTGCTGTTTTTGTCCCTTCGTTAGTGTCTTCAATGAAGTGTTTATATTTCATTCTCTATTAGTGTAAAACTATAGTGAATGAAATCTCAAAAGAAGATTTTAGACAAGCCAATGAGACTTTTTTAATTTTTTGTTATAAATATTGTAAGAGGATTTGTACCTAAATTCTCTTACAACTAGCGACTTACCAATGAAAGCTTTAAAACAATCAGCGACCACCCCCCAAAGGATCACGCATAATGGTAATATCTAATTTGCCCCTAGTATTGAGCTCCTTTTTCTGTTTTTTTTTTTTTCTTTTTAGTTTAAGTCATTTTAACTTGGATCGATTTAAAACACATACAACTTTATATTTCAATATTGATCACTCATGCAAAATGTTATGATTAAAAGTTGCTCCTCTTACTCTAATGACTTTAAAGAATGCATATTTCACTTCCATGAGCGCTCATTAAGGAATATATAGCAATTAACATGATAGATTACTTACTGCTTCACTGATAGTTGATGTTGAGGCCGACGGTTGACGGATACTCCACATGTCTTCTTGGACTGCAAGTCATAGATTAAAGGTCACTCGCAAAGTGTATAATTGGAACAACAGGAATGAAAATAAAGGAATAAGATTTGCTTGTACTCCAAAATCCAAATCAAATCAACGAGAAATTTAAAATTTATTTAAAAAAAAAACAAAGAAGTGATGCCATGGCTAATGCTTATATCAACCCAAGTTTTGGATACTAAGACAATTGTTCAGCCTTAAAATGCACTATATAGGTAGCCACATTTCCCTAAATTTTATCCATATTTCGAGAAATTTTCTTCCAGTATCAAAATTGTGCTCAAGACATGTCTTACTTCCCAGTTAATTACAAGTGAAAGGTAGGGATGTCAAAATAGATCTGATCCACCGAGTTAGCCCGCCCCGCCCCGCCCCGCATAAGGGGCGGGTTGAGTTACTATATAGGTGGCCTATTTATTCGTGGGTAAATTAACCCGTCCCGCATAACCCACAGGTTAATGCGAGTTGGAGTAGGTTGAACCTACGAGATTTGACCCGCATAACTTTAATTTCTCCTTGAAACAATACGTCGTTTAAAATGGTTTCAACTTTTAAGAAATTGTTGTAGGTTATGCTATTATGACAACAAAATTAATGGATATGAATTGGAAGATGAGGCCAATTCAAATAATTGTCATTTGGATGATGTAATTTAAGTAGGATCCTCATGCGGTTTAGATATAATTTTCTTATGTTTTGAATATCTTATGTATAATGTGTGATTTTGTAAATGACTATAGAGACTAAAGAATTTTTGAAAGGCTTTAAGCTGAAAGGCAAGCAAAAATTGACAAGCTCAAAGATAAAATAAATTATTATACTATACAACAACTCATTTTGAGTCATTCAGGTGATAGTATAAAGCTTATGTTGTCACATAACTATCATCAATATCACCTTTATATATTTTTTGAAATAAAAAGTACTATCTTTATAATTGTATTGGGCTATTCAACTTTTATGTTATCATAATTTAAGGTACAAAACTCAAGCCTTACATATATAAGAATAGTGGTATAAATGCATAATAGTATAGTTTTATTTTCAATTAGCATGTAATTTATTTTGAATTACATAAGTGTTAGGCTTTGTCACATACAGGAATATGACCTTTATATTTTTGTAAGTACATGTTTTATTGTGCATGTATATTAGTAATATTATTGAAACCTTACCTAGAAAATGATATTGCATATTAACAATTTTATGAGAAGAATTAAGGTTTCTATAGTTCATTACAAGCTAAAATCAGGTTATGCCTTTAGGTATATCATTGAAAGGCAAATTTGATTGTATTCATTTGCAATTGCTTTAAAATTAGTATATTAAATTTAGCGGATCATTTACTATCATTCATAAATTCTAATTTTTAATAATTTTTTTTTAATTATTGGTGGGCTAACCCATCGCAAGATGGGTTGGGCTGAAATTTTCCAACCCGCCAGTTATGTGGGTCAGCCTGCCCCGCCCCATCCCACTTAATTGCGGGCTGACGCAAGTTGGGACAGGTCAGGTGGGCTGACCCATTTTGACAAACCTAGTGAAAGGGAAAGAAGAAACAAATTCACTTCGTGCTTGAATTAGATGGGGATATTCTGCCGCTGAGTAAACATGTTAAGGTTTGATTCTTGGTTTTCTTGCGGACCTGAGGGAGGAACTACATCAGAGCCCTGTGTGCAGGTGTGCGTTCCCTGGTAAGTGATTTCAAAGATGGTTGGGTCATCATCAGATCTTTGAACTTGTTTTGTGGCCAAGCATCCTTGAATGTTTCTATAGTTGCATCTATAATAGCCTCTGCATACCGCAAAAGAACATAGTTAAAGCCACAGGACATATAGTTTGTTGAAAAAATCAACATTTCTAGGAACATTAAATTTTGTGCTCAGTTGCCATTAAGATTTGGGTCAATGATGGCCTTGATAATAAAAAGGGTGCTACCTTGGATACTTGGATCCAAGAATGTCTTTCTGGCCATATTTTCTCCAACTATGTCCATCATCAGGAGGCCCTTCCACTCCCTTTCCTTGGCTAACTTGAATATGCGTTGACCATGAAGGCAGAGTCTTTCTGTAATACGAAGCCTCATTTTAGAGATACACAAACAATTTGTAAAAGCCTATATAGCTGAAATATGGGGAGGTAGATTTAGCATAAAAGGATGCAAACAAAATAAAGTTAGTTTGTGTTATCTACCTCTTACTGGAGGCAATTTGGTCCTGGTCACTGAAGTCCTCACTGGGAGTGAAATATGGTGAATCTGACATTTCTTTTGCAAGCCCAATAGGGGGCTGTGGTGGGTTACCCACTAACCCACCATTCCCCTTTGTCATTGCCATTGCTTCGTCAATTGCAGCATGGAACTTCTGGATCTAGATGAGTTTAACAGGATGATAAAAAGGTATGAAAAAGTTCCATTAAAATTGGATATTTAAATTTGAAATTACTTGAAAAGTATATGAAAGGAATCAAATCTAATGACTCCATCATCAATTGTATAATTTTTTTAATGAAATATGTTTCATACAAAAATGATAATTAGGAAACACAGAAATAGATTGAGAGAATGTACATTACTTATATTGCGCACTCATGTTCATAAATATGGTTCTATTTGCAGAAAAATGCTCCACAAACAATTTACATTTTTCATTATAAATCACAGAATAAATAATTTGCAGATTTTCCCTATTCTTTTTCGTTTCTCAATTTTGTGCTAACTGTTTTATATCTTGAGTTTGTTCCATTATTTGCTGCATCCTAGTGTTTGTGTAATGAAAGGACTATTTACTATAATTTGTCACTTAGCTTGTCTCATAATCATTGTATTCTTCAAAGATCTTGTTTTAATTGAAAAATCTAGTACTTTTACAAGCTAGCTTAGTAACCTATTCAAGACTTTAAGCAATCGCCTTCTCCAACGGTAATTTTACAGTTGTATAATTTGATTTCCATTAATGTTAGTCTCACAAAATTGTTCTTAGTAAAATCTCACAAAATTAATACAGGGTGTTAGACCTAGTAAGTCTTATAATATTAAATTTAATGGCATAGATTTTTTAAATAATATTTTTGTAAGTTTTAGTTTGTAAAAATGAAAAGACTTATATTTCCAGCTTCCAATATTTCACGACCTATTCTACAGTCTATCGAAATTAGATAATAACAAAAGTGACATATTTTAGTAAGTGCTTTTTTGTCCCTTGGTTAGTGTCTTCAATAAACTGTTTGTATTTCATTCACTATTACTGTGAAAATATTGTGAATGAAATCTCGAAAAAAGATTTTTAGACTAGCCAATAAAACTTCGTTTTTTTTAGCTAGAAATGTGGTGAGAGAACTTAAACCTACGTCGTCTTGAAATATTACCTAAATAATTTACCACTAAATCACAACTAGTGACTTGCTAATGAAACCATTCAAAACAATGATCAATCCCCAAAGGGATCATGCATAATGGTAATATCTATTTTGCAACTAGTATCGAGCTCCTTTTTCTCGTTTTTTTTTTCTTTAAGTCATTTAAACTAGGATCAGTTATAAATTTATATAACAGTATATTTCAATATTGATCACTAATGCAGAATGTAAAGATTAAAAGTTGCTCCTCTTACTCTTATGACGTTAAAGAATGCATACTTAACTTCCATGGCGCTTGTTAAGGAATATTTAACACTTAACATGATAGATTACTTACTTCTTGAGTGGTAGTTGATGTTGAGGCCGATGGTTGAAAGATATTAGGCCACGTTACTTCTTGGACTGCATGTAATAGATTAAAGGTCACTAACAAAGTGTACAACTCGAACAACGGGAATGGGAATATAGGAATAAGATTCGCAAGTACTCCAAATCAAATCAATGAGAATTAATAAAAATAAATAAATAAATTTATATTAAAAAAAAAAAAAGGTGATGCCTTGGCTAAAGCTCATATCAACCCAGGTTTTGGATACTATGACAATGGTTCAGCCTTAAAATGCACTATATAGGTAGCCATATTTCCCTAATTTTTATCCATATTTCGAGAAATTTTCTTCCAGTATCAAAATTGTGGTCAGGACATGTCTCACTTCCTAGTTGATTACTAGTGAAAGGGAAAGAGGAAACAAGTGCACTTCATGCTTGAATTAGATGGGGACATTCTGCTGCTCAGTAACCATGATAGGATTTGATTCTTGGTACCTGAGTGAGGAACTACATAAGAGCCTTGTGTGCAGGTGTGCTTTCCCCGGTAAATGATTTCAAGCATAGTTGGGTCTTCATCAGATGTTTGCACTTGTTTTGTGGCCCAGCATCCTTGATCGTTTCTGTTGGTGCATCTATAATAGGCTCTGTATATAGAAAAAGAATATAGTTGAAGCCACAAGAAATAGTTTGTTGAAAAAATTAGCATTTTTTTGGAACATTAAAATTTGTGCTCAGTTGCCATTAAGATTTGGGTCAATGGTTGCCTTGATAAAAAAAGGGGGCTACGACCTTGGATACTTGGCTCCAAGAATGTCTTTCTGGCCATATTTTCTCCAACTAAATCCATCATCAGGAATTCCTTCCAGCCCCTTTCCTTGGCTAACTTGAATCCGAGTTGACCATCTAGGCAGTGTTTTTCTGTGATACCATGACTCATTTTTGAGATACATGAACAATTTGTAAAAGCCTATATATGGCTGAAATATGGTGAGGTGGATTTAGTATAAAAGGATGCAAACAAAATAAAGTTAATTTGTGTTATGTACCTCTTTCTGGAGGCAATCTGGTCTTGGTCATTGAAATCACTATCAGAGTCATTGGGACGGGTTTCACTCAATGATGGTGAATCTGGCATTTGTCTTGCAAGCCCTGTAGCGGACTGTGATATCTCATCCGCTAACCCACCATTCCCAGTCATTATTGCTAATGTCTTTTCAAATGAAGCTCTGATCTGCTGGATCAAGGACTCAGGAGTTTCCTGGGACGAAGAAGGCGCTTGGAGAGAAAAATGGAGCTGTGTTGCCAGCTCCCTAGCTTGCTCCATCTCCTTTACAAGGTTCTTTCGATCCCAACGATCTTCCATGTTGTCCATGCAGGCAGGCACCACACCAATAAAAGCTTCGCTACCTGACTAGTACGCCTATGTCAATGATAAATCCCAAGATGAGTGTGCGACTGCAAACCTGAAAGATGACTACAACATTGTTTCAGTAACACACCCAAAAAAAAAAAATCTGAGAAATTGGAAGGTGAGATGGGACACCGGCGAATTGGGTGACTCACATGCTGAAAATGTTTATTAGCCGTGCAGACTGCAGATAAACGATGCTCAGCCATCCAATTCTTAAATGCTCGAATTAGTAGCTATAGAAATTAGGCATATTCTTCTCTAGTTGCAACATCTTCGCAAATTAATTTTGACAAACATATTTTACAATTAATTGCATCAATTCAACATAGGTACCCTTCTTATTTCCCTAATAATAACTATGGTAACCACCAGACCTTTATTTGCCTACTGTGTAACACATCTTTTCAACCAAAAAATATCTCTATTGATACTGTAAAATACACCCCTTTTCTTTTCAATAAGGTTTTATATTCTTTTCCCTGTAATCTTCCTTTCTTTTCCCACCTTACTCCTATCAAGTTTTCTTTTCCTAGTTACCTAATTCTTCCCTTTATTGTTTATTTAATACAAACAACAAAATTTCACACAAATCAAACCACTCCCAGCAGTTCACCCAGGAAAAAAAAAACCACTCCTAACTGAAGACGAAGTGATACAGGATGCATGGAGGTTTCAGAAATGACTGTTCTAGTTAAAAAATTAAAGCATGTTAAAATTGTCCAAAAACTTAGAATAGGAAACACTTCGATTGGATGAAGAACCTAAAACAGTTTTAGTTGCTCTGCCATATCCTACCCAAAATCCTATAAAATTTACGTCTTCTTTAAAAAGTTTAATTTGAAATAATTGTCTAAAAATATTTGATAACAATAAAGTACTGACCTTCACAAAGGGTAGTCATGATACCTGCTTTAGCTGAAATCGTAGGGAGAAGACGGAAACCAGTGAAGTTACAGAATTTTGAAATTGATGTTTGACACCTATTCAACAGCCAATTCAAAAAGACAAACATTAGTAACGGAATCAGATATGGCTCTACAGCACTGCCTAAGATCTTAATTAAAGAAAGAGAACGAGGGAGAGAACTGCGTCGTCTCCGTTGGCGTTGAATATTTATATGAATCGTGCTAACTGCTAATCTTTTGCAGCTGTAGAGTTGACAGCCAAATTGAGAATGAACCAAACTCGCCGAACAAGAAGCCAAAAGGAAAAAAGGATAGCTTGGCGATGAACATCGCAAGAAGGACGTCAACAAGGAAGACAACTGAGAACAGCAAACTTATTTTTTTTATTTGGTGACATTAGAAGGCCGAAGCCTTTGCATAAGGGACGGGGAAAGGGAAGGAAGATAGGGACGGGATATTCGATAGCAAGTTCGAACCTACCTCTCAAAGCTAAGAAGCAGATTTTATGTGCTACTTACGGTTGGCATTAGGTGGGGCGATTTGGGTTGGGACAAAATTCTCTCAATCCAGTTGAACCCAATTTTTTATTAAGTTCGTCCAACTCTAGTCAAAAAATTTTTCAAATCAACATTCTTGGGTTGAAATGATTTAGTTTTACTTGGGTGGGTTAGTTTGGGTTAGGATGGGGATAAACGAATGTGAGGCGAGCGGTGGAACGGGGATGAGGTTTGATTGACTATTAAGGACCCAAAGTATCAAAATATGATGATTAGATAAGAGATGAGTCAAAATGAGAAGAGGCGAGTTAAGACAAGGTGGGAGGAGGTAAGGGATTAGCGTTGACTGTTGGAAATAACGAGATAATGAACGAGACTTGTAGCTCGTGAGAAAGGGAGTCGAGGGAGTAAGGGTTTGAGACGAGGGAGGGAGGAGTGGTGTTGGTTTGCTGAAGTTGAGCTGCCTCTTGCTTGCTTGTGCTTGTAGAAGTTTTAAGTAAGGGTGGGCATTAGGTGGGGCAGTTTGGGTTAGGGCAAAATTTTTTCAATCTATTTAAACCCAATCCCTCATTTAGTTAGTCCAACCCCAGCCAAAATGATCTTTCAAACTAAGATTTTTGGGTTAGAATAACTCAGTTTCATTTAAGTGGGTTAGTTTGGGTTAGGATGGGCCGAAGAGTGAAGGCTTGGGAACGGTCAGACATGAGGCGAGCGGGGGCAAGTTAGCAAGGTTCAGTCAACTATTAAAGACTCAAAGTCTCGAAGTGTGATGACTAGACAAGAGAGGGACCGAGATGACTCAAACGAAGTAGGGTGGTCAGCATCGACTGTCAAAGACGATGAGAAAATGGACGAAACTCGTCGCTCGCAGAAAAGGGAGTTGAGGGACAAGAGAGGACCGAGAAATGGCATTGGAGTTGTAAAGCTACTTGAGAAAGATTTAGGGTAAGTTATGAAACAACGTCATTTTGTAGTAGTAGAAAATATATATATATATATATGTAATTTTTGTTGGGTTGCCACAGCAATCCAATGGAGAGAGAGCAAAAATTTAGCCTCATCCAATTTATCCTATCTTAAACTAAAATATTATATTATATTTATTTTACCCCATCTTAACTTAGTCTAAATTTTCTTTTTTATAGTTTGAAACAAGTTAAAATGGTTTGACCCAAACCAATGTCCACCCCTAGTTTTAAGTTAAGCTAGAAAATGACATCATTTTACAAAACGACGCTATTTTATAATATTAGAATTCAAAATATATATATATATAGCATAAGAATTGAAAATATATATATGTAAATTTTGTTGGGTACCCGCGGCAACCCAATGGAGAGGGGACCAAAATCCAACCCCACCTAATTTACCCTATCTTAAAACAAAATATTACATAATATTTATTTTATCCCATTTTAATTCGGTCCAAATTTTTCTTTTTATTATTTGGGGTGGGTTATAACGGTTTGACCCAATCCAATGCCCACCCCTAGTGCTACTGCACTGTAAAGTGCGCAGCAGCAAACTTATTTCATGGTGTTGGCTGTTACAGATTCAGAAGAAACACCGACAAACTGCTCAAATTTGGGGCATGCGAGCGCAGATCTAGAATTTTGGTGTAAGAGAAGTTTTGAATGGCGTGAACGTCCTACCAAATAATACATACATATATATATATATATATATTTAATATATATATTTTATACAATCTAAAAATGTTTACATAATTATTAAAAAATAATATATTTAAAATAATATTACTACTTAAAGACTCCTCTTGCCAAAAGTCCATCCTTGGTCCACTCTTCTGGATAATCTTTTTTTATACATTATTTTTTAATATATTTTTAATAAAAAAATGAAAACAAATTTTTATAAATTAAAGCTCAAGTGCAAAAATAATTTTGTGCCACTTTAACAAGATCAATTTATTAACTAAAAAGTTAAAAAATATGAGGAAATAAAGTGGCGGTTGCCTTTTTATTTTAAAAAAAGTTTGTTAAGGTTGGAAGGGTAAACATAAATCAAGAGTTCTTCTTTTTAAAATTTTTAATTTTATATAATTTTACGTGATAAAATTTAAATTATTAAATTTAATAAAATAAACTAAAAAACTTATCTAATTTAATGGCTGTCTTCTTCTATTATGAAATTCACATTAAAAAAATAGTTATGGGAACAAAATCTTCCGACAAAACAATATGACGTTCCAACAAAAGTTAGTTTAATAATAAGATTTAAAGCACTTTACCAGTCATTTCTTTTAATAAGTAATTTATAAATATTATTATAAATTTTTATAAAAGGTTGTTATAATATGTACTGGCTTTAGAATAAAATAGTATCTCGCATTAAACTTTTATTTTTTTTAAAAAAAAAAACAAAGGAATATGACATGAAATGCAACCATTAATATACAAGTTGAATATACTATGGCCATACAAGAAATGATTTTACTATTTTTTTTAATTTTATGCTTATTTCACTTTTATACTACCAGATGTAGATCATTACTGTAATGAAATTTCATAAATTAAATTATAATACCTTACTTAATATAAGTGAAAGTTTTTATAAAAATTAAAATGAGAGAATATAGTATTTATAAGCAAGATGCAAATGCGCCTAAGTATCTCTATTTTTGAAAAACTCATTGCAATATCTCGATGCTTCAAATAATTTTATTAAAAATATTTATCAATTTTTTATTAAAAGAATGCAAGCTGTATACAACCCAAGCTTTGATTTGATGTGTGCAACTCAAGCTACAATACTAAATTTTTGTACAGTAATTATTGTCTATATTGGCAGCTACTAGCTAGCATAGTTGAAATTATCCAGAGTAGTAGTTGGTGTGACTGGTTTATTGGTTATCCCAATTTTATAAATTATTATTATGAGCTGTTATTTTTATTAAATTTTTTATATAATATATTTATATTATTATTATATATAAATAATTTATATTTATAATAAATTGTTAATAATAAATTGTTGATAATTTTTTTAATAAAAATAATTTTAAAATTTATATTTATATTTTTAATGTTAAATTTATTAATTTAATGTGCAAATATTAACCACTGTATCAACAATTTGTTGAGATTATGAGATGTTCTTCTGTTACAAAATATAGGTAATAATTTTGGGACTTTCACCTAACCACCCTACTTAGTATCACTTGTTCTCTATGCGTATGGGGGAGAAGAAACAGGAAATACTGAGCTGTGCTAGGCCTGTTTTCATCCAAATTCATGTAAGAATACGACGCAACCACGCAAATATACATGTAAAGCCATGACCAAAATGAACAAGTGTATTTTACCCACAACAACTGTTCTTCATAAATGTTTATTTTATATTTCAAGTGGTTGTAATTTTTATTTTTTTAATGCAAGGTTGGTTTGGGATGCTGATGGATAATATTATAAGGTTGTTTATTTAGAGTACAGCCGAAGTCATATGCTCATGCCAATGTGAAAGGTTGTACTATTGTTTATTTTAAATTTCAAGTGGTTGTAATTTTTTTAATGCAAGGTTGGTTTGTGATGTTGATGGATAATATTATAAGGTTGTTTATTTAGAGTATGGTTGAAGTCATATGCTCATGCCAATGTGACTATACTCGAAAGTTATATCGCATACTTGTGAACATCAAGTGGGATCTATGGTCCACAACAATTTAAGTAGAGAGATCTTTATGACACCCATTCTCCTTGGCCGAGACAAAGAGGAAGTGCATATAAAACTTCTACTCAAGGCTCTTTTACATGGCAGGCGCAATATAAGACAAATATTATTTGAAAGGGTTGTTTTTCAAGTTAGAACCTCCACAAGTAGAATAGTTGGGTTATATATATAAATCCACCCGCCATCCCCCGTTCTCATCCCAAACCAATCCTCCATAAGCAGCCTTTGACTCTTTAACAACTCCATCAATGTTAATTTTTAGCCCTCCAATAGGGGTAGTTTGCCAAGACAAATGATGGCCCCCTCTCCTACTGTTGGTCTCCGGCATTTTGGTAGAGCGGAAAGCATTTTTTCTTCACTATCAGAGCAGCGATACTGTCAATTATCTCTTTGAAAATCTGGATCATGCAATTTTTTGTTCCTCCTCGTCCAAAGACTCCAACACGTATAAAGAAACGTGTCCAGCCAATCTAAATGATTTCTCAGTCCAAAATTTTCCTTTAAATTACAATAAAACTACTCATTGACATTTAAACAGAAAAAAATCGTGACATTATTCTGCACAATGCATTTCTCCTAGATCGTTCTTGCCACAAAACAGTTCCTCATGGCATGAATGATAGTTTTAACTGGAATTGGGATCTTTTTAAGTGTAAGATAGATTTTAGAAAATAAAGTATAAGTATATAATAATTTGATAATAAAAAATTAATAATTAAAAATTATTATTAAATATAAATAAATATATTATAATTTATAAATTTAAGATAATTATAATTTTTGATTTTTTTATAATAATCATTTACTTATATCTTATTTTGTACAGTACAACTTATATTTGAGGATCCAAATCTATTTAACTTCATTTGCATAGATCGGGCAATAAGGATAATTAACACTTCATTTGTTTATTAGATGTCTAGACAGCAGTTCACCATGAAGCACCTTCCCAGAAGCATTTAAGAGACTGAGGATCTTGCCATTTCCAGAGGATATCCCCCACAAGCCCTGACCCTCTTCACCGTTGACTCCCTTCAACAGAAATTAGGCCTCCTTTACCATGCATTGATCACCATTTTGACTTCTCCACGTTAAACGGTCTGGCCCATCCGAAGCCTGCTGAGGAAGAGTAGCTCGAATGCAAGACAATAGATTATAACTTAGATAAGGTGCAATTTGGTGAAGCAACCATTCCCCATTGTTTCCAACATAATCACCCACTTTTTTATTTCTATCAGCTTTCGGAACAGGCTAACTAGCCTGGGATAGCAAAGTGTTAAGAGTCATTAAGCCAAACTTCTTCACAGAATAGAGTATTCTGCCTGTTGCCAATTTCTTTTCTTAAATTACATTTTAAGAGTGGCCATAATCTGCACACATTTTGCCAAAGCCAAGAATCTCCTTGTTTGGCAAAGGTATTGTCACCATCCCACCTGTTTGTACCATAATTTGCCCTCAAAACTTGCACCCATGAATCCTTTATTACTGCAAATTTAAATAGCAAGCTTTAACAGGAAAGCATCATTCATGACATTTATTAGATCCTTTATGCCCAATCCTCCTAAGCATTTGGGAAGGCACATGGTATTCCTGTCCACTAAATGAATTTGTTTGCTGGAGTCACTTTCACTTCAAATGAATTTTCATTGCAACCTTTCAATATCATGACAAACCCCTTCTGGGAGTTTTGCACTCTAATTTGAAATAGAGGAATAGCTTATGTAAAAGATTAAGCAAGGGTGACTCTACTTGCAAAAACTGAGCGTTGAGATTTCCAACCATTTAGTTTGGCATGAACTCTGTCGATGAAAAAATAAATTTATTAAATTTTATTATTTAATTTAAAGTTTTTAATTTAAATAAAAATTTTATAATATTTAATTTACCAAGATAGAAAAATAGCCGTAGTCGACTTCTAAAAGAAAAAGCTGTCTCTCTTCTCAAAAGTTGTCTAAAATACGTGAACCTATCTACTTTTATTTAGTGAAAAGTCTGCAGTAATTTTTTTGCAATATATGTGTTTTTTCTCTTTATATTTATTTAAATTTTATAATGTAAAATTTAAATTTTAATAAATATAATAACTTACATTAGATTTTATGTACTGTTCTAAATAAATGAGTAGAAACTTTTTTTTTATAAACTTAATAGAGAAATACAGCGTTAATTGTCAAATATCTCCATTTTTAAAAAGTCAGTTATTAGTGCTTTGATGTTGTCCCTTCCACTGTATCCAATGGAAGGGCAAAGGTTGATGGCGCTTCGGAAGAAATTGAAAGGTTTGAATTTGGTAGGTATGAGAAAAGTTTAATTAATTTTTAGTAAAAGTAGTGGTTGCTTTTTATTAAAAAGAAATCAACTGTGGTTCAAGTTGGATGAGCTACGTTACTTTAAAGCCAACCACTAGTTCAAGGACAATGATGGGTATGCCTTGAGGAGCGCTCTCCCAATGCTGTGAGATAAAATTTTAAAAAGAGAGACAAAAAATGAAAAGTAATTTGTGCATAAAATTAATATGAACGTGTATTATCTAAAGGTGAACAAAGACTATCTGTCACTACTTCCAGGAAACTCACTGCAACAGCTTTTGTAAACTTATGAGATATAGATTAATGAAAAAAATAAAAAAACTGTCCATGTTCAAAGCCTTTTGGCTGATTGCTGTTTATTAATTCAACCTGTGCCAATAATGCGTTTACATTACATGTGGACTGTCCGCATGATACTTATTCACATCTGCTTTAGATAAATTTTTTTATTTTTCTACTGAGTAGCCACGCAATTTCGTGGGTCAGTGCAAGGAGAAGACTTTCTCTAACATAAAGCATGTCGTGTGGACCTAACTTCTGCATCTTCCTGGAAGATCACTGCACTGCAAGAGCTTTTGCAGACTTACAAGTTGCTTGCCTAGTAGGTGTGTAATAGTTCAACCGGTCCAAAGTGATTTACACACACCCAAATTCCCATAAGCTCGCAAGCTGCACTTGTTAATTAATCATAATAAACTCCCTGCCCATTCCTGTTTTGGTTGGAACCCTGCTTCGAAATGGGATCTAATCAAATTGGATCTCAGATTCTCCAGTCTGGTATTGCAGGGGCGCCTCTGCAGGTTCTGATTGACAAATTTGCATCATTTGCTCAGAAAGAGATAGGCCTTCTCTTAGATGCTAACGACGAGTTCAAGAAGCTGCAGAGGACACTGTTCAAGGTTCAAGCTCTTGTGGACAATGTTCAAACCAAACAGCTGCAGCAGCAGCAGTGGTCTTGTAGCCATAACCACAAGGCCCTTCAACTCTGGCTTGGTGACGTCAGGAGCGTGTTACTCCATGCCGATGACTTCCTGGAAGATATTGACATGGAATTTGTAAAGCTCCATTCGCGAACCGACCATGTCGAGCTTACCAACAGGGATAAGGTAAGCACCTTAGTCTTCCCTCGGTTTAAGTTTGGCATTCCACATGAAATGGCTAAGATCCGCCATAAATTGGAAGATATAGCAAGAGAGATGGATGGTCTCTTTGTAGATGAGGTGGTCAATTTGGGACAGCCTAGCTTGATTGGAAAATTGCAGACTACTTCACTAGTGGATAAGTCATGTGTAATAGGAAGGGATGGGGATATAACTAACATTAAGAATATGCTGCTGGATGAGAGCAGTTCAGTTATATCAATTGAAGGCATGGCAGGCGTAGGAAAAACCACACTTGCGCAGCTTGTCTACAACCATGAGGAAGTGGTGAATTGCTTTAAAGATTCACGAATCTGGGTATCTGTTTCCATGAATGACACCGTAGAAAGAGTCACCAAGTCCATTATTGAGTGTGCTTCAGGAGAACTATTGCAGCTGTCAGATTTGGATCCAATCCGCACAAAATATATGCATTTAGATCCAATTCAAACAAGACTTCTAAATATGCTAAACAAGAAGAAGTTTCTAATTGTTTTAGACAACATGTGGAATGAGAATGCAAGCTATTGGGATTTGCTGCGCTTGCCATTCAAAGATGCAGCAACTGGGAGCAAGATCTTGGTGACTACGCGAAGCATGACTGTTTCAAGGATTGTTGCCTCAGCTCCTCCTTACCATGTACAGACTTTGTCTGACCAAGAATGCTGGGCATTGATCAGACAAAGAGCACTCCCAAGTATCAATGAGGACGAGCATAAAGACTTGGAGGATATTGGCTTTAAGATTGCAGAAAAGTGCAAGGGGTTACCACTGGCAGCAAGAGTTATTGGAAGTGCTTTGCGCTTTAAATCAGATGAAATGGAATGGGAAGCCATATTGAAAAGCAAGCTATGGATAGCAGATAATGGAAATGAAATTCTTCCAGCATTAAAATTGAGCTATGATAATTTACCTCCTTGTTTGCAAAAGTGCTTTGCCTATTGCTCCATATTCCCCGCAAATTTTCAATTTAACAGGGATGATTTGGTCCAGTTATGGGTGGGAGAAGGGTTCATTCAAGAGAAAGCAATGAGAAGATTAGAAGACATTGGAAAAGAGTATTTTGATGCTTTGTTTTCCAGGTCCCTTTTTCAAGAACACTCTGAAAAGCAAGGAATATACACAATGCATGACCTTGTTCATGACCTCGCTGAATTTGTTTCCGATGAAATATGCTTTAGAATGGAAGATCACATGTCACTGCCGTTACCCAAATTCAAAAACATTCGACACTCATCTTTGGTTTGCAAAGACATTCAGCTAGAGACCTGGAAGGTGTTTGAAAACTGTGACCATCTGCGTACATTCCTTTTATTGTCTGAAGGTGGAGGTAAAGTAAAGGAAATTCCTCATGGCTTTTTTCTTAAAATCCGTCACACAAGGGTGCTAAACTTGAGTTGCACCAATATCAAGGTGCTACCAGATTCTATTGAGAACCTGATACACCTTCGTTACCTTGATGTGTCACGCACACCTATTCAACAGTTGCCGGAGACAATTACCAAGTTATATTATTTGGAAACTATCAAGCTCAATAATTGCTTGAGGCTATTTCAACTCCCCAAAGGCATGAAAAATTTGACAAATCTCCGACACCTTGAAGTAGATATGGAGCGTCAAATTAGATCTATGCCAATGGAATTTGGAAAATTGACAAATCTCCAAACACTGTCTGCATTTATTGTGGGAAACCAGAAAGGACAAGGCATTGAGGAGCTTAAAAATATGAGGTGCCTTCGGGGATCTCTGTGCATAAAAAATCTTGAGAATGTGACAAATTTTGAAGAAGACCACACTCCCAAGTTATATGAGAAGCCATATTTGGACAAGCTGGAGTTGCAGTGGGACGAGACTACGGATGGCCATGCAGCAGGACAAGTCTTAGCAAAGCTTCAGCCTCATAATAAGATCAAGGAGCTCATTATAAGGGGTTATGGTGGTTTTATGTTTCCCGGTTGGCTTAATGATCCATCGTTCTACAAGCTTCAAATCATTAATTTAATAAATTGTTGCAATTGTACCCTTCTTCACCTCGATTGTCTTGCTCAACTTCCAATGCTCAGGTCTTTGTACATGCACGATATGCCTGAATTGGTTGGTGTGGACAGTACACTTACAGGTTTTGGACGCTTTCCATCTCTGTCGGAACTTACATTCCACAATATGCCGAAGTTGGAAACGTGGACAGGTTTGACGTCAATTGGAGACATGCCAAAGCTTTGCCAGCTTAAGATATGGGATTGTGCCAGCTTAAACTCCTTTCCTTCCCTTGGATGTCTTACTTCTCTTGAAACATTAGACATAAGCCGTTGTCCTCAACTTCAATCCTTGCCAGATGGAGAGATACCACAATCTTTGAAATCCTTAATCATCGCACAAAGTGAAAGCTTTAAAAGACGATGCTTGCGTCGAGATTGGATAAGAATAAGCTTCATCCCCTACATTGAGATTGATAATGAAGAGATTCAAGCAACAGAGAACATGCAAGTTGAATTTTAATCAATGTTCTTATGAGGAGCATAAGTAGTGGAGGCTTGAGATGCAGGTACGATTACTGTAACTTTATTATACGCAGCTTTGTAAATGAATTCTTCTGGAAAAAAAATTACTTAAACATATATATTTTTTGAACACACAATTAGCAACTCAATCTATAGAAATTGACGTTTTTAATTTGCTGCAGCAGCTATGAAACAAAGTCCAATTCAGTTGCATATGGGAATTGGAAGCCTGTAGCTGTCATGATTCACAAGTTCAAATCTGTTTGAAGGAGAGGTTCATAAAAACTAAAGCGACGAGACTCAACTTTTTGAACAAGTTTGGCCTGTTGGAAAGCTAAACTGAAATTTATCTGTTAGAGATTACACACTCCCTGTACTTCTTACATAACTTTACCCTTGCAAGTAACTCCTTTGTGTTAATTATTTTCTCTTGATTATTGGACAACTCTCAAATCGTCATTTAATTTTGTATTGCGGGGTTTCTTCCTGTATTCCTCTTCGTTACTCTAATCCCAAATTTCTATTGCTCATTTCATTTTAATTTAGAGTATCGCCTCAGAGGCTGGAAGTGAAGATGAATTTAAAGTTTTAAACATCTAAAATTTGTAGTCTGCAATTGAACTTGGAAGAGCAGGTTTAATGTTTGCGAGACAATGTTTTTAAATGCTTTTTTATGGGTAATAACAAGCTTGCCTATTCATCTCAAGCTCTTTAAATACTTACACAAGGATTATTGAATCATATGCAGCTGTTACACAAATGCGATCTACTATTCCTTGTACAAGTATATAAGAAAAGTGTAAAATGAATTTTACAATCATATCATTAGTAAAAGAATCTCACAAATGGCGTAGTATATTATTTGGGCAGTTGAATCTTGATGTTGCCAACAGCTGATAGGGATGATCAACAACCTATTAGCTCCATGCGAAACAATGGTTTCTATCAACAATTGTGCAAACGAGGGTTATTAATTCGACACCTTGATATGATTTGTTCATCAAATTAGGCCAATCTAGCAATATGTATGAAATTAGTGTTGAGTGGATTATTTCTAAGAATATGATGAGGTAGACAATCCATTTCTCATCTGTCACATTTTTAAAATATTTATAATATTTTTCTGTTTATTAATTTCTTAGAAGTCCCTATGATTAGTTAATATATCAGCTCATATGAATTAGAAACTTCAAATTTTTATATCAATTGAAAGTAACCAAATGATATTGTAAACAACAAACAACTTGTCAGACACATCAAATGTAAAGCCCAACGTTAAACTTACAACTTAAAGGTCCCGATCAAGGCGCAACCTAAAGTCATGATCAACTAATCCATCTGCAGGTGGCTGTGATTTGGGAAGGTGGGATTTAGTCACATTGGGTACAAATGCAAATCAAAGATCTCTGGAAACTACTCTGGCAGGAGGCAGGTTGGTCAGCATCTGTGCATTACTAATTAGTCTCTTCACTTGAATTCTTCCTGAATCTCTGCTTGCCCTCTTCGCACACTTGTGAACAAATATCTGCCAGTACCAACTTCCTTTCCAGGCGAGAATTCAGGTTACTTTGATCACAGGAATGCTTGAGGCTGAGTCTGTGACCCAGATTAGCCTCAACCGCCCATAACAGAAGACCAAAAACCATGACTACAGATTCTGCGCTCCTTTAGACCACTAAATTGTCGGAACAGATATCTCTAGCTAACTAGCAGTTGTTTGTGTTATTGCTTGGTTGTTGGAATCAACCCCTACATTTGATGGGGCACCACTTTTTCCTTCAGCTTTTCCTCAAAATAATGCCGAAACAATAATTAGGTTATTATCATAGGAACTAGGATCATACAAAAATTGTAGAAAGCAAGCAGATTAATATTTACAAGATTTTTTTACAAAATTAGGCAGTAACAATTATTATTGAATCTTAAAGGTGACCTTAGGGCTTAAAATGATGCTAGCAGGTATAATTTGCTGTTTTACTAAGCAAAAATGGTTGGCTTTTCTTTACATTCCTTCGAAAGAGAAATTGTCATATCTATAAGAATCTATTCATTGTCCATTCCCCTGTGTGTTTACTTAGTTTTCGTTAACTATATCCTTCATTCTCGTTCTTCAAAACTTACCAAGGGGTTAAACACTCTTTAATATTGAATAGAACCCAATAAGAGCAACTAGTATTGCATTGGCTGGAAAAATTGGAAACAACCTTTAAAATTCCTGACTTTCCATTATTTATAATTGAATAGTAAATATCACAAACCCAATGAGGTTATCATGATCATGTCGGCAATCAGAAGGAACACGACTTGTTATGTCTTTTATTTTTTATTTTTAAAACATTTTAAACAATGATCCCACGGAGCACAATTGCAACAACAAACTCAATAAATGATGGGAAAGTAGAAATTTTCAATTTTAAAACAGTTACACTCTAATGTCATGTAGATGAACTCCTATATACTTTAGCATGACTTGAAACCATAAACCCAAATTCAAACAAGAACCATTACAGGCATCCTTTTTCTGACCAAATTATCCTTGGTGAAAAGGAAGGTTGCTATACCTTACAAAACTAAGTATACAGCTTGATGACAGTTTAAAAATTGCAGCATCAGTTTTTAGAACTATATCTGCATTTCATTTCTGCATTCTACAATTTAATATTGAAAAACCGCAACTTGCTGTAAAGCAATAGAACATGCAGAGTACAATCTGAATTAAACCTCTAATACTTCATAGCAGTTCAGTTCTAATTTCCAAATTGGAGTTTTAAATAATCAGATTTTGACAAGCAAAACAATCCAAAAGTAAATAAAAGAAAAGCAATTAGACAACTTAATCTTATATTAAGCAAACTTTCATTTATTCAACTCCAATAACAGTAGACTTTCAATTATTATAAAGAAAGGGAATCAGATATCATAAAATTTTTAGAAAGATATGAATACTAGGCAAAGGTGCATCCATCAAATAAAATGGGATACACTACACAACTAATATACACTGTCATGTAAGAATATACTGCAGGAAAAAAAGTAATGTCATGGTATAGTTAGTGCCCTACTCTCTTAGGGCAACTACTTAGTTGTGACCTCTAAGAACCCAGTTATTACTTTATAGTTTCTTTTTGAATTTTCTGCTTCCCCGAATTTGAAATCTCAGAATTCTAGTTGCTAAAGTAAAAGTCACAAAAGTATACTAAACGAGAGTATGCCAATATAGAACAACTAAGAGAGAGAGAGAGAGAGAGTGCATAAATAATTCTCATGCCATTTTTTATTTTTCTCACTTACAACTTCATAAATTTCTCACATATCGAAAAGAAAAATCAATGAAAATCAGATTCAACCTGAATGATGTAGTTAACTTTTCTATTTAGCATTTCATGACAGGAAATTAAAGGACAAGGAAATCACATTTAATAAATTCCTATAGATATTCTAAAGGGGAACAAAAGGCTCTTCCTAACAAGTATAACAAAAGGAAAAGAAGGTTTGTACAAAAAGACTATTAGTCAAGCATAACAGTGAACATCATAGCTTCTGTGGTCCTTTATAAACAGGGAATAAGAATATTTGATATTTGGTAAACCTTGCCTCTTCAGAACATTCAGTAGTTGGAATTAAAACTATCCAAATAGTTATATTGAATAGCCATAGTATTATATTACTTTTTGCATTTACGCTGAGGCTTTTAATGCAATTTTTGGTTGCAACACAATGGGTAAGGAAAGCAGATTATGCCAGATGGAAAAAAAAATAAAGCAAGAAAAGGAAAGTAGATAGCAATCTTTCAAGACTTCCTAAACCAAAATCATAATCACACTAATGCTCCATCCTTTCAGAATAATAACTATACGAAAACTATAATTTACTCAACTTACTGAATGCTCCACCCAACATATTAAACAGTCCATGAAATCCTCAAAGAACTTAAAAATTTGTTCAGACCATTCTGTGTTGTGTACCCATCTTCGACACTCCACTTTTTTTTAGAAGGAAACACCAATCATGTCTATTATTTGTAAGTTCATCAGATTTTTTAAGCTGTAGCAGTCCATTTTCTTGAAAACACAAACTTTGTAGTTTGTATAGACAAATAGAAGGCTGTGCATCTATCGATGATATGTCCTTTCAATAGTTTTAGAACTCTTCTTTAAGGGACCAACTAACGCTTGGCCAAACAAAAAAGCACCATCTACATCCCTCATTACAAATTGATAAATACCAGGAAAACAAAAAAGGATGACAGTTTTTCATCTTAATGTTATTAATTAGAAAACAGAAGTAACAGCACTAATTTGTCAACCTTTAAAGATAACTTAGTACAGTGTGCAGTTGGTTTTCAAAAGTCAGGGGTTCAATAACCACTCAAAGAATGTCAAAGCAGCTCTTATCTGACCAATTATTCAGCCAAAACTAGTTCAAACAAAAACCTCTCAAAAGTTAGCTTTTACCTAACCAGTCTTTATTTGAATCAAAACATTCCTTATTTGTCTCCGCCCCCCCCCCCCCCCCTCTCTCTTTTTCCTGCTTCTCTGTCAATGCAGGCCGCCCTCCATTAGCCAGCAATTAAACAGGGTGGGCTGAGGCTCACTTTTTGTGGGTCAATAAAATACATATTTGCCCCATACTACCGTAACCTGTAATTAAATAAGGCAAAACACACTTTTCATAGGTCAAAGAAATATGAGGCGGGCCTGACCCATGAGTCTTACTCATATTGACAGCCCTTAAATCCATCAAACAATATTTGATACAAAAAAATTTCAAAATAAAATTTGATAAATTAAGTATAATGCAAAACCAGTTCAAAAATATAGATTTACAAAACAAGTTTAAACTTGATTAGTTCCGTGCAAATTTTTTTAATCTGCCAAAAACACCCTACAAGTGTAAATTTCAAACAGCCTACCCAAATGGAAGATTATTGATTTAGTTCCAAGTAAAAACTTCAGCAACCTAATTCATGGTCTACAAAAAACAAGCAAGTTCATTTCCAAGCAAAAATAAAATGAAGGTAACTTTATTAAAATTATCATTATCATACAAGTGATGCATTTTTATAAGTTGTTTATAATCTAGTACACTCTCACCAGCAAATTCCTTTTCATTGAAGTCTCTCACAACAATCTCCAATAAAAGTAAACTGAAAAATACAAAAAGTTCCACAAGACAAAAATTTCAAATTTGCAATAACCAACAAATCCACATATGAATTTCCTTCAAACCCAGAGATACATACTCTCAAAGACCACACTAAAGCATAATTTAACCAATAAAATCAAAGAAATAAATTTCTCCGCAACATAAAACAGCAGAAATAAATTCTATTATCCAAATTTGCAATATTCCATGAAACACAAATTAGAGAAAAAGCTAAAGAGTTACCTGTGAATTTACAGTGAAGAAAAACTGAAGCGAGAAGATCCAGCTTCTACTGAAAAGTTCTTACAGCTAAAACAGCAGCCCAACAATAACTGAAGAACAAAAGGAAACTTCAATCAGATTCAAACAAAATTGTGTGGAAGAGAACTTTTATATTGTAGAAGATTAAATTGGACATATAAAACCAGGATCTAATCATCTAATGCAATTTTCAAAGCTTATGTCCAAATACCAATAATAACGCTGTGTGAAAGACCAGAACCACACTAATCAAGAACAAAGCAAGTGCAACTGAAAAATTTAACATGCAAGAGCACAAAATAATTAAAAAGAAAAAGGATTAAATAAAAATAAATTATGATAACTAAGGAAGGAATTGAAGGAGATTTAAAGAACTATCATTATAAATCATGTACTGAGTTGATTAGTAGAATATACAAATAACATACCAGTAATGATTTCAAGGAGGCAACCAAAGACCAAATATGTGAAAACCAAACCAGAGACTGTGTTGCAACAGTTGATGATGACTTGCCAGTTCAAAAGTGCCAACCATTAGCACGCCAGTATTTTCTTGCATTTTCTCTTAAACGAGCATCTTTGACCATCAAAAACAGCTTGTAAGCCCTCTCTGCTTTATTTGAAGTGAGCAGCTTGTTACTTAGTTTACTATATACAAGCCTGCTTGGGCAAAATCCTCTGCGCAAAGACTCTTCCATAACAAGAACAGCATTGTCAAGTTGTCCTATGTTGCAAAGACCCCTGATAATGTACTCATACACTTCAATATCTGAACTATAACCACAGTCTTGCATCTCCTCCCACATTTTTAACAACATTCCACATTTGCCAAACTTAGAAAGACGCATAAACAGTAGCTTATAAGCATCCATTGATATCATACACCCTAATTTCCTTGCCTTCTTGTAAATCATCAAAGCAGCATAAGGCGGACCATAGCTACATAGACATTTGATAAAGGACGTTATAGTCCCAGTAGAAGGAACAATGTCTCGACTTAACATTTCGTCAAACATCTGCAGTGCATCAGCCATTTTTCGGGCTTTGAGAAATGCAATAATTATTCTAGTATATGTATCCACATTAGGTTCACAGTTATTACTCAACATACCATTATAATACTTCATACACTCGTCAAAATCTTCAATTGATATGAAATTGAAAATCATTGCATTATAAGTACCACTGTCTGGCTGGCAATTTTTCTCCTTCATGTTATGGAAAATCTGCACAGCATCATCCACTTGACCTGCTCTCCCCAAACCTTCAAGAAGGTGACTGAAAGTTGTGCAATCAGGATTGAATCCATCAGCTAGCATTGCTTTCATAATCTTCTCTATCTCACTTACTCTCCCAAATTTAGACCACCCACCAGCAATAATGTTATATGTCGTAATATTGAAAGATACTTTCCCTTTCATCGAATTAAAAACAGAATTTGCAGCACCCACATGAGACCGCTGACAAAGACATAACAAAAGAACATTCAAAGTATCGGCATCACGTTTCAACCCAATATCAACCAAGTTCCCAAATATCTGAATCGCTCTAGACACATGGCCAGCCCTGACAAAGCTATCAATTACAATGGATAGCAAAGGTAAATCAGGTTGTATGCCTTCTAGCCTCATAGCATACAACAATTCCATTATAAACTTAAAAAATTTCCTTCTCCCTAATGCCTTGATAATAATGCGGTAGCTATTAATGTCCTTAGGTAACATAGGCTGTTTGGTTGCCCAATTAAAAAAGGTAACCATTGATTCGCCACCCAGATTCCCTGAATTCACAACTCTGCCAAGAATATTAACATTCACATCTACACCAGCATTGGATAAAGCCCTCTCAATTGCAGTTTTACCCCTCAACTTCTGAAGAAAAACCCCTCGTAATTTCTCTTCAGGCAACAAAAACCAGTCAACATCTTTCATTACTCCTTCTACTTTTCCATCATCAGGCACAGTTTTCTCTTGTTTAAACTGTCTGAAGAGGGATGTACTCGAATTAGTGCAAGATATTGGTAAAAGATTGGAGAGTTCATCAAGAACAAAATGCTCATCAAGATTGCAATGGTTGTTATTTGTTTGATTGGCCAATAGTTCGTGTTCCATATAATTTTGGGGAGCCTGCATGGATGAGAATAGGAATGTGGGAGTGGAAGCAAGCATGCAAGGAAAAGGGCACCTGGCTTTGGTGAATTGGACAAGAAGGGGTGAAAGTCGCAGAGATCGAATTGCCATGGATGAACAGGTACACCAATAGAACATTCACAAGCACGTGATAGCTCTTCTTCAAGATAGTTCCTGAATTAAGAAAAGATTAGGAACCCAATTTTTATGATAACTTAATCGGTGGAGCATTAAATGCATCTCTGACACTTTATCTGTGATTTATTCTACTAAGAGTGTTATGGTTTTTGAAGCTATTGTACTACACCCTTTAGTTTTAAGACTTCGTAACCACATTGCTTTTTGATTCATGTGCAAAATGTAGCTCAACTAATCTTTACAACCCTGTTTATGCATTCCTGTCTCTATTTAAATTGAAATAGATCAAGAAATGTTCTGTCTATATTACACAGCACTTGACATGGCACAAGACAAATTAGTTGCCACAACATTTTCATAAAACCAGATGATAGTAGAAAATTCTCTTCGGCTTAGATATTCACAGTAACATTTCAAGAATCAGAAATATCACCAGCCCAGAACCCACATCAATACCACTCCTGGCTGAACTTCTGCACAAATCCAAGCACGGACAGAATTTAGACATAAGCATCAAACATGGAGATTGGTATTTCATTCCACCCAATGCTGTAATAAAATTTGATACTAACTACCGCTAAAACCATCGTCCATCAAGTTTAACAGGAAATTTCATATTAAATACACTACACCATAACTCAAACAATCGTCCTTATCAGAATTAAGGGGAGAGAAATTTTCTACCAAAAACAAAATTTGAAGAAGCAACATTCTCAAAGCAAAAATCCAAGCACTCCAAAATAGCAAACCCAGTATTCAAACCCAATCCAAAGCTCAAGACTCTAGAAGCTCATATAAGTTTCGGTAGCAACCTCCAACTGAATTCTCATAGAAACTCAGCTTCCAACTCTCTACCTAACTAATTCTCTGTTTCACATATGTGATTTCTAATATCAAAACAAGTGAATAAGAATGTTACCTGAGAAACGAATGAAATAAAGAAGGTCCAAGAAAACGATTCTGGTCGCCACCCGGACCACGAACTCAATTAATGTCTTCAGTTTGATCCTCATGCAGCAATGTTAGTTCTATGTGTCGATTTTCATTTGGCTCTCCTCCTCATATTTCCTCTAGCTGCTGATTCTAGTTTTCGTTCTGTTTCTGCTGTCTTTCCTAGTAACCGCATGGGAGGAAAAGGGTCTGAGCCGCTAACTGCTATCCCGGGCTGCTGCTCCCCTCTATCACTCAAGACTCCTTCTTGTGTGAGGTATAAATTGGGTCGTCTGCAATACCCAATTGGATTTTGGGTTTAACAAAAAGCTTTTTCATTTTTTATTTTTCATTTTTCATTTTTCATTTAAACAAAATAAATTTATTCAAAAGACGCCACTTAAATAAAAAAAAAAAATGAAATGAAATGCCAGAGAAATTCGAGGGAAAATGTTCAACTGATTTCTTCAAAACTTTCTCAATTATTTATTATTTTAAATATTTAAACCTGAAAATGCCCAAACAAAATGTGGAATTAACCATCGCAAAACAAGAATAATCTAATTAGAGATTTAATTTTGATCCTCCAATTATAGTATTAGTGATTCTTATTAGTTTCTATGGCTAGTTAAAAGATATTAGCATTAATAAGTGTTGATTCAGTTAATAAAGGAGAACATGACTTAACTATATTAGTTAAAATTTAATTTTTTTAATTGATGTGAGAATTATATTAATAAGCAATATGTAAAAATTCTTATAAATATGATTTAGACTTGGGAGCATGTATTATTAAAACTAAATTCACTTAAACTTTTTCCAAAACACCAAAAAAAAGAAGATTTTGGCTCAAAGAAAACGAAGAACAACAGATTTAGACTTGGGAGCATGTCTTATTAAAACTAAATTCACTTAAACTTTTTCCAAAATACCAAAAAAAAGAAGATTTTGGCGCAAAGAAAACAAAGAACAACAGCTTTTGTCACTCCCAACGTCAAGTAGGACTCTATCCTTAATTTTATTAACGACAAATGGGTTGAGTCAAAAGTTATAATATTCAAAAATTTAGAGAATGAAATTGATTATAAATGAAGTTTATAAAACGAAATTCAAACTTGACCTATAATTAGAGGACGAAAATTTGACTTTCGTCATTTAATTATGTAAATACTATCAGTAAAGCATTTCAAACAACAAAAACATATCTAACCTATTTTTATATTATTAATTCAAGGCCAATATTTTAAGAAGAATTAAACAAGAAAATAGAGATTATTAATTAAGTTTTATTATGTTATTGTTTTTAAGAACAAAAATACTATTTTAAAAATATAGGCATCAAACACGTCAACAATGTTCTGAGTGTCCTTTTACCTTGGTATTATGTAGTGTAAGTTTGTTTTTAAATAGGACCAGTCATTAAATTGTTGAGGTTATTAGGTCACTGATTATTTATGGATTAAATTTTATAAAAATTAAATAATTTATAAAATTTATAAATATATTATAGCTATATATCTATAATTTAAAATTTAAACTAATCATATACTTTATCATATATATTTTAAATATTATGAATAAATATATAATAATTATTATTATAATAAAATTTAAACTAAAAAAATATTATTAAAAAATTTAAATATATTATTTTTATTTTTTTATAAAATATAAAATTTTTTTCATTGACAGCTAAAAATTAATTTTTTTTAAAATAAAAAATTTTTCAAGATAGATATATTTTTTTAATAAAATTTTTTTATATATAATTTAAATTAAATTTAAAATAACGTATTTAAAAAATTTAATAATTTATCAACGGATCTTATTTATAAATATATTATTTTTATTTATTTGATGGAAAAGAAGAAAATAAAATTATGTTATATTATTCCACCTCTTAAATCAATGTCAATTCATTAAATAAACGAACTGGTGGTCCAGGGAAGGCTTCTATCTGAAGCAAAGCTAGAAACAAGTACATGACTTTCATCTTGTAGCAAAGGTTCTGCGACTTCCCACGAGGAAGTCCGGCGCCGATAGACTAGAGGCGCTAAGATATCGGCATTACAAATGTTAACAAGGAATTCGATAATGCAAGATATCGTTTCTATAGAGAACAGAACTTCTAAGGAGAAGCAAGTTTAGATGGGAGAATGCGCATCTTATGCAAGTGTCCGGTTTGTCCAACCAACCGATTTGGTGAGTTTAAATACACAAATGCAATTAAACTTTTAACCTAGAAGTGACAAATTTATAATACAGCTTTTGCTACTCACATAAATTGAACCTTTTAAAATTTTTATTTATAAATAGTCGAGTAGAAGATGTCAAGTGTCTTGGAGATTATAATTGTAGGATTACCTTTGACTATTGACTCTGGCTGTTCTATGCTTTATCCTGCTAAAGCGTGTTTTAAATGGCATGGTATTCACTCATGTAATAATGCAGATATGAGGCATGTGTTGATTGGAAAATGTCTCCTAGTGTCTTGCAGATTATAATTGCATGATTAGATACCTTTGACTGTTGACTCTGGCTGTTCTGTGCTTTTGCTGCTAAAGTGTGTTTTAACTGGCATGGCATTCAGTCTTGTAATAATGCACATACAAGACATGTGTCTTTTTGTTTCCGTCAAAATTCAAAGTCCATTTGATCAGTTTATGATGAGTGAAATTATCTGCTACTGTGATTTGAGCTTATTGCTAGACACCAAAAGATAGGAAAATCATAGTTGTAAGATCACTTTCATATGGATTGTTGCATGTCCTCCTATAGTTTTTCCTTGGGCGATAGAACAGTTTAGTGGATGGGATTTTTCAGGTGAAAGTGTTCAAGCAACCTAATTACCTGCACAATTTTGTTCAGTCAACATTCAATGCACTCCCGGCAGATAAACTTAGAGGTATGTGTTAATGCACTCATGTTATTTTGATTGTAACATACAACTAGTATATATTATTTCCTGATGATTTAAAATTTCATACAGTGGGTTGAATCTATGAGAATTATGCCCTCTGAGTTGTGCTCTTTAAAACACAGCAATGTAGCTTCACCTCTTGTCTATGAGGTAGTTACTCCAAATTGGAAACATGTATCTCCTCTGTTAAGGAGTGTTACGTTCATGCTATTACAGCAGCAGGCTTATCTTATCTGCTGCCACAGCTAGCAGGATAAGTAGTTAAGTTCATCTAGAATTAGTCCATCACAGCTCTAGAAAGTTTATCTTTATTAGGTTAGTTAGTAGTTTAGTTTAATCAAACTTGCATTCAAGTTCTGTGGTCTCTATAAATAGAGAAGGATTGAATCACGTCAATCAAGCCATGTTTATAAAGCCGTCAAGCTCCTCTAAAACTCTCTGCTTATTGTTTATTGTGAATTTCAACCAGCTTCAATGCACTGCAGAAATGAGCATGCCATCTCTGTTTCCTAAAGTGGTAAACTAACTAGGTTACAGTTAGTGCTTGTGAGTAAGGTAAAAATATTTAGAAAATAAATGGAATTTACATTTTCCTGTTTTTTAAGATAATTTATGGAGCTGCATATATTATGACTGAAACTGATATTCTTTAAATGTTCTCCTTTTCATGTTTCCATTTCCTTTTATGTTTCCATTATACTCTATGTGTTGGACTACAAACTGTTACTGTTGTATATGCAGTTGCTACATTAGTTGTATCTGGTGATGGTCGTTATTTTTCAAAGGAAGCTATTCAGGTACCTTCACTCTCTTACTTCCTAATGTTTTCAGCGGCCATGAATGTTAAGAAGTTTACCTCCCAGCATCTAAAGTACTTGGGTTTGTCAATGTGTGCTGTTAACTGTGGACATATATGTTTCATTACTATGAAAAGCTTCTCTTTTGCTTTGTTTTGATACCTTGCTAGATTCCTTTGGTGTCTCTTTGTCATTGAGCTTTGGTTTGATTTTGGTAGTCTAATTAGTACTGTTCGGTGCTGTCCAATCTAAGCAGGCATCTGTTTAAAGCTCCTCTGGTCATTTAAATATAATTAATATTTTTTAATCTTGAAATTAGTTAGTTCTTTAAAGTAATGAAAGAGAAAGTATAGGTTAACAAAATTTTTAGGATGGGGATTATGTATATGGCTTATCTTCGGTGCTTTGCTTATGGCTGTTTCAAAGAAGTATCTATTTGTGATATGTTTTAGAGCAACCTGGAGATCAATTTATGAATTGGAAGAGTCTATAAAATACCTATTAGACAATTATAGACAATATTTTGAGAGTTGTAGAAAGAGATGCATTGAAATTAGTCAAAGGAGCGAAGTACTTCCGCTGGATAAGTTTTTTAATCTGAAATATAACCATTGTTATCGTGATGGTCTGTCAACAAAGGTTTTTCTGTTCAAAAACTGAATTATAAAATTGTATTTGTTGAGGTGTATGAAATAGATGTACAATATTATTTTTTTTCCAAAATTTCTAAATCACCAGTGAGATGAAATTAAAGGTTCTTGGGTGTTTTTGTTATTTTTGGTTCTGTTTCTTTCATGAAAAAGGTACAGACTTTTGTTAGTTCTTGTTTCTTGTAGAATTGATTATTTGGTATGTAAAAGCAGAAACAAGTTTCAATGAACCAAAAAAGTTTCTTTTCTTTATTATTGAGTTTTTCTGGCTCTTCTCTTTTATATCAATTCTGTTCCTGCATATGACCAAAGCAAGAGGTGGCTCACTCTTCGGCACTTTAGTTTCTAGCCACCCCTCTGAACGCAGCATCTACATATTATGCTGCCCTTTTTATGTGATTGTAGTGATTAGTTTTCTAATTTACTTAAAATCTGTTCATGTGGTAACCCTGCCCTTTTTACTTCCAATCACATCTACTTTTGCTCCTCATATGCTCCTCTCTAAACTGCCTGTATTTGGACTTTGAAGTCCGAAATTGATTAGAGATTTCATATATTATTCTAGTATGGCTTTAGTCTATTTGGGAGCTGATTTATTCAATGTTAAGTTGAAGATGTGAAAGTGAACTGAAAGAGGCGGGCTGTTTTTGTTAGTGTTTTAACAATGAAATATATATATATATATATATATATGATATACATTTTTTTTCTGAGTAATTTTTATGATTGCAATCAATTGTTTAACTTCATTATCATATATGGTGTGGAATGAGAAGACTGGTGGAATTTTATGCACCGGACTTCATTGATGACTAGCTTATGACTTGTGCTGTGATGGGTTAGATTCAACAAATTTAGGAAAACAATTAGATCGAGTTGAATAGATATTAGATTATGAAAAACAAGAGACAAGAGATTATACAAATAAAATTTTGACGTTACAATTCCGAATTAGGGCTCCACAAGAAGTATTTTGTAAGATTTTGAAGAAAGGAGTTTGTGTCATTTATATTCAAGCTATAAAGGATATGTATGATAGGGTAGCAATTTGTGTGAGAATTGATTAAGGTATAACAAAATTTTTCTATAACAATATGTTTGCACCAATGGTCCACCTTTGGTCTATATCTTTTTATCTTAGTTTTGGAATACTTACTGTGCATATTCAAGAGACAGTTGTTAAATGCATGCTTTTTTTGCGGAGGATATAGTCATGGAGGAGGAATCAAGAGAAGGAGTAAATTCTAAACATGAGGTCGTGGAGAGAGGCTTTGGAAAGGGTTTCTAGTTAAATAGGAGCAAAGTAGAGTATATGGAATGCAAGTTTAGTAAGAGGCAAGTTAGCAATGATTTTGAGGTGGAAATTGGGAATCATATTATACCACAAGTGCCATAGAATAGGCATTTTGGATCAATATTACAAAATCATGAGGAGATTGATGAGAATGTCAAACAGATAATCAAACTGGGTGGATAAAATGGAAAAATGCTTCAAGAGTAATTTGTGATCGAAAAGTACTTGTAAAACTTAAAAGAAACTTTTAGTGGACTACTATAAGACCAATGGTGCTATATGGTAGTGCATGTTGTGCAGTGAAATGCCAATAAGACCAAAAATAGTAGTAGAGATAAGAATGTTGATGTGGATAGGTAAACATACAAGAACAAATAAGATTAGGAATGAAAGAATTTGGGAGAAAGTTGGACTATTGCCTATTGAAGAGAAAATAACAGAAACAAGTCTAAGGTGGTTAGGCATGTAAGATGTCCAATAGAGGTTTTAGTAAAAAAGATGATTAAATGAAAAATAGTCCAATCCAAAGGGATAGAAGAAGATACTATGAGGCACAATTAAAAAAGACCTTACTTTCAATTAAATTTCTAAAAATTTGGTTTTTAATAGGTTTGATAGTGTTATTTAATCTATGTAGTTGACTTCATTTAATAGGATAAAGCTAGGTTGCTATCGTATAATTCCATATTAGATTAGATAGGAATAAACATATACTGATAAATAATGACAATTATGTCAATTAACAGGTAAATTTCATTTAGAAGATAATTAATGATAATAATAAAAATCTTAAGATGTTAATTGATGAAACAAAGATTTTTAACATGATAGATACACTTTTTTATGGAAAGATTCATGGGGATGTTATACACAAGATATAAGCTAGTTGCTTGAAATGGAAAATTACTTCATCTTTCATTTATGATTGTGAAATACCTAACAAGCTTAAAGAAAAGTTTTATCAAATTGTTATAAGACTAGCTACGCTCTATGATAGTGAATGTTAAGTTATGAAAAGCCAATAAAAAAAAAAGAGTAGTAGAGAAGAGAATATTGAGATGGATGAGTCAATGTATAAGAATTTGGAGTGATTGTATTCGGAGAAGTTGGTGTTGAGCTTATTCAAGAGAAAATGACAAAACTTTAGTTACGATAGTTTGGGAATGTGCAAAGAAGATAGGTAAATGATTTAGTGAGAAAAGTTAATTAAATAATTTTTAACTTAATAAAAAGAGATAAAAAAATACCAAAAAGGATAATTAAAGAATCTATTAAAAGAGATCTTTTAATAAATGATATTTTTGAAAGTTTCTAATAAAACCTACTGGCGTTATTTGATTTACCTAATGGGATAAGGTTCTATGTGTTGTGGATACATTTTTTTATACAACTAGAAATCGTGACACTTGTCATCTTGTGGTGAACTGGTTGGAGACACTTTGAAAATTATATATATATATATATTCAATTAGAAAATAGTTAACAATAAAAATAAAATTCTCAACAAGTTAATTGATAAAAAAAGATTTTTAAGACTATAGATCCACTTTTCAAATATAGCTGGAAATTGTGACACTTGTCATCTTTTGGTGAATTGATTGGAGATGCTTTGAAAATTTTATATATAATGATGATGATGAACTTATATAATAGGGAAAAAATTAGAGTTTTATTAGTCAGTCAACTCAAGACATTGCAAAAACAATGGTTGCAGTTCCAAAGAACAAATAGCAAAAAAATTAGACATTTGTTTGGCCTCATTCATTATTTTAGTTTACTATCCTATTGGCCATCGAATTTTCCATTTTGAAAAATAACATTGTGAGCTCTCATTAGGCTATATATGACCTATGGAGATGATCCTATGTGAGCCATCAGGCCTTGTGTCCCCTCAAAAGTCAAGATTGTTGGTTTCTACTCCTATATCATCTCTTCCCTTATGACTTTCTGTAGCATAGTTGTTAATAGTGAATAGCTCACTTATAATGCTTGGAATCATTGCGACATAGTGCATAGCGTTGCACTTTGCGTACTGCTATTTGAATAATAATGCAATTATATTGCATATATAAATATATATTTTTATATATGTAATATAACCTCAAATAACAACAATATATAAAAAATAGTCTTAAAAAAATATGATAAAGGCAATGAAAGGAGAGAAAGCAAAATAAGAAAGATAGCATAGGTAGAGGAAGGTTTGAAGTGTAGAAATTGAGCCAAATATCGATAGCACAAATAGTGCACGTTATTTTTGCACAATAGCGTAGAATTAGCGCAGCATAGCACGTCTTATGCTGCACTATGTGTACTACACTATGCTATGGCCCGTAGTGTAGCGCAATAGGCCATAGTGCAATGCTATGTATTATAGCGATCACTATAGCGCACTATTAATAACTATATTCTACAAAATTTACCCTTGTCACATGCTTGTAAAATAATGACAATATCGTTTAGTATTTACTAATGATTTTTATAAATTTTCAGATCATTATAAAAATGGCAGCAGGAAATGGTGTAAGACGTATTTGGGTTGGTCAAAATAGATTGCTTTCAACACCTGCTGTATCTGCTGTTATACATGAAAGAGTTGGGGCTGATGCACATTAACTTCTCTTTAATTGTTTATACTTGCTTGTCATTGCTTTTTTACAAGCTGTTTTTTTTCAAAGAATATAGTCCATGGAGACCATGATGACAATGGTGACATTACAAGTAGAAGTATGAGTTGAAGCAATAATGTTGAGTCTAACATTCTATTATTTATACCAGGGATCTAGGGCAACAGGTGCATTTATACTGACAGCAGTCACAATCCTGGTGGCCCTCATGAGGTGGGTACTGCCTTGTTTACATATATTTTTGGTAATAAAGGAGGCCAAAGCCTTTACAAGTAGGAGTAGGGGATAAGGGAAACCTATTCATCAAGATCAAACCTGCCTCTACCTATTGGAGGCAGGCCCTTTGTACCAAATGAGCCACACAGCTCTAGCTGCCTTTTTTACATTTAATCCAACTTGAAGCTATGAAAATCTAGATCACTGATTATGATGGTGCGTGGTTCTGGGATCTTGGAGCTGTATTACATCTTGTTGATATCTGAACTTGCATGTTGATAATTAGGGTATTCAGCCTATAGCTTGATCACTTAAAATTTAATATAGGTTTACTTTTTCTGTTCCAGGAATGAGTTATGCATTTTCGAAATGTGCATAGGCTCAGAAAGCAAGCTTGATTTAGGAGATCAAAATATTCTACAGCAAATAACTTCATTTTATCCTGAGGTCTCACTTTGGCATTAATCTCTCTAGGCATGCATATCTATATGTATGGGAACAGAGTACATGCAACAATCGATACAAATTCTCACATCGTGTGTCATAGTTCTGGCTTCAGTTGGTATTGGTCAAATAGTCATCTGATTCTCTAGGCTGTGTGGCCACAGAAGTGCTTTTGTATTGTTGTTTTTCCACTTAGTCAAATGATTTTACTACCTTGTTGAAATACCTTTTACTTTATGGGAGGTCATGGGAAACATTGAAAATTGTAGTTTCTATTAGATATCAATAAGTTGATTACTGGATTATTTATGAAGGTATTGCATAACTAAATGGCTGTAAGGCATGCATTGTGAAGAGTAGGACCAATGAAGTTGATAGGGAGGTGATTATCTTGTATTCTTGTAAGGTATCATGGTAATTATGAATTAACTTTGGATGATTATTGCTACCATCATTTGGTTTCCATAATGCAGGATTTTAGGATTAAATATAACATGGAAAATGGCGGACCAGCTCTCCAGAGGGAATTACTAACAAGATCTATGAGAACACAACAACAGTTAAGGAGTACTTAATAGCTGAAGATCTGCCTGATGTATTACTCAACCTAGTTGCCAGTGTTCCCTCCTCAACCACTTTTTCCCCTTGATTTATTTTTCTTTTCGTTTGCAGCATATCTACTCTACCAAAAACCTTGTTTCAATTCTTGATTTATTTGCTCAGGTGGATATTACCACAACAGGTGTTACAAACTTCACCAGTCCTGAGGGACAATTTGATGTTGAGGTTTTTGATTCAGCCAGTGCTTATGTAAAGCTGATGAAGTAAGATTTTTCACAGGATTGATTTTTATCTCAGTTTCTGTATTTATATGGACGTTTATAGCTGTGGGTTTATCATGTACAGTACTGTATATCATCTATGTATCATCTATGATGCCACTTGACCCTGAAAAAGTGTAAGATATTTGAGCAAGCAAATGTCACTGTTAGAGATAAAACTTATTCTTGGACCTACACCTAAATAGCTTAAGCTTTTAAGATAATTGGTTCTTTGACATGGTCTCAAAGCCTCTTTAATCAAGCAGTTAGGAGTTCAATTCTTGTTGCTCCATTTTCTATAATTAAAAATTGAATTCCAACAAAAGACTTGGTGGGTCTATGCTTTGTTCACACTTCAAGCTTAAAGGGATTTTATGTGACAGGACATGTTAAAGGTGAAATCTATTCTTGGGCTTACTCTTAATAGCTTAAGCTTTTAAGATGGTTGATTCTTTGACAATCAGACAAACACCTTTCTAATACTTGGTTTTAATAATTCTTTTGCTCTTTGTGGCTGAGTCTCCTGTTGTATTGGGGTCATTTATGAGTCAGTTGCCATAGCAATAAATAATCATAATTTTTATATGATAATCAAACTTTCTGTATGTTGGTATGTGTGTTGATTTTAATTGAATTTTACCTCAATTTGTTATGTCACAGGTCAATTTTTGATTTCGAGTCTATCAAGAAATTGTTGTCATCTCCCAAATTCACATTCTGTTATGTTTGGTGGATAACAATGATTTAAGCTGCAATGCAGAATGATCTTCTCTAGTCTTTTCTTCCTCTTGAATATTGTGAGTGCTTAGACTTCATATTGTTGTCTTGTCGAAGTTATGATGCACTACATGGAGTTGCCGGATCATATGCTAAGCGTATTTTTGTGAAAGAACTTGGAGCAAAAGAAAGCTTTTTACTTAACTGTACACCAAAGGTCTTGCTCTCTTCTTGACCATTTCCAAGAATCAGCTGTAAATTTTTATAAATGATCAGTTTACCCTTTGATTTTGACTTTCTTGGATATAGGAAGACTTTGGAGGAGGGCATCCAGATCCCAATTTGACATATGCGAAGGCATTGGTTGAATGCATGGGATTGGGCAAATCAGACCTGAAAGATGAGCCCCCAGAGTTTGGTGCTGCTGCTGACAGTGATGCAGATCGTAACATGATACTTGGTAAAAGGTAGCAGTGCCTTTAGTTTATAACGAACCTTATCTAGCTTTTATCTTGTGAGTTACACATGTATGGTATTTTTGTTAGGTTTTTTGTTACTCCATCGGACTCTGTGGCCATTATTGCTGCAAATACTGTGGAAGCTATACCCTATTTTTCTGCTGGTTTAAAGGGAGTTGCCAGGTTTTCATCATACTCTTAAGCCCCTTTGTGTGAGTGCTTAGGAGCACATGTATGTGTGTGCATCTGCTAGTGCATTTGTTTGTGTCTGTTCATGTGTGTGCATGTGCACATTTGCACTCATGGTAATAATTGATTCTATTGCTAAATAATTGCTGTAAAATAGGACGTTTCTTATGAAATGGTAAGGGTCACTTCTTTTTTGGAATATTAGTGACTATAGCTGCTAATTTAGCATCAACTTGCTGTTCGGGAGAATTTTTAATTTTGAGCAATAATTCCAACTTCCTAGTCACCTGAGAGTTCATTTTTTGTAAGAGTTTTAATTATTAACAAAGAGATTGAGTTGACATTTGAATAGTTTATGGATTCACCATTGGTTGTCGGTCTTGTTTCCTCTAACTCAGTCTTTTTGTGAAAATAAAGTTAGTACTCTAAAAGTTTGTAACAATATTTGCCATGGTGTTTCGGGCTTGTCTTCATCTCTCTCCTTCAGCTTCACCTCCTTCATCCAATTTCAGTCATCAATCATACCTAATAATTTATCACTTTTTTTCCATATGGCTTCATTTCTTATGTGGGTTCCATTCCTGCTATTTGAAGCATCATCAAATTAAGTTTCATTTATTTAGTGTTTCTAGAATTCGATATGTCAAAACACGTCATGCTTTCTTTTCTGGTTATCCCAAGCACGGTTGATCTGGTTAAATTTTTACTTTTATTGACATGAATGACATTGCAAAGGGATGTCGCTGTCACAAACTTACTCATATAATGAAGTTTTGACTGTGCATTGGTAATTTTTTGAAAGATATCATTTCCCAATGTGTATTCTTGAGTACTTGCTGAAAAAATCTGCAATTGTCTGTAGATGATTCAAATAACTTGGCTGAGTGTTCCAGACCCATTTCCAGAATAATGGGGGACTTGTTAGTGTAATAATTAATTGCTGTTTCAACTAGAATATTGAAGCTCAAAAATATTGACCAAATCCAAAAAAAAGTTACTGAATTTTGATCCAAACTAATCACAATCCATTTACGGTATCTTGTTGGTTATTCAAATTCCCTAAAAGGTATACAACAACAACAAATTTAGTCAAATTCTACTAGGTAGGGTTGGCTATATGAATCAAACGAGACTATTTCATTCTATTAAAAATCAAATCTTCAGATATTTTGTTTAAAAGATCTCTTGTTTAAGTATGTTTTGGGTCACACATGAAATATGCCTAGTTTTTTGTGTAAGTTGATTCTTTGGCTTTGTATTCATGATGATGTATCTTTTAAGCGGTAAAATTAGCTGTCCTTAAAAAAAGGGTCCAGTCTATATGTAGTCTTAATTATCACTTACTGGATGTACTTCTAGTAAAAGATGTGAATTGCTCATGCATAGATAAAATATAACTGTAACTGACAATTCTTGGATTTATTTTTGTAACGAGAACTGGCTTATTTGTGAAAGCATGAACTTTACTATCCTTTGGGTACTGCTTATTGCCTATACGTTGCAATGCCCTTGATATTAGCAATATATACCATAGTTGTGTGCTTTTCTTATATGCTAAACATTTGAACTACATATATATTATAGGAGCATGCCAACCTCTGCTGCCCTGGATGTTGTAGCCAAGCATCTGAATTTGAAATTTTTTGAGGTATGCTGTTGCTCTAATTTTTGAAATAGGTAATTGCCTACTAGTGGATTTTAGATCCTATAATTTTTTTCTTATTATTCAAATACAGGTTCCCACAGGTTGGAAGTTCTTTGGCAATTTAATGGATGCTGGATTATGTTCAATTTGTGGTGAAGAAAGTTTTGGAACTGGTAAATGTTTGCTATTGATGTTAGTAGAGCTTATTATGACTTTTGATAGCTGTCAATCCTAGTTCCATCTCTCGAGTATCTATTACACTTGTGACTAGGTTCAGACCATAAACGTGAGAAAGATGGAATATGGGCAGTTTTGGCCTGGCTATCTATACTGGCATATAAAAATAAAGATAAGCTTGATGGTGACAAGCTTGTAACAGTTGAAGACATAGTTCACCAGCATTGGACTACCTATGGGCGTCATTATTATACTTGATATGATTATGAAGTAAGCTATTGTTAAAATCATTTTAATTTGGTATAATCTGTCTCAACAATTTCTTAGCCTGTTAAAAGTTGTTTCTTGAAGAATGTTGATGCAGGTGCAGCAAAAGAACTGATGGCATATTTGGTCAAACTACAGTCCTCCCTTTCTGAAGTTAATCAGTAAGTTATTGTTTTAACACTATTCTTTATGAGGTTGCTCATGTTCTTGCATTGTATTTTCCTTCCTATAGTGTAAGTTTTGGTAAAATCAGTCTGATCATAATATGATATTCTCTGGACTATATTAATGTTGTTTGAAAACTAGTTTCAATTTTCAATTAATCTGTGAACCATGTTATTTCCTATTCCTTCCTCATCAAGCTGATCCTTAGTATTATATTCTAAGATATGTTTTTGATAGAACTTTCCCATAGTAGAGCTTGTAGGTTGATTTTTCTTTTTCTTTTCAAAAGGAATAATTTTTGTTGAATCAAATGTGTCAAAAAGATGGTTCCTTTTGTATTGAGAAACCAAAGTGAATTTTAGGATTCATTTAAATTAGAACATTTAGTGATCGTTATATAGATTAATAAGAGTTCCACAAAAATAAATGGACTGTTGGGGAAGGGGTTGATATGAACTGTTATGATCTAATATGTAATATATCCACAATTTTTCTTAATAAAGGAATTAATCATTTGCAAAATACTAAATAGACTATTAGAACTATGATGTATATCTGCTCCCTTTATAGGCAAGACAATTCTTCTTGGTATCCTGCAAACGTACATTTCTTGTGGGCTTGTGGCTATAAAGTGCCAAATCTAATTCTCTTTATCATTTCATGACTATTCATGAACGGTAGATATTCCCGTAGTCTTTTATTACAACTCTTCCTGCTGGTAGCAATCTCTCCTATCGTAAAACATGTATCCTTCCTTTTGAAAAGCTGTTGCTAAATCAACTTCTAATGCTCCATGACTTTTGCAATTCTCAGTAATGCTGACTTACAGTTTCCTGAGAAGCATAATAATTTTGTTTCCGCAAAAGGGTTCCTTCTGTTTATTTATTTCTTGTTTGGTGAGGGATCGGGTGGAGCGAAAATATCCCATTGCCATGCATGGAAATAAAATTTGTTGATAGTTGAATGTTTTGAATTTTACAGGGACAATTAGAATTTAAAACACAAGTGTCAAGTTTTGGTATAAAAGATTGATTGGGAATGCCATACATAAGATCCAAGCTGAGTGGATGAAATGGAGAAATGCTTCAAGTTATTTGTGATCACAAAATATGGGACAAGCTTAAAGGAAAGTTATACCAAATTACTATTAAATCAACTATGCTCTATGATAGTAAGTGTTGGATTTTAAAATGTCAACACGAGTAAAAAAATGATGTGACAAAGATGAGAATATTAATATGGATAAATGAACATATAAGAAAAAACAAAAATGAGAATGATTATATTCGAGAAAGAGTTGGTGTAGCACCTATTAAGGAAAAAATGACAAAAATTCAATTACAGTAGTTTGAGTATATGCAAAGAAGACTGCAAGAGGCTCTAGTGAGAAAAATGATTTCAGTTATAGTAGTTTAAGCATATGCAAGTAAGACTGCAAGAGTTTCTAGTGAGAAAAATGATTTTTAGCCCAAAAGGAAGACAAAAAAAGATATTTGAATAGGTAATTACAAGAGACCTTTAATTGAATTATATTTCTGAAAACTTAATTTTGGATAAAATTCTATAATATCATTTAATCCATGTAGTTGACCTCATATAGTGGGATATGGTTCTATTTATTGTTGTTGTAGTTAAAATTTAAAACAGTGAATCTGTAATGATTACTTATAATTTCATGCATGCATATGCTATAAATTGGATAGTCGAAGCATATATCTAAAGAATATTAGTCATTGTCATTTCAGGATTGTTAAGGGAGCCAGGGCAGACGTGTCAAATGTTGTCCTTGCTGATGAGTTTGAATACAAAGATCCTGTGGATGGTTCCATTTCATCAAATCAGGGCATCCGATCTTTGTTTGAGGATGGATCACGATTGGCAAGTTCACTTTATCCGATTCCATTTTATTATGAAAACAACATATAATGTGTTCCTGTTGGAAGGAATTGATTGTAAACAACTATTGGGGGCTTTTGTTTCTCTGGACCCTTCGTATATTCCATTTTAACTAGTTATATGCCTAATAGTAATATCCATCAAATAGTAAGTGGCTATTGGACAAGATTTTATAAGTAGAAATTAGGTTATTGTTTCCTTTTATATTCACCTTTTTCATGATGCTTACTAATTTTGTTTTGCCACTCACAAAATATTGTGCCTGGTTTTCCGCCTCTCTGGAACTGGATCAGAGGGTGCTACCATTGGTCTATACATTGAGCAATATGAGAAGGATCCATCCAAAACTGGAAGACTTTCACAAGAAGCACTTACCCCTCTTGTATGATGTTCATTGATGTTTTATTAAAATATTTCCTTGCCATAATTGAAATCCTTCGACTGATTGCGAGTTTACTTAGTTACAGGTGGATGTTGCATTGAAACTTTCAAGGATGCAGGAATTCATTGGTCGATCAGCTCCAACTGTCATTACATAAACCCGTACAGCTGAAACTTTGATCTTATCTTCAACATGTAATTTGCCCTCGTGTTTGTCCATTTTTTCTAGAATTCAATCCAGTGTCATTCTTATGAATAGCCTATCCGTATGGCTCTGCTGTTTGCAGCCTTAGTAAGGGCAGAGTGGAATTAAAATTACTTTTATCAAAATTTTGATGTGCTGAATAATTTGAAGCTTGATGATTGATATTCTCAATATAGCGGTTCCTCTTTATTCCGTCGTATTTTCTTTTTTTTTTTCCCCAATGCAACAATATATGCATATTCTTTACCCCCAAGTGTCTGTTGAAAAAAAATTGACTTCTTTTAAGACACAGCAATGAAACTACAACAATGATATGACCAAAATATTAACATTAAAATATTCTAGACATAGAATGTTTTAATTCATTTAAAGATAAAAAGCACAATAGTAGCTTTGGATTGCCTATTTTTGTGAAAGCTCAAAAATGTTTTTCGGTGTGAAGAGGGTTTTTCAGAAAAGAAAACATAAATACTTAGCTTTAATTTAAAATTGAAAGCAACCTTTTTTTAGTGTCTTTCTAGGAAAAAATAAAAACTGTTTGGAAAAAAGCAGTTTTTTGGCCAAGAATGGACCTTTTATTTTTTATATTTTAAAATTATCCGAACACTCACTTAGTTTAGGTAAGCAAGCACAAAGTTTGTTTCAAAGTTTAAATATAGTACACTTGCCTACTTTGTTAAAATTTGACTTTTTATTAACGTAAATTATACTTAACCCACTTGTAGTTTGGGATTTGCTTATTTTGCTCATGTGTATTTCAATTTGCCAAAAACGTAAATGAGGAAAAAGGAGTGAAAAGAAATAAACACTAACTCCTACTATGCATACCTTTCTCCAAAGTAATTCTATCCTTATGTGCTTATATATCCTTTGGAGATATGCACAAAAATAAGTAAAATTGGTTACCTCCCGTAGGTATACATTACTGATGATTCAATACCTAGAGACATCAGGATTTTATCTCCGTCTATTGGCCATGTGAAAGTTACATATAAATCACTTTTGCGAGGACATGAATCTCTTATAGTAATTATAGGGAAGAGTAAAAAAAAATAAAAAATAGTCAGAAAGAAAAGTAAAATTTATATATTAAATTATAAAAATAAAAAATTATTAAAATTAAAAAAATAAAGCCAATAGATCCTATCCTTTTGTTATGAATTTCCCAAACCTTCGAATTTCAAATTAGAAGGTCGAAAGTCGTTAGATGTAATTTGCAGTTGATTATAGGTTCAAATCTCCATGTGGGTTTCTTTTAAAAAAAAAGATTAAGTGGTTAAAGGAATCCAGTTGTTTAAAACTAATAATAAGAAAAGGAAAAAATAAAAGAGAAGACAATTTCTTACAAAATAGAATTTGCTAAAAAAAAAAAAGGAATGAGTTATTATTTACTTTCAATCTCTTTATTGTTGGATATTAAAACTCATAAAAATCTCATACAAAATATTCATACTATTAAATTTGTTAAATTATAAAATTTGAATTATAAACTTAATAAATTTAGGTTAAAATGCATGGAACCCTCCTAAATTTTAGGTCAGTTTTAAAAAATTCTCCTGAACTTTAAAAAGTTTCAAATGACCTTCTTGAACTATGAAACATTTGCAAAATACCCTCCTCCGTCAAGTTTTCCATTAAAATTTGGATATTTTTTGGTCAACTTCCACTTTGACCTGATAAAAAGATAAAAATACCCTTCAAATACACATAAATTTTCAAATATGCCATAAATGTAAAAAAAAATCTAATGTAAATCTGTAATTTAGGGTTTAGGAATTTAGGGTTTAGGGATTTAGGATTTAGGATTTAGAGATTTAGGATTTAGGATTTAGAGTTTAGGGTTTAGGGTTTAAGATTTATGAGTTTAGGGTTTAGGGTTTAAAGTTTTAGGATTTAGGATTTAGGGTTTTAGGGTTTAGAATTTTAGGATTTTAGGGTTTAGGATTTAGAATTTTAGGGTTAGGATTTAGAATTTAGGGTTTAGGTTTTAGGATTTAGGGTTTAGGGTTTAGGGTTAAGGTTCAATATTAAAACTCCAAAATTTTACTATTCACAGCCTTCAATTTCTTAACTTTACAATGAAGGTCATTTTCGTCATTTTTTTAAAATTTGACAGAAAACTTAACGGAAGGGGTTTCTTGCAAATGTTTCATAGTTTAAGAGGGTCATTTGAAACTTTTTAAAGTTCAGGAAAATTTTTTAAAATCGACCTAAAGTTCAGGGGGGTTCTGTATATTTTAGCCATAAATTTATGATCATATTTGTATTTAACGTAGCTTTTATACAAAACTTTTAGTGAGAGTATCATTTTTAAATAAGGTTCTTGAATAAACATTGTAAGTGTAATTAATATAATTTAATTCTTAATCAATTGAATTTTTATTTCTCGGCATGACCTAGAATATTAATAATGGCCTAAACTTCATTCTGTTTTAAAAATTTTAGTATTTTTTTTAATGTAAAATTATGTTCTCTATTGTCACATATTAAGTTCTAATTTTATATATTTTAATAATTTTTTTCAGAAATAAATTTATATAATAATTACATCATATTATAATAAAAAATAAAAATTAAATTATTATCTATAAATCACGTTATATTAAAAAAATTTAAGGAGAAATAGATTAAATTATTTTAATTATATTTTTAATAAAATTAAATTAATTAACTCAAAAATTAAATTATTTTTTTTAAAAAAATAAAAGAACAAAAAATGTCGCTACTAGCTTTCCTTGCCTAGAAAAAAGAACACAATTACACAAAGCACTGAATTTTCAACGTTATCAATTGCTTAACATCCAAGTCTACACTGTGAGATGTGATTTGTAACAATAACAAGATTGATAGAGTCATGAATGAATTGATTACAATAAAAGAGAAAGGCTGAATATCAGACTGTTGTGATTGTGGCATTCGTGGTTTGATTTAAATAACGGTGAAGATACATACATATGCTGTCATAGTCAATATGGTTGGCGGAATAAAAGAAACAAATTTGAATTGAGATTTCTTTGAGGAAACCTTTCATCCGGCAAGTTCTTTCCAACAGTTCTCCCTGACGTTAGTATTCCAGAAGGTATCACAACCATGAATGATGAATGATAATGCTATTTGTTCAAGGGAAAATGACGTATTACAAGAACTAAAACATCGTTGGTAACCTTTTTCGACAAATATTTACAAAATAATTGTAAGTGTCGGTTTTTCCAAATGTCCGTTGAAACTGCATGCGTAATCCAAGCATGCTGTTGGCCTGCTGTCTTTAGTGATGCGTAAGCTATGGTCCTCCTTCTTAAAACTACTATGTAATGAATACTTACTGAATTCAACAACTAATTAATTGTATTATTTACTGTTTGATGTAAGATAAGAGGACAAAGAACACTACCAATCAACCAAAAAAAAAAAAAAACTTTATTCTCATGGGGATAAGATAGACGAAGACCTAAGTGGATAAATGATAAATTTTTAAGATTTTTAATGAAAATAATGATAAATTCTAAAATAATTGTAGATCCATCTCTCTAATAAAATCTTCAATTATTAAATACATAATAAAATATTATAAGTTATATCATTTTATTCTGCATTACTGACGGCCATATTCTAAAACCTTGTACGCTCAGTTATTCCAATCACGCATGCATTTTGGTCCCCACCCCATGCTAATTTCACAATTGAATGCGCAGAATGACATTTCTTTTATCAAAATTAATTCATTCTAAATTTTTAAAAGTAATTTTCACCAATTAATTATTTCGATAATTGAAAGCATGCTAGCTTCTTTGGTAATTGACTTTCTGATCAGAGAAATGAACTATAATGATATTGTGGCAATTAGAATAAAGGAGAAACAATTAATTAACACTTGCTTCATTGCATGAATTACTTTTCTTTTTTTGGGTATAAAATAGAAGATAACCAACTTCTTACTTGCACAAATGCTTGCCAATTTTTTTCCTCATTTTTTATCATATTTTCCTTATAGTTTCCTCAATTGAAATATAAATGTAGGCCATGCATGCCAGTGGGTTTGAAGGCTAATAATGGTGGTGACATCTCATCACTACTCTCTCTCAATTACCCTTGTAATATTAGTTAAAGTCAACAATGGACTGGGTTATCCTGCAGAAGATAGATGAATTTTAAAGAAAAAATCCATAAAAATTATGAAAAAACATAAAATAAAATAAAATTTAGGTATCAAATTAAAAAAAGAAATTGTTAAAATTAAAAAATAAAATAAAAGATCCAAATCAGTCAACAATAAACCACTGTCTAATTGATGGTGAGCTCCTACTCAAAACATTATCAGCTTATATATTAATTAAGTTTTTTGAAAAAAGGTCCTGCTAGCCAGTAAATATAATTCAAAAAAGGAAACGGAAAAGTATATTATCAGCACATTTGAAGAGATTCTAATAAAATTGAAAGGCATAGTACTGAAACTAAAATTTATAATATAGATATTTGAGATGATGTGTTTAAATAAAAAAAATTAATAAATTTTTTAAATAATATTATTCAATGATATAATAACTTCATAATCATTTCTTAAAGTACAAATAAGTACATTACTTATTATGATCATCTTTTAAATTCAAAAGTTTTAAAAATTAATTAAAAATTATAAAAATTTTTCAATTCAACACATTTTTATTTAAATAAAAGAAATGATTATTCCATGAGTACTAAACTTTTTTTTCTTAATACTAGATTATCTTATGTCAAGGGAAGATTACCTCATGATCGAGGTCGACCTATCTATTTTATACATAAAATTATTCTAAATATAAGCCTGAAATTGCCATATCAACTTTCAAATTTTTCAGTAATGCTTATAATTGACAACACTTGGCCACAACTATGTAACTAACAAAAGTTTTTTTTTTTTTTTTTTGGGGATAAAGTAACTAATAAAAGTTTGACAACGACGCTTATACACAGATCGAGACAATCAACTTGGGCTAGCTGTGGCATGCGCATCCAGCCATCACTATCATAACTCAAGGATCTTATAAGGTAGTAAGAATAGCTAGGAATTTTCTTTCATTTGTTGTCAAATTTAAAAATTTATATATATGCAATTAATTAAAATTCAAAGATAATATTTTTGTAAATACGATTTTATTGATACTGCGCGTAAAATCCCACTATGCAATTCCTTTGACAAATTGGAATGGAGCCGCAGGACACTTCCTAAAACTATCGGACAATAAACAGCACAAAGTACAGCATCTTTTGTACCCTCTGTAGAAGGGAAAATCCAACACCCACTACATGACAATTTCCCTAACTTTATCAAGTCACTATCCTATATTTTTCTACACAACAATCTTTCTACCAGCCCCTTCCCCTTCCCCTTTGTCACGATCATGATGATCCACTTTCCCCTCATAAACCGGTGTCAAACGGCACGCCGGTGCCCGGAATCCACGAGTCTCCGTCCAAGAAATTCCCTACAGTGAATTCCTCAGCCTCAGTTGCACTGGTAATAACATGAAAACCTGGCCACTTCACCCTCCCTGCAGTGTTAGCACCAGCTCCAGTATTCATGTACTCACCATAATATAGAGTGCTCAAGGCAAAGTTTCCACTCCACGGAAACCACCCCTGCGGGTCAATCAACCCGTCAAGTTTACTCCTCATCACCACTGTCCTTGAGTATTTTTGCCATGGCCGACCCAGAAACGTCCTGAACAAGTTCTGCACCGGCTTCAACTCCGACGAGGCCGTCACGCGGCAATTGTGGATAATGATACCTGTGTTTTCACCAGGGTCGGTTCTGGCTTGCGCCGTGACGGTGTTGATCTGGTTGCTCATCGGTTTCCTCACGTAGATGTCGCAGTTCTGAACGACGGCCACGGCATCACCGAAAATGAAGTCTACGGTGCCGTATATTTGACAGTCACGGTAGAATTGGCGTTGGGCGTAGACGTACAAGGTGTCTTGGAAGCCCTTAAAATTGCACCGATAGAACACCGAATGATCGGCACCGGAACGGAGCGCCACAGCTTGGTGCTGCTGTGGTCCGGCTGTATTCTCGAATGTTATGTCTCTGGCAATGAAGCCGTCAGCAGAAACCGCTGCAACAAAAATTAAGAACGGATTTATACACGTGTGAGTTTATGAAAATTGCATTGCTATCATATGTTAAAGCTTAATTAGGAGTATACTTTTTTTCTTTTTTTTCTTTTTCCTTTCTTTTTCCTTTTTTAACATGAATTTGATGTTAATTAATTTATAAGTAGGAAATTCTATTGTCATAACAAAATTTTATGGAATCCCCATAACAGAAGAGGGGAGCTATCAGATAAGTTAATTAAGTTTCTTAATTTAATTTATAAAACTTAATAAATTTAATAAATAGGAATAAGAAACTGATATAACTAATTAATTATTATTGTAGACAGATATTTCATAAAACTACGCCAAGGTCAACTATATGAGTCATCGTTGACTCAAGCGGCATTGGTTTCTAATGTATAGCAATAATTTAGAAATGTAACCTTTTGGAATTGAAATTACATATCTATTGTAATTTAATAAACTAATAAAGTTGTTACCATTTCATCGATGCAATACCAATTCTTAGTTTATGGGATGCACCACTGACCACATATATTTTAATGCATAAAAGACAATCAACACTTACCAAAAGTTGCCGAGCGAAAGGTGGTGGATACCTGTGCATTTTTGTTACCGGTAACAATAGTAGCATCAATTCCATCTCCAACCATCATCAAGTTCGTCACTGACTTCTTAATCTCAACATTCTCTTGGTAAACCCCTGCTTTCACGTACACAACAACTCGCCTACCCCCACTTCTCCCACCAGCTGCAGCCACTCCCTCTGCAATGGTCTTATAGTTCCCACTCCCGTCTTGTGCCACCACAATGTCAGCTTTTGCTGCCGTCTCTGGTTCCTGTAGAAGCCTTCTATCCGAATCTGATACCCATCCGGGGAAGCCATGCAACAGCAACCTTCGCCCATGAATTTGTTTAGTTGATGTTGATGATGGTGACGATGATGATGATGCCAAGTTCATGGCTCTGCTAATGGCTAATGAATTGCTAAGCAATTTGGAGAAGTTGCTTAACATGATAGGGAAGTAGGTTAAGTGAGAAGGAAGGTTGAAGTCAATGAAACCATTTTGGCAGGTTTGTTGGTTGGCAATGGACGCACTTAGCCAAGTTAACCTATCATTTGGATTGTTTGAGTTCAATGACCGGTTGAGCTGGTCAATTGTGTCCTCATAAAGCTCGACACAATCGTCCCATGCCGACTTGGCTCGCTTGTCTTTGAAATTATTCAATTCCATGGTTGAGACAAGCTTGTGGGCTTCCATGGCTTGTTCCATGGTGACCTTAAGGGCCATATCATGGAAGGACGAAGAAGAGGAAGCATCTAGGGTTAAGAATGCATTAGAAGCACTAGCAGTAGTGCTTATGTAATGTTTGCACACATGAGGGTATGGGGTTTGGCTGCAAGATAATGCTTCACCAGGCAAAACAAAAAGAGAGTAAACTAATAAGCAAGCAATGCAATAATACTTCATGATCAACAAAAGCTTGTCCATTTGGAAATAGGAAGAAAGAACAACTTTGAATTCCAAAAAAAAAAAAAGAAAGAACAACTTTAATGTTTTTATACTATGTGGCTCTACAGCTATATGAGAGGATTATTTGAAGAGTGTTTTGCAATGACAAATGGATTGGCAGGAGGGATGCTATATATAGGCCCCAAAGTTGGCTTTGGCACGCCGGCCATGCAAGTACAATATATATGTATTTGTGGTTGTACTTGATGTACACAATACTAGGGTTTATACTTGGAAAAGTTCTTGGCCATGTGACGTTTACGTGAAAATACAATGATCTAGCGTTAAGCATATTCATCAGCTAGAACTTTATGGTTTGAAATTGAATTTGGTTGAGGCGGCCACGCTACACCGCTAGATTATAGGCTTAGTGTGCATATTCTTTTCTCAGAAGAAATATTACTGAAGAAGCTGGAACTGATGGGTACAACACAAAATAGAAATAGAAATGGTCCATGCATGTATGAGTCTTTCTGCTTTGTCATTAGTCAACTATATTCGATTATGTAATGCGTTCTCTACACGCGTGGCTCCAATTTCTCCATTTTATGCTTGTGACTCTCTTCTTCTTCTACTGTCCTCTAGATGAGAAAGTGCCTTTGAACTAAGTCAAATGTTACATTCCTATTTTCCTTTTACACGTTGTAGCACTTCAGGAATTGCTTCTAGGAAATATGGTAACACTTTAATTAGTGCTTAAAAGCACCTCCAATGAACGTATATGTTTTCCATTTTAAGGTAGAAACATTACGAATATAAGACCATAAAAGATGTGACTAAGGAGCCCTTGTATATTAAGGGCTTTTAACTTATTTTGAGTTATCAAATTTAAAAGTTGCATTAGTAATAATCAGATTGTGAAATGATTATCAGTTGTTGCAATTTTGGGTGAAAAAAATTAAAGCGATAATGCCCTTGCATCATGATTTTTACGGTGCTCAAATAGAAAGAAAAATGTAAAAAAGGGACGCAAAGATACATGTCAAATGAAATTTATGAAAGTTGAAAAATGGGTATATGGATGCGGGTCAGACAAAAGAAAAAAAAATAAAAAATTAAAACATACTTGTGTCAAATTAAAGAAAAAATAACACAAAAACATGGAGATATTTGTTAGACTAAAGAAAGAAAAAAAGGATCAAATATGATATGAGAATGTGTCAATTATTCAGGTTATTAAATTGATATACACCACATTTAATGATATTATTAGCTAACTTTATGTATATCAATGTATCCTAAAAAAAAAAAAAAAAAAAGATACCTTAGATTGACCCACCCATAAATATCGTGAGTTACTTTAAGCATTTGATTATGATACCATTATAATTTGATTTCCCTTCAAACCAGAACCAGTCATTAGATTTGGTGATACACGTAAAGACTCTCTCTCATGTCTACACACGTGTGTGTATATATATTTATATATATAAAGAAAAATTTATTTTACTTAATAAGTGAGTACTCACAAAATTAGAAATAAATCATAAATTTATTAAATTTTATAATTAAAATTTAATAAATTTAATAATACAAAATATTTAAATAAAATATATAATAAACTTTAATTTATAAAAATGGGGTGTCTTATCCAAATATGGTTGTCAATGAGTCACACCTGTTTGCATACTTACAATATTATACATTTCTCCTGATGCTACGTGCCCTTATGGGACTCCTAATTTACAATTTAGTATGAGTATCAAAATGTATGTATTAGGCTATCAACCTCTAATCCTCGGATATTGATATGTTACACCATTAGTACATCGAAGTACTTCTTTTCATTAGCAGCTGCATGATCACAATTAATAATGGTCATTTTCATAATCTCTTTCATTAGGACAAAGACAACACCATCCACCAAGCAAAAGGCAAACTCAAAAGTGATGTGCCCAAGTAGCAATAATGACATAGCAAATCCATTCAGACCACAATAACGCATGATAATTATTTTCTTATAATAATAATCATTTATAGCAATCACATCTCAAGTTCCCATCCGCCTTTTTCTGTATATCATTCTCAAGCAACAGCATCAACCAGGTAAATTTGAGGGAAAAATCTATTCTGGTTTTTTACAAAATGCTAATCGCACGTATGGGTCGTCAATTTTATTGAATTTTATTATTTATATTATGTAATGAAATTAAAATTTTAAGTGCATGACTTTTCTTAAATTCTTAGCAAGGTCAGATAGTAAGGTACTTTATGTGATGCGACACAGTTGCATTGAATCCAGTTCATGAAATCTATGAGATCACAGACCATATGAACATCAACTTCTTCCAAATACATGTAGGACTGTTGGAAACTTTGCATTGCATCATATCACATTTTGTTCATTATGACTCAGATTAGTGTGTATTGAAGTTAATTCCATATTTGGTAATGCTTCAATTTTTCTTTCTGGTATCTATTTCAGTGTTGGACTTAGATTATTTAAAAACAAGTTTAAGTCAAAAAAGAAATGAAGTTGGACCATCATTACATGTATACGAAAAGATCACTTTTCATCGATAGAAGTTTCAAATGAAGAAGCAAAACTGTGTTTGTTTCTTAAGTACTATTGTATCATACTCATCCATCACACTGGAAGTTGTGCCATCCACCCTTTTTTGGTTTTTGTTATTGTCGACTCTGACCTTTTCTACAGCTGATAATTCACAAAGTCTACGTCATAGTAAGTCGAAAGATGATAACGTTGTGAAACAAGGCTTCAGAGGAGAGAGAAAACAAAAAGAGCAAGAATGTGTATAATTTATGTGCAGAGTTTATGTATATCTATATCAGGTCTCTAATATGTCACTGTTGCGTGAATGTGTGGTATGTTTTTGAAGTTTAACCTCAAAACAACAATGTCTGCTTTACCAGGTAAACGGGCATTCTGCAGGCCATACAAATAATGAATTATATACCAAAAGCCAACAAAGTTGTGCATTTGATTCTTGGTTTTTTAATTGGAGTAAGTCTGATTTGAAATGCTTGTTTGATTGGTATATGAATGTGAAGACAAGGCGATGACGTGAAATTAAATTGAACATACTCGTAAACGAAGCCAGCTGCAGGGGCGGGCTTTGGTCCTTTCACCATCTAAAAACTTATTATTAGATTATATGTGTGAATTATTAAAGTTAAATGATAAATTCGTAATTTTTTAATGGTAAGAAGTAATTTATTTCAATAAAATTATTTGCAACAGTGTTTTTCAAATTAAATTTATAAAAATAATAATAGAACAAAGAAATAAAGGAAAAGAAAAGAAAAGCATTGGAGGAAAAAATATTGATAAAATGGATTGGTATTCGTCGTATTACAAAAACTTTCATTTTGGAAAAAAGAAAAAATTCTAATCCTTAATGAGTTAATGTCCTTTTTATAGTTTTAAAGTGGTATTAATATACTATATTATTTTGGATTTCTCTTATATTGCATAAATTAAAATTTATAAAAGTTTATTTCAAAAATTTAAAATATTAATTTTGTTCAATCTCATAAATTGAATTATGAATCGTATTTGACCTTCGACTTCATTCAGTTGGGTGAGGCAGGTTTGGAACCCGCTCGAATCAAATCAATGCCACCCCTATCCACTGCAAAATGAACACAGTGACCAGTTTTCATTAACACTGTATTACTCCCAACACCGTGTCAAGACTGTTCAAACACTCAAATAAACAGAAGTATACCCATGCAAATAGAATCATAGGTGCCATAAACAAATTAGAAACGAAAAGGCAATATCAATTTCACAAATAAAAAATTGACTATCTTAAGGTTCACCTTAATTCAAAACAAATGAAAAAGGCCCAATACCAAAATGCATCCTGAAACCGCTGTCCATGCATTAACTAAAAATCAGCAAAAAATTAGTTTAAGGCAGGCCTCAACTCAAAGCCCGATTTCAAACTTGTTTCCTAAGACAGCTTTGTCTGAAGATCAACTGAAAGGCAGCTAATAATGTTGTGCTATAAAATCAGTTCACTCTGCTTGTTCCTCTCTTTCAACCTCATCTTCAAACACATTGCTTCTTTGCTTTTAAATATAGAAGAACTCAGATCATGAAATTCCCGAACCAAGTTTTATCGCAAGTTTTTCCCACCATAAAGCCAATGCAAAGAATTAATAATAAGTTTTATTTCACTTTCGTTCCCCTTTGCACTGTTATCAGTATTATTCCCAGCCGTAGCTTTCATTCCCAACTTGCTGCAGGCGGCTATACTCTGGCAAATCACAGATGAGACTTGACTTATCATTTGGGTTCAAAATAGATAGGTCCCTCTCTCTGTAATGGTGAGTCCTGAGTAGACTCACCACTCTATCTCAGTTACACTTTAATTAATTAGTTAACGTCAACAAAGGACCACTGTCTAATTGCATTTAACCAATCCATGTGAGCTCCTAGTCAAAACATTAATCATCATTGTCAGCTTATATACTAATTAATTTCTTTTTTAAAAAAAAGGTCTTGCTAGCTAGTAAATATAACTTAAAAAAAGAAACGAGAAAGTCTATTATCACCACGTTTAATTTTTTTTTTTTATAGTAAAGTTTAAAAGGGAATTTTATATATTTATTAACCCATTAACACTACTAAGTGTAGAGCAAATACTAGGAACAATTTTCAGCCATACATGAACACTAATCCCTTAGTTTAAAATCCACCAATTCTAATTTTGAATTAGCAACTACTCGGTAATTCAAAAGTATTGAACCACTAATTCTAGACTAAAATTTACAGTACAAATACTTGGGTTGATATATTTAAATTAAAAGAATGGATAAACTTTTTAAATAATTGTATTTATTGATATAAAACTTTATGGATAATTATCTCATTAAGTAAAAATAAACTCATTACTTGTTAAAATAATTTATATAAGCATACATCTTAAAACTGTGATATGATTATATCTAAGTTTAAAAACTTTGAAAATTAATGTAAGTATCATATATAGAAACCTTCAAATTAAATACGTCTTTAGCTAAGTGAAAGGACTGACTACTCCATGAGTACTAAAACTTTTTTTTTGTTTTTTTCTAATACTACATTACCTTATGTCAAGGAAGATTACCTTTAGACATATGAGGAAATTGAAGAAAACTAATATTTGGATACTATGTGGCTCGACATCTATATGAGAGGATTATTTGAAGAGTGTTATGCAATGACAAATGGAATGGCAAGGAGGGATGCTACATATAGTCCACAAAGTAGGTTTCGGCACGCCATGCAGGTACACTGTATGTATTTGTGTTTGTACTTGATGTACACAATGCTAAGGTTTTACACTTGGAAAAGTTCTTGGCCATGCTCCTATTAGGGCCATGCATGACGTTTACGTGAAAGCACAATGATCTAGCGTTAAGCATATTCGTCGGCTAGAACTTTATAGTTTGAAATTGAATTTAGTTGAAGCGGCCAAGCTACACCACTAGATTATAGGCTTAGTGTGCATATAATTTTCTGCGAAGAAATATTGCTAAAGAAGCTGGAACTGATGGGGGCAACAAAAATAGAAATAGAAATAGAAATGGTGCACGCATATATGAGTCTTTCTACTTTGTCATTAGTCAACTATATTCGATCAGGTAATGCGTTCTCTACATGGGCGGGTCCAATTTCCCCTTTATGCTTTTGAACTAAATCAAATGTTACATTCTTTTACACGTTATAGCTCTTCAGGAATTACATATAGGAAATATGGGACTAGTTTAATTAGTGATTAAAAGCACCTCCAGTGAACACATATGTTTTCCATTTTAAGGTAGAGACATTACGAATATAAAATCATAAAATATGTGACTAAGGAGCCCTTTTATATTAAGGATATTGATACAAAGAGTGTTATGACTTATTTTGAGTCATCAAATTTAAAAGTTGCAATAGTAACTACGAGTTTCAGTTGTTGTGGTCTTGTACAAAAGAAATAAAGTGACATTGTCCTTGCATGCATCATCTTTTTTACAGAGCTCAAAATAGAAAGAAAAATGTGAAAAGGAGACGCAAAAATGTGTGTCAATTAAAAATATGAAAATTGAAAAATGGGCATATAAATGCATGTCGGACTAAAGAAAAGTAAGCGAAAAAAATAAAATATAAAGATTTGTATGAAATTAAAAAAAGTAAAAACATAAAAAATATATAGAGATACTTGTTAGACTAAAAAGAATAAAATATAACATGAAAATCCATGTCAAATATTCAGATTAACAAATTATACACGCCACATGTTATGATATTATCCATTAACTTCATATGTATTGGCGTGCCCTAAAAATAAAACAAAAGTACCTTATAATGACCCACCCATAAATTATCAACGCAATATCTGTGTAATAGAATAGAAAATATGGACAATAAATTAGCTCCACTAAATTTGTTAGTGTTCATTTATTTTTTGAAGCAAATTGTTCATGATTATCTTGACTATCGGGTCCTACCCAAAACCTATGTTCTATGGATAAAACTAGGATTACAAACCCATCCATATCTTGCAATTTATTGAGGGGATCCAACGATTTGCCAAACAGACGATGGACGAAGCTTCCTTTCTTCGAGCTGTAGTTCTCATTACAAACCATACAGTTTGCCAAACAAACGAAATGACTCGGGAGTTGCTTCAAGCATTTGATTATGATACCATTCTTCATTTGCTGTCCCATCAAAAGCAGAACCAGAATTAGATTAGGCGACAAACCTACGTGCGGACTCTCTTCCATGTCTACACACCTATATTACTGGACAAACAGCAATGTCTGCTTTACCAGGCAAACGGGCATTCTGCAGGCCATACAAATAGTGCTTTATATACCAAAAGCCAGCCAAGTTGCGCATTGATTATTGGTTATATTATTGGACTAAGTCAGATTCGAAATTCTAGTTTGATGAATGTGAAGACAAGGCGATGACGTGAAATTAAATTGAACATACTTATGAAGGAAGCCAGTGGGGACAGGCCTTCGTCCTTCCACCATCTAAAAGCTTATTATTAGAATATATGTGTGAGAAATATTAAAATTAAATAATAACTAGTAATTTTTTAATCAGTGACAAGTAATTTTTTTCAATAAAATTATTTGCAACAGTGATTTTCAAATTAAATTTATAAAAAAATAATAGGAGAAAGAAGTAAAAGAAAAGGACAAATGTTCAAGGAAAGGACGTTGATAAATGGATTGATGTTCGTCATATTACAAAGACTTTCATTTTGAGAAAAAAAAAATTTCTGATCTTTGATGTCCTTCGGATAGTTTTAAAGTGATATAAATATACTATATTATTTTAGATTCTTTTATTATATAAATTAAAATTTATAAAATTTTATTTAAAAAATTTAAATTATTAATTTTATTAAATTTCATATATATATATATATATATATATATATATATATTATGAGAATTCATGATTGATTTCCAGTGAGAAGCACTTAGCTTTCGACTTCATTTGGTTGAGTGAGGCAGGATCGAAATCCACCCGAACACCGGTTAACGCCACGACCGGTGCCCACCCTTGTCTATTGCAAAATGGACGTATAATGACAGTTTGTTTCGTGGGAACCAAACAATGGCTCGGACTACTTTCAGAGACTGCTACAACAACTCGATTTTAAACCATCCAAAAAGGCTCAAACTCGAATTTTGAATTGGGATTGATTTTGAAGTTGATGTAGGGTCAGGTTATGGTCAAATTTCCTAGAAAATTGGCTTTTCCAGTTAGGGTAAGACGGTGGTGGCATTTGGTTTATGAAAATATTTGTTATTTTTATTTGACTTTATTTTCACTGAAAATAGTTTTTTTTTTTTAATTTTTATAGTACAGAAAATATATTTGATTTATTTTTAAAAATAAAAATAATAAAAATTTATTTAGATTAAAGTTTAAAATTTAAAGTTTAAAATTTTAAAATTTTAAAATTTAAAATTTAATATTTTATTGTTTGAATTTAGGTTTTAAAAAAGTTTAAGGGTTGAAAGTTTAGAATTTAGAGTTTTATTGTTTGAAATTTATGTTTTATGATTTAAAGTTTTGAATTTTAAAGTTATAAGTTTAGGGTTAAAGTTGAAAGTTGAGAATTTAGAGTTTAAAATTTTAGAATTAAAATTTAAGATTTAAAATTTTAACTTTGTCACCTTGTTTTCATTATGCACTTCTTGATTTCAAAGTTTTATACAACAAACAATGAATATATATTGTTATCATTTTTAAAATTTATCACATTTTAAAAAATATTTATACTTTTTCGTAAATAAAAATGTTTTTACTATTATTTCTTGTTTTTATTAAAAAAAAAATAGTAAACCAAATTCACCCTAGGTTTTCATTTTCAAGACCCCCAATAAAGCCAATGCAATCCAATCCAACTTAATTTAATGTATGGTATTCATCATTCTTTTGAAGGAATTTACTAAGAGAACCCTGAAAATTGACATATTCACAATTCGAACTCATAAAGTATACCTAATCACGCATCACGTACTCTGTCCACTACTGAACCAATCCGGTGTATTTGCTGAAGAGAAAAAAAAAGGGTCTCTTTGATCCAACCACTGGTATCAAGAGAAACACCCTGGAAAGAGTAAATTGTACTTTAATGATCTTGCAAGATTTTGTCTGATCTGGTAAGGGGATTAACACATGAGCATTGAACTAGTATAATTACGTAGAATGACATGATCATATTTAAAATCCCACCCTATTGCAGGATTACAGCAAGGTATTGAATTCATGACTAGTTTCTTCTTGAGCAACAATCAAGGATTGTACTATCCAACAAAATGGCCGCGGATTAAGGTTGTCTAATGACCCAAAAGTAATCATCAATACAAGCAAACAACATAAGAGAAAATCCCTATATTCGGGACTAGTATAATCAATTGAACAAGAATCTACTACGTAAGTGACAAATCCTTCAGCTATCGGGGATCAACCTCTGATGGTGCCTGAGTGAGGGCACACTATGCGGTAGTCGTTTTTGGTAAAGCAATGACATCCCTGACGGAATTAGCTCCTGCCAACATGATCAATCTGTCCAAACCATAAGCGATTCCCCCTGCATTTGATATACAGTTGTTACCATTGAATCTAGGAACTAAAGATCATATGAAGTTGGGAGAGAACTGTTGCCGTTGATACTTTTGACTGTTCAACAAATCATACAATTACACTTGCAAGGCAAGTAGAGAAAATTACGGAAATAATAACACAAAAAAGACAGATGTTCACCGTTCTCCGTGTCAAGACTGTCAAAACAATCAAGTAAACAGAACTATACCCATGCAAATAGAATAAAAGGTGCCATAAACAAATTAGAAATGAAAAACAATCCTATAACTGAGTATATCAACATCAATTTCACAAATAAAAAAATTTACCATCTTAAGGCACATAATTCAAAACATATATGAAAGGCCATATTCCAAAATGCATCCTGAGACAGCTGTTTGTACATCAACTGAAAATCAGCTAAAAATTATTTTAAGGCAGGCCTCATCTCAAAAAACAAAGATAATGCTAAAATTCCCGCTTCAAACTTGTCTACTGAGACAGCTTTGTCCGAACATCAACTGAAAGTCAGCTAATAATGTGCTATAAAATCAGTTCACTCTGCTTGTTCCTCTCATTCAACCTCATTCTCAAACACATTGCGTCTTTTCTTTAAATATGGAAGAACTCAGATTATGAAATTCTGGAACGAAGTTTTGTTGCGAGTCTTTCCCACCATAAAGCCAATGCAAACAATTTAAATGTTGTCTAGAATGCAATTTGCTCACTGCTATAGACACCATTGCATCCAATACACGTAAAGGCAGTCTCTATTCGCAAATGGATGTGCATGGTTCAATGCTACTCTAGCCAGCTATGTTTTTATTTCTCCATACAGAAAGGAGGGTTGGGGCTGCAAACTAATTTGGCAGAAACGTACAGCAACATACCATGTGGTGGAGCACCCATGTCCAGTGCTTCGAGATGGTAACCAAACTTTGGTTCGGCCTGAAAATCAACACGATACAATGTCAGTGTAAAGATAATAGACTGTCCACAGTACCACCCTAAAAGGATTAAAGAGGACAAAAAGCAATAAATAAGTAAATAAGTAACTTCTCTAAATGTAATGTGCCAGTGTGAGAAGGAACAGAAATCAAAATTACAGTTTGCACTAAGACACTTTATATCCGCAATAGAAAAAATGTGATGTATGCAAGTAAACTAGAAGGTCTTTCTTTACTGATGGCATTAGTGCAAGTCCATGTATACCTTTCAAATTTTAATTGTCCCTATTTTTCCTTTTTGATTTTCAACTGATTTGCATTGACAATAATCCCAAAAATCCATACTGATAAGTAACTGCTCAAGCTGTCTTGAACTAATTGTCCCACCCCATCTGATCTCATCCCTAATAATCCCATTCTGTTTCATTACTTAAAACAAGCAAAGATTAAAGATCCATAAGAATCAGAATGAAATCACAGTTATTATTTTCGTAGATTATTGGTACACCAACCTGCTCCACAGAGATGCCAACAGTCTCCAAAACCTTTTGTTGAATGTCACGTTTATAAATTCTCATACTTCCCCCACCAATCTAATAGAAGTTAGGCACAGCGTAATACCAATAGTTATTAATATAAATAATAGTGGTCAGCAAACGAGGCATAATATTTTATAAAACGAATACCTCCATCCCCCATTGTAAACTATATCATATGCCAAAGCACAAGCAGATGCAAGATCATTCTTGTCGTGGGGTTTGGCGCAGTAAAAGACTGATGCAGTGCCTGCACTGAACTGCATTTTAAGGATCGCAGCAAGGATAATACAAAGATATAATCAAAATAAGACCCATGTTACCTAGGACATACCATATCCATACTCAAGGTAACCTCCCCCTGTGGGGGGGTTTTTTTCCCAAACAAAAAAAAAATGAAAAGGAATTGTCTGACAATCAAGTATAAATGAAGGAAAGAAAAATTTGCCAAATCACACAATTACCTAAAGCTGAAGGAAAAGACAAAGAAATAATAAAGAGAACTGTAATGACAAAGAACAACCAGGAAATTTAATAACCAGACAAGCCAGACATGTTATTACAGCAAGAAATTAATCAATGTTACAATAAAAAAATAAGAAAATAACAGACCTCAAACCTCTGTTCTGAATCATTCCACTCAAACATTGGAAAATCAGTGATCCACAAAATTGAATGCCTGCCCTAGAACTCAAAGACAACCAGATAATATCAGAGGATGGAAAAGAAAACAGAAAGTGATGGAAAAAAAAAAGAGGTAGATCACCAACATACATGATCAATTAAAGCTAGATCATGGGCTACATAGAATCTGAGAGAATCTAGAGTTTTATTTACGGAAGCTTGATGTCCCACTGCAAAAATGATAAGATCGCCTGATGCTGCAGAGCATCGCCTCTAACAATTGCTCTTTGCTAGCGGGATCCATACTTGATATTAATGCAGCAATTCCATCGATCTCTCCTACAGAATAAATGAAGAGTACACATCAATCATGTCTCAAAGCATCATAAAATTAATTTTTAATAAAACATCCCTTTACCATTACCCAAGACCTTGAGAAAAGGTAAACCCTTTGCTCCAGATTTTAGTGCTTCGCTGTAAGTATCACCTTTCGTAAGAGCTGAATTTGAGTAACTTTTGGCACCAAAAGGTACACATAACACTTTGATAATTCCACCACTATCCAAGGAGTCAGAGAAAGCCCTGAAGGAAGACCCTATGAAAGTGTCAGATACCTGCAGCCCAATGAAAATTATATTTCAGAAAAATCCCTTCAGGAGATATTAATTAAGCATAGCAATGCAAAGTATATCAAATAATAATGATTCTTGCCACAGAGCTACAGCAAGCTATATCAAATCAATCGATGATGAACATAAATAGAGGATTATATACAACTATCTTATGCAGTTAGAAATTCCAAATCTGCTATGGAGGAAGTCAAAGAAAAGATCATCACATCTTTTAACTCAAGACCAAATCTCGTATCTGGCCTGTCAGAACCATATCTACTCATTACTTCAGCATATGTAAGCCTGGGAAACGGGTTTGGTAACTCCACGGCTCTAATTTCAAGAAAAACCTACAACAAGCACTTTCCATTAACACCAAGTAACAAGCATAAGTTCTAGGAGCTCAGCATGTTTCCAAAGTAGATAGAAAATGTAATTGTATTAATATCAATCAGTGCCCTCCCCAGACTTTTACCATAAATAGTCCTATAGCACTCACAGATTAGCTACAGTATCAATTTTTAGAGTTAGCTTTATTGAAAACCATATACTTAAAAAAAACCTGTATCCAACAGATTTGACTACAGTTTACACTGACCATCCCCCACCCCCACCCCCCCCCCCCCCAAAAAAAAAAATACCAACACAGACAAAAATACAAAAAGCTATTTAAGAGTCCGATTCCCAATATATTTCCATCCCTTTCTCCATTCCTCATTTCTAGATGCCTTAATAGAAGTAATGTGGGAGTTGCATTAAGGATCAGTTCCCTTCCACTCGCCACCCATACTACACCTGCCCCCAAATCTGCAATAGCATTATTTGAAATCACTTAAGAAAGTTATCTACTATTACCCTAGGCCTACCTTCCAATATTTAAGCTAAACAAGTACTTTCATTATTCTCAAATTTCATAATAATTTAGGCATGTATTTTGATCACCAGTTACAGAGGCTTCTGATTACAAAGTGTACAAACTAACCGTTCTGATCAAATCTTCATTAAGCATCAACATGTCCTCTAAAGGAGTAAAAGCCATTTCCATATCTAGCTGTGTGAACTCAGGCTGCCTATCTGCTCTTAAATCATCATCAAGAAAACATCTGCCCAAAAAGTAATTTGCATCACAATTGTGATTAACATTTAGGTACAATCAGCCCCATGTATCTTACAAAATAATAAAGACATACAATATTCGTAGGCTGCATAAAGTTGCTAAATATATTAAAGCTTAAAGCACTGACCTTGTCTTTGAACGTAAGTCACAATCAAATAAAAGTGCCTACTAAATAGTCTTATTTTCATTGGAAGACAGACGGAAGCTCAAATGCATCTTGAACACAAAAAATATCAATAAAGGCTCAAACACCTAATAAGTATTTCTTACCGTGCTATTTGATAATATTTACCAAAACCAGCCACCATCAGCATCTATTGAAACAGCTGTGGACTTTGAGGCAAGGCATGGAAAGTTCCTGGCTTCATAATATACATGAGTTAATCAAGAATCCTTACATGAAGAAAACATTTTTCTCTCGGCAACACTATGATCATCAAAGATATTAGTTTACAGTATGGATATGGCTCATTTTGTGGCAGTAAGAAAATTTTCAATTAAAAACGACGTAGTTTAGCTGTACCCCTCTTCTTGGGAACTTTTTTGGAAGGAACCGAAAAGGGCTAGCGTATGAGGTAAACAAGAACTACAAGAACTCAAATTAATGCGCCACAAGATTCACTATTACGAGGTGGCAAACAGCGGGTCAGGCTGTTTTTGGATCAGATTTTAGCCGATGGGTTTAACTTATCCATCAATGAGAATTTGGGTAGCCTATTTAAATATGGGTCACAAATCTTGTTAGGGTTATGGGTTGGGCTGTTACCATATGGGCTAAAAATTGTATAGCAAGATTGCCCTGCACTCCTCAGTGTAGGGCTTAGAGACATGATGAATTCAAAACTATACTGAAGCACAGATGTTGGAATTAATGAATTCAATTAGCAGCGACGAGTTGGTAACTGTTACAATAACCACAAAAGCTGGAACGAATTCAAAGTCTGCATAAATCGCTGATCAAATCCATTCCAATTAGCAGCAACGAATTGGTAACGGTTATAATAACCACAAAAGTTGGAATAATGGATTCAACGTTTGCATAAATCGTTGATCAAATTTAGCATAGTATTCAAGTAAAGCAGCAAGGTAGCTAGTTAAGTAGTTAGAATGACTTGGCAAGTACGCCACTGCTTTCACAGTTTTCTTTTAGATAAGAACAAGAAAGGACCCTCGTTGGGGACACTCAATGTGTGATTTTTTGGTTTGTAATATCAACAAAGATGGTGATGTAACTGCTACGTATATATTGGGGCGTACACTCAATGTGTTACTTTTTTTGGTTTGTGATATCAACAAATTAATCAACGGTTCCAAATCTCAAACAAATTTACTTACTCTATAGTAGATTAATACCATATTATTTATATATTTGCATATAATACATAATATTTTGATTTTGACTGAACTACCTAAACTTTAAAGGTAAAATTTAGATTTTTTTTGACGCATTAATTTGAACACTTGGCATGTACGAAATGATGTATAAATTAGAGAAGCAAATTCAAGGGACAGCCTTGTGCAGAAGAAGGCGACACATGATGAAGTAGAATTTCTTTCAGGGACCCATAAGGCTCTATTAATTAGAAGATGAAGACAAGCATTCCCCGCGTGAACCGTCTTACGACCTGTCAGTGGGGGAAAAAAGAATGAACAGTTATTTTTTACAATTTATTTATATTTATGTGCAGACATTGTATGATATCTGCATATGCAGATATAATTTTTCAAAAAAAAAAAAAAGGACATGTAGTTTTGGTTTTATAGTTTTATTGTTCAATGTGTATTACATAGTTTAGTAATATTATTTACACAAAAGTTTATATATAAAAATTACACATGATTTATAACTTTTATGAAAATTGATGAATAATTTTTACATTTTTTTAGTTGTATGACTTTCATCAATACAAGTTAATTAGTCATAAATTTTATCAAAATTATTTATAATTTTATAAATGTATAAGTTACATGTAATTTTTATACATAAAATTTTTATGTAAATATCATTATTCACATAATTAAAATTATATTAGTTAATACAATCTGTTGTGAAATATGTATAATTTAATAAATTTTATAGAGATAAACTGAAATAAAGTTAGGAAAATAACACTACCTTAAACTCTATACGTCTCAATCACACAGCTGGAACTTACTCAGCTTCTAGTCCTTTCATATTAAGGGCTGCCTATGTCCACAAGGTCGAGTCCAAAACTTGGCACAAAATAAGCCAAACCTTTCTTCGACTGATTTCTTGTCTTATTGTAGGTAGGTCATGCATGCCATATTTAATATTGGGGAGATGATAGGGCTATTGCAGTGTAGGCTTATGCACACATTCACATCTCATTTGAGGGGTGCACCTGCTTCTTCATGCATATTTATGTTGCAGTGCTCCTTTTTTTTCCATGAAAATTAGAGAAAAAAAACGCAAACTAAACCCTAATGCATCTAAGGATCTCCGATCCCATCAAGTTACGCAAGAACATCAAGTCAACTCCGCTGGGAGGCCTGAGGATGATCTTCACATCACCATGGCCAGAATGCACAAAATTGGCAAAGAAGTCTACAACACTTTCTTTTCCTATAGATGTGGACACTCGGACTTCCCAATCCCTTGTCCACAGTTCTCTCGCATGGGTAATGAGGGGCGCGAAGGGGTGAGATTTGTTACATCCATGCAAAAAGTGAACGGCTAGTTGGGAAGAGTTTCCTGACACTTTTGATTCCACGCCAGCCCTGGCCCAAGAATTAATCTCCATAATGCAGCAGGCAACGCGCCCCCACTCCCAATATCTTTTGCAAAACCAATTATCCAGTTATCAGAATGGTCCCTGATGACCCACCACAACCTGCACGAGTTCCACCTTCCCTACTACAGCCATTCCCTGGTAGAGCCATCTACTTACATTAAGTTTAACAACGCCATGACCAGAATATGTGAAATCCGCAAGGAAGTCTGCAACTATATTTCCTTCCCTATAAATGTGGGACACACGAACTTTCCAATCCCTTGTCCACGCCTCTCTCGCATAAGCAATGAGGGGCTCGAAGGGATGAGAATTGTTACATCCATGCAAAAAGTGAACCGCCAGTTGGGAGTCGCCTTCAACCAAGAGTTTTCTAACACCTTGATTCCTCGCCACCTCTAGCCCAAGAATACGTTCCCTCCCAATATCTTTTGCAAAACCCATATGATTCAATCATCAAAATGGTCCCTGATGACCCACCACACCGGCACGAGTACAACCTTCCCTGCTAGAGCCATCTACATTTAAGTTTAAATCAGCCATGAAGCGACGCCTGCCAAGCAATCACAACTTCTCTTCTTTGAGTGACAGGAGTGGCCTGAGTGATTAGCAGATTGCTTGAAACCTGAAATAAGTATTTATCCATATGATGTTGCAGTACTCTTGATCCATATATTCTCTCTCTCCCTCGTTAATTTTCCCGAACTCAAACGTGTGACAGCTGAACCAATAATTGGTTCATTTCTTGCAATGCAGAAATTAATTTAAACAATCTCAGTTAACTTAGTTGGTTGAAAATTCAAATTCAAAATTTCAGTTGAGTTACTTTTCTCATTTTAATCCCATGATTTTAGCAAACAAAAATAATAATTTGTTTATTCATTATGAAATATTGAATGATAAACTATTTTAGTTTCATAATTTTAGCTAATAATATTTAAATATTTATTATTTTATTTTTAATTTACTTATTTTATAGCATTTATTGACAATAAATGATAACTTTGTCTCACACTAATTCATTGATATTTTTTACAGAGTTAATTTTTATTTTATGCATCCCTTTATAATTTAAAAAAAAAAAGAGAAAAAAAAAGCCGACTTGTGATTATTAGTTTTGAATAGAGCTGGTGATGAGTTTTTTTTTTTAAAGAAAGGAGTAAGTTAATTAGTGCTGCAACGCGTTGAATCATTTTGCACACTGACTAAACAAAACTAATAATTGTTTAATTAATTAATCCAATTACCTAAATAATCATGGCTCATAATTAATGTTCCTCCCTGGCCTTTAGTAGTTTGTGATTATATAAAACTAATTAAATAGTTTATAGTATTATTTAATGTGACCAACTTTCTAATCTCATTAATCAATTTGACTCCTGCTATATGCATGCATGGGGTCATCATGCAATTCAAATCCCAGAAGCATAGAGCCAAAAATCCTTGCTGTCGTATCTTTGCAGTTCATATGGACATCTAGACTGTGAAGCTGTGCCAAACACTTCATTATTTCTTAATTAATATAAGCTTACGCACTGCAAAAGTACATCATTTCGAGTTTTATTATTTTATAATTATAATTTAAATTATTAAATTTATTAAATTTTATAAATATAATAATTCAACTTTATATATAATTTTTATAAAAAAATTATATAAATTTAACATTTCCTATCACTTCCAATGTGCCACCAAAATATATTATATAAAAAACTGCGAAAAAAAAATATATTATATAAATGGATGGTGCAGTACTCCAAATCCCACCCTCACTCCTAAAAAGCTGCTACATTTGTTATTCATTTATACACAATAAAAAAAGAAGGAAAAGAACAGACAGCATCTTTATGATTAAGAAGAGATCAGAACGCTTTTCCATCAGAATTATTACTATCATCGATCGTGGGCCACTGTATAATTAGGTGTTCGTACAATATTTGTTTGCCTAATAAATTTTTAATTAAAATATATAAAATTTCTTTCAACTTTAAATTAATTTTAAAATTTTTTTAAATTTTAAAAATTTTTAAATAATCTTTTTCAACTATAAAATATATGTAAAAAATCCTTTCTATCAAATATTTCATCAAATTTTAAATATTTTGTCAATTTGACTAAATAAAAAATTTAAAATACTTTTTAAATATACTTAAATTTTCATAATCCACCACAATTTATCAAAAAACAAAATTTATAGGTAACACACCTTACCATGAAGTAAACCTGATTTGATGCAAAAAATCTAACATGGGCTTGATCATGAGTTCAACCAATTTAATTTATAAATTATTTATTTTAAAAATTTTGCCTTTTGATAAATTATGGTGGATTATGAAAATTTATATGTATTTTAAAGATATTTTAGTCTTTTTATTTAGTCAAATTGATAGAATATTCAAAATTTGATGAAAATTTTAACAGAAAAATTTTTTTGTATGTTTTTCATAATTAATGAGGATTATTTGAAAATTTTTAAAGTTTAAAAAATTTTTTTAAAATCGACCTAAATTTCAGAAGGTTCTATACATTTTAACTTAAACATTTCTAATAAATTTAATTATGTGAATTGACTTATTAATTTTTTTAATTAACTAATTAATACAAATATAAAACTCTTAATGAAAAGCTTTAAAAATTTTATATTTTTATTAAAAGAAAATGTAACACACTAGGAAATGCAAAGAAAAGAAAATGATAAAAATTATACCATGCATTAACTGCATACTGACTAAAACCCTTCCATGTTTATGTCAAAAAAGTATGATTAAATCAATAGATTATTGGCATCGACACTTACTACTATTGACTATCACGCCCTAAGCTACCTAGAAATGAATTCGAAAGGTCAATGACTATTTGTAAAAGGAATCTCATATGCTCAAGATACTATTATTACGAATATTTAAGTTAAAGCAAAAGGCATGCAATTAGATAGATTATAACAAAAAACATGCAATTATTGGATCCATTATTTACTAATTTCTTTCCTAAAACATCAAGGTTTGCACTAATGCCTTAATTACATTTTTTGTGAAGAATTTGGAACCTTAGTGTAAAAGTAGGCGTTCGACATGTTGTGGTGATTGATGATTAGACTCAAATGGATTCTCTCTTTATTGGTTTATAAGACTGGTAAACTTTCTTATGTAATTAAGAAAAAAGATGTTCACACGGCAGAAATCACAGTAAAATATTTATAAATTGTATAAGAAATCGAATTGTATAATTTAAATTATAAAATTTAATAATTTTAATAAAATGAGAAATGCGTAACAATAAATGGTGTCTATATAACAAAAAGGGTGTCTCTCAAAGGTGTCCACTCCCATTCGTCTCCTCATGCATTGGGTGTTTTTATATATTTTAGATAATATTATAAAGAATGGGATAAAATGATGCCTGCATAAACGCCATAATTGAAGGGGAAAGGGGGAACTGTTCATGCATGTGAACATAATGAAGATAGTCTTGGCCATGGAGATCTATCCAAGATAGTGGACATTGCATGAAAAAGATTGTTGTGGACCCTAAGATCAGATCATTGCGTATTGAATTTATCATGCTTTTGCATAACGTACGCGATTGAAACAAATTAATATCTTTTGGAATCGACAATACTAAAATCAATTCGAACATATGTTTACAATGATTGCAATTCTTCATCTGAATAATTTTAATAACTTAGAAGCAAGAATCACTTTGGGTATATATTGACATTTTATATAATCATATGTACCATGTAGAGTTGCGATTTGCCACTTAAATTCGGTGTTAATGGTTTTCATCATTACCATGACATGTTAACTTAAACAAGTATATATATGTGGTCACCTCTTGAGTCTTGAATTGGTAAAACATCCCATTTACATGAATAAACCTGTAAGGCTGTAAAGCTTGAATGGGAGAGAAAGTTTTCAAGCTAATTAATGAAACATGCATTACAAGAAATTTCAATATTACTGAGAGATAAATTTTTTGTTAAAAATTTTTACCCATAGATTTATAATTTTAACATAAATATTTATCTTTTAATAATATTAAAATTTTTTATAGCAACAAATATTATTGATGAGATCATTAAATCATCTCTATATATCTCCAAATTAGGAGTTGCAAGATAACCCTTTTGCTTGAATCAATATCTTTTTTGCTTGAAATTTAATTGTGTTGAGGACTATTGAGAATGAGTAAGATAGAATATGGGGCTTAGGTAGACAATATTGATTATAAAAGCAGCTCTTGAAGCTGTTATATATTAACTTGATGACTAAGTAGTCAATGATATTCAAAAAGACAATTTCTTTGGTATACCAAAACTCATATTATTTTTAAAAAAGGTGGAACCAAGGTATCATTTACTATTTAGTAAAGGTAGAGGTACCTAACTAGGGTATTGTTGATTAGCTATCTAATTTAATAGGTACAATTATAAGCATTTAATTATAAAACTAGCTAGTTAGAAGATGAAATAGTTTACGCAAATGAAAATAGAGTAAACTTTTGTCACTTTCATTTTTTTCAACTTATTTATATTAAAGAGAGAAAAATAAAGAAAATAAAATATGAAAATAGGGTGCCAAAATAATAGAAGAAAATGAAAAAAAAAATGAGGCATGAAAATAATGTCAAAATAGAGAGAAACATGACAATTTGTATTAAAATAGAGAGCAAAAAAACAAAAGAAATAAAACATGAAAATATAGAAATAAGTTTGAAACTAATAATTTAAATTATTGTATTAACACTTATGACATGTTAGTATCTAACTAACTAGCTTTATCGGCGGTGGTACACTAAAACTAAATAGGTGTTTTTGTGTGACCCATTTTCTAATTATACAACTCCGCTTTTAATTATAGGCTTACGTCAACTAAGGGCATAAATGTTATTTTCAAATTATAGTATGTGATATATGTCGGATTTAAATTTTTTTAATTTTTTTCTCTAATTATGATAAAATTTTTATTTTTTAATAAAATTTAATAAATAAAATTTATTTTTTTTACTCTTAAAATTATTTATCTCTACAACAGAGGATTCTACTCCGATACGCCAGATGTCTTTAGAGATGACCGGTCCCGAGCTGTCTATCAGCAGTTTAAGAAACAATCAATTCAAAAAGACTTAAATTAAAGATTCCCTGCTATTTAGAGATCTACACAAATCTCAGCGGTTCATAAAATAATATTATTTCATAATTTTACAACTAATTATTTCTCTAACAAAAAATACCAATTAATTAATGCAATATGATGTGTGGTTAACTTGGTGAGCTGTTTGCCTAGCTTCAGTCCTTCCTCAAATGAAGTTCAAGGTGAGGAGACGTTTTTTCTATTTTAAGCTCAGACAAGATATTAAAATCAGTAAGAATTTATAATAAATTTATAAATTATTTAATAATAAAAAATTTATAAAATTAAATTTAAATCATATAATTATCATAAACAAAAGAAATTGAAGCTTGGTTCTATCAGGCAATTTACAGTGATTTGTGAAGTACAATAATGCAACCCATATGTGAGTTGGAGCCCACTGTGTGTAATAATGATGTTTAAGTGCCCATGTAAAACATTCCTTATTGATTATGCCCATACCCTTTATATCACATTTCAATAACAACACCAACTATATATTTAAGACAAAGTCTTCTTCCTACCTCATTATCATTGATATATTGTTTATATCTATCTATTTTATTTATATAAAAATTACAAAAGTCAAAATAAATGTTCGATGTGTCTGTGATATATCCTTTTTTTTAGAAGTTTTTACAATGAAATGTTATCTTAAAATTTAATAAATATTTTTTTATTTAAAATAAATGTTACTTTCTCAATGGACTGTCTTGACTCATTTTGAATTTTATTCTCTTTTCGCATTAAAAATCAAACTCCATTTTTATTATTTTAAATATTTAATTATTTATTTAAAAACTGTATACTGCTCTATAATTATTTTTTTAATTTCAATTATAATGTGTATGTTAGGAGTTGGTTAAGATAAAGTTGACAAAAACAAAAACCAACCAATATGTGGCCCTTACTTTATTAATTGTGTTCATAATATTTTTTTTCGTGATCTTAATTGTGCTTATATTTGTTGCTTGTCTATGTATGATTTCTCTAGTTGAGTATTAGTTAATGTAAATAGTATACTATTTTTTATAATTTTATTTTAACTTAATTTATATAATTATATAATTTATATTATTAAATTTATTAAATTTTATAAATTCATCCACTCGGAGGTCAGGGCAAATATGGGAGCAGATTTTTCCCACGGCGTATATTAGTTCACGGCAACAGAGTTGGCATGAATCATAGTGGGTTAGATGTGCAGCAATTCGGTTGAGGCCAAGTGTTGTAGATAATAGCATTCACTACAAAACAAAATTTAAAAGCATCCTATCCCATTTTAGTAATTTTTTTAATTTTTTTATAATTGAATATTAAAATATACTTTTTTACTAATTTTTTATAATTTTTTGATCTCCCCATAATTTTTTTTTATACAGTTCTTCCCCATAATTACTGAAAGGGATTCTGCTGACGAATGTCTCCTTACCCAAAAAAGTCAAAAAGCTCAGTGTTTCCTCAACGGTTCACATACTCATGTCAAACTATCACTAACCACCGCCACTGCCACCAACTTTATATAAAGGCACACCCAGCAGTAAAAAGAAATCCAAGAGAAAGAAAGAAAACGGCAAAACTAAAAACAAAATAGAATAATAATATTACATTTTTAATTCAGAACAAAAGATCATAATTAAAACAAACTAAAATTTTGATATTCTCATTACTTCAATTTATACAATTTTCATTTTTTTTGGTTATTAACTGAATACCATTTAAACTCACAATTTTTACAAATTTGAGTTGTTCCTATAATCTTAACAACTGATCAAATTGTAAAAGGATGTGAAATTGGTGGCTTCACTTCTCTTTCTTTGATAGCAACCACCAGCACCAAATACAGATCCCCCAATAGAAAAAAAAATCCCAAAACAAAATACAAACACAGCCAAAATTTTTATACAATCGGGATTCACATCTCACACTGCACTGTAACTAACCCACTAATCTCTACTTCTATCTTTGTCACCTTCAAGTATTCAAATCGGACAGTCAAGAATGTTTTGACACTTCTACGGCGTTCCCTTATTGGCATAACTATTCGCCAGCGCCAGCGCATTGCTGGTGAACTTCTTCAAGTTCGTCACCCGATCACATACATCCGTCTTCACCGGACCGTCCGGTACGTCCTCGAACCCGTCCGTACACGTCTCCTCGTCCGTGAGCGCCGCGCTCATCCACGTCTGCACGTTGCTCATCTGGAACCTGAACGACTCAGCTCCCGCTCCGGCCCCTCCAATCTGGCGCATCTGCTTGAGCGACCCGTGGATTTCGTCGACGGCGTCGTCGAGGTTGGTGAAGCAGTCGTGGAGGGCGGAGGCGGCGCGGGAGTTGGGGCCGTAGTCGGTTTCGCGGGAAATATTGGAGACGTAGGAGGCCATGCGGTGGGCTTTGGAGAGGCTGACGGCTATGGCGACGCGAGCCAGCTGTCCCGGATCCTGTTGTATGGCATTGGCGTAGCGAGAGAGGGAGGAGTAGCAGAGGTCCGGGTAGAGAGTGGTGCCGCAACTTGTGCGGATGAACTCAGTAGCGCTAGTTCCGGGGGAGGTGGAGCCGTCTTGGGCGGCGGAGGTGAAGTGGAGATGGAAGAATGTAGCTGAGAAGAGGAGGATGGAGAAGGGTAGACGAAGATGGGGGCGTTGGGTTCTCATGGTTGGTTTGGTTGAATTTTGGGATTGGCGTTTTTTGGAACAGCCGTGTGGGAGTGGGGCGGTTTAAGTAGGAATGAGTTTTGGTGTGGAATTACTTAATGCCCACGATATTTGAGAATAATAACTATAATGCCACTAAAGACAGCAGCATTCACTGTTCACTATTTTCGCTTTCGCTGCCCAGTTACCAATTCCGTCTCAAGATTTTACTATATCCAAAAAAAAAAAAAATTTTAGATCGTTTAGTAATAAAAAATTTTTAAAATCAAATATAAGTCATATAATTATCATTAATAAAAAATTTATCAAATAACCTAATTTTCGTTGGCTTGATAGTATTTGTTTTAGTATCCCACAATATATTGTATAACCTCACTCAAATAAAAAAATGTAATTGAGTTAATTAAGTTATTTAAAAGTCTTAATTTAAAGTGGTATGTCAAAAGTAACATGTAAATATCATAAAAATATTTTAATACACAATAATTAAGAAAAATATAAATATACTATTCTCGATACAGGTTAATTTAATCGATTGATAAGATTATGAATAAGGTGATACTAATTAAGTGTCTTAGTGAAAATTTTATCTAAATAGGAAAAAGATTAAATATCCAAAAATGAAGTGTGTCAAATTCGAAAATGATAAATTAGAAGAAGCGTAAGTGTATTGAGTAGCCAACTGAAGATAAGCATAAGAACATAACATCTTATTCCACACGACATGATAAACGTAAGGTTGGCTGTAGGGACAGCAGAGTACTACAAAATGTTTTTGCGACAATGAGTGGAAGGAAGCACGCGGTGTGAGAGCAAAGCTGAGGCGTCCATATTATTTCGCGTGCTGCTGTGCCCACTACAATTTTGCGGCTAGTGCGTGAACACCCGAATCAACGGCCAGCCACTTACAGGTGCATTACATATCAACGGTGCTGATTAGCAATGTCCCTTCATAAATTTCATTAAATATAATACCCCTTCATCCTAGTATAGTTTCTGGTTTCTAGTTTGATGTATTCTACCACTCTTACAATCAACAACCCACTCAGTTATAAGGTGGCAAAAGCCATATATTGCGAGTGGCCTAACAACTCACCAAGGGTTTGCATAGTTATATCCAAGCTAGATAGTTGCATAAAATTTATAGGTTAAAACATATATTTAAATCGCCTTATGTAGCAATATAATATACATCATAATTTTATTTTAGAAATGTGCAAAACACTTGAATTCCAAACCATATATATATATATATATATATATATATATATATATATAATCGATCAAATTTTGAGTAAAATTTGCCCTAGCATTTTCAAATTAAATTTACTTTAATTAAAGCAACATATTCAAGAATCTCTTTTGATATTATATAGTATATACCTCTCACACAGGGCCACTGACACGAAAGCGTGAAACTTTTGCTGTAGCTTTTATCAGATAGTGGGTTCGCTCCCTTATCACAAACGCAAGCTACTCAAATTGCACCAATCAACTCTGCAAAATAACTGTTTACTTTATTGTCACAAAGAGGAGGCTTTGGGGGGTTTCAATGTTTGCCTTATGGGAGTTTGCTTGGCCCGTGTAATTCAACCTTTACCTCCAACGCAATTTGCCCATTCAGGACCTTTTGCTTTGGTCCAAAGCACATGTGAGCACCGGAGATGGGTAGAGCAATGTGGAAAAAGGCAACGCTGAGACCGTGAGATGAAACTGATTTGTTCTAGTTAAAGAAACCATCTAATTAGTGATTTCTTCAATAAAGTTTAAGGTAATGATGCTGAGTTATTGGCCTACTTGCTTTAAAACCAAGAAGACGAACAACTTTGGGAGACTAAATTTGAAAGGACATGGCAGAAAAAGAAAAGTGAAGGTCTTATATAAAATGTCGAGTGATGTTATAATCACCTTGTAAGACTCACACATGTTATACGTTTTTAAAAAAAAGTAAGGAAATAATTCATTTTAAGGAGCATAATTTTCACTTTGTTTTAAGGGGCGTAGCTTATCTTGTAAGCCAAAGGGCGTAAGCCGATCGTTTCTGTCAAATGCCCACCATTCATGCAATTGTTGCTCCGCATTTAAGTACAGGTTTTGAGAACAGCGTTAGATTCTTCTAAAAGAAGCTACAACGTGTTCGTTGGAGTTGGAGCAGAACATTTCGTTAAAACATTCAATGTTGACTTTAGAGCTGAGAGTTTCATGCTGGAACAACGAACAGTAGATAGACAAAAAGGCACAGACATAAGTCATTTGATTTGGAAATCATGACACTCTCTTCTATGTGAATCCTTGCACTCTGACCACACAACATCTTAATCGCGGCCGAAGCGGCGCAATTGACTCTTACTTTCGAAAAAACGGATAAGAGCAGCAGCAGAGCTCATTTGGATAAATGTTCGTACCCCTCTTTTCTTTAAACAAATGTTAGAGAATCATTTGAGTGCATAGATTATATTTATATATCTAGGATGCATTATTTGCCACTTAAGTTGTAAAACGAATAATTTTTATATTTTTAATATGTTAAATATCCCACAAATTTATCTAATATATAAATTCATTAAATTTTATATCGAAATTTAATTTAAATTTTTTTAAAGAATAAAAAAGGCAAAAATTTAACAATTAATTACTAGGTTATAAATATTCTTGTACCATATTAAAAAAACTAGAGTAAAACCCTCTTTTGGTTTCTTAAAAATGAATAAACTTTTATTTTAGTCTCTCACTATTAAATTTTTTTTATTTTAATCCTTCAGAGATTAATTAATTTCTATTTTATTCCTTCATTATTAAAAATTCTTAATTAATTCCTCCAAAAAATTGAATTTGATATCAATCAAGTTCCTTAATTAGAATGATTGTTAACAAAGTCAAAATTAATAACGTATCATGCTGACGTGACAAAACTGATTGACGTGCAAACCACATCACAATATAATACTAAAATATTCTAGACGTGCGACAGCATCATTTCCGCCAGGCACTGGGGATTCTCCTGTCAATATGGAAGATGACTGAAATTCATGGTCCGCAACTCGTTAGAGGCAGCCGGTACTTCAAGTCCCTTCCACTAAACATAAATGTCTGCATCTCAGAATCTGAGTTTCAAGTTGAAGCACGACGAGGAAGGTGGGAAGAGAAATGTCTTTTGTTTGAAAAGAAGATGAGTGAAGAGGATGAGAGAAATTTGAAAAATTTGGGATTAGGGATATATCTAGTAATTATATGTACTATTAGATATTAGATAAAAATTCTGACAGAATGAGTGAATTAATACCAATAGGGATTAATTATTTCAATTAAAAATATAAAATTTTTTTAAAATAAGGTGAAAGTACAAAGAATATTTATATTTTAACAAAAAATCTATAAACTATATCTTCAACAAAGGTAAACTAGTACGTTGAGGATAGATAGGAAAGGCAATTGTGATAAGAGTGGTGTTTAAAGTGGTGGCGTGAGTAGAGGAAAGACAGATTCGATTTAGATTTATAGGGAGAAGAGGAGAAAAGAAGGGGCTTTGGTGTGGATGTGGAAGGCTTGAAGTTGAAGATGGGCCTCCTGCACATCATTGTCAAAAAGAACAAAGGAACAAGAAGGCAGGCGAATAAGACTCCGTGAATGTGGGATAATTACAAAATTTCACTGTTTTTGATCTTGTTTGAGTGTGAATCCCAACGTGGACCATGTACATTTTCACATTTGAATTTTAAAAGTGATTCTCAATTGGGTAACCAAAACAACCAGAAAACTGCAACCCAAAAAAAAGAAAAAAAAGAAACAGCAATTCTGGATGGGTTGCCTTGCCCACGTCTTCAGCATTAAACTCACAGGCATCTCCCATGTCTAATGTAATATTACGCAGAGTTCTCATATTAGTCGGATAACCAATCAATAATTATGGAAAATATTAAGTGTCTAAAATTTTATGAGAATAGAGTTATTCTATTATATATATATATATATGAAAAAAATTAATCTCACATCTCTTTTGTTACAAAAATTATATTTAATGATGTGAACAACTAAATTTAGCATACTCACGTTCTTCTTTGGATCTATCTGCGAGTTTGACTTTGTTATTTTTTTTTCTTTATTTTTAGTCATCATAGCTTATATATCACTAAAATAAATAAATAAATAAAAATAAAATTATAAAAATAAAAAAATTTTATATATGGAATTGAGTTCGTAGAGGTATATTGGGCAGGATGTGATAAATTTTCATTGTTGACTAGTAATTTATTGTGGTTTTGAAATATTTAAGTTAGTGGCTTCTTAAAAAAGAAAATGAATAACATTTTTAATTAAAAAATAATAAATTATTTTATATATATATAAAGTTTTAGATTTATACTTAAAAATATAAAAAAATTTAAAATAATAATTAAATGTTATTATACCGTTAAATATGATAGCAACTAAAATTTCTTGTATTTAAGATAAATTTGCAGTTGCTTCAAATAAACTGTCACGATATCTGCGGCTTTATGTCAAAGTTGGATACAGGTAAATATTTGAGTGCTCTCCGTGATTAGTCACTAGATTACGTTAGAGTAGTGGTGGCTAACCTTCCAAGAAAAATTTGTCAACCAAACTCATGACTACAAAAAATGTACAGCCAGGATAAAAGATCAATTCAACTTTATTTCAAAAACAATAAATGCAAAGTAATGTGTCCAAAGTAACCTATCTCATATATATGTAGTCAACTACAGAAATTAGATTTAGATATTTTATTTTTAATTTTTTACTATAGTAAGTTTTATTTATTTTTTATATTAAAATATATTTTATAGTATAAATTTTATTTTTTATTAATTTTTTTCTCTTTTAAATTTATATATTTCTATTTTACTTTTTTTTACCTTTAAATCTTTAAAAAATAGAGAATCCTTATCCCATAAAAATCTTCATCCAAATCATTATCCATGCTTTCTCCTTATCCAAAATCCCCTTGGCTCCTGCTGGTCTAGTGCTAAAATTTTCAAATTTTTTGGTCTCGAAAATATTTTCAAAGTTGACAATGTGCATGATTTTTCAGCTGTTGATTGGAACTGACAGCCAATGATGGGCCAGGTTAGTTATATGTTGACATTTTTTTGGCCCACAAGTTCAAATGTAAACTGGGTAGGTAATGTGCAGATCAATTGGGCTTGGAAGGGCGGAGGAGAAGCAGCTACAGTAATATGAAAGCAAAATGAACCAATTTCTTACCTTTTCTAATTAATAGAGAAGAAATCTGACCATATTTTTTGTATGGGATTCGGATATTTTACCATTTTTTCTTTAAAATAGTATCGTGATTTAAAAAAAAAAATTGAAAATAAGTGAATCCTACCACTATTAATATCTAAAGTTACTATTCGTTAAAAGTAGTAAAATATCACTAAAATTATATATTCTAAACAAGTGAGAATCCATTCTCGTTTGTTTGTGCCACTTAAGACTATATCTAAACTAAACATTTAAGTGGAAAATTGTCACCCTAGCTCGTAGCCTTATTAGAGTCCTTTTAGAAATGATTATCATGTAAATAGAACTATATTTCTTGGTTGATCTTGAGCTGCTTGGTTGATAGTCTACTAAGCAGGGAGCAAGCAGAGTTAAAAAATAAGGTGAGATTTGGATTTTTTATTTTGATGACTTCGCACTCAAATACAAACAGTAAGTATTATTTTTTTTCGTTAATTTTATTTCTATTTCTTATTTATTACATCTTAATTTTTTTTCAAAAAAAATTAAAACATCTTAAATCATTTTAAGTGAGTAGAATCGTACATTACACTCGTTACTACAGGATTAAAACAGTTAGGCCCCGTTTACAAGGGCTTTTTTTTTTCTTAAAAAAGCTTTCTTTTTTTTAAATATAAAAGTGCTTCCACACAGTAAACATGTGTTTGGATTGACCTTTTAGAAAAGCAAAAGCTGCAAGAAAAGCTAGAATTATGCCACATTTTACAGCTTCTTCAAAAAGCACATGCGACAAAAGAGATAGATTGTACCTCTTGTTCATTTTATAACTTTTCCAGGATTTGACTAACTTTGCCAAATGACAAATGTTCTTCCTTGACCCTCAACCCGTAGCCATAGCAACACAGCATGGCGACCTTCGCTGTTACTCGTTAATCGGCGATTTTGCTTTTACTTCTTTCTTGGCGACCTTCGCTGTTACTCGTTAATCGGCGATTTTGCTTTTACTTCTTTGTTGGCGACCTTCGCTTCCTCAGCAAGATTCATGGTTGTGGAGACCACAGGCTTGCTAGACTTTCCGACCAAATCTTTGAACGCAGGATCAAACTCGCCAGAACCCCAGGAATCATGACTCGAAACAAATTTCCTCAGCTATCTTGGAGGTTTCAACTACTACCCGAGAGAGGGAGTTCACATTTGAAAGGCGGACTGTGACGGCAAGGGATGAAGACAACCGTGAGAGATGAAAACAAAAGAGGCCTGTAACAGAAAGAAAGGAATTAAAAGAAATATGAAATGTTTTCAAATTTATTTATAAATTATTTAATTATGTCATATTTTATATATGAATTATTTTATAAATTATTATATTCTAAATTTAATCGCATATTTGATTCTTCAACTTTAATAAATGTAATAATTGAGTCTTTACATTTTTTATCGGAATAATTAGGTATAAAACCTTTCAAATTACAACAATTAGGCCTAAAACCCTAATTAGTAGACTTAATGAAACTTTCTTCCATGAAACCTTCTATATGAGGTAAACCAAGATGCATTTCTTATAAAGACAGATTTACTAGATTACCTTTAAAAATGGATATCCCAGAGAAGATTATTCGTCAAGCCCATGTGCAATCAGGCCCTGTTGTGGATTTTCTACATGAAAATTGGTAATGCATGCCAACAACATATTGTTGGTGTTCTTGGGTAAAAAATGACCTACTGATTAGTTTTATTTGTTTCTTGAGAATTTCTTTCTGTGTCTTTCTCTTACATATACACTTTTGCGTGAACACATAAATAAGACTGAAGATGCACCTGCACGCAAACACATACAGAGAGCGAAATGGTATCCTTTGTTAATCTATAGCTTTCTAACTCTCACATGCAAATTTTTTGTAGTGTTTGACTTTTGTAATGAGGAGGCAATAGATGATGCACGGACTGTATCTTCATATCTAATGAATCCTGATATTTTTCTTGCTACAATCCGAAGAATGCTATCTGTATATAATGAGGCAGAGAATGTTCTGCTATCAACTGCTGCTTCTGTTGCTGTTCGTGGGGTGCTGTTTGGAAATTCTCATCCACTATCATGCACGTTATCATTCATTTGCTTGTATTTATCTTTTCTGCGTGAGCCAGACCTTTATCATTCACTGCTATATTCAAATCTATTTAGTTTTGTAGGTGGCACGCTATTCGCAGTCCAAGGCTCTGGCATGTTGAGAAAGCATCATCATACAACAAGGTGTTCCGTTATGGCTCCCCTGTTATATTTTATCCTCCTCCACTGTTTGTATATCCTATTTTAACTAGCTAATTTAAATTATATTTTCCATTTTAGTTCAACTTAGGAGTGAGGTACATTGAGCACCATTGCATTAAATTACTAGGTTTTTCGTTATAAAACTAGCTTTTTATTTGTACTGTCACATTTGCTTTGTTTATGAAGGTGGCTTAACAAGAAAGCTTTCTCACTAGTGGATGAAGATCTTCAATCGTGTAGTTTTTTTCCTTGATTTATCTTAAGCTAAAGCAAAGACATTGAAACAAATTAACTGGTTTTGCAGTTTTAAACCACCTTACAATTGCATTTGTGCCCATGATGACTTATAATGGTGGACGGTTTCTGTGAAGCCATCTTTCCGGCGGCACCATTGCGCACTTTGGCACAGTACTCAAACAAGCTTCCATCAAAACAACGCCTCACAACTACTTTTGACGAATATCCTTCTTCATCTTTTGCTAGAAGATACAAAACTCCCCATTCCAGTTTACTGGATGTCCTGCAATGGATGCAACTTCTTTTTTCATTTAAAAGAACTTTAACTTCGTGATTCTCTGTATGAGGAATAAATAAATGTTTATGGCTCTATGCAGCATGTATAGAGAGATAGGGAGAGATGAGGACCAGCCAAAGAAATCATATGCAACGCTGTTTGAAGATTGAAGATGATTTTCACTCCTCTCAAGAACGGCTTCCACAACAGGATTGACTATTTTATTTATGGTTGCACGAGTTGTAGATTATATAGCTTTAACACAAAAAATGCCAGCAGTTATATCACCACGGTCGTGGAGAGCAGAAATTTTCTAGTGTGGGTTATGGATTGCAGACCATCGTGGTTCTATGATGCCAAAAAAAAGAAAAAAAGACTGTATTCAAATAAAGTTACTTAATTTCTTTTACTTTTGTTCATAACATACCGCATTATTTATGACATGGTTTTAAACATAATACCTAGATTTTAAAGCTTAAAATAGGGACTTGAGCTTGATGGTTAAATTTGTTCTTATTGTCGCTCTATCTTGAATTTAATTCTTATATTATAATTTTTTTAGTATTTCAAAAAAAACTTAAAATTTTATTCAATACACTCTAAATATTAAATATAAAATCCTAAATTCAAAACTTATAAGATAACAGAACACTTTTGTTGATAGGATAATGAAACTTGAAGAGCCTTAACAGTAATAAAAATGTTTAAAATGGCTTGAAGAAATCTTTCCAATAAAGAAATTATATAGAATGCTAAGTGCTTAGAAAACTTATAAACAAATATGTTCTAGATGGTTAAGGAGTCTTTTATCAAGAGAAATGTAAATATACACACACACAGCAATGACTCATTCAACAATAAAATGATGAATACAAGTTCTAAGATGGGCACTACTGGAAAAAGGCAGTAGAAATTTGAGACAAATGAGATCTGATCTATGCAGGCAAAGAAGCCCTTAGTCGAGACAATTGTTGTTTGGATATATAATTGGATTCGTTAAGATACCGAGACTTCCCCTTCCAAGCATCCATTATGTAAAGATACAGATTGGTCCATCACACGGAGACAAGTCAACAGCAAACCAAACTATTAAAGCCATTGAATTTTCTTCATTCATTCTTGGAAGCTGCTGAGATCCCATAAACCCCTATCTCTGGAAAACCACATGGCTCTGTAAAAACCAATGATAATATAACTAAAATATCCATCTCTTGTAGAACAAATCACAGCCTCCTAATAAGTAGTGTTTCCCTAAACTTTCTCCTTGTATATATAACATAGAACACCCACAGCCATCAATCCCCTATCTAGAATTTCAATTCTCAATTCTCTCTGGCTTCTGTTTTAGCTGCGATGCAACGGTTATTACAATCATGCATCCACAGAACCCAAATGCTAACGACAAGAGCTATGACGCTCAGCCACCCCACAGTCAGCCTTCCACCACCGGCTTCCCGGTCAGCTCTACCACCCAGTACTCCTCCTCCGACAACTCGCACTCCCAGTCCACCGTAGCCTTCCACCTTCAGTCCAAACGCGAGACCCTTGGTCCACCGGCCTCCGTGACTGCTTCTCCGATTGCAGAAACTGTAATCACCTTATGCTACAAACAATTCAAAGTGGCGGTGGCGCGTGACATCACGCGCTACCACCATCCGCTCAATTGATCGGATTGAAACGTCGTTTAAAAGACACCGACATTGATTCATTTTTGTTGATAAGTGATTCTAAATTAATCTCTTTGTCGCAGGTTGCATAACATGCTGGTGTCCATGTATCACTTTTGGCCAAATAGCAGAGATTGTTGACAACGGATCGACGTGTAAGAAATGTTTCCATAAAACACGTTTAATTTGTGACTGTAAAAGCTTCCTGTAATTGTGACCAAAGAGCTTTGCTATTAATTGAATTTGCAGCCTGTGGGGCAAGTGGGGCACTGTATACCATCATTGCTTTTTTGACTGGGTGTGCTTGCTTCTATTCCTGCTTCTACCGTTCCAAAATGAGGCAGCAATATTTGTTGGAGGAAAGCCCTTGCGGGGATTGCTTGGTGCATTGCTGCTGCGAGCCCTGCGCCTTGTGTCAAGAGTACCGTGAACTTCAAAACCGCGGATATGACATGCTTATTGGTTTAAACCTCTCTCTTTCTTTGCCAAACATACTGTCCACTGCAATTTGTTTCTTAGATGTTTTGACTCTGTTTTCTTAACAAATCCGGCTGTGGTTGAATTTATTTTGAAAAGTGGCAGCCATAATAGCAAAGAAGCAATATAATACTTTAAATTTTTCTAAAAATAACAACTAGTGGCAGTTTCTACCTTAAGAATAAAAGGATGCTTTAAAAAAGATTTTAAAAATAATTTAAAACTCCTCCTGATAATTGCTTTTTCATTTTGTAGTAGAAAAAAAGTTTCTCTCAAGAAAGTAGAAGGAACTAAATTCTTGTTTAACCTTTTGATTTATTTAAATTTACCGTTCTATAATTTAGTTTATTAGTTTAATAAATTTAATATTTAAATTTTTAATAAATATTTAATAAAATTAAATTTATAAAAGTAATAAATCTAATACAAAATTGTTGAAAGCCAAAAATCTGTTGCCCAACTTATATCATAAATTTCATTTAATCACATCCTTCTCGCAAACTAAAATTTGTAAAATTCTTATTTAAGAAATTGAGATTATTAAATTCTTTTAGTTTCACCAATTAAACAAGTGAGACTCAACAAATACAATTATTGAGAATATTGTTTATGTCAATTTAGTACCCTAGTAATATTTTTGAGATTTTTCCAACTTTGTGTTACTGCTATAGTGCTATTGCTGTTTTGACTTGCATATGACATTTCTTAGATGAATCCATGACATTGGCTAGGGTGGCATGGAAACGTTGAACAACGGAACCGGGGTGTTGCTACGAACTCAACAGCTCCAACAATTGAATCTGGCATGAGCCGATGAAGTGCAAGAATTACAGATCGATCACCCACATATATAGAGAGAAAGAAGAGTATTTAGTAATTATTCTCTCAAATTATCGTTGATAAGCTTAATGTTTTAAGTTCTTGTATAAATGTGATATTGCCGTAGGCCCAAATTAAGTTTAATATTTATGTATGTTTAGTGAGAAATAAGAAAACTCCGCCTATGTTTTTCATAGCTGGTCCCAAGCCCGGATAAAGGAGGAGGGTTGTGTTAGGTAGTCGGCAGCCAACGTAAAACTACGTCGAATCTTTATGACATGGACAAACGAAACTATATTGCTAATGCTAGGTCGTTACCCAGAAGTAACGCGCTGTATGGCTCGAGTACAGTGTCAAATGAGCTAGAGCCGCTGCATCGACGCCCGAATGCAGTGTTAAATAAGCAAGGGTTCTCACATCTTACTGGACGGGTGTGGGTAAAGAAGTTAGTTCAGGGGAACAAGATCCATTTTGGCACTTGGAATATTGGAACTTTGACTGGAAAGTCTATGGAGGTTGTGGATACTATGATTAGAAGGAGAGTTAACATTATGTGTCTGCAGGAAACCAAATGGGTTGGAGCAAAGGCTAAGGAATTGGATACTTCAGGATTCAAGCTTTGGTATACAGGGAAGACTAAAGCAAAGAATGGAGTTGGTATTATTGTGGACAAGACTTGGAAGTGTAATGTGGTGGATGTTAAAAGGATAGGGGATAGGATTTTATCCCTTAAGATGGTAGTGGAACAGGAGACCTTTAGCATCATAAGTGCTTACGCACCATAAGTGGGGCTAGAAGAACAAGAAAAGGTAAAGTTTTGGGAAGATTTGGAGGGTTTAGTCCAAGGAACTCCCCACAATGAAAAGATTGTCTTAGGGGGAGATCTTAATGGTCATGTTGGAAAGGAGGCAGGGCAATATGCAGGATTTCATGGGGGTTTTGGTATAGGAGAACTAAATGAAGAAGGTAGATCAATTTTGGACTTCGCAATGGCTTATGACTTTAAGATTGCGAATACTTGTTTTAAGAAGCGGGAGGAGCACCTAATCACATATAGCAGTGGGGTCGCAAGTTCACAAATAGATTTCTTTTTGGTACGGAATACGGATAAAAGGATCTATAAGGACTGTAAAGTTATACCAGGGGAGAGTTTGACCACATAACGTAGGATTTTGGTTCTTGACATGCAAGTAAAGAGTCGAAAACAGCGAAACAGAAGAGTTATAAACCCAAGAATCAAGTGGTGGCAACTACAGGGTGAAAAACAGTTGATTTTTTAGAGCAAGCTAATAGAAGAGAGAGTTTGGGAGACACAAGATTGTGCTAACCTTATGTGGGAAGAGATGGCAAATGGGATCCGAAAGGTAGCTAAAGAAGTTTTAGGGGAATCAAAAGGATTTGGCCCTAAAGATAAAAAATCTTGGTGGTGGGATGAGAATATTCAAGCGAAGATTAAATATAAGAGGGAGTGTTTCAAAGCTTTACATCTTGATAACAAGGAAGAAAATTGGAAGAAGTATTGGTCAGCTAGAAATGAGACGAAGAAAGCAGTTAGTGAGGTAAGATCTAAAGCGTTGGATGGATTTTACCAAGCTTTGGGAACAAAGAATGGAGAACGGCAAATATACAAGCTTGCTAAGGGAAGGGAAAGGAAAACAAGAGATTTGGATCAAGTGAAATGCATTAAGGATGAAGAAGAAAAAGTCTTGGTAACAGAGGGAGAGATCAGAGAAAGGTGGAGAAGTTATTTTCACAAGCTTTTCAATGAGGGGTAGTCAACAAGTATAGACACGGAAAGTTTAAGTACTCGGGAGGAGGATCAAAATTTTGCTTTTTATCATAGAATTCGAGAAGTGGAGGTGAAGGAGGCACTTAAGAAAATGGGTAATGGTAAGGCTTTGGGTCCTGATAACATACCTATTGAGGTTTAGAGGTGTTTGGGAGAGAAAGGTACTTCTTGGCTTACCAAGTTATTGAATGAGATACTAAAGTCCAAGAGGATGCCAGATGAATGGAGGAAGAGTACGTTGATACCAATTTACAAGAATAAAGGAGATATTCAAAATTGTGGGAACTACCAGGGGATTAAACTCATGAGCCATACTATGAAACTTTGGGAAAGAGTGATTGAACAGAGATTAAGAAAAGAGACTCATATATCAGAGAACCAATTTGGTTTTATGCCAGGAAGATCCACCACAGAGGCTATTTATCTTCTACGAAGTTTGATGGAACAGTACCAAAGTAGAGGAAAAGATTTGCATATGGTCTTCATTGATTTAGAAAAAGCTTATGATAGAGTGCCAAGAGAAGTCCTATGGAAAGCATTGGAAAAGAAGGGTGTTCGTATTACTTATATTCGTGCCATAAAGGATATGTATGATAGAGTTACAACAAATGTGCGGACTCAGGGAGGGGTAACAGAAGATTTTCCCATAAGGATTGGTCTACATCAAGGGTCGTCCTTAAGTCCATACCTTTTCACTTTAGTGATGGATGTACTTACTGGATACATCCAAGATGCAGTCCCGAAATGTATGTTGTTTGCTGATGACATTGTTTTAGTAGGGGAAACAAAAGAGGGGTTGAATTGTAAAGTGGAATTATGGAGAGAAGCCTTGGAATCAAAGGGTTTTCGTTTAAGTCGGAATAAAACAGAGTATATAGAGTGTAAATTCAGCAAGAGGCGAGAAAACAGAGATTTGGAGATAAAAATTGGGGAGCAGAGAATACCGCAAGTGTCCAAGTTTCGGTACCTTGGGTTCATTTTACAAAGTAATTGAGAGATTGATGGGGATGTCTCCCACAGGATCCAAGCTGGATGGATAAATGGAGAAACGCATCGGGGGTTATTTGTGATCGCAAAATACCTACCAAGCTTAAAGGGAAGTTTTATCGAACTGCTATTAGACCAGCTATGCTTTATGGAAGTGAGTGTTGGGCTTTGAAAGGTCAACAAGAGCAAAAAATGGGGGTAGCAGAAATGAGAATGTTGAGATGGATGAGTGGACATATAAGAAAAGACAAAATTCGAAATGATTATATTCGGGAGAGAGTTGGGGTGGCACCTATTGAGGAGAAAATGACAGAAACCCGGTTACGGTAGTTTGGACATGTACAAAGAAGACCGCGAGAGGCACCAGTGAGAAAGGTTGACCAAATAGTGTTTAGTCCTATGAGGAGATGTAGAGGAAGACCAAAAAGGACACTGGGAGAGGTGATCAAAAGAGATCTTTGGTTAAATGGTATATCCAAAAAGTTGGTTTCGGATAGAAGTTTATGGCATCGTTTGATCCATGTAGCCGACCCCACCTAGTGGAAAAAGGCTTGGTTTGTTGTTGTTGTAGTGAGAAATAAGAATGCTAAATGAATAGCAATGAGAATGTGATAAGAGGAGGAAGTATTTAGTAGAAAATCAGTTCATCTTTGTGCAGCTAACACCCACTTGATTGCACGTGGATAAATAGAATCTGCTTATTGTAATCCTATAAAAAAAAAAGTTTTTTTGGTGATTCAAAGGGCTATATATATTAGTCGATAAGAAAAATAGGATAGTGAGAATTCGAACTCGTTATTGAGCCTAGAAGAAAGTGTGGCTCATTGACAAAAAAAAAAAATGGTAAATTTGTTAATTTGATTGTGTACTTTACTTTAGAATTAAATATCTTAAATCATTAATTATTTTATAAATTAGTCTATATATATAACAGCTTTCTCAGAGAAGCCTTAATGACTTATGGAAATCAGATAATTAAGAATGCTGTAGTAGAATTAAACGGGTGTGTAATTAGTTTATGATTTGGCCTAATAAATGTTCACTCTAATCGATCAAAAACTGTGTCCATGATCACTTCTCCAACTGTTCTATAACAAATGGGGCTACAACCAATGGTTTCCTTCCTTCCTTTAGTGCTTCATGTCCCTGAATATATTAGCAGTATGTCATTCTTCTATTATTTATTATGAATAAGTTATTGGCTTAAGTATAAGATAACTACTCCTAAAATGTTTCTTCAAAAGCAAATAAAACGTAGTCGTAAGTACTGATTATACATGGAAGCTCATGAAAATAGCTTTTGGAAGTTTTAATGAAAGTATCCCCTACTTTCAAGAGTCATTAATATATCATATAAGCTACCAAATTATTTAATTTTCAATCTTTTTGAGCAAATTATATTTATCTTTTTTGAAATATTTAAATATAATACTCCATTTTATTTTTAATTAAAAATACACTTCATCCTAATAACTTAATTTAACTAGCAGAATATAAATGTTGATAAAATATTCACAAGTTATATTGAATATAATTATTTTATTTTATCTTAAAAATTGTATTTTGGCCTCTATTAACTAATTTTACTAACTAAAATATTAACAATGTTAGATTTTAACCAAGAATCACATTATTGTAAGATGTAGGCTTAAAAGGAAAATGTTTCTTGTATGTATGGAGCACACACTCTCCTATGTACAGAAATAGATTTTAATTTAAAAGACAAAAAGTAAAGTAAAAATGTGAGAGATTATACGCAGAGTATGCAAAAATAATTTGTATGAGTATCATTACTTGGCTTAAAATTAGGTCTAATTAGTAGAATCCTTCAATAATTAGTTCCAAAAATATTGTTAGCTCTAATTTAAGTAATTGCCAACTGCCATGTTTGCGAGGGGTGGTGGCGTTTGAGGGCATAGGGCCTCCCTGTCTCCTTGTGCCAGCAATATTGTATTGGCTGAAGCTCAAGAAGAATACAGATTCATTCAAAACAATGGAGACTATGTAGCTATTTATTTGAGTTAATCATTGTTGCCACAGATTAACTACTTCCTATCGGTTTGCTGAGTTGGCTAACCAACTAACCTTCCTTCTAACTAACATAACCGTTTCTTCTTTCTAAGATCAGACTCCTCCGACTTTGAGTTCTCTTCTATCTGTTCATGTTACTTATTTATTTCCACAAGAGCTGCCCCATTTCTTAATATATCAAACAAGGGAAACATCCAAAGTAATTTGAGCCACATTCAACTACTATTACACTAATTATATGTTGGTAATTAATAAAAAAATTTTATTTTTGAATAAAAAATCTCTACGAAATGTCAGAGTATCTTTTTAAATTTACTTTTTCATATAAAATTAATCAAAAATAAATTTTTTTTTGGAGAAGAAATCAAAAATAATTACTGCATTATTTTATATTTCGTCAAATATTTTGTCGTACTAAATACTTTACGCTCAATTTCGTATTTGTGGGACCCGAACTTTCTTTTCTCCGCAAATGCCGCTTGTTTGTCTCCAGAATCCAAGATCTTTCTAAGGTCCACTTTCAAAATCGGCACTGATTTTAATGTTACAGGTCTCATCTCTCATGCCTCTCTTTCCCATTCATTCATTTTTTTCTTTTAATTCTCGTTTTATTTTCGCACTTTTATATGTTTTCTATTAAAAATCAGTATTTCTAAAATCACAAATTGGTGATCATGAACCTTTTAAAGACAATATTTATCTGTCATCACTGAGAAAAAAGTCAAGAAAACAAAAAATAATTAACCCAAACAAAAAAAAGAAGACCACTTTTGTCCACATTGGAAGAGAAACAAAAAGGAGGCAAATTGGCTTAAACCATGTTCAAAACTTAAAACAGTCACAGAAGAAAAAATTATATATGTATGTACAGATAATTTATGTTATTTGTCTGTATAAAATTATATTTTTAAAGAAATAGAAGATAAAAATATTAGAGAATATATAAAATGTATGTAAAAATTTATTATATATATGAATAAAGGGCAAGAAGTCCCCATTACTGTTGGCTAGTGTGGCGCTCTTAGTTTATAAAAAGTAATCTTTTCAGCAACTAAATTATTAGAAATAATTTATAAACTATTAAATATTAAAATTTTTTTAGTTTACTTCATGAAATTAAATAAAGTAATAATTTAAATTTTAAATAAAAATTTATTTATAACAATAACAACCCTCAAATTCATATATCTAATTAACTAAATTAATACTATGCAGCAAACTTCTTGTTTGACCAAATACTGGGCAGGTGTGGTAAACTCGCTTTTCTACACATCTTGTCAATCTTTGAAAAGGAAAAGTGGAATGTTCATTGCTGCAAATATCTTTTTTTTTAAATGAATGATTTTGGAGCATTGTACAAAGTAGAAGTAATGAGTAAATTACAATGACCATTTGAAATTTTTGTAAAATAAATTTATTATTAGTTAATACAACAAAATTTACATATTTATAAAAAGACTCACACTTTATCGAATAATAAAAATTTTTTAAGTTTTAAATAAATTTTTTTCTAAAAATTAAATTGTTGTATGTGAAATAAATAAATAAATAAATAAATACTTTTCTACTATACCAAAATAATACCTTTACAATAAAAAACTATAGTTACAAACAACACCTAGACAGCATTCAAATGCCGTCGTTATTTCATATCTTTTTGAGAGAGAAAAGTCCCACTAAGCGTATCAGAAAGAATACTTGCAAAAAAGATTATGAAACATATTTCATACTACAAGCAATTACTAAGCATTATATAATAATTATAATTATTAGGATGGACCCATTAATTAATTATTAAAAACAGGAAAATGATAACAAAACTGAGACCCCGTGAGAAGGATGGGCCAGCATTCCCGGTAATGGCTTTTGAAAGCTGTTTTGTTTTTAGGCGTGGCGATGTCTCTTCTCTCTCCTCGTTTCGAAGTTGTAAAATGTCTGTCCGCTTTACCCAATGACCTCGGCTATACGCAACAAAACAAAGCGAACAAACGCATTACAAGAAGAAACAAAAACACAAACAAAGAAATTCAAATACCGTAATCCAACAATCAAATACATCTGAATTAACGGTACTGTACAGAACGGAGACTGCCTTTGTTTCTTTCTTGGTCTTCTTCCCTATACTCTTTTGTTGTGTGTGTTACAGTACTCCTTTTGGTCTCTCCCGTCTCCTTTTCCTTTTTCTTTCTCTGGGGCCTTTTTCCAAACTCATGGGGTGCACAAGATAGTAGCTTTGCCATTGCTTTAAGCAGAGTTTTTAGCCATAATCGGAAGCTACAGAGTGAGATAAGAAAAGGGTTTTGTGAGTGATGAGAGAGTAAGTTGGTGGACATGGAAGGAGCAGAGGAGGAGCTTGAGAGAAGGAGCAAATTTCTCAGCAGTTTGATACAGAAAAAGAAAGCCATTGAGCAAGAAGAGCAGCATGAACGCCTCAACGTTCGTGTCAGAGCATGTGACATGCCTCTTCCTCTTCAAAACCGTGCCTTTCGTTGTGCACGTGGCCACCTGGATTCCATGCCTGGCAAGCTTGACAGTAAACGTCTGGCCCTAGCCCTTAAGAAGGTCACTTTTTTTTTTTTTTTTTTTGAATTTGATTCAATTTTTGTCTCCTGGGAAACGTTCTTTTCCAGAATCTGTTTCTGGGTTCTGATCTTTGATACATAATGTAAGGTCTAAATTTTTTATTAAAAGGTTTTGGAGTTATGGAAAATGGTCAGATATTTGATAAAGGCTGTCAAGTACTCAATTATGTCCTTTCTTCTTTTTTTTTTTTAAAAAATTTCTGAATCGAATCTTCAACTTGCAATTTTGATTTGAATAACTTCAGTTTCATTATTAATTAATCAATCTGGCATAACCAACGGATTTTGGATAGCAAACTTTATGTGCAGATTTTTATTTGGGGTGTTGTCTTAATTGCTTGCCAGTTGCCACTTTCATTCTGCCAGATGGAACTAAGCGTGTTTCTGTTTTGTTTCGTTTCTTGGTGATGATCTTTCTTCATGGATCTATGATTAATATGCTTATAGGATTTTCGCCGCAGATAGCCAGATAGTATCTTGATTGCACAATAGTCTAACTGTTTGTTTGTGTTTTGTTGAGTCGGAACTTTATGCTTTTGCAACTTTTTTTTCTCCCATGTAATGTACTTATGATCTTTAGGAACTTTTTTTAATATTTCTTAATTCTCAATTACAGAACTTTGTGTTTCAAATGTTTGTTAGGTCAAACTGAGAGAATGGATTTTTAATACTTGTTACTTGGTTGATGAAGAGATTTTCCTTTTAATTGCTGACTTATGCTTGAACTATTTATTTTGATCCTATAGATTTTTCTAGCTGCCTAATCTATTTTGGCCCCCTGTTGCTCCTATCAATCAACTTCATGAAGTTTCTGAACATACATGCATGCATGAAAAGAATTGCACCTGTCTCAGCTGTCTAGAGTGTACCTGGATCACACATTCCAATCTTGCAAAGCCTTTTTCTTCTCCAATCTAAACAACCACAAATAGTTTACAGCACATAAGGGTCAATATAAACTTAATTGCACTACAACAACAAAAACACGAAGAAATGGAGCTTTATCCCTTTATGTGGGGTCGGTTACAGGGATTAAACGACGTTATAGAGTTCTATCCAAAACTAAATTTTTAAAAATACCATTCAACCAAAAGTTTCTTTTAACAACCTCTTCAAGTGTTCTTTTTAATTTTTTCCTACATCTTTTCATTGGGTTAAAAATCATTTGATCAACATTTTTCATTGGAATCTCTTGCAGTCTTCTTTGCCCATGCCCAAATCACCGTAACCAAATTTCCGTCATTTGTTCCTCAATAGATGTTACACTAACTCTCTTAAATATAATCATTCTGAATTTTATCGTTTTGTATGTCTTCTCATCCATTTCAACATTGTCATCTCTGCCAACCCCATTTTTTGAACCTAATTGCACTATCAAAGAAAATTTTCACTTTTTGTCTGTTTACCATCCATATCTTATTAGCATATTCTGAATTATTCTAACAGGGTTATGCTGATAAAGCATGTTGTTGTAGCTTTCTAAGAGTCACTAGTGCTAATAGAGAATAGCTGTTCTCACACCAAAATGCTCACATATGGAGGGAAAATCATTAGATTATCTGAGTCCCATTATGAGACCTAGTAAATTTAATAGTTTGGATTATGTGAATTGAAGATTTTGTGGAAATAAAGGTATGGGAATAGAGGGACAAATGCCACGATAGCTTTTGCCCTAACCAAAATGCCACAATTGAAGCAAAATTTTCGAAACCAATGCTTTTCTTTCTTTTTGTGTTAATCTCTTTTCCTCTTTTCCTTCATGAATTCCAATTTGGAATGTGTGTACAAACAGCTGATCTAGAATTTTGAAGGATAATATAAAACTACATTGAGAAGGAAGATGCTCCAAAGCTTGCAATGACCTTATATATAAGGCAATGTTTGCAGTATTGGGTTTACTCCAATCTTAATTTTCTCTTTTCCTTTTATACCACCTTTGTTTTTTCTTCTTACTCAGAATGGTCCAGGGGTGCTCAACCCTGTACTAGTTCGGGATTAAAAGGAGGGCCTTGCTAGGCCTGCATAAATGACAGTTCCTTATCAGGCATGGAGCCTGCCACCTTCTCTTGATAAAAGGGAAATACAACTTTATGATTCCAAACTACTGAGTGTGTGATAAAGTAAATCTATACAAACAATTTCCTACCATTTTTTGACTTAGATTGTGCTTTCGGTTGGGATTGAACCTTTAAATTATATATTTTTGAAAATTATATATTAGAAGAAATATATGTATGTACAAACCCGTTCTCAGATAGATAGAAAGTGGAGAACAAAAGAAACTAATCCATAGAAAGTAAACATGTTTTGACCAACGTCTTGTTATGTGCCTTCTTCATCCTTAGTTATGATAAAAAGACATGTATGGGGAATAACTTGATGAAAATACTGTTACTATATCTTCACGTTGGGAAAAGTACTCTCATATATGGAATTATCACAAGGATTCAAACCAAAGCAATCTCTTGAAGGTGATTTGAAAAACTGCAAATTCTAGGTGTAGATTTATAGTTTCGTTAATGTTGGATCCTCTTCGGCTATTGGTTTCCTCAAGAATGACCTTGATTTTATATGCCATAAAAACTTCATAGCTAGACAAGTCAACTTGAAACAGAGCTTGCTTGGATTAGAAATGAGAGATAACAAATAGCAAGTTGTGTTGATGGCTGATTTCAGAAAGGGAACTGCACCATGAGCTACAAAGGCTGTGCAACCCCAATTGTGTTAGTCACACACGGGAACTCATGCAGACACTGAAATGGTAGAATTGAGAAGAGGCTCAAGAGTTGTACTAAGGCTTCACCTATAAATTAATGGACTGTTAGATGTTCCTGATTTTGAGAATGTTCTTTTGGTCTCTTATTTTATTGCTGGGGCTTCATCTTGGTAGATGAGACTAGGGACTAAATTCTGGGATGCCTGCTCCACCCACTGAATGCATATCTTGTGTGCCTTTTTCTATTATAGTATATTTTTAATTTGTATGTATTATGGTGTCTTCTTAGAAATTTAGAATTATGATTGCGGCTGCCTGCTTTATCTAATTTCTGAAAACTGGATACTCTCAGCTATTCCAGCATGCAATGATATCAATCATGCTCTTATTTGTTATTTTGTAGTATCACATTAGATAAAAGAATCATGAAATTTCAGTTCTTGATTTTTGAAGTTTCTATTATCTTTGTTTTTGTTATCGTTATATCCTATAGTTTAACTTAGTAATAATACAGCCCTGTAGAATGTAATTCTACATTCAGTAGCAACTGCCGGCCATGTTATGCATTGGCATTTCTAAAGCGTAATTTATTTCCTGCGCCCAGAATTCTCCCAATGTCTAAAGCCATTACTCTTACAGTTCCCCGGCAGTGTAAATTCGCATACTTTTAACTGCTTCAATCACAGCTCTGTTGTTAGGTAGGTAATTTATTTGACTCTGCCTATGTACACCGGTGCATATTAGTTCTGTGATATGCTTTATTTAAAAGCTCCTGCAGTTACCTTTTTTTGTCATTTTTATTGTGCTTGTTTCAAGCTATCCGCTCATTATTTCATGTCCCATACAGTCTAAAGATCAAGATAATTGTGGCAAGCCGAAATAGTGTTTTTGTTGTGTATGATTTTGTATTTTGTTTGATCAAGTGACGTATAATGTTGGAACTAGATATAGATTATTTGGTGGAACCTTCTACTCCTTTTAACTTTTAGTTTTGAGATTATTTGCAAACCCCTGAAATTGTATGATCATTTCCCTTATTTTTTTGTTCTCATTGATGTTTATTGGATGCTTAGTACTCTGCTCATTTGTGAATGGAAAATGACAATTCTGACCATTTATCCCTCTGTTTTATACTTTGCTACATATAACTAAAGAAAATACTAGAATTTTCTGATGGTAAAAATGTACTGGTCTTTACAGGAATTTGATTCTTCATACGGTCCAGCTTGGCACTGCATTGTGGGTACCAGCTTTGGCTCCTATGTTACACATTCTCTGGGTGGTTTCTTGTATTTTTCCATTGACAAGGTTTATATCCTTCTCTTCAAGACAGCTGTTGAGCCAATGGACAGTTGATCATTTCTACAATTTTGAGTTTTGTGAAAGTCTCCTTGGGAGATTAAATTATAAAAATATTTACACAACTTATATGTCAAATTAAAATTTGAAAATTTAAAGACTCCTGTTTTCTGTGATGTATTTGATGCACTTCAACTTGGATTTTTGGTATGTGAGAGGAGTGCTTTAATATATAATCTATTGTGACAGGTTACAGGATATTCTGATTGTTCACCTCAGCACATTTTTTTACAGAACTTTCTGAAAGATAACATAATATTTTATGTGTTTGGCTTCTTTATTCACTATCACGTTTCTTAAAGCATCTGTACACTGCCCCGTAACCATGGTTATGTCTATCAAATTTGCACCCTTTTATGGTCCTATATTACCGGAAATTTAACGTTCTGTGATCAGTCACAATGTCTGGAGATATGTCAGTTATGTCTTTCCTCCAGGCATTGTATCTTATTTTCGTTGGTACAGGGGACTCTGTTAGGTAAGTACACAGATACAATTCTTTAAGTAAAATAATTTGTCATAAAAATTTGAAAAATGCTTGTGACACAAACTTATGCCCTTTTATGCGTGTATGAGGATCGGGATTCCATACAGTAATTTTAGTTATATTTTACATATATTAGAACTGTGAGTTTCATTGTTTTTTCTTATTAATTTTGATCTCTATCAAAATTATCTTTCTCTAACTTTTATTACACCCCTAGATGTTGGTGACTAACATCAATCGATTTGGATACTCTTTATGTGTATGCAAAACCATTAAATTGTATATAAATTTGTACAATGAAGGTTTTTTTTTGGTTTTGAAAGGCAATTAATTATTGATGTTACTCTAGGGAACAAATGCATATGTAATCAAAGGATGTACAATGTGTAAATTATCAACCCAAGAATTTTGTTTCAATATTATGAGTTGTTTTTATCATGGGTGAGACTAATTTTCATTAAGCTAAATGATAAATTTTTCCCAAAAAAAATTCTAAAATATCGTCTCTCCCATTTTCCACTGGAGATAAGACAGTTGTCTTCCAGTGATGTGGTTTGTCTTCCAGTGATGTGGTTTATACAAGCCCATGAAGCCCAACCTTGTCGGTTGAAGGAAAAAAAACAAAACAAAAAGAAGCAAAATGGAAAACGCAACGTCACTTGTTTCAAATAAAATCATGCTTCTTTGTTGGAGATTACTTCCTTTCCATCAAACTAATTTGGCAAGTTTTCTTTCAAAGAATAAAGAAGCTGAATAGATATGCAATGGACGAGTCTTCCAATCCTTCCACCTCCTCTCTTAGCCTTAAAATTGAGCAACCACAAGCAGAGCCGCCGCATGAAGCTCTGTTTCTCGTCTTAGCTTACCTCCCTTTATGGGAGCTGCTAGCCATGTCTCAGGTTTGCACATCACTACGAGATGCAGTGAACAAGGATGTTTTGCCATGGCTGAATCTCGTTGTTGATAGGCCTCTCAGTTCACGACTCTCCAATGAGATTCTACTGAAAATTACTTCTAAGGCCAATGGTAGGCTCAAAACTCTTGCTTTGATGAACTGCATCAAGATTACAGACGACGGGCTTCAAAGGGTCATAGAAGAAAACCCTCTTATAAGCAAGGTATGAATATTAAAACCCATATTTCAGATTTTGATTTTGTTTTTAATTCAACCATGTTCTCTAAATAATTAGCAAGTTCGTTTTTCTGCTGTAATTGTCTTTTCTCATGAAAGTGTCTGGTTTGTTTTAGATTCTTTCCATTTAGGACAGGCTGCCAAGGGATGAGAAATGTCTGGCTAGGATAGCTTGTTTGGTTACATCTATAGAAATACGTATTAGGGAGGGTAACTATCAGACAACAAAGTTTGAAGTTTTTCCAAGGAACTATGGAAGGTTTAAGAAATTTTCACTATATCTAATCTATTGGGAAAACATACTTTAAAAGTAAGGTAAAGTGAAAAATTAATTAAATATCCCGTAAACAAAAGTGCAAAATTAATTACTGATGATAATAAAAATCGTTTATTTGATTTTTTTTATAAAGTATAAATAATTTACGGACAATTATAAATATAAAAAATTCATCCAGTAGCTTAACACAGTAATCACTTCATAAGAAGAGACAAGTAGCTATTCAAGGCATATTATGAACTAATTAATAAACCATATTTATATTTAAAAAACTAGTTACTCAAAATATATTGAAAAAAATGTAGTTATTTAATTCACAAGGTACTTTCAATAACTCTTTTTTTTTTTTTTTCCTTATTCGTTTGATTGAATGCTAATTACTTAATTCCAGCTTTGGCTTTGTCACGTTCTTTTCGGTTCTTGATTACTTGGACAAAGCAGGTTGCACGGCCCATTTTTGTGCCTTTTGATGAGTGCAGCATTAAATTTTGACTTCTAACCTCATCATCTTATGCTTCTTAAAAATCTCCTCCTTCCCAAAAGGAAAAAGAATAAAGCAAAAATTGAGGCTTATAGAAAAAGATCAATAGTCAGCATACGACGCACCTTAGAAAGTGTTCCCTAAACTGTTGTCTCAACTCTCTTTTGATTTGGGTGTAGCTTTATATACCAGCATGCACTGGCATAACCCCAGAAGGAGTTCTAAAGGCTGTGAAAACGCTGTGCCAAGGAAGCCATTGCCTAAGCATCTTAAGGATAAATGGCTTATACACACTACAGAAGGAGCATTTTGACATGCTTGCCTTTTACCTTAGAAAGAACCTGCCGTTAGAGGGACAGCAAAACCAGAAGCCTATATACTACCATGAACGCAGCAACTTCTCTGCATTTAATCGCAAAGAAAGCCAGCCGGTGATTGATTTAGATATCTGTCCCAAGTGTTTTGAGGTAAGGATGGTTTATGACTGCCCAAGACGGACCTGCAAGAGGGAGTTGCCGTTGGCTAAATGTAGGGGATGCAGCTTTTGTACGCCAAGGTGTGAAAACTGTGGTAGATGCATTCAATCCGAAGAACTAGACGAGGGTGCCTGTGCAGATATCATGTGCTCAAAGTGTTGGCTACAGCTTCCTAAGTGCAATTTCTGTAACAAGCCATACTGTAAGCAACATACAAGTTGGTGGCGCACTTCCTCGGACTCGGGGGTCATTTGCAAAGTTTGTGATGAAATACCTCTAGGATATTTTTGTAATGATGTTTTATAATAAAGATTATGATCAGCTTTGAGTATCTCGCATCTCATTATTGAGATTCTGTAATTTTTACAGACTTGAAACGTTGGATGCACTATAATAAGGAATTATTGCTCAAAGCATTGCTTCGACGAGTGGACTTACGGGTGGGTTTTAAAAAGAAAGTATGCTATAAAAATCCTCTAAGTGTCATGGAGGTCACAGATGGACAGATTTTCATGACCAAACAAAGTAATCATAGGAAACATTCTAATGGATGCCAGAGATGGGGAAATTCCAAATCAAAGAATACAAATTCTCATAAAAAAAATTCCTAACAAGGTGGTTACAGTAATATGATGTCTAATAATTCCTCTGTTTTGTTTGTACAAAATTCAATAAACAACTCAAATTACAACCGCCAATATACATTTTTGGTCAACCTTGCCACCTTTCAAATCCTCTACAGGAGGAACACAAAATTGGGCTTGCTGCAATCTTCGGGAAGGTGGTTGAAGAAAGTGTCGCCATAGGTCTGATTCCACTGTTCAAGTGCTTTCAAAAGTGAACAGCAATATTGCCTAGTTTTACAAGACAACTGCACTCAAAAATAAAACACCCATAATCACAGAGCTTGTGAAATATCCACCATTGTAGTAGTATTGTGACAGGCCGCCTGAAGTCGTGTCATTAGAAGATGGGGCCAGTGATGTGCCATTTATGCTCGTGCCATTTTTACCACCACTGTCGTTTAAAGGTAAAAAAGAAACAAGAAAGAACAGTTCAGAAAACCGTGTAAAATCATCTTGCATGTAGCATATGTCACATATTTAAGGATTAAACAAGACATGAAATGGAAATACAGATTGCCAAGACGACAAAAAGCAAATATTAAACGAAGTTTCAGATCATACCTTCCTGGAAAAATACAAGAACCATGGCCTGTAACAATGATAAGATATAACAAGTATTAGATATACTAAACATGCTAAGCAACTAGAATCTGGAAACTGCTAATCCGCTGCATTCTTTGACATATAACAAATGTGAGGCCATGGAATAATCTATAATTTAAGAAATTTACTTTTTTTTTGGAAAAACATTTCCTTAAGAAAACTGACTGATAAACACGAATATTTCAATAACTATTATTCATATAGTTGTTACAAAGGTGATGAGAAACTGTAATATGAAAACTGCTTATGGACTCTTTCTGTGATGCATAGCTACTGTGTCAACCAAAAATAGCCAATATATCACAATTTGAACACAAATTATGAACATGGCTACAAGTAGTTTATATTTAGGAGGTCTTATCATTACTGTCTTAGAAGAACTAGATGAAAACCAAGATGATTTAAATCAACACAATTACCATGTCAAATTGATGACTATTTCCTCAAGGAAATGGATTTTGTCAAAATTCACCTAAGTTGTTGGTCATTCAAAACCTATGACTGTTATGTTAGGCATGTAAGGGTGAGAACATCCATTTTGCCTTACTGCTCTAGTTCTGGTGTTCTGCTGGTAATCCATGTAAATGTGCATATCTATTTGTAGATATACATGTATCTATTTATGATTTAAGTAAAAATACCGTACTTGGGTCTGTGGTGGTGACAGAGGCAACCCCTTTGAAATCACAGGTCCCAGCAGCTTTAGCCATCTTCTGATAATATGCATTGAAGGCATAAGTAGCATGGGCAACTACATTATTTGGTTGATAGCATGGTTGACCCTGCAATAAAGGTGAGCAATCCACTTTTCCTGGTCCACAAGCCCAATCAAGTGCTGCTTGGAGCATCTTGGGGTCTGCGTTATTCCTTGCAACACAAAAGGTTTGGTTTGTTGTATCATTTGCTAACACAGTACCAGCACCTGTCAAGTGTAAGGTATAAACTGGTGCTCCATTGGCATAAAAAAGCCCCCAGGACCTTTCAGAGGCTGGACCTGATCTTAAGTCTTCATTATAAAGCTCATAAATATACGTACTAACTGCTATTTTAGGATGTTTGGGAGTCCCCGTATTGTTGAGGACATGTCTAATCAAGTTACTGTTGTAAGTGTTAGCATTATCAAGTGTTGCATCTGGCTCAGACGAATCACCTTTGGATGGCCATCCAGATTCTGTAACTACAATTGGGATATTGGTGAAGTTTAAATAGGACATTGCAAAATAAGCAGCATCAACAACAGCGTCAAAGACATTAGTGTAATGTAGGAGAGTGTTGGCATCAACAGCTTCCTTATTTGGAGGGAGAGGACGGAATAGTGCATAATCCAGTGGGATTACACCATTGGATTGCATGTAATCATAGTATGGGTATACATTAAGCATAAGATATGAACCTGTTGATTGCAAAAACTTGAGCAAGGGTACCATGACAGGATCCCATGTCCGATTGAAAAATGCTTGGGAAGGTGGGAAGGAGTCAAGGATGACAGAAGAAGAGTGTGGAGTAGAGACTTTAATTTGACTATCCAGATTAGCAGCCACAAGAGCTGAGTGAATGAATTTTAAGGCAGAGACTAGGAGTGGAGCTGCATTTGGGAGGGTAGTTAGTACTTCAGATCCAACAGCTATGGCAGTAATGTTTGTTGCAGGGACATGAGCTAGGACATTGCGAGTAACCCAATTGGCTGCAGTGGCATTGGACTGACCAATGCCAAGGAGCTGGTCATTAGGAACAGAAACAGTTACACGGACTCCTGTGTTGGCAAGAGCAAGAAGCATGGCTCGGTCAGTATCATAGAGTCTGACATGTTGGATGTTCTGAGCCTTAAGAAGGGCCACAACCTGTGTTGGACTTGGCATGTCAGAGACATCTGTACCGATGTTGACGCCCATAAAAGCATCTGCAAAGTTGAACCCAAATGTTCAGCTTTAGATAACTAAATCCAAGAGAAAAAGAAGATTTTTCATCTTGAAAAGGGTGAGACAAAGTGGAGGTCTGATACTGATTGGAAATTGTGAATAAAAAATAAAAACTAATGCAAAGATAACAACCATCCACAAAAGATAGAAAATGAAGAATATTGAATTATAATGGGTGACAGCAGATATAAACATGAAGAAAAAATCCAATTCCTGTTTTTAATATATGTAAACAGCTTGCTTGTTTAGCCCTTCATGAAATGTAATGGTATGATCTTAAGTTACTTACAAAGCCAGTGAGGCAACAGTCCTCTATCCTAATTAAAGGCACATATGTTCTTTTGCCATCATATACTTGGCCCTTTTTGGTTTTTTGTTTTATCCCTAAACATAAAAACAATTAAAAAATGCTCAAAAGTACCATATTCAGGATGCTATATATTTCTGTAAACAAGGATTCAAGCTGCTTTCCAATTATATTAGTAAATGTCCAGCAAAATAATATATGAAATATCACATCCAAAGATGTGCAATTGTCTATAACTTTTGAGAGTAGATGATTTATAAGGAGAATGATTCACTTATTTGACAAGCTTGGTCCAATTTCTGTCTTCCGATGGAGACATAGTCTGCTATAGCCTATAGCATTTAACAATGATAGTCAGTCGACTTTGCCTCACAAGTGAGAAAGCCAGAAATGAACTTTCAAGAATACTATCCATCTGCTTTCATAAGGAGGCTTTCAGATAATAACAAGCCACAAAGGAAAGTGAAATAGCATACTTGCAAGTAATTTCTATAAAATCAAACAAGAAAACACTAACATTTTGTGCAACTTAGAAAATACACTATACTAAAACAAAATCTGACACAAATAGATTGTCAAATTTTTCATCTAGATAGTGACAGGTGCAACCAAATCAGCAGTGAACCATGATGCATCGTGTGAATAGTTTATATTTAATCATGGACGATGACAAAATTCAAGGTCATTTTGCTAGCCACCCTATGTTTGTTCCTTGTGTCTTATAAGTAGGAAAGGAGACAAGAATAGAGCTGAAATTAACGTAACATACACGAATGATAGCTGCTTGGTAGGTTACAAATCAGAGGCAACACTTCTAGTTGAAGCCGTTACATATGCAAGGCATTCACTCTAATCAGTAAGATTGCAGGCAATATAACATTAAAATAAGATAATTATCTACAAAGTCCATAGAAACTGCAGTGTTCAGAATGAAGTAACACCACCTTCATCATGTCAAAGCAATTGGAAAAAATTCAGTCTTTGGATGCCCATTTTCTTCATACCACTGATAATCTCTTCATATACAGATGTGTAAGATGGTAGGTTCGTCCAAATTAATATTGTGGAATGTGTATATTAAAATCTCTTTATATACCTCTTGTGGCAGGAACATGATGATAATGCTACCAATTCAGTGGCTAGACCCAATATAATATTTTCCATTATTCACATTCTCAACTCAAGTAAGGGTATTTTAGTCCCATGATATTTTTATGGAAATGTAGTTCTGTGCAAAGGAACAGTCAAATGAGCTGGAACGCAACCAAATTGTTTCCACCCAAAATAGGAAAGGACACATCGGAGATTCTGCACGAAAGAAAAGATTTTCTCGCAGAGAGCACTCTACTTTTGTTAGTCAGGACAACTGGTTCTCTTTCTCTGTCAGAATTCTCAAGCCCTCGTTAGCAAGATTCTAACATTAAACTCAATCCTACATCTCTTATTTCTTAACACATATATATCCAAGGACTAATACAATGATACAAGAAAAACCATTATTAAGACCCAATGGTCCCCCCTTCCCCTCCTCTTCCAAAAAAGAAAAAAAAATCATTAAAATAAGCAAAGACAAAACTTTATAATTTTTCATGACATTAATTTATCATGGTAGACCAATACTACTTTCAAGAAGTTATAGCAGAAGAATAAAGACAAACCCACAAAGAGAATCCACCGACACAAAATGTATTCAACATTCTTAGGAGAAGAGAGTATTTACAAGAGGATGGACTCAATACGATGAGTAACGAATACTAGAAGCCATGGAGTATAAAGGAATGGAAACGAAACCATTTAGGCATTTAAGGCATGCCATTAAAGTATGATAAACTCGATAAACAAAATACATAGATTAATGCAACGAAACAGAGCAAGGAAATATGTAAAGGAAAAGAGGAAGAAACTTACCTCCATCAGCAGAAACAGAGACTGCTAGGAGGAGAAAAAGCAGCAGCACAGCCATTAAAGCTCAGATAAAAAAAGAAGGCAATATAAACTGGTAATATACTAGAACTCTGCCTCCACTGTAAATTTCAAATACACCCAGAGGGGAAAACCGGAAAAGAGAAGGGCCCAAATGAAGAACCCAAGTAGAAAAAGATCGAAAGGAGTTAGAAAACTTCGAAATTTCGAGGGAGGGTGAGGGCGGAAAGAAAAGAAGGTTTGCTCCTTTTGAGGCCTTTGGAAGACTGTGGTGGGGAAGTGTTCCGCTCTGAGGTGGAAGGCGAGAGAGGGTTACTTACTGTAATAACAGAGAAAAAGGATTTTTTTCTGTTATGATTATTTTTATAATTTTATTTTATTTAATTTTTATAATATATAATTAAAATTATTATATCGTATAAATTTAAAGTTACAATTAATTTAACCGTACAGCTTATATTTAATATGAATTATGTAAAAATTATATTGTGAAAGTATCATATCTTTTTTTTTAATATAAAGTTCAAAGGGATATAAATTTTACTAGCAAGACCATCATGAACGTACGTGTGTGTCTGTTAGAGTTGACGGGTATGATTGCGTTGCAGGTGCATGGTAAGCCATGCAGTCTACTACAGAACATAATTATCAGGCTTTATTAAACAGATGTTTGATTCGGTGTTTGTATTTGTAACTTGTAAGTGAAACTGTAAATGTCGCCGTTTTGTTGCCTCGGTTGGGACAGTGCAGTGCAGGGAGGCTGGGAGCTGATGGTGCGGGTCATGTTCCTTCTTCGAGAAAACGACATGGGTGCTGCTGACATGGAATCTTAGCTGGATTCAACGGCCTTGTTGTAGACAAGCTTTTTTATATTTATTTTATTTCTATTATTATTATTAAGAAAAAATTCGGCAGAGTCACTGTAAAAGAGATGGGACTCAAGTGACTTTTTTATTTAAATATTATAGTATATAATAAAAGAGAAATAAAAAAATTTATAAATTTAAATATAAAAATAAAAAGTTGTTAAATTTAAAAAAATAAAAAATAAGTAATCTAAATTTCTATAAAATTAAGATATACATAATATATTATTATTAATTAAATTTTATAATTTAATTTATAAAATTTAATTACATATTATGTACGCCTTATATATTAATATCTTATATAAATAACAACATTTTATAAAATTATGTACAAATTAGATAGGAAAACGCAACTACATTTACGTGACAATTATCACAAAATCAAATTATATTGTTAGATTTTTTAGATTTTATAATTTAATTTATAAAATTTAATAAATTTAATAATTTAAATTTTATATTATAAAAATTAAATAAATTTGTGAGAATAATAATCCTATTATGAATGACTTTTTGTTAGAAGCCTTTTATTTTTTTCTTAGTAAAAGAAAAACAGGGAAACTTGCATTTAAATATAAATGAATTTCGTACAACTGTTTTCATATATTTTTATGACTTAATTGAATAATAAACTTAATCTTTCTTGGTACCAGCTAGAAACTTAATGTTTTAGAACTACATAGTTTCTTCGATTATTAATATTCTTCTAATCGTTGCACAAATTAAATGTTATTTACAATTTAAAATCATTCTAAAGATAAAGTAAGGTTTAATTGCCAATCTATTAGCTTAGTGTTACACGAATCATGCTGGCCATGTTAACCACCATTTTGGATGAAGAATTGTGTGTAAATGGTGAAAGTTGAGATCATGGATATGAGGTAGTTACACTCATGGAATGTAGAGTATATGCAAAGTCACGTTCCTTGATCTTTCTTTTGTTCGTATATTTCTGTTTGCATGTTTAAGTGATGTACTGTAGTTTAGGGGAGCTTAAGGAAATTGCATCAGACTTCTATCTTCTCTCTTGTGTGATTTAGATTTGCCTGAAAAACATTTCATTAGTTGTAATACTGGTGCTTTTGTTTAGAGATTTGAGGGTTTCAATCATAGAAATCCAAGAATTGGCAGAAGGATTGACTGCCTCAGCAAAGAATATTGGAGTTGCATGCAGAGAGTCAGAGGCAGTTCACCGCTCTAACTAGACAAATGCCAGTAACTTCAAGCATGCCTAGCTAACATGGACGGATGAATACAGGAACTTGACAACAAATTCCATAGATTAGACCTCAAACCCATCAGGTTATACATCCTGAGATTCCTCCACCAAACCAACCCATAATTAAATGCTACCCCAGAAGTCCAATGGGAGTGACTCCAAGGATGGCTCGTTCACATGGAACGTTTTTTAGCCTACATGCAATACTGGATCCCACACTTCTCCAGATTGCAGGCTTTCATATGGAGGGTGCAACCGCAACTTGGTATCGATGGATTTTTTGTAACGGGTTCCTTCGAATGTGACAGGATTTCATAATGGCTCTAACGTAGCGCTTTGGAGAATCTTCTTCTGCAGATCTGAAGGGACACTTTCAAAGCTCACCCAAATCGGATCGATGGCAGAGTATCGGGAGGCCTTTGAGGGACTGTTGATCCAGATTATTGGACTTGGAGACAACTCACTCATACGCTTTCATGTTTCAGGCCTGAAGCCTGAACTTCGACATTCCCTGCAACTGAATTAGCCATCTACACTGAACTAAGTCATGTAACTTGTTGCTGCCCATGATGCTTACTTTACTACACCGAGCTTCGCTCTGTCATCCAAGCAATCAGGAACTCGATGATTGTGGTTAACTCTTTACCCCAACAGTCACCTCCCACAAAGGTCACCATCAACCCATATAATCCCTCACCACCAGCAAAATGGAATGCTACCCCTACCTACAACCAAAGCTTCATAAATAAATTCCAATATATCCATCAAAACGATTATCTTCGGGCAACTCCAAAAAAAAAAAAGGGAACAACGGCCTTTGTTTCAACTGCGATGAGAAGTGCAATTGAGGCAATAGTGCAAGGGATGCCTGTTATTGTTGTTGGGTGAGGAAGAAGAGAATACTGGTGGAGTGAGAGAGGCTACAGATCATGCATAACAAACTCAGACACCTTAAGGACAAGGTGAGTTTTAACGACCGGGAATGTTACAGGAATCATGCTAGCCATGTCAACCACCCTCTCAGATAAAGGGTGGATGTTGACTTATATTTTGATTTGAGCCATTTTCTTAGCTCAAACTTAACTTATATAGAGCTCACTCGGCTTAATAGTTTATATGCATGGAGGGGAATTCAAAATAATATAGCTATAATTGATACTTTAACTCGTCTTTATTAAAATTAACACAATAAACTAAAAAACCTGTTTAGTTAGATTTAATATTTAAAGTCCTTGTAAAAAGCCAACTAATATCCAAATTTGTATATATTTAGTTATTGAGAAGAAAAATCTTTTGACTTTTGTAAAAATTTATCTTATGTGGAAACATAATTTTAAAATAGAATTACATCATTTATCTTTGTCAATATTAAATTATGTATATATTATAATTACTTTATGATTATATTAATATATATATATATATATATATATATATATATATTGAGCCAACTTATTAGTTAAATGAATAGAACATCTACCAGTTCAATCTCAGCTTATATTTTAAATGAGTAAAAGATTCTAATTCATATATCACTCATTTAGTTTATAAAATTAGCTCAATTAACTAATTATTGATTCAAATTGTGAGTTACTTATTAACTTATTTAACTCATTTCCATGAGTTGCAATCAAGGAATGTAAGAGTACATGTAAAGACACACTCTTTTATTTTTCTTTTATTCATATATTTTTTGTTTGCATATTTAAGTGATGTATTGTAATTTAGTTGAGGTTAAGGAAATTGCATCAGACTTCTATCTTTTCTCTTGTGTGCTTGGGAAGCCTATATATGCTTGAGAAACACCTCTTTTATCATAACACTTAAAAATTATGTGAAGCTGAGAGAATACATAAAACAACTCTATCCCATAATAAATAAAAAAAGTCAATTACTTCAAGCTTTCTTGTATTTTGTTTTGATTATATTTACTTTTCTTATATTTTAAAAACCTACAAAACACCCTTTAAGAAAGATTATAAATTTACAAAAATTTCCCTTAATTTTTTAAAAGCTTTCATGAATTTCCTTCATAAATGAACTGAAATTGCATATCAAGAGTTTTGAAATGACGCGAGTTCCTTTCTCTAGATTTATTAGTTCTTAGTTTTGCTCTTGTACTATCCCTATCTTCCAAAAACAAAAAGAAAGTTTTGAAATGACTTAGCAATTGAAGGAAAAAAAATCCAAAACTAATGTCCTTATTAATTATTACAATAAGAATCTAATAATGATATTTAAGTAATTAATTAGCAATTCATATTTAATGAATATATATGTCTAATTCTCTGTTAAGTACAGTAATTTTGAAATCCATATTAATAAAATATGTTTTTGATAGAATCATAGTGGTGAAATTTTTTTGGTATATATTTTTAAAAATGGGCTTTTAGGTTTGAAGTTCTTAGTAAAGGTCTCTTCAGTTAATTCTAATTTATTTTATTATAATTAAATATATCTTAATCTAATTAAAATCTCATTTTTACTTCAATTAGACGTTCGCAACTTTTTTTGTTCGGGAATTACATGAACTTTTTTTTGTTGAAAATGAACTTTTTATAATATATAAAAAAAGTGATAAACTATATAACATACATATATAAGGTTGCGAGTTTAAATTTAAAATTAAAACTCCAAAAATAACAATAGACATTATTGCACCATTAAAAATGCTAACATAAAAAATTGGTACCTTATTTATATTTATAGTTTTATACTATAGAAACTATATAGAATAGTCTTTTGAAGAAGTAAAGATACTTTTGGTTTTTTTATTTTTTTAAAAAAATAATTTAATTTTTTCACTTTTAAGTTAAATAATTTAACGCCTTTATAATTATAACTGAAATAATTTAATTCTTTTACAAGTATAATTAGTACAAGTTAATTCCTCATTCATTGGATTGTTCTTTTTTAGTATGACATGATTAGTATGTGGTGACCTAAGTTTCATTTTTTTTTTTTTAATTTTAACACTTTGTCTCTAGCGTAAAGTTATATACTTTTTAGTCGAGCCTCAAATTCTTATTTTATGCATCTAAATAATTTTTTTAATTAAGAGATAAATTTACATAATAATTATATTATAATATAATTAAAAAAATAAAATTTTAAGTTACCATCTATGAACCATGTTATATCAAAAATAAAAAATTTGATGAATAAGAGATTAAATTGGTTAACTTAATTAAAAATTTAAAAATTAAATTATTTTTTTTATAAAATAAAAAGACCAAAAGTGTCCTTATTTTGATTTTTGACATATTGTTATGGATAAATCTAAGTATTTTTTTTTTCAAAAGATCACATTATATGTGGAAAGTCGATTCTTTTATCACAATAAATTAAGGTATCATAAAGTTATTCTAATAAATTAAATTTTATTAAATATTTATTTAAAAATTTTTAATTATTAAATTTTACAAATTAAATTAAAAATTCGCACAAATTCCCAACCATACTGTAATTTTGTGACAACTTTATGTAACATAATTTATGGACAGTATTTTTCGTTAAATGAAACATGAATTTTGTTGATCTATCTAAACTCACAAGAATGACCGAAAGGGAGTCTACATGCTGTTCTAAATTGTTATGCGATTCTCTCCAAGGGGTCCATTTAATTGCAACAGTTGGGTATAAGTGCTAACACTAGGAAAAAAAATGGTAATTCCATTATTTTTATATTTTTAATTTTATATAATTTAACTTCATATAATTTAAATTATTAAATTTTATAACTTAAATTATGAGATTTAACAAAACCAAAAATATTCACAAAATTATGTGAGCTTTTAATGAAAATCTTTTCGTGGGAAGACTTGAAGAAATTTCATGTAAAAAAATGTGGTTTACTGCTGTGGTTACTTAAAAATTGAAGATATATCACCTGATATCAATTTTTTTTTTCCAAAGTAACTAATCTTATCTAACCGATGATTAATCAATATTAATTTCAAGCTAGATGATTTGATAATTTAGAGTTTTTAACTCGTAAAAACTGATGAAATTTATTCCCTAGCAAGTATTTCAAATTTTTCCCCAGGTCATGAGGAAATTTAATGAAAACCCATTCATTTTCTTTTTACAATATACTTATTCTATTCTTATAAATTAAATTTTATTAAATATTTATTTTAAAAATTTTATATTATTAAATTTAGTAAATTTTATAAACAAAAATATAAAATTTTAAATTTAAAAAGAGATTTTGAAACCCAAAACTTTTGTAAACATTTAATAATCCTTATTAAATGTAAGTTATTGTTTTGTTAATGGTATTTCATGCAAAATGAAAAAGATGAAAGAAGGGAATTCTTGAAAATGGAACCAGCAACGTCGAAAAAAAGGGCTCGGTATTGGCCTAGAAGAGTCCAAATTCGAGCCATTCCAACTTCATCAGTTGTTTTAATTTTTAATATTATTATTTTTATAAATAAAATTTTATAAAATTTTGATTTAAAATAATTTAATTAATTAATATTATTAAATTTTATAATTTATATTATAAAAGTAACTGATTTAATAATTCATAATTATTTTACAAAGATTTAATAGAACTCTTTTATACTTACAATGTTTTCCCATTTTTTCTTAGTGGCTCTGTTTTGTTTCCTCACATGATTTTCACGAAAGTTAGGCTTCCTAAATTTTCACATACAAATACAATAGAGGCTGCAAGAATGAAAGATCTATTAAATTTAACCCTGAAAGTCCTAATTTTAATTTTCAAATTCCATAATTTGTCAACTCAAACCTCTGATGCTGCTGCTTGCGCAGTCGATGAGAAGCTTAAAAGATGTCTTGTTTCATTCAATAATTTTTGTCTCATCATTGAGTTTTTGCAGTTTCTAGCTTGGAGATCAAACCAACTCTAAACCATTAAAAGTTTGATATAAATTAGTTGATATTTTTATATATTTTAGAAAATTAATAGGTTTTGTTTTGCAAATTAGATATATATATATATATATATTTTAACATTTTAATAGAAACTAATGTATAGATACACTAAAAATATAAAAAAAAATAATTGATAAATTACATAAAATTTATATCATATCTTCACGTTATCTAGTTCACTTCAAACAACAGATAAGATAACATAATTATATGCCATGTCTTATCCTAATTTCTATTGAACATAGGATAAGATATAAATTTATCATGTTTTACCTTAATTTTTTGAAGGTTATTCAGTCTTCTAACTTATCAAATCCTATCCTAACCACCAAACTAACCTTTAAAGTTAAAGACTAACCACGAATATGTTGATATCTTCGAGATCTATATATACCTTTAGATTAGTTTTAAGTTCTTATGAAGAATGGCGAAATTCAAAAACGCCATTAAAAAATCTCAAGAGTTTTATTCTTGCTCCATTATATGAGAAATTGGGTTTGATTTGAATTGAGCTGAGATTTTGTAAGCTTTTGAAAAAGTGAAATGTACGATCTTCTAGAGAACAATATTTTAAAATCTATATATGCCTAGCTTCTTTAGTGAGCAGAATCTTTCCATCCCTACTATCTTGGTCCCTTGGTTTATGGTGGGTTTATTTTTAACTTTGTAATTCGTTTCTAGTTAAACCTTGAAGGCCACTAGCATGAGGGGGGCAGGACACAAAATATTTAATGTAACTTAAAGATGCTTGGAAAATGATAAAGATAGAAAAGCAAAGACGAATTCAAAAACTCAATAAGACTTTGAAATAAATTATTTAAATATCATATTTTTATTTAAGGTAATAATTTCGTTGCTGCCAACCAGGCAGCAAGTAGTCTTCCATAGGATTAATCCAAAGCATCAAGAAATTTACAGTCAACAATTACTAAAAAAACTCTTGTCATGGAGTATTCTATAGGACTACTGTTTTTTCTTGGCTGCCTCTATTGCCTTCGTGCCACAAACTGCTTCAACTGCCAACCTATTCTCGCCTTTACACCTTGTGCGTCCAAGCATATTCTGTTTAACTACAATTTCACAACTCTGGTGACCAAGGCAACGCTGTAAATAAACAAACCCAAGAAACAGAGTATAGTTAAGAGTCCTGATTTCCTTCTCTTTTTAAAACCAAAAGTGGTTACTTAAAGCATACGTATATTACCTTTTTGATGGCTGGGAAAGCATGAGGAGATTCACAATGAGCCTTGGCAAAAGATCCACATTCCCCCTTTGGTAGACCAAAGCTGACAAACTTAATCTCAGAGATGACATTCTCTCCTTGGCATGATAACTGCAATTTATGTCCTTCATAAGCATGCCCACATGCTGTTCCAACAGTGACTGTGCTGAACCGAACAGCATGGGGATCACCTCCGAGCTCCTCAAACAGAACTAATGTGTTATCATTATTATTATCATTAAGATAAGAGCGCGGAACATGATACCTGAAAACAGTAATCACCAGTAAAACATAAATCATAGATGAACATAGACATTATTCATGAACTGTCGACTTTAGTTGTTTCTTAATTACCATCTTTGGGAAGGCTGTCCACACTTTGAAAGACATTTACCAGAACTATATGGTCCACGGTAGTCACATGTTGCTGTGCATCCGTTTTCATCAGCAAGGTAACTCGGCCAATACCTACCAATGTTATAGCCATTCACCCAAGCTTGACCCTTCCCCAAACCCATCAAATCCACAACAACTGGGTCACTTCCTGAAGGAGTTTTGAAATTTGTCTGCATGAGAAAAACGAAGTAGAAAATTGGTTAGATTCCCAAGAGTAGTTTATGATAAGAGTAGCATGTTTCGAACTTTTTGTAGAAAAATATGGTAGACCCTAAATGTATACCTTATACCAAATAAATGGCCTATTTGCTCGAAGACCTTGTTTGTGCCATCCTTGGCTGTCCTTAGAGTTATACAGTTTCTTATGCTCACCGTGGATTCCAACTTTGTAGGTCCAGCTACTTTTAGAAAGATCACGGATAACCGTCCCATTTGCTGCAACTAATTGAACAGGGCCCAGAATACCGACGTTGACATCGTCAAAGAATGCGCCATAGTTCTATCCAAAAATTGTTTGAAAATTACATGTTAGCTTAAAGAATAAGGAACCAGTCTTTGTTTTAACACATTGAGGTGTGAATCTGTTACTTACTGCTAATCCAACAGTGGAACTAAGCAGCGTTATATCATTCATTCCTTCTTGCAATATGATCTCAGATTCATATGTGAACTCATACTTTCCATATTGAGCAACTCTGGAGCCTGAGTGAAGCAGATGAACTCATTAGAGAATTGAACGTTACAAATGAAACATGTGAATAAGAAAATTGAAAAAGGTTGTTCCCAGCAAATATGGGAGCAACCAACGTGACAAAAATGTCGGGTGTTTTAATCTTATATTTTAGTCTATAATATGATTTTTGTGGAAAAAGCAGGAAAGAGGAAAATTTGAAGCAAATACTAACCAAGATGCCGTCCATTGACAAATACAAGAAGCACATGCCCACTGGTGTGTACACTTAGCTTGACGCCTTGGGACAAAAGAGGATCGTTCTTTTTTACTTCAACACTAAAATCAATTTTGTCACGAATGTTAGTAGTTATAATTTATAAAAGAAAAATTATTGGAAAGAATTGAATAGGAAAACCATTACCTGGTGATGTAATATAAGTAATCAGTGGTGTCATTTGTAACAACTTTTTGCTCCAAAAGTTGTGGATCAATCATTTTAACAGTACCAACAACTTGGCCATTTTTAGTTTGCTTGTATGGCTCAGGCCTCCATTCCCATTCCAATAGACGTGGTCCATTTCCACTATCTTCTACGCTCTGCTTCTTTACCATTATAGATGTTTGAGCACTGACCTGATTATTTTGATCCAATTAAAATTTATTAGTAATGTTTATGAGATTAATGATGCCTAGGGTCTTAAGTAATCATCACCTTTGCTGTGTTAAAAGTTTCTGTATAACAATCTGGAAGCAGCGTAACAGACCAAGCAGGAATTTTGTACATCTTGTTCCCAAAGTTGATCGTAGCATCATTTGTAGAATTTGCATTTCCAAGGAAGCAAGCTGATTTTCCGTGATAACTGTACACTGTAGCCTAAAAATAAAAACAAATATAATTACTATATTAAATTATAAATTTAAAATTTTTACTTAGTAGCTTATTTTTAAAAATTTTAAAAAACCCAAAAAATTTTAATTAGTAAAATAAACTTACTTCACAATATCATCATATGTTAGAAAACAGAAAAAAAAAAATGACTGTACCATATATAAAATGAACCAGAAATAAATAAAAACTTACATCCACCATATTCCCATAATCAATATGGGTTGAAGTACCATAAGTCAAGATTTTCTCCATTGATTTAATATGGTAATGAAGGTCTTTAAGGTGCCCCCACTTGGGTTGATTCAAGTTACCTAACCCAAAATAATTAAATTACAAGATTAGAATAAACTATTAATCAATTTATACATAACAATTTATATATAATAATATTAATATAATTATAATATAAAAAATGAATAAAATAAAATATAATTAATATACATTAATATATATAAAAATATATATATATAATTAGTTAAAATTCTAATAATTACTTTAGAATTACATTATAATAATTTAATTACAATCTATGGGTGTTAAAAATATTTAAAATATTTAGTATGCATATTTTACCATATTCATCCAGAGGAGCATCATAATCATATGATGTGGTAATATACGGTCCTCCTGAAGTTCGTCCAAAATTGGTACCACCATGATACTATAAACACAAATGCACAATGTCAACATCAATTTGTTTAACATTTTATAATATATTAAAACTATAAATAATGTAAAAATAAGTTCTTAAACTTAATTACCATATAGTAGTTCTGAAGAGAACCACCATATTGGAAAAACCTTGCAACGGCAAAAGCAACATCCTCAGCAGTTCTATGCGGATGTTTTCCTCCCCAGTTCTTAAACCTAAATTTAAGCATATAAAATTTAAATATAAATAAAATAGATATTAAAAAACAGTACATAAATTTTTAAAATTAAACATCTAACCAGCCAGTCCAATTCTCAGTCCACATCTTGGGTGCATTTTTGTTTGATGGATAAAATTGATCACAGTACCAACCATTGCATGTGTTAATCTAATAATTCCAAAAAAAATATATTACTATTAATTACCCATTAGAATAAGGAAAAATAATGAAAAATTATTTTGATCTTACCACAATGGGTGCTGGAGGATTAGCCTGTTGACACATAACCCAGGGTATACCAATTTGGTAAGAATTGGCCAGCTGAGCGCACCATTGAATGTACTGCTTTCCAGCGTCACCATATGGTCCCATAACATTTCCATATTCATTTTCAATCTTTTGTTTACAAACAAAAAAAAAATATTGTAAGTATTAATATAAATAAGTTAGTGTAAAAGTGAAAAGAAATTAATTGTAGAAAAGATAAGTGACCAACCTGAGCAAAAATAATTGGCCCTCCTTGTGAGGCGAAGAGCTTCTCATCCCTCATCATGTCCACTATTAAACTTGTAAAGGTACTCATCTCATTCTGTGAAAAAAATTTTTAAATTAAAAATATAATAGATGACATATTATAGTTTAATTTTTTTTATAATTCAATTTATTAAAATAAAAGAATTAATATATGTTTACATGACTTACCATAAAAACAGTATTGTTGGTCCTTAACTCGATATTTGGAAGATTGTGCAACCACACTGGAAATCCTCTGATTAAAAAAACACACACATCACACGATAATCTGACAGAATAATTAAAAAAATAATATATAAAATTACAAAAAAAAATAGAGATTACCCATAATCCCATTCTGCACAAACGTATGGACCAATTCGAAGAAAAGCATAAAGACCTTCTTGTTGAATAGTTTTTATAAACCTTACGAGATCATAATTCCCAGAGAAATCGTACTGTAAATAAAATAATAGAATCAATCAAAAAGCTAGATATATAATATACTATTTAAAATTATGAGTCAAAGATCACAAAAGGAAACAAAAAAAAAAAAAAACCTGGCGTCGTTGAGGCTCATGGACGTTCCAGAAAACGTAAGTTTCAATTACATCAAGCCCACCTTCTTTAGCTTTCTTAATCAGCGAAGGCCACATCTATTATGAATAATAAAAATATTAATCAAATAATAAATGGAGCTTTAAACGAAAGTTAAATGCATCAATTGTAAAGTACTCACTTCTGGTGTACTACGAGGATAATGAATTGAACCAGATATGAACAATTTTTTTTCACCGTCAAGCATGATTGATCGTCCATCGTAGGTAACCTGGATGGCATTAGCTGTTAAACTAATCAAAGCCAAACAACATAACAAAACGAATGTGGGGAGGGAAGCCATTCTGCCGAATTGAGATCTTAGAAGGATGAAATTAATGTATATAAAAATGAGTGGCAACATGCCTATTTATAATAGTATTTAGGTTGGTGAGACTTTTAACAGTTTTAATTAAGATGATAATGGCTTCAAATTTAGATTAGGTGAGAGATATATGATGAGGATAGTTTTAGTAGTATCTATTATTAAGATTATCGAACTGATGTCGGTTATCATTATCTTATCCAAAAATCAAAGTATTTCACACAATTTCAATTTTTAAAATTTTTTATTCTACTTTTTTAATTATATATCTCAAAGTACTACTCTAATAAGATATCTAAATCTACGCTACCAAAATATTTAAACATAAAAGATTAGCGATGTATAGATTTAACAATTTATTAAGGTGAGGGTACTCTAAAGCCTGACTGCATTTAGAGTAATATAACTAAACCAAATGATAATACGATGCACATTGAAATAGCATGGATGAGGAGATTAATTAGAACTTGCTCTAACATTATCATTTCTCTATTTTGATTTTAATTTGGATGCATATGCAATTTTATCAAACTAGTTCATGTTTTGTACATTGTCATTGCACAAATAATAATAATATTGAAATAAAATCAACAACATATTTATTTAAAAAATTATATATTATTAATTATTATTAAATTATTGAAATGTTAAAATAAATGTAAATACTATAAAAATTTATCAGATTTTATTCAATTAAAAGATCAAAAATAAAAAAAATAAAAGCTTGCAATTATTCATAGTAATAAAATTTTTAAATCAACACGTAAGTTACCAGAATTTGGAAAAGAAAAATAATAATATGCAACCTGTTAAAACTATTAATCATAAAACTAATTAAGAAAATATTTTAGATCAAAAAACAAATAAATAATAACAAAAATATGAAAAAAATTATCTACTTACTTGTTAAACCCATCTACAAATTCTAAATAAATATTCTTGAAGCCAAATTCTTCAACTATTGTTTCCCTTTTTATTTTTTTTTATTTTAAACCATTTATCTTCAATTGTATTTAGTGCGTAAGTTTTATATGTATGTATACATATTTATTGATGAAAACAAGGGACTAAACGCCCAAAACAAAGAAAAACAAAGTACGGAGATATTATTTCGATAAGAATGTGTACAAGTTGGGAATAACTGACCATGGAGATATTATTTTTCATTTAATAGGTTGAAACTCCTTAAGATAAGACTTGATGTGCATATATGATATTTTTTTCACAGGTAATGTTATGATACTTTAAAATTATCAGAACTCTGATCCATAATATATTTTAAATTTACTTTTAAAATATTATAGCTATTTCTTTGTTTCACTTGTATAACTTAATTAGTATGAGTTGTAGCAAAGTTATACACACACACACACACACACACACATATATATATATATATATATTATAATATATTATTCAATGAGAGTAATATAATAAATTTATAGTATGTGTGTAAATTTTTTTTATGGGACAAAAAAACTTCCAATCATTTCCTAAATATCATTTTGGATTGACCAAAACTAATTCTCAGTTGCTACCAAATTGCTATCTAACAACCTGATGAATTCTTACAATTGATTTTGAAGGTTGATTGTGGATACCAAGCTGTAAATTAAACATTGATCAAGTGGTTTATACTTTCAATTTAATTAGGTACGCTTGAATTACTAACAAAAGTTTTCAAAGAAGAAAGTGACTGCTTTTAATTCTGTGTATGGTCAAGTTTATTTTCATTTTATATTATTAAGAAGTATCTCAAGGTGCAACATTTGTTATTATTTAGAAGTGAAATTAGATACCCTCTATAAATTTGGGAAGGGGAAAGATGCCAGTACATTTACGATGTGTAGGTAGAAAATTTCACTTTACCAGACATAATAACATAGTTTAGTTTTAGTGATAAATGGGATTATAATTAGATCCTCTTTCAATGTGACACTTGGTTTAGACTTTTTTTCATAGTTGCTATTAGGGGTTAAATTAAGTTCAACACAAGAATATAAGCATAAATCACCCCAAAAAAATGTAGGTATAAAATTTGACAAATAAATAAAATCTTTATATGAGAATTAATCCTTTTGGTAAAACTAGAAACTACAATACTTGTTATTGGGCAACATTTTTAAGGCCCATTTGGTTGCTAGGATAAAAATTGTTCGGTTAGAATAAAAGACTTGGATAAAAGTAGAAAACGGTAAAGGCCCACTCCTACTTTATGTTTGATAGTTACTTGATAAAAAGAAACCTTTCCCTGACTGTCCTCTTTGTATTACATCACACGATTCACACCTGAGCCAAAAGACTTGATAGTTACTTGATATGACATTGAATATTATTATGTTGTCCTATCGATAAGAAGAATGTGGCATGCGCAGGCAGCGCTCATAGGTGAAGCATTGTTGGGCACATGGGCAGTGCCTTGGCCTTTCATATGGGTAGACAAAGCGTGCTCTAATAGCTCCAAGTGAATCTTGTAAGGCAGGTAAGGCATGCCATGAAAAGTACTATAGGCGGCACATAATGTCTGCAGACAGCATGTCACATGGGCTCACTAGCAGTGCCGTAACACTCATCATGGTCTAATAGGATATGGCATGATAACTTTAAATGAACCTCTTATAAGAGAAGCAAAGCAAGCCATTGCAACCCTAAGTGAATCTCACAACTGGCATGCAAATAACACGTCACACGAGCACGTAGTGCCCTTAGGCAATGTGTTGAGTGGGCACATAGGCAGTGCCATGACACCCATCATGTGTAGGTGGGATATGCCATGACAGCTTCACTCCAACCTGTTGTGAGGTAAGCAAGGTATGCAATTACAGTTAATGGTGGCGCGCTTTGTACATAGGCAACAAGTCACATGTTCACACAACATGTTGCGTGGATGAGAGGGACCTATGGCTGGAGTTTAATAATTTTCACTATCCTATCATGTTGATATGTATCATAGCTCCCATAGGTTTAGTTATTTGGTTGTGGGTTAGATAAAAGCTAGTCAATTAGATAAGCTTATCATATTCCTTTGGCCCATCAAAGATTGAAGTAAAGTAAAATATGATAACTTATCCTTTTCAGTGCTCCCAAACCTTACCTCCAAACATGCCTTCAATATTCAATCACAACTAAAGAACATCCATGCATGATCCTAATTTGTTTCTCTCTCCATATAGTTTCTTGATTTCATGATGAAATCAAGCACAAAACTAGATCCTCATAATGGTCAATAAAAATATATGCTGAAATTTAAGTTAATTAAGAAAAATCAATAACTAATTAAGAAGTTATTGCCATTAGTAAAGGAAGAACAAGTAAAAGTCATTATATGATATTTAGAAACCTGACTTTGGGGTATCAAAATCACTATGATCTTTGTGTTATGATTTTGTACTTTTTTTTTTCACTTGTTAAGATTTAGTATGTGGGCCTTTTACAAAATTAAAAAAAGATAAATATAAAGTTATGATGATTCTTATACCTCAAAGTCAAAAGATTCTAATGGATATATATGTTTGGTCTGTAGGTGTTTAACCAACAAAAGAGAATTTTAGACAAAACCGTAATTATGTCATTTTTAAAAATAAACTACCTTATAACCACGTGGGTTTCTTTTCTCTCTTCTGAAATTTGAATCCAAACTCCTTATTTTTCATTGTGACAAAAAGGTGAAACGCTAAATCATAAATGCATGGTATGTCGAGATGGCTAACCCTCTAAGCTAGGGGTGGGCATTGGACCGGGTCAAACCGGTCCAACCCGCCCCAAACAGTAAAAAAAAAAATTTGGACCGGGTTAAAATGGGGTAAAATAAATATCATGTAATATTTTGACTTAAGATGGGGTAATTTGGGTGGGGCTGGATTTTGGTCCCCTCCCCATTGGGTTGCCGCGGGTACCCAATAAAATTTATATATATATATATTTCAATTCTTATGATATATATATATATATATATATTTTCTGAATTCTGATATTATAAAATATTGTCGTTTTGCAAAATGATGTCATTTTCTAACTTGCCTTAAAACTAGGGATGGACATTGATTCGGGTCAAACCATTTTAACTTGCTTCAAACTATAAAAAAGAAAATTTAGACTAAGTTAAGATGGGGTAAAATAAATATAATATAATATTTTAATTTAAGATGGGATAAATTGGATGAGACTAAATTTTTGCTCCCTCTTCATTGGATTGCTGTGGCAACCCAACAAAAATTACATATATATATATTTTTTCTATTACTACAAAATGACGTTATTTTGTAGCTTACCCTAAATCTTTCTCAAGTAGCTCTACGACTCCAATGCTACTTCTCGGTCCTCTCTTGTCCCTCAACTCCCTCTTTTGCGAGCGACGAGTTTCGTCCATTGTCTCATCGTCTCTGACAGTTGATGCTGACCACCCTACCTCGTTTGAGTCATCTCGGTCCCTCTCTTGTCTAGTCATCACATTTCGAGACTTTGAGCCCTTAATAGTTAACTGAACCTTGCTAACTCGTCCCCGCTTGCCTCATGTCTAGCCGTTCCTAAGCCTTCACTCTTCAGCCCATCCTAACCCAAATTAACACACCCAAATGAAACTGAGTTATTCCAGCCCAAAAATCTTAGTTTGAAGGATCATTTTGGCTGGGGTTGGACTAACTAAATGAGGGATTGGGTTCAAACAAATTGAAAAAATTTTGCCCCAACCCAAACTGCCTCACCTAATGCCCACCCCTACTTAAAACTTCTACAAGCACAAGCAGCTTAACTTCAGCAAACCAACACCACTCCTCCCTCCCTCGTCTCGAACCCTTGCTCCCTCGACTCCCTCTCTCACGAGCCACAAGTCTCATTCATTGTCTCATCATTTCCAATAGTCAACGCTAATCCCTTACCTCCTCCCACCTTGTCTTGACTCGCCTCTTCTCATTTTGGCTCATCTCTTGTCTAATCATCATACTTCGACACTTTGGGTCCTCAATAGTCGATCGAACCTCATCCCTGTTACACCGCTCGCCTCACATTCGTTTGTCTCCATCTTAACCCAAACTAACCCACCCAAGTGAAACCGACCCATTCCAACCCAAGAATGTTGGTTTGAAGAATTTTTTGGCTGGGGTTGGACTAACTTAATAAAAGATTGGGTTCAACTGGGTTGAGAGAATTTTGCCCCAACCCAAAACGCCCCACCCAATGCCCACCCCTACTCTAAGCTCAATGGGTGTGCAAGTGTCCTTCATGCTTGTCATCTCTCATTTCATTATATGAAATACATGCCCCATACAAATCTAAACTCTTATAGCTTTCAAACAATTCCTACAATGATTAATCTATGGATTAAGATGGTTAGAACATAATTCAATAAAGGAGGTTTCTTTTCATACAAGTATTCTCATTAATTTTGTCCTTATGATCTATATATTGTGAATAATATTATCAGTCTCAACATCTTTCATACATAAATGCTCTTGGTCCACTAAATACGCTATACAGTACCATGAAAACCTCTTTCCTGATCTATTAGTTTACACCAATATCTCAAACCAACTCGGCACAATAGTATTTCAACTGAATTAATTATATGTATATCATTTTCTTTTCTTTTCAATATATACGACTACAGAACATCATAATTTTAATGGTTGTTCATGCTTTAAATATGAAGCAATAGAAAAAAAAAATGTGAGTTCATGAGAGAATAATGCATAACTTGTGATATAAGTAAAGCTATATTTAATTTGGTCCTTCGAATGTATCGTTATTGTAAATTTTATTCCTCAATAAATAAATGATCTCAATTTCGTCTCTCAAAAATTTAATTTACTCCTCCATTTATTTGATAGTAAATATTGTTACATGTATATTAATAGCAAAAGTAACTCCCATTACTATTACTAATTAACATAAAAGTTTCTTAGACACTAAATGATTGAATGATATAATGTATATATTTCTTAGGTCCATTAACAACTATGGTGGTGCATATAATATTATAAAATTTTATATAACAATAGCATTAGAACTTATGTTCTCCAACAATGTTCTAATATTATGAAAAATAGTGAAGTGTTATATTTAAAATCAGAAATTAGTAGCTTTTAGCACATTTTAATGTCAAATTAATAAATGCAGAGAGATATCATTCAATTAAATTGAATTTTTGAAAGATCAAATTAAAAATTATTTTGTCAAAAACTAAAATATTAAAATAAAAAAATCAGTAGCATCAAAATATGATTTTGTCTCCTATGACGTCCAATATCATAAAAAGTTTATAACTTCAATAAAATACGTATAATGAGTATATCAAAGTAGATATTGGACTCAGATATTTCAAAGATACATAAACATGTAACGTAACCAAATACTGATGGAGTGAAATTAAGAACAAGATGAACGTCACAATTTTTTTTCCAAAAAATTACAGCTTCTATTTTACGGAAAAAGTATTCTCATAGAACAATTATATAAAAATCTTACATAATTTTGTATGAGCCTTCAGATTTGTTGAATTTTATAATTTAGTTTATAAAATTCAATAAATTTTAATAATATAAATTTTATATTATAAAAATTAAATAAAAATAAATTATTAATAAAAATTAAGTCAAAAGATTCTGATCCATATATATGTTTGGTCTGCGGATGTTTCACCAATAAAACAGGATCTGAGAAAAAAGTACGACTATGTCATTTCTATAAATAAACTACCTTATAACCACATCACTTTTGATTTCTTTTCTATCTTCTGAAACTTGATTCTGAGCTCCTTATTCTTCACATTGTGACAAAAAGGTGAAACGCTACACCATGGATGCAACTCATCGCATGGTGTGTGGAGATGGTTTAGTGAACCCTCTAAGCTCAATGGGTGTGCAAGTGTCCTGCATGCTTGTCATCTCTCACTTCTTCAATATTGTGCTTAGAACTCTGGGTCAACCTGGGCCTATTGCCCAAATCTTGGTAATTTTCCTTTTTCTTAGATCTTAATTTTTCTTTTAAATTTTTGGGGTATATTGTACAAATATGTAATAGATAATATCTCCGCTCAAATTAACTTTGAAGAGAATTGATTTTTGATAACATTACTTAAAAAGCATGTATATAATACAAGCAGATACATTTGATTGAATGAATAATAGGGATATTATACAAAATATTATGGAATTCATACTCACTTTTTCCTTTTAGGAATTGATTTTGAAGTAACACACAACCCCGATCTTGGGATATATTACGTTTTCATTCCATTGTAATTTCAAGCCTTAGAAGTAAGATCGATCCATGCTCTTGGATTACACAATGTTGTCATTGGATCTTTTTGATAGCAAACAAAATCATAAATGATACAGAGCATCAAAGTGTTTTTAAAAATATATTTAGGTGCATGAGTTTTCATTATTTATATTCCTTAGCGTATAAAAGTTTCAAATTTTGCTCCCTAACACATCCTTGTGCTGTTGGTATGTTCTTCAATAGGCTGGGTTGCTACTAGGCCCTTCAGCACTATTACAAAGTCCGGAAGTGCAAAAGATATTCTTTCTTTATGCATCCACAAATTACTACGAAGTTGTGAGTTTCTTCTGTCGAATTTTTTTCATGTTCTTGTTCGGATTACAGACAGATATTCACTATATCATGCGCAACTTACGTGTTGCCAGCTTAGTAGCTTCTGGTGGTGCAGTCATGGGTGGCATTTTTGGTCTATCTGTCTCCTTTTATTTGTATCAGCAGATTGGGGATGGTACAGAAAAGAAGAACTTCTTCGTTACCATCATGCTAGTCATAGCATACACAAGCTCTCCTACCGTGATTCGTTTAGTGGCAGAATTAAGGTTTGCTGCATCCAATGTTGGGCGAATCGCGGTATCTTCCGCGCTAATTACAGAAATGATTTGCTTGCTACTTCATAATTTGGTGCTTAATGGGTATACAGGAAACCTTCCTAAGGGATTTGCTTGCTTGTTCATTACTGTAGTGGTTATTCTATTTAACAGGTTTTATGCCATTAAATGGTTAAACAAGAGGCATCGAAACGAAAAGTATCTGAGGGCTCCTCAGGTGCTATTCATCCTATTGCTTCTTGTAGCTAGCTCGGTGACCGTCGAAATTTTGGGATTTAACAGTATCATAAGTTGTTTTCTCATAGGTTTGCTGTTCCCCAAGGAAGGCAAAACAGCTAGAACATTGATCCATAAACTGGGCTATTCCATTTATAACTTCATACTTCCTGTGTACTTTGGGTACGTAGGGTTTCAGTGCAACCTAAGTGTGCTCAAGGCCAGTTGGAATGAAATACTTTGTGTAGTCATATTGATCTTGTTGAGCATTGGTGGCAAGCTCACTGGTGTTCTTATTGTCTGTCGCTACCTCAAAATTCCTACGAGTGAGGGCATATTTATTGGCTTCATAATGAACACTAGAGGGTATGCTGATCTTCTATTTATTGGTGCAGCTGCCAAGCCATTTATTGTAAGTTTCTTTCTTGACTTATAGAGAATCAAAGAGGATTTCCTTTAAGGTGACAAATACCCACTGTAAATGGTAATTAATTTTGTTTTAATTCATTGTCTCTTCTCTTCTATTTATGTGCAGAATTTCAGTCCAAAAGGTTATGATGTTTTGTCAGCCTCAATAGTTCTTAACACCATATTAACAGGAATAATTGTTGCCTTTCTAACGAGGGGAGAAGAGAGATTGTTAGCAAACCACCATACGGCACTTGAGGTACAAGGCTTGGAGGATGAGCTCCGAATATTGGCTTGTGTTTATGATCCTCGTCAGATATCTATCCTTCTTGCAATAGTTTTGGCACTAGATGGCTCCGGCACCTCAACAACCATCTCCTACCTGATGCACCTAATTGAGCTTGTTAAGAAGAGTAAGTCTAACTTGCTATACCACCAAAAAGAAAACGCCGACCTAAGCGATGACGATGACTATGGCGGCAGCGATGAAGTGGAAATTAACGAGGCTGTGGATGCCTTCACTTCTGAGACAAAGATTTTGATCCGCCAAAGAAAGGCAGTATCTTCTTTCCACACTTTGTATGAAGATGTCTGCAACGACGCAGAGGATCAGCAGGTAGCTGTCGTTCTCCTCCCCTTCCACAAGCACCAACGCATTGATGGGAAAATGGAAAGTGGAAAAGAAGGCATAAGGACCACAAACCAGAAGGTCCTTAGGCATGCTCCTTGTACCGTTGGTGTTATTGTGGAGAGAGGACTTTCTACGGTGCCTGGTTTCTCACAGCTGATTGCCCCAGTAGGATCCATACAAAATGTTGCAACACTGTTTTTTGGAGGCCCTGATGATCGCGAGGCTATTGCTTGGAGCATACGGATTGCAAAACATCCTCGAATTAATTTGAGTGTCATCCGATTTCTGCTAGCTCCTTCAGCTGAAAAGGATCAAACTGAAAGTGAAGTACTGACTGAAGAGAAAGAGATTTTGATGTCTTTGTCAGGGGATGAGACTGTGCATGAGATGGACAACGCCTTTATGGTTGACTTCTACAATAGGTATGTTACTTCAGGTCAAATTGGATACGTGGAAAAGTATGTAAATAATGGAGCACAAACCGTGGCAGCTTTGAAAGACATAGGAGACATGTACTCTTTGTTTATAGTAGGAAAGGGTAGTAGAGGACATTGTTCATTGACAATTGGTATGAGTGATTGGGAGGAGAGTCCAGAACTTGGAACAGTTGGCGATGTTTTAGCTACTTCAGATTTCAACATTCATGGCTCAGTTTTGGTCATTCAACAGTATAGGCACGCAGATAGAGGCCTCGTGTAGAATTAGTTATCAAAGTATTAGGGTAGGCTTTCATGTGTACTTAGCTTTTTGAACATGCTATACATATTAGAATTCAAACTCTACTTTCCTACACTATTCTCATTCTTTTTTTAAAAAATTATTAACCAGTTACTTTTCATTAAAATGTTATTTTGGGTTTGATTAAAATCATAATATGAGCAATTTGGGATGTTTATGATACAATCCAGCTAGCCTCTTAAAATATAGAGTTCCCACAATTATAAGTGGTAAAGATTACTGAGCTATCGTTTCTTCAAGTGCTCCATCACTGTAAAAAGCACATTAGCCCCCTCTCTTTAAATGTCCTTCAAATTACATATACATAAATATAAAGGCATTTTTCTTTTCAGTTTTCTTTGTAATTTCTCATATTTTGTTTACTTGGTATGGTAGTTTGCGGGCTCCTAGGAATCCATATCATGAACACTGTATAAATATATACATAAAAATCTAAAAATTATATTATAAGTTTAGCCTGCAATTTTAATCACATTATCCAAACGGAGCATTAGGAATGTCAATAGCTATTTGGACTTTGATTATTCATTATCTACTCTCACATCAGTTAACACTTAAATCATCATTCTTCATGTAATTTCAATTTTAATTTATGAATTAATTGGCACACTTATGACACTTGACGCTATAGGAAAGATGTTTATAGTTATTTTTCTTTGTTGCTTATATTTAAATACTTTGTTGGCTTAGAACTTTATGAATGAGACCTACTTATAAATACTAATTTTAAATCACAGTCCTTATCCCTTCTGAGCTGGTGTGAAAAGTGACCTCAAGACAGTTGTACGGACAAATTTTTTTTTAAAAAAAAGAATAAATTATTGATGTAATTGCATTTGAGTTCAAGTAGTCCCACTTGAATTTATTATGTACGCTTCAATACCATGAAGTTTGAATAATTATAAAAATTCTTAATAGTAGTACAAATTATCATCCGATGATTCCCTCACGTACTAAATAATAAAAAAATTAATTAGATTTATATACTTACAGAAAATAACTTTTGCGTAATTTATATTATTTCTTTTATTGTCATTTTTTATTTTATATAAATTTTATTTTATTGAATTTAAATTATTAAATCTATTTAATTTTATAAATTAAATTATAAAATTAAATTAATTTAAAAATTTATGCTTAATAGTATGAATATTAAATAAAAATTAAGTTGCGAAAATAACTTTTCTGAATTTATATAAAAGAAAAGCAAAAGCAAGGTGTTATTGTATGAAAATTGGCGTTTAAAGTTGTTAGAAACGCAGGGAGGTGGTCCAACCATATCCAGAGGGCATGAAAATGGCCGTAGAGATGGCGACAGACGAAATATCACCTCAAAGCAAAAGCCTTCAATGGTTGGTTGAAGGTTTGACAAAATTGCACATTATGTCCATTCAATCCAGTATTCCTTGAAAACGTGCATGACCGATAGCGTCACCACATGCCCCAGAATATATAGGCAACAAAGCTTGGGTAATTAAATTCAAGACTTGTTGTCAAAAAAGGAGCAAGCACAAGTGGCTTAGGAAGAATGGCAGAAAGGCGACACATGCCACTTTATTTAAAACCACCCAATCTCCTCAAAGGAGAACCACCCAATTTAATCTACAAGCCATTATCCCCTTCATTTTTCTGTTTCCACGTGAATCTTGCGAATAATGCTTATGAAGGCAATGAATTTAAGCAAGTCATGTCTGCCACTCCATACCAACTGCTCTCCGGGTCCACCTTCTATTAACACATCTCTTAATTTCAGTTTCAATATTTCAATATTTTCAAAAGTTGAAACTTACAAAAACATTACATAAAAAAATTTAAATAATTAAATTCACTTAAATCTTAATATTAATGTTCTTGTTTAGAGTTAGTGCGACTTGAATTGAAAAATAGTTATATAATATTTGATAAGATCTAATAAAAATAAAATGTCTAAAGGAAACGAGTTATTTAATACCAAACAAACTGAAAATGAAAGCCATTTTTAATCGTTCTAATTTTTAAAAAGTAGACTATATTATAAATCTCATGTTAATTTCACAACTAATTATAAAGTAATTCTTAAATTTAAGAAACTCTCTCACTTACTAACTGGAACTCTCCTGTTATACTTGTATCATACCAATAACACGAAAACAAGTAGCAGAGTTTCACTTGTGACGAAGTTACTTTTAGCACCCAAACTTAAGTTGCCAGAACAATTTAGCCTTTAGAATGGACCTACAGAATTACTTTTTAAGGGTACCCAAACAAATTAACAAACACACTACATATAGGCTTTATAGAAAGTTGCTTCCCAACTGGAATATTGGGGAAAGACCAGAAAAAATAATAGTTTAATTGCTGTCCTTCTGCTGTTCACTTTCTTTCTTCCACTTGCTATCTGAGCTAGAAAAGATAGAATCAGAAAACAGTCAAAGACTAAATCCTAGTGAATAATTAATACGTATAAACATCTACAATGGGTATTTATTCCCACAAACAAATTGTCAAATGGTTACATAGTGGACTATATGTTATACAAAAATAAGCTGAAATCCGGCCACCTTTCAAATAATAAGGTAAAGCCCTACACCACAAAATTAAGGTATAATTATCCCTACGTCAACTGAACTCTATGTATTGAACGTAGTCTGATACTTGATGTGAGCACTACAAGTCTTCATCAAGGAAGAACAAAAGCATCTGCTTACATCATTTTAAGTTACAACAAATATTCTATCTATGCAACCGTTTCCTTTTAATGGCTGGAAGTACTATCCCTGCTTGGCCGTTAGAGGAGTAGCACCATTGTATTCTGCAGTGGCAGAGTCCTCAGACTTCTTGTTGAAATTATATGGTGCTGCATTCATCACCCTGCATGGACAGAAAATGATTCACATTAAAAATTTAGTCAAGTCTTCGTAAAACTAATGACCTCATTACCATAACTGGTCTTTCAAACGAAATAAACTTGTCAGGTGAAGATGTAGAAATCTTTAACACAAAGCAAAAGAGGGGAGAGATGCAAGCAAGAAACCTCAACCGCAGACCCTCCAACAAATTTTAAACTATATGCAGATTAATATAAACTCAAAACTTGTTTGGGAAGTATGCCTTTGCAGAGGCAAACATGTAGTACAGACAACTAAAGCAGGAAGTGAACTGTACAATTATTAAATCCATCTAGTGTAGCCAGTCAATCAGTTTAACATGTTTAACAATGTACAGATTAGAAAAGTACTAACATCATCCTTTTGATGATAAGTGAGAATTGTGTATGACAACTAACCTTTCCTTGCGCTTCTCCAAAAATCGGGCCAAGGATGCTTTGCGAGCCTGTGGGACAGCTGCATAGAAAGGATTTTACTTGTAAAGTTATTAAAGTAGGAACACTTGCAATGATCAAACACATAAAATAAACTCCAGATTGGAGATGGACAAATCCCATGCTAATATGAAAGTTCTAGACATATATGCTCAATATATAACAATGCCAACTATAAACAGAATATTCACATGCAACAGCTGGTAAACATTATCAAACAGTGGCTGCATAAGGATTGGGAAGTCAAGATACAGTACATAAATAGAGAATCCAATATGGCTACTGATTGGATTGCCAAGTCTCCCATAAATACAGAAGAGTTCAAGGACAAGCATGATTCTATTCCCACAAAGCTATTTCAGATTTTGAAGAAAGATAGTGAGGGAATGTATTGATTATTGTTGTTTTTTTTTTTTTTTCACTGTTTTCAGTAGCACCAAATATATATATATATATATATATATATATATAACAATGCCATACCTGATGGCAACATAGTGTTCGCATTAACTACTTTTGGAGGCTCCGCTTTGCTGACAGGAGTGGTGGGAACTCCAGTTGCTTTAGCTGCCAGAAACTCATCAGTGCTAGTTGAGCCACTACCTGACTGTGCACCAGTATGTGAAGAAACAGATAAAGGACTAGAAAGGCCAGATCCAGGTGACGTATTTAAGGGTTGATTCATAGGCAGGCCATCACCTGCTGCCAACTTTGAGCTGGGTGCCTGAAGGTTTGGCTGTGCCATGTTAGAAGCTGCAGATAGCCCATTGCCAGCCAAGAACATGATAGCTTGTGCCTGGGAAAAGATGACTGAATTTGAGCTTAAGTGTTTAACCATGATTAAGATCTAAGCAATAAGAAATACAAAATGTGTGTTTCCTCAATTTTCTAAAGTTTATTAGTGTTTAAGGGAATGCAGCGAGACGTAACAGATGGAAAGAGATACCTTCTCAGGGGAGATGTCATCAAAGACATTCACAGTACCCGCATAGAAGATTGTAAGTTGAGCAGAAGATGCAGATGGCTTCATACTGTTACTTCAGAATAAAATATATTAGGAGATATTAAATAGAAAAAGGTTGTGAACACAAATCATTTCACTATGTGTTTATGCAATTAATTAATAATTACCTTGGTTCAGTCATTCCAGCAATGGAACCAATGGTGGGAGGAACTGAATGAGGTGCAGTAACAGGTGCTCCCCCAAGTAGCTGTTGCTTCACAATAGCACCAGCCATATTCTGACCAGCAGTTGAAAAATGATTCTCCAATAATGGGTTCCCCATGGAAACTGAAACAGCTTGATTGGAAACTGAAAACATGTTTGCATCATGAGGTCGATGTACAGAATGCCCGTGATGTTGTACAGGATATGGAACCAGGGAAAATTGAAAGCCACCTTGCCCATTATGATTGAAGGATTTCTAAATAGTAAGAACAAATAATCAATGGAGGGGAGGGAAGAAAGACACCAGCAGATATGTATTGGAAGTAAGATTTTGTGAATGAAGCCAAATTATTGAATAGATGTTGGAACAACAAATGTAAGTTATTGCAAAACAACATAATGCTAAGTTCAGATCAAAAAATGGGGTTCATATATCAGAAAGAATGTTACAAATTGTCAGAGAAAAGGTGTATTCCTGGGCCAATACCTAAAAGTTTAAACTTTTGCGATAGTTGACCTTGACATGATTTCAAAGCCTCTTCAATCAAGAGGTTCTAAAATCTTGATCATAAGAAACCTCTTTGATACAAAAATTGTCTTCTTAAACCAGAGTTGACTCAACTAAAATTCCAATTACAACACAGTAGAGTTGTCCGATTTATTAAAAGAGCAGAACATCATTGGAATTATTTCACTTTCTTCAATCTAGAGCCAACTACCCTGAATGTTGTACAGCTTTACAAATTTTTTAACATAACAGAGACAGAAAAAGCTTAGTAACAAACCTGGGCTTCACCTGCAGAGCCTTTCTGACCAGCATCAATTGCATCTGCACTAGAGACAGCCATAAACCCAGCAGATGTGAGGGGATCAGCCACCATCTTTTTAGTCTTATCATCTTGAGCAAACTTAAAGGACATCAAATGAGGAAGAGCAGACACTTTGTTCGAGAATGGCCATTGCACAGCTGAACCGTTTGTAAATCCTACATATTTCCACAAGGTGACCAAAAACATAAGCTAGAAGAACTTCATACCTACGTTAATTGCTCAATAAACTTTATGGACAAAAGTAAGTTGAAGGAAAAGGGAAGGAGGATATTATGAAGTTTCACAACTCGGCATCTAACTCTATATCTGTTTGTGTGGTGAGTGTATTGAGAAACATTCAAGTGGAAAACACCCAAATCAACAAAATTGGTCACAACCAGACAATGAACTTTTTACCCTGTGCTAATTTAACAGACACTACAATAGATATCTAAACAAGAGCCACAAGTTGCATGGTAAATATGTTTCAACTAGTGAAACCTAAACCACATGAGCCCACAATAATTGCTACAGCTGCTGCGTTAAAAGAAGAGGCGAAGAAAAATAGAATATATCCAGGAAAATCATGCAAACCAAGCAAATCTGTTGACTCACATATTCAATTTTTTTCTTCAACTCATCCTGCTATGCAATCTAAACAGTTGTAATTGGTGGAAAATCAAATGCTTAATTCATAACTTTTAGCTCAAAACACTCAGAATCTTCAATAGCATACAAAAAGAAAACTAAAAAAAGATTTCAACGAAGTGAAAACATGCCTGACTCTTTGCCTCCATCATTGCTAATCTCCTCCTTCACCACAGCCAGTGATTCTTTTAAGCTTAAACCCATGAAATCTCTCTCCATTTCAGAGCAGAAACTCTCACAAAAATCAGAATCCAATTGAAACCCAACTCCAATCCTCACCCAAAATCCTCTTCCTTCACCAACAAAAAAGGAAGCAACACTTTTTCCTTCCTCACATTAAGCTGAGAGATGGAGACAGATAAACAAAGAAGACCAAATAAAAAAGGCTTGCAAGTTGCAACTACAGAAAAATGGCCGAGAGAGAGCCCAATCGGGTAAATTTCAAAAGAAGTTTCATGAGATCTTGACCGTTAACTTTTTCTAAAAGGGAAAAGCTGAACTATCAAAAGTAGTTGAGTTACCGGAAAACCGGAAAGGTGACGGGCTGGTCCGGTAAAGAACCACGTGCGCCAATCTTTGATTAACACCCTACCGGCTACCGCATTGGCTCCCTCTCCTCGGTGATGACGCTGTGCACTGCCATCTGGTAAATTCCAAGCGCGTGTGTAGACACGCGACGACTTTGGCTCGTGACATTATAAAGGACCAATTGAAAATTTCTTAAATAATAATAAATACAACTATTTTTTTTTGTATAGCGAAAAAACACAACCATGTTTTTTGGAACATAGAAATGCAACTATTTTATTGCTTCTAAGTTGAAGCTTTAGTTTTTAGTTACTAAAAAGAAAAAGTTGAAGTTTTGTATTATCCAACAATTCAGTCCGTACATTTTCTGCATAGATCTAATATAGACGCATACTAATTAAATCACCCAACTTTATCAAAACACTCTTTTTTTTTTTTTGTGGGTAAGTTAGGGTTAATTTTTTTAAGGTATTAAAAATATTAAAATAAATAAACTTTTTCAGACCATTTAATTAAAGTGTCCTTTATCGCTTAAATCAATTTATGTTAATTACCACAACAAATTTTATTACTTAGCAATTTCATTCAAGGAATTTTTATAAAAAAAACAAAAGTATGCTCAATTTAAAAGTAATACTGATGTAGGACACTGGATAAATCTCAGTATTTACTCAAATCATCAAAAGTTCAATAATCAATTTAATCATCAACGGATTATTCAAGACTCGTAGCATTATCTTACATTGTCCATTAAATGTGCTAACATTATTGAAATTGAATCATAATTAAATAACAATTATAAACTAATAAGATAACTAACTTAAATCTTAGTTCAAAGATAAAATAACTTAGAGCTCAAATAAATACATAAATGAAAACTTCTTAAATTATAAGAAATTTTAAATCTTCTATTATAAAATAGTTAAATATTACATAAAATATTATAATTTTTATCATCTCACTCTACATTATTTTCTCTTACTAAAAAATGTCATGCCTACATTTAAAACCACGAAATAGTATAGAGAAATAATGGACATCAATATTGACAAAAATAACTTGTGGTGATGAAGCAAGGAAACGAAAGAAATGACTATTACATCACTTTTAAATTGTTAACCTCTTTATAAATCGAAAACTCAATAACAAAGTCAACCTAAAATTTTAAACTCTTTGGATCAATAACATATGTATTATGGATCCCTTTAGTTGGAAGATTAATAATTTCAGTATTATTGAGCTAAATTGAAGAATTTGTATCTTCATTCTTTCAACTCAAATTTTGACTCTTCAAACCAATGCCACCATTTAATTTAGAGAGAGGATCTACTGTACATACTATGTCAACTTCCTCAGATATCACTTTGATCCATTCATCAAACAAACAGAATTTACAGTCCATTAGATCTGCGGTTAGAATATCTCTCATCTCTAGATAAAATTTATCAACAAATTCATGCCATTCAATCCTCTAACTTACTTTCCTCTTCACATACTCAACGTTCTTGTTTAAGTTTTCTTTTTCGATCATCAAGGTGTTATGGATATATAATTGAAAAGATATTATATATACATATTTTCATATATTATATATACATGTATAAATATAAATTAAAATAAAAAAATAAAATTTTATATATTTAAAAATATATACATTTATATTATTTTTTACTTTCCAAACAAAAGGTTCAATGGGGCCAAGTAAATATTTACGTGTTTAGGTTCATGCAAACAATACAACTAAACATAAAGATAAAAGAGTCAAAACTTTGACTTTGCTGTTTTGTCTTTGATTTTGCTATTTTGTCTCTAATTATAAGAGAAAACATGAGTTTAAGCATGTGAATCACTGCTTAGTGGGACTGTAAGTTGTGGTTGGGAAAAGAAGGTCAGGTTTAAAGGTCAAGACGCTTGAAAAGCTCAGAAAAGAGGCAGGAATTATCAAAAATGATAAATGTATACGTATATATCTTACATGATCGTACAATATATTTATTTCTCTCTCGTTTTATGTAATATAAGAAAATATACTTTTATTGTATAAAAAAAAAAAAAAAGGAAGCCCGCTTATCACCACTCCCGTGTAATAGTGCTAATCCTAATGGTCAATGGCTTAAATGACTCGGCTGCGACTCAGCTAGACTAATTGCCGGGTCAACATGCCTGGCATGTAGGCTTCACGCACTGTCACTCAAACGGCGCGTGGCCGGCTCTCCGGTGACTATCCCTCTGGTCCGGTTATATCTGCGTCGTCCAATTCTGGTGGTGGTATCCATTTTGTGAAACGGTGTTCGGAAAGTCAATTTCTCACGATAGCCTAAGGCAATGAAATTTTGATATCGAATTGATGCAAGACAGGAAAATAAAAAAAATTCTTAAATTGAATAAACCCCGTTGTATAAACTCAAATTATCAAAAGAACTATTCAAGACTTATAGTAATGTCTTAGCTAATTTAAGCATTTTCATAAAATTACAAAAAATTTTAATAGTATTGAAGAATTTATTTTTCTGATAAAAATAATTTTTTTATAAACTTCTCATAAAAAATTTTTATAAATAAATTTGTTATTTTTATATAAAATTTATTCCTCAATCATACTAAAATTTCTTATATTTAAATTGAATTACAACAAAATAACAATTCTAAAGCGGTAAGGTAACTATCTTAAACCTTATCCAAGAATAGAGTAATTCAGGGCCTAAGTAAATAAATAAATCATAACCTATATATTAAATCTTTAAGAAAATTAAAGATAAACCTCAATAAATATAAATTCTTAATAAAAATTTTAGATTATAAACTATAAATCTCCAATTATAAAAGCAGTTAAATATTAGATAAAATATGACAATTTTTAAAATCTTAAAATCTGCATAAACTACATAACATACAAACTTATATACCTCTAAAAAGAAGCATATCACTATCATTTTTTTTTTTTATAGAAGGATATATCAAGTTCATGATAATTAATTACAATTATCCTTTTACAAAATTTTATACTATTTTTTAAAAATTAATATTCAAGGGAATACAAAACTTGGTATATTAATTTAGAACTTCACAACTTCCATACCCTTTTACCTATACCATTCTTGTACTTTTAAGTAAGCCGGATATAAGAATAATGTAAATGAAAAAATATCAAAATATTTTTATTGATTAATTTACGACATGCAAAATACCAATTTTTTAATAGTAATCCTACATATTTCAAAACTTAATTTCTCCTTCACCACATTGGCCCGTCATTCCTGATCTACTTCACCACAGCTGATGATTCTTTTGAGCTTCAACCCATGAAATCTCCCTCCATTTCAGAGCAGAATCTCTCACAAAAACCAGAACCCAATTGAAACCCACCTCCAATCCTTACACAAAAGAATAATTTTTATCCTATAAAATTTTAGACACTTAATATATATTTACAACTAAAGTTCATAATTATTGATTAACCATGTAAAACTTAAATTATCAAATGTTAGATAACCAACCAATAATTATAGGTCTAAATTATAGAATTGCGTTATACCCACGTAGATACATTTACAATTACATCTTTATGAGAGAGGAGAAAAAATTAAATAAATAAAAGATAAAAATAAAATAATATTTTATTTTTAAAATTAAAATTTCATATAAAACGTGATTCAATTGTAGATGCTCTAACATGGGTATATCATTTTTGAAATTATAAGTATTATGATAGCACCACCCTACCCAAAATCCTCTTCCTTTACCTACAAAAAGAAAGCAGCCCTTTTCCCTTCCTCACGTCAACCTGAGAGATGAAGACAGATAAACGAAAAAGACCAAATGAAAGGCTTGCCACCACAGAAAAAGGCCCAGACAAAGAGTCCAATGGGGTAAATTTCACAAGGAGTTTCATGAGATCTTGACCGGAAAGGGTGAATCATCCAAGGTCGTTGAGTTACCGGAAAAGTGACGGGTTGGTCCGGTAAAGAACCACGTGCGCGACTCTTCGATTCACAACTGACCACATCGGCTCCAACCTGTCGGTGATGACGCAGCACGATTTCTTTGTCGTCAAGGAAACAAAATTTTAGAGAAAAAAATAACAAAAATAAAAATTTTATTTATTATATTTTAAAAAAAATCATCAAAATTAAAATTAAAAGTACTGTCTGCCATCTGATCTGGGAAATTCATGCACGTGTGTACCATACGTGACGACGTTTTTTTTGGTACACCCGTGACATTATAAAGGACTAATTGAAAATTTCTTAAATAATAAATGTAATTATTTTTATTTCTTCAGGATGAAGTTTTAGTTATTGGCTTCAGAAAAAGTTATTTTTGACTTAATTTTGAAAATATAATACTCATTTAAATGATGAGTTATTGTAATTATTAAGTATTATAATTTAATTTATATAATTTAATAAATTTTATAATATATCATATTATAAATGTAATTATTAAATATAACAAAGTGATCATTGTATAATATATCATTTTATAATATGTCATATTATTAAGTATAATAATTTAAGTTCTACAATTTATAATGTATCATATTATAAACTTTATAATAAATATAATTATTAAGTATTATAATTTAAATTTTTAAAATAATTAAATCTTAATATGATATCAGAATTTATATAATCAAATAATTAAAAGTTCAATAATTTAAATTTTTAAGATAATTAATTCTTAATACATTTAAATATTTATTTGATTTGATTTAGATCATTATTAAAAGCTTATTGATCATAAATTTTATAATATTTATAGAAGAGGCATTTTATCTTATTTGTTCAATCATAGATAGTGGATTGGTTATGCTATTTTTATAATTTAAATTTTATTAAATATTTATTTAAAAATTTAAATTATTAAATTTATTAAATTATCAATTTTATAAACTAAATAATAAAACTCAAATATTAAATGGCCCTGGAACGTTGTGTTATGTGGAATCCTTTTCATAATGGATTATGAAGATAATATATGGGCGTCCCACCCACCAAAGTTCACCTAAGAAAATTGGTATCAACAGAAACAAAAGGGAATTCCAAAACCATATAAAAGGTACCGTTAATTAAATAAATTAACCAATGTTTAACCTACTCAGCTATCTTCCAATATCTAAGTTCCAATCATTTTCAGCATTTAAATTCATCTGTCTTTGTTGTTTGTTTTATGTAGTATTGGACCACAAAATGCCAGCTATCCTCCAATAAATTATTAATGTTTCTTTTGATAGATGGCTGAAGAAATCATTCTCACAAAAAATAATATTATGTGTTGTCAAATAAAAATGAAAATTATAATATTATCTGTCTGCTAACTCAATAATTTTGTCTTCCATACTGCCTTCACATGGCAAACTCCACCCACAGAAAATGTGCCAATATACAAGTAAGATACTGGTTTAAGTAACTTAAAGGGTTTGCATGTATTATTAATTATTATTTAATATTTGATAAGAAACTTACTTTATAAAAGACAAAATAAAATTAAAATATAACATGTTGTATATAATTCAGGCGTGTCAAATCAAAAGATAATATAATATTATTGATGATGGCTTTGAATAAACCTTATGATAATGAATTTTATTATTTTTATATTTTTATATTTATTTAATTATTACGATTTAAAATATTATTAAATTTATTAAATTTTATATAATAAATCCTAAATTTTAACATATCGGTTTACATTATTAAATATAAAATTTTTTAAAAAAGGAATTATAAAAGCATCTTTTTCCTATAATATAAGTGAGAAAACATGTGCAGAGGTCATTCTGTGTCCTCTTTAATTATGTCTGCTATCCAAAGTTGACCATGATTTGTACTAAAAAATTCTCTCTTTTATAAAACTTGGAGTACTTCGTAGCCGTGAGCAGCCTCAAGAATCTGTTTTATTAATGGACAATGGTGGTAGACCAAAATTTTAAAAAAATAAATATAAAATATTAAATTTATGAAATTTTATAGTTTAAATTACATAATTTAATAAATTTAATAATTTAAATTTTTTAAGTAAAATTTTCTTAAAACTGAATTTGTATTAATCGAAGAATTGTTCATTAATTATGTGAAAAAGAAGGAAGGGAGAAAAAGTGAAATAAAAATGAGGAGGTAAAATTTTATAAAAATGAATGTGAGGATATATAATTTAAATTATTAAATTTAATTATTTAAATTTTTTAAGTGATGATGAATGATTTGATACTGATAGAGATTTTTGGACTTTCTAAATAATAAACTGTTAATATTATTTTTCATCTTAATGTGATTGTCCGTGAAGGTGGCAAGAATAATCATCCATCATGAATATAGGAATTTAATATATTAATTAGAGGCTACTTAAAGAAATAATTCTTGATCCAAAGAAAAAAAAGAACTAATTCTTAAGTCATCTTAACTAGCAGCAAATTAAATACCGTTTTTGTTAAATTATTTTAATATAAAGGTTGACGTAGGCTGCTTAAAGGTGATAATGGGTTGGGTTAGGCGGGTTTAGGTCTTGTAGCTTGAACCTAGCACAGCAAAATCTACAAACCAACAAAGCTGATGCTCAGGGAAGAAAACCATTCCAAAAGCCGCCATGAAAGTTCGATCATTGATGCTCAGGGAAGCCCATAAGGCTGTCACCAATGGTCGTCCTTCCTTCTGCTCCATCAAAATTGTTGACGTCCACAGGCGGAGCAGGCTGGGAGAGTGACAATGGGTCTGGATTTATGACTGCATGGAGAGGAGAGTTCCGTCTTCGAATGTAGAACTGGAAGAGAGGAGAGTCTAAGTTAGAAAGAGGAGAAAAATAGGAGTATTGGATTCTAGAAGAGAGGAGAGTCCCAGATAGAAAGAGGAGTATTTTGGAAGAGAGAGAGAGAGAGAGAGAGAGAGAGAGAGAGGAGCAGCACTCATGTGTGGGTCGGGAATTTTCAAAATGAGAAATGCTAAAGAAAATTTATGTTCATTTGAGTTTAGGTTACTGGGGGTTGAAAAGACAACGCGCACTCGGCCGAACTAAATTATTTTTATGCTATTCTTTATCTATTTTAACTTGGTGGATCTCAACCCAACTCAATTCGAACTTACTTTTTTTCTTTTTTTTTGGTTTGAGTCAAATTTAAATGGGTGGGTTGAGTTATGATCACCGTTAATGCGACTCATAGATTTAACATGCATCATTAGCTATGACTAGCAATGAGCATGCCAATATATATTTTTTTAATTTATTATAAAACTTTCCCACACAATCTAGCCATTTGATGTATGCTTGGTACTTTTGTGTGTAATTGAGTTTTGGATGAAGTATCCTCAACAGCCTCTTCTTCATTTTATGCAAGTAATGGATTCGACCAAGCAACTATTCTTAATTAATTTAGATTATATATCAATATATAACTGGAATTAGCTAGAGGTAGTTAAAGGAGATTAGAAATTACTTCTGAAGAGAAATTAAAAATAATTACATTTCAATAAAAGAGTAAGGTCTATATTTAATCAAAAATAATTAATCAAGAGTAGAATGATAAGGTTCAGCTGTGCTATTCTCCCAAACAATTTTCTTACTAAATTTTTGCTTTAAATGATTTAAATTATTAAATTTATTAAACTTAATTAAACTACAATACCCATATATCAAACAATCCAAGTATAGTTGTAAGTATTTAGTGAGAATTTTCATGGGTCTTACTATTCCAATAAAAGGTTAAAATAGGAAAAAGAAAGTTTTACTAAACTTTACTTAAAAATATTTTACATAATTAATTGTGAAATATTAGATTTGTTAAGTTTTATAATTCAAGTTATGAAATTCAACAAATTTAATAATCTAAATTATTTTAAATAAAATTTTTATAAATTTTAATTTATATAAATAAAAAAGTTAAATATTATATTGTGTGTTAAGGCATAAAATGACAAAGCATCTTGTAATGAAGTCAACTGACGGAGATGGATGAAATTAAAATATTGATAATAAAATTAAAACTATCAACCTTTTGAATATAATCATATTCACTCAACCTCTAATATTTATCAATTAATTTAGTTTCACGTGAATAATTAACAAAGAGTTAATTAGTTAATCGCACACAAAGACTTATGAGTGTCAACTTTATAACATTTGAAGGTTGACTAGTATATTTAATAATTTTGGAGGATTTAATTTACTCAAGACTCAAGTAAATTTTTTAGATGGTAAATTAATAGTTTGGTCTACTATATTATTTTTTTCGAAACAAAACACTCAATTAAAGTTAAGTCAAACAACAAAATAAAATTAAAAAAAAATTATCATTTTTGTAATACTATGCCACCATTTGTTATTAAGTCCAACATTTATTAATCATGCTTAGATACATTTTACTTTTCAATTGTAATATTAGAGTGTATTTGAGTTTGTATAACAATTTATATTTCAATTTTTATTGTTATAATAGTTAGATAGTCGTTAGGTTAGGTGTAAGTTAGTTATAGTGGTTATTTTAGTTGTTATGCTTCAATCTTGTGCATATAAACAAAGCTCTCACATGAATAATACCAAGTTCAAATTTTATCCTCATTTTCTTGTTTCTTATTTTATAAAATGGTATTACAGCTTTTCATCCAACTGTAATTCCTTCACCATAGCATGTGGCCATAGCTTAAATTCCTCAAGTAATTGAAACTCTGTTCCTCCACCTTCACCTCCAACTTCAATGGAGGACCCAACTAGTCATATTACCTTAAAAGTTCAGATCATCCCAGAATCATCCTTATATTTTCACAAGCTCACTGGATTGAATTATAATATGTGGAGAGAGTAATACTGACAATACTTACAACCATGAACAAAGTTGGATCTGCACATCAATCAATCCCCAAGCTAAGAATTGGTGATTTGCTTTATAATGCTTGGAATAATTGCAACAGCACAGTGACTTTTTGGATTCTATATTTAGTAGAAAAAGACATTATTGCTAGTATTATTTATATAAGTAGTGCTTCTAATATGTGGATCAATGTATTCGAGTTTCCATCAAAATAATGTTTAGCTTCTTGCACTCAATCAAGGTGCTCTAGATGTCAATGGCTACTTTGCAAGACTAGAGTTCCTCTGGAATGAATCAAAAGATTTTAAACCAATACTTGTTTGTCATTTTGGTGGAATGAAAGATTGGATGGATTATGAGTGGCATTATCTTATGTATTTTTAATAGGTCTCAATGAGTTTTATGCCCAAGTTTGAGCTCCAATCTTTATGATGGACCCCCTTCTTACCAAAAATAAAGCATTTGCCATCATAGTCCAAAAAGAAACACAAAGAACAATTAACACTACCCTATTCCCATACTCAAACTTACTTCTATAATGGCAATCACAAGTGCCAACAATTTTGGAAAACCAAAAAGGAATTGACCCTTTTGTACTCACTATGGCTTGCAAAGTCATACCGTTGACAAGTGTGTTGACTTTATGGCTTCTCTCTAGGGTACAAACCTAAAGGAAAGAATAATTCTACATGGTATCAAGCTCATCAAGTTACTACCAATGATTCTAAAAGTATATTGCAACGTGAAGACACTGAGAACTCCATGTCACTATTAACAACAGACTTGTGTCATTCATGAATTACCTTGTGGAACCATCCATTTCAAATGTTAATGGTGATCCATAACCTTTCTCTCTCATATCAAATGTTACTCTTCAATCATCAGTTCCTAGTTTCTCATGGATCTTAACACAAGAGCTACTCATCATGTTTACTATAATAGACTTTTGTTTTCGTCATTGAATTCCACATCTAGCATTTTTATCACTCTTCTAATTGCTCAACAAATGCTAGTAGAAGGAATAGGCATTTTCAAGTTATCCCCCAAGTTGGTCATTTTTGGAGTACTTCATGTTCCTACTTTTGCTTTCAATATAATTTCTATCAATGCTCTAATTACAGCCGATAACTATTCTATCAATTTCTCTTCTCATGGTTGTATAATTCAAGACCTTATATTGGAATTGAAGATTTGGATAGCCAAAAGGCAAGGCAACCTTTATCTCTTGGCAACCAATGAACCAACCATACATAGTCATACATCTTCAATAGCTCATGTTTTTGCTTATAACAAATAAATTTGTCTCAAATATGGCATTATAGGATGGGATAGCCTTCTCATGTAAAATTTAAAACAAGGAAAGAAAGTTCAATTTGAATTCTATACTATCTTTGTATCCACATTATCCTATGCTGTGATATTGCAAAGCAAAAAAGGCCTTCCTTTTACATCAAACAATTCACTTTCACCCAAATCCTTTGACTTAATCTACATTGACATATAGAGACCCTTCAATACCCATAGTACTAAAGGTTACAAATATTTTTTCACAATTATGGATGACTCCACTAGTTAAACCTTGACCTTTTTTCTTTATACCAAATCATAGCCCCAAACTATATCCCTAATTTCTTCAACCTTGTACAAAACCAATTTAATACTTCCATCAAGGCTTTGAGATGAGATAATGCACCAGAATTGGATCTGAATATTTTTTTTTTTTTTTTTACCTCTAGAAGAGTTGTTTGTCATCAATCATGTGTTGAAAGACCACAATACAAAACTTTGTGGTTGAAAGGAAACACTGGTACATCCTTAATGTTGCCCATGCATTATGTTTTCAGTCCCATGTCCCTTTAGTTTACTAGAGTGACTATATTGCCACTACAACATGCCTCATTAATAGAACTTTGTCCCTTCTTTTGTAAAATAAAACTCCCATTAAACAGTTGTTCAACAAATTCCCCATTTATTCCCATATTTATGTGTTTGGATGCTTGTGCTATACTTTCACATTACTTAGCACATGCACAAAGTTCTCTCTTAGAGAAATCAAGGCATTGTTCTTGGGGTATCCATATGCTAGTTTTAAAGGATACAATCTCCTTGACCTTGAAACTAATTCAGTATTCATTTTTTTGGATGTTATCTTTCATGAAAGTATCTTTCCTTTCTCTCTTCTACCTTCTACATTTGAATCGAACATATTCAATGATAGGTGAGTCTTACCATCATCATCAACTCTACCTCATACCAACTCTCTAACCAAAGTTACTAAATCGAGAGTAATTCATCCCTTACTTATCTTAAGGATTACATTGCAATTCTGCCTCCATAAGCACTTCTAAGTCTTCACCAACTTATCCTTTGTCCTTTATACTTAGCTATAAAAAACTTTCTCCATCTCATAAAATTTTTATTTGTATAATTTCTTCTCACTTTGAACCTACCTCATATACTAAGGCAGCTAAGTACCATGAGTGGCAAGATGCCATATGAATGTAGAATTACAAGCCTTAGAAAGAAACAATACTTGGTTTTTGGTAACTCTATCTCCTAGAAAGCTAACAATAGGCTATAAGTGGATATATAAAATAAAACATAGTGCGAATGGAACCATTGATGGCAAAAGGTTTTACATCAAATGAAGGGGTTAATTATCTAGAGACATTCTCACTTGCTACAAAGATGGCTACTTTTAAAATCTTTTCATCCCTTGCTATTATCCATGGATGGTACTTAGTGTAGATAAATGTTAACAATCCTTTTTAACATGGTGAACTTGATCAAGAAGTGTATGTCTCGTCCATAAGGTCTGCTTAAACAAGGATGTTAACTATTACTAAGCACAATGTGCAAGTTGCGAAAGTCACTTTATGGCCTAAAGCAAGCTTTTAGATAGTGGTTTACAAAACACTCATAAACCTAACTTGTATCTAGGTTTAATCAATCCAATCTTGATTCGTCTCTATTTGTTATGCAACATGGTAAGTCATTTTTAGCATTACTCATATATGTTGATGACATTGGGGTAGCAAGAACTGATAAGTCAAAGATAAAGTCTTTTAAAAGGTTCTTTGATAACAAGTTTAACCTAAAAGATCTGGGAGATTTAAAGTTCTTTTTGGGACTCAAAGTGGCTAGGTCTAGCAAAGGAATATATCTTTGTTAAAGACATTACACCTTACAATTGTTGTCTAATACAAGGACTCTTGAATCTAAGCCTTAAAAAATAATTGTGAAACAAAAAATGAAGCTCATTGCTAATGAAGGTGAACTTCTTGATGACCCACTTCCTATAGAAGATTTATTGGAAAATTGTTATACCTTACTATCACAAGGCTAAATTTAGCATTTTGTATGTTAATTCCTTAAGTTGATTTTTGGCTCAACCTCGAACTACACATATGCAAGCCACAAAATGAGTGATTCAATATCTCAAAGGTACAATTGACAATGGTTTTTTTTTTTTTTTTAGCAAGTCCTTATCTCAAATAAAAGCTTTTGTTAATTTTGATTGGGCATCATGTCTTGACACTAGAGGGTCCATAAGTGGTTATTGTGTCTTCATTAAATATTCATTTATGTCCTGAAAATCAAGGAAACAACAGATAGTCTCTCGATCTTTAGCAGAAGTAGAATATTGATCAATGGCAAACACCACTTGTGAAATCATATGGACCTTTAGCTTGCTAAAAGACTTACATGTTCCTCATCCAAGTCCATCACTTTTATTTTGTGACAACCAAGTAGATCTCCATATTGTTGTTAACCCACTCTTCCACGAGCGTATGAAGCACATTGAAATAGACTATCATCTTGTGAGGGAAAATCTTCAAGCATGCATAATTAAAATGATGCATGTTTCAACAGAAAACCATGTTACTGACTTATTTACCCTTGCATGCCACTTAATTTACTATTGCTTGCCAAGATGAGAGTTCTCAATGTTCACTCTCCATCTTGAGGGGACGATTAAAGTGAATTAGTTCGTATGTTAGTATAACAGTTTGTGTTTCAATTTTTATTATTATAATACATAGATAGTCATTAGGTCAATTGCAAATTAGTTACAATGGTTGTTCCAGTTGCTATGCTTCATTTTATTTAATATTAAGTTCAAATTTCATCCTTATTTTTGTGTTGCTTATTTTGTAAAATGTATCAATTTCTAAAGGATTAAATTGACAGAAAGTGATGCTTCATTGCTACATATATGCACTCATATTTCTTGGTCTTATTTCTGGCTTAAACCACTTTGACATCCACTAGATTATAGTCATTGATAAGGGTTTTCATTGTGGAAGGGGTTAGACGATGATTTATAAGTATGAGCAAAAATCTCAATTCATGAGTTAGTTTTTGGGATTGATAATGCATCAAAATTCACCTAACATTCATATTAGATAAGTTAGGTTCCAACATCTCTACTAGGTCTTCAAGCAGATGATGTAATCTTGGAGAGGAATTCAACCTAAGCTTAATGTGTAAAAGGGGAGGTTGTAAAGAGTTGTTTTACCTTGGTCTAGGAAGCGACTAAGTTTTACAAGTATGAGAAAAAGCCTCCTCAAAAATTAACTTTGAAGTTGAGAAGAACCAAAATTCACCCCAAAAATCTATATGCAATTTCAAGTTACTCATAGTCATAGATTGACGTCCATACCCATCTCTCAAATGCATCACTCAAGATACAATTGGACCCATCGCAATTACATCCTTGCATTATTGAAATGACTTACTCTTTTCCTTTAGGGTTCACATGGCAAGCACCTCACCTTTTAGGTTTGTTCTTTTACACCCCAAGATCCAATATAGATCTCCCATCAAAATTATGCTTGCTCATGACCCAAAATGGCGTTTAGAAATAAGCACTGCCTATATAAGGAATGCCATGAGTAAAGTTACTTATACAAAAGTTTTGTGTAAGAAGATTACACAATTTATATTTTTATAAAACTGATCATAAATTGTATAACTAACTTGTACAAACAAAAGTTTTAGAATTAAAAAATATAAATTAAGTTACTCATTATTTCTATAAAAATCACAAATCACATCTAATTATTGAGTACAAAACTTTTGTGTAATTGTCATTACTCATTAACAAAAGTGAGAAGATCTCACATTATTCAAGAGTATTAAGGTATAGAACAAGGTAACTACAATGGGAATATTTTGTCCTCAAAACCCTTTCATTTTTTTGCCATCATGGCAGCCATGAAGATCACATGCATTCATTCTTTATTCCTTACGTTGGGACACAAATGAAGGAAACTCACTTCAATCATTTCCTTTGTAATCCATGACTCTTTTATAAAGCCCACTTACTTCAATCATTTCTATTGGACTCCATTACTGCTCTATAAAGCATTGTCACTTAGACTTAAAAGATTTTATGTCAAGTAATAACCCTAGCTATAGAATATATACTTTTGGGCCGTGTGTCCCCACCCCATGTGATGTTGCGTACATTTACAAATAATTCAATCAATGGATACATGAATCAAATAAAGAAGATGGCTTTTGATTCTGAGTGCCTGTGGATGCTAAAAAATAAAAGGCTTAGGTTAACAGAAAGAAAAGCTTCTCTCTTCTGGTTCGAGACCTGTCTCATCTGTAACTAAGTGCCCCTTGAAAGTTTTTGCTGAACCAAAAAGAGAAGGGAAACTAGCGAAAAGTTGCAATACAGTTGCTACTCTACCGCTTTTCGGTCAAAAATATATTGAAGACAGCTCTTCTTTATGCTTTCCATTTTGGTCCTATGCTATGGAGGGTGTTCTTGCACTTCAGTTGGAAGTGGGTCATACTTTAGTTCACAGGATCAAGATTCTTCTGACCCACAAAAAGAGGATAAAAGCTATTTCAAAATTAAAAAAAAAAGTTAAAATTGATATAAAATTAGATTTACCTGTACTAATTTTCCTACCAAATCTTTGAAAATAATACATGCCACATTGACAGAGAATAGTCCCACTGGAGCCTCCATAGGATCCGAACTTTAGTCCAGGCTCTCATTATTCCAGTAGGAAAACAAAGAAGCAACAGAATATATGACTCAAACAGCATTATTTGTGTCATTCTCAATAGGAACTGAGTTCAGAGGAAATAATAGATGAGAGAGCATTAATGAGAGTCCAATAAACAAAACACTAGCTGTTCCAAAGGATCCACTTTTCAAAGGGCAAATCAGGCTGTACTACAATTTGACAGAAGATTACAGAAATGGAAAACCAAAAATTGAATTATATCTGCATCCTTCCTACCAAAACCCAAGAGGAAAAAGTGAAAAAAAAATACATACAACGGCAATAACTCCCTTAATTTTACAAGTGGTTCAATGATTTCAAACAAATTATTTTTGAGACCCTTGGAAACAGAATCTGTTTAAAGGGGTTTGAACTAAATTAGAGCTGAAGTTACCAGATCCTCTTCCTCTACTGGTGTTTCAGAATTGTCTTCTGCTCAAGGAAAGTACGTAGTTATCACAAATTTGGATACTCTAGAGTTCCGTTTTTCTATCTTTGTTGATTTTTTCTTTATTTCTGCTTGTTTTATCTTTAATCTAACTTATATGTCTTACATTTTTTTCTTGTTAATTTTTTTCCCCTTAAATTTCTCTCTTATTTCGTTTATAAAGTTGGACCCATAACTCTTAAAGCATTCAAATCCTGTACTGCATGAGTTCACAAGAGACACAGAGCTTATTGCAAGTACATAACAGTAACAGGTCGTAAAATAATATAATTCAAAGAAATTTGGGGTGATAATGAACATTGGTGATAGACTGGTTGAAGAACTTAAGATACCAAGTATCTCACATTATTTAAAAAAAATAAAAGCAGTGTCTGAAACAGATGCAATGAACTTTCGAATTAGACATATTCATTTTTCTGTAGAAGAGTTAGATTTTGAGAATGGCTTCTGGTTCAACCAAGATTCATTATTTTGAAGTACATGTTCTTCAATGTAAATAGTAATTTAATTTCTGATTGTGGAAAAGGGGCTTTGTATACGGTCCTCTGCATAAGTTCCATGCTATTAATGAATTTAATCATTAATTGAAAACAAACATCCAGATTAGGATACTGGTTTCTTACCATGTAAGGACAGATATATTAATGTAAAACTTGGAATTTGTAATCAACACATTTCTCTTTAGTTTCTCTGTTTCACGCCACCACAATAGCTTACTTATTTCTGTAAGTTTTATTAACCTTTTAGAATTACACTGCCCAAAAGAACCTGCATTAATTTCCTTTCCCCATACTTTTGCAAGCCAAAAGGAGCATCAAAGATATGAAACAAGAATAACAAAGATAGTCTACGCCTTCACGTAAAGTATTAACAACAAAATAAGCAACACGTCTGTGTTCATTGGCAATTCATTCTTTTGCAAACAAAGGGAAATAATTGAAAAGATTAACCAAACTGAGTTCATAAATTTTAATAAAATATATGATAAGAACTTCGACCATCGTCCATAAAAGTTGAACATGTAAAAGTATGATAATTTTTGAGGAAATCTTAAATGGATGATTCATAGAACTGAAAATTATAGGATAACAACGGAGGCCAATATTTACAGCCATAATGCCAACCATGGAGGGAGTAACTTATACCTTACCCTGTCACACTATGCCAACTGACATCCTCTTGGAGCTTTATCAAATTTATTTGCAAATGTGAATTTCTTCAAAAAAAATTCAAAAAAGTACAATTAAGTGCAACATCTTAGCCCAAAACTCGTCTAAATCTGTTAAATTATGCCAATATTTTCCACTGCTTCTCTTACTCTCCACTTCTACCAGAGTACGCAGAACAGGGGCATTCATATTAGAAGTAAAACCATCCCATGCTTTATCTTCTACTTTAGAAACCCTCAGTTCCAATACATTTTGTGATGAAATTTTAAAAAACAACGTTAATGTTTCTAAAAAAAACAAACGCCATGGCTCGTGTCTACGTAACAAATATAAAGAACTATAAAAGTACTACTACCGGCACAACCCTTTTACATACAACAACACAATAAGAGGCGGAAAAACTGAGTCATCCATAAAGACCATTAACTTTCTAGATCTGATCGTCTGCACAGGCGTCCGGCCAAACTTAGCAACTGACATAAGAGTCTGAGTTTGGATGCAACACCGTAGAATGTGACAATCATCATTCTTATTTAAATCTACCAAAATTCACATGAAATAATTCCTTGCACGAAAAAACAAATTAAAGAAAAGAATGAATACAGAAGAGAACAAAACAGTAAAGTATGTCTGTTAGCACTGAATTGGGCAGACCAAGCCTAATAGAGAAGCAAACCTGGAAGGTCTATGTTAGGAAGAAGACAAGGGCAGTTAGTTAGAGGGCATTTTAGGAAAAGGATGAGTGGGGAAATGATTGTAATATAGAGTGGGATGAGGTATGAGACAATCAGTATGTCATTTTGTTTTGTGGTGTAAGCTTTTCAGCTTGGGCCAGAGGATCATTCCTTGTGCAAGGACGCTGTCCTGGGAGCCAAGAGTCACTCTTGAGCTCATTATGGTTACAGTTTTATCATATTAACATCCATTTCTACGTTTGGGTGTTCCCGAATCCTATCAATTGATTCGACCTGCCAGATACCAAAGACAAGGAGTGGAGCAGAATATCCTGGGAGTGAAATGGATTAAAGGCTTGAATTGTTGAAGAATGTGGAGGCTATCAGGAGAGTATGACGGAGTAGATGGAGGATGTTCAAAGGAAGCTGGATGAGGTAGAGGAGACGATGGGCTAGAAGGAAGGACTTAGTCCCCAAACCTCAATAGGCAGCCATAGGGGCCAAGGAGACGATGGGCCACAAGTTCATTCGAACGTTTCTGAACAAGAAAGGGAGTCAACAGGGGACAAAGAACAAACAGAGGTGGAGGAACTATGCTGGTTGGCCAAGAGAGTACAACTACTGTAGTTTAATGGCAATGATCCAGTGGCTTGGATAACTAGGGCAAAGAAATACTTTTAGATATTTGGTACCATGCCTGAGCAAAAAATTCATCTAGCATTCGTCTGTATGGAGGGTGGAATAGTGCACTAGTTCTGATGCCTACAAAACAAGATTAAAGATTTAAACTGGGAGATGCTTACCTCTGAAATAATTAAGAGATATTGTGAAAGAAAGGCAAGAAATCCCTATGAGCAGCTAGCATCAATCAAACAATTAATGAGTATGGAAGAATATATACAACTATTCAAATAGGTTGCAGCCCAAATCGTGGGGATGTCCGAAGAACAAGCCTTAAAGTATTTCTTGAGTGGTCTGTGCAACAAGCTCAGGAGGAGAGTGTGACTCCATGATCCCTTAACAGCGAGCAAAGCCATGGATCTTACACACGACATATAGGAGGAGAACGTTGAAAGCTTCAAAGGAGGCAATAATGGCAATACCTGGTTGTTCATGGGAGGCGCCACATACTGGCTTCAACCAAGCCAGGTTCAAACAATGATGGGCTGAGTTGTGTTAAGTGGGCCCAAAACAGGTGGGTTCACTTCAGGCCCAAGGGAGAAGGCATTAACCCAAATGAGTCGCTTAGGTTCTCTACACACAGCCCCAACGCATCGAGTGTCACAGAGAAAGGAGCGCATTCGGGGCAAGTACACACAAATGCTTCCACAGTCAACCATGGCCGAAATCAACAAGGGGGAAGTAAGGGGGTGCAACAACTCTCTTATCAAGAGTATGTGAGTAGTAAGGACAGTGTTTCTAATGTGGCTAAACGTTCAGACCTCTCCACAAATGCCTAAATAAACAGCTCTGCGTTTTAATACTAGGCGAGGAAGAGGAACCCAAATCGGATGACGAGTTTGTGATGGTGGAATTGGAGGCGGATGATGGAAACCTAGTGGGGAGCAATGACAAATTTGAGTGCAACAAGTTGGAGCTCCCATTTTTCTCTGTCAGTGAGATATCGCACCTACATACTCTGAAGCTCAAGGGCTATTTGAACAATACTTCGATGCTCATGATGATCGATAGTAGCGCTAGTCATAATTTTGTATATGTCAAGATGGCAGAGCAATTGAAGATGCAGATTGATACTACTGAGATTTTCTGGTCAAACTTGGCATGGGCATAAGTGGGCAACTTTAGGGGTGCGCAAAGAATTGACATTCTCTCTAAGTGAGGCCTCTATGACTAATGATTTCTATTTGTTTCTGTTGAGGGGAGTGGACATTATTTCAGGAGTATAGTGGCTTAGGACACTGGGTGATATTAAGGTAAATTAGGAAAATTTGACTATGGCCTTTATGCATAATGAGCGATTGGTGCTGATTAAAGGTGACCCCAGTCTAACAAGAACTCAGATATCCTCAAGGGCTCTAATGAAGACTGCAGAAATTGAATTTAGTGGGATATTGTTTTTAGTGGACATGGCCCATGACGGAGAAGGTAAGGCTGATGTGAGCCTGAATTGGGGTAAGGTAGGGGAGGATGTAAAGGAGGAATAGAGATTGCAATTAACAAAATTGTTGCAAAAGTTCATAAAAGTTTTTGAGCTAACAAAAGGGTTACCCCCAAACAAGAAGGAGGAGCATGCTATTGCCATTAAAAAGGGGGTGGATCCGATAAACGTCAGGCCCTATAGATATGCACATGACCAAAAAAATGAGATGGAAAGGCTGGTGGAGGAAATGCTATATGTGGGAGTAATTAGACCAAGTCGTAGCCCGTTCTCTAGTCAAGTCATACTAGTGAAGAAAAAAGATGGTAATTGGAGATTTTGCTTGGATTATAGGGCCCTTAACAAGGCCACAATTCTGGACAAGTTTCCTATATTGGTGATTGAGGAGCTACTAGACGAGCTTCATGGTTCAAACTTTTTCCCAAAAATTGACCTAAAGTCGAGGTACCATCAAATAAGGGTAAAAGAGGAAGACATACCAAAGACTACCTTTAGAACTCACCAAAGACATTATGAACACTTAGTCATGCCATTCGACCTTATGAATGCACTAGCAACCTTCCAATTTACCATGAACTCTATCTTCAAGCCTTACCTGAGAAAGTTTGTGTTGTTCTTTGACAATATCTTGGTGTATAGTAGAACGTGGGAGGATCACTTAGTTCACTTGGAAATTGTTTTGCAGGCCTTGTTGGAGCACTCCTTTGCTAATTTTAAAAAGTGCAGCTTTGGGAAGTGTTCAGCAGAGTATTTGGGACATGTGGTTTCAGCTATTGGTGTAGCATTAGATCCGAGTAAGGTAAGATCAATTTTAGAGTGGCCAGCACCAAAAAACTTTCAAGGGGTTGTGGGGATTTTTGGGACTCACCGGTTACTATTGAAAATTTGAGAAGGATTATGGCAAGATTGCCAAATCCCTTACGGATTTGCTAAGAAAAGGAGGATTTGGGTGGAATGAGGAAGCGCAATTAGCATTTGATTCCCTTAAGGATTGCATTACTAAGGCGCCAATCTTATCCATGCCAAATTTTTCCTTGCCATTTATAATAGAATGTGATGCTTTCAAAAGGGGCCTAGGGGCTGTTTTGAAGCAGGAAAACAAGCCCATTTCCTATTTCAGCAAGGCTCTATCAGATAGGACCCTGGCCAAATCAACTTACGAGAAAGAACTCATGGCCTTGATAATGGCAATTCAGCATTGGAGACCTTATCTTCTTGGGAGGAAGTTCACAGTCTTTACAAACCAATGAAGTTTGAAACATCTCTAAGAGCAACAGGTTACAACCCCAGATCAGCAGAATTGGCTTTCCAAACTCTTGGGCTATGACTCTGACATCATCTATAAGATTGGAAGTCAAAATAAGGTGGCAAATGCATTATCATGAAGAGGTGAGGAGGTAGAGCTGGCTGCCATTTCTAGACCTTTATGGTTGGATGTAGAAAATATTTGGGAGAAGGTGAGGGCTGATCCAAAATTATCTAAAATTATGGCAGACCTTTAAGAGAACCTGGACTCTCATCCCCCCTATATGCTAGAACAAGGTAAAATTTTTTACAAGGGGCAGTTGGTCATTTCAGCAAAATCAGAGTGGATACCACAATTACTAGAAGAGTTCCACTGCACAAAAATAGGGAGGCATTCAGAACATATAAGAGATTAGCTAGCAGCTTGTAATGGGAAGGAATGAAGGGTTATATCACCAAATTAGTAGCTAAGTGCAGCACTTGCCAAAGATGCAAGATAGAAGCAATCAAGCCCACTGGTTTGCTCCAACCATGGCCAATTCCCTATGCTGTATGGGAGGACATCAGCATGGATTTCATATCAGGTTTGCCACGTTCTAGAGGTTATGATACCCTGTTGGTGGTAGTGGATAGATTGACTAAATACACTCACTTCCTCTTGATTAAACACCCTTATAATGCGAGATCGATTGCTGAAATTTTTACTAGAGAGGTGATGCAGCTGCATGGGGTTCCTAGGTCTATAGTGAGTGACAGAGATCCCACTCTTGTTAGCCAATTCTGATCAGAGTTATTTAAGTTGCAGGGGACAGCGTTACAATGAGTTCAGCCTATTACCCCAAATTGAATGGACAGACCAAGGTTGTAAATAGATGCATTGAAACTTATTTAAGGTGTTTTGCGATTGAACAGCTAAAAAATTGGTCCTTATGGGTGCATTAGGCAAAGTTTTGGTATAACACCAACTACCATGGATCAATTAAATGCACACCATTTGAGACAGTATATGGAAGACCACCTCCAACCTTGATCCAGTACTTACCCGGAGAGACATTGGTGGAAGCAGTTGCCCAAGATTTAAAGGACAGGGATGAAGCCTTGAAACAACTCAAGTATAATCTGTTGAGAGCCCAGAACAGCATGTCCAAATTTGCTAATAGACATCGCAAGGATCTTTCTTTCAGTGAAGGGGAGTGGGTGTATCTCAAACTCAGGCCATATGTGCAGCAAATAGTAGCAAGAAGGATTAGCCCCAAACTAGCAACTCATTTCTATGGGCCTTTCCAAATACTTTCTAAGGTAGGAGTAGTGTCTTACAAGCTGCATATACCAGAAAATTCACAGGTACACCCCATGTTTCATGTATCGCAATTAAAGAACCATTGGAAAGGAAGCAGCTATCTCTCAGCTGCCTGAAGCATTTATGGAGGAGCAACCAGCACACTTTCCTGAAGAAGTTGTAGCCAAGAGAGTGATCAACAAGAAGGGACAAGACCATCCACAAGTTCTCATTAAATGGTCCAATCAGTCCAAAGCAGAGGCTACCTGGGAAGATCTCACCACTATTGCCGAGCAGTTTCCAAACCTCAGCCTTGAGGACAAGGCTCTCTTCAAGAGGAAGGCAATGTTAGCACTGAATTGGGCAGACCAAACCCAATAGAGAAGCAAACCTGGAAGGTCTATGCTAGGAAGAAGATAAGGGCAGTTAGTTAGAGGGCATTTTAGGAAAAGGATAAGTGGGGAAATGATTGCGATATAGAGTGGGGTGAGGTATGAGACAGTTAGTACATCATTTTGTTTTGTGGTGGGGAAATGGGTACAAAAAACTAGTTGCAATTGCACTAAATCCAGTCGCAAAACCAAGAAAACACGATCTCCAACAACTGGAAAAAATTCCAGCAACCTTTCTGACAGACTACAACTCTTAAATGGCTTATGCTAATCTGGATCATCCTCTAAAATATTAGTGCATTAAGCTACTGAACTGCATAAAAATTAAAATGTAAACAAGAATGGTTCCCCTCAAACACAGACTTCACTCCAAGAACAGTCGACTGTTAAATCAACCGCATCAACAAAATTAAAATCCTCAAACAGACTAGCACAACAGCAGTAAAACCAGACAAGTGCTGCACAGTAAAATATGTAAACCAGCCAAAAATAAAAATTGGAAGTTCAACAAAGCATTAAATTCACTTGAACAGCTAATTAACACCAGAAGACACTACCATTATAGCCATAAAATTAATAGTTGAGTAAATTCTCTATATATTATAGATAATCTCTGTTCATAACCTGAATACAGCTTCCCCTTCCCCCAATCAACTTGGTTTGATTCTAGTCGCACTCCTGATTACAAATCTTCTGCCTCAGCAGCCATCGTGTACAGTAAAGCAGTACTATTTCGACTTAAAAAGAATGAACTTCTTCTTCCTGTGTATGTTGATATTGTATTGTAGCTAGATACCAAGCCCCAATGCAGATGTTATAAATAAAAGGGGAAAGAGGGCAGCTACCTCTATGGCAAGCAATTCAGTCAAGATTAATTCACGTCATTATTTTCTATGAGCAGCAGGCTATGGTACATATGCTCCATAACTTTTGTGTTAAGGATATTAGAACTAAAAATGCTTTCAGAAACAACAATGTACAAGAGGAATTATGCTCACAATGAGCAGGACCATTCCATTTAATAGCATTGCACAACTAACAAGAAACAAAAATTGGTGTCTGTTCTATTCCATGCTAATCCCAAACGATGCTATAGAAGAACGTCATTAGTTGTTGACATATTGGCAATTTTGTGCGTGAACAAAGTTATCATAACCAATGCAGCATATAACATACAAAAGAAGCACGTTTAAAAGTGCAGTTGCCAATTGTGTATCCAAATCAAAACAATCCCAGAACAAACAAAAACAATCAAAGATAGAGAAATCCAAGAACAAAAGGCACAATTACTATTCATCATTAATTATAAAAAAAAAAATCGTCATCATTCAAACAAAAATCAAAATTACGGAACAGAAACACGAGTTGAAACCAACTTTCCTACCAAAACAACAGCAATTAAAATTTATAATCTTCAGACGCATATTCCCTAATCAGCTTCCATCAGCGATGAGAAACCTTAGTTGACTCAGTCCCGATTCTTCAAGCGCTCAAGCCGCTGATTCAATTGCTCGATCCTCACAACCAAATTGGTGACAGAGTACAGAAGCCAATAGAAGATCAAGGCGGCACCAATGAGGAGCGCGTTGCGTTGGCTTTTCATGATGGATTTCTGGTGGCGCATGTGCTCGGACGGAGTGCACGAGTCACCCTCGCAACTAGGTCGAGTCTCGTACTTCCAATAGATGTCCATCAGCAAGAACAGGCAGAAGGGAACTACCGATAGGAACGGCTTCAGCAGGTTCCGGGTAACGGCAATCAAACCCTTGCGGAGACCGTCCAGGCCCGGGATCGTGAGGAGAAGCACCATGATGGCCTCGGCGGCCGCGGCGTAGCCTAGCACAACCCATTCAAGCGCCATGGATTCAGCAGAGTGAGTTCAATGTTTGTCTCAGATCTCAGCTTCGGTGCCGATTTTCGGTTTGGTTATTCCTTCCTTCAACAGATCGAAACGAATCACAACACGACCAAGCAAACCAAGAGAGTAGGAGTCCGCGTGTTAAATAGGGAAGAAAGAGATGCAACGCTTGGCTCGCAAGTTGTCGTACACGTGTGAGGTAAACATGGTCATCCAAATTTTTTTTGAGAAAAAGTTAAATATGTAAATTCTTATATAATAAAGAGCAGTGATGATAAAATTATTTTGTACATATTCTTTATATTTTTTTTTTCTCAATCTTCTGCTTATTTCTTCTTTCAAAGTTTGTTTTTCTATACACACTTTGTTCATGGACATTTAACGTTTTCTTATAATAAATATGAATTAAGTTCATTTCTTTTTAATTTTATTTTTATCAAAACTCACTCATATATACACATATATATATACATATGTATGTGTATGTATATAGAATAAATTATCAAAAAGATTTTAACAAAACTAGTGTAATTCTTAAATTATTGACTTAGTCAACTTGATCCTTGAATTAGCAAAATTCATTTTATTTTAATCCTTACGATAAGTGTGTTTAAGAATTAAAATAAAACAAATTTTATTAATTTATGAACCAAATTGATTGAGTGAATAGTTTAAAAACTAAATTATTCTAGCCAAACTCTTTTAAGCACCAAATTGATCATTTTTTCTATATATATGAGATGCACCATGCATCGGACTGTTATATAGGGATGAAATTTGAACATGGCATCTTTAACAATTGAAGATATACAAGCCCAAAGTTGGATATATAGCTAAATAATCCCTAGTAGGATGCAAAAATAAATAATGAACTTATCCTTCCTCATTAACCATGCATGTTAACTGTGGGTTCTTCCCATTCCTTCAAGGTTAGGTTGTTTGATGGCTAATTGAGATGATTTCTTTGATGTAATTTTATCAAAGTCCTAATAACAGCAACTCTTTAGTGGATTTCAAGGAAAGCAAAAAGATATGTGATTTCTTTGACGACGACAGTAGGAATTTTGGTAGTATGAATTCATGTTAGATGGTGATTTTTACTGGCATAATGATGTTCTTACGCTTTTTACGTGTAGGAGTAAATGAAATTTGTGGAGTGAGAAAGTGGAAAGAGAATCTGAGAATGTGCATATTAATTCTATACTATATACCATTACCATTACCTTCTTACTGTAACTGAACGTTTGATAGAAATTGGAGCCATTGACATAAAATGTTTCAGACAGTAATGCAAGTTCAAGATATCAGACCACTTGCTTGCCCAAAGTGACTCCTCAAGCGGAGAAACCTTTGGTCTAGTCCCACAAGAGGAACATGGACCGAGAAAGATCAAGATTTTTTAAAGTGTACTTTGTATTTTATAATGATAAATTCATTTATGTTTTCCTTTAAATTATTTAAAGGGTAAGATGTAAACGCATCAATTAACGAGAATTGTTATCATTAGTTAACTTAAAATCTAACAAAAATTATTACCATGTCATTAATTAATTTAAGTTTTAACTTAAAGATAATTTTCTTTCATTTTTATGGAAACTTGGGTTTGAGCGGGACTTATGCCTTCTCGTCTTCATCCTCCAAACAAAAAAGTGCCAGATTAGATATCACAATGTCCTTCCAAATCACACGACCCATGGAACCTCCTGATAGCCCTATCTGTTCATTGCACATACGAGCACGCACCCAGAAATCCAAGTCTCATGGCGACCTTGAAGTTACTCTCAAGCTCACTGCCATTTCCACAACAAACATCTCTCTTACATCAGTTCTCCTCTTGTTCTTGGCTCTCGGAAATTCTATTCTTCTTCATCATCTTCATCTTCACAACCAGATTAACCAGTCAAATCCTCCACCAAGTGAGGAATTTTGGAAATACTAGTATACTAGCATGCTAGTATATCAGGAATTTTGAATACAGAATGCCAATCTTAGAGTATGTACTATTGCATCCATGGTTGGTGGTTTGGAAGGATATTGCGATATTCAATCTTGACACTTTTTTGTTTGCCTTCGTTGTTAGCAGAAAGGAGTTTTGGTAGCTTGGGTTCATGGCAGATTGAATACGAAAAGACAAGTTGGAAAATTAACTAATTCTTATTAAATCTTAAATTAATTAATGACATGACAATCAAAGTCAATTGATTAGATGACAATTCTTATTAAATGATATGTTTGCATCTTAGCTCTACAATGATTTAAGAAACAAGATAAATGTACTGTATACTATAAAATACAAAGTACACTGTAAAAGATTGTGATCCAAGTGAAAATATAGAATTGATATGCTCATAATTATGCATAACTGCATATATAATAAGTAGTATTGCTTCAAATTCAGATGAAGTCTCAAGTAATTGAGCACAGTGTGACTATAAAGTTGTGTAATTACATTAAGTACCTCATAGCTCAGTAGGTTACAGGATCGCTCAGCCTCGGGTGGCTTTCCCTCTTCACAGAATGGCTTAAGCATCCAAAGCGGAACTTGCATTAGGTCAAGTACAGTTATGAAGCAGACTCTGTTAATTACCAATGAATTGGGCAAAGGAACAATACAAGCTGGGTCATTGTGAATGTAGATAGAGATTATGTACTTTTGAAACATCATTGTCAATGTGTATGACATGAATACATCCTTCCTGATCGATCCGTTTATCAAGAAATATTCAGGACATTATACAGTTTGACAGAAAATTACAGATTTGAAAAAACATATAATTGCATTATATCTGTACCCTCAAAAAACAAAAACAACAGATGAGAAGAAAATTCAAAAGAAAAATGCTATACGACCGAAACATTGCAGACGCAAAACATATATAAGTTAAATAAAAATAATTTTTATTTGTACTTTTCACCATATTAAATAGAGACTGATTTTTATTCCCCTTACATAGGCTTTGCATCTAATATGTTTAGTTCAAATAGTATTACTGAAATCAAAGAGTGCATACATAAGCAACTGCTTAAATATTTACAAGTGGTTCACTAATTTCAAGCAATTCATTTTTAAGACCTGTGAAAACAACAGAATCTGTTTCAACAGGTTTGAACTTTATTAGAGCCGAAGGTACCAGATCCTCTTCCTCAAGTGTTTTAGCTCTCTCCCCTGATCTTGGAAAATGAGGGATCACCCGCCGTAGTACAACTACAGGATGCATTAGCTCAAATTCTAAGCCCGGTTGTTTTAATGCAGACCTGACAAACTGGTTTATCAACATGTAAAATTAGAATATTGCTGAGTTGCAGAACCAAAAAAAATAAAAAGCAAACTCATCACTTTTCAAGTACGAACGACAGACTTGTCCATTCCATCCAAAAATCTGCTACATGGATTCAATAGGCATCTAGCTTCTAGTAAGTATAATACAATAACAAAAAGAGCTTTATCACACTAGATGGAGTTGGTTATATGAATTAAATGACTCTATAAAATTTTACTAATAAGTATAATAGAACTTCAAAAACCAAGTAGCTTACATTATGTAGGGAGCAGTGCTATCATAAAAATTGCAACGAACCTGGAATGGATGCAAAGAGCCTTTCATGGAATCATATTGTCATTTTATGATAGATCCCCATTTGTCTTTAAATATGGGTTCCGGTTATTTGTACCAATATTCAATTATATATTCTGTATATACTGTAGAATTTAATTTTCTAATAAGGTATGATCCAGTTCAAAAGTTATACACTTAGTAAAATTTACTTATTGGTCGAAAACAACCACCAAATAAGATTACTGGCGTTTTGCCATATATGCATATGTACTAATTTATACCATGAAATTTCTTAGCCAAAACTTATTTTAAACATAATCAAGTTACACTTGGCATTAGCAAAATACACTTTCATTACATACTATGAGCTCCATGTCGAACAGCTAAGTGACAGCAGAAGTCAGAACAGCAATATAAATTAAAAATTAGGACCAGATATCATGGTAGTGAATGCAAAATGACACAAAACCAGATGGATGATCAAAATACGTGCTTTTGCATGCCTGAGCTAATATTGAAGAAATGTCAGAAAAATAGAACAGAAAATCAAGTAACTGAAATGACAAACCTCATATAGAGCAGTAGTTGGTTCCCATGGTAAAAATACACCTTGAAGCACCACTCCATCTGGAAACTGAATCCGAATCATAGATTTTGTGTATCTCTTCCTAGCAGCCTTTGCTTGTTTTTCTTTCAATGACTTAGGGACTAAAAGCTGAGACTCTGCAATCTTTTTCCTCCTTAATTCAGCTTCTGTTTTCACTTCTTGAACTGAAAGGTTATAGAAAGAATCTGGTAGCTCAATTTTAGCTGCAATGCTTTCTGGGACAGCAAAGAAGACCTTCACCTGCAAGAACCATTTTTATATAAAATACCAGAAAAAAAAAAAAGTGAAACATTAGACATCTTCAATAGAGAGGATTAGTAGGTTATATAATATACAGAGGACCAAAGTGACATACTAAAATAAAGGGCTGACAAAAGTACTTTGGGTGCTACAGAATAATAACTGAAACATCAAGCAGAATATACTTAAACACAAGGCGAAGTCTACAAAGAAACAGGGGGAATACTTGGGATTAAAAATAAATCTCTAAGAAATTCACATTGTATACTGTTTCCGCAGCTCATTTTGATAATGCTGACAATTAAGCATACAAAAGCATAGTTGCTAGATCTTTGACTGAATCTTCAAGGTTCAGCACTGAATTTTTAACCATATCAAACACACATAATTGAAATGAGATACTTAGGTGCTACAACCATTGTTCCCAGTACTTACTGAGTTAATATGGTATCCCCTGAGCATGCTAGGTATTAGCCCTGACACACATTGATTACCAAATAAATCATGCTAGAATTATCCTATGCAATTGTTGATCTTTTAAATGATATGACAGATTATACAATAATAATCTTGGATAAGACAGCTGCTTCTTAAAGCTAACTGGTTTTCAGATAAAAGGAAAAAAATTTAGAAGCATTACTTGTCAAATTAACAATTCTCAAAAAATTTATTGTTAGGTGACAGGAAGAGTTAAACTCCGCTTATGTTTTACATAGCCAGTCTCAAGTCCAAATAAATGAGGAGGATTGTGTTAAGTAGTCAACAGCTAATGTAAAACTTTGTTGAATCACTTATGACATAGATAAACAAAGTTATAGTACTAATGTTAGGTCATTACCTAGAAGTAACGCGCTGTATGATTCAAGTACAGTATCAAATGAGCTAAAGCCTCTACATCGACGCTCGGATGTAGCGTTAAATAAATAAGAGTCCTCACATTTTTTTGAACAGATGTGAGTAAGGAAGTTAGTCCATATGAACAAGATCTATTTTAACACTTAAAATATTGGAACTTTGACAGAGAAATCTATGGAGGTAGTTGATACTATAATTAGAAGGAGAATTAACATTATGTGCCTTCAAGAAACCAAATGAGTTGGAGGTAAGGCTAAACAATTGGATACTTTAGGATTCAAGCTTTGGTACACAGGAAAGGTTAGAGTAACGAATATAATTGATATTATTATAGACAAGACTTAGAAGAACAATGTAGTGAAGGTTAAAATGATAGGTGATGGAATTTTATCCCTTAAAATAATAGTGGAACAGGAGACTTTTAGCATTATAAATGCTTATGCACTACAAGTAGGGTTGGAGGAACAAGAAAAGGTAAAATTTTAGAAAGATTTGAAAGGGCTAGTCTAAGTAACTCCCTAGCATGAAAAGATTGCCTTACATAAGGATGTCAACAATCATGTTGAAAAAGAAAAAGGGCAATATGCAAAATTTCATGGTGGTTTTGGTATAGGTGAACTAAATTGAGAGGGAAAATCAATTCTGAGCTTTTCAATGGCTTATGACTTTAAGATTGCGAATACTTGTTTTAAGAAGTGGAAGGAGCACCTAATCAAATACAAGAGTGGAGTCTCAAGTTCGCAAATAGATTTCTTTTTGATACAGAATAAGGATAAAAGGATCTATCAAAATTGTAAAGCTATACCAGGTGAGAATTTGATTACACAACATAGGGTTTTGGTCTTTAATATACATATCAAGAGTTGAAAACAGCAAATTAAAAAAGTTATAAACCAAGAATCAGTTGGTAGCAACTAAAGGATGAAAAGTAGTTATTTTTTCAAAGAAAGCTAATGAAGGAGAGAGTTTGACAGACAAAAGGATGTGCTTAACCTTATGTTGGAAGAGATAGCAAATGGGCTTTGAAAGGTAGCTAAAGCAGTCTTAGGAGAATCAAAAGGATTTACCCCCACAGGTAAAGAATCTTGATGGTAGAATGAGAGTGTGCAAGAGAAGATTAAATATAAAAGAGAGTGTTTTAAAGCTTTATATCTTGATAATAAGGCAAAAAATTAGGAAAAGTATCAGTTAGCTAGAACTGAGATAAAGAAAATAGTTAGTGAGACAAGATCTAAAGCATTTGAGGAGTTTTAACAAGGTTTAGGAACAAAAAATGAGAACGGCAAATATACAAGCTTGCTAAGGGAAGGGAAAGGAAAATAAGATATTTGAATTAAGTGAAATGCATTAAGGATGGAGAGGAAAAAGTCTTGGTAGCAAAAGAAGATATCAAAGAAAAATGAAAAAGTTATTTTTACAAACTTTTCAATGAGAAACAGATAACAAGTATAAACATAGAAAGTTTAACTACTCGAAAAGAGGATTAAAACTTTACTTTTTATCATAAAATTCAGAAAGTTAAGATGAAGGGGGCACTTAAAAATATGGACAATGGTAAAGTTCTGGATCTTAATAACATATCTATTGAGGTTTAGAGGCGTTTGGGAAAGAAAGATATTTTTTGGCTTATCAAGTTGTTTAATGAGATATTGAGGTCTAAGAGAATGCTAGATAAATGGAGGAAAAGTACATTAATACCCATTTACAAGAATAAGATATTCAGAATTGTGAAAATTACTGAAGGATTAAACTCATGAGCCATACTATGAAATTTTGAGAAAGAGTGATTGAACACAGAATAAAAAAAGAGACTCATATATCAAAGAACCAATTTGGTTTGATGCCAAGAAAATCAACCACGGAGGCTATATATCTTTTACGATGTTTGATGCCAAGAAAATCAACCACGGAGGCTATATATCTTTTACGATGTTTGATAGAATGACACCAAAGTAAAGAGAAAAACTTGTATATAGTTTTCATTGACTTGGTAAGAGTTTATGACAAAGTGTAAAGGGAAATCCTATAGAAGGTATTGGAAAAAAACAGTGTTCATATTACTTATATTCTCATTATAAATAATATGTATGACAAGATTACAACAAGTGTAAAGGCTTAGAGAAAGGTGACAGAAGATTTTCCCATAAAGATCGGTTTGTGTCAAAGGTTATCCCTAAGCTCATACCTTTTCACTTTAGTAATCAATGTACTTACTAGACACATCTAATATGTAGCCTCGAAATATATTTTTTTTGTAGATGATATAGTCCTAATAAAAGAGTTAAGAGAGAAGGTTAATTGTAACTTGGAAATATATAAAAGAAGCCTTAGAATCAAAGGGTTTCCGTTTAAGTAAGAGTAAAACACAGTATATGAAGTGTAAATTTATCAAGAAGCAAGCAAATAATGATTTAGAGATAAAAATTGAGAAGCATAGTATATCGCAGGTGTCCACTTTTTAGTATCTTAAATTGATTTTACAAAGTAATTGAAAAATTGATGAGGATGTCATACATAGGATCCAAGTTAGGTGGATAAAATGGAGGAATGCCTCGGAAGTCATTTGTGATCGCAAAATATCTAGCAAACTTAAAGGAAAGTTTTACTAAACTGCTATTAAACTAACTATGCTCTACAATAGTGAGTGTTAAGCTCTGAAAGGTCAACATGAGCAAAAACTAGAGGTGGTAAAGATGAAAATGTTGAAATGAATGAGTTGACATATAAGAAAAAATAAAATTTAAAATGATTATATTCTGAAGAGAGTTGGAATGGCACCTATTGAAGAGAAAATGACATAAACTTAGTTATCGTGATTTGAACATATGCAAAGAAAACTACAAGAGGCTCCAATGAAAAAAATTGATCAAATGTTTTTTAGCACAATGAAGAGACTTAGAGAAAGATAAAAAAGGACAGTTATAAAGGTTATTAAAAGAGACGTTTTGTTGAATAGTATTTCTAAAAACTTAATTTTAGATAGAACTCTACAATAGCATTTAATCTATGTAGCCGACCTTACCTAATGGGATAAGACTCTATTTGTTGTTGTTATTATTGTTGTTATAAGTGACAGGAAGAGTTAATTTTAGAGCGCAGGGTTTTCTTGTTGACGTGCTAAGATGGGGGCCCTTTATTATGTTGTCTTTGTGCTGTGGATCTGAATGGCGATGAAGGTTTAGTTTTGTATTCACTAGAAGTCAGCACACACTAAAACTGTGCACAAGTTGAAATATTAATTAAGAAAAAGTGAAACCATATGGTACTTAAGTGAACTTGAGATGACAATAAAAAACTGGATAGTAAAGAGAGAGAATTCGAGAGGAGGTGTAGGAAAAAAAACTAATAAGGGTGAGGAGAGAAATTGGGTGTAAATAATTATCTAAAGTAAACTTTTTATTCCTCATATTAAATTTCACTTGCATTGGCATTTCTTGTAAAATACCAAAGCCAATCCTTATGGGCAAAGATGTTGATGAAAGTATTCCCTTAGATCTCTTTGTTGTCAGCTTAAGTATATTTTTAGTCATCTTCATTTTTGCATTAGAGTCGATAAAGAAATTTAAAACACGGGCATCAAGCACAAAGTTGCATATATACTGTCAAATTGGAAGAGCTGGAAAGTTCTCAGTTAATGGTCACATTTTCCATTTTCTGCCTCGCAGATTGCATATAACCTTTTATGCAAAGAAAAGTAATTTGTGACCAATTTTGAAGTCTTCTTCCCTTTTTTTTGGGGTAGAAGGCAGTATTTTTCATAGACCGCAACTAAAATTTTTTCTTTCATTGCAAGGAACAATGGAAATACAAAACTGACCCAACAACAACTTAAAATTTCTCTGCATGATTTTCTCTAATGTTAGGTATATGCCCCAAGTACAGTGGCTTGCTGATTTATGCAGTTTTGCTTAATCCTTTCTCTCAATGAAGCTCCCTATCAATTCTTAGAGGATTCTAGTTTATTGTTCTGTTCCTTCTTCTTTTATTAATCTTAAGCCACACCCAAAATCTACTCAGCATATGCAAGTCCTATTGATCAGTGCTTGCAAAATTCTGTCACCAAATTTCTCACTATATAACAATAGCTGCCCAAAAGAACCTGCAATTTTCTTATCCATCTACTTTTCCACCCAAAATGAACAGCAAAGATCTGAAATAAGAATAACAGAAAACTATAGGCCTTCAATTTTAAAATTAAAGTTAGACGCCACACCCTCTTGCGCTGATTAGCTCATGACATTTTAAGAAACAATAAAATATCTGTGTAGCTTTCTCTAATCTGCGTTCAGTTGTTACTTGTTAGGGACTTTTATATTCAAAAAACAAAGACATGCCACTGAAACTGAATAAGGATCAGGCCATGAACTTATTTCTCTCCCTTCAGAAGCCTCTTATGGATATGATATATACCTGTCTGTCAACCTTCTTCGGTTCAGGCGCCTTTGCGTCTATTCCTGCAGAAGTTTCAGATGCCAATCTATCTCCCTTCTGAGGTTCTTGCACCAGTTGAGATTCCAATAATGCTACTGTTTTTTTAATCAATTTTATCTGCTCCTCCTTGGGAACTTCCATTGCCGCCCATGTCTCCTCATTCTCCTCTTTCAGTTCAAACCCAACAAAGCTCAGTAACTCAACTCCCCCTGTAACATCACCAACAGCCTCCTTTATCTTTGGATTACTCATCCTAATCTTCCTAAACTTCGCATTCTCCGGTTCCCTTACAATATTCCTCAACAACTTGAGAACAACCTCAACTGAACCCTCTGATGGGTTACCTGAAATATAAGTATCAATACAAACCTCCAATTCATTCCTTGACTCAACTCCACTTTCAGGCAATTCAGAAACACCATCACCATCATTACTCTCTACTGGGTTACTAATGCAACCATCCACATGTATAGAAATCTCTTCTTCGGACCTAAACGATTGCCCACAAATTGGGCATTCATACACATTCAGTGAATACCCATTTCGAGATCTGTTACCTGAAGTGATCAAAGGGTCATAAGGGTCAAAGCCATTTTCCGTTTTGCGATCAGGATTGGGCGTACTCAACCCCTCCGCCCTATTTTGCTCCGAATGGATCGTTTTCTGGGGCAAAACCCTGGAATTCGATGGAGCAGGAGTGGGTTTTGATTCGAGATTCCGTGTGGGGCGGGTAAGAATCGAATTATTGGGTGTAGATGACGAAGATCCCAAGACTCTACCTTGGCCCTTGAATTTGCTAGAAGATGATGACGTGAAAGGGTTGTTGACTTTCTTCATGAAACCCTTGACCTTATCCTTCATATCGTCCATTTCCACAAGTTCAGATGGAAACGGAGGTGACAAGGGATTCTGAAATTCTAACGAAAATTAGATCAAAATGGAAGAATTAACTGATGAACTATTTAGAACCCAATTTGCATAAATCAAAGAGAAACAAATTACAAACTATAGGGATATTGAGAAGGATTTGAAAGCAAAAGCAAAGGGAGGGTCAAAGATGCATCCAGTCCTCTACAGAGTGCAAGAGGCTAAGAATGAAGAAAACTACAGAAACAAGCTCAGAAGAAATGGATCGGACGTTCGGAACTGTTAATGGGCGGTTCACGCCGTTGACCTTCTGGTAATAGGCGCAATGCAAACAGCCAATAAAGTTTGGACATCTCATCAAACCTAAATTTCTCAGAAAAATGAAAATTTCCTTTCTATCGTTGATTTTGAAGCAAATGTGTTTTAACTTTTATATGTTAAGTTGTTGTTTTGTTATTTTTAATGGAACGTTGTTGTTTGGTTATTATTTTATGGATAATGCAGACTGTTACTTTTCGTCTTGAGTAAAGAAAGATGAAAAAATCACACCAAAAAAAAATGAAAAAATATCTTAAAGTATAAGATACATAATTATTTAAAAAAATTTATTATTTAAAATATTATAAAATAAAAATAATTATATTTTAATTCTAAAATTTGGTTTTTCAATGAAACCAAAAAAATACAAGTTGCAACCAAAAGGTTGACCAATACATTATCAAAGCAGTCAACACATTAATAGTGTTCCAACAATATTTTCAAAAAAAATATATTAGAACTCCAATTTTAGCTAGATTTATTTTTTTGGTCTAACAATTGGTAACTTTTCTCTAATTGAAAAGAGGTGCTCTTTCTATGCCATGGAAAGCTTGATTGTCTTTTGAGGAAGTTGAGGTTGAGGGGAATTAGGTGGCATATGACTTGTAGGTCCTTAGACAGTAAGATTCACCGTAACTAGTTGAGAATAACGACACTATCAAAGTGGATTTGTCTTTAATGCAGCACCAAAGGCATTATTTTGTGTCGCCTAAAATGCATAATATTCAAACATTGACTTCCATTAAAGAAATTTCAAGATAAGAAAGAATCTCCAAAGCAAATTCTTAAAATCCTCACCTTGCAGTGGGCATCCCCCAAACAAAATTATTTGGCCTTTTCTAATAACTTTATAGGGGTCAACCGGTTCATCAACTCCCCTTTCCTTTGCTTGTTGGGCTGGCCTTGGTGAGATTTAACTTGTCCGGGTAAAATAAATAAATATTTTTGTTCCGGCCATCTCCAAACATAGGCCTAATTAAAAACAAGGCTTCAAAATTAAATATCTCCTTGTATACCATTCTAAAACATAACTTTTTAGCTTTCCCTTGAATCATATATACAAGCAATTCATGCCCACAAGGTATGCCAGAAAGATCCCACTTTTTACAATTATAGGAATTAGCAGCGAGGTTCAGATTGGTTTGTATTATAACATTCCACCTCCTTTTGCAGTCAATCTCTTCATTACCATTCTTCCTATCATCTCAAACATAGTTAAAATAGGTTTGTCTCTAGCCTTAAGAATAAAACCATTAAAGATTTTAGTTTTTTTTTTTTTTTTGAAAGAATGTCAGACTTACTTTTGATACCAAAAGCATTTCTTTACCATATTGAGAGATAACTATTAATTAACCAGTTGTATGCAATAGTGCCACGCAAAATAGTAATAGAGAAAATGTGATGTTTTTAGGGAAGGATTTAAAAAATAAGAGAAGTTTTGAAATTATTATTGATTTAAAATAAAATGATGAGATCGGATACTAAAAAGAAAAAAATTAGTCTATATTATTAAAAATAAATTTAGGAACATGTAAAAAAAATGTTAGTATCTTACAAAATATTTTAAAAATAAATAAAAAAATTTTCAAACTTACTCACAAATTTATTTTTATTTTTTAGGTGCCAAACAAATTTAAGTATTTGCAAATAAAATCAAGCTTCTTCAAATCTTGCATGTGATGATTGAATTCTGATTTCGTGGTTCCCTTTTCAACATTCTATAATGCATCTTTTAAAAGCTTGGTGTTGTAATTTTCAGTTGGCATATAGACACTGAAGACAAAACCTGTTATTAGCTCCAATATCATCCAATATATCAATCAATTCTTGTAGTAATTACAATTTCTTTACTTCAATACAATTTTTACAAAATAAAGTTTAGAAATTTATTGAGTCCCATAACTCTAATTATGAGATCTAACTGATCCAAAAAACTTATACAATTAGTTTGAACATCGTGTGGAAATAGCATTGTGGAAACATCTTTTTTCTTGCAATTATAAATAAATATCAATGTAATGATAAGGTAAAAGTAGTAAATTAAGTAAACATAGTAAAATGAACAATGACCCACTTTTAGTTGGTTAGACATGAAAGTCCATCCATGCTCGGATATAGGCTCAAGATCCTCTAATAATAACTATAGACACCACCTCAAGCTGTCTTTGCATTCAATTTCAACTACTATCCATGCTATTAGGTACATATTTTCATTAGCATCCTTGGCAACAACACACCAAAATTGTCAGCCTAACAGAAAACATCCATCCAAACATATCATAGGTCTACAGCCTTAAATAGGAGTGTAAATCAGTCTGGTTTGAATCGATTACGCCCCTTGATTCAACCGAAGCGGTTATTTTGATTTATCAGAATACAAGCCTTGAGTGTAGACAGACATTTAAGTCTCTGGAAGAGCACTATGCAACATGAACAAAGCCCCAATGCCCCATTATACAAGTCCAATAGATTTGGGTCTAGTTCGCTTCATTCTGCCGCAGTTGCACCGTGGCAAAATTCACCTGCTACTTCCTCAAAATGATGGTATTCTCTAGCAGAGTTCTGTCGGCCATGCCTGGGTTCTCTGAATTTCCCAAAATACGTCAATCTCCTATCATATCATATCCTTAAAAAGCACCCGCCCAAGTCATCACCAGAGTTGGATCTACTTGGGTAGTTTGGATAAATGTTAGATAAAAAATATAGTTATGAGGCCTAATTTTCTTTTATTCCTTGGAAACAAGACAATCAGTTAAGAATATTGTGTTAAGGTTGTAAACCTTTTAGGAGAACGAACAATGTTGCTATAGATTGTTCAATGCCATGGTAAAATAACCAATCCTCAAATCTAGGGTGTATCAGGTTTTGACAAGAGGTAAATAAATATCGTGTCTTTATTTTTACATAATTTTATTTAATAAAATTTAAAATATTAAATTTTACAAATTAAATAATAAAATTTAATAAATTTAAAAATTCACATATAAAAATATTGAAACATCTTTTCTAAAACAAATGTGGCGTTAAGGGTAATTTGAATGTCATGAGTGCAGCTCCTTCTCCTTGGACCAAATACCATTAGTAGAAGTTAAAAGACAATGAGCAATATTAAATTTGCAACTATTTGCAACGCATGCATAGATTGTCATGGAGTAGAGATAGTAGAAAAATACTTACTTTATTCTTATTTCCTTATTTTACATAGTTTTTATTTAATAAAATTTAAATTATTAAATTTATTAAACTCAATCTAAATAAAACTTAAATTAATTCAAAAATTCACAGCATTAAATATAAATATTTTATTAAAATAATGTTGTGAAAATAATTTTTTTATACCAGAAATGACTTTTTTTTTATAGGAAAAGATACTCCAACTTAAAAGGAGCAATCAAAAGTTTTAAAAGAAATTTTAGTTATTAAATTTGTAGAATGCACAATTTAATAATTTAATTTTTTAAGCAAAATATTTATGAGATTCAATTCCCATGAACTGAGAAATTAAAGAAAACACGTATTGCTATTGTGCAATTGTTTTCGTTTAAAATTTGAGAGTTCATTTATTTATTTCATCAAATTCAGACGAAGTACAACTACAACTTAATTGAGGAGTCAAATGGGAGTTGTATTATCAAATACAAATAACAAAAAGTTCAGTGGTTTTTATGAAACTTTTAATTCTATAACCCTTAAACCATTGTTGTTAGATTATAAATTAATAATTTAATAATTATTGATTAAACAATTAATAATATTATCAAGTATGACAAAAGAAATTTTTTTTTTATATAGTTTACAGAAAATTTGTAAAAATGTTATATAATTAATCGTTTCTTCATCTTTCAGTGACATCTCTATTTTCTGTATGCATTTCTTCAACATCTAAACTAGGGAAAGAATTGATATATGTAGACAAGTATTAATTCCCACCATACCAATTGCTAATTCATGTTTAGTCTTTTTTCTAAACAAAAAAAGGACATAAAATTAAAATGAAAGGTCGATGCAATTTCTAAAAAAAAAAAAATAGTATCATGGAATATATAATTTTTTTTTTATATCCATAGCCCAATTATCTTAGGAGGAATTGATTAGAAAAAGGTTCATAAATTATTAGCATAAGTTCTAAATAATTATATAGAATTGTCCTGTTATTTTTTTTAAAAAAAATACTTTTACAATCATTTTATTTCTAATTTATAGACAACTTTGCTTAATATAAGAGAGAGAAATGAATAACTGGAATAATAGGAACAACTGACTCAACAAAGTAAATTTATTTAAATAAACTCATATACAAATTTATAAATAAATGATTTTGTTATTCATCTATTTTTTTTTTTTCATGGCCCTTGCGTGCACTTATCTTTGCTGGGTTTTACATTACTTCATTCAAAGTCAACACATCCCCACCTTCATTGATTTCGTTGATGCAAGAATATACAAACATTTTTGAACGAGAGGGAAATAAAAGAAAAAATTGTCTGTCATGCATATCCTGTTTAAGGAGAAAGAGAGACGGAGTTTAATAAAATCAAGGTTCATGATAGGATTATTAAAGTAATGGTAAGTGGTATGATCTTTGTTTTTAGAAGATATAAAGAAAAAGAAAGTAAAAAGAGATAGATATAAAATTAAAAAATAAAAATTTAATAAAAAAAATTAAGATTTATAAAATATATTTAATATAAAAATAATCTAATATGTGGTACTAAACATTTAAAATTAAAAAATTAAAAATGAATAGTCTTCTATATTAAGAGCCAAACCCCAAAAGCAATTCTTCCATGGAGGAGAGAGAGAATAAAGATGGAAGATTCCTGAGATTTCATCAACATTTTTTATTAGGACCCGGGCCCTGTAATTATTGGTACTTTATGCCAATATCTAATTGATCCTTCCTTTTAAACATATGACACTTTGGTCCCTTTAAAATATATAAAATTCTTTTACATTTTTATTTAATTTTAAAATTTTTTTATACTTTTAATTATAACAATATACATATAATATTTTAAAATTATAATAATTATCTATTTTGTTAATGAATTATCTAAATTTTAACGAAATATATAATTTTTTACTAAAAGTTAAAACTTCTTTCGTGAAAGTTTTCTTTTATCAGATAAAATTAGATATATTAATCTTTAAAAATAATTTATTTAAAGGTTATAAATATTTAAACTATACAGTTGTAAATAAAATGTTAAAAAATTTTATTGGATTGTAATTTTGATAAGTAATCACTTATAATTTTATTTTATTAATAAAAATAGATAAAAAAATTCTAAATTTTAGACAAAAGTCTTATACTCTATTAAGATTTGAATAATTTTTTAATATAAAAGATAAATTATTATAATTTTAAAGTATATTATATTTATTATTATAATTAAAAATATAAAAAAAATTTTCACAACAAGATGAAAATATAAGAAAATTTCATATGTTTTAACCTGTATAATATTAATTAATAGAGTACTACTTTAATATTTTGGCCACAATTTGAGCGCGTATCATTTCCTTAATCAATAATAGTAAGATTATAAATTGAAATCCATAATATTCAATGCTGTCTTTTATTGACCAACAAAAACCTATATCATAAATAACATTACACTGGCAGCTTGGTAAAACATGAGTTGGTAAAAAGCTTTTAAGAGTATTATTTAGATAAGGTTTTGTGCATAAAAAATAAAGAAAAAGTATGTTTTTATTAAATTTTTTATTAAATGTTTATTAACTTTATAATGAATTATTAAAATTTTTAAGTCTTACAATTTAATCTATAAATTTAATAATTTAGATTCTTTTAAATAAATATTTAATAAAATTTAATTTATAAAAATAAAAAAACTCAAGTTGAAATACTTTTTAATTGAGCCAGATATTCTAAAGAAATAAATAAAAATTTATAAATTTTCATATAATTCACTTAAAAATTATTTTGGTATATTTTTTAAATGCAAAATATTGTAAAAAGAACGTTTAGAAACCTTGAACCTGTAACATGTTTGGTTCTATAAGAGTTCAAGGCCATGAGCACATAAGTGACACAACAATGATGTAAATTAAGAGGAATGTTATTTCTACACTTTTTTTTTTCCATATTTTCACTTATGTTCATCACATAGTCTCAACTTTAAAAAAAAAAAAAAATTAATTCCATCTCAACTTTTCATTCTTGTCAAATTAAGACACGTAAGATACATAAGCCTAAAGCATAAGTACAAGAGAGTGGGTGTATTATTTTTCATAAATTAATTATCATAAGCCCACATGGGGGGACGGAATTACAAACAAAAGACCACCAATTGGGCCAGAAGTTGCAAATGCTAACAAAATGGGACACATCATTTGACTCACATGATTAACTTTACGTCTTCATCTAACTTTTAAATGGAAAATGTAGTCTTTCATACACTATGATAAACGTAAACAAAAGTTCCCATTATACCTATCAAAGGCTACACCATTACAAAGACAAGAATAAGTGGCCAAGGAGAGAGTGGAATCTTGGAGCCTTTTCTCCTTATTGCAACTGTTTCTTTCACTTGTTTTAAAGGAACTGCTTTTTCCCTTGCACATCTTTCTGTCTATTCCTTCACGGCTAGTCTTCGTAAAGGGACTGTGCAACAAACTTACAAAGACAAGAAAAAGACGAATTGAACACAGAAAAGAAAGGTTCAGATCGAGGGACCAAAAGAGGACGAAGCTACCCAAGTAATTTAGCAGAGGAAGCAGGCATGAAAGTGCAATCTGAGTGTTACCCACATTCTATTCCTTATTTACCACCTGCATATATAATTCCAAAATGAAAAATCAATAAAAATTACAATTTAGATCTGGTAAAAGGGTCACAAAAGGTTAGAAGTGAGAATAGAAGAATTGTAAACGAAATACATATGGGAAGGGTTACTATAGAAAGCATACATTTGTGCTTTTCGCACCCCTTGGACAAGATGGAAACGAATACGATGAATAGACCCACTCCAGCTATGACTCCAATTACTATTGCTAGTGTCTTCTCAATTTCTTGATCATTTTGGTTGTTATCATCTGCATCACTCAAATTTAGAAAAAGAAAGATAATTAAACATAATAAACAATTCTTAATTTACGCTTAATACAATCAAAAGAGAAGTATCTTCGATACAAAGAAATTCAATTCTTTTTTTGAGTCTCCTCAAAATATCTTCTATTCGACAAATAAAAATTAATATCATAAAGATATTAAGAATGTCAAAGTAGATATATATTTTTTTAAAAAAATTTCTCTATACATAAAATTTAGATCAAACTCAAAATAATTTATTTAAGATGACTAAATTTTACTGTTTAAGTCAACTCACATTAATAAAGAAATTTAATTCTTTATGTTTAGCTTCATGTACTAAAAAAAAAAAATCAGTTCAATTATGATAATTTTTTGTATTAATCTTGAATTTTATAATGCGCAATCTTAGATAGGGGGTGCTTAACTGCAACCATGTGTTTATGCATTTACCTAATCTTTTATTGACTTAATTAATTGAACAAAGTTCTAATTAACTGTCAAACTAAATTAAGAAGTTATGAATATCTAGAAAATATTTTGTGCTTATCCATGTGAGGCAAAGATACAATTTGAGGTGGAGAGTCATCCTCCATCCAAATCCTATCAGAGGATTTGGATCCAACTGCTATTTTAACTAGGCATCTATATTCCATGTGCAATAAGTAGGGGAATTTTCGGATGCCTTGCATTTGAACTCTAAATTGACACACACATATAAACAAATCAAAATATTTACCGAGAGAAAAGAAATAAATAAATGATGTTTTAAATATTTAAATTGAACTTAATCAATTAGCCCCTCTTAGCAGCAGAATTCTCACAATCCAAACATAAATTTGGAACTTTTCACATGGGCTGGAAGGTAAATCTAAAACAATTCAAACAATTCTCTAATTCTAAAAAAATACCCAGTTTCGATTTTGGAAAAAAATAATAAATTAATAGTAATTACCGGCGAAAGCCAGTAGGGTCAAACCACAAAGGCATAAACAACCGGGTTGGGTGGCGAAGCTGCTTACCATTTCCGTCTTGCGAGTGATCCACACCTCCCGAGTACCGCGCGTAGCACTTGGCCAAGTACATCTCCCCCCACGCGGCGAGCCCACACTCGGATTTCAGCCGTCCGGTCGCATCCGATAGACAATCCTGGCACTCGCTCGGGCTCAGATCCCCTACGCACTGCGCAACGCCATGGACATCCCCAGAACTACTCACCTGGTAGGTCCCACCGGACGTCCCTAAACACGCCAGGGCAGTATCACGACGGGTCAACGCATCGGTGGTCAACCCGATGGACGGCCCACATTTCTTCGACACTTCGGTCTTGTCCTCTACACCCAAGAACGTTGTGTTATCGTACTTGACAAAACAATCGTTGAGTTGCAACGCGCCGCCGCACGAGTCGAGGCAGAGGGTGCCCAGTTGACTCACTGCGTACGCGACGCAGCGCGAGCACTCATCGTTGCCGAGGTCCCCGCGGCACTGGAAGAGGCCGTAGACGGTGTCCTGTTGGGTTGAGCCCGGAATGGTGTAGCTGTTGTAGTTGTTAACCATGGCTGAGTTCATCAGGGAGGTGAGGAGGGACTTGACGCTGTTCTCGTAGGCGCAACCCGGCGTGAACTTCAGCTGAGAGCAACCAACGAAGATGAAAGTCTCGGTGGATGAAGTTGATGGGGTTGCGAAAGTTGAGAGTAGTAGAAGAAGAAAAGGAAAGAGAAGAGAGATTGCCATGTTTGAGGGAGAATAGAGTTGATGTGTCTCTGAGAGAAAGAGAGAGAGCAGGGGAAGAAGGTTTTGTTATGGAAGAGATATGGCGTCGTAGAGACTAACGGCTAACACTCTTTTTTGTGTGTAGGTGTGTGTGAAGGAGAAAGGGAGAGACAGAGTGGTTATGGTTGCTTTGATGAGAATTTACGTAAGGGGGTGAGAACTTGATGTAGGGGGTACATTGTATGATTGTGGAAACGAAAGCAGAGGTTAAATAGCCATAAAGTGACAAACCTAATGTTCTTGGTTTTTTTCCAATTTTATCTTTCTTTTGTTGAGAAATGTCATCTGCCTATCAAGGTATTGTTTTAAATTGCTTACATTACTTTTTCAATGAATGAAAATTTCATGCTGTCCTTTGCTTGTCATGCCTATGGTAGTACTATTATTGGGAGCTTCAATACAAATTTTATAAAATCATTTTTGTTACTTTTATAAATATAATTTTATTATATATTTATTTAAAAAATTTAAATAATTAACTTTATTAAATTTATATATTAAATTATGAAATTACTTTACCTTACATCCACCATTTATTAAGTGAGAGTTTAATAACGTGGGACTAAATTTTTTGTTATAAAATATCACAAAATATAGTACTAATTTTTTTTTTTGCAGGAAAAATGATATTTACATAAAAAAGTTGTATAAAACTTTTATAAAAATGTTGTAAGGTGTTAATTGATTGAATTTAATAATTAAATAAATTTAATTAATACTCTAAATTTTAAATAAATTTTTTGTAAAAAAGTTCAGATGGTTGTATTATACAGCAGTTGAAACTTTTGTACAGTAGCCATAGACGCGTGGCTGTAAGCCTTGCATATAGAAAATCAGGCACTGTATAAGAAAACTGATACATAATATCCAAAAAAAAAAAAAAAAAGAAAACTGATACATAATGCAAAAGGAATAATGTTTTATTTTTTGTAATTTTAAAGTGGGGTGTCAGGGGTGAGTTGGGTTGGGTGCGTAGAGTATTGAGCCAGACTGCCAGAGGAAAAGTCAAAAACGGGTGTAGGGACCGGTGATGGTTGACTCCACGGGGTATCGACGGGGCGAAAGGTGCTGTGTTACCTTCTACTGTAAGACTGCTCACTTAAAAGAAAGCAACTAGGGAAAAAAAGAATAAAAAGAAGCTATACCAACACATGGGTCATGTGTGGTGAAGTTTCCATCTATGTTTCCATCAAAATCAGTTATAGAGTAATGTTAATCAACGAAAGATAAGTGATAATGATGTAATCTTTCAACTCTTCATAATTGCTGATTGCACTTCATTTTCAAAGAAAGGAAAATTTTAAATCTATGAATGTGAGTTTATAATTAGTCCACAATAAAAAAATATAAATTATATAATAATTATATGATTTGAGTTTAATTTTAATAATATTTTTTAGTAAGTGATTTATAATTTTGATAAGGTTAGTTATTTGTTTTAACCTTAAAATGGGAAATTTTTTTTTATTTTAAATTATTTAATTTCAAAAATAAATAATATATATAAATTATTGAATTTAGTGTTTTTTAAAATTTAATTTGTAAAATTTAACTAACTAAATTATTTACATTCTTTTAAATAATATTTTTGTAAATTTTATTTTGTGAGATAATGAGCATATATAGTTTGTTGACCAAATACTACAAAACTTGAACTACTTACGTTAAATTTTAAGTTTAAAAGAAAGTCTTATTCATCAACTTTGTAGATTCTTCCCCAAGTCACGACAAGTTAGAGAAGCTTGCGTTTCTTCTTGCCATATTAATTTAATAAAGATAAGATAATTGAACATGTTGAGCAAGTAAAGTGGTAGTTTCTGTACTTGTCTGAAGAATAACTATAAATTAATTAATTAGACAATATAAAGAATAAGAACTTTGTGGAAAATTATAATATATTATATAGTTCTAGAACCATTCAATTTTATAAAGACGATAATCATTTTGGTAATCAAACATTTCCAGATATCTAAAGAGCCGTAAACACATATTGGCCTATTTAATACTTTATTTAAGTTGTAATTTTTTTAGAATATTAAGAAAATTATAATATAAGAATTGAATTTAAAGGAATAGATAGTAAAATCAAATTTACCACTTAAGTTAAATTGAAATCCCTTTTTATCTAATGATTTTCAGGCAAAAAAATTCATACAAAATAATTGAATTGGCTCTTTCCAATTATGCAAGGCAGCTATAAAGCAAAAGACGGGAAAAGGAAGAAAGGAACAATATGACAATATGTAAGTTTGATTAGTGGATATTGATAGCTGCGTTACTGTCTCAAGACTGAAGCACCATCTGCCAGACCCCACCATTCTCAGCCTCAAGCCATCAATGATCCAAAATGGTTCAATCAATTTGATGTTGACGGACTTGAACACTACTTTACCCTAAATTTTTGATCTCTGGGTTGTTATATGTAAGATAGGGCAGAGTAATAATTGTGCTATTTAGAAAAATAATTAGGAATATCCACTTTTTAATGTGTACTTTACATGCTTTATGTATTGAAATATTGATATCTTAATTATATTTTAAAATTATAGTTATACTCATAAAAAATCATTTTAATATATAAAATAATTTTTCCTAATAATAAAAGTTTTGGGTAATTTGAATAAAGGCGTAATGTTATATGATGCATTGAGTCTTAAATTGAATAATATGAGATATCTGGGTAGGTTTATAAAGTTTTAGACTCTTCTTTTATGTGAGGATTAAGGTTGCAAAGTGTGATAATATATTTTAATCCATTAAATCCCAAATCAAGTGTTATATATGTTTGAAAAAGCTTACAAACGCTGGACTCCTCCTTTTCAACAACCAACTTTTTTAAGAAGGATTTCATAAAAGTTTGTAACGCGTAAGTACAAATCTTATACAACAATATACATATAGAATAAGTAAAGAAAATTGTGGCAACTTTCTTTCTTCTCTGTACAGTAAACGCGGTGAAGAGAAGCTTCGTAGCTTAACCAATTGCCAGGAAGTTTCAATAAAGCAAAGGACGAGGTTGATTGATGTGGATTGTAACAACCTGGAATCTCCTACGATTGACTACAAATAGACTTCACATGCCAAAAAAAAAACTATTTTTGGTGTGAAAAGGGCACCTTGATTAATTTATGAAAACGAAAAAAAGTAGAACGCAATTATAGCATTGACTCCTTTTGTGTTTGTACGTGACATTCTTCCACGCCAAGCATTGACTAACTTGGTCAAGTCATTTAAATATAAATATAGTTTCTAATTAATGTTTAGCTTTTTATTTATAAATATAGTTGTAATACAGATCAGAAAATATCAGAAACAGGGGCTCATTGATATTTTCTCTTACAAAAACACTCGCAATCTCACTGATACTTCAATAGAATTTTTAATGGTTTCTTACCATTTTAAATTCTTTAAAAAAAGAAGAAGAAGAAGAAGAAGCAATATTCAATGCTTCTGATGGAGATGCTGATGATATTGATTGATGCCTTCCCATGAAAAAAGCTCTCCCCATAATAGATTGAATGGGCTTCTTTTCTTCTCTTTCCACATAAATAAGAAAAGATTGAAATAGAACTCCTCAAACACGTCTGATCATAACAGTTAGATTCTGGGTCAAGTCGTTTTTGGACAAAATTGACTCTTAAATTCAGTTTGTTCTTTTCTTTTTTTTTTTTTTTAAAAAGAGCACGACACATATGTAAATCAGTCTTTTTTTTAATAATTTAAATATTTGAGTTTATTTTTTATTAACACAACGTCAAAGCATCTAAGGGTTGTTAGAAATTTGATTTTTTACCAATACATTTTGTCTGTTTGAGGAAGATTGAGTACTAATTAATTTTTTTCATTATTATTAAGTGAGAGATTAAAGAAGAGTTGATTAATTAAATTTTTTTTAATAAAAATGACTCTAAATTCAAAACTTTGACTCAAAGTTAGAAGGGCAAAACTAACTTACTACCATTTTTAACATTTTATTGGTACTACTAATTAATTTTACTCTTGAAAACAAGCGACATGCAACGTATTCTTTAAGTTTCTGGATACGTCGTTTTGTTGCACGTGGTCGGTGGTTCGGGTGTCAAGCAGTGGATGTTCCAACTCCCATCAAAAGCAAAAGAAAAGCGAAAGGGCAATGCAAGAGGGAAGGAAGGTCACTTCAGCTTCAATAATTGAGGCAGTGATTGATGATCCTTCTTCTCTCTTGCATAATTTTTGTTTGTTTTACATTGTTATATATACATACATGGGGATGGATGAATTTAAGTTATGAGGATTTTTGTCTTAGCTTTTTGATGTGCCGCCACGAGAATACAACAACTACAACTCTACATAAGGTCTTTCTGCCTCAACTCCCCCACCACCAAAAACCCTTTCTCATTTTGCTTATACCAAATAAGGTTTTCTATCGAACAATCATATTATTTATATAAATTGAATTTTTTAAATATTAATTTTAAAAAATTAAATTATTATATTTATTAAATTTCATTAATTAATTAAATTATAAAATTTATAAATTTTTTTATTCACAAAAAATGTGATACATTTTATTTAATTTGTAGGTTACAATGAGATAACATTGACTAACTCATATTTTTATATATAAAAAGTACATTAATCTACAAGTCTACTAAGTATGCATTTCTTTAACTCACAAAACATGTGACCTATCTTGCCCCATTTTATTACAGTGCCGGGTGGAGTTGGGGGACCACATTAACAGCTCTACTTTCAATCCCATTACTTAATTGTGGGGGTGACTGGATTGAAATCTCTGTCTGACTAGTATTTATGCAGCCAACTTCATGTGTGGCATGGTTATATGCCTACAACATAAAGAAATAACTGAACCCTCCATTTTGTGTGTTGCTACTTAGCTTCTGTATAACATCCATGTAATATACAGAAATAATTTAGGAAAAAATTTAAGAAAATAAATAATAAATTGTTTCTGATAAAAATGAAATTTAAAGTTACTTCTAATTATTACATTAAAAATAATTGTGTCATATAATAAGATTAAAATTTTTCAATATCAGGAAATACTGTCATATTTAATAAATTATAACTCTTTATTCTCATTCTCATTTATTTAGAAAAAATGATGAATAACATAAAAAAATATGTTATATATATTTTTCAGTATAAATTATCATGGTTATAGTGTTTTCAATATAGAAAATATTGCAATTTACATAATTTCTTTTGTTGTAATGATACAAATTCAAAAATAAAAATGTTCCTTTTTCTTTTTCTTTTCATTCACCAGCTTTTAGCCCTTTAGCCCATTTATGTATATCTTTGTAGCCCAATTCAAAGCACGTACTGATCCATTTACCCACCCTCCACACCCAAAAGAACATCAGAGAGTCGGTTGGTGACAGTTGACGCACACGGAAGGAGGAGTAATAATAGGAGATTCACAGTAATCAAAGTTCATTTATCTCCAGTCTGCTTCGTAGCAACTAACACTACCATTCAAATTCCAGCGTAGCTCAAGTAATTTTTATGTTCTTTATCTTCAATCAGGTTATGTATCGCTATGATAAACGGGGAATAGCATTCTGGTTTTTGTGTCTAAGATTTTGGTTTTATTATGTAAATTTGATATAAAATATAAGTTCTTTGCACAAAAGTGGCTGATTTAATGGTTCAAAATCCTATTGTTTGATCATGTCAAGAAAACATCCTGCTTTTGTTTTATGTTCACAAGTGTGCTGAATATGGGCTAAGATAGAAGGTTATCTGGATAATTAATTATGATTTGGGCAACAGATATGTATTAATTATACTTTGGCCATTGTTACTCTGCTGGCAATGCTTTATGCTCTGATTTTTCAGGAAGAAAGAGGAGTGATTTTGTTTAATGTTTTGTTGCAGCACTTTCATAACATGTTAGTGTGTTATTATGGTGCAACAAAGTATTTACATGTTTATCTATTTGAATTTAGAGAAATTTTGAATTAAGGGCCAACTTGGGCTTGTATTTAGTGATAAAGGAATTTTAAACTTTATTTTGAGATAATTACCAAAGCTTTTTCTGTTATTTAAGAATGTTAATTTTATTATTTATTTGGACAACATTACCCTCAAATTAATAAAATACGATAAGCATTTATTTTTCTCCTCTCCCACATTGTCTCTACTCTTCTTTGTGCCGTTCTCCATCTTTTTAAACACCAAAGCTCTTTTGGTGAGTAGTTCCCTTTTGTTGGGCATTGATTAAACCATAAAACAGACCCCAAAATTCTGCAGCTGTAGCAGAACTATAACCGATGAATCTCGAATATACCACAACCCAGCAACCTTGTTGACTCCTATTGCAGTCACCAATACTGATGAGAAAGACCTGGTTTTGGACTTTCAGCACCATCTGAATTCAATTTAAACCAATCCTGACTTGGGGGATGCCAAGAAGTTAAGATGGTTGCATGTGTCTTGGATACTAACTCTGATAGATGTCACGTTTATTTTTTTACTCAGCTCCCGTGTATATGATGTTTGGAACTCTGAGCCAAATTAGACTCATTTCATGCTGCACATCATGGATGTAAAAAAAGATCAAGCTTGTCCAAGAAATGAGACTCGGTTCAGGAATTTCATCAAACAGTTTATGAGCGTCTTCCAAATCATCCAATTCCCCGTAAAGCCTTATTATATTGTTCTATACAAAGACATATCTATCAACACCACTTTTAATAAAGAAAGAATGAAGTGATCGTCCTTATCTAAAACTCAGAGAAGAGTAGAGACGAGCGGGAGAGGAAAAAAAAATAAATAAATAAAAGTGTTATTGTTTTTATTGATTTGAAGGTAATTTTGTCACCTGAGCCTAGCTCAGGTGGTCTCGAACCGCTCCCCCGTTCCCTGATACCCCCGGTTCGAGTCTTCCCCCATCCCTTTAGGGTAACATAGGGCTTTAGCCCTCATTGTACTCCTCAAAAAAAAAAAAAAAAAGAAAAGAAGGTAATTTTGTCTAAATGAATAATAAAATTAATATTTTAAATAATAAAAATAAAAATTTAAAATTTTTTTATCTCTAAATATAAGCACAAGTTAATCCTTAATTCAATTTTTCCTTTAAATTTATCTAGAGCTGCAAATGGTGGAATTACAAGCATTAGAAAGTCGACACATAGGGCCACATTAAATCCTAAACAGACAGCTAAACTCTCAATGACTCGCTGCCATTCTAGGTATTCACATCAGAGATCAATTGCTATAGCCAACTCCAATTTCGATCCAATTCAAACCCTCCAGCCTATCATTCCTTTCGTGGGACTTCTCTGATTGTTTGGACTTTACTCGCAAGTCACAAGTTCCTCAAATTGATGGTATGTTCGCCCCTTTTCCCTTAACTTTCTTAACCCATTTTTCTCATTTTTCTGTTATTGAAATTCAGGTTTCCCAATTTTCTGAGCTTTCAGTTTCAATAGAGAGAGCGAAAGCTTTTCTGTTGCTGAAGGAGAGGCTTTCTATTTTCAATTGCTGCCATTGCTCTCACTCTGATTTCTGAAAGATGAAAATGTATGCTTTTTTAACCTTTCAGCATCCATAAATTTAGTTCTTAATTGGAAAAACGGTTTGCCTTTGGATATAATCTTGTTTAATGATATATTGTAGTTTAGAGGCAAATGCTGGTGCACTTACGAATTTTGAGGTCCTTGATTTTTTACGAACTAAAGGAGCTTCAAAAGACCCAACAAGGGTGCTTGCCAAAGTAGCACAATCTGAATACAAGGTTAGGTTTATTTTACTATTTCGATGGAAACCCAATCCTGTAGATGATTTCTTTTTTTTTTTTTTCTACTAACATGCTGTACTTCAAATTTGTTGTTCAATCGCTGTTCTTCCATCTATAAGGTTTATGATTATTTGGTTAATACTGCTGCTTGTGGTCAAACGAGAGGGAACATCAATGAGTTCTTGAAGAATTGTAAAAGACATGACCTTGCAAAAGCTGAGGTTCTGAACATAATTAACATTAGACCAGCTGCTGCTGTTGAAATCTTCCCAGTGAGTATTAGAATTATACTGACACCTATTTTGCATTGAATGTTCTGTTAAGAATTATCGTAGCTCTGCATTTTCTATCTGTACTTGCAATCTCTGCCAAGTAATTGGGTTCGGACTGATACATTCTCTTCATTTATCTATTTAATGGGATGCGGTCTTTGCTCAGGTTTTGATTTAAACTCGAATCTTGTAGTCTATAAGCAACACAATTTGTGTAGGGTTAATAAGAGAAAACAGAACGCCCGCATCTTTTAAAAATTTAAAAGGAAAAAAAAGTAATTACCTTGAATCTTTATCAAACTAATATATAGTAATGTATAAGCAACACCTTTTGGGAGGATTAATAAATTTTGGCGCATAATGCTTGGATTCCTTATTAAAGGGAAAAAAGATTTCTTGTCTCTGAATCCATATGATATACCTAATAACGAGTTCAGTTTCTGATTATTTTGTTGCCCAGTTTGCTTTGTTGGTAAGTCCCGAGGTAATGTCTCAGTAGGAAGCATTTAGACATGGTTTCTTATATTGTAGGTTTCAAGAAGAGAATTAACTACGTTTTAAAGTTTCATGTAGAAAGGAATCTGAAAGCACATAAAAGCAAGCAAGAAATGGAAAACAGACTAATGAGTTTCATTGATCACAGTAGCTTCAGGTATTTACGTTTATAGACACATGGTTCCAATGATTGAGAGCCAGGTGGCTTAGTTAGTTAAAACTAACTCATTCCCTCTTCAGCTGAACTAACAGACTGTAATGGCTCGAACTTATTCCTCTCTAACTCTCCCCTGCAAATTAAACTCTCTCTGTCTTTCCTTCCTCTTGATTTTTCTTTATCAATTACATACTCACTGGAGAGAACCATGTGTTTTGCTCAAAACGTCTCATTGTAGCTGACAAGGGTTTTGTCAGAATGTCTGTGACCTGATCAATGAAGGGAATGTAATTAACTTGTAAATATTTTTGGATAACCTGATCATGAACGAAGTAAAGTTCCAAGTCCACGTGCTTGGTGCGGTTGTGCTAAATTGGATTCGCAGATAAAGAAATAGTGGAGAGGTTGTCACACCACAGCTAGGGTTTCATTCGAAGAGGAGCTCCAATTTTGTGTAAGAGGGCTTGAATCCATACAACCTCTGCTGTTAAGTTGGCGAGGCTTCAAAACTTAGTCTCAGTGCTAGACCTGGACATCATGGGCTGTTTCTTTGAGTTCCAGGACATGAGATTCTTGCCATAGTAAACACTCAAGCCAGAAATAGAACAACGATCATCTGGGTCTGTAGCACAGTCATAATCAGTAAAACCTTGAAAATTGAGAACCTTAGATGGCTGTAAAAGCAGACCAAAATCTAGTGTACCACAGAGATAATGAAATATGTGCTTCGCTGCCGTCCAGTGTGTGTCCAATGGCGACTACACATATAGTGAAACTTTGTTAAAAGAGTAGGCTAAGTCAGGTCTAGTTACTGTCACATACTGCAAAGCATCTACAGCACTGCAATATAAAGAAGGATCATCAAGGATGGAGCCTACACAAGATGAGAGATTGAGATTGCTAACCATGGTTTCTCCAATCCTGTGACCACCATGGGGTCGCGTCTATTTGCCATTGCATGAGCACAATGGCTTTGATACCAAGAAAGGAATCTGAAAGCACATAAACGCAAGCAAGAAAGAAATGGAAAACAGACTAACTAGTTTCATTGATCAAAGTAGCTTCAGGTATTTACATTTATAGACACATGGTTCCAATGACTGAGAGCCACGTGGCTTAGTTAGTCAAAACTAACTCATTCCCTCTTCAGCTGAACTAACAGACTGTAACGGCTCAAACTTATTCCTCTCTAACTCTCCCTTGCAAATTAAACTCTCTTTGTCTTTCTTTCCTGCTGATTTTTCTTTATCAATTACATACTCACTGTTTGTTGACTTAAACAATTGGTAATGGACTATTATATAATTATAGGAAGGTGACTCTGTGCTTAAATACACTCAGACCAAGCAGTCTGTTGCTTCTGTTGCTGGTGGTTGATTATATGAGGGGCCAAAATGTCCATGACTGGTTTGTGTTCCTAAAGCCAGTAAGAAGTTCATTAGTCTATTTTGATAACGGAGCAAGATTGATCACATGGCCACAAAAATTTATTATTTTCTGTCCTCAGCTTTGATTATTGAGCGGCAAATCTGAGAAATTATTTCAGCAATTATATCATCTTACGGATATGTGAATGAGATTATTGATTGTGAAAAGGATTGCTAGATTCAGAGTTGGTATCTAGTTTCTAATTACAAAATGAGCAGTTTTTCCTACATCCTAGTTTTCATCAACTGTTTATGGATTTAAAGATATCAGAAATCAATTGCAGCAAATGAGACACAAGAGGTTTTGGCCATTTGGGACGTGGCTTTCTAGTCTTGTCAGAGCAATCAGTCATAGTAATTCACATGTCTCAAAGATTGTCAGTCTTTCGGAGCAATATGTTCTATTCTTTGTCAGCATATTAAAATTAGATAATTTCATTGGCGGAGTATCAAATTTATTGTCTAATGTGCTTCTAGATATGTTATATTCTGATTGCATTGTTTGTTTTGGAATTGTTTGTGACTAACATGTTATCCAGTGTTTATACAAAAATATTTGTGCATGAATTTTTAATCCCAGAAATTAGTGCGGCATGTCGTTTGGTAGTAATGTTGTCAGTTGTCACCTTTTATTTCTTGATCCTCATTTCTCATTTTAGATAAAACTCCATCAAAAAGACTAGTTATATGCTTTTGAATTTTCGTGTATAATTATTATCACTTGCTAAACTTCTATCGGACAGATTATAGAGCATTGTGAGGACCGTTTTCAAGATGATGAGATTGAAGAAGTATTGGAGTTGGTGAAGAAAACGTTGCCACCACCTCCTGTCAAACTGGAACCTGAGAGAAGTACTGATGGTAATGAGAATAGTCAATATCAAAATGCAGATGGGCAACAAATGGACACAAGTTGAGATCTTTGTTGTGACCACACAGTATGATTTATTTTTGTTGAAATATAAGAAAATTTTGTTGGTACGTTAGTGAAATCAAGTTTTCGTCACGATTTTTCCTAGTCCCATAGTCATTAGGGATGGCTTCGGTGACCAGTTCATGTTGGTAATGCTGGATTTGGTTATTGTATAACAGGATGCTTTTCCTTAAGTTATTAGAAGCTTCTATGTAATGCTATACTTTTGCACCTGAATTTCTAGTGAAATGTTGTCGGGTTGACTGTTTTCTTTGTCACAAATGAATAATTGGGCACATGTTCCACATTAAAATTTACAATGTGCACTTTTGCGCTCCCTTTTTTCCTTTTTCCTTTCCCAGTTTCTGAAATTTTTGGATTCACATTAAAATTTACTATGTGCCTGGCGTCCAGTTTGTTGAGAATATCACAGCCACTCGGACGATGTTTCTGTAACGCAAACTGCAAAGCCTCTCATGCATGGTAAACCAATGAACTATTTCTGTTCTTTTTTCCTAAATTTTACCTTTTTTAAATTCTGTTTGTTAGAAAAGAATATTTTGGACAAAATGAAAAAAAAAAAAAAAAGCAGAGTAAACCTTGAAAGTTCTACGAGAGGTAAATGATATCATCTTGATTCCTGTCAAAGGATGCAGCGTGCTTTCCAGAACGTTTTGATCAAGTGCTTCTGCATTTGCATTAAAGCCAAGAAAGTTGTAGAACTTGATAGTGAAAAAGAAAGAATTAAACAAGTGTTTAACAGCCCAGAAAAAAGGTAGAGCAACTAACATGTTGATACGATCTTGAGTGTTGATTTCTAAGGGAGAAGGTGAAGCCATGGACGTGACAAGCTAGGCAATGAGATAAACAGAGGAGAGCACAGAGAAGAGGGTGAAGAGAGAATACTGAACCAAAAGGAATCCATGATAATCACATTTACAGTGTTTTTCCATTCCATGTAGTATTTTGAAAACAGCATGTATCTTACTTAGCTATTGCCAAGTTCTTTCTTTCATGACAGATTTCTAGAGCTTCTCCCCGTTTCTATCTTCCACTTCAAAATTAACAATTTTGATCTCCATTTAAGGCAGTGGTATAAGATTTAGAATGCTTTCAATCCAACATTTTTCTTTTCCATGTCATTTTGCTCTCGCCTTGGTTTAGTGACCCCTTCCTTGCCTTCCCATTTTGCAGGGACGCAAGGATTAAGGAGCGAAAGATGAGGATAACACATCACCAAAAACTTTAAAATAAGAATATGAAGGAGTGTTCTGTCATAGAAACTCAAAAGGTGAAATTTTAGATAAGACGTCAACTCTAAGGTTTTATATGTGGTTTTGATAACAGAAAAACATTGACATCATTTATACACGTTTATAAGAAGAAGTTGGGTTTTATGTAGATCAAAGCTAATTTCAGAAAAATGTTTCACATCTTTGTTTGAACAAAAGGCTCACACATTTATATGTAAGTTTTGGAATTAATTGAGTCGCATAATTCAATTTAAGATTTAATAAATTTAATAATATAAATTTTACTAAGTAAGAATTGTGTAAGAATAGAAAAACATGAAATGCAATATGAAAGGACTTCTACTCCTAATTGCAGTGGTGAGCCTGCTTGTAACAGTAAAGAGTGAAACAATATTGATAAGGAGGAAAAAACAAATATAAACACCTTGTTCTTTAAAAAATTGATCAACTTAGATTGCTTTTTTCTCACTTTATAACAGAACCCATTATCACATAGCAAGGTACTGATGTGGGTTTAAAACTGCTTTAAGAGATCCACGAAGTAATTTAAAAAAAATTACATATACAATTAATTTATAAGTCTTCAAATACATGAAATGAAGGCAAAGAGACTTATATACAATTAATTTATAAGTATTATCACTATTGACAACTTGCACGTTTGTAAGGAACATCAGAAAATGATGAAACAAATCCAAACACAAACCACACTTAATGTTTTGCTTTTTCGTCTTTCAATATATTGATTTATATATATCAGTTACATTTGTATTTTTCATCTTCAAATGAATATTGAATGAATCACTTGCTATTCTTTTTCTTTGCTGAGTGATCCTTTTCCATCCTTTCGAACAGACTGCCATCATAAACACCTACTATAGTATCTTTTTGCAGTAAGCCATTCTTGTCTTTGCAAAGAACATACAGTATCTTCCACTCTGCGTAGCTAGCAAGCCTGTCAATTAAATGGTAGCAATTCATGATTCATACATATAATTTATTACCAGAAACTAAAGCCACCAACTTACTTCCAAAAAAAAAATAATTACCATCCTGTGTAATCCTTAGGTTGCCTATTGGCCTTCAACATTGCCTTCAATTCGTCAGATGTTAAAGCATTTGGATGTGTTTTGGCATGCTTCTTGAAAATTTCTTCAAACTTTGAGGGAACGAACCTGAAACAATATTCTAAAATTTTTTGAATAAAAGTGGTAATCACTTAACACTTACAAAATTTTAAATTTAAATTTAGGATTTTGAAGGATGTAAAACCCAAGGAAAATATGATGTACCTTCCTTGATGATCATAGGCACCAGTGTCACTCCCATGTTTGGCTTTCTGGATGTTTTTAACTTCAAGTGGTAGCAATATAGAAGGAAACTTTCCCTACAACACCCGAGCGACCAGGTTACTCCATTGATTTAGTATTTCAATAGTAGCAAAACAAAATTGACTTTATCAAAGTTGACTTTGTCACTCCCACGTTTCCTATTACTATAAAATATGTATTAGAATTATTCTTTCAGATATCATCGTACAAGTTATGCCGAAGTATAAAATTTAGATTGAATTGTACCAAAAAATTAAAATAAAATTTAGATTGAAAGTGCTTGATCTCAAAACAGAAGAAAAAGAAAATCCAAGAGAAACAAAAACCGATGCTAACATATAATATTGATTTTTTTAAAGTGAAATACCATGAGGTTGAGTTTTTGTTTGGACATTTAGCTCCGATCTTAACTTGGGGTACAATTAACTTTCACTAGTCAATACTTGTTTGGTATGTAATATTTATTTTATTTATATATATCACACCTTGTTGGTACCAAAGTAGAGAGAGACTTGGTTTTCATTGACTAAGAAAAAATTTATAATAAAGTGTTAATGGAACTCTTATAGAAGGCATTGAAAAACAAGAGTATTTATATTGCTTATATTCGTACTACAAAATATATGTATAATGGGGCAACACAAGTGTAAGGACTTAAGCAGAGATGATAGAAAACTTTCCTTAAAGATTAGTTTGTATCAAGAGTCATTTTTAAATCTACACTTTTTCACTTTAATAATAGATGTACTTATTGGACATGTCTAAGATGTATTTTGAAATGTATACTTTTTATAAATGATATAATCCTAATAGAGGACTCAAAAGAAAAGATTAATTGTAAACTAGAAGTATAGAGAGAAGCTTTAGAATCAAAGATATTTTACTTAAGTAGGAGTAAGTTAGAGTATATAGAGAACAAATTTAATAAGAGGCGAACAAATAATAATTTAAAGATAAAATTAGGGAGCATAGTATACTATAGGTGTCAAAGTTTTGGTATCTTGAATTAATTTTATAAAATAATAAAGAGATTGATAAGAATATCACACATAAGATTTAAGCTAAGTAGATGAAATGAAGAAACGGCTCAAAGATCATTTATAATTGTAAAATATCTAATTAGCTTAAAAGAAAGTTTTACTAAACTATTATAAGACCAATAATGCTCTATGGTAATGAGTGTTAGGCCTTAAAAAGTTAACAAGAGTAAAAAATAAAAGTGACAAAGATGAGAATATTAAGATGAACGAGTGAACATATAAAAAAAGATAAGATTCAGAATGATTATATTTGAGAGATAATTGATATTACACCTATTGAGAAAAAAATAATAAAAACTCGATTACAGTTTTTTGGACATGTGCAAAGAAGATTGTTATATGCTTCAGCGAACAAAATTGATTAAATATTTTTAGTCTAATAAAGAAACGTAGAGAAAAATAAAAAATGACACTTAAAGAGATTATTAAAAAAAATATTTAATTAAATGGTGTTTTAAAAAACTTAATTTTAGATAAAATTTGAGATTATTTAATCTATATAATTGACCTTGCCTAATGAGATAAGACTCTATTTGTTATTGTTTATTTATATATATTATACAAACTCAATTTCTCAATAATTAAATTATTTTTTAGCAATTATTTATTTAAAAGTCTTAAATATCATAAAAAAAAGATAAGATAATATATATTTTATGTAAATGACTTGCATGCTTATGATCTCACGGATTAGTAATGTGTACATATATATATATATATATAAAATCTTTTATATATTGATAAATAATAGCAAAAATAAAAAGAAAAGAGAATAGAAAGAAATACAGGGCGGGTTTTCTGACTGAAACCAAGATTGATGAAGAGAGCTGCGGCTGTGGATAGCAGAACTCCACTCCCCATTGCACGAAATCCTGCAATTCATTACACAAATCATAATCCCATCTAATTTCATTCCATTTTATTTCTTTTCTTTCTCTTCATTTCTCTTGTTTCAACTTCAATGAAAGAAGAAACCTTGGAAAGTCTCCCATGGGTAAACGATGCCGTCTTGGTTCCTGTCAAAGAATGCAACGTGCTTTTGCATGACATTTTCATAAACAGGTATGGGTTCCTCATCAATTGTTCCTGCATCATTATACATAATATTTTAAAGAAAAAGGAAAGAAGAGAAAAAAATGGAATTCCCAGAAAATGAAGAAGAAGAAGAAGAAGATAAAGGGGTTCAGTATGAATTGAGAATGATACCGTCTTGAGTTTTGCTGTTTGTGGGAGAAGAGATGGTGGCCATGGAGAATGTGATGAAGAAGGCAGTGATGAGTGACAACAACAGAGAGAGAAAGAGAGCAGAAAAGGTGTTGTGCTTTCTGCTTTGTGACAAGAAGGGAAGCAAAGAGGGTTTTTAGATTGTGGTATTTATCCTATTATGGGTGTAACCTCTCCTTTATAAGGTGGGAGAACATAACGTTAGAGAGGAAACAAAATGTCCCTTTCATACTTATTATTAGTGCCATCATTAGCTTCTAGTTCTACTTTATATATATATATATATATATATATATATATATATATTAGAATATTATCATATTATTTTTATAAATTAAAATTTAGTAAATATTTATTTTAAAAAATTTAAAATATTAAATTTAATTATATTTTATAAATTAAGAAGTTATCCCTTATTATAGAACCACTATTTTCTATCTTTTTTTACCTACCTCAAAGTTGCATCTATTTCTCTCCATAATTATAATCCGTTAATATAAAGAACAATAGAAAATCCCAATTTACTATCTACCGCAACTTAAATTGTTTATAACTAAAATTGGTATGTTTAATTGCGTATCCCAATTGAATTGACTACTTCTATTCTATTACTGTTTTGTATAATTTTTCTAAACAAAAGTAAACAAATGGTTGGACGTAATGTATTTAAAAACCAAATACTCACATGTGAATCTTAATCCAACTATATTTTATATTGGTTTCTATTCGCACATTGACGCATCAACATTTTATGGACAGTATTAGGCCACATAATTAAACTTTGAAAGGATCCAATTAGAAAGAATATTAAACCATTACAACTTAATTGTAATGCCTTAATCAAAACAGAAATAACTTGTAAAACAGAAACTGCAGATTTCACACACAATCAAACACAATCGTTTACGTTTTAAGGAAGGTTTCCTACATAGTGTGATGTATTATGCCACAGAAAGTGGGCAAGCTAGATAGGGATAAGAGAGGTGGGAATTTGATTATGCAAATCTAAGATGGGTGATAGCTGACACGTAATTAAGTGTGTTTAGCATCGGCTTCTAAACTTTTAGTAATTGCTGCATTTTTGATAATATAGTGATATTTAATTATTATCTTAAAATATTTTTTTAGTCAATTTTAGGTTCAAATTTTAAATCTTATATATGTGAGTAATTTATCATTTTTTCTGTTAAAATATTTTTATTAATTAAAAAATTATTATTTATACGCTTAATATGATTTGTATGGTTATGTTTCATTTTGTGTATAATCATTATAATCAATATCATAAGGATATTTCACACCTCATGAGATAAAGTTGGGGGTAAAGTATATTTGACTCTAATATTTTCTTGAAAGGAAACAACACATTTTACTCTAATTATTATGAAATATAATAATAATAATAATAATAATAATAATAATAATATGATATTTTGATACGGCAAAGCATGCCACGATAAGAGAAAGATGTATTGTTTCCTTGCAACGTGCGAGTGCAAAGGAAGGAAACGGAACTGCAGGTTTGACAGACATTATGCAGCCGGAAGTAGACAAAGTCACGCGCTTTTGAAAATCTCCTTTCAAGACCAATTATGATAGTAGAAATGTTATATATAGATGTGCTCTCTATATTTATTGAGAAAAAAAATTAAAGAAAAAAAAATGTAAGAACAATATAAATTATATATAAAGTTTATATACATATATTATTATTCTTGTAACATTATTATCAATGATAACCAAGTGAAGGATTACAGCACTGTGTTAACTAATGATAATAAAAATTAAGTATATAACATTTACAATAATTATAGAATTTTATTTCGATGGCATTGATTTTATAAGTTAAACTAAATTATTGTATTCTGTTTGAAATTAAATTTTTGAAAAGATCATTTAATAAAAAATTTCTTTTAATACAAAATAAATATAATCAGATTAAAAAAATTGGAGAAAAATAATTTAAATTTAAAAAATAAAAGAGTTAAAAAGAAAAAGTTTGTGTAGTGTATATATGACCACTTTATACCACTATAATTGTTCGTTAGGTATTAATATTCATAAAAACTAACAGTTTCTCTCCTCCAAATGTTTCTATTTGTGCATCTATTGTACACCCTTTTTTTTTATTTTTGTACAAATAAAATTATCCTTAGTCGTTAGCCGACATGGCAAACCGATGGAGTGGGGAAATCACCAAACTAGGAATGAGCTAGACCATCAAGGCAGTGCACCACGTGCAACTGAGACTAAATGGCATAGAAAGAAGGTTGAAGCATTAGGTGTCAACATGAAGAGATGGCAGGGTAGGTTTCCGTTAGGTAGTAATACAATAGTTACGTTGAAAATGCATACGACTCTGACGTAAGAATAATAGCCCCATCGTTAGGAAAACAGCTAGATAGGTTGACATGTAATTTGTAAGTATGGAAAAAAAAAAAATTCATACTAAATATTTTATAATTTGGTGAAATTATTAAATTTTGAATAAATTATACTTTTCACCTTTGAAATTTATTACAATGACACTCATTCAAAACTTATGTACATATTACACTCCACCCTTTTAATTGAGTTGGCTAATGATTAACTTTACATATTCTGACTAAATATTTTATCTAACAATAATTAAACATTTATTTCATATATTTTTTGGGAGAGCAGACTGAGGATCTGAAGGTCGCGTGTTCGATCCACGCTCACCGCATCAAAAAGTTTTTATGACATGGACAAACGAAACTATACTGCTAATGCTAGGTCGTTACCCAGAAGTAACGCGCTGTATGGCTCGAGTACAGTGTCAAATGAGCTAGAGCCGCTGCATCAGTGCCCGAATGTAGTGTTAAATAAGCAAGGGTTCTCACATCTTGCTGGACGGATGTGGGTAAAGAAGTTAGTTCAGGGGAACAAGATCCGTTTTGGCACTTGAAATATTGGAACTTTGACCGGAAACTTTAGTAATTGCTGCATTTTTGATAATATAGTGATATTCAATTATTATCTTAAAATATTTTTTTTGTGAATTTTAGGTTCAAATTTTAAATCTTATATATGTGAGTAATTTATCATTTTTTTCTGTCAAAAGATTTTTATTAATTAAAAAATTATTATTTATATGCTCAATATGATTTTTATGGTTATGTTTCATTTTGTGTATAATCATTATAATCAATATCATAAGGATATTTCACACCTCATGAGACAAAGTTGGGGGTAAAGTATATTTGACTCTAATATTTTCTTGAAAGGAAACAACACATTTTACTCTAATTATTATGAAATATAATTATAATAATAATAATAATATGATATTTTGATACGGCAAAGCATGCCACGATAAGAGAACGAGAATGATTGGCTTACGCCGTTGCACGTAAGTGGAACGGCTACGCCCGTGATTTTTCAGTTTAATGAAACGGTCCGTTTCATATTTATGTGAGAGAGTGTAGAAAAAGCGTAGCTCCAGCGACGTAGAAATATCATTATTCGTAAGAGAAAGATGTATTGTTTCCTTGTAACGTGCGAGTGCAAAGGAAGGAAACGGAACTGCAGGTTTAACAGACATTATGCAGCCGGAAGGAGACAAAGTCACACGCTTTTGAAAATCTCCTTTCAAGACCAATTATGATAGTAGAAATTATATATAGATGTGCTCTCTACATTTATTGAGAAAAAAAATAAAAAAAATGTAAGAAGAATATAAATTATATATAAAGTTTATATACATATATTATTATTCTTGTAACATTATTATCAATGATTTTATAAGTTAAACTACATCATTGTATTCTGTTTGAAATTAAATTTTTGAAAAGATTATTTAATAAAAAATTTCTTTTAATACAAAGTAAATATAATTAGATTAAAAAAATTGAAGAAAAATAATTTAAATTTAAAAAATAAAAGAGTTAAAAAGATAAAGGTTTGTGTAGTATATATATAACCACTTTATACCACTATAAATATTAGTTAGGTATTAATATTCACAAAAACTAACAGTTTCTCTCCTCCAAATGCATCTATTGTACACCTTTTTTTTTATTTTTTGTACAAATAAAACTACCCTTGGTCGTTAGCCGACATGGCAAACCGATGGAGTGGGGAAATCACCAAACTAGGAATGAGCTAGACCATCAAGGCAGTGCACCACGTGTAACTGAGACTAAATGGCATAGAAAGAAGGTTGAAGCATTAGGTGTCAACATGAAGAGATGGTAGGGTAGGTTTCTGTTAGGTAGTAATACAATAGTTACGTTGAAAATGCATATGATTCTAACGTATGAATAATAGCCCCATCGTTAGGATAACAGCTAGATAGGTTCACATGTAATTTGTAAGTATGAAAAAAAAAAATTCGTACTAAATATTTTATAATTTGGTGAAATTATTAAATTTTGAATAAATTATACTTTTCACCTTTTGAAATTTATTATAATGACACTCATTCAAAACTTATGTACATATTACACTGCACCCTTTTAATTGAGTTGGCTAATGATTAACTTAACATATTCTAACTAAATATTTTATCTAACAATAATTAAACATTTATTTCATATATTTTGAAATGTTATTATTTACATATATTAAATTTATAAATATATAATGAAAGCTTGATATAATAAATAAAAGGCTAAAATGCATAGAATCTCCCTGAATTTTAAGTTGATTTTAAAAAATTCTCTTAAATTTTAAATTTTTTCAAAGAATCCTTTTGAACTATGAAAATTGTGTAAATTGACACATTTGCTAGAATTTCTGTTAAAATATGTACGAAAATTCTATAAATGACAAAAATGACCTTCTGTCAAAATTCATCTTCCTTCTAAGGACTTGGTGGCTTCTCTTCTTGCAACCAATGTCTAAGGTAATCAAGCTTTAGTGGTTTAGGCAATGGCTCTCTTCTTGCAAAAAATGTTTGGGCTAGTCGGTATTATGTGGCACTGGTTTGTTAATTGGTTTTAGTAGTTTGTGCTGTGGTAATGGCTTTTCTCATTGTAAATGGTGCCTTGGGTGACCAGCCTCTTGTGGAGGCTTGTGCTCTGGGGGTAGCTTCTCTCCCTTGCCCTTGGGAGGCTCCTCAATTGGCGTTGGAGGGTTTTGGCCAAGGAAATTGGCAAACTAAAAAATTTGGTTGTGGTGGTGTTTTTTAGAAAGAAGAAGGAAGATGGCTGGGAGGTTTTTTGCTATCTTAGGTTACTGCTAAGTTGCTGAGGTAGAGCCATGGAGTATTTAAGAGGCATTGAATGTGCGTGCAAACATGGTAGGGGCAAATAATGAGCAACAGATTGGATGGTAACTCAAGCAAGATTCACAGGGGCAAATGATGAAAATTTAAATATATTTTAGGGGTATTTTTGTCAATTGACTAATAAACATCTAAAATTTAACAAAAAATTTGACGGAGGAGAGTTTTTTGCACAATTTTCATAGTTTAGGAGGGTTCTCTGAAAAAATTTAAAATTTAGGAGGATTAGGAGAGTTCTATGATTTTAACCTAAATAAAATTTTAAAATATATATAATTTGCCTTAATTGAATTATTAAATAAAGATATATTGCATAAGCTGATCAAAAGATAAGAATATATTGCATAAGGAAAGTCTATCTGCTTAGGGAAAATTTTTAAATTAAAAATCTTACACCACAGATTATAATATATGTCTGATAAAGAATGTTGAATAAAAATAAAAAATCAAATATATATGATAAACTAAAATTTAATGTGACAAAAAAACATGTTAACTAATTCAGTGTAACATCTAAATTTAGAGGCAAGCATAAGAATTTTTCTATTTCATAAATTGAAAATAAAAATCATTGTAAGACTTGATAATTTGATAGGTAGATTATGACTTGAATTCCATGTAATAGCTGGTAACCATATGTGGTGCATTACAAATCTAAAATGATATGCCTAAGAACCATTTATAGTATATTCATCATAAATCATCATTGAAACTTAGAATATCTAAAAAGTTTCAATAATTTTAGTAACACTTGAAGAGATGGAAAATAAAATTTCTATTGTTTTCAGTTTTTAAAATAACAACGTTAACTATAATTATTGAATAAAGTACACCAACTGTATAGCAGTATTCATGCTTGATCAAGATAAATATATATATGCATGCAAATAAGATCCATAGTTGGGGTTTGATTTTGATAAAATTGTTATTTTATCTTGACACATAATAATATTTAAATTAAAAATCATAACTTAATTTAAGTTAAAAAATATCATTAAATGGATTCAAATTGGATTCAACAATCCAATAAATGTCGTAAACAAAAAAACCACAAGTGAGAATTAATAAGAAGAGATGGGATAAGAAAAAAAAAAAATACAAGATTGAATCGAATTGAGAAGATTCTAATTTGGTTAATTTAGCATATAAAAATTCATTAGATTTTATTTCATAAAAAGTGTTAATATTAACCATTATAAATGTGAATTAAAGGTGTGGAGTATAATATTTTGATTATTTTAAAGTTTAGTATTATTTCATTACATATTTTTAAATAAACATTTTATAAACTTTAGTTTATAAGAATAGTAATACTGCCAAAAACAAATTATAAGATCAGTCAATTTTGTATGTGCATTTTCAAATGAATAATAAGTCATGAGTGATGTTTTATTAGCGGAATGAAGTAAGGACAGTTTTATGACTTCACAATTCTGGATTTAATTTTTTAGGGTGACAAAAGAATTGTTTGAGGGCACACCAGTTTGAGCCCTACTAGGGGTGGGTACGGCTTGGGGCAGGGTGGGTTTGAAGGTCAAATACTGAAACCAAAGAAACTCACGATTGAAAACATCAAAGCCGCCGCCGCCCAAAGTGTTGGAAAAACTGATCTACAGCAATTGCTTGGGTTGCTTCGTTTTCGGTTCAAGTTGCCCGGGTTGCTTCCTTTTCTATGCTAACATCGTTACTCCACAGTTGTTGAAGCCTGGATGGCTGGACCACGGAGCTCTTCCATTCGAAATTTTTGTTACTTGGGCATTGAGCTGCTCTTGGTTCCTGTTGGGTTAAAGATAGAGAAATTTTATGCTACTCTACAAAGAGTAAAAAATAAAAGAGAGGAAGATGAGTAAACGGTGAGAAAGAAGAGGAGCAAAAAGTGGAAAAAAAGAAAAGAAAAAGAGGTAGAGAAGAAAGGATATGAGAGAAGGAAAGAGTAAAAAGTAAATTATAGAAGACATGACCATTAATAAAAAAAGAAATGGAAGAGAGAAAGGAAAGGAAGGCAGAGGAGAGAGGGCGTGACAAAAGGGAAGAGTAGAAGGTAAAAGAGAGAATGTCACTGCTAATAAAAAGAATAAAAAATAAAAAGAAAAGTTCTAAACATGAGATTTGAGAAAATATTAAAATAAAATATATTAGAATAAAACAAGAAGTCTGACGTTTAAAAATCAAAATAAAATTTGACAATACAATTCACACTGTTTAATGTTAAAATAAAGTTTTAAAATTTAAAGAGGGATGCACTATATTACACCCGAATAGCCTTTTAACTACACGAGCCCTCAGATAATATCTAGTGTCTACTCAAGGCTTAATGTACTTCTACCTATTTGATCATTTGGGCTGATACAAGTTATCGTGGGTTGCAATTTCACAATCTGATTCCGCCTGTCTCACTCTGTTTCAAACTGAATTTTTCTCAATTTTTTTCTTTGAGCCGTACCGACCCAACCTGTTAGGCTTTTTTATATTGAATTGAATCAGGTGAAAATTAGGAGTGGGCATTGGACCGGGTCAAACCGGTTCAACCCGTCCCAAACTGTAAAAAAAAAATAATTTTAGATCAGGTTAAAATGAGGTAAAATAAATATTGTGTAATATTTTGACTTAAGATGGGATAAAATGGATGGGGCTGAATTTTTATCCCCTTTCCATTGGATTGCCATGAGTACCCAACAAAATTTACATATATATATATATATTTATTTTTCAATTCTTATGCATATATATATATTTTCTGAATTCTGACATTATAAAACAACATCGTTTTGCAAAATGATATCATTTTTTAGCTTGCCTTAAAACTTCTGCAAGTATAAGCAGGTAAGAGGCAGCTCAACTTCAGCAAACCAACACCACTCCTCCCTCTCTCGTCTCGAACCCTCGGTCCCTCGACTCCCTTTCTCACGAGTTACAAGTCTCGTTCGTTGTCTCATCGTTTCCAACAGTCAACGCTAATCCCTTATCTCCTTCCACCTTGTCTTGACTCGCCTCTTCTCATTTTTGCTCATCTCTTGTTTAATCATCACACTTCGACACTTTGGGTTCTCAATAGTCAATCAAACCTCACCCTCGCTCCACCGCTCGCCTCACGTTCGTTCGTCCCCATCCTAACCCAAACTAACCCACCCCAATGAAACCAAACCATTCCAACCCAAAAATGTTGGTTTGAAAAATTTTTTGACTGGAGTTAAACTAACTTAATAAGAAATTAGGTTTAACTGGGTTGAGAAAATTTTACCCCAACCCAAACCGCCCCACCCAATGCCCACCCCTGAAAATGAGGCGGGCAGTTTATGCCCACCCCTAAGCCCTACTAGTAGTCACAAGTGATCATCAAACTGAAACTATTCCCGCATGCTGGGAATTTTAACAGATAGTGCTAGTGATGATAGAAAATATAACAGCCACGAAAGTTTCTCTTACTAACTTTTCAAATAATCTCTGACCCTTCTAATTTATAAATTTTACAGTTTAATTTATAATATTTAATAAATTTAATAATTTAAATTTTTTTAATAAAAAATTTATAAAATTTTATTTTATTATAAGAATATGCAACCATACATTGAAACCATTTCCATCAACTTGGAATTTTTACAAATTAAGATAAAAAGTTTTCAAACTGCCAACTTAGTCTGGAGTGAAACATGTCTCAAAGTACAATTTGCAATGAAAATTCAAAGATAGTCATCATCTTTTTAACTACTCCAGGTTACATATGCAAATGGTCCATAATTACATTTATGATAAATGCATTCTCCCATGAACTGGGCTTATCTATTGAATATTAATTATTTACATCATTATTCTTGGATTCTCACCTGAATTACATGACACAACATCTCAGCACCAGCCCCTTTTGATCAATCCTGCCTTCTTCGTTGCCTAAAAGCCATATTTGATCATTCAGCTTCCTCGTAACAGACAATTTAACAGTGATATACAAAATACAGACGTACAAAGTTACAGAGATGGGCTAATACAAGAATTGTGTATAGAAATTGCTTACAATCTGTCAAGCACGAAAATGAAAAAGAGACAGAGAGAGAGAGAGAGAAAGAGGTCCTCAAGCTTTGACCCTTGTAAAACTTGTCCTTCAAAATAAAATTTTTCAATTTGATCCTTAACTTTTGATTTCTATTCATTTTCGTCATCAATCCTAAAATTGCTAAGGAAAAATATGAAACTTGTTTGCAATCTCTCTGTCACTGTCTCTGTTTTTTTTTTTTTTTCCTTTTTGGCTCTTTCTTTCTTTTTCCCTCTCGTGGCATCAGAAATTTTTATAGCCATGCATGCCTTGAATTATATAGTTCCAATGGTTGAGCACTAGAAATTCCATCTCTATAAGCCCAAGCGATGGGGTTTAAATCCCATTGGAAGCTGGTGGAACGGGGAGTTATGCAGGCAGAATAGGCTAACCTGTTGTGAATCCTCCAACGAACCCTCTCAAAGTTTCAGGGCCTAAATTGACCAATTTCAAGTTCAAGGCAAAATTAACAAAAAATCAAAGTTCATGGACCAAATCTGTAATTTTTCAAAAAGTAAACAAAAAAACTCATAACTACGCCTGCGCTTTACATAGCTGATTTCAAGCTTAGATAAAGGAAGTGTGTTGTATTTAGATAATTGACAATTAACGTAAAACTATGTCAAATCTTTTATGACATGGATCAACAAAGTTGTTGTGTCAATACTAGGCCATTAACCAGAAGTAATGTGCTGTATGGCTTGAGTATAGGGTTAAATGAGCTAGAACCACTATATCGGTCCTTGGATAGTGTTAAATAAGCAAAGATCCTCATATCTTTATGGACAGAAGTAAATAAAAAAGTTATTCCATATGCACAATATCCGTTTTGGCACTGAAATACCGGAACTATGACAAGTAAATTTATAGAGGTAGTTGACACTATGATTCAAAGGATTAACATTGTGTGTCTTTAAGACATCAAATGGGTTGAAGAAAAGGCTAAGGAACTAGATACTTAAGGAGTCAAACTTTGGTACACAAGGAATGTTAGAGCAAAGAATGGAGTTGGTATTTGTGGATAATATCAATATTTCTCCTGTACACATAGTTGTTAATAGCGAATAGCGCACTTATAGCGCTTGAGATCATTGCGATATAGCGCATAACGTTGCGCATTGCGCACTGCTATTTGAACAATAGCGCAACTATATTATATATATAAATATATATTTTTATATATATAATATAACCCCAAATAATAATAATATATATAAAATAGCCTTAAAAAATATGATAAAGGCAATGAAGGGAGGGAGGGAAAGCAAAATCAAAAAGATAGCATAGGCAGAAAAAGGTTTGGAATGAAGAAATTGGGCCAAATACTAACAGCGCAAATAGCGCACGCTATTTTTGCACAATAGCGCAGAAATAGCATAGCATAGCGCGTGCTATGCTGTGCTATATGCACTGCGCTACGCTATGCCTTGTAGCGTAGCGCAACAGGCCATAGCGCAGTGCTATGCGCTATAGCGATCGCTATAGCGCGCTATTAACAACTATGCCTGTACATATGTATCAGATTTGTTACCTTTTATCTTTTTAGGATAGTATTATTTAGTTTCAGATTTAAAATTAGGATTAGCCTTATCTAATGTACTCCATCTATACTAGTATCTACTTAAGTCGTATAATCCTGTAATCATTATGTGGAATAAAATTTTTCCTCCAACATTCCACATGGTATCAAAGCCAGGTTTGAAATCAAAACACCTCACCATCCCCATCCAAAATGTTTACAAACCAAAGACCTGCGTCCTCCCTACCAGAAACCAACTCCAATCCAGAAAATAATCCCCTTTATTCATCAAAAAAACCCAACCAAAGCAACATGAATACCAGTCAAGGTGGCGCATCTTATGGGAATTTCACCAGCATCAATAACCACAAACTCAATGGCCAAAATCATCTCCAATTATCACAGTTAGTGATGATGTTTGTCAGTGGGAGAGGAAAGGATGACTACCTCTCAGGTCTGTCTGCTTAGCCAGAGAAAGATGATGCAAAGTTTTGGTTGTGGAAGGCAGAAAACAATATGGTGATGTCTTGGTTAATTAATTCTATGACCAATGACATTGGAGAAAACTTCCTTTATGACACTACTAAAGAAATTTGGGATGCTATCTAACAAGCCTATTCTAATGCTGAAAATACTTCTAAGTTGTTTGAAATTGAGAGCAACATTCATGATATAAGGTAATGAGAACTTACGGTGACTTCATACTATAACATCCTCAACAAACTTTGGTAGCAACTAGATATCTTAGAAGAGAATAAATGGAAATATACATAAGATGCAAATCTGCACAAGATCGTGGAAAAGAAAAGAGTATACAAGTTCCCCATTGGACTCTCAAGAGAACTTGATATGTATGCAGGAGACTGTAAGGAACCAAGCCTCTGCACAATATCAGAGAAGTGTTCTCTGAAGTGAGAAGAGAAGAGAGCAGAAAGAAGGTAATGCCGGGCTATCAACCTATACCAACATCTCAGGAGAATTCTTCCTTGATAGTAAAAGGGAATCAGCCACACAACAATAAAACCCGCCCATGGTGTGAGCACTGTAAGAAAGCTGGGCACACTCATGACACATGCTAGAAAATACACGGGAAACCTGCTGATTGAAACCAGCCAGAGAAAGAGAAGGCCGTGAGAGTGTTGCCACCTTTGAAGAAAACCCAAAAACACAGGCTGTTCTGTTCAACAAGGAGCAATTGGAAATGTTGCATAAGATGTTTGGGCAGAATCATACTCCTATAGCCTCTGGATCGATAGCCCACAAAGGTAATCTTATCAGGGCATTCAATGTAAACTGTGAATTGACTAATATCTGGATTGTTGACTCAATGACCTCTGATCACATGACCGAAGATATTAAACAATTCACTGACCTCAACCCTGTTAATGAAAATTGGATGGTTCGAATAGTAGATGGATCACTATCAAAAGTTGCAAGAATAGGATTTGTTATAACCCTGTTCTCTTTGTTCCTAAATTAGATTGCAGCTTACTATCAATAAATAAGATTACCCGGAACTTCAAGTGTGATTTTAATTTTTCATCCAATTGTGTAAATTTTAGGCCTTGGACTCAGGGAGGATGATTGGTAGTGCCGAGGCAAGCTTGGGACTCTATCTCCTCTAAAATGATGTTTCTCATATCAATAGGACTCATGTCAGTAGTTTAACCCCAAATAATTTAGTCTGTTCCTGTATGTTTCAGTCCTATGATGAAAGTTCTATTATGCTATGGCACTATAGACTGGGCATCCTAATTTTGTATATCTTGGAAAGTTGTTTCCCTCTCTGTACAAGAATAAAAATCCAATTTCTTTTATGCGTGAAGTGTGTAAATATTCTAAACATATTCAAAACAGTTATCCAATTAAGCCTTACAAATCCACTCATCCTTTCCCCTTGGAGCATAATGATACATAGGGATCATACTGAATCAAAACTATAACCAGTGCTCGTTGGTTTCTATCATTTGTAGATGGCCATAACAAGGCTTACTTAGGTATTCCTCATGAAAGATAAATCTAAAACTGGAAAATCTTCAAAAACTTCAATTCCATGATTCAGAATCAATTCGATATCAAAATTCAACTCCTAAGAACTGATATTGAAAAACAATACTTCGATTCCATTCTCAGCAACTATTTATAAAGTCAAGGCATTGTTCATCCAAGCTCTTATGTTGACACCCCCCAACAAAATGGGGTGGTTGAGCCTAAAAATAGACATCTCCTTCAAATAGCTAGGTCACTCATGTTCTCCACAAATGTTCCAAAACACTTCTAGGGGGAAGCAATACTGACAGTCACTTATCTTATCAATAGAATGCCCTCTCAAGTTCTACAATATCAAACACCAAGTCAAGTCCCCCTGCAATGTTTTCCTAACACTCGTATTCTCCCAAATATTTCCTTAAAAGGTCTTTGGGTGCTTTGTATTTGTCCATATTCACCAACAATGTCAAGGTAAACTTGACCCTAAATCCATAAAATGTTTATTCCTTGGATGTTCTTCCCATCAAAAAGTGTACAAGATGTATTCTCCCATAACCAAGTGTTTCAACAATACCATGGATGTCACCTTTTTTGAAGAATAACTGTATTATTCCAAAATTGGGGGAGCAAAACCAGAATACAACTTCAGAATATCAGTTTTGGGACATCCAAGGCCAACCTCAGCTTGAGCCCGAGTCATCTCAACAACCTGAAACTCGAACTGTGATAAATCCTCAATCTAAGTTGGAGCTTCCTCAAACTGAACCAGAAAACCGTCAACCAAAACCAACACCTTATCATCCCGAGTCAGATCCTACCAATACTGTCCCAAATTCAGATCTCAATCAGAATATCCCATGTACTGACACTGAATTACCACGGAGGGACACAATCAAGAGGAGATAGAATCCCAAGCTGACCTTGAACCTGATCAAGCATCTGATCCGAATCCTCGGGTAAGTGTAAGTGAAGGTAATGATGATATTAGTTGGCCTAAAGCCTTGAGAAAAGGAGTTAGAACCTGTACACAACATCCAATTCGAAATTATGTCTTATAAGAAGCTCTCACCTATTTTTCTTGGATTTGTGACAAACTAGGATAAAGTACAGGTTCCTTCTAATATACAAGATGCACTTAAACAACCAGAATGGAAGAAGGCAGTATTGGATGATATTAGGGCGTTGGAGAAAAATGAAACTTGGGAAATTGAAGATTGATGCACTGGAAAAAGTCTTGTAGGCTGAAAATGGATTTTTACCGTTAAGTATGAAGAAGATGGACAGATTGAAAGGTACAAAGCCCTTCTTGTAGCAAAAAGCTTTACTTAGTTATATGGCATAGATTACCAGGGGACTTTTGCTCTTGTGGCCAAACTGAATACCATTTGTGCATTGCTCTCTGCTGCAAATTTGGACTGGCCTCTTCACCAATTAGACGTGAAGAATGCCTTTCTAAATGGGGAATTAGAGGAAGAAGTCAACATGCAAATTCCTCCAGGGTTTGAATTTTAAACAACAAGGAATAAGGTCTGTAAACTAAAAAGATCATTGTACGGGCTCAAACAATCTCCTAGAGCCTAGTTTGAACGATTCACAAGAGTGGTCCGAGGTTATGGATATACTCAATGTCAATCAGATCATACTCCATTTGGTAAACAGACCATAGAAGTTAAGATATCCCTTCTAATAGTTTATGTAGATGATATTATAGTCACTACAGATGATCTAGATGAAATAAGGAATCTCAAGGAACTACTTGCAAAAAGAATTTGAAATAAAAAACTTGGGAAACTTGAGATATTTTCTATGAAATAAAAAACTTGGGAAACTTGAGATATTTTCTAGGCATGGAGGTTGCTGGTTCAAAAGAAGGAACTTCTGTCTCCCGACAGAAATACACATTGGTTCTCCTAAATCAAACAGGTATGATGGGGTGTTAAAACCAGCTAATATGCTGATGCATGCAACCACGAAACTTAGTGCTACAGAAGAAAGTGCTCCAGTTGATAAGGGTCAATAGCAGAGGTTGATAGGAAGATTGATATATCTATCCATACTAGACCTGATATAGGATTTGTAGTATGGTTAGTCAATTCATGAACAACCCTAAGGAAGAACACATGGAGGTAGGTTAAATAATCCTAAGTTACTTGAAATTGACTCTAGGCATGCTTTAAAAAACTTCAAACAGAGAAATAGAAGTGTATAGTGATGTTGATTGGGCAGGACCTAATCAAGACCGTAGATCTACTTCTGGTCACCGCTGGGGAAATCTGGTTACTTAGCATAGTAACAAGCAGTCCGTTGTCCCAAGAAGTAGTGCAGAAGCAAAGTTTAAAGCTATGGCTCAAGGGTTTTGTGAAGGAATGTAGCTGAGGAGACTTTTGCAGGAGCTGAAAATTCAGCTATACAAGCCAACTCAAGTACTGCGTGACAATCAATCTGCCATCAAGATTGACAAGAATCCAGTCCATCATGATCAGACAAAGCATGTAGAAAGAGATAGACAGACATTTCGTCAAAGAAAAATTGGAGGAAGGATCATTTCAACTCACCTATACTCCTACAAATCTACAAGTAGCAGACATTCTCACTAAAGCCCTGCCAAGAAAATTACTTGAAGATTTAAGCAGCAATCTTGGTCTGAACAACAGTATTCAACCCAGCTTGAGGTGGAGTGTGGATAAAATTGATGTTATCAGATTTGTTACCTTTATCTGTTTAGGATAGGACTATTAGTTTCAGATTTAAAATTAGAATATCCTTATCTGAAGATAGCTAGAAAGGCTGGGCCTTATCTTATCTAATACACTCTATCTATACTTGTATCTATTTAAGTCTTATAATCCTGTAGTCTTTTCATGGAATAAGATTTTTCCTTCCAAAACTCCACAGTATTATTATGGACAAGAAAAGGAAAAACAATGTGGTGGAGGAAATAAGAATTGGTGATTGCATCTTATCCCCAAAAATGGTCGTTGAATGGGAAACTTTTAGCACCACAAGTGGGATTGGAGAAACTCAAAAAGATAAAGTTTCGGGAATATTGGCAAGGGTTAGTCCAAGGAATTCCACAGGAAGAAAAGATTCTTAGGTGGGGATCTTAATGGTCATGTTGAAAAAGAAGCAAGGTAGTATGCAGAATTTTATGAAGGTTTTGGTATTGAAGAACTAACTGAAGAGGTAAAGTCAATTATTGACCTTTCAATGGCTTATGAATTTAAGATTGCAAAACTTGTTTTAAGAAGCAGGAGGAGCATCAAAGTACATACAAGAGTGGGGTTTCAAGCTTGCAAATATGTTTCTTTTTGGTAAGGACTTTAGATAAAAGGATATATAAAGATTGTAAAGTTATACCAGGTGAGAAATTAACAACAACATAGGATTTTAATCCTTGATATGCATGTCAAGAGCCAAAAACAAGGAATCTGACAAGTTATAAACCTGAGGACCAAGTCGTGGCAATTAAAGGATGAAAAGTAATTGGTATTTCAGAGAAAGTTAATAGAGGAAAGAATTTCGGAGCACAAAGATGTGCCAACCTTATGTAAGAGATTGCCAATAAGGGACAAATCAAAAGGATTTGACCCTAAAGGTAAAGAGTCTTGGTAGTGGGATGAGTGTGTGCAAGAGAAGATTAATATAAAAGAGAGTGTTTCAAAGCATTACACCTTGGTAACAATACAAAAAATTAGGAGAAGTATCAGACATTTAGAATTAAAACAAAGAAAGCAGTTAGTAAGGTAAGATCTAAAACTTTTGAGCGTTTTACCAAGTTTTAAGATGAATAATGGACAACAGAAGTTACACATCCTTGCTAAGAGAAGGGAAAGGAAAATAAGAGATCTAGATCAAGTGAAATGCATCAAGAATGAAGAGAGAAAAGTCTTGGTAACAAGGGAGATATTAAAAGAAGGGTAGCAAATATAAAAGCGTTGAAATAGATGAGTGAACATACAAGAAAGAATGAAATTCATAATGCTTGTATTTGGGAGAAAGTTAGTATTGCACCTATTAAGGAAAAAATGACGGAACTTAGTTATAGTAGTCTGGGCATGTGATAAGAAGACTGCTAAAGGTTTTGATAAAAAAAGTTAATCAAATGGTTTTACCCCAATGAAAAGGAGTAGAGGAAGACCAAAAAGGAAACTAGGAGAGATTATTGAAAGAGAACTTTTGATAAATGGTATTTTTGAAAACTTGAATTCAGATAGAACCCAATGACATCATTAATCTATGTAGCTAACCTCACCTAGAGGAATAGAACTATGTGTATTATTGTAAATAGAAAAACTCATAACAAGAAAATATTAAAACTTAAAATCCTAGGATTACCCATAAAAAATATAGCACATTACCTCAAGTTAAGTTGAGATTCTTAACAAAGGGGTAAACAAACTACACTTCCTAAGAGCATTTGTTGAAAGGATAATGTGTTACAAGCTAGCTTTAGGATAAGACATGGATCCCCATATCTAAGGGAAGGCTTCTAGAAAGTGAGTGGGTATAGTGAAGTTAGGAGTTAGTTAAATAGTTGGAAATTGGATAAGTATGTTAGCCAAATACACATAGTAATAGGTGAAATAGAAGTCTATAAATACTTCATGTATTCCAGAATGTAAGGTCATAAAGTAAATAAAACTACCATTCAGTTCTTTCTTTTCTCTCTACACTCTAGCACAATGCATCAACAAATCTAAACTACGATAATTCTATTCTAACCACTAAACAGTTAATTGGTGGATTTGACTCCAAACTCAAAATTTAAACTCCAAACAATCTTGAACAATTATCTTCCAATCATTCAACCAACAGACATAATAATTCACACCCACTCATCTATCTATCACAAAATAAGACCATGTGTGGTCCCTACAATTAGACAATGACGAATGAAACACTCCCTTATAATATGACAAGTAACAAGTTAAACTTAACAATTTATAAAATGACATTCAGACATATTGCAACCACTAAAATAGAGATATATGCTCCACCAACAGTCAGAAGTAAGATTGCACACCTTCAGGAGGCTGAGCTAGCTTCCGGTTTTGTGGAGACATCATTTCTTTCTTTAGTTGCACCAATATGTCTTCCATTGTATGCTCTCGTTGCCAATTAGCAAGCATGGGAAACAAATGTGGCTCAACCTGGTAATTTACATATTAATGAGCTCATTTTCAATCACATCATAGTACAGGAAGCCTTGGAAGAACTGTAACCTACCACTCCACTTTCTTGGTTAACACAAGTCATGTTAATCCTTGTTTGGAATCTAACAGACGGTGGATTGTCTGGATAATCCTTGCCACAGAACAATTTCAGCTGGTAAATACGCCCTTCGTGAACAGTCTGGTAAAAAATCAACATGGAGAAGGAAAGATGCCAAATCAATATATTGCTGGGTACATACTAATTCTCCATAGTAGTAAATCAGAAACATGAGATAATGATCTTGAAAAAGTAAAAAAAAATATCAACCGCTGTGGTTCTAGGAATCTCATAAAACATACCACTATTTCATAACAACTCACTTACAAAAGTAGAAAATAACGACAAAACTTCTATTATCTTTTCAATAAATCAGACACAGATTATTGAAATGGTAATCTTGAATGAATCTATTGGATACTTAAAAATTTTGTAAAAGTCAAGCAATTTGAGCCATCTAACCAATGGTTCAATCAAACAATGAGTATTTAAGAAGGAGGCAATAAAAATTGGTGAAAGAGTATTTCATTGCAGATTCACATAAGAATAATAAACATAAGTTCCATCCTCTGAAATGAAAACTTTTCAATGTAATACTTGTCAGTCCTAGACTCACAACAACTGTCTAAATTATCAACAAAGGCATATAAATCTGAAACCTCAACCCATTGTTGTCAACCATTATGACACCTAGGATAAAAGTACCAAAAACAACTTTCACTTTTGGTTTACTAGCAAATTCTCCTAATCATCAGTAATTCTTCCTGTACAAACCCATATGGAAATCCAAAATTCTCACTATGGTCAAGTCCTTTGTTTAGACAGCGGCACTTAATAGAATAAATACAAATGAAGTGTTGCAGATTTGTTGACCTCGTACAACTATTCTCCTTATGTGTGTTACATGCAGGTCCAGTTCAGAAGCAGTAGCCAACTTATTTTTAAGGCAGCTACTATCTTAAAAAAATACAGTTTGGGGTTTTTGGTAAACAATGGGTTCTCCTTTCACATAAGAGTCTTAGGCCAGTTCCTAATGGTTCATTTCAATGGTTTTGGTAAAATAAGGAGGCAGAGGATTTTGTGGCAGTAAACAATAATAATTCATACAATTCTCTGCAGTAATTAGCTGGAGTGAAGGGATTGTATCTTTAAGGGTGTTTGTTTGCCTACGCCTACATGACAGGATTGTGCATATGGCTTCTCTCAGGTGTTCTGCTAATGGTTGTTTCAAGGGGGTTTCCATCTCTGATATGCTATATAGCTTTAATACACTCCTAGTTTACTATTTTTATCTTTTATGTATTTGAATGATGTCTATGTTAATCACGGTGCTCATCTATAGAACTTGAGAATGTATAATATTTATCCCAAAGAATGATAAATAGGAATTGAAAATGAATTTGCTGAATAATGAAGATCATTGATCAACATTATAATGAACCAAAGCAATTTAAATTACTACTTTTAGTTAATAATTAAAAAATATTTAAAAAATATAAAATAAAGAAAGACAATGTTACATATGAAAATTTAATGACTAAAATTTCCATGCACTACCCCGACTACTAGTATTAAGTAGTACAAATAGATCTTACCATCATATCAGTACACTTGTGTGCTGAAAATGTTCAGCGACAAAGCCTTCTGATTGAATGATAACTTATTCCCAGATGATTAAGCCCAGCACAAGCACCAAAGTTTGGTAAACTAAGTTGGCATGGGCAATTTGCATTATCAATGACAAAGGGGGAGCAAAAGAATAACCCTCCTTCAATGTTCCTTGTAGAAAAGAAATAGCCACTTACAATCATGTCAAATGGTATCTGAAGGACATGTGGTATTGGCTGAAGAGATTATGTAATAAATTTATATAAAAGTGTTAAATGAATCCAATCACTGCAAGTACAATGAAGTAGGAAGAAAACCCAATAAACCTATGAAATCATGGACCCCTAGATTCTCCAATAGCAGGCATTGGAGGCAGCTTCATAAGAATTACACCATCACTAAGGTAGAAAAGACGCAATCACCAGGGAGACTTAGGAGATGCTCAAAGAAGATAATCATTCATTTTTGGAAGGAAAGGCAGTAATCTCTCCAGGTGGCCCATACAAGATATCTTGAAGGAGCTACAGGCAAATAGATCTAGCTCACAGATGATGCATTAGCTTCGGCTCTGTGCTGTGCCCATCATAAGCACCATAGGCATTTACCATCTGGCCACTACACCCCACAAGGCAACCAACAGAAAGAAGTAGAACATTCGGCTACCCCTTGCAATAGGACCACAACTTAACCTCAAGTTCGTTTCACTAAACAATTATGGTTCAAGTTATCATCTTAATATTTTGCTCTGTATAACATACCATATAAACTATTTTACTAATAAAGTAACCCTATCTTATTCAAGTGACCAACGCCAAACCACATCACCTATAACAGTCTTCATCCGATTTTCAAACTAATATATGGCACAGATCCACACATGTTTAAAGAACTTGAGCGCTGTTCACCATCTGATCATTAACTAGTCGAATTCTACAGAGTGATGGAACACCTAACTGTTACTTAAATTTAGAACTTTCATTTTGATATGGAAGGAGCTAGAGGAGGTTGGGGGCAGAGGTGTTCACAAGTAGATATACAGAAACATATATTGTAAGAATTCAAAACCCTACAAAAGGGAAGAATAGCTTACACCAGGGGGCCCAATGATAGTCCCTGTCCATGACTGCATGTATATATCATCAGCATCATCCATTCCATAGCTGACAGTTCCATCCCCAATTCCCTTCTCACCTCTCTCCAGCTCTTCCAATAATCTGAAATTCCTAGGAACTGCATATACCCAAATTTCACAAGATAAGTGCAGATTGCAAATATATACTTAAACCATCTTAAAAATCAATGAAGCAGTTGTATTGATAAAAATTGTCATCGATAAATTACAATGAAAATTCAGCTGAAAACAAATAGGAGGCAATAAAATGTGCAAACAAATAGCTAGGATAAGATAAGTTTCGACATAGATCTCAAGTACATATTTTGGTCACCTGTAATTTCACCATCAATAGAACCTCACATAATAAATATTCATATATCAGTTATAACTGGTAAAAAGGAAAAATTGGGTCAAATGGACAATCTCCTTAAATGGATATTATACCTTATGCAGAACAACATAGGGGAAAAGGAACACAGAAAAATTATGTGGGTCTAGCCTGAGCTATGAAATTATAAAAACTACAGCAACTCTCTTTGACATACAATGAACACTAGGTGGGATATATTCTTCACTGAGAAGACTCAGAAGAAAAAGCCAAAATTTTCTGTGACTCTTACAGTCTTACTTGTTAAAGAAAACTAAATAAATCAAGGCACTCCTTAGCAACAGTAAATTGGTAGCATCTGCAAAGGTTAGCCAAATGCATGAAACTGGGACATCAAGCTAACAATGAATGAAGGTTGTCAACAGCAAAGGGGAGGCAAACTGTAGTTATTGCTGATGATGACATAGAAGCTTATTTCGGAAAACAATATTCCAACGCTGGGGGTCTTTCTATCCTTAGATAACAGACAAAAATTGCAGAAAAAAGGAAATTAAAAAAAAAAACACAATTTGTATACCATAGCATATACATAAGAAACTGCCAAGTGGCCCAAATCAAATATCAAAAGAATGGTAACTGAGTATTCCCAATCTATAACATGACATGTCAAGGAACACATGATGCCCCAACAATATATTTGATAAGAGAAAACAAAATTAATCTAATCATCTAGAAGCCAAATAATTCCTCGTCTAGGATGAAGATACCATTTGGCCAAGGAGGTGCATAGCACCATCACTGGTGAAATTTTAGCCCCTCCTTTGTTTCTATAAACAGATATAAGAACTTCGCCTTTGGCTTCTCTTACAATTAGGAGGTGGCCTATCAGAGTTTCATCCTTTAATTTATGACCAACATTTTTGCCAAAGATAACTTTACTCATGATTGATCAAATTCCAATACAAGGCTACAGTGAAGCTTCAGATAGTGTAGCTGTTATAAACATTCCACCAAATGGTATTATGGCTTTCACAACCCCCCCACCCCCCCAAAAAAAAAATCTTCCTTTTTATTTTATAAATTAGAAACACAAGAAACTAAACATTAGCAGTTAGAATTAACAAATTACACATGTGAGTTTGGCTTCACACAAACAATTAAGAATAAGTTAATCTTTTCTATGCATGTGATAAAAATACAGGAGGAAATCAATTCAAAAGCCAGTGCGTTAAGTTTCCAAACATACAACAAACAATAATTCACAGCACAATATCAGTAAAATAATAATAAGATCTTCTAATCAGGTATATCTTTTTGTGTTAAGAGCTAATTCAGCAACTGAGAGGCAAGATAACATTTACACATCCAAGTTCAAACAGAAAATCTAATAAGGCTTCATTGGGTAAAAATATTGAAAGTCCTTTTTCAGGAAAAATGTCAACGGTGGCAAACATTGTGGGTCCAAGAAAACAACGTAGAAAAACACAACAATGCAACTGATGTAAAGGAATCTTTCAAGGACAAAAATTAAAAAAAAAATGAAAGGAAAAAAGAACAATGGTGTAAAAGAATAAAACAAGATGACAATAAATTAACTTTTAGAAAATAATATTATGCTGGTAGCATTCCTCACTACATTTTTCTTAGTTTCCCTTTTTACACGCTCCTTCTCCCCCCTCCCCCCCCCCCCCCCCCCCAGCAGAGCCAAAATAAAAAGTTATCAAGAAAAGTAACAATTTTCATAATATCAGAGGGAGTGGCTGATTGTATCAGGTGTAAAAGTTTATTTTAACACCATCTACTGAGTATATCAGACCTCAGGTAGCAGCACCATGAAGACTTGCAACAGTGAGTAAGATTTATGGATTTCACTTTGTCTGCCAAGGGGGAACTGACCTAATGTCCTAAAGGAAATAAGTAAAGATGCCACCACTAATAATTAAACTAATTTCCCAAACAAAATACAAAATTTTATTGGCATGCATTGCATGTTCTTCTTAATTTAAGATGGCTTATCCATTAACTTCTACAGCACTAACAAAGGAAAGAAAATTAATAGAACCAAGAAAAACAAAATTTCATAGAAAATCATTTGATAGATAATAGCACATAATCATTCAACCGTTTGAGCATAATTTACCTTTTTTTGGTAAAATACAGATATAGTGTTCCGATAGGGTTATAGTTTCATAAGAGTTGCAAAGATCATGATGGCCATCCAACTTTCAAGGTTAAAACACTACAAGAATTCTCTATTCAGTTCAGATTAGTTTTCATCAATATGATTTGGATATGTGCCAGCCACGATTATTCAATTACCAGGTATAGTGATGATATGTCAGCATAGAAACATAGCATACAAATAATTAATACTAAAATTAGAATATGTCCTTAAAGTAGAAATCTTTTTCCTTTATTATTTCTTTTACTTCCAGTTTTCTTCGTTGGTATTCCTTTTTTATATCTTTCTGTCTGGGGCAGGGGAGGAGTGAGGGAAAGGATGCCATACAGGAACAGTCCCCTCCCCTTCCCCACCATCATAATCAACAAACACCAATGTAGCAATCAAGCAATCTATATATTATACCATATAATCATATCTCAAAATGCCAAGTCTTCATCATATCATAACCCAGTTAGAAGAGCACCAGGTTCAAATAAAACCTTGGCCCCATACCAACAAACAGAATGCAAATAGAAGATAAACCCAAAAAACCAACAGAATTGGGGAATGCCACGATGTCAAAATGGTAGAGAAACTGCAACCAGATATTGCGATGGATAGTAAGAACACAAGAATGCACAATCAAAAAAGGATAGCCGAAGAACAGGAACTAATAGGAACTCTAGGTCTTCGACACTCACCAACAACCCTTGATCCTTCAGAACCCATATTGATGCCGATTGTACAGACTCGGAGGGTTAGGGTTTCTCGAATGTCAGAGATAGTAAGGCAAAAACTTTGGTGTGAGAAAGGTCCCTGAAGATGACTGTAGTCCAATTACCACAGTTTGCAAAGTCGAAGATCCTCTACGCGTAATAATGTAGAGTACAAGGTAAAAGGACGAGGACGGGTGTAAATGATTCGCTACAGACAGTCCACGGTTATTAACATGCCACTTGCGGTTTCCACAAATAAATGACGGTTGTTAAATGTTTAAATTCTACTATTTTCATTAAAAAAATATTTATTTTTTAATTTTATTAAATATTTATTTATTACTAAATTTATTAAATTACACAACAATTTCATTTATAAATCTAATGGGCCGGTAAATAATTATTTAATTATTCTTATGAATTAAATTTTTATTTAAAAATGTTTAAATTATTAAATTTTTTAAATTTATATTTATTATCTAAATTTCTGAGGCGCTTTTGTATGATTGATTGTTTTCATGGCATTGTGTTTTTTAAGGATTTTTTTTAATTGCTTCCATGTTTGGTAGAATGGAACAACTCAGACTACATATTACATCAATCAGTTGCAAAATTCTAAAAGTCATTTATGCTTAAAATTAAAAACGTTCGTGCAGCACTATCACAACTCTGGTGTCCAATTGGTGAGCAATTAATTATATGGAGATGAATTAACCCAAAAAAAGAAATTATACGGAGATGTAATCCACTTTGGTTTTCTGAGGAGACGTACCACAACAGCAATTTCTAAAATAACGTTGTTGATGTCCATTTCTGACCCAAAAAGAAAAAGACACTTACCTTTAAGAGCAAAACTTAAAAAAATTAATCCAACGGGAATTAGTCTAAATAGTAAAAATTTAGGTATATTAAATAAGTTATTTTATGTTTAATTTAAATTTTATATATTAAAAAATTAATTTATTTTGATATTTTTAATATTTTAAACAAATTAATTTTCACTTATCTGATAAAAAAAATAATAACTTAAAAAGAAAAAAAAAAGTCAAAATGTTTTGATTATTGAGCCTGTAAGTAAATTAATGTGGCTAGTTAAGATATCTCCATCTTAAATATATGTTTGTTGCTACACTTATTCTAACATGGTATATTTGCTTTTTCCTCAGTTACCTCTTAAAAAGAATATCATACACTCAGTCAGCAAGATGTCTTATTCATGTGGTTATGCTGATATTAATTTTTGGAGTATTTCTGAATTGTCATCTTCACCTGGGCAGTGACTTTGATGCTAAGCCTGTGGCCTTGCTTCTTGGCCAATATTCCATAGGGAAGCAGCATTTTTGTTAAGATGTAATCATCCAGGTTGGTTAACTTGTGTATGATGTTCTCTGGCTCCAACATTATATAATTTTCCAATTCATTAAATTTGTGCAAAAGGGATAATTTAGCAATATTGAACATAAATTTCACTTAATTTTTAAGGAAAATAATACTTGTATATAAAGCGCAAATATGCCCTATATATATTTGGAAAGAAAATTTTTTTTAAAAAAATGAGAATATAAAAATATATACAATTTATACACAAAATTTATAGTACATATATTAATACTTATTTTCAATTTTCTTCATCTTGGAGCACACGTTGGACCAGAGCCTATAACTCACAAATTGGTTATCATTGTACAATTAGATTCTGTGTATTCTTGCAATGCCTTTGAAAGTCATTTAAGTGCTAGGAAAAAATATTAGGCCTTTAATAGCTTTTTAACCTAATTTATTCCGATGGAGTCTTTAAATTCGATATGTTTAAGTGATTTTAATTTTTATTTTCAAATCTAAATTTAGAATAACTCCAACTTACAAAAGAATGACTGCAAAAAATGGTTATCTCATGTAAAATTTTGTATTTGCATGAAATAATTACAACACAATAGCTACACTTTCTAATTTGTTGTGGTTATCTGAAGGTCGTGCGGTACTATGGGAAAAAAAAGTTGTCAACACCTATTAGCACTCTATTAAATTAGATTAAACATTGAGTGCTTAACGATTATTACTCTCCCTATAACTTACCATTGTAGATAACTTTTATTAATAAAGATAATTCGTTGTTGTTGATCATAACATCTTTCCTAAGTTGTGTTCATTTTTGTTTTCTGTGTTCTTGGATGTTCCAGACTCACTTTCTGGAAATGTACAACATAAAACAATTTTAACAACTCATTTTTTACAAAATGTGTGCACTTAATGATGTAAATTTTTAAATTTATTGAATCTCACGATTTAATATGTAAGATTTAATAAATTTTATGATATCAAATATGTATTATGAGAATTAAGTAAAAAAATTTATAAAAATACGGAGACTAATTTTGATATAGCTGATCATTTGATTGAATGCATTCTACCTGTTGTGCACAAGGCAGTATAAAAACTGTAGTTTCCCTAATCATAGCATGCTTGATATCGTAATATTGCAGCTCACAAGAGTTTACGGAGTATTGATATGATCTTTGGGGAAAGGTCACAATACTGTAGAACAGAAGTTGTGTGCGCGTGTTTATATTGGGTAGGTTTCTATTCCTTCAATTATGGTGAATAATTTTGTTCTTCACAATTTGTACATTCTCTTGAAACTTATACTGTAAAACGTGTTGATGTTGAAAAAACGGCTTACGATTGTTGCGTATGCATACCATTTTCAAATATGCATTATATTTTGACAAATCTACCGTTTTATTTATTTGTATATTTTTGCTGGTTCGAGGATATGATGTCGATTAACGAGTTTGTAAGACTCGCTGGAGCTGCTAAAATCCACGCTTATATAATTAGCCATCTTAAGGAGGAATGCTTGCTAATGATAGGTAAAGCTAGGGCTAAACAAAGGCTTACTGGTAATCTTGAACGTGAATTTGGAAAGGTCTCTTCTCCTCATACACAATCTCCCCTGTTTTTTTTTCTCAATTGCTAATGATTTTATGTTTGTACAAAAGATGTTCAAAGGAAGTTTCAGCTACCACAAGGTGATTGCACATCTTCTTTGTTTATTGAAAGGAAACGTGGAAATCTCAATAACTGAAAGGGCAGGCAAAAACGTCCTCCAAACACAAGTTTACCACTAATAGTGGTGCATCAATAAATGAAAAAGCAAGCTCTGCTATCTCGTGCGCAACCACGTTACCCGATCTGAGTGTGGGAACATCAGAAAACAGCAAAAGACTTTGCCAACTCTCTACAATCATTGATAAACATATTAAAGGAGGCAGGATGATCATCTTTCCCATTGAGAGCCTCTCATTTCTCATGAGAATAACGTATAACCCTCAAGAAATGAAAAATCCAACCATCAATTTAAGCAATATTCAAAATTTGATACATTATTATTATAAGTTTGAACATCTCGGATTTCAACATGTTTAATGCTCAGACGAAAACGTCTTAAAAATATGATAACCAAATGTGAAATTACTTAGCATATTTATCTTGATTTTCTTTATCATTTTTCATGTGTAAGATACCTTGATATCCAAGATTAACAAATATTACAGGGAAATTAAAAGATAAGTTAGAATAGGAGGTCTTAAGGATGAGGGGGGATAAAAAAGAAGCAGAAAGTAATGGTCATTTCCTCAAAACTAATTTTAGGCCAAAGACGTGAGGCAAAGTTTAAGCTTGGACAGATACATTACAATCTCAAAATCTTAACAAAATCAATTAGTCATTTCCTCAAATCCCAATTTAGTGACTAATGATACATAAAATATGATGAAGCGAAACCTATCCTCTCAGTTCTGATGTAAAGGAGATTAGTTTCTCAGACCATGTGATATGACGCTTATCAATTAAGTAAAATCAAACTCAGTTATGAAGTTGGTACTTGCATTACTGGGTTTTATAGGTTTAACCGTTTTTGGAGTTCCTCGACAATTTTGTTTCTTGGGATTTTCACCTCTTTAGTGGTCTGTACGTCTTTTAAATTCACAGTACCTTCCTTCACTTCCCGCTCACCCACAATAACCATCCAAGGGATCCTTGATTCTCTTACTCGATCAATGTGCTTCATCAGTCTTTTATTGACCAGGAATTCTGCTTTCACTCCAACATCCCACAGCTCACTTACTAGCTCAGAAGCCAGTGTTAGGTCATCCCCTAATATGCTGACCAGAACTTCAGTCTTGTTTGCTCGAGGTGTCTGAGAAAAGCACCAATCCACAAACAAAAATATTAGAAGAGCAAAATGTGAGAAACCTAACAATGGCTACTGATTGCCACCTCTAATTTACAATTTCCAAGCCAGAAGTTGGTCAACAGGTATGATACTAAGACGGCGTTGACTACAGCATAAACAAGTAATAAGCATATCAAGCATTATGGTCACCTGGTTCTGATCCTTTTGAAGTTGCTCCATTATGGTAAATACTCTTTCAATTCCCAAACTTACACCAACTGCTGGAACATGCTTTGAACCAAACATACCTATCAGGTTATCATATCGGCCACCAGCAGCAATTGAACCAACCTGAGGATAGAGACAAGTCAACTAATCTATAAATCCATACCAAAATACATGTGGAACACTTCTATCAAAAGCAAGGAAACAAATAATAAGAGTTTATATAAATAAATACAAATATGAATATCAAGACACAGAGGATAAAGCCACTTCCAACAATCAAAAATTCACTTCAATTATTTTTTTTTTCCATAATTATTCGTTAGGCTTCCAGAATAGGAACTATAAGCACAAGAAAATGACAAGAAAAATAAAGCTCGGCCTCACTTTGACCAATGATTTTAGATTAATTTTAGAGTTGGTCCATCAAACTTACCATAAGATAACTAAAATATGATACCTTCAAATGCTGCATTGTAATACTATCCATTACTGCCACAATTCCATGGGGAATTCCTTACCTTAATATTCTGAATTCTTTCATACAGTAACCAATAGAAGAGAAAACAAAGTTTAACCATCATATACCATATACAACATATTTCAAAATTTTCAAACTAACAATATAGATTCTACAAAGAAGACAGAAAAATCAGCAAAGTGAAAGAAATTACTGGCATAATAGTTTATATTTTAGAATCAATAAGAAATTTTGTAAAACCCAACTCCAAATCTTCCATTTTTTCCAAATTGTATGAAGGCCTTGCCCATTGTTTGAAACAAAAAAATAGTTCCATTATTCTCACAACATTGTTCTCACTTAATCCACACCACTTAAAATCTACATCATTAAATTTACTAAATCTTACAGATCTAACAACCCACGCCATTAAGGGTGGGTTTTTTGTAGCAAAGAAGTTATGGGACTAGTTTTTCCTAAAAATTTATAATTACGTCCATTATTTCTCTCATTATGATCGACAATGTAGCATATTGAAATAAATAACTTATCATAATAACTTGTTCGATTTACAAGTTGTACTATTTACAATATGGTGAAACTAAAGAGTAAATATTTACTGTTCCTGGGCTGGTGTCGTACGCTGGAAATGATAAATAAGATGACCATAATGATAATAAGGAAAACCAAAAGGAACATTTTAAAATAGAGAGAAGTCACAAGATGAGAGAATTACCTGCGTACCACCCTTAAAAACAGCTTCATATATAACTCCGGTATAATAATCAAGGCCTCTGGCTAGACTCAAGTCAAAGACCACTTTATCAACACGTTTTGATTTATCCAGAGCTTTAAATAAAATTTCCAAGTCATTCAGTGCATCAACAGAACCAGCATGTCCCAAGAAAGCACTGCCCTCTTGTTTAAATTTAGATAACAATGCTAACGGAGGTCCTTTTTCCTTAACAAAAGTTTCAATTCTGTCTGCGGTCTCAGCAGTTAATCCCTTCTCTTCCACCTACAAAATTTGAGCACAGAGTGTGTCACTTAATGCAAGAAAATCATGCTAAGAACTAAGAAGTGAGAACCATCAAGAGATTCAAGACAGCAATGACTTCAACAAAACTCGTAATATGCTGTAACAGATGTACAATCAAGATTGCATGTTTAAAAAGCCAATTACTCAGTCCAGTATGGTCTGAGCCCTTTTTTTTCTTTTGAAAATATCACAAGTCCAAGAAATTCAGACTGCTGCAAAAATTTGAATGCAATTAATAAAAATCTTGGCTCCGATTCAGACATTAGCCAAGGTACAGTAAGTAGACAGGCAAGGGCAGGGTTGTGTTCACACATCCTAAGGTGAATAGATACTTGATATCAAAACCCAAACCCTCGAAGTCAATGGACTGAAGGATGACTTAAATATGCCACAAGGCACTAAAAGCATTTATATCATCAACAATATTTATTGCAGGCACGGGCAACAAAATTATTCTTAACACGTAAAACAAAGGAATTGAATTCCAACCCTATTCAAACTTTTTCCCAACCAACAAATCATAAATTAAAAATATTTCAAAAACTGTTATTCAAAATAGAGCCTACATAATTCAAATGGCGCATTAAAAACATTAAAAAGAAAAAGAATAAGCACCAAAAACACTGTCAAGACTCAATCAGTATATGATTTAATAGAATGAGACACAAGCAGATGCACATATCCTTACCATTTCTTTTCTTATCTGGTCGAAAGACTGTTTGTCTAACTTGTCAATGCTTGAACATATAGTTCTGAACTTTTCAGGTGGGACTCCACATATTTCCATCATTCCATCAAGTAACTTTCGATGATTCAATTTTATCTGTAAAATGCATACAAATTTTACCCAAAGAAAGAATCATATAAAACACATATATTGCAGCCAGAATACATAACTGAATATAGTTTGTAGCCACTAACAAATAAAGTCATGATGCACTGACCTACAGAATAAAACAGGAAAACCACAATTGCATTGCCAGGGATATCCAGATGAACAAACTGAATAATGTTGACTGTTAGTAATTAGAAGTGACTGTGAAGAATCAATTCCAGCTAAATAATAATTTATACGAGTTGTCTAACAAGAGCATTCTAAAAACAGCCTCGTGCAGGTTGTCTGATAGTTGACATTATAAACAGCTTAATAACAATCTTGATCAAATTGCAGTATGAAGCTTATGACTATTAAACAACAAATAGATAAGTACTTATCTACAAAATACTAAAAGCTTTTACAAAAGAGAATATAATTGTACCCACAGGTAGTTTATTTATTATATCTCAACAATTTTCATATTGGTTCCATAGTGACTTCAACATAAGATAGTTAAAATAAATATCTGTATAAAGAGATCCTTTGATGCTATTAGAGGTGAAAATTATGACACAAGCACAGTAAATTCACAATTTACACAACTCAAAACTTCCTTCTCTATCTTCTTTGAAGAATTAGGTTGCTCCTCAATTACTCATTTATAAAGTACCCATTCTCATCATTAACTCTTAATTCCAGAACTTATAAGCTGTAGCTGCAACAGATTAGAAGACAAAAATATGCTAAACACATTAGCGTAGACATGGCTTGATATTGCAAATTGCACTTGACTAATACTCACATTTCTTTCTTTTTATCAGCCGCCATGTCTACAGACAAACACTAATGATGGGTACAAAGAGGAGAGATTGATTCAGAATAAGTGAAGCTTTAGGAGGGGGAAACAAGTATGACTCAATGGATCAGTAATTTACTGAGATGGTTAACAAGGATGCAAGAGAATCAAGCACCAGCTTAATGATATTCGCTATAGGTATAGTTTTTCCCCCTCCTTTTCTGCCATTGCTGCCACTTTAGCTAAGATCTATAATACGCAAGCATATCATAATTGAAAATGCTTAAACTCAATTGTGTAATGGATAGGAGAGCTACAGATAAAATATCAAGCTTCCAGAACTGATAAGTATGACAAGATGTCAGTCCTTATTCTTGTTCTTGACCGAGAGAGATATGGCAGATAGCAGAACTAATTGTTTGGTAGGTCAGAATCAAATTCCAAGTCAGGTTGGATTAGAAAAGCCCTGAACAGCACATAGTACTAGCCACCAATTAGAATGTTGTCATTCATAACACAATGTTATTTTGAATCAACATCTAGTATAAGGATAATGCACTGATAACCTAATCACCATGAATGATGAGACGCAATGAAGTATGATGATGCATCAGTTTCATAATTTGAAGCATAGTTGACGGTTGATAACCTGCAGTTATCAAACTTTATGAAAACCAAATAATTTAAGGAATAAAATAATATTTACCTCATAGTCCCCAATGTTCAGCTCATCAAGCAGTTCAGTCAAAATTCTAACAACCTCAAAGTCTGGACCCATTTTTTCAAATTGACCGGCAATATCAAAGTCGCATTGATAAAATTCTCGGTATCTTCCTTTAGATGGATTGTCCCTCCTGTAGACTTTAGCAATTTGGTACCTTTTGAAAGATGTAAGGCCATTCATAGCCACATATCTAGCAAATGGAACGGTTAAGTCATACCGCAAAGAACAAAGTTCACCACCCTGTCAAAGAAGGTGATTATTGATATTAGCATATTGTGATATAAGATACGTATCTACCTTCATTGTTGAGTAGCCACAAAATTGCCCGCCCCCCAGGAAGGGAGGGGGGTTTTGGGGATTGGGTGTGGAATCAGCAGGAAATCAAAAGGCTGGCCTTTGGTCAGAATTTAGAAAAATGAAAAGATATTCCTAAAAGCCATTAAATTTAAACTATCTACAAAATAACAAAGCCATCCTTAAGCACATAAAAAGCTCACTCCCTCCAACACCTTCAAAGAGAATATGTACTCTCAAGTCGCAACAAGTCACAACAACAATATAGATACAAATTTTCGATCATTACAAATCATGAAATGAAAAGAGGAATCAAACACATAGAAAGTCCATCACCAACCTTGAATTAGAGAACAGGTAAATTTACAAGATAAGAAATTTCAGAAATTGGGGAAGGGAAAATCCTAGCTGGAATGATATAACTACTAGACAAGAAAATAATCAAGTTTTTGTTTCATATCAAACAACATTTAAGTATTTATATTCAGTACAAATTGTGGTTCAAGATCCACCCTCCAAACCTATAAATAAATTGGTAATTCAAATACTGCTTACACAACCAATAATAGTTTCATACATGGTTTACCAACACCTTTTTGACTTGTTTAGATCATTGTACTGCACTGGGAATGTTCAGCTTCATTAATTAAACTTCATACAAGTAGACCTGAAGCTCTTTGGTGATATAAGCATTAAATTATATACAATAAAATAATAAGTGTGATCAATAATAAGTGTGATCAAGCACATCTGCTAAATTTAAAATTAGAAGTTATTTGAATCATTGATTAAAAAAATTCTAAGAAAAATTTAAAACTTTAAATATCTTTTAAATTAAATAACGAGTAAAATATCATTGTAAGACATGCCCAACAGCATTCATATTATGTAAAACAAACACTAGACACTAACTTGCCAAAATATTTCTACTACATTCTCTTACTTGAAGGTCTATTTCTTTCTTGTTTCTGGGGCACACAGTCACGTAGGGGTGGGAGCATATAAAAAAGAACAATCACTTTAAGGTCTATTAGTAACATAATTAGATTATATTAGATATTATTTAAAAATTATACCAAATTAGAGTATCTACCATTATTTGTACTATTATTGAGGGAACTTTCCTCTTCGTCTCTCAACTTAATTTTTTTTAAATAATATAAATAAAGAAAAGACATTTAAACTATAGTCAACCACACATTCCATGTTTAAGGACCTGATTTTAGCATTACAAACAAGTAGTGAAGAAATTGTAGGACTGTTAACAAAATGAAAAGTTAAGTTGCATGCACAGATTCTAGTACTACATCCATTACTATTTCTCACTATATTCAGTATACTCATCATTTATACTTCTTTCTAAATATATTTCAGAATTTTGACATTATTAGATCTGCGCATAAGGTTACATTTAAAGAATGCAAAGTCACACAAATCAAATTTGTCATGACCGAACCAGTGCTACCGCAACCACTTCTGCACATTGACAGAATTACACATTCACAGCAATTCCTGTGATTCTTTTTTTCTTTTCAAATTTCGGCCATGAGTGATTATCTTTGCTGGAGGACAGGTAGTCAGATTTATATGTTCATATGTTGCGGGCTAGGGCAAACCAAAATAGTTTCCAAGTTAGACAGAGATATATGGTGCAGACATAGATAGTTTCTAAACTTTCTCTCTTAGCTTCTATCTTTCTAAATTGTTAACATGGTATCAGAGCTAAGGTATCATGCACCTTGAACCCTACCCCAATTAACATTCCCTTTAGATGTTCCTCTCAATCTCTCGCCTAAAGTTCACTCCCTCCCTTGGAATCAGAGCCTATTCCTGTTTGGCTGCTAATTCAGCACTGGTGGAAGGTGGTTTGGTCACTACATTGGTTGTTTGGAAGCCTACTGCCATATGTTCAATGCTGTCTGAGTTGTATGACTTCTTGTTGCCTTCTTTTTGGCACTGTAAGAGGGGTGTTTGGCAGCTGCCAGCCCTGCTCACAATTATTGGAAGCTTGCTTGGTTGCTAGAGGCTGCTGAAGCTCCTGTTCTATTTCTTTTTGGGCCATTCAGTCTCTGATTGGCTGCTAACAGTTCTAGTTTGTGAAAGATTAGATTGTTTACCCTTGGTAAATCATTTTCACTATTTTCAATGACTTTGAATAAACGGCAAAACAGCAAGGTACCTATTGTTGGAATAGCATGCTTGGAACTTGCTGAATTCACATTTCCTGTTGAGTGACCTACCAGTTGTTGTTCAGAGAGGTGTGAAGTCCTTTGCCTTTTGGACAAGGGGAGTGAGTTGTTGTTGCTGTTCACAATTTGAATTGTTGTTCAAATGTTGGGGTTAGGCCTGTTCTGGGTATAAACAGACCTGTTCTGTCTTGGTGAGGCCTATTCTAGTGCAGTTGGGGCTGTTCTGGTTTTGAGAAGTTTGTTTTGTTTGCTCTTGTCTGGTCTAGTTCGAAGGAGACTTGTTCTGGTTATGTGAAGACTATTTTGGTTCAGTGAAAGGCATTAAACCTTCAAGTCTGTACTTTTCACAAGATATGAGTTTGACCCCTTAACTTTGAACTATTTTGCCGTTTTTTCTGGTAGTCTCCAGAAGATCTGCTGTTTGGTTACTAATTGGGTGCTGTAGGTTGCTGTTTGGTGATTTGTGTCAATTAATGGTCTGGGGGAATTCGATACAGTGGAGAGTAGAACAAGGATCAGGTGTAGTCTGTGGTTCCTAAACTTGTTGCTCAAGGAATTAAGGGAAAAGTTGGAGAATGAGAAACAGTTTTTGGTTTGTGTATAATTGCAACACAAGGAGATTGAAAGGATGGTGCAGGAGAATTTGAGGATATATGACCAAGAGTTTCATGTATGAGTAACAATCGTGATCAAAAGAGATGCAAAAGTGAGAAGTCTCAGCCACTGAACAGAAATGAGTGCTATTGCAATATGGAATTGCAACCAAGAGAGTAGCTGAAGGAAAGGGACTATGCACGAGCCAGGGAGAGCTTGTGCAGGTTGGTTATGGAGTTTTGATAGTCATGATAACACTGAAACAGAGTAGTGGATTGAAAACATGGCACTAGAAATGTTGCCAGGCATGAGAACCAGGGAGTGGCACTGTGTTCATTGTTGTGTCACCAAGGAACAACTAGGAGCAGGTCAAAGGGGTCACTTAGGAGAAAGGATGAAGAATTCTGAAAGTTGTTTATCAAGGACATTGTAGCGAGTGACATTGAGATTGTGATGGGGAAAAGTACTGTTGCAGTGTTGTCAAAGGAGGCCAAGGCAGGGCGCCACCCCAGCTCGGTGCCTCAACTTGCCTAGGTGAATAAGTCGCCTGAGGCAGCTCAAAAGCACTGCCTTTCCTCGAGGCAGGAGGCAGATAAGGTGGACAACTTTGAAAACTTTCTTGCTTCCCATCTTCTCCTCCCTCTAAGAGCCGTTGGGTCCTATTACAAAGGTCCCTTTAGTCATTTCAGTGGCCCTTGTAAGGTTTAACCTACACAGAACACACCCACTTCCCATGATCAGCCACCGCAAATCTTGTGGCAGCTTGAGGCTTGAAGAAGGAGCTTGACCTTGACTTGTTCTGGGTTGCTCAAAGCGTCAAACCACCATAGAGGGTGCCAAATCTGCCGATCACCATAAGAGGTGAGTCTGGTTTTGAGACTAGTTTTGTTTTGAGTAGCTACACTCCCACAGCCTTCCTTTTTTTTATCCTCTTCCATCTTGATGCTTTGTTCTTCCTTCCCTCTTCTTTTGTTTTTGAGTGATTGAAATAATGTTAAGCATGCTCTGTTTTGGAGTAACTGGCATTGAATCAAAATAATCTTGATTATTGCTCGTTTTGAATGATTGAAATAATCTTGATGCTCTGTTTTTAGTTTTGAAATAATTTCTCAAAGTTGATTGCCGCAGTACTTTGGTATCTTGTGATTGAATTGATTTTCAAAAAAATTCGTGGATCATTTTTTGGATAACTGGTGTCAATTAGAAGCTGCCAAAACAAAATTTTTTTAATCTGTTGAAATAATCTTGATGCTCTGTCTTCAGCTTTGAATCTGTTTTTTTGAATTTCAATTTTTTATTAATCTGCCAAAACAATGTTTTGTTCTGTTCTGTTCTGTTGGATATCAAGTTACTTATATTTAACCTTTTTTAGTCAGTAGTTAGTGTTAGTGTTGGTTTTATGCTGCCACATGATAACAATGTTTAATTGGAAGCCTACTTAAAGTTGGTGTCATAGCTGCTGATTGCGAATAGTGTACTTATTGTTCTTGAGGTCATTAGAAAATTGCGCATTGCGAATTGCAATTTGAACAATAATGCAATTATATTACATATATAAATATATATTGTTATATATGTGATATAACCTCAAATAACAACAATATATATAAAAATAGCCTTAAAAAAATATGACAACTTTATTTGCAATCAAGATTCAAAGTTTCAAATAACAAACACTAAGCAAATTAACACCAAAAAATAAAGAAATCAATAGAACAGAGCAGTAAACAAATACTAAGATATCAATAAAGGTAAAGTCCCTCAATGGAGAGAAGAAAACAGATTTAGAGAATAGAATCTCCAGCCCATAGAACAGAACCACTCCAGCAGAAGAGAAAAGAATCTCCGGGTGAAGTGCGAGTTGCAAAGAAAAGAGAAATGTGTGAGAGTGAGGTAGAAAGGAGCAATGAATAGCGGGGGAAGGTTTGGGGGGGAGATATTGGGCCAAATAGGTCAGGCCCTTATAAAATAATAAGTTTTACCCTTGTGTCTTTGTAGCGCACATAGCGCATGATATTTTTCCACTGTAGCACAAAATAGCACAATGTAGCGAGCACTATTTCTTGTTGTTTGAACTGCGCTATGCTATGATTGTAGAATAGTGCAATGGCTTATAGTGCGTCGCTAGGTGCTATAACACACTATTAATAACTATGGTTGGTTTTGCATCTATTGAAGAACAAATAATGGTAACTTAGTTATGATGATTTGTGCATATGCAAAGAAAACCGTTAAAAGCTCTAGTGATAAAAGTCAATTAAATGATTTTTAGTCCAGTTATGAGAGGTAGAGGAAGACCAAAAAAGACACTAGAAGAGATTGTTAAAAGGATATTTGAATAAATGATATTTCTGAAAACTTGATTTCTGATAGAACTCATTGGCGCCATTTGATAAGACTTTGTGTGTTGTTGTTGTTGTTGTATGCTGTGTTCTCTCTATTTTGTTGAATGTTGATTATTTGTTTTGTTTTTCTTTCATTAATATGCTGTGTTTTCTCTATTTATTTATACTAGTTATTTTTAAAGTATTTCTATTTATGACCCGCTCACATCAATAAGGCAGATGCCCCGCCTCACCACCTTGGCATTTTTTGAGTAGGCGCCTTTCGCCTTTTGACAACATTGGCTGCACATAAGGTTTAGCCACTTGGGTGAGGCAAGTAGCTGCAAACCAGGTGTAGCCGCCCCAGCAGTCATCAGTAGAGATTATATGAGGAACTGGTTAGATGGGCTGCCATAGAGAGGAAAGGGCAAGTCATTGGGTGGAGCCACCTCTAAGAGGAAACGGCTGCCAATGAGGTGGAGCTGTCTCTAATCTTTGTTGCTAAATGCCTAAGTTCTTAAGGGTTGATGTTTTGATTTTGCATTTTGATTTCTTCATTGAGTCCAGGATGTCAAATTTGTAACAAGCTAGAAGCTTACTTAGGAAGCTAAATGCTTAATACAAGTAGCTGAGTCCAATTGTGATATTGGTTGTTATAGTTTTAATTTAAATATTAAAAAAGGTGCATTGCGCCTAATTAGAATCAAGCCAGAGTAACTCTAGTTTTTGAATTCTCTCTCTTCCAACTCTCTCAGCTTCTCTCTCTTTCTAAACTGTTAACACGCTTCATAATTTGTAGATCAGGGACATCCCTGTGGTTTAAACTGTGACACCTAGAATTCAATCAAAATATCGAACCATGCAATCCTGATAACCACTCAAGAGTTAAAACCTCATAGTGGGGATAAGATTTAATACGCTTAAAACGATTTATCTCTCCTTGTCACACCAATTAGAAGTTAATATTCCCTTCTCACTGCTTCAGCTACATCTTCAGGTAAAAGTCTTGAAAGTAAATTAAACCCAGGTTCAGTCACATAAAACAGCAGATACTCAAGACACTGCAGAACCATAGATGTTATGTTTGGAAATTAGTTTCCTCGTTTACTTTTTGTATGATCCTTTTCCTCAGGTTCTTGAAAGATGTAAGTTTTCATCCTCAAATAATCACCCATAACAAAAAGGTCTAGTAACAAACAGAGTTGAAAATTAGCTAAAAAATGAATAGGCAATAAAATATGTACCTGGTCAGCAAGATCATAAATCAACTTTGAATCTTCCCCATACTTTCCCATGAGAGTTTCCCGTAATTCAAAAACAGGAGTATCCAAGGCTGTGGCACCATGCCTCTCAAAAACTTCTTCTATTATTGAAAAGACTTTCTTTCTAACTGTCATTTGTTCTTTAGCAAAATCACGAGTCCCCTGATATTTTAAATTGATAAGTTCAAAATAAGATGGCCAACAAATTCATCTGGACCAGGAACTGAAGTAAAAATAAAACAACATCAATAATTAATCCCTCATAAAATTGAAAGGCTAAAATGCACAGATGGAGTACATTACAATATTTTGTGAGTTTAGGAGGGTTCTATACAAAAATTAAAAATATAAGACAGTTATTTGCAAACAACTTTAAGTACAAGAGGGTTCTGTACATTGTAACTAAGTTGAAATAAATAAATAAATAATTTTCAAGCTGTAAAACTTAAATTATATGCAAAAGAAGAGTAATAACTCAAGCAATATGCCTGAAGGTATATCGTAAAAAGCCCTTCAGGTTTCTACCTACAGTATATCAAACATCAGTAATGACCATGATTGAAGCACAAGAACCTTTTTCTCTACAATTCTCCTCTTTTTTCTAAGTATCCACCCACTTCCATTGATTTAATCAACAAAATGTCAACAAATAATCAGCTACTAAAGGACTTAGCTTATAATCAATCAAACATAACATTTAAGATGTGAAAGCATTCCACAATGATCAAACAAGAAACTATTAGTGGTGATTTTAATCCTTGATTAAATGTTCAAACTCATTGTTTCTCTTTGTCTACAAAAATAGTGGAGAAGTTATACCAGCGTCCAACACATCTATCATGGGCTGACATAATTACCTTAGGAATCTTGGGTAATCTTCTGCTTTCATTACTTTCTACGATATCCTTTACCTTCAATAAAAGTCCATCAAATTCAGGATCCTCCAAATCCAATAATGATATAAAATTTCCCACCCATATCTCCAATAACCCTGAATTTTCAACAGCTTTGTCCTTTTTATTTAGCAACCTGTCCTTAATCAATTGTAGAATTACACTAGTCCCCTTTCCCAACACCAACTTCTTCTTCTTCTCATTCTTCTTTTCAACAGTCACATTCTCTTCGTTCCCTTGAACACCTTGGATTTTTTCATTCAGTTCAACAGCCTCAAGTACAGCAACTGCTGTCACAGCCTCCCAGACCACAATCTTCCACACAGTCGCTAACAGCATGTAAACTTCATGTGCAAACTTATCGTAGCCCTTCCCAAGAGCCAGGTCAAAAGCTGTCTTAAATCCACTTCTTAAACTGGAGCCACTAGGGCATTTCTTTCCAAAGATTTCCTCCAGAATTGATTTCAATTTGTTGTTACCTATGGAAGCTAAATTATTTTCTACACGGAAAAAACTACACTCCCCCAGGTCCCTTAAAGCTGCTGCTAAAGACAATAGTACCACAGTTACAGCTTCCTCTGTCCCAAGCCCCGAATTTAACTTGACTCGCAATTTAGAATGCACCATTTTCACCTGCTCCCTTATACTCCCATGAACTTCAGGAATTTTAAAAACCGATTCAATCTTAACCTTACCCACCAACTTGGACCCGTTTAGTAGAACTTTCATATCACTGGCTACCCCAACTTCCTCCTTAGAGCTGTGCCCGTCACCAGAATCCATCAAATTGAAAGCTGTCACGTCAGCCTTCAACGCCTCACATGAGAATGCAGCCGCAACATCAGCAACTGTGGATAATGCCGCGAACTGGTGGTCCAAAATCGCAGAGATCCCAAGCAATGCAGAAGAAGAATTCATCAGCACAAAAAGCTCGTCCTCAGTCACATCGAGCTCTTGGAATTCGAAACCACATGACTTCGAATTCAACTTTTCAGCAATAAGTTGGGGAAGAAATGTGCGGATGCCGGACGAATTATATAGGAGAAGCTTGTTGAGAAGCACAACAAGAGCAGCCCTGTTTTCCTCTAGGGTTAGAAACTCCGAGACGTTGATCTTGTGCTTGAACGAGGACGGTGTCTGCTTGGAGGAGGACAATGAGGAAAGCCTATCGAGTGCTGATGAGTCAATCCGTAGCTGAGTGCCGGCACTGGCTATGGCGTAAACTGAGGAGGAAAAGAGAGTCGAACCCTTACCTCCAAGTGATACCACAGAGAACTCACCAACCTTGTCTGCCATAGTTGGAGGTCTCTGTGAAGGTGAGGACTAAACGAGAGAGGGTATAACCTCAGCGTTCTTCTGCCGGCGCTAGGGCTTTTCTAGTTTCAATAACTGGTTCCTGTCATTATTTCCTCACGGCCATTTTTTATTTTTTCCTTCTTTCTTGGTTGTGTCATGAGTTGCATGTGGTCTCTGGGAAATGGGAATCAAATACCTGGAATTGGAATTATTGTATTTTCCCTTTTCTTAAATTTTTAGTGTAAATTTAGTGTTTGTGCTAAAAAAATTTTTTATTATTTGTATAATATTATTTTAGTTGAATCTTATCATCTTATTTTTATTTAAATCTTATAATTTTATTTTTGTTTAAATTTTATTATTATCTTATTTTTACTTAAATCTTATTAAAGTGTAGACTTTTTAAAATAAATTGTGAAAAAATTTAAAAATTAGTGTACTTGACAATATAAAAATATAGTAAATATATTTTATTTAATAAGAATAATATAATAAATTTAGACTCAATATTCGTACAATTGCATTTCTATTGAAAAATTTTTTGCCTCATATAAAAGTGTAAGATTCTAAATTTAACTCGAGACCAAAATTCAGCAACACATACACAATTTATAATGTAATTTATAAAATTTAATTAAATTAACAATTTAAATCTTGTTAAATAAAAATAGTATAAAAAAACACATACGGTACAAAATTACATGTCAATTCATTGGGTTTACAGAAACCCTTTCAGAGCCTCCAAATGGGCTACCAAACATTGTGTTATTGCCTTGATTTAAACACCTTAAAGACATCTCAATTTGGTAAAGGATTAGCACTTAGAAATTAGACATGCAATTGCAGAATTATGAAATCATTTCATCTGCTCCTATTGATTCAAACCTTTCAGAATATATTTCTCTCAAATGAATACTTTTCTTTTTTTGAATAATTTTGTTTACCGTATTTTTGTAGAAGGTTATACAACTAAAAGAGTAGAGTGTACCACAAAACATTGCAGACACCAGGTAGCCATATTCCAGAGTCTATAAAAGAAATAAATATCTCTCCCTCCCAACCCTCAAGTCTCTTACTAGTAACTACTACAACACAGTACGAAATTTGGGCATAATCAGACAACGATCAGATATAAAGGTCAAAAGCAACAAATGCAGAGGAATATCATTTGGCAGGTACAAATCAATCCCCATGGATAGTATATCGTTCCCATTTCTTTGTTGGGTCATAAATCTGCAGTAAAAGACAAATCTGTGATCAGAATCAATGGCGATGTAAGAAGCTCTGACACATCATAAGTACTGTGGTGACGGTGATATATCAAACACCTACAAAATGCTCAATGCAGAGGCAGCAGAAGACGACGAAAAAGAATGGCGCGTGACTTATAAATAGAAGAGCTAAACCATAGATACATGTTACAGAGATCAGAGAGATAGAGTACCTCCCATCTTGAAGCAGGAAATATGTGCTTGTTCTTTTCATACCAGTGCCTTTCTACAACCTTCCCAGCATGAGACTGTTGGTTGATGAGAAAAATAAGAAACACAGTAAGATGATTTCACGAAAAACAAGTTTACTAGAACACCCAAACACAAACATGCAAGAATAAGTTGTAAGTAACAACATATGCGACGAAAATTTTCCCCACCTTGCATAGTACATATCCCTTTTTCCCTTGTCTTCTTATCAAGTATTGCCTCCAAACAACCCTAGAAATTTCAATGACAAACTCTACAATATCCTATGTCTATAAATTAAGAAATACTATCTTTCTTTTTAACAAGTTAAACATATTGTTAACAATCATTTCCCCGATATAATATAATACATTATGTGATGTCCACATGTGCAATTCACCACCTTGCATAGTACATATCCCTTTTTCCCTTGTCTTCTTATCAAGTACTGCCTCCAAACAAGCCTAAAAATTTTCAATGACAAACTCTACAATGTAAGATGTCTAGAAATTAAGAAATACTGCCTTTCTTTTTAACAAGTTAAACAAATTGTTAACAATCATTTCCCTGATATAATACAATACATTATGTGATGTCCACATGTGCAAGTGCACATACAGTACAAAAAATTTCAGTTTTCCTATTTCCTCCCTTTTGCTCATCATCCACATGTACATGTGTTTTCTCCCCTCCCTTTTTAGTGAGTCCATGGAATATGAGTGTTTAGTATTCAACAACATTTCAACTAAAAGTCTTCATTTTCCAAAATATCACAGCTTGCCTACACAGAGTTAAAATTGACCCCCAAAAGCATCCTTGGATAGCTCTGGTGATACTTACAACCAAAAATGTCACTTTGCCAAGTTAAAAACTTAATATATAACTTCTTTTTCTTCTAAAGCCATGTTAATCACCATAAGCCATAGGTAGAAGCATGGTGGTTGACGGCCCATGAATTATGAGATTATGCTCATAAACAATTCCAAATACTGCCATCAACAGGTTTAAACAATGTCCAGACTTGCACGTGCCAATATGATGGGGAAATATATACCATAGCTAAACTAAGAAGAACTTGAGTTTTATGTACAACGATGACTCAACAAAGCCCGGTGCTCTATAGCCAAACCAAATTAAAAACACACACGCACAAGCACACAAATAAATAGATAAACAAAAGTTGCTCATAATGCATAATTTTCATCTAAGATTCATTGAAAGCCAAATATGTAAGCAATACACTGAAATAATTGGGTGCAACAAGAACCACTTCAGTTTTTATTATCTTTATTTAAAAAAGCACAAATGAGGTTATACAAACTAAAGGACATATCTTCTTGTTTTCTCCATATGGTCAATTGTCAACTTAAATGTCAAAATAGCAGCTATAAAGATAAGGCAGAAAATGCACCTCATCCTTCTCTATAGTTGCATCAGCAATTGTTCGGACATCCTCGTGCACATCAAAGTGGAAAAGCTGTATGAAATGAAATATAAATACAATAAGTAACCTCAAATTAACACTACTAAACTTACAAAATAATAAGCAATCATTCTCAAATATGATGGCACGCAGGTTATGTGTGGGACTGAGCAACTTCAGGTAGAATTCGAAGTTGAAGCAGCAACCAAACAACCACCATTGGTAATTCCAAAGCATTTAAATTATCACACAAAATGAAGCAATTATCTCATGGTAAAAGACTAAAACCCACTCTAACATTCCCATTTTTTCTCAACATCATTAACTATGAAAATGTTTCTCTTCAAAATAAAATATACCATTATCTTCACTTATTAAGAAAATAAAAATGTGGAAAACACTGCTCCATAAGGTTAAGGGGGCTAGTCATCAGAATAACTGAGAATTTTCATTTAAACCAACAGAATAGAAGATCGGCAACATGGGGTTTTTGAATTAATGTTGCTTTTGAACAAAAAAAAAAAAAAGAAATATCAAAGGGAGGAAAGAGAGAAAAATAAATAACACCTAAAATTATAATTTCTTAGCCTCTTTAAGGTGGTCTTGTCCAACAAGAATAGATGATAAATAATCCATAAAACCATATATTTTATTAGCAAATAGCAATGTAAGAATTACCTTATGAGAGAGAAGAAAACTTAATAAAAAAAAGTAAGAAATAGAAAAGAAACAAACCGGTCCACTTTTGCCTCTAGCTTTGTTCACGATTAGTTCATAGAAGCTGTGTTGCTGTAATATGAATGAAATCAGGCAAATAAGTTAGCGTATATCTTACATAACTTGTTTTAGATAGCAAGTTGTACACAGCTTATATCAAATTAAAATTAAGTACATGTTCATACATGGGGAATGATAAGGTCTTCTTTCACATAAAGCAAATTTTCTACCGAGGTAGTTCTAATTTCTCGAAACTCAGGAGCCAGTTGTTGCTGAACTGCTCGAAGAAACTCTCCTATGGTATCACCCTTGCGTACCTGAATCATGAAATAAAATGATTCGGATGCCAAGGCACACTAAATGTGTACTTGAATCTAGGTACATAAAATCCAAGTACTAAGCAAATAGACTTCACTTGCCTGTATCACACGCCTGTGGCCTGCTCCATCCCAGTAGCTATATGTAATTTCAAGAGGTTCATCTGAAACACAAGAAAAATTTATTAGCATGATTTTTTTCTCTAATATTATCATATTTTACTGGGTATCCTATTCCAAACCCTTATCAATTTTTTAGTTAAGCCACTATGGGGGAACACATAAAAGAGTCAGCAGACTTACTTCGAATTTGCTCTTGTTCACGAAGCCACTGTTTCCGTAGCCTTTCTCGCTCAGCTTGCTCCTCAGCCTCTCGCTCACTGAAACAGCATCCTCAGCACTCCTATGCCCAGATGTTAGGGCCATAAACAATATAGAAAGGAGAGGAGAATTTGGGGATGCGAGGGAGAAAAACTGAGAGAGAAGAAAAAGGGAGAGATGCTGCACCTGTCAGGTAGAAAGCTAGTTTCAACAGTAGGGTCTTTACCAAGTTTTCCACGTCCAAGTCTATTTGTTTCCAGAGTCCCTGCCAGCACCAAAGCAAAGTTTGATGTTATTTTAGGAAAAGGAAAAACAGACTTCTTGTAACCAGATATCTGTAAATTTGAAGATGAAATCAAAAAAAGTAATAAGAAAACTAAGACCTGATCAGTGGAGCTCTCAAAAATTGATGTTAAAATTGGGTTTCACCATTTCAGAAACATTAGAAAAAATTAACTTCAAAAGTTCTATGTATTATCTGATACTGAAAACAAAAACAGAAATAACATTTTTCTGTTTACCGATCTTGTTTCCTAAGAAAAAATGTAGAAACAGTTTTGGATGTCCCCACCCCCTCCCCCCCCCCCCCAACAAAAAAAAAAAAAACCCTTTTCTCTGAGAGAATCAAACCAGAACCAGAGAACATTTAAAGCAAAGGATATGCAAGGAAAAATGTTATAGAAACAAAAGGGATATCACTTTTATCAAAACTATATACAATAAGAGGATAATATATGATTTTGATATCTTCACAACAAAAGAACCATTTTAGAAATTTACTAAGTTTTAAAAATCAAGGATATTGAAGACTTGAGAGTTTGCATGTATAAATCTGAGCAACTAACAAGTACATCATAATAAACTATTCCATCAAGTGAATAATAAGTAAAAAAGTAATAAGTGAAATTCCATACATCTTCTTTAAGCACAAAATGAGAACAAAATTTTGATATAAAGAATATATCAACCTAATAAAAGCAAACTTGCTCCAAGCAGCAAGGCAAAAGAGCTAAGATGATAGCAGTGTAACATACAAGCAAAGTCAATACCAAAATGTCAAACAAGTAATAGTTTTTAAACTACCTGTCATTGCCAAAAACTAAGAACCTAAACATAATATTTTTACTCCCAATATAATGCCTTGAAGGCAAATACCCAGAATCTCAATTACAGACTAAAATCAAAACAGATTCATTTGGATCTATCTAATGCAAACAATAACTCAGCATTTGAATCATCTTAAAAACGAAACCATAATAGCTTTCCTTCTTAGTTTTGTTGTTCTTGCTGAAAAGGAAAGAAAGTGTTTACGAAAGACGGAAAAGGAATGTAAAGCAAGACAGCACTATGTCCAATAATAACAAAGAAAAACTACACATTAAAATCAGAAATGCTATTGCAGCAGGACACTACAGTTTCTGTTTCTATGGAAATTCAGAGGAGGGACACTTGTCACTAGCTGAGGGTGAAAACCAAGAGAGACACCAAAACAATTATTCTCTACCAGATTCCTCGAACATTTTGGCTTTCTGCATAATCCAGATGCATATAAAAACTTAAGACTACAGCACATCTCAACAGAATTTTACCCATCTTCTCACCAAAACCTTGAAATGGGACCATAAGAAATCCTTGAATGTTAGTGACAACCCTACATTTCCCCATCAAGCAAATAACTTACACTATAAACACTGAGCCAAAGAACAACGGAAACATTGTAAGCAATAAACGTGGAAAAGTACAAACTACTATGATGCATATAAAAAATGTAAGTGAGGGCTTTCAGAGGTATCCTAATTTGTACAAGTAATTGATAATCAAGCCCTAGAATAAAATAGAAAGCTCTTAGAAATTTTTTGCTCCATACCTGAAGAAAATAAAAATTAAGGCAACTTGAATTTCCATTTACACAAAACTATAATTTTGGAATCACAATGTAGAGGTGTTCTTTTGTTCCACAACAAATCTAGTACCTCAAAAACTGATAAGATTGAGGCAACTATTGTCTATCAGTGGGTTGTATAGGAATGCCTTTGTTATTGAACACATCACTGTACTTATCAAATTGTGATGAATATTATAAATCGAATCACATAATCATGTACAGAAACACAAAGATCAAAAGTTTCAAAACATAATGTGTAATATGCATGTAGTGATTAACATGAGTAGGAATGTAGTATATCCAACATGATGAAGCATGGAAAGAAAAACTTGTGTTCACAGGGTGTACAGGTAGTTTGTACAGAGGGCCAAGCAGTATTTGTTAGAGTAATTGTTTGCTCTTATTGGTCTAGGGTACAAACTGAATGCCTACCATGTGTGAACAAAGAACTCTCCTATGGGCCCGAATAGATTTAATTCGCTTCTCCTTTTTACTTTTCCCTTTACCATGTATTAGCATAAAGATGTTTATATTCAACACAACACAATTTGAGGATGTACAAGATCTAATACATTTTAGAACTGACAACAATTCATAGTTATAAATAGCAAACTTTAAGAAGCAGTCAAGGAAAACGAAATGTATACATAGAACGAATAATAATTCCATATTAAAATAGAGGCACAACATTGTAGCAGTCTTAAAATAAAAACAATCATTTCAAACAACAATCACAGAGGTTATCAGATAAGTAAAATGTTGTAGTGAGAAACTGCTTACTATTTTCTCCTTCATCCTCGTCACTGCCATTCTCAATATCTTCAGCAAAAGACAATCGGGAATTACCCTTTATCTTCCTCTTTTTACGCTTTTGCAATTGAAGCTCCTCCTCCCTATAATATGACAGACAATGAACTATAATGATCAACAAAATAAAACAAATCAAATTGGACCCGAGCAAAACATACACATGGAGACACACAAACAACAAAAGCAGTAATAGTAACAATTCAATGAAAATTTTAAACTTTACTATTTCAACATCAGCAGATTTATAGAAGTAAACTTACTCTTGCTGCAGCTTCTGTAGTTTCTCCTTCTCTTCCTCCTCTATCTTGTTCCGAATATTGACCCTCTAAATCATTAACAAGTCGTTAAACAATCCCATAGTTGTAAAAAACTATTACAACATAACATTAGAGTACATCATGCGCTTCTGTTACCTTCTCCACATATTGCTCTCTAGTCACCAGACCAACAGTTTCCTTCTTAAACGCGGTCTCAAGAATCTGAATACCAATTAATGAGGGTAAAAGAGGGTCATATGACAATAATTAACCGAAATAAAAATCAAGCAGAGACAACGTAATCCTCAAGAATAAAAGCTGTCAATTTTGAAGTTCTAATCAATAAAAAGGGCAATTCTTTCCACGAACAAAAACAAAAACAAAAGGTTAATTCTCGGTGTCTTTTTAATTCCAAATAGAAAGCTCGTAACCCTAACTAGAGTTGGAATCTGATGGAGGTGGGTTTCAAGTTCGGACCTCAGACGTACTTGAACCGAATTGGAGAAGACCCGGCTGGCCTTTGGCAGAGGCAGACTTGGTTTTGAGCTCTTGAATTTTCCGGCGCTCAGCCTCTCTCTGCTTCTCGAGCCGTCGGATTCTCACAGCGTCTTGGGCAGTGCCCACGTACCCGTCTCCCATACCCGACATCCTTCCGATTCTCTGTTTGTCTCAGCCAAGCACTTCTTCTGAACTCCCACCGCAACCAACAACAGGGAAAACCATAAATTTACCACACTTCGAAACGCCAGAGATTCTTAAAAAAACGACACAACTTAGGCGCACTTCTTATGTCATGTGCTTGCCATCAGGTTCGCCAATCAAAACAAGACACTTAATTATTTTTACATAAACAGCCCTGAAGGCCTTTCTTTCTGGCCCAGGCGGCCCTTCTCTCTAAACCCAAGGATCAAGATCCCATATAGATTATGATTACGGTAAACTTAAACACTTATGTCAAAAATTTTTTTTTTAATATTTAAATATATTTATAAAATTATTTAAATACTTAAATAAATTAATTTAAACTTATATATTAATGATAACTAAGTGAAAACTAATCAAAAATTAGAGCATTAATAATTTCTTTCTTTCTTTCTATCACACAATCTTCTTTGTATAGGAAAATTTGAGGTAAGAACAAAAAGTAAAAGTTGAATTGGAATGAAAAAAATTCTAATTTGGATAAGATAATTATAATAATATTTGATTATGTTTTGTTTTATAATAAAAAGTGTTAAATTGACCATTAAAAATGTGAGTATGTGGTTGTAATATTTTTACTAATTTAAAATTGAGTGACATTTCATTAACTTTTGGGTGAACTTAATGATCACAAAGTGAGAATTATTCAGAAATGAGAGAATCAACTGTTTTTTATTTCCAATACAAGCCTTATCCAATATATAAAATTCTATACATTAGTTGTTAAAGTTCGTCAAATTTAACATATTTTTACTAAACCAGGATTTTATTGGTGATTTCATTGAACTTTAAAGATAGAAAGTATAACATACTCTCATTTTTATTCATTGATTGATCAAATTTAAATAATTTTATAAATTATAGACTAAGAAAATGAATAAAATTTTTATACTTTGTGCAAAAACTTTGTCTTCTTTTAATTTTAGTTTGATTAATGTTAATTTTATATTTATATATAAATAACTACCGGCAATTATATATAGGCTGATTGACTTTATCAAAATTCATTTGTTAAGTCCTCCAATTAAATTTTGATTCACATAAGAATTTTTAATATTTGAGTTCTTCTATGTCAATAGATTTTTGATTAAAAAAATAGATTACTTCAACCTCTTTTACATTTTTATTACACATATTCTCTTTTTATTTTGAAAACTTAATAAATTTTCCTTAAAAATATACAATCCTCTCCTGATTTTTTAAAGAACTTTCCTAAACCCCCCTCATATAAATTAGTTATTTATTTTTTTATTTAATTAGTTTATTTTTCTACTATAAACTAACAATATTAAATTTTTTAAATAAAATTAAACATGTTTCATTCATGTATAAATATATAGTAAATATATTTAAAATTTTTTTTTAGGACAATGTATCCATAAATTTTAATTATTTAAATAAACTCCATATATATTTTCATATGTTAGGGTCTCAAAATTTTTACCAACTTAATATCATAATTTATATTAAAAGAAATTATTTACATTCATTATAAATTTTTTGTGAAAGAGAACTTGTTTAAGGTTTTTAAAATATAAGTAAGATTTGTGTAATATCAATAAAATAAAAAGGGTGTGAGAGTAATTAGATAAAAAATAATTATTTTTAAGAAAAAATAATATAAGGAAGGAGTGACTTTCACGGTAGCCTTTTGGTATGCTGAGCGACAAGCGCCCAAGACGCAAAACTACAAAATTGTACCAACCCTTTCTCTGCACACCCCAGTTAAATAACAAATTCAAACTTAGGGGCAGATGTCTATGGAGTTGAAACCCCTTATCTTCAGATACAATTGTCTGCCCTGTTAGTATGGTTGAACTGGATTTCCCAGGGTTTCTTTACGCGAAAAACTTAGTTGTTCAACATCAACGACCCCACACCAGCATCGGCAAGCTACTCCAGCAACCTTGCCCATTCAACAATCAGAAACCATCACACAACCTCAAGCTATCTTTCTCCTCTGGTTCCATGGCCACAAATGCGCCGAAACCGACCACGGTAGCAGGCGACGATTCAAATCAGCCTTATGACCAAGCCAAAGCGGTCAAGCAATTCGACGAATCCAAGGCCGGAGTGAAAGGCCTCGTCGACTCCGGCATCCAGACCATCCCCGCCTTCTTCATTCACCCACCCGAGATCCTATCGGACCTAGGAACCCGACCCGGATCCGAGGCACAGATTCCCACCGTTGACCTCTCCGGGGTCGACGACTCCCCCAATCTCCGCTCCGCTGTCGTTGACCGAATCCGTCGCGCCGCCTCCTCTCTAGGCTTCTTTCAGATCATCAACCACGGCATCCCATTGGAGGTTCTGGACGGTACGATTGCATCCATCAAGGCTTTCCATGAGCAACCGAAGGAGGTCAAGGCGCGGGTGTACCGGAGGGAGATGGGCACTGGCGTGTCATACATGTCTAACGTGGACTTATACAGCTCAAAAGCCGCCAGCTGGAGGGACACACTGCAGATAAAGATGGGTCCCATCCCAGCTGATCAGAACGAGATGCCGGAGGTGTGTAGGGCGCAGATGATGGAATGGAACCGGGAGATCATACGGCTGGGACAAATCTTGATGGGTTTGCTGAGTGAGGGGCTGGGATTGAGTTCGGGAAGGTTGAAGGAGATGACGCTCTTGGAGGGAAGAGTGATGTTGGGACATTATTACCCACCTTGCCCTCAACCTGATCTCACTGTTGGGCTTGCGTCGCATGCGGATCCGGGGGCATTAACGGTATTGTTGCAGGACCATATCGGAGGATTGCAGGTTAAGAGCGGTGAGGGTTGGCTGGATGTGAAACCCATCCCTGGCGCTTTAATCATCAATATTGGCGACTTTCTTCAGGCAAAATGCTGTTTTTCTGTTTTCTTTTCTTTTCTAGCAATTATTTTTTATTTATTTCTGATCCATTACTTAAAATTATAAAAAAATGATAATAGAAATATGATAATTCCATCATGATATTTCTGATCCACGATCTTATTTCTCAGATAATTTCCAATGAGCTATATAAGAGCGCTGATCATCGAGTGTTAGCCAATTCTTCTAGGGAGCCACGAGTTTCGCTTGCTGCTTTCTTCAACCCAAGTGACCGAGAGAGAGTGTTTGGACCACTGCCAGAGTTAACATCAGCAGAGAAGCCATCACTTTACAGGAATTTCACCCTCAATGAGTTTCTCACAAGGTTCTTCAAAAAAGAGTTGGATGGCAAATCATTGACAAACTACTTCAGGCAGTGATGTATAGAGCAACTGTTACTGATTGAACACAACAACTAAATTGGACGTTCATGTGTATCTCTGTTACTAAAACACTACAAAGCTTGTCATTTATTTATAGAAAAGCTCATTTCTGTCATTTTCACTGTTTTAAATCATTTGACCGTTTTCTCATCAGTGTTGCCAAAAAATACTGTTGCTACTCCAAATCTGCAGATAAGAAACTAGTCACTTTTCCCTGCGAGCCTTTGATCTATCTTGCATCTTTTTGTTCCATTCTTCAATTTTCTGTGCTTGCTTAGACAATTCAGCCTTACATTTAGCAATGGAAAATTTAACAAAATTTGAATCATTTGTCCTTGAATTTCAGGAAATTATGATTTAAACTTTCACAGATTCTCGACAGGAGGGTTCAACTTGACGCCTGGCTGGTTCTCCTGCAATTTGCTTTACTCTTTCTGAGAATAAGCATCAGGATACGAGCGGTTGTTTGTTTGTTAGGCTAGGAATCTGAGATAAAATAAGACAATATATATCTGGGCATTTAAGCAGCATACAATCTGCAGACAGAAGAAGCATAATGAGGAGAACTCAGCAAATATCAATTAAAGGAGCAAGCATGAAGTGACTTACTATAAATGTTTGTATGTTTCCCTTTTTATGACAGCAACAGCACCAAGCTCAATTTGCAAAGGCAATAAATTTTCTTTCCATGGCCTGCTGCAGATCATATCTAAGTCCCCCCATAATGCAGACTCCATGTCCACATTTTAAGTATTTATCGGTCCTCCACTGCAACCAGTCATATACATTTCTCCCATGTGATCTCTAATGGTAGCAGCACATGCAGTTGGCTTTGTAAGTTGTTTCAGCTTGCAGCTTCATCAGAGTTTAGCTAATTAACAAAAACCTTCAAGACTTGAAGTATTGAAATCTTTAAGTTTTACCCTCCTTGCTGGTCTTGAAAGGGCAACAATTTCGGCTAAGCCGAAGAGACCATAAAGATAAAACAAAGGAGAAAAGGATAGACCAAAGAACATCAAAAAAAGTAGAACAACTTTCGCTAAAGAGGAGGTTAAATTTTAGCCAAACCAGAAAATCAGAAAGAAAGGATATTTTGATAGAATTTCAAAATTGCATAGCTTGGGAACATTCTCTGGGTTTAAGAGAAAAGGCTTCCACATTATTCCTACAAACCATGCAGACAGGAAAATGTGAATACTTCCCTAGATGAGAAGATCTTTAGTAGGAACTTTAAGATGCATACACTGCCAAATGCACACTTGAATCTTGAGATAGGTATGAAGTATCCATGTCCAGCTCCAGTTTTCAGAAGAATCATTTCTTTGATAGATTTTAATGATTGTGCCAATATGCAGATTTGATACTGAAAAACCATTCTTGGCCATGCCCCTACAAATAATGTCGGGCTATTTTCCACAAAACACAAAGGGAAAAATTTGCAGGAGAACAACAGAAATAGGTTCAGTGATCAACATGAATTTAGAAAGCCTGCAATTCTCCCACTTTGATTTTAGTAACTTAAAGCAATTTCAAAATAATAGCGACTATAGTATTATTTGTAACAGGATTCACTTTTTTTTATTAATTTTTTGACACTAAAATATCTCTCATACTCTCTCTAATGTAACCGCTGGAGATTGTTTCTCGCACACAACCTCTCAGGAATCTGAATCCTAATCAACATAGATTTATAGAGTAGCCACTTGGAAGATGGGGTGAAGCTGCTCAAGGGCCATTGCTTTCTTTTTTCTTTTTTAAAATCAAGAAGTATCTTCATTTGAAGCAAAAACTCTTCAGGTGTCTTAATTTTGGTGGACTTAATTTCTTTTCAAATGGATAATATTAAAACTACTTAACTTCAGAAGTCTCTCAAAAATTAAACTAGAAGTATCAGATAATCTGCGTTATTGCTTCGTTAACACACTAAGTTGCTTCTGTTTTGTTGTTTCAGATATTGGAAATTAATGATGGATCGTCTAAAAGTAATGTTGTGTGAGACGAACCAAATATCCAAAACTGAAGCTACTAATGATTGAACTATTGATTGGTTGGGGCCATGTGGCTTAACATGGGCAGGTCGTGGCTAGAGCGGATCGGGAAGTTAAAGACGACTATTCGTTTGGATAAACTTACTAAAACATTTATGTGAAAAATAAGTGTTTAAAAAATATTTTAGAAGCGTTTAAATATATTAATAAAATTAAATTTATACATGCGTAGATAATTATTAAAGTTTGGATATAAATTAAAAATTAAAAATTATAAAAATCAAATTGTGCATGTATGGATAAGTGAAATTTTTTTATAAAATTAATTTTAAAAATTATAAACTATCGCTCTATTTACGTGATACTAGAATGTGGTCTTTTTTTTTTTCTTTTTACTTTCATCCGTAAAAAATTATGGAGAACTTATCTTCATCACTTTATTGTTCTTTTTCCCCTTCAAACCTTACTGTTAGAAAATGAGTTCTACCCTCCCTTCCTAACGTGCTTCATCTCTATAACAATTACTTTAATTTATTTTATTTTTAAAAAGCGGGTTTTCTAAAATATTGAAAAAACAAAAATCAACCTATCAATGAGTTCAAAATTTTTTTACTTAATTGAAAATTTTTCTAAATTAAGTTTGATAAAAATAAAAGAATCTCAAAATATTTTTATAAGTTTTTTAATGAAAAAAAGGAAAATTTTTTTCTTTATTTAAAAAATAAATTGAGTCCATAATGAAATTTAACATACTTTTTTCTAAAATTATAAAATTTTAGGGATAACATTGATATAAGTAAAAATATGTAAAGAGAATTTTTTTTAATCCTATACTAGTCTACTTTTATCATTATTTTTTTGTTAAAAAAAATAGAAAGGATTTGATGGAGGGAATTCAGCATGGATTTAATAATTTTAGTATTTATAAACACATATTAAATTTTAGTGTAAACACTATATTTATTATATATGTATTTATTAAAATATATGCTTAAATATAAATTAATTTATTTTAAATTATACTTATATTAACAAAAATTCTTATGATATAAATATTTACTTAAATTAAATTATGTATTCAAGCTGTCTCCTTTTAGTTTCTACTCTCTGTTTTGTGTATCTAAATGAAATATTTTTAAGTGAACCAGTTAAATTTAAATTCACATAATAATTTGTGTTAAGTCTATTGTGAAATTTGCGCCCTATTTTAAGACCAATTTGGATTGAATCTTTTAGAAAAACTATTTATTTTCAGAATATAGTTATATTAAAATAATTTACAACCTTTCTTGTTGTAGATGAGGAACTTAGTTGCTCAACTTCAACGACCCCACACTGTCAGCAGCCTTGTCCCTTTGGCCACAAGCAGAAACCATCACACAACGTCGGGGTATATTTCTCCTCCGTTTCCATGGCCACAAAGACGCCGACGACGACGACGACAATCGAAGCAGGCGGCTATTCAACTCAGCCTTATGACCGAGCCAAAGCGGTCAAGCAATTCGACGAATCCAAAGTCGGAGTGAAAGGCCTCGTCGACTCGGGCATTCAGAACATACCCCCTTTCTTCATTCACCCACCCGAGATCCTATCGGACCTAGAAGCCCGACCCGGAACCGAGGCTCAGATTCCCAGCGTTGACCTCTCTGGCATCGACAACTCCCCCAATCTCCGCTCCGCCGTCGTTGACCAAATCCGCCACGCCGCTTCCACTCTAGGCTTCTTCCAGATCATCAACCACGGCATCCCGTTGGAGGTTCTGGACCGTACGATTGCTTCCATCAAAGCTTTCCATGAGCAACCGACGGAGATCAAGGCGCGGGTATACAATAGGGAGACAGGCACCAGCGTGTCCTACCTGTCCAACTTGGACTTGTACAACTCAAAAGCGGCCAGCTGGAGGGACACACTGCAGATAAGGATGGCTCCCATCCTACAAGATCAGAACGAGATCCCAGAGGTGTGTAGGGCTCAGGTGATGGAGTGGAACCGGGAGATCATACGGTTGGGAGAGATCTTGATGGATTTGCTGAGTGAAGGGCTGGGATTGAGTTCGGGAAGGTTGAAGGAGATGATGCTCTTGGAGTATAGAGTGATGGTGGGACATTATTACCCACCTTGCCCTCAACCTGATCTCACGGTTGGGCTTGCGTCGCATGCGGATCCAGGGGTATTAACGGTGTTGTCACAGGACCATATCGGAGGATTGCAGGTTAGGAGCGGTGAGGGTTGGCTGGATGTGAAACCTATCCCTGGAGCTTTAATCATCAATATTGGCGACTTTCTTCAGGCAAAATACTGTTTTTCTGTTTTCTTTTCTTTTCTAGCAATTATTTTTTATTTATTTCTGATCCATCAATTAAAATTATAAAAAACCAATGATAATAGAAATATGATAATTCCATCATGATATTTCTGATCCACGATCTTATTTCTCAGATAATTTCCAATGAGCTATATAAGAGCGCTGATCATCGAGTGTTAGCCAATTCTTCTAGGGAGCCACGAGTTTCGCTTGCTGTTTTCTTCAACCCAAGTGACCGAGAGAGAGTGTTTGGACCACTGCCAGAGCTAACATCAGCAGAGAAGCCAGCACTTTACAGGAATTTCACCCTCAACGAGTTTCTCACAAGGTTCTTCAAAAAAGAGTTGGATGGCAGATCACTGACAAACTACTTCAGGCAGTGATGTATAGAGCAACTGTTACTGATTGAACACAGAGCAACAGTGATGTTCAACGATAATAAAATGTTTATATTTAATGTAAAAATTGTTAAATTAATTAATTGTTAAAAGTTTAATTTATATAATTTAATAAATTATACAAAGCTCGTCCAAATACTGGATCTTCATTGCGCACGGGTTTACTCTAGTTTTAACAAAGCTAAACCAGCAGCAACCTTTTCCCATTTGCTACAACCAGAAGCCACCGCACAAAGTCAAGCTGTCTTTTCCTCCGTTTCCATGGCCACAAAGACGCCGACGCCGATCACCCTTGAAGGCGGCGATTCAACTCAGCCTTATGACCGAGCCAAAGCGGTCAAGCAATTTGACGAATCCAATGTCGGCGTGGAAGGCCTCGTCAACTCCGGCATCCAGACCATCCCACCCTTCTCCATTCACCCACCCGAGACCCTGTCGTACCTAGGAACCGGACTCGGATCCAAGACTCTGATTCCCACCGTTGACCTCTCTGGAATTGATGAGTCCCCCAATTTCCGCCCTGTCGTCGTTGACCAAATCCGCCACGCCGCCTCCACTCTGGGCCTCTTCCAGATCATCAATCACGGCATCCCGTTGGAGGTTTTGAACCGTACAATCGCTTCCATCAAGGCTTTCCATGAACAACCGACGGAGATCAAGGCGCGGGTGTACTGTAGGAAGACGTGCACCTGCGTATCCTACCTTCCAAGTGTGGACGCGTACAATTCAAAAGCCACCAGCTGGAGGGACGTACTGCAGATAAGGATGGGTTCCACTCCACTTCATCAGAACGAGATCCCTGAGGTGTGTAGGGCCCAGGTCATGGAGTGGATCCGGGAGATCACCCGGCTGGGAGAGATCTTGATGGGTTTGCTGAGTGAAGGCCTGGGATTGAGTTCGGGGAGGTTGAAGGAGATGGGGATCTTGGAGTATAGAGTGCTGGTGGGAAATTATTACCGACCTTGCCCTCAACCTGATCACTCAGTTGGGCTCGCGTCGCATACGGATCCAAAGGCCTTAACGGTATTGCTGCAGGACCATATCGGAGGGTTGCAGGTTAGGAGCGGTGAGGGTTGGCTGGACGTTAGACCCATACCTGGAGCTTTAATCATCAATATTGGTGATTTCCTTCAGGCAAGAAAGTCCTTCTTGTTTTGTTTTTCTGTGTTAATTTCTTTCCTATGAATGTTTTTTTTCTTTTTTTCTTTTTAAATTTTCATCTATAAGAAGTTGGAGGATTTCAAAAAATAATATCTACTGTTTAGTACTTTATCGACCAATGAATTTTTATTTTAATTTTTTATTAAAAATTTTTTTAATTAAATTTTTTACTAATTAATAAATTTTTATTTTTAAGAATTTAATTAAAAAAATTTAACAACAAAAAATTAAAATAAAATTTTTTAATTTATAAAAAATTTAATTAAAATTTTTTTTTTTGATATTACATGAGCCAGAAGTTGGCTTTAAGGGAAGTAAGGGGCGGGAATCGAACCGATAGTGAGGTTCGGGGAATACAGTCAAGCATGCCGCTAGAGCACAGCTCATGGGCTAATTTATAAAATTTAACAATAGAAGTTTGTGAAGAGTAAAATAGGATTTTTGTCTTAATTAAAATATAAAAAAAGACAGATGTACTAGAAATACGATTATGCCCTCTTATCCCTTTTCCATTATGATTTTTTTTTATCATAATTTTATTTCTCAGGTAATTTCCAATGAGCTATATAAAAGTCCTGAACATCGAGTGTTAGCAAATTCTTCTAAGGAGCCACGAGTCTCGCTCGCTGTTTTCTTCAACCCAACTGACACAGAGAAGTTGTTTGGACCACTACCAGAGCTAACATCAGCAGAGAAGCCAGCACTTTATAGGAATTTCACCCTCGATGAGTTTGTCACAAGGTTCTTAAAAAAAGAGTCGGATGGCAAATCATTCACAAATTACTTCAGGCAGTGATGCCAATTCACTGGTGCTGGTGTTGTTATACTTTTGAGAAAAGATGTTTCCAATTCATATGCTTAGTGTAAAAATTATTATATTAGTTAAATTTTATAAAAATATAATTTAATAAATTTAATAATTTAAATTTTATATAATAAAAATTATGAATTTAATAAATTAAATTTTATAATATATATTATGTGAAAATAAAAATATAAAGTAATAATACATTTACTTTTAGCTTACCTTTTCTTCCCTCTTGGTTTGTGAAAGCCATTTAGTGACTGAACACAGCAACTAATTTGGCATTCATGTATATCTCTGTTACTAATTAATTTACTACAAAGCTCGTCATTTATTTACACAAAAGCTAATTTTGACTTCTACGAATTCCCACATATTTAGAATTTTTTTTTCCTTTACTTCTCGTGAATGGTTGATGATAATCAGCAGTAGGGATTCAACATGACCCCTTGCTTGCTCTCCTGCAATTTTCTTTACTCTCGCTGAGAATACGCATCAAGGCATGAGCACTTGTTTGTTTGTTTGTTAGGAAAGGAAACTGTGATAAATTAAGACAAGGCGACACATCTAAGCATTGAAGCCCCACATAATCTGTGGACAGAAGAAGAGTGACTCCCTTAGGGGGGTCCTCACAAATATTACAAAAGGCATCTTGACAGACTTGATTGATAGCTCTCTTTGCCAATCAATCGGCCACTTTTGTTTGGCTCTTTTCATACCTAATGAGTGGCACTCAGCAAATATCAACTAAGGGAGCAAGCATGGAATTACCTTCTATGTTGTATGTTTGCGCTGACTTTTTATAATGGCGCACGACAGTACCAAGCTCAGTTTGCAAAGGCAATAGATTTCGTTCCAAAGCCTGCTGGAGACCATCTCCAAGTCCCCATAACGCAGCCACCATATCCACATTTCACCTCTATGACCTGTTGCTTGTTAGACCAAAATTCAAGGCTTAAAAATATTAACATCTTCAAGTTTTGCCTTCCTTACTGGTGTTGAAAGAGCAACAATTTCAGCTAAGCCAAAATAGACGATAAAGATAACACAAAGGATAAAAAGATAGACCAAAAACATAAAAATAGACCGACTTTCACTAGAGAGGTTAGTTTTTAGCCACACCAGAAAATCAGAATGAAAGGATATTTAGATTGAGTTTCAAAATTTCTTAGCTTGGGAACATTCTCTGGGTATATGAGACTAGGTTTCCACATTCTTCTTACAAACCATGCAGAATATATCTAGAACATGCCATATAAAAATAAACCTTAATGTTGTGTTCATTTTTTGTATAGTTTATCATCATTCATCTGCATGAGTTATGTAATTCTGTCTTGTTGACTTTACTGTATGTTTGTGTATTACATTACTCAATCTGAGCCTGTAACATAGTAAAGATTTTCATATGAAACATATAGTGTAAGTTCTAGATGGACAGTGATAATATACTGAAATTTTATTTTGGAGATATATCTAATATTGCAGTCTTTGGATTTTATATGTAAATATATATTGATCAATATTTTTACTTATGAAAATATATTGATTTGTGAACCGACTCACAATTAAATTTGTAATTTTTAAACCATCACATTCTATTTAATTCCTAACTTATCCACTTTGTCATTTCTAAATATAGATATTAAAAATAAATTTATATATGTTTTACCGATTGATTAAGTGCTTGATGAATTATTTGTTTCCCATCATGTAGACTTGGCAATGGAGCTTTCATATTTATAATTACTGGGGCAGCTTCAAGGAAATTTCAGAGAGGTTGACGTTGGTCAGGTGAAAAGAATCCAATCATCACTTTGTTAACCTTAGTGTTACATAATATAAGATTGTTGTGACAACCATACAATAATCCTCCCATGGTTTATCGTGCGCTCATATTGTTGTGCTGAAATTCCAATGTTGTGATTTATCTTTATTCTCATAAACCTTTTCAATTCTTAGTCTCTTTTGTTCTTGATTTCGGCGATGGTTGTCTTTGTTGTGCAATGGTGTAGAATCTTCACTTACTTGTATCAATGATACTTTCACACTTTTCCATCCACTCCATCCTATACCTTTAAATGAGAGCTATTGAATTGTGTGATCCCACGTCATCAAACGTCTTCCACTTAAGGTTCACTCTAGTTTTAACAAAGCTAAACCAGCAGCAACCTCTGCCCATCTGCTACAACCAGAAACCACCACACAAACTCAAGCTGTCTTTTCCTCCGTTTCCATGGCCACAAAGACGCCGACGCCGATCACCCTTGAAGGCAGCGATTCAACTCAGCCTTATGACCGAGCCAAAGCGCTCAAGTAATTCGAGAATCCAATGGCGGCGTGAAAGGCCTTGTCAATTTCAGCATCCAGACCATCCCACCCTTCTTCATTCACCCACCCGATGCACTATCGGACCTAGGAACCCGACTCGGATCCGAGACTCGGATTCCCACCGCTGACCTCTCTGGCATTGATGACTCCCCCAATTTCCCCTCTGCCGTCGTTGACCAAGTCAGCCGCGCCGCCTCCACTCTAGGCTTCTTCCATATCACCAAGGCTTTCCATAAGCAACCGACGGAGCTAAAGGCGCGGGTGTACTGTAGGGAGATGGGCCACCGGCGTATCCTACCTTTCTATTATGATTTTTGCTATCATAATTTTATTTCTCAGATAATTTCCATTGAGCTTTATAAAAGTGCTGATCATCGAGTATTAGCAAATTCTTCTAAGAAGCCACGAGTGTCGCTTGCTGTTTTCTTCAACCCAAGTGACCGGGAGAAGTTGCTTGGACGACTGCCAGGGCTAACATCAGCAAAGAAACCAGTGAAAATGGATAAGTCTTATCCTACGACCTAAGGGCGTTATCTTATCATCACACTATATTCAAAACCTTTATCCCTTATCCCCTTAGTCTTGGGATTGTATTTATTTCAAACTTTCCTCTTCATGTAATCCTATGTAAATTTGCATGTATATATATATTTAAGTTTACAATACGATCAATAAACATTTTTTTCATTATTCACTCAAACCATTATGGTATCAGAGCACTCATCTTGTAAAACAAGATACACAGTCCTTCTTTCCTATCCAGCCTAGCAGTCATGGCTGAAGAAAATATCTCCACAACTACTCCTACGTCAAACGATCCGATCAGCATCACTCCTACCCAAACACCAAGTCAGGTTGTTGTGATTAATGCAGCCACCCAGCTTCCCCTCAAGCTTAACAGCCTTAACTATCCCTCATGGAGAGTGCAACTACATTCTCTCCTTTTAGGATATGACCTCGAACATTTTATTGATGGTACTCATCCATGTCCTCCTGCAGCCATCAACAATGCTCCGAATCCTGAGAACAGAAAGTGGCGTAGGCAAGACAGTCTGATTCGCCACGCCGTTCTTGCCTCGGTCAGTGAAGGTATTGAACCTTTAATCACTTTTGCAACCACAGCACAGGAAGCTTGGACTCGCCTTAAATGCACTTACGCAAGCAAATCTCATACTCGGATTATGGGACTGCGTGAAATCTTGGCCAATGCCACAGCCGACAACAAAACCATAGCTGAATACATGCAAATAGTTAATAGTATCTCTGAAACTCTTGCTCTTGCAGGTTCACCTTTGTCTGATGCTGAGTTAATTCACAATGCGCTCAAGGGGTTGGGCCCTGAGTTCAAGCATATTTCTGATGTTGCCTTGAAATTTTCTCCTTTCAGACTCGGGTTCAAACCTCAAACTTCTTGTAGTATTAAGAAGGTTTGTCACTTCTTTTATAATAAAAACAAAGAGATATCAAATATAAACAAATTGAGGCAAAATATGCAATATTTAATATCTTGACATGTACATATTCATTTTGGATGGGACTATAATTTTTTATTATTTTAATTTTGTTATTAACATAAATAAAATTTTATTAAATTTTTATTTTAAAAAATTTTAATTATTAAATTTATTAAATTTTATAAATTAAATAATAAAATTCAACAAATTTAACTATAACTATAATTAATAACTACGTGAGTATTTAGTAACTTTCATGTTTAGTAAGAATACTTCTACACTTATTACTTAGAAATGTGCTGGTGCCTAAATTATTGTAGCTTATATTGAGCTGTCCAATTTAAAAGGTCCAATATTAATTGTCTAATTAAAAACTAACTACTTGTTGAATTAGCTAGTATAAATTAAAGAGAGAAAAATTTTAAAGAAAGGAACATAGGGATGAGCATGGAAATAGAAAGAGAAAAGTGAAAAAAAATATAGAAATTTGTGTCAAATTAGAAAGAAAAATAAAAATAGAGTGAGAAAAATAAAAAACAAAAAAAGCGTAGAGAGATATGTCAAAAGAGAAATAGAAAACTAAAGAAAATATGATATACAAGTCATGTCAAATTAGTGATTGAACTTATTAGATTAACATATATTGTGTTATTATGTTATTTGGTGCTCTGAAACTAAATTAAAGAAAGGCTCACAAATTTTTTTTGCTAAATGGATACAAAGTATGATTTGGGTTAAGTAGATTTATTGGGTCAATCAATGAAAATTTTAGTTATAAAAATAGCAAAACTATTTTGTTTTTATCTTGATAAAAGAAAGAATAAGTTTCAAAGTTCTAGTCTCTCTAATCACAATTTTTCTTTTTGTCTTTTTCTGAAATAAGTCTTACAGTAGGAAGAGTCAAATACCAAGCTCATGTTGTAACATTACGAAAGTATAAATAAAAGTTATTCCTATATGTTAATTATTTCCTGCAATGTGGATAGTTTTCCTCAGTTTTTTTTTAAAAAAAAAATTATGAACTTTTCATTCCTTTCACTATACACTCATAATAATGCAACAATTATATCTTCCTAGTTAAAAACTAAGTTAATTCACACTCTCTATGCAGGCCTTTCAATAAAATTACATCTTTCTTTTATAATTTAAATTTAATAAAAATTAATGTTCAAACATCATTTTTTGTTATGTATTCAATTTTGATGCGCTGCACATGGTGATGACCAGCGCAAAATGGAGACATTGCCTTAGGAACTTGACAGTTCGCATTTTCTTCCACAAATAGATCTCACAAGCTTATCTTATCTTAAGCAACCTATGGATATGATGGTAACCATAATCAGAATTTTTTATGTTTGACATCTTTTGGTCATTTTCTCAATAATGGTAGTTCAAATATATTAAAAAATTCAGAATATTGGTGCATTAATGGCATATATATCTAAATTTATATGAATAAGTTTTTATGATTAGATATGAGTACTTATTTATACATTATCTTTGTAATAATTTATATATAAATTATCATATGGCAATATTTGAATTTAAAAAAAAAACCTTTCAAAAATAAATTTTGTTAGAATTAGTTAAATTTAAATACTATCACACGATATCTTAAATAATACCTAGAAAAGTAAAATTACATACATATTATTATTATTATTCAAATTACATATAACTACTTACAGTTATTTTTCTTTTAGAAGGGCCATGGCTCCCTTACTACCAATGTCCACCATTGTTAATGATTCAGTGTCGGCAATTCCACCCCTTATAAATACCCAAAGCTCATGAGTACAAAAGCACCAACCAAGTTTGTCTAGTCTAACTCTAAACCACTTCTCCTTTCTTCCATTTTCTTCTACACCTGCCATTAGCCTCACTGGCGATTTTGCCAAGAAATATGACCGAATCAAAGAGCTGAAGCAATTTGATAATTCCAAGGTCGGAGTTAAAGGTCTTGGGGACTCTAGCATCACCACCATCCTTAGCATCTTTGTTAACCCACCAGAAGTCTTAGCTACCCTAAAACCTTCTCCTCATACTAGGGCTCAAATCCCCACCATTAACCTCTTTGGCAGCGGCTCCCCCCACTACTGTTCATCCATTGTGGGACAAGTAAGGTAGTCAGCTGCCATTGTGAGCTTTTTCCAAGTGATCAACCATGGTGTCCCACTTGAAATACTTCATCGTACCATTGTGGTAGTTAAGGCGTTCCATGAGCTCCCTGGCAAGGGTAAGGTGCCACTCTACCGACAAGGAATTAAGGGATCCCTTAAGTCCAACCAAGACTTGTACCACTCCTAAGCTACTTATTGGACTGACGCATTGATGGTACAATTTGGTCCAAACCAGTTGATCCTAATGAGATTCCTAAGGTTTGTAGGGACTAGTTGTTGGAATATCATTGAGAGATCCTACTGGTGATGAAGTTATTGCTAGACTTGCTGAGTAAAGGATAAGGGGGAAGGACAAGAAGGCTGAAGGAGCTTACCCTCATGGGTGGGGAAACTTTGGTGGGTGTTAGAAAGAAAATTTATATAAAATTCATTTTTGGGTCTTTACTAATAGCGCAAATTTTTAAGATAGTTGATTCTTTAACATGGTATTAGAGTTAATGATCAAAGGTTCAATTCTCATGGCTGCCCAAAATTAAAAAATTATTCATATTTCATGCTTAAAAGAGACTTTCATGTAAGGGGCGTGTTAGAAAGAAAATATATATAAAAATTATTTTTGGGTCTCCACCCAACAATTTAAACTTTTAGGATAGTTAATTTCTTAATAGTGAAATACTATCACCCATATTGCCCTCAACCAGACCTAACGGTCAAGCATTGGTCTCACATGGATCCTGAGGTTTTGATGATACTAGTCCATGACAACATGGGAGGATTGGAAATGAAGTAAAAGGAAGGTTGGTCCAAGACAACATACGGCATGTTTTAATCTTGGAATGGTGTATTCTCTTCTCATCTTAAACTTAAATGACCATATCAAATAAAACTTACAAAAAATAGGGTGGGTAGTTAGATTTATTCTCCTACAATTTAATATATGAGACTTAATATATTTAATAATTTAAATTATTTTTAAGTAAATTTTTTGAATTTTAGTTTATAAAAAAGGAGATATTGTTTGATTAATTACTCAAATTAACTATTTGATACTAATTACTATTTTATTTCAAAGATAATCTCCACCCAAAAGTATAAGAGTGTTGACCAGTGAGTGCTGGTCAATTCTCATGGCGAGCCATGCATTTTCATCACTAGTTTCTTTAACCCAGGTGGAATAGAGAATTTGTATGAACCATTGGAAGAGTTAAGGTGTGTTTGATTTACAAAAGTATTTTCTATTTTTATCTGGATTTATTTTTATTAAAAAAATTTTCTTTTGAAAATAAAAATATATTTGGTTTGCATTAGTTAAATTCTATTTCCAAAAATTGAAAATAATGAAAACACATTTGGTTTAAGGTTTAAGATTTAGGTTTTAGGCCTTGAAGTTTGGGTTGAGATTTTAGGATTTAGGTTTAGAGTTTAGAATGTAAGATTTAAGATTTGGGATTTTGGGGTTTGGAAATAGGGTTTTGGGATTTAGAATTTAGGGTTTTGAGATTTAGAGTTTAAATTTTAAGAGTTTTGGGTTTAGGGTTTTAGGATTTAGGAGTTTAGAATTTTAAGATTTAGGATTTAAGATGTAAGATTTGAGATTTGGTGTTAGGATTTTATAATTTAGAGTTTAGGATTTAGGTTTTTAGGATTCTAGGGTTCTCGGTTATAGTTTTAGGGTTATGGTTTGGGATTTTGGGGTTTAAATTTAGGATTTAAGGTTTTAGACTTTAGGATTTAGAGTTTAGAATTTAAGATTTTAAGGTTTAAAATTTAGGGTTTTAGAATTTAGGATTTAAAATTTTAAAATTTAGAATTTAGGATTTACATAATAATTTCATAATTATTACTATATTTTTAATTTATGTTTTTTATTTTTAAAATTTTACACAAAAAATGGTGAAAACATTTTTTTGTTTTCAAAATTTGCTTTATTTTGAAAAACGTTTTCTAAAACATATTTTCACTTTTTTACAAATAATTATATTTTCACTATTATTTTTATTGTCACTAGAAATAAAAACAAAAAACAATTAAAGCAAACGTAACATTAACTTCGACAGAGAAACCAGCCGTTTATCGACATTTCACATTCAAAGACAATCTGGCGAAGTTCTTCGCCAAAGAGATCGAGAACACAACACAGATGGCCCATATATATATATATATATATATATATATATATATACATATATGTTGGTTATAGACTATTACAACAACTAATTTTCTTGCATTGCTTATGTGCAGTAACAAAGTACCAGGTAGCATTTTTCAGAAACCAATTTGAACTGCACAGACCAACCAAATTATGAAAAACGTTTAAGAATAACTCAATGCAGAGCATGTACCTATGTGTGTGCAGTAAATTTTTTTAGAACAAAAAATGTTATATTATACAGGTTAAATCTCAGAAAGGAGGGAAATAAATCTGGATTCAAGAGGTGCGCACTTGCTTGTGAGAAACTAATTGACTTCTTGATAGTTTTATTTAAGAAAATTTTTTTTTAGAGAAAACTATTTTAGATTAAAACTCCATTTTGATCCTTATAGATAGAGTTATCCTATTTCAGTTCTTTTCAAAGTTCCTGTTCTAATTCTCTATAGATTAAAATCACTTTTAATTAAGTTCTTTTAATATATTGTTATTAATAATATTAAATTTTTTTTACTAATGTGGCATCTACAAATTAAAAATTTTGTCAAGTTAACTGACACATAGATGCCATGCTAACATAAATTGCCTAATTGGTTGACACATGAACACGATGTCATATGCTAACATAACAAAATATTTGACACGTGAATGTCACGTCAACTAAAACCTTAACACAATTAATAACAATATAACGGAAGAACTTAATTAAGTATGATTTTAATTTATAAAGTATCAAATTAAGAACTTTAAAAAATTAAAAATTAAAATAAGAGAACTCCCATGTATGAGAAACCAAAATATAGTTTTAATCATTTTAAGAGTGATTTGTATGTAATTGAAATTTGAGTTTATAAAAGCAAAACATTATGATTAATGATTATAATTTTTGATTGATTTGATAATTAATAAATTATTTTGTGAAAATAGACATAAGTTAAGAAGTAAACCATGTTATATTTTTATGTTAATTTATTTTTATTAATTATTTACTCTGTTATTGTTGTTGTGCATTGTGTAAAAGAGAACATTTTTCTTAGTAAATTAATTGAGTGCACCATATTCCTATAAATATAAGAATGTTTTAATAAGCGTTTACAAAAGTATTTGATTTCATGCAGTTTAGCACTGCAGCTACTAGCTAGCTAGTCGCCAATTAATATGTTCAAGAAAGATTGAATTTAAATAATTAGATTGTTAAGACGCTAGATGCATTTGACGAAGACGCATACAATTTATAACAAACGAATAATGTGAGAGGTCAGTATACACGTATCATTCATGCAAAGAGACATTAATAGTGACATTAGTAATTTGGTACAAACTAAATAAATTTCAAGAGTCAATATTCGGCGCATTCCATAAATAAATCAACCTTTATTTCTCAAAAAAAAAAAAGAAGGAATATATACATATATATATTGTCTTTATAACCATGGAATCTCATGAGATTAGCAATTTTCTTTGAGTATTACTATTTATGCAAACAGTATATACATATATAATGTATCATTAAATTCATTAAATTTCATAGATTGAATAATATATAAGACCCAACTGAAAATACAATGACCCCTTTGTACAATCACTTTTTTCCGTTTTAACACTAGCGTGGGTGAAGTGTCAATTTCTCATTTGAAAAGTTCCCATAAGCTAAAAATGAAATCTTTGAAAATATATAAATAAAAAAGTAGTGTAGAAACTTTAAAATGCATATGTCTCAATGTTAACAAGTATAGTTATATATAACATTTTTAAGATATCAGTATTAATAAATTAATATGGAATATAATAAATATATGCATGATAACATTAATTATGATTAAAGTAAACAAATTATAACAATCATAAAAATTTATTTTAATCATCTTTTAACTAAACTTTAGATTAATTATTTTGGTCATATATTTTAAAAATATTATTCAATGAAAAGTTGAGTTTATGCTTTTTCTTATTATTCTAATGTATCCTCTTTGAGTAAAGGATTCTCATAATTCTAATAAATATACAAGTTCTAATAAGAAAGATATAATTATTCTAATAAGCATACGAGTTGAAGGCTCCAATAAGAAAGACTTTCTTATTTTAATGAGCTTTTAAAGTGTATGAAACATTTGGATGAAAATTGAAAGATTGCAGTAAAATTTATCAAAAAAAAAAAAATATGAGTTAAGAGCTAGACCAGCTCGCTCATAAATCAATCTGATTTAGGCAAGAATAATTTAAATTTTTTGAATTAAAATTTTTTAAACTTAACCTTTTAATTTTTAGGATAATTTCATCTTATTTAGCAATTCGAGCCAAAATTAAAGCTTTAAGTATTAATTACTTATTAAATATATATTTTTAAACATGAATTAGATATATCAAAAAGAATATCGATAGAATAAAATTTTATCGAATTCATTTCAAAGCTTATGTTTAGTTACGTGCTGATTTAAAACTCTAGCTACATGCTAACTTTAAAATATTTAAATAAAAAAATTAAAGAGACATTATAAAAATATATATGATCAGAGTGTAGATTTTTTTATGTATTTTTAACATTAATCAATAAAAAATGACATAATTAATAAACTTGGATTCAGAATTATCTTTTTAATTTTAATAATTTTTTATTTTTTATTTAAATTTAATAATAAATTTTTATTAAATATTTTCTCACTTAATTTTATTATTATTCCTCTCTTATTATATCCTTTTGACTTTCTCAAAAAAGCTCGGCAATCCGATCGTACAATTTTCACATAATTTTTAACCAATGATGCAAAATCTACAAGACTAATACAGAATGGCTTATAACTTTGACTTGTCCTATTTTCTCGGATGTCTCCGAGGGGACTGACATTTGCTATTTTGAGAAGCCGCAAATTGCCACCTTTCATTTTCACCACACATATTGCTTCTATATCATGTAAATTCGCGTCCACCTTCTACAATTGAAACCTCCCCTCACATATAGGGTTACGAAATTTGCTTATATTTTTATTTTTTATTTTTCCTTTAAAAATTTTTATCTATACATATAAACAGTGAAATTATCTGCTCATACGTATTTTTTTTCTTTATATACAACTTAATATTCCATCTACAGTACTATAAGTATAAAGCCTATAAAATTATTTCCATATAAGAATTCATACTCAATTAAGTTATTAAAATTATACATTGATCTCAATAATTAAGTTATTAAAATTATACATTGAGCTCAACAATCTTACAATATAATGTTCATGTAACTCAAAGCGTACTATAAAATTAAATTGAGAGTAAAATTATCTAAATTACTGAATTTATAAACTTATATCTTTTTTATTGGTTAAAGGAAAATAAATTAATAACTATTATTACTGAATCATTTATAGTTGATTAGTTATTTCCTCTACAATTTGTATTTAATTCTTGCATTTTCTTACTAGATTTATCAAAATTTAGAATATTATGTTTATCTTCTACTGTAATTAAGTGATCCCCCCAACCTTTTAGATTTTTTATAAAGCCGGACATTATTAATTGAGCTATGGCTCTACTATTATTTCCTTATTTTTTATAGGCTGTGGTTGCTATAGTCAATTCATTAAATTTTCTCATTATTAGATGCTTAATTAAACTATCTATATTTTATTCTATGATTCCATCTCCATTGAAGCTTGAGAGGTTGTCTGACTTTCATTCTTCATGTTGCATGTCTAGAAGGATAGGTTTGGGATAATAATTTTGAGTGGTTGGTGTAGACACTTAATTTTGTTCGGATATTAAAAAATTAAAGTAGACTCTTGTATAGGTTCTAAAATTATCTTGTTTAAATATATTATTTTTTTGAAAATTAATTGGATGAGAATAACAAATTTAAAGACATTTTTAAGTTTCAAATGTTAATAATATTATCTTTTAAAATTAAAAAATTAAAAAAGAAAAAAAAGGAGAAAAGAAATGTCAGCAAAAGAGGAGGATGATTTGAGAGGAAAGGAGAAAAAAGGATAAGGGAGAGAAGAAAAGGAGAAAAAAGGAGGGGGTGGAGAAGGAGAGCAAGAGGACAAGAAGAAAACAAGAAGAAAGGAAGAGAGGAGAAAAAAAAAAAAAGGAAAAAAGAGAGGAAGAGAAGAAGAAAGGAGGCAATTGAGCTAAGGAGGTAAGAGTTAAAGAGAGAAGTCATGGAGGTGGCCAGCCAAGGTCAGAACGAAGCAAGAAATAGAAAGAACAAGAGACATTTAAGACAAAAGGAGTGAAAGTTATAGAGAGATTGCCATGGAAGTATGAGAAGAGGGGTTAGAGAGAGAAAATTCAAATCTTCTTCACTCTTCTAGTTTTCTCTTTAACAAGCTCACACACTGGCTTAGAGAAGTTCAACTTGGACTTTGGAGTGTCATTGGTGCTCGAATCACATTAGAAATTGTAGATTTCATCAAAAAATCTAAGAAAGAATCATCTTCATTCGCCTTCTCGAAAATCACATTTCTGGTATGAATCTCAAAAAATATGCCACACCATCATGCTCAAGAGGTGCCAAAACCTTAGAAACCATGAAAAATGCTGCTTGAAACCACTCCATGCATAGTCATACATGGCATGTGCCAAGGAAGGTGGCGGCGCATGGCACTCACGCACCTAAGGCTGAAGACGCACAATTAATTGCTACATCATCAAACATGTCAACCTTACAAGCACAATCATTACGCCACATCATCAGACATGTCAGTTTTGTCGGCATAGTCATCAAGCCACATCATCTAACATGTCATCATCTCACACACAGTCAGCATGCCATGTCATCTTCCATATATCACACCATGTCAGCATGTTAATTGCCATGTTAATGTTGATTGTTGAGTTTGGCTTTGACTTGAACCACTTTCCTAAGGTTTTTCTACCTACTGATCGCGATTACGGCCTCTGTTTTGTCATTTAAGTTCTCTAAATACAGGTTTCACCTACTTCTTAATTTTTTTTCTCATTGGAAATGTATTTTTGTACTAATAACTTGTTTTGTTGAATAATTTTGTGCTACAATGACTTTGCTTGTGATATATACACCTTGAATATTTTATAAATGTGTGGACATTGAGATATTGATTATTTTGAAATGTCAAAAAAGATTGTGGTTTCATCTCGACCATTTAAGATTTCCTACCAATCATAGTTTCATCCTAGCCATTTTAAATGTTCTATTTGGTTGTGGTTTCATCTCAACTATATTGATTTCCTATTTTTAAGAAAGATCTTGACGATGGATAAAGAGAACTGTTAGTTAATTGCCATTATTTAACTATCTTAAGAAAAATTATATCATGAACTAAGTCAGTCAACTGATATGGTTTCATTGATGCATTTAAGAAAGATCCCGATGATGGATAAAAGAGTTTGTCAGTTAACTAGCCACTATCTAAATATCCTATGAGAAATTGTATCATGAGTTTAGTTAGTTAATTGGATGGTTCCATTGATTCATTTAAATAAGATACACCACTATTTTTTAAAAGCCTTAGTCAAACTAGGCAAATATTTTTTAAACCTAGTCAAGTTAAGTACACTATTATTTTTTGACAAGCCCTAGTTAACGTAGGCAACTATTTTTAGTGTAATCTCGAGATAAAATAAGCACCAAATTAATCTTTTTCATAATGGACTAAACATCACTCACTAACAGTGATAATTCTAGATCATATTTGATCACGTGCAAAACTAGTAGGGGACAAAAAAATAAAAAATTAAAATAAATTTATTTTTTGGACAAGACACAATGCATAATTTTAGAAATCAAAAGTAACAAATACTAACGTACTATCAAAAGAGTATATTAGGAGTGCTAATATCTTCCTTACACATAACTAACCACTCAACCCATTTTTGTGCAACGTATATTATACTTTTTGGTGTCTGACTTTAATATTTTGATCTAAGTTGATAGTGACTCCATTTTTTTATTTCTTTTCCCAAACAACTCATTTCCAAACACCTCATTTATTTTTTATTTTTCAAGATCGTCACTCCTTGTTACGTGTTGACAAGAGGGTATTTCCTACTATTTCTTATTCTTTGGATTACTTCTTGGTCTTGCTAGCTTAAAGTGTTTATTGGAAACCTTAATCTTTGAGGAAATACGAACTTAGGTAGAAACCTTAATCTTTGCTATTGCTCAAAGTTTTATTAGAGACCCAAAACTCTTTGAGGAAAGATCTAATGAAATCTTACATTTTTTAGGATGTCGTAGATTATTAGATTTTAGATGGTATAAAGGTAATTTTTTAGCCAAAGTCCTAATTAGGCAAGATGCCTCAGCCTCTCATTAGAAATAAAGATTTATATCTAGACTATCAAGAGCATTCACTCAAAGAGTCAGAAATAAGTTAGAACAAGAAAATTCTAACTTAGAAAATATAACTTATGAACAAGTCATATCAGTTATAATTAAAACAAGATTAGAACAATGTAATCAATTGTCTTTAACCTTGCAAATATTGAAAGACGACAAATTGGTAAGAAAATAATTAGGATACTTTTGTGAGCAATATGGCTTAGAAAAGCTAGAAACTCCTTCTAAAAAATATAAAAAACAAAAGAAAATACTTACAAGATATAAAAAATAAACTTTTAGAAAACAGAAAACTCTAATAAATCTCCTAAGAAAGTGAAACAAAAAATGAAAAGAAATTTAATGAAGCCCTAACCTATTATAAATGTGGTAGAAAAGGCCACATAGCAAAAAACTGTTATGTTAAAAGAGAGTTAATGAACTTAGTTTAGAAAATGAAGTAAAAAATCAATTAGCAAGAATTTTGCTATATGATAGTAATTCTAAAATAAAAGAACTTTTACTAAATCAAATGAAGAACCTATTATAGAATAGCTAGAAGATTCTAGTCCTAGTAGTATAGAATAAGAAGTAGAAACCTCTTGTGATAAATGTGAGCCTAATAATCTTTATGAAGAGTCTAATTAGAAATTTTCTATTGTAACACTCTAACAAATGATTCGTATTTTTTGATTGACATAATAGATAAGATAGAAGAGCTTGATCTTAAATATAAATATTTTCTTTCATTTGGAGGTTTTCCAGCTTTAAGGCATGCTTTCTAATACATTTGTATTTAATGTTTCTAGAATAAATTATTTTCTAAAAGAAGGGAATATAGTCTTCTATTTGAAGAAGGTAATTATAAAATTATTTTCTATAATTAAAAAGATTTTCTTAAGAAAAGCTAGAGAAATACCATTTTCTCTTTTCATCATTTTTAAAAACATAAAAAGATTCCCTAATCTTTTCTTTATCTATTTGAAAAACATTTACCATTTTTAATTGATTAAAGGTTTCTAACTCGGATTGAGTTAGGGAATTACTATCTTGAGCAGTAGTTGGTACTTTCACTTGATATTCTGGTTTAGGGTTACTGGGTGAGGTTGGATTCCTTTTAGTTTTAATGTTTTTAGAATATTTATAGATTCTATATCTACTAACTTTCTGGAAAGGTCTATAGATCCTATGGTTGAAAAAGTTCTCATAGAAGAGCTTCTTCTAAAATTTATTTTTACACTTCCTAATTTATATTTGGTGATTTTATTAAGGATAGGGGGTTCTTTTTCTGGGGTTGTTTCTAATTCTTTGGCTAGGGATTCTAGTGAATTTTTTGTTTTAAAAATCTTTATTTTTCTTTTGATTCTTTTAATTTTTTTTTAAATTTTTTAGTTCATAATTTAATTTTGGAATCTCCAAAGGTTTTTTTTTCTTAATTTAATTTTAGAGTTTTATTTAAGTCATAAGGTTCAAAGGTAGAGAAACTTTTATCTTCTTCTTCCTACTTATCTCCTATTATTTTTTTGAGTTTAAGAAAATATTTATATTTAAGATCAGGGTCTTCTATCTTATTTATTATGTCAATTAAAAATTTAGGATCATCTGTTATAGTGTTATAATAAAAAATTTCTAATTTACTTTCTTCACAAGGATTATTAAGTTCACATTTATCACAAGAGGTTTCTACTTCATGTTCTGTACTACTAGGACTAGATTCTTCTAGCTATTTTATAATAGGTTTTTCGTCTTATTTAGATGAAAGTTATTCTATTTTAGAATTACTATCATACAGCAAAATTCTTGCTAATTGATTTTTTACTTCATTTTCTAGACTAAGTTCGTTAACTCTCTTTTTAACATAATTTTTTGTTATGTGGCCTTTTCCACCACATTTATAATAGGTTAGGGCTTTATCAAATTTCTTTTTATTTTTTTGTTTAACTTTCTTGGGAGATTTATTAGAGTATTTTGTTTTTTGAAAGGTTTTTTTTTATATCTTTTAAGCATTTTCTTTTGCTTTTTGTATTTTCTAGAAGGAGCTTCTAACTTTTCTAAGCCAAATTGCTAACAAAAGTATCCTAATTCTTTTCTTATTGATTTATCTTCTTTCAGTATTTGTGTGGTTAATGACAGTTGATTATATTGTTCTAATCCTATTTTAATTATAATTGGTATGACTTGTGCATAAGTCATATTTTCTAAGTTAGAATTTTCTTGTTCTAATTTATCCCTGACTCTTTGAGCAAATGCTCTTGATAGTCCAAATATAAATTTTTCTTTTCAATAAGGGACTGAGGCATCTTGCCTAATTAGGAATTTGGCTAAGAAATTATTTTTATACCATCTAAAATCCGATAATCTAGGACATCTTAAAGAATGTAAAATTTTATTAGATCTTTCTTCAAAGAGTTTTGGGTCTCCAATAAAACTTTGAGCAATAGCAAAGATTAAGGTTTCTACCTGAGTTCCTATTTCTTACTGGGTTATAGGTTCAATTTTAATAGAATTTAGAAAATTATTTCTATCATCTCCTGTGATTAAGTAATGTCACTAGCCTTTTAGATTTCTTGTAAAGCCAGAAATTATCAATTAGGCTGTGGCTCTACCATTATTTCTTTATTTTTTATAGGCTATGGCTACCACAGTCATTTCATTAAGTTCTCTCATTAATAGGTATTCAGTTAGACCATCTACATTCCATTCTATAATTCCATCTCCATTGAAGCTTGAAGGGTTATCTAACTCCCATTCTTCATGTTGTATGTCTAGAAGGGTAGGTTTTGGATAATAATTTTGAGTGGTAGGTTATTTCCTACTACTTTTTATTCTTTGGATTACTTCTTGGTGTTGCTGGCTTAAAGTGTTTATGGTTATTCCTTTTTGCTTTTTATCTTCATTAAGTTTTAGGGCTTTTAGTGTTTTTTTTTTTTTTTTATCAATTTCTTCTAAAACTTCATTTGTTGACTTAACTAATTTTAACTCTACTATTTCCTCATCAGAGAATTTGTAGGCTTCAAATAGGGGTTTCTCTAATTCTAATTTATATTCAATGATTTTATTAAGGATAAGGGGGTTCTTTTTTTTTCTAGGTTTAGAATATTCTCTAAATCTCATTTTAGACTTCTAAAAACTTCATCATGATTTAATAATCTTGGGATAACATAATTAGATTTTTTAAGATTAACCTGCAATAAAAGTGTTTCCAACTTGGAAGAGATATTTAAAGCTTTAAGTTTTATGCTAATTCTCATTGCTTTTAATAGATTTTATATATTATTGCTAAAGAATGAGTTTGATTCCTTCTAGAATCCTAACATCTTGTTTAATATTGTGGTAATTATTGTCAAAAGTTTTAATGTCCGTAGTATAATCTGCAAAGTTATTAAAAAATACTAGACTATCATTAAGATTTGCTTCAATTATGGATAACAATTTATCTTTATATTGAACAGGCCTAGTCTCTTAGGCATACACAAATTGGAGCATATATTCCTAATCTGTGTAAGGGTTTAACAGCTACTTGAATTAATCTGACGTGGATAAGTTGAAATCTTTTTCTTTTATATTTTTTTTATCATTTCTTCTGATAAAAGATCTATGGTATCTTGGAATTTTTTTAAGGCTATAGTATGTTTTGCAATTTTAATTACACAATCATGAGAAAGATGATCAAATATTCTTACCGGGTAGACTTGTTTAATTTTATGTTCACGAATAGTTCAATTCCTAAGTTTATGTTTAACATCTTCTATGGTTACTTCTTGTTTATTAATTGAAGTATAATTTATTACACTTTTATCCTCTTGATTATTTATCTAATTGGGTTCTTCTTCACATGATTTTTCTTTTTCTTTAAACAATTTCTTTATTTTTTTTTTATCCTGTCTTTACAATGAAAGCAGACTCTTAAATAGATTTCTCGGAACCGGACTCAGTCCTTCTACAAAGTGGATTTAACAATCTTCAATTATTGTTGGTTACTGTACGGACTTTAAATTTTTTAAAAGGAATCTGTAAAATCTTATCTTTACGCGAAAGTAGATGATGTCTAGCACCCTTTTGCTTTCTATCAACCTCTATTTTGCTTTCAGCATATCATTGTTGGTCAATTGTGGCATTGAGAGTAGAGTCTTTTATGCTTTTTCTTTGTCTGTCACCTAGGTGCAATGATAGAGAGTTTTAAAAATTAATCTCATAATAATCATCCTATAAAATGCTTAAAAGATTAAAAGATATAAATTTAAATTATAATTAAAAATTTAAATTCTTTCTTTCCACTCTTGAATTAGTGGTAAACTTTTTTATTGAAAAAAAGACAATTAGTGGGAAAGTAATAAATATTAAATTGTTGCCGAAGGAGGTTAATTGGCAGATAGCAGTAGTCGTAGGCGTGAAAGCTGAATTAGTGGTAAACGTTTGTATTTTAAAAAATTATAGTTAGATGGCAAGTAATAGATATTAAATTGTTGACGAAGTAGGTGAATTGGCAGATAGGAATAGTACGCGTGAAAGCTTGCACATGAATTGGATATATCAAAAAGGATATTGACAGAATAAAAAATTATCGAATTCATGTTCAAAGCTTATGTTTAGTTACGTGCTGATTTAAAGTTCTAGTTACATGCTAACTTAAAAATATTTAAATGAAAAAAATTAAAGAGAGATTATAAAAATATATATGATCAGAGTACAGATTTTTTTATATATTTTTAACATTAATTAATAAAAATGGCATAATTAATGAACTTGGATTCTAAATTTTTTTCTTAAATTTTTATTTTATATTTAAATTTAATATATATACATTTTTTATTAATTATTTTCTCACTTAACTTTATTATTATTCCTCTCTTATTATATCCTTTTTCACTTTCTCAAAAAAGTTCGGCAATCTGATTTGACAATTTTTACATAATTTTCAACCAATGATGTAAAAATCTACAAGACTAATACACATTGGGTTGTAACTTTGACTTTTCCTATTTTCCCGGTCGTCTCCGTAGGGGCTGACTTTTCCCATTTTCGCGAGCGGCAAACTGCCACCTTTCATTTTCGGCAAACATATGAAAATGCACTATGCATTTTTGTTTTTTCTGACAACATAGGCCGTTGTAACTATTAGAACATGGCTATGACAGGATTGTTCATTTTCACCACGCGAATTGCCTCTACGTCATGTAAATTCATGTCCACCTTCTACAGTTGAAGCCTCCCCTTACGTATAGGGTTACGAAATTTGCTTATATTTTTAGTTTTTATTTTCCCTTTAAAAATTTTTATCTATACATATAAACAGTAAAATTATCTGCACATACGTATATTTTTTTCTTTATATACAAGTTAATATTCCATCTACAGTACTATAAGTATAAAGCCAATAAAATTATTTCCATATAAGAATTCATACTCAATTAAGTTATTAAAATTTTACGTTGAGCTCAACAATCTTACAGGATAATATTCATGTAACTCAAAACGTACTGTGAAATTAAATTTAGAGTAATTTAAATGATTTAAATTACATAATTTACAAACTTATAACTTTTTTTATTGGTTAAAGGAAATTAAATTAATAACTATTATTGCTGAATCATTTATACTTGATTAGTTATTTCCTCTACAATTTGTATTTAATTCTAGCATTTTCTTACTACAGTTAACAAAATTAAGAATATTATTTTTACCATCTTCTTTGATTAAGTGATTTCATTAGTCTTTTAGATTTCTTGTAAAGTCTAAAATTATTAATTAGATTGTAGCTCTACCATTATTTTCTTATTTTTAATAAGTTGTGACTGCTATAGTCATCTCATTAAGTGTTTTTATTATTAGATACTCAATTAAACCATCTATATTTTATTCTACGATTCTATCTCCATTGAAGCTTGAGGGATTGTCTAACTTTCATTCTTCATGTTGTATGTCTAGAAGGATAAGTCTTGGATAATAATTTCGAGTGATAGGGTATTTCCTACTACTTCTTATTCTTTGGATTACTTCTTGGTCTTGCTGGCTTAAAGTGTTTATTGGAAACATTAATCTTTGAGGAAATAAGAACTCAGGTAGAAACCTTAATCTTTCCTATTGCTCAAAGTTTTATTGGAGATCCAAAACTCTTTGAGGAAAGATATAGTGATATTTGACATACTTTAAGATGTTCTAGATTATCAGATTTTAAATGGTATAAACATAACTTCTTACCCAAACTCCTAATTTGGCAAGATACCTTAGCACCTAGTTGGAAAGAAAGATTTATGTTTGGAGTACCAAGAACATTCGCTTAAAGAGTTAGGGATAAGTTAGAACAAGAAAATTCTAACTTAGAAAATGAAGAAGTTATATCAATTATAACAAAAATAAGATTAGAACAATATAATTAATTATCTTTAACCTCACAAATACTGAAAAAAGACAAATTAATAAAAAAAGAATCAGGATACTTTTGTTAGCAATATAGCTTAAGCTTTTTGTTAATACGGTAATATTATAGATTTTAACTTTTTAATTATTAAGATAAAATTTACATATACGTTTATATATTAATATATAAAATTTTTAATAACTTGACATTGTAATTTATATTAAAAGATATTATTTATATCAAGAGTGATTATAATCTTTTTTAAAAAATTTTTTGTAGATTATTAAAATAAAATAAAAATTTATGTGATAACAACAAAAATAAAAAATATAAGAATAATTTATTTTACTTTATTTTATTTTATTTTATTTTTATCTTAAAAATAATATCAAAATTTTTCTTCTTTTTTGAATAAGTCATATATATATATATATATATATATATATATAGACACACACACATATGAAGAGTCAAATACCAAAAGCATGATGTTGCATTAATTATCTATCAACCCTGATTTACAGACTTATCTGCCCAACTTTTCAGCTTCAGCTAGGTTGCCTCGCTTTAACGTCTCTGCTACAGGTCAATTCATGATGACAGAATTTCCCTCCTACTTCTTAACATAATCTAATGACTTTTTATGTTCCCATTTACACGTGCTTTGACGAATTGTGGGTGAAAAATCAAATTTGTCCAATATAGTTGTGAAGGGGGCATCGTTGCAGATTTTTGAATAATAATATTTATATAAATAAATTTGACTTGTTTTTTTATATTTTTAGTTTTTTTATAAAAGTTTGTTTTATGTTTTACACATTTATCTTTTTTTTTTCAATCTTTCTATTTATGTCGCCGATGATATAAAAATTAATAATATATATAAATAAATTTTATATATTTTTCATATATTATTATTATTTTTTAAAATAATATTTTATAAATAAGTAAGCAATATGATACATAATCTGGTATAAAATTCAGCTGCGCAAAATCTTGTTACATCAGAGGAAACGTGTTATTAAAAATCAATCGAACTGTTGTGTCTTAAAATTCTAGTCTACAGTGAGCTATGCAGGTTGAATGGATCGTGATTGATGTAGGGGAAAGTTGCGTATCACCAATTTTTTATTTCTTTCCTTTATTTTTTTCTTTCTCACCGCATTTATACAAAATAAAATTATACATCAATCACATCTCACGTTGAATTCGTAGTTCCTGCACTTGTTGCATCAACGAAACGTGCAAGGTCGTAAGTCTGACTTTCCACCGACGAACGCAACGCAAAGTTGCAGTCAACTGCCTTAATTACTGTTCAGCATAAAAGACGCATTTGGAGTTAGAAATTTAGAGCAGGGTAGGAAATTATTTTACGCTGCGTACGATAGTTTTAGATCAATTCAATGGTCAAATATTGCATAGTGTTATAAATTTTCAACATCATATGTCGCATTCGAATTAAAAATATTAAATTACTTAAATTAAAAATAGAAAAATTAAATGTGTGTTGACTTGGAAATTAATATGACTATTAATTGATTACATTTGTATAATTATGGCTGTGTTGGTTTGCCTTACCTTATTTGACATTGCCATTTGTTGTAACATTTTCATTCCAATTAATACTTTTTAATTTGAATAAGTACTTGATGCATCCTAAAGAATACAATTTGTCAATATGAGATTAAACCTGAAATCAATCTTATTGAGAGAGATGCTCTGATGTTGAAAAAAATTAATTTTTTATGCAAAATGTAAGGGTGAATCCTTAAAAAATTTAAACAAACAAATAACAAAAACGACTTTTCATATAGCAATATACTTTTCTGCGGTCAAACAAATATTTGTTTGGTAAAATTATTTGACTTTATGATGATATTTTTTTTATAGGAATTAAATATATTACTTTACTTTCTTTTTTAATTTGAAAGTTTATACCATTAAAGTGTTTTATGACATTCAATAAATCTAAAGAGGTTTTATATTTTAGATAAAAGGATTTTATTAAGTTTAAGGAACCTTTGTGAAAATTTTTATAATAAAGGGAATTTAAGTCTAATAAATCTATAAAAAAAAAAATTCAAAGTCCAGAAAATAAAAACGATAACACAAGAAACACATATACAGTAATTATATAATGAAAATAAGTGCTAGTTTGAGCAATTTTTTGGGTTTACAAAAATATTTGGTGGAAGAACAAAAATGGTGAGTTATTCAAATTATGAGTTTTGAGGGGATTATGTGTTATAATTTAGACTATTGATCTAACTTTAATGAGAATGAAATTTTAAGATTTATTGAATAATTTCTCCTAACATGAGAGAATCATGATCTGATATAATTTGTATCTATAAATTATAAAAATAAAGACTACATACTATTAATTATTATTCTAATTACTTGCAACTAGCTACGTAGAAAATTTTCTCTCGGAGGATTAATGGTCCCCCTCGCACCAAGGTCCACCGTTGCTAGCGAATGGTATTGGCAATCCAGCCGGAATGATGATAAGAGCACATGGAAAAAAACATACACATAATTAAAAAAAAAAAGAAATAGTATTATATAAATGTGAAAAGTTGTATAAAATTTGTGCAGAATGAATTTGCACCAATAACGATGTTCTTCCACCCGCTATAAATACCTAAAGCTCATGAGTACAAAAGCACCAACCTATTTTGTCTAACCGTAAGTCTAAACTACTTCACCTCTCTTCCATTTCCTTTCATGGCTGCAGCTACCATTAGCCTTGTCAGCGATTCTGCCAAGAAATATGACCGAAATGAAGAGTTGAAGCAATTTGGAGAGTCCAAGGCCGGAGTTAAAGGTCTTGTGGACTCTGGCCTTACGACCATCCCTAGAATCTTCATTAACCCACCAGAAGTATTAGCTACCCTCAAACCCTCTCCTTTCACCGGGAATGAAATCCCCACCATTGACCTTTCCGGCAGTGGCTACCCCGACCGCCATTCTTCCATTGTAGAACAAGTAAGGCAAGCAGCCGCCACCGTGGGTTTTTTCCAAGTGATCAACCATGGTGTCTCACTTGAAATACTTCAACGTACCATTGCGGCGGTTAAGGCGTTCCATGAGCTTCCTGTCGAGGTTAAGGCTCCACTGTATCGGAGAGAAATTGAGGGAGTTTCCCTTAGGTCCAACCAGGACTTGTACCACTCCCGCGCTGCTTATTGGAGGGACACACTGATGGTACAATTTGCTCCCAAACCATCAGATCCCAGTGACATTCCTGAGGTCTGTAGGGACCAATTGCTGGAATATCACCGCGAGATCCTGCCGGTGACGGAGTTATTGTTGGGCTTGCTGAGTGAAGGGCTAGGGTTAAGCACTGGAAGGCTGAAGGAGCTGACCCTCATGGGTGGAGAAACTTTTTTGGGAAACTATTACCCATATTGCCCTCAACCAGACCTAACGGTCGGGTTTAGGTCTCACACAGATCCTGGGGTATTGACGGTATTGGCTCAAGACAACCTGGGAGGATTGCAGGTTAAGTACAAGGAAGGCTGGGTAGATCTCAAACCTGTCCCAGAAGCTCTGGTCATTAACATTGGAGATTTACTTCAGGTTAAAAATTAGTTTTCTAACCTTTCATTAATTACTCAAATTAATTGTTTAATACTAATTACCGTTTTACTAATTTATAAGATAATCTCGAATGAGAAGTATAAGAGTGTCAACCATCGAGTGCTGGCGAATTCTCATCGTGAGGCGCGCATTTCCATCGGCAGTTTCTTCAACCCAGGTGCAGTAGAGAACTTGTATGGACCATTGGAAGAGCTAACCTCAGCAGAGAACCCAGCTCTTTATCGTAATTTCACATTCAAAGACTATCTAGGCAAGTTCTTCGCCAAAGAAATCGATAATACATCACAGATAGATTATTTCAAGAAGTGAAGGCCTGAATAAAGAGCAACTATATATATACACACTTAGAATAAAGCAACTTTGCTTGCATTGCATATGTACAATAACAAAGTACCAGCAAGCGTTTTTCATATATCAATTTGAACAAACAAACCAAATCAATTGTGTTTTTGTTTGTGTTCGAAAAGGTTTAGGAACAACGCAACGCTGTGTATTTACCGATATATTTACCATTACATGTACACTTGTGCTCATTAGTAGTTAATAAGAAACTTAGTTTGAGTTTATTTACGTTGATTAATAATTATAAAAATAATTAACAAATATATATGAGTTTACTAACATATAGATATATCAAAGCTGGCACTCTTATATATAGTGGCATAGTAACATCTATTGTTACCTTGAAGTTTTCTCTTTTTAGAATTTTGGTTCAAACACAAAACTTTGTGTATTATTAAGTGGTTCATCACTCATTCTATGATAACATAGAGATGTCAAATAAACAAATTCAAGTAAAATATGCAAATATGTAATATCTTGACATGTAGATATTCATTTTGGATGGGACTATGATACCTTACTATTTCAATTTTGTTATTTTTATAAATAAGATTTTATTAAATTCTCATTTAACAAAATTTTAATTATTAAATCTATTAAATATTACAGACTAAACTGTAAAATCTAACAAATCAAACAATAATTAATAACTATATAAGTTAGTAACTTTCATGTTTAGTAGAAATAATTTTACTCTTATTATATAGAAATGTGCTAGTACCTAAATTATTGTAGGTTATATTGAGCTGTCCAATTTAAATGGTTTAATATTAATCATCTAACTAAAAACTAACTACTTGTTGAACTAGCTTGTATAAATTAGAGAGAGAAAAGTTTAAAATAAAGGAATATAGGGTGAGTGTCAAAATAAAAATAAAAAAGTGAGAAAAATAAGATACGAGAATACGTGTCAAATTGGAAAGAAAAGTAAAAATAGAGAGAGAAAAATGAAAAAAGAACATAAGGAGATATGTCACAAGAGGAAAAGAAAAGTAAAGAAAATATAACATAGAAATCATGTCAAATTAGTGATTCAAATTATTAGATTAACGTATGCCATGTTATTATGTTATTTGATAACTTCATGGGTATTAATACTCCAAAATTAAAATAAAAGAAGGCTCACAAATTTTTTTACTAAATGGATATAAAGTATGATTTGAATTATAAATTTGTTGGATCAGTCGATAAAATTTAATAAATTTAATGATTTAAATTTTTTAAAATAAATATTTAATAAAATTTTGTTTAAAAATTACAAAACTGTTTTGCTTTTATCTTGAGAAAAGACAGCTAAAGTTTCAAAATTCCGGTCTCTCTAATCACAATTTTTTTTTAAAGAATAAGTCTTATAGTAGGAAAAGTCAAATACCAAACTCATGTTGTAGCATTACGAAAGTATAAATAAAAGTTATTCCTATATGTTAATTATTTCCTACTATGTGGGTAGTTTTCTTCAGCTCTTTTTGTAAAACTTTTATAAACCTTTCGTTCCTTTCACTATATACTCTTAATAATGCAATAATTATATCTTCCAAGTTAAAAAATAAGTTAATTCACACTCTATTTTATTTCAAAGATAATCTCCAACGAGAAGTATAAGAGTGTTGACCTTTGAGTGCTGGCCAGTCCTCATAGCGAGCCACGCATTTCCATCACCAGTTTCTTTAACCCAGGTGGAACAGAGAATTTGTATAGATAATTGGAAGAGTTAACTTCGGCAGCGAAACCAGCCCTTTATCGTCATTTCACATTCAAAGACAATCTGGCGAAGTTCTTCGCCAAAGAGATTGATAACACATCACAAACAGATCATTTCAGGAAGTGATCAATGGCCCATTGATATACACATATATATTATTGATTACAGACTATTCAGTTACAGCAACTAATTTTCTTGCATTGCTTATGTACAGTAACAAAGTACCAGCTAGCTTTTTCCAGAGGCCAATTTGATGTGGTCAGACCAACTAAATTATACAAAAAACGTTTAAGAATAACGCAATGCTGAGTATGTACCTATGTGTGTGCAGTACATTTTTTTTTTTAATACAGAAAATATTATATTATGGAGATTAAGTCTCAAAGAGGAGGGAAATAAATTTGGATTCAACCACCAAAGCTAAATTTAAATTTAAACGGATGCAGTAAAATACACAAATACTATTACCTGTATACATGTGCTCATTTAATAGTTAATATACTTCTTTTGAGTTTATTTGTGTTCATTAATAATTATAAAAATAATTGATAAATATTTATGAGTTTATTAATATATAAATGGAGAGATGAAACATATATGACCTTTTCATGCAAATTAATTCTTGATTGTTTTTAATATACTTTTCTTATTAAAATTAATAAAATTAAGTTTGTTAAGTTGAATAAAATATTTTTAATTTATATATACATAAATGATATATATACTTAAGGTTTTTGTTAATACTTTAATATTATAGATTTTAATTTTTTTAATTATTAAGATAAAATTTACATATACCTTTATATATTAAAATACAAAATTTTTAATAACTTGACATTATAATTTACATTAAAAGATATTATTTATATCAAGAGTGATTATAAATCTTTTTTGAAAAAACTTTTGTAGGTTATCAAAATAAAATAAAAATTTACGTAATAAGAACAAACACAAAAAATTTAAGAATAATTTATTTTATTTTATTTTATTTTATCTTGAGAAAAAAAAAGAAAAAGTATCAAAGTTTTTCTTCTTTTTAGAATAAGTCATACACACACACACACACACTCACATATGAAGAGTCAAATACCAAAAGCATGTTCTAGCATTAATTATTTATATATATAAATAAATTTTACATATTTTTTTATATTTTTATTTTTTTATAAAAGTTTGATTTTATCTTTTATGAGTTATTTATTTTAAATCTTTCACATAAAGAATAATATACATATAAATAAATTTTATATATTCTTTTATATTCTTATTATTATTTTTCAAAAACTTTTTGTCTGTGTGCAAACAAAATTACTCTTGATATGGCTACAAAATTATGTCTGCATTTGAACAAAAATATTATTTTGTAATATTTCTTTTTTTAATTCAAAGGTCATCAGGTAGAAACAATTTAAATAGTAAAGCATTAATAATTTCCTTTTTCTCAACAAAAATTGTTTTAGATTCAATCTTTTACGCATTGACAATTAAAGTTAATTCAAAAATAACATATGTTTACTAAGCCAATTTCTTAATTATTTTATATTGTTGCTTATATTAATACTCTCTCTTCTTAAATAACTATCTGTTAAAAGAGGATGTACAATCATTAAAAAAAACTAAATTATTTCGATACTCAAAAAAATTATTTTTATTAAGATACTTTTTACATAAATGAACTTAAATATTAAAAGTTAATTAAATAATGTAATTCTATTTTTACTTGATATAGAAAGGTAAGAGTTAGTTGAATATCCAATGAACTAATGTAAAGTTAAAAAAAAAAAAATGAACAAAGTCTTAGTTTTAGAAAAGTAATTATTAAAATAATTACAAAAATTTTAAGAAGACGATTATTTAAGAAAAGAAAGAACAATAATATTTGAAGGAAAATCTTATTTTTGTATCTCTAATTTTACATAATGCTCATACCTTTTAATTTAGATATTTAAATTTATTGATTCTCATAATTTAATCTATATAATTTTATAAATTTAATAGTATAAATTATTTTATTATAAGAATTAAATAAAAATAATGAGAGTCGTTTGAAATTAAAAATCAATGAAAACCAAAAATTAAGTAATGTACCCGCTGGTTTCTATTTTTTCTTCTCCTTATCTAATTCCAATTTCAAAATTGAAACTGCTTCTCTCTCTTTTCTTCATTTTCTTTCTCTGCTTCTTCTTGGTTTTTCATCTTCTTCCTCTTATTTCCTTACGAGGTTCAAAGCTTGATGGATGTACTCACTGATTGGAACGGTGATGCAACGCTGAGCCTAGGCGAAACCGTTGTTTAAGTCTTGGGTTAGGTCGTTGGACAGTAATGGCAATCCGAACAGGCCTGGGGTGAGTTCGTATAAATAATCATTGCCTAAGAGCGACTTTGATGATTGGTGCTTCTGGTGGGGTGTTGCTCGACCTGTTTGCTCAAATGGAGGAGTTCAACATCACAACCAACACTGCTTCGTTTATTTTGGTGCTCAGAGCAATGTGCTTGGCCAATCAAGTGTTAAATTCAAACTAAGAGTACAGGAGAAAATTTTGAGTTGGAATATTTGGCTAAATTGTCGTGGGGAAATTAAAATCACAACCCTTTTGATCAGTCATACATCAGACTGGTGACCTCTTTAGTAGAAACCTGACTCATACAAATTAATATTTCATATTGTACTATAAGGATAAGGATCAGAGAAAGGAAAAGTATTACACTGTCACAAAATTTATAAACTTAAATCTTTTTTATTGGTTAACAGAAAATAAAATAATAACTATATCATGTTGGGCGTTTTGCTTTAAATTGGTTCAGTTTGAAGAAAAAAAAGAAAAAGACTTGCAGGGTAAGATTAAAAGTGTTGGAAAATATTGCAAAAAATATTTTAGGAGTGATTGGTGTGTAATTGAAATTTGGGTTTACGAAAAAAATATTACAATTGGTGATTTGAATTTTTGATCAATTTGATAGTGAATTATTTTATGAGAATACACGTAGGTTAAAGAATAATTTATGTTATATTTTTATGTCAATTTAATTTTATTAATTATTTAATCTGTTGTGGTTGCTGTGCATTGTGTAAAAGAGAATACTTCTATTAGTAAATTAATTGAATGCACGATATTCCTGTAAATAAAAGAATGTTTTATTAAGTATTTACAAAACTACGCAATAGTTATTGTAACATTATTATTGTTATCATGTTTAGCACTGCAACTATTAGCTAGCTAGTCACCAATTAATATGTTAAAGAAAGATTTAATTTAAATAATTAGATTGTTAAGATGCTAAATGCATTTGACGAGACGCATACAATTTGTAACAAAAGAATACTGTGAGAGGTCAGTATACATGTATCATGCAAGCAAAGAGACATTAATAATTATACACTTCTAACCAGCAAGGGTTGAGTAAAGTACTAAAGGGCTTGACTCTTAATGTGATGTATTTTGGTTCGAATTTTTGTTGAAAGTGGAACCTACTTTAAGATAGCCAATGATGTTATAGAAGAGATTAATCTCCTGATCCAAAGGCCGTAGGGTACCCTAAACTTATTAAAAAAAATTAATAATTACACTCCTCCAAAGTACTTGCAATTTGGTACAAATTAAATAAATTTTCAAGAGTCAATATTCGGTGCATTCCATAAATAATTCAACCTTTATTTCTAAAAAAAAGGGGGGAATATATATTGTCCTTTCAGCCATGGAATCTTATGAGATTGGCAATTTTTTTTGTGTATTACTATTTGCACAAATAGTTTATACATACTGTATTATTAAATTTTTTAAATTTTATAGATTGAACAATATATGAGACTCAACTATATAAGTGACCCCTTATACAGTCATTTTTTTTCATTATAACACAAGCGTGGGTGAAGTGTAAATTTCTCATTGAAACCTTCTCACTGGTTAAAAATGCAATATTTAAAAATATATAAATAAAAAAGCAGTGTAGAACCTTTAAAATGCATAGGTCTCAATTTTAACAAGTATGGTTATATATAACATTTTTAAGATATCATTCTTAATAAAGAAATATGGAATATAATAAATATATTTATGATAAAATTAATTATGATTGAAGAAAACAAATTATAAATATTATAAAAATTTATTTTAATTATCTATTAACTAAACTTTGGGTTAATTATTCTAGTAATATATCTTAAGAATATTATTACAAAGTATAGGATGAAAGGTTGAGCTTATGCTTTTTTCTTATTATTCTAATGTATCCTTTTTGAAAAAGGATTCTCATAATTGTAATGAGCATCAGTTCTAATTTGAAAGACATAGTTATTCTAATGAGAATACAAGTTGAAAGCTCTAACGAGGAAGACTTTCTTATTTTAATGAGCTTCTAAAGTATATGAGGTCATTTGGGTGAAAATTAAAAGATTGGAGTGAAATTTAACAAAAGAAATGTGGGTTGAGGGCTCACCTAGTTTGATCTTGAACCAATTTGATTTGGGCCTAAAAAGTTTGGATTTTTTGAGATAAAAATTTTCGAACCTAACCCTTTATTTTTCAAGACAATTCCAATTAAATTTAGTAGTTTGACCCAAAATTAACAGCTCTAAGTATTAATTACGGAGTCCTAGAAGGGGACAGCTATGAAGAGGAAAAGAGAAGAGATTTCATCTCCAAACAGATGAGATAAGCTAGAGGAAGTTGCACCACAGTATAGGATGGGAGCTTATAAGATGATACAAATGGGTTATTTATATATAGAAACCTTTTTTTTTTTGGGTGAGTCTTAAGGAATTTTTTCTATTAGCACAAACCCTAAGTTCTAATTGGCATATCACTAAGTTCTAACGACCCTTTTTTCTAAACCAACTTAAGGAGACTTAGAGCTCAATTTGGGCAATGTCTAAAAGTGTCAGCAAGATAAGACTAGTACTGAGACTTCGTCATTGCCTAATCTCCAATTTGAACATGAATATTGAACAAGCTTAGCAAGATAGCTCATAATTAGTACAGTATGCGAGGTACAAGAATAAAGAAAATAGTAACAAGGAGTTCAACCAAATGGGCTAGATAGAATTAATAGCTCTAATGGGTGAAATAGCAACTCAACCGTAGTATAGATTTAATTTATGAATTTGAACAATAATATTAATGCAAGTAAGCAATCTACCAAATTAGTTAAATCCAAGATAGAGGAATGCCTATGTTATGGATTGGGGTGGGTTTTCAAAATTTCAAATCTAACCCTCGTGACTCGTACTTATTAGTCTGTTACAAGTTACATAGTTTTTTTTGTTAAATCCAACCTAAATTTAGACTGATAACTCAAAATTAAATATACATGAAGCTAGTCAACTTGACTGACCTCAAACCTATCCTAATGAATATAATCAGTCGCATTAATCCACTACTACTTGGGGTGGGGCAAGCTAGCCTGCATTTTTTGTGGGTGAAAGAAATCACAACTTGACCTGCCCCATAGCAGGTTGGAGGGTTATATGGATTAACCTATACAAAACCAAAAAAAAAAAAAAAAAAGGTTAAAATTTATTAAAAACAATCATAAGTATAAATCTTAATTTCAAAATAACAAAATTATCCTATTTGAAATAACAACCATAAATATAAATCTAAATCTACTTCATAAATATAAGTTCCAAATATTTTATAAATAATATAACTATAAATTATGTAAGTCTTAACAAATATATCAAGCATGTATAATAATTATACAAATGGGGTTGACTTAATTATTGAATTTTCACTATAGTGATTAGCTCAATAATAAATTACAAGTAGCAACTTTGATGAGTTAAAACTCTCCTAATTGTATCATTTTAACATAAATCTTTTAGTGGAAATAAAAGTTATTGCACACTATAAAGGATATAAAAAATTACACGTGACCAAAAAGAATAATAATTAAATCTTATACACTACAATATATTAATAAAATATTGATTAATTAATAAAGTAACAATTAGAAAGAATACTAGTGTACAAACAAAAGAAGAAAGAGTACTAAAGGATAATATAATTTAAATTTTATTGATTTTAGGGTTATGAGTCAAAGCTTGACAGGGTAGCTCACCCTACATTTGCTTTAGCTGTGAGTCAATACGGCGTGGGCCAATTTACCTGCTTTAATTAAATGGGTTATGTATATTTGAATTCACCTGCACCTTGTGTAGGGAGAGATGAGCTTGACCCACGGTTCTGGCCTATTTTGCTAGCCTCTAAAGCTTAATATCTATTTGCATAGGTTTTGTTATTATAATAGGTTTGTTTTGGAAATTTATTGTATTATAATAACAAATATTAAAACTAAATAAAGTTACCCGTTCTCTTATTCATACAAACTGAAATTTTATTAAATATTACTTAAAAGAATTTGATCTATTAAATATATTGATTTTCATAGACTAAATTATAGGATTCAACACATTTCACGACTTTGGTTAATTTTATAACAATTTAGTTACTTCATTTTGTAAGACCAGACATTTTCATTTCTTTTTTTTCTTCATTGAACTCTTGCAAGATTATTGATCATCTAATACAAAGGATAATAACTTTTTTTCCTTTTTAAATACAGTTTCAATTGTTAAAATAAAATTTTAAATTAAAATATAACACGAGGTATATTTATAAGTTTCACAATCACATATTTTGCTAAGACCACACCTTACAATAAATGTGGTTTTGGGGTAAAACCTAACACTTTGTTCACATTTTAGATAGTAAAAATGGTTAACACAGGCAAATGAGTGAAAATAAAAATAACTTTATTATATTTAATATAACTATATGAATATTCCATCTGTGTATATATATATATATATATATATATATATTCTGTTAGTTGAACTATATTATACGAATGGAGTGTAATTTTTGGGCAAAAGTAATATGAAATGTCATATTTAAATGTTTTAAGGGAGATACATGGAAGTAATATACTCAAAAGAATATAAGTCAACATAGTTGCAATATAAAAAGCTTGTACAGCTTATTAGAAAAACCTTGGCAGCTTATTAAAAACTTAAGAAAGGTTTTAAAAAATTCTATGTAATATGGAAGACTGCAGAATTGAGTGGTTTTTGGCAATTACACTCAATTTTTAAGGTTGTTATGTAGGGAATGTGATTGCTTGACTTTCTCTCGGAAGGCTTAGAGCTCAATTTGGGCATCGTCTAATAAAGTCTTGGGAAGATCAATGAAGTAAGTACTTAGACCTCCTTGTAGTTTAATTTCAAACTAGAATTTAGAACATGACTAAAAAAGTGTTGGGGTAATGGAAGTTGATAGTGTTTCAAAAGATTTTGATACAGTTTGTTAATATGGATTCAAGTTTATAGTTACTTTTATTAAGAAGAGTTTACCATTAAATAACTCTCATCTCAAAGGAGATTAGTCTCCTACTCAAAGGGTAAGAAGATATCTTTGGAGAAATTAAAAAAAAAAAAAGAATTTAGAGCATGAATATAGTAAACAAGCTTAGCAAGATATGCTCAAAATGAATACTGAAAAAGTAGAGCAAAGAAAATGATAACAAGGAGTTCAATTCAATGGGCTATAACTAATAAGTGTAATAACGCCACTTGAGGTTAGCTCAGGTGGTCTCGGACTATTCCCCCTTCCCTTGCTACCCACAGTTCCAGTCTCTCCCCTTCCCCTTAGTGTAATACAGGGTTTCAGTCCTTTTTGTACTCACCAAAAAAAAAAAAAAAGAAGTGTAATAGCAACTACTGAACCCTAGCTAGGATAGATTTAATTAGGTTTGGATTTAAACAATAATATCAATGCAAGTAAGCAATCTAGGGAATGAGTGAAGTCAAGAATACGGGAATGCCTAGGTTAATTATGGAAGGTCTTTCCTTTTTCTTGGTAAAAAATAGTGGACAGGTACCTATACTAAAGCCACATAAAGTAGTGATTGAAGAAGAAGGAAGAATAAGCCAGGATAAAGATGTTTCGTAGTAATGATCGAGAAATTATATATAGAAAGGACCTTATATAGGGCATTACTGAAACAAAGATCCAAATATATATAGCTCGTAATAAGCAAGCAATAGTCACCAGAAAACTACCGAAGTTGTGTCCGAAGAAAACGAAGAATGAGAGGGAGATGCGTTAATGCCCCATTGATGATCTAAGAATGAAATGAGTACTTCTAAAAAAAAGAAAATGAAGTAGTTCTAAATGTCCCCATAGCATTGCACTGCATGCCAAGAAGTATTCAAATCTTGAATAGTTATTTAAAATGTTAGAAGGACGTTGGACTCCAACTTCAGTGCGATAAGGTTTTAGTTTGACTACGGAAGTAATGCATGGTGTCTATGGAGCTTAGTCTTTAATTTTGATAATTGATTTGTGTTTAATATTGGACCTAGTCCCTAGCCATTGATATCAATTATGTTCGTATGTGTCCATTCAGAAAGTCTTTGTTGCCGGAGATTACAATTGATTATACCACAGTTAATGTCATATATTAATTTAATAATAAACTCTCATTTACATAATTTTTATTCTTTATATTTATTATTTACAAAATTGTATGAACAAAATAATATAAATAATAATTTATAATTAAATTAATATACCATATTAACCACACTATATTACCCAATAATTTCTCTTTTGATGCATGTATAATTTTTTATTAGTAAGTATTTACTAATTATAATTTATTTATTTGTTTTTTTTGTGATAGAGTGTTTTATTCACTTTTTAAATATTTTATTAAAAACATAATTTGAATCTGTCAAATATAAGACACACATTCCAAAGAAAAAAGCACAAAAATCTTTTCTTCTTCTTTTCAATCTTGAATTTTTGGTAAACTTTTATTTAAACAACGATATTTAGTTAGAATATAATAAGAGTTAATTAAGAATATAAATCAAATGAGCTATTTTCAAACTTTTCAGGTTTGATGTTCTTTTATATATTAAATAAATAAATTTAAACATTATTATAAGATTGATTATTATATGAATGGGATAATTTTGAAATTTTTTATATTAGATTCATTAAACTTGCAAATAACTAATTTATCAATAAAATAATAAATAAAATAAAGTAAATAGTTTATTATAATAATTTTGTATATTTTACATTAAAAAATTAATTTACATTACATAATATGACTTAATTTAAGATAATCATATATTTAAGATTATTTAATTTTGAATGAGTCATTGAATTTATTTAAAATTTAAATTGCTTTATTTAAGATTAATTTATAAAATAATATATAGCTTAAATAAATGTTTAGACATATATAAATGTAATAAATTTGTTTATTAATTAAATTGAGCTTAATCAAAATTAAACTAGTTAATATTTTGTTCCACTGAACTATACCGCCATCGCTGAAGTTGGTGAATTGAAAAATGTTTGGTTTATGCAAAGCGATTGCGTTTAGAGAGAAGATTTGAAAGTAATAAGAAAACGATGGAGGACAATAATATAAAAATATGTGTAATACGTATACAAATTTTTGATTTGCTAGATGGACTAATCGGCGAGAAAGCTTGGAGATGAATTGAATGTGAAAAAATGGTGCAACTATACACGGGGGTATAACTTTTCAATCACGTTTGCACTTAACTTTTCCTATTTTGAAGAGCCGCAAAGTGCCACCTTTTACTTTCACAACACGTATTGCCTCTCAATTATGCAAATTTACGAAGACTTCACTTTTCCTTCGGAACATGTGATTTGATGCATTAGTGCGAAAATATCAGAGTAAAATAACATGACCATTTCAAAATTTTTGGAATTGTAGTATGTGTTAACATTTTAGAGGGAAAAAGAACAAAGTTAGAAGATAAGTGTTAGAAGTATATTTTGATTGACTTTGGTAAAAATGATAGAGGTTACAAGTTGTATAATCTTATTACGAGAAAAAAATTTTAAGTCAAGATATGTAAAATTTGATAAAGTAAATTTAGAGTTGGAGCAATGTAGACTATCAAAAACAAATTACTATTTTTTATATAAATTAAAATACATAAATAGTATATAATTTTTTTATAACTTTTTTGTACTTTTCTAAAAGAATTTTGTTTTAACAAGTAAAAAAGGCCGTACACTTCTCACTTACTAACATCATTATTCCACCAGATATATCCTCTCTATATAGGACTATAAGGATAAGAATATAAGAGAAAGGAAAAGTATCTTTTATATTTTTTTAGATAATATACTTTTTATATAAATTTATTAAATTTTTATAATTAAATTATAAAATTTAATAAATTTTAAATTAAAAATTTTAATTATAAAAATTAAATAAAAATAAAATTATAATAATAATGAAACTCTACAGATAAAGCCTACATAACTACTTTCGTATAATATTTTTTAATAAATAAAGTGATAAGTCATTTAATGCACATGTAAAATTTTAAATTTAAATTAAAAATTCTTAAAAAAATGCTAAAATTGTAAGAGTGTTATTGTACCATTAAATGAGGTGGCAAAATTGCTTCTCATTTTAGTTATTAAAATTAGACGTTGAGCTGAATAGTATAATCATTTAATTCAAAGCGTGTGAAGTTAAATTGAATAATTTAGATGATTTAAATTACAAAATTTATAAACTTAAATTTTTTTCTATTGGCTAACGGAAAATAAAATAATAACTGTCATGTTGGGTTTTTGCTTTAAATTGATTCAATTTGGTGAAAAAAGGAAAAAGACTTACAAGGTAAGATTAAAAGTTGGTAAAAAGGGTATTCAATAACCTTAGCTATAAATAGGAGTTAAAAATTGTTATTGTGAACCTGTGAAAGAGGTGCGTACTTGCTTGTGAGAAAATAATTGACTTCTTGATAGTTTTATTTAAGAAGAATTTCTTTTAGAGAAAAATATTTTAGATTAGATCCTCATTTTGATCCCTCATAGAATTATCCTATTTTAGTTTCTTACTGTTCAAAATTTCTAATTTAATCTTTTACAAATTAAAATTATTTTTAATCAAGTCTTTTTGTTATGTTATCATTATTGATGTTAAATTTTTTTGCTAACATACCATCTGCGTGTCAAAAATTTTGTCAAATTGATTGACACATGAACACCATGCTAATATAAATTACGTAGTTGGATGATATCTGGATGCTATGTCATATGCTAGCAAAATATTTAAACCTAGCCTTTTATTTGTTAGGATAGTTCCTTAGCAATTCGAGCCGGAGTTAATGGTTCTAAGTATGAATTACAAAGTCCTAGGGATAGCTATGAAGAGGAAAAGAGGAAAGATTTCATCCATAATAGATGACATAAGACAGAGGAAGTTGCAGCACAAGATAGGATACGGATTGGGTACTTATATATAGAAACCTTCTTTTTATTTTTGAATCTTAAGGAATTTTTTCTATTAGCACAAACCCTAAGTTCCAATAACCCCGTTGCCTAAACCAACTTAAGGAGGCTTACAGCTCAATTTGGGCATTGTCTAAAAGCGTCAGCAAGATAAGGCAAGCACTTAGACTTCATTGTTGCTTAATCTCCAATTAGAACATGAATATTAATCAAGCTTAGCACGATAGCTCATAAGCAATTCAGTATGAGAAGTACAAGAACAAAGAAAATGGTAACAAGGAGTTCAACCAAATGGGCTAGATCGAATTAATAGCTCTAATGGGTGTAATAGCAAATCAACCTTAGTGTAGGTTTAATGTATGAATTTCAACAATAATATCAATGCAAGTAAGCAATCTATGGAATTAGTTAAATGCAGGATAAAGGAATGCGTAAATTATGGATGGGGCTAGGTTTTCAAAATTTTCAAACCCAACCCTGTGATTCATACTTATCGGTAAGCTATAACTTACATATTTTATCAAATTTAATCTGAATTTAGACTGATTGCTCAAAATTAAATACACGTAAAACTAGTCACTTGACTAACCTTAAATTTATCCTGTGAATATAATCAGTCAAGTTCAAGTAAAATCCCAAACTCGATGTTACTAACTTAAGTCAAATCCGGCTCATATTCACCGCTAATTACAATGTACCTTTTTATTGTCGGGGTAAAAAATAGTGGATGGATACCCATACTGAAGCTAAACAAAGTAATGATTGAAGAAGAAGGAAGAATAAGCCAAGATTAAGGTATTGAGTAGTAATGAGAGACAAAGGACCTTAATGCATTACTGAAACAAAGATTCAAAGATATATACATACATACATACATATATATATATATATATATATATATATATATATAGCTCATGAGAAGTAAGCACATATGACCAGAAAACTACCCAATAATTGTCTCAAGCAAATCAAGAACAAGAGGGAGATGTATTAAGGCCCTAATGGTGATCTAATTAAGAATGCAATGAGCTCTAAATGTCCCCATGATTGAAAGTATGAAAATATTGCATTGCCTCCTATTTAAAATATTGATTAGATGGGTGTTAGACTGATTATAAGTTTTAGTTTGACCTTATGGGTACGTATGTCATCCTTAGCCTCGGTTTTGTGCTCGTTCTTAGTGTTGAATTCTGGTAATCGATTCGCCTTTAATAATCTTAGACATTTCGCTTTCATTCGTAAAACCACTTTTAAACTAACATATTCAAACAAAAATTAATTATTTTATGTAATTTTTCGGCATCAATTATTTTCAGTTCAACAATTCTCAAAATTAATTTTATTTATCGCCACCCCGAACCGACCGCTAATCCCTAGCTCTTGATATCGATTTTCTATTGTTGTGTCCATCCAGAAACTCTTTGGCGCATCTATAATTTTTAATTAGCAAACATTGAAAAATTATAATGTGTTTTTCTAGGATAGAGTGATTTATTTACTTTATAAAATTTTAATTAAAAACTTGAACCTCTCAGATATAAGACAAAAAGTAAAATTACAATAAAATTACAAAAATCTTATCTATTTTCTTTTGGATCAGAATTTCTTCTTGTTGGTAAACAATATATAGTAAAAAATAAGAGATAAAAATATTTTTTAAAAGTTATAAAAATCAGAAGAAAAAATTATAAATTAAATTTAAATATATAATTAGAAATATAAAAAATACAAAAATTAAATAATAAAAATTTTAAAAATTTAAAGTCCTTCTTTCCACTCTTGAGTTAGTGGAAACTTTTTTATTGACAAAAGATAATTAGTTGGAAAGTAATAAATATTAAATTGTTGCCGAAGTTGGTGAATTGGCAGATAGCAGTAGTAGTAGGCGTGAAAGCTGAATTAGTGGTAAACTATTGGATTTTAAAAAATTATAGTTTGATGGCAAGTAATAGATATTAAATTGTTGACGAGGTAGGTGAACTGGCAGAGCGCGAAAGCCCGCACATGAATTGGATACATCGAAAAGGGTAATGATAGAATAAAAAATTATCCAATTCATGTTCAAAGCTTACGTTTAGTCACGTGCTGATTTAAACTTAAAAATATTTAAATGAAAAAAAATTAAAAAGAGATTGTAAAAATATATATAATCAGAGTTAGGCTTTTTATATATTTTTAGCATTAATCAATAAAAAATGGCAAAATTAATGAACTTGGAATCTGAGTTTTTTTTTTAATTTTAATAATTTTTTAGTTTATATTTAAATGTAATATGTAAATTTTTTATTAATTATTTTCTCCCCTAATTTTATTATTAATCCTCTCTTATTATATCCTTTTGACTTTCTCAAAAAAGCTAGGCAATTCGGTCGTACAATTTTCACATAATTTTAAACCAATGATTCAAAATCTACAAGACTAATACACATTGGGTCATAACTTTAACAGTAGTAGCAGGCCTGAGAGCTGAATTAGTGGTAAACTTGTGTTTTAAAAAATTATAGTTAGCTGGCAAGTAATAGATATTAAATTGTTGACGAAGTAGATGAATTGGCAGATAGGCATAATAGGCGTGACAGCTTGCACATGAATTGGATATATCGAAAAGGACAATGATAGAATAAAAAAGTATACAATTCATGTTCAAAGATTTCGTTTTTTTTTTTTTTTTGTAGTTACATAAGGAGGGATTGAACCCTGGGATGGGGGGAGGGGAATAGAAAACTGGGATAAGTGTCACCAGTTGTGCCAACCGTGGCGGGCAAGCTTTCGTTTAGTTACGTGCTAATTAAACTTAAAAATATTTAAATCAAAAAAATTAAAGAGAGATTGTAAAATATGGCATAATTAATGAACTTGGATTTTGAATTTTAATAATTTTTTATTTTATATTTAAATTTAATATGTAAATTTTTTATTAATTATTTTCTCACCTAATTTTATTATTATTCCTCTCTTATTATATCCTTTTGACATTCTAAAAAAATCTAGGCAATTCGGTAGTACAGTTTTCACATAATTTTAAACCAATGATTAAAAATCTACGAGACTAATACACATTGGGTCATAACTTTGACTTTTCCTATTTTCTCGGATGTTTCCGTAGGGACTGACTTTTCCTATTCTGGAGAGCCGCAAATTGCCAGCTTTCATTTTCGTCACATGAATTGCCTCTATGTACTAATAACGGCGTTCTTCTACCCGCTATAAATACCTAAAGCTCATGAGTGCAAAAGCACCAGCCTACTTTGCCTAATCCTAAGTCTAAACTACTTCACCTCTCTTCGATTTCCTTTCATGGCTGCAGCTACCATTAGGCTTGCCGGAGATTCTGCCAAGAAATACGACCGAAACGAAGAGCTGAAGCAATTTGAGGGGTCCAAGGCCGGAGTTAAAGGTCTTGTGGACTCTGGCATTACCACCATCCCTAGCATCTTCATTAACCCACCAGAAGTATTAGCTACCCTCAAACCCTATCCTTTCACCGGGAATGAAATCCCCACCATTGACCTTTCCGGCAGTGGCAACCCGGACCGCCATTCTTCCATTGTGGAACAAGTAAGGCAGGCAGCCGCCGCCGTGGGCTTTTTCCAAGTGATCAACCATGGTGTCTCACTTGAAGTACTTCAACGTACCATTGCGGCGGTTAAGGCGTTCCATGAGCTTCCTGCCGAGGTTAAGGCTCCACTGTATCGGCGAGAAATTGAGGGAGTTTCCCTTAGGTCCAACCAGGATTTGTATCACTCCCGAGCTGCTTATTGGAGGGACACACTGATGGTACAATTTGCTCCCAAACCATCAAATCCCAGTGACATTCCTGAGCTCTGTAGGGACCAGTTGCTGGAATATCACCGCGAAATCCTGCCGGTGACGGAGTTATTGTTGGGCTTGCTGAGTGAAGGGCTAGGGTTGAGCACTGGAAGGCTGAAGGAGCTGACCCTCATGGGTGGAGAAACTTTTTTGGGAAGCTATTACCCATATTGCCCTCAACCAGACCTTACGGTCGGGTTTAGGTCTCACACAGATCCCGGGGTACTGACGGTATTGGCTCAAGACAACGTGGGAGGATTGCAGGTTAAGCACAAGGAAGGTTGGGTAGATCTCAAACCTGACCCAGAAGCTCTGGTCATTAACATTGGAGATTTACTTCAGGTTAAAAATTAGTTTTCTAACCTTTCATTAATTACTCAAATTAATTGTTTGATACTAATTACCGTTTTACTAATTTATAAGATAATCTCGAATGAGAAGTATAAGAGTGTCAACCATCGAGTGCTGGCGAATTCTCATCGTGAGGCGCGCATTTCCATCGGCAGTTTCTTCAACCCAGGTGCAGTAGAGAATTTGTATGGACCATTGGAAGAGCTAACGTCAGCAGAGAATCCAGCCCTTTATCATCATTTCACATTCAAAGACTATTTAAGCAAGTTCTTTGCCAAAGAAATCGATAATACATCACAGACAGATTATTTCAGGAAATGAAGGCCCGAATAAAGAGCAACTATATATATATATATACACACACACTTAGAATAAAGCAACTTTGCTTGCATTGCATATGTACAATAACAAAGTACCAGCAAGCGTCTTTCATATACCAATTTGAACAAACAAACCAAATCAATTGTGTTTTCGTTTGTGTTCGAAAAGGTTTAAGAACAACGCAATGCTGAGTATTTACCTATATATGAACAGTAAAATTCCCAATTACCATTACATGTACACATGTGCTCATTAGTAGTTAATAAGAAACTTAGTTTGAGTTTATTTACGTTGATTAATAATTATAAAAATAATTAACAAATATATATGAGTTTACTAACATATAGATATATCAAAGCTGGCACTCTTACATATAGTGGTATAGTAACATCTATTGTTGCCTTGAAGTTTTCTCTTTTTAGAATTTTGGTTCAAATACAAAACTTTGTGTAGTATTAAGTGGTTCATCACTCATTCTATAATAAAAAAACATAGAGATGTCAAATAAACAAATTCAAGCAAAATATGCAAATATGTAATATCTTGACATGTACATATTCATTTTGGATGGAACTTTGATACCTTACTATTTCAATTTTGCTATTTTTATAAATAAGATTTTACTAAATTCTCATTCTAAAAAATTTTGGTTATCAAACCTATTAAATATTATAAATTAAATTACAAAATTTAACAAATCAAACAATAATTAACAACTGTATAAGTGAGTAACTTTCACATTTAGCACGCTTATTATATAGAAATGTGCTAGTACCTAAATTATTGTAGGTTATATTGAGGTGGCCAATTTAAAAGGTTTATTATTAATTATCTAATTAAAAATTAACTACTTGTTGAACTATCTTGTATAAATTAGAGAGAGAAAACTTTAAAAGAAAGGAATATAGGGTGAGTGTCAAAATAAAATTAGAAAAGCGAAAAAAATAAGATACGAGAATACATGTCAAATTAGAAAGAAAAGTGAAAATAGAGAGAGGAAATGAAAAAAGAGCATAATGAGATATGTCACAAGAGAAAAAGAAAAGTAAAGAAAATATAATATAGAAATCATGTCAAATTAGTGATTCAAATTATTAGATTAACGTATGCCAGGTTATTATGTTATTTGATAACTTCATGGGTATTAATACTCTAAAACTAAAATAAAAGAAGGCTCACAAAACTTTTTACTAAATGGATATAAAGTATGATTTGGATTATAAATTTGTGGGATCAGTGGATAAAATTTAATAATTTAGATTTTTTAAAATAAATATTTAATAAAATTTAGTTTAAAAATTACAAAACTGTTTTGTTTTTATCTTGAGAAAAGACAGCTAAAATTTCAAAGTTCTAGTCTCTCTAATCACAATTTTTTCTTTTTTAAAGAAGAATTCTTATAGTAGGAAAAGTCAAATACCAAACTCATGTTGTAGCATTACGAAAGTATAAATAAAAGTTATTCCTATATGTTAATTATTTCCTACTATGTGGATAGTTTTCTTCAGTTCTTTTTTTAAAACTTTTATAAACCTTTCGTTGCTTTCACTATATACTCTTAATAATGCAATAATTATATTTCCAAGTTAAAAAACAAGTTAATTCAAACTCTCTATGCGTGCCTTTCAATAAAATTACATCTTTCAGATTCAATGAAAATTAACATACAAATATCATATTTCGTTATTAACTAAATGGAAGAACCACAATGAAGGGAGCTGTCTTCAAGATGGGTACTCAATTTTGATTTGCCACAAATGGTGAGGACCAGCGCAAAATGGAGAGATTGCCGTAGGGACTAGGGTTTTCAAAACGCGTTTGATTTATGGATTAATCTCGTCCTATCTACATAAGAGGTGCGATGGGTATATATGTTTTTAACTTACAAAAAATATAATTTGCTAGTTATAGTGGAGGCAAGGCGAGTTAATTTGCAATTTTATGTGCAAAAAATCTATTAGCTCATGGTCAGTTTGTTCTACCCTGCCCTACCTAAAGACAATGTGGGTATGTATTTCTTTAACTTATAAAAAAAGAGACCTACCTTGCCGTGTCCTATTTAATTGCAAGTTGTTGTGAAGTGAAGCAGGGTGGGACAGTCAGCCTATATTGACAAATTTATTAGAAACTTGGCAGTTGGCACTTTTTTCTTTTTCTTCCACAAATAGATCTCTCAAGCTTATCTTATCTTAAGCAACATATGGATACGATGGTAACCATAATCAGAAATTTTAATGTTTGACATCTTTTGGTCATTTTCTCAATAATGTTAGTTCAAATATATTAAAAAATTCAGAATATTGGTGCATCAATGCAATATCTAAATTGATATTGTTAATTTTTTATGGTTAAATATGGGTACTTATGTATACATTATATTTTTAATAATTTGCATATAAATTATCATATGGAAATTAATATTTGAATTTAAAATATCTTCCAAAAATAAATTTAGAATTAGTTAAATTTATATACTATCACATGATATCTTACATAATAACTAGAAAAGTAGAAATTACATACATAGATATTATTATTATTATTATAATTACATATACTTACAACTATTTTTCTTTTGGAAGAGCCATGGCTCCCCTACGACCAGGGTCCACCATTGCTAATGATTCACAATTCCACCCCTTATAAATACCCAAAGATCATGTGTAGCACCAACCAAGTTTGTCTAATCTTAACTTTAAACCACTTCTCCTTTCTTACATTTTCTTGCATGGCTACAGCTACCATTAGCCTCTCTAGTGATTTTTCCAAGAAATATAATCAAATCAATGAGCTGACGCAATTTGATGAGTCCAAGGCTAGAGTTAAAGTCTTGTGACCATCCCTAGCATCTTTGTTAACCCACCAGAAGTGTTAGGTACCCTCAAACCTTCTCCTTATACCGGGCCCAAGATCCCCACCATTGACATCTCTAGCAGTGGCTCTTCCGACCATCGTTCATCCATTATGGAACAAGTAAGGCAGTGTGTTGCCATCATGGGCTTTTCCCAAGCGATCAACCAGGGTGTCTCACTAGAAATAACTCTAAGTATCATTGTGAAAATTAAGGCATTCCATGAGCTTCTTGACGAGGTCAAGGCACCACAGTACTGGTGAGGAATTGAAGGAGTTTCCCTTAAATCCAACCAAGACTCGTATCACTTCTAGGTTGCTTATTAGAGGGACACATTGATGCCACAATTTGGTCCCAAACTAGCCGATCCAAGCAAGATTCCTGAGGTTTGTAGGGACCAGTTGTTGGAATATCACCACGAGATCTTGCCGATGACAAAGCTATTGCTGGACTTGCTAAGTGAAGGACTAGGGTTAAGGATAGGAAGGTTGAAGGAGCTGACCCTCATGGGTGGAGAAAGTTTGGTGGGTGTTATTGAGAAAATATATATATAAAAAAAGTTTAGATTTTTATTAACAACTTAAATTTTTAAGATAATTGATTATTTGATATAGTATTAAAGTTAATAATCAAGAGTTTAATTCTTACTATCATTTAAAATTAAAAAATTATTTATACTTCATACTCAAAATAGATTAATATAAAAGAACGTATTAAAAAGAAAATATATACAAAAATATTTTAAAATTTTCTTTTAACAATTTAAATTCTTAAAATAGTTAATTTCTTGATAGTGAGACATGATTATCCTTAACTGCTCTCAACTAGACCTAATGATCAGGCTTAGGTCTCACACGGATCCCAAGGTATTGATGATATTGTTCGAAGACAACTTGGGAGGATTGCAAGTTAAGTGCAAAGAAGGTTGGTCCAAGACAATATATGGCATGTTTCAATCTTGGAATGGAGTATCCTCTTCTCATCTTAAACTTAAATGAATATATTGAATAAAACTCACAACAAATAGTGTGGGTGGTTAGATTTATTATCTTATAATTTATATATATGAGATTTAAAATATTTAATGATTTAAATTATTTTCTATTAAATTTTTGTAAATTTTAGTTTATAAAAGTAAAGATTGTTTGATTAATTACTCAAATTAACTGTTTGATACTAATTACTATTTTATTTCAAAGATAATCTCCAACAAGAAGTATAAGAGTGTTGACCATCAAGTGCTGGCCAGTCCTCATAGTAACAAAGTGCCAGCAAGCGTTTTCCAGAGACCAACTAAATTATAAAGTCAACGGTTAAGAATAGCGCAATGCTGAGTATGTGCCTATGTGTGTACAGTAAATTTAAATTTACATGTATACATGTGCTCATTAATAGTTAATAATAAACTTCGTTTGAGTTTATTTGTGTTCATTAATAATTATGAAAATAATTGATAAATATTTATGAGTTTATTAATATATAAATGGAGAGATGAAACATATATGACCTTTTCATGCAAATTAATTCTTGATTGTTATTAATATACTTTTCTTATTAAAATTAATAAAATTAAGTTTCTTAAGTTGAATAAAATATTTTTAATTTATATATACATAAATAATATATATACTTAAGCTTTTTGTTAATACTTTAATATTATAGATTTTAATTTTTTTAATTATTAAGATAAATTTTACATATACTTTTATATATTGAAATACAAAATTTTTAATAACTTGACATCATAATTTACAATTAAAGATATTATTTATATCAAGAGTGATTATAAATATTTTTTAAAAAAACTTTTGTAGGTTATCAAAATAAAATAAAAATTGATGTAATAAGAACAAAATAAAAAATGTAAGAATAATTTATTTTATTTTATTTTATTTTATCTTGAGAAAAGAAACGCAAAAAGTATACAAAGTTTTTCTTCTTTTTAGAATAAGTCATATACACACACACACTCTCTCTCTCTCTCACATATGAAGTGTCAAATACGCAAAGCATGTTCTAGCATTAATTATTTATATATATAAATAAATTTTACATATTTTTTTATATTTTTATTTTTTATAAAAGTTTGATTTTATGTTTTACGCATTTATTTATTTTAAATCTTTCACATAAAGAATAATATACATATAAATAAATTTTATATATTCTTTTGTATTTTTATTATTATTTAAAAAAAATTTTGTTTGTGTGCAAACAACATTACTCTTGATATGGCTACAAAATTATGTCTGCATTAGAACAAAAATATTATTTTGTAATATTGCTTTTTTTTTTGAATTCAAAGGTCATCAAGTACTAACAATTTAAATAATAAAGCATTAATAATTTCCTTTTTCTCAACAAAAGTTGTTTTAGATTCAATCTTTTACACATTGAGCATTAAAGTTAATTCAAAATTAACATATATTTACCAAACCAATTTCTTAATTATTTTACATTGTTACTTATATTAATACTCTCTCTTCTTAAAAAATTATCTGTTAAAAGAGGATGTACAATCAATTAAAAAAGATAAATTATTTCGATATCGAAAAAAAATTATTTTTATTAAGATACTCTTTACATAAATGAACTTAAAAATTAAAAGTTAATTAAATAATGTAATTATATTTTTACTTAATATAGAAAGGTGAGAGTTAGTTGAATATGGAATCAACTAATTTAAAGTAAAAAGAAAAAATGAACAGTCTTAATTTTAGAAAAGTAATTATTAAAATAATTATAAAAATTTTAAGAAGACAATTATTTAAGAAAAGAAGGAGCAATAATATTTGAAGGAAAATTTTATTTTTGTATCTCTAATTTACATGATGCTCGTACCTTTTAATGTAGATATTTAAATTTATTAATTCTCATAATTTAATTTATATAATTTTATGAATTTAATAGTATAAATTATTTTATTATAAGAATTAAATAAAAATAATGAGATTTGTTTGAAATTAAAAATCAATTAAAATAAAAAGTAATGTACCCGCCGGTTTCTATTTTTTCTTCTCATCTAATTCCAATTTCAAAATTGAAACTGCTTCTCTCTCTTTTCTTCATTTTCTTTCTCTGCTTCTTCTTGGTTTTTCATCTTCTTCCTCTTATTTCCTTACGAGGTTCAAAGCTTGATGGATGTACTCACTGATTGGAACTGTGATGCAACGCTGAGCCGATGTGAAACCGTTGTTTAAGTCTTGGGTTAGGTCGTTGGACAGTAACGGCAATCCGAACAGGCCTGGTGTGAGTTTGTATAAATAATCATTACCTAAGAGCGACTTTGATGATTGGTGCTTCTGGTCGGGTGTTGCTCGACCTGGTTGCTCAAATGGAGGAGTTCAACATCACAACCAACACTGCTTCGTTTATTTTGGTGCTCAAAGCAATGTGCTTGGCCAATCAAGTGTTAAATTCAAACTAAGAGTGCAGGAGAAAATTTTGAGTTGGAATATATGGCTAAATTGTCGTGGGGAAATTAAAATCACAACCTTTTTGATCAATCATACATCAGACTGGTGACCTCTTTAGTAGAAACCTGACTCACACAAATTAATATTTCATATTGTAATATAAGGATAAGGATCAGAGAAAGGAAAAGTATTACACTGTCACAAAATTTATAAACTTAAATCTTTTTTATTGGTTAACAGAAAATAAAATAATAAGTATATCATGTTGGGCTTTTGCTTTAAATTGGTTCAGTTTGAAGGAAAAAAAGAAAAAGACTTGCAGGGTAAGATTAAAAGTGTTGGAAAATATTGCAAAAAATATTTTAGGAGTGATTGGTGTGTAATTGAAATTTGGGTTTATGAAAAAAAAAATTATAATTGGTGATTTGAATTTTTGATCAATTTGATAGTGAATTATTTTATGAGAATACACATAGGTTAAAGGATAATTTATGTTATATTTTTATGTCAATTTAATTTTATTAATTATTTAATCTATTGTGGTTGCTGTGCATTGTGTAAAAGAGAACACTTCTATTAGTAAATTAATTGAATGCACGATATTTCTGTAAATACAAGAATGTTTTATTAAGTATTTACAAAACTACGCAATAGTTATTGTAACATTATTATTGTTATCATGTTTAGCACTGCAACTATTAGCTTGCTAGTCACCGATTAATATGTTAAGGAAAGATTTAATTAAATAATTAGATTGTCAAGATGCTAAATGCATTTGACGAGACGCATACAATTTGTAACAAAAGGATAATGTGAGAGGTCAGTATACATGTATCATGCAAGCAAAGAGACATTGATAATTATACACTTCTAACCAGCAAGGGTTGAGTAAAGTACTAAAGGGCTTGACTCTCAATGTGACGTATTTTGGTTCGAATTTTTGTTGAAAGTGGAACCTACTTTAAGATAGCCAATGATGTTATAAAAGAGATTAATCTCTTGGTCCAAAGGCCGTAGGATACCCTAAACTTATTAAAAAAAATTAATAATTATACTCCTCCAAAGTACTTGCAATTTGGTACAAATGAAATAAATTTTCGAGAGTCAATATTCGGTGCATTCCATAAATAATTCAACCTTTATTTCTAAAAAAAAGGGGGAATATATATTGTCCTTTCAGCCATGGAATCTTATGAGATTGGCAATTTTCTTTGTGTATTACTGTTTGCACAAATAGTTTATACATTGTGCATTATTAAATTTTTTAAATTTTATAGATTGAACAATATATGAGACACAACTATATCAGTGACCCCTTATACAGTCATTTTTTTCCATTATAACACAAGCGTGGGTGAAGTGTAAATTTCTCATTGAAACCTTCCCACTAGTTAAAAATGCAATATTAAAAATATATAAATAAAAAAGTAGTGTAGAACCTTTAAAATGCATAGGTCTCAATTTTAACAAGTATGGTTATATATAAAATTTTTAAGATATCATTCTTAATAAAGAAATATGGAATATAATAAATATATTTATGATAAAATTAATTATGATTGAAGAAAACAAATTATAAATATTATAAAAATTTATTTTAATTATCTATTAACTAAACTTTGGGTTAATTATTCTGGTAATATATCTTAAGAATATTATTAGAAAGAATAAGATGAAAGGTTGAGCTTATGCTTTTTTCTTATTATTCTAATGTATCCTTTTTGAAAAAGGATTCTCATAATTCTAATAAGCATGAGTTCTAATTTGAAAGACATAGTTATTCTAATGAGAATACAAGTTGAAAGCTCTAATGAGAAAGACTTTCTTATTTTAATGAGCTTCTAAAGTATATGAGTGCACTTGGGTGAAAATTAAAAGATTGGTGTGAAATTTAACAAAAGAAATGTGGGTTGAGGGCTCACCTAGTTTGATCTTGAACCAATTTGATATGGGCCTAAAAAGTTTGGATTTTTTGAGCTAAAAATTTTTGAACCTAACCCTTTATTTTTCAAGACAATTCCAATTAAATTTAGTAGTTTGACCCAAAATTAACAGCTCTAAGTATTAATTACGGAGTCCTAGAAGGGGACAGCTATGAAGAGGAAAAGAGAAGAGAATTCATCTCCAAACAGATGAGATAAGCTAGAGGAAGTTGCGCCACAGTATAGGATGGGAGCTTATAAGATGATACAAATAGGTTATTTGTATATAGAAACCTTTTTTTTTTGTTTTGGGTGAGTCTTAAGGAATTTTTTCTATTAGCACAAACCCTAAGTTCTAATTGAGATATCACTAAGTTCTAATGACCCTTTTTTCTAGACCAACTTAAGGAGACTTAGAGCTCAATTTGGGCAATGTCTAAAAGTGTCAGCAAGATAAGACCAGTACTTAGACTTCATCATTGCCTAATCTCCAATTTGAACATGAATATTGAACAAGCTTAGCAAGATAGCTCATAATTAGTACAGTATGCAAGGTACAAGAACAAAGAAAATGGTAACAAGGAGTTCAACCAAATGGGCTAGATCGAATTAATAGCTCTAATGGGTGAAATAGCAACTCAACCTTAGTATAGATTTAATTTATGAATTTGAACAATAATATTAATGCAAGTAAGCAATCTACCAAATTACTTAAATCCAAGATAGAGGAATGCCTACGTTATGGATTGGGCTGGGTTTTCAAAATTTCAAATCCAACCCCCGTGACTCGTACTTATTAGTCTGTTACAAGTTACATAGTTTTTTTTGTTAAATCCAACCTAAATTTAGACTGATAACTCAAAATTAAATACACATGAAGCTAGTCAACTTGACTGACCTCAAACCTATCCTAATGAATATAATTAGTCGCATTAATCCACTATTACTTGGGGTGGGGCAAGCTAGCCTGCATTTTTTGTGGGTGAAAGAAATCACAACTTGACCTACCCCATAGTAGGTTGGAGGGTTACATGGATTAACCTAATCAAAATAAAAAAAAAAGTTAAAATTTATTAAAAACAATCATAAATATAAATCTTAATTTCAAAATAACAAAATTATCCTATTCGAAATAACAACCATAAATATAAATCTAAATCTACTTCATAAATATAAGTTCCAAATATTTCATAAATAGTATAACTATAAATTATGTAAGTCTTAACAAATATATCAAGCATGTATAATAATTGTACAAATGAAGTTGACTTAATTATTGAATTTTCACTATAGTGATTAGCTCAATAATAAATTACAATTAGCAACTTTGATGAGTTAAAACTCTCCTAATTGTATCATTTTAGCATAAATTTTTTAGTGAAAATAAAAGTTATTGCACACTATAAAGGATATAAAAAATTACACGTGACCAAAAAGAATAATAATTAAATGTTATACACTAAAACATATTAATAAAACATTGATTAATTAATAAAATAATAATTAAAAAAAATACTAGTGTAAAAATAAAAGAAGAAAGAGAAATAAAAGATAATATAATTTAAATTTTATTAATTTTAAGATTATGAGTCGAAACTTGACAGGGTAGCTCACCCTACACTTGCTTTAGCTGTGAGTCAATGCAACGTGGGCCTATTTACCTGCATTAATTAAATGAGTTATGTATATTTGAATTCACCTGCACCTTGTGTAGGGAGTGACGAGCTTGACCCACAGTTCTGGCCTATTTTACTAGCCTTTAAAGCTTAATATCTATTTGCTTAGGCTTTGTTATTTATTTATTTTTTTTTTTGCTACGAGGTTTTGTTATTATAATAGGTTTGTTTTGGAAATTTATTATATTATAATAACAAATATTAAAACTAAATAAATTTATCAGTTCTCTTATTTTTATAAATTAAAATTTTATTAAATATCACTTAAAAGAATTTGATCTATTCAATATATTGATTTTTATAGACTAAATTATAGGACTCAACTCATTTCATGACTTTAATTAATTTTATAACAATTTAGTTACTTTCGTTTTGTAAGACAAGACATTTTCATTTCTTTTTTTTTTTCATTGAACTCTTGCAAGATCATCTAATACAAAGGATAACAACTTTTTTTCCCTTTCAAATGCAATTTCAGTTATTAAAATAAAATTCTAAATTAAAATATAACACGAGGTATATTTATAAGTTTCATAATCACATATCTTGCTAAGTCCACACCTTACAATAAATGTGGTTTTGGGGTAAAACCTAACACTTTGTTCACATTTTAGATAGTAAAAATGGTTAACATAGGCAAATGAGTGAAATAAAAATAACTTTATTATATTTAATATAACTCATGTGAATATTCCATCAGAGTGTGTGTGTATATATATATATATATATATTCTGTTAGTTGAACTATATTATACGAATGGAGTATAATATTTGAGCAAAAGTAATGTGAAATGTCATATTTAAATGTTTTAAGGGAGGTACATGGAAGTAATATACTCAAAAGAATATAAGTCAACATAGTTGCAATATAAAAAGCTTGTACAGCTTATTAGAAAAACCTTGGCAGCTTATTAAAAACTTAAGAAAGGTTTTAAAAAATTCTATGTAATATGGAAGACTGCAGAATTGAGTGGTTTTTGGCAATTGCACTCAATTTTTAAGGTTGTTATGTAGGGAATGTGATTGCTTGACTTTCTCTCGGAAGGCTTAGAGCTCAATTTGGGCATCGTCTAATAAAGTCTTGGGAAGATCAATGAAGTAAGTACTTAGACCTCCTTGTAGTTTAATTTCAAACTACAATTTAGAACATGACTAAAAAAGTGTTTGGGTAATGGAAGTTGACAGCGTTTCAAAAGATTTTGATACAGTTTGTTAATACGGATTTAAGTTTATAGTCACTTTTATTAAGAAGAGTTTACCATTAAATAACTCTCATCTCAAAGGAGATTAGTCTCTTTCTCGAAGGATAAGAAGATATCTTTGGAGAAATTAAAAAAAAAAAAAGAATTTAGAGCATGAATATAGTAAACAAGCTTAGAAAGATATGCTCAAAATGAATACTGAAAAAGTAGAACAAAGAAAATGATAACAAGGAGTTCAATTCAATGGGCTATAACTAATAAGTGTAATAACGCCACTTGAGGTTAGCTCAGGTGGTCTCGGACTATTCCCCCTTCCCTTGCTACCCACAGTTTGAGTCTCTCCCCTTCCCCTTAGAGTAATACAGGGTTTCAGTCCTTTTTGTACTCACCAAAAAAAAGAAAAAGTGTAATAGCAACTACTGAACCCTAGCTAGGATAGATTTAATTAGCTTTGGATTTAAACAATAATATCAATGCAAGTAAGCAATCCAAGGAATGAGTGAAGTCAAGAATAGAGGAATGCCTAGGTTAATTATGGAAGGTCTTTCCTTTTTCTTGGTAAAAAATAGTGGACACGTACCTATACTAAAGCCACATAAAGTAGTGATTGAAGAAGAAGGAAGAATAAGCTAGGATAAAGATGTTTCGTAGTAATGATCGAGAAATTATATATAGAAAGGACCTTATATAGGGCATTACTGAAACAAAGATCCAAAGATATATAGCTCGTAATAAGCAAGCAATAGTCACCAGAAAACTACCGAAGTTGTGTCCGAAGAAAACGAAGAATGAGAGGGAGATGCGTTAATGCCCCATTGATGATCTAAGAATGAAATGAGTACTTCTAAAAAAAAGAAAATGAAGTAGTTCTAAATGTCCCCATAGCATTGCACTGCATCCCAAGAAATATTCAAATCTTGAATAGTTATTTAAAATGTTAGAAGGACGTTGGACTCCAACTTCAGTGTGATAAGGTTTTAGTTTGACTACGGAAGTGATGCATGGTGTTTATGGAGCTTAGTCTTTAATTTTGATAATTGATTTGTGTTTAATATTGGACTTAGTCCCTAGCCATTGATATCAATTATGTTCGTATGTGTCCATTCAGAAAGTCTTTGTTGCCGGAGATTACAATTGATTATACCACAGTTAATGTCGTATATTAATTTAATAATAAATTCTCATTTACATAATTTTTATTGTTTATATTTATTATTTACAAAATTGTATGAACAAAATAATATAAATAATAATTTATAATTAAATTAATATACCATATTAACCACACTATATTACCCAAAAATTTCTCTTTTGATGCATGTATAATTTTTTATTAGTAAGTATTTACTAATTATAATTTGTTTATTTATTTTTTTTGTGATAGAGTGTTTTATTCACTTTTTAAATATTTTATTAACAACATAATTTGAATCTGTCAAATATAAGACACTCATTCCAAAGAAAAAAGCACAAAAATCTTTTCTTCTTCTTTTCAATCTTGAATTTTTGGTAAACTTTTATTTAAACAACGATATTTAGTTAGAATATAATAAGAATTAATTAAGAATATAAATCAAATGAGCTATTTTCAAACTTTTCAGGTTTGATGTTCTTTTATATATTAAATAAATAAATTTAAACATTATTATAAGATTGATTATTATATGAATGGGATAATTTTGAAATTTTTTATATTAGGTTCATTAAACTTGCAAATAACTAATTTATCAATAAAATAATAAATAAAATAAAGGAAATAGTTTATTATAATAATTTTGTATATTTTACATTACAAAATTAATTTACATTACATAATATGACTTAATTTAAGATAATCATATATTTAAGATAATTTAATTTTGAATGAGTCATTGAATTTATTTAAAATTTAAATTGCTTTATTTAAGATTAATTTATAAAATAATATATAGCTTAAATAAATGTTTAGACATATATAAATGTAATAAATTCGTTTATTAATTAAATTGAGCTTAATCAAAATTAAACTAGTTAATATTTTGTTCCACTGAACTATACCGCCATCGCTGAAGTTGGTGAATTGAAAAATGTTTGGTTTATGCAAAGCGATTGCGTTGAGGGAGAAGATTTGAAAGTAATAACAAAAAGATAGAAGAAAATAATATAAAAATATGTATAATACGTGTACAAATTTTTTATATGCTCGATGGACTAATTGGCGAGAAAGCTTGGAGATGAATTGAATGTGAAAAAATGGTGCAACTATACACGGGGGTATAACTTTTCAATCACGTTTGCACTTAACTTTTCCTATTTTGAAGAGCCGCAAAGTGCCACCTTTTACTTTCACAACACGTATTGCCTCTCAATTATGCAAATTTACGAAGACTTCACTTTTCCTTCGGAACATGTGATTTGATGCATTAGTGCGAAAATATCAGAGTAAAATAACATGACCATTTCAAAATTTTTGGAATTGTAGTATGTGTTAACATTTTAGAGGGAAAAAGAACAAAGTTAGAAGATAAGTGTTAGAAGTATATTTTGATTGACTTTGGTAAAAATGATAGAGGTTACAAGTTGTATAATCTTATTACGAGAAAAAAATTTTAAGTCAAGATATGTAAAATTTGATAAAGAGTAAATTTAGAGTTGGAGCAATGTAGACTATCAAAAACAAATTACTATTTTTTATATAAATTAAAATACATAAATAGTATATAATTTTTTTATAACTTTTTTGTACTTTTCTAAAAGAATTTTGTTTTAACAAGTAAAAAAGGCCGTACACTTCTCACTTACTAACATCATTATTCCACCAGATATATCCTCTCTATATAGGACTATAAGGATAAGAATATAAGAGAAAGGAAAAGTATCTTTTATATTTTTTTAGATAATATAATTTTTATATAAATTTATTAAATTTTATAATTAAATTATAAAATTTAATAAATTTTAAATTAAAAAATTTTAATTATAAAAATTAAATAAAAATAAAATTATAATAATAATGAAACTCTACAGATAAAGCCTACATAACTACTTTCGTATAATATTTTTTAATAAATAAAGTGATAAGTCATTTAATGTGCATGTAAAATTTTAAATTTAAATTAAAAATTCTTAAAAAAATGCTAAAATTGTAAGAGTGTTATTGTACCATTAAATGAGGTGGCAAAATTGCTTCTCATTTTAGTTATTAAAATTAGACGTTGAGCTGAATAGTATAATCATTTAATTCAAAGCGTGTGAAGTTAAATTGAATAATTTAGATGATTTAAATTACAAAATTTATAAACTTAAATTTTTTTTATTGGCTAACGGAAAATAAAATAATAACTATCATGTTGGGTTTTTGCTTTAAATTGATTCAGTTTGGTGAAAAAAGGAAAAAGACTTGCAAGGTAAGATTAAAAGTTGGTAAAAAGGGTGTTCAATAACCTTAGCTATAAATAGGAGTTAAAAATTGTTATTGTGAACCTGTGAAAGAGGTGCGTACTTGCTTGTGAGAAAATAATTGACTTCTTGATAGTTTTATTTAAGAAGAATTTCTTTTAGAGAAAAATATTTTAGATTAAATCTTCATTTTGATCCCTCATAGAGTTATCCTATTTTAGTTTCTTATTGTTCAAAATTTTTAATTTAATCTTTTATAAATTAAAATTATTTTTAATCAAATTTCTTTTTTATGTTACCATTATTGATGTTAAATTTTTTTGCTAACGTACCATCTGCGTGTCAAAAATTTTGTCAAGTTGGTTGACACATGAACACCATGCTAATATAAATTAAGTTGTTGGATGATATCTAGATGCTATGTCATATGCTAGCAAAATATTTAAACCTAGCCTTTTATTTGTTAGGATAGTTCCTTAGCAATTCGAGCCGGAGTTAATGGTTCTAAGTATGAATTACAAAGTCCTAGGGATAGCTATGAAGAGGAAAAGAGGAAAGATTTCATCCATAATAGATGACATAAGACAGAGGAAGTTGCAGCACAAGATAGGATACGGATTGGGTACTTATATATAGAAACCTTCTTTTTATTTTTGAATCTTAAGGAATTTTTTCTATTAGCACAAACCCTAAGTTCCAATAACCCCGTTGCCTAAACCAACTTAAGGAGGCTTATAGCTCAATTTGGGCATTGTCTAAAAGCGTCAGCAAGATAAGGCAAGCACTTAGACTTCATTGTTGCTTAATCTCCAATTAGAACATGAATATTAAACAAGCTTAGCAAGATAGCTCATAAGCAATTCAGTATGAGAAGTACAAGAACAAAGAAAATGGTAACAAGGAGTTCAACCAAATGGGCTAGATCGAATTAATAGCTCTAATGGGTGTAATAACAAATCAACCTTAGTGTAGATTTAATGTATGAATTTCAACAATAATATCAATGCAAGTAAGCAATCTATGGAATTAGTTAAATGCAGGATAAAGGAATGTGTAAGTTATGGATGGGGCTAGGTTTTCAAAATTTTCAAACCCAACCCTGTGACTCATACTTATCGGTAAGCTATAAGTTACATATTTTATCAAATTCAATCTGAATTTAGACTGATTGCTCAAAATTAAATACACGTAAAATTAGTCACTTGACTAACCTTAAATTTATCCTATGAATATAATCAGTCAAGTTCAAGTAAAATCCCAAACTCGATGTTACTAACTTAAGTCGAATCCAGCTCATATTCACTGCTAATTACAAAGTACCTTTTTATTGTCGGGGTAAAAAATAGTGGATGGATACCCATACTGAAGCTAAACAAAGTAATGATTGAAGAAGAAGGAAGAATAAGCCAAGATTAAGGTGTTGAGTAGTAATGAGAGACAAAGGACCTTAATGCATTATTGAAACAAAGATTCAAAGATATATACATACATATATATATATATATATATAGCTCATGAGAAGTAAGCACATATGACCAGAAAACTACCCAATAATTGTCTCAAGCAAATCAAGAACAAGAGGGAGATGTATTAAGGCCCTAATGGTGATCTAATTAAGAATGCAATGAGCTCTAAATGTCCCCATGATTGAAAGTATGAAAATATTGCATTGCCTCCTATTTAAAATATTGATTAGATGGGTGTTGGACTGATTATAAGTTTTAGTTTGACCTTATGGGTACGTATGTCATCCTTAGCCTCGGTTTTGTGCTCGTTCTTAGTGTTGAATTCTGGTAATCGATTCGCCTTTAATAATCTTAGACATTTCGCTTTCATTCGTAAAACCACTTTTAAACTAACATATTCAAACAAAAATTAATTATTTTATGTAATTTTTCGGCATCAATTATTTTCAGTTCAACAATACTCAAAATTAATTTTATTTATCGCCACCCCGAACAGACCGCTAATCCCTAACTCTTGATATCGATTTTCTATTGTTGTGTCCATCCAGAAACTCTTTGGCGCATCTATAATTTTTAATTAGCAAACATTGAAAAATTATAACGTGTTTTTCTAGGATAGAGTGATTTATTTACTTTATAAAATTTTAATTAAAAACTTGAACCTCTCAGATATAACACAAAAAGTAAAATTACAATAAAATTACAAAAATCTCATCTATTTTCTTTTGGATCAGAATTTCTTCTTGTTGGTAAACAATATATAGTAAAAAATAAGAGAAAAAAATATTTTTTAAAAGTCATAAAAATCAGAAGAAAAAATTATAAATTAAATTTAAATATATAATTAGAAATATAAAAATACAAAAATTAAATAATAAAAATTTTAAAAATTTAAAGTCCTTCTTTCCACTCTTGAATAAGTGGAAACTTTTTTATTGACAAAAGATCATTAGTTGGAAAGTAATAAATATTAAATTGTTGCCGAAGTAGGTGAATTGGCAGATAGCAGTAGTAGTAGGCGTGAAAGCTGAATTAGTGGTAAACTATTGGATTTTAAAAAATTATAGTTTGATGGCAAGTAATAGATATTAAATTGTTGACGAGGTAGGTGAACTGGCAGAGCGCGAAAGCCCGCACATGAATTGGATACATCGAAAAGGGTAATGATAGAATAAAAAATTATCCAATTCATGTTCAAAGCTTACGTTCAGTTACGTGCTGATTTAAACTTAAAAATATTTAAATGAAAAAAATTAAAGAGAGATTGTAAAAATATATATAATCAGAGTTAGACTTTTTATATATTTTTAGCATTAATCAATAAAAAATGGCAAAATTAATGAGCTTGAAATCTGAGTTTTTTTTTTAATTTTAATAATTTTTTAGTTTATATTTAAATGTAATATGTAAATTTTTTATTAATTATTTTCTCCCCTAATTTTATTATTATTCCTCTCTTATTATATCCTTTTGACTTTCTCAAAAAAGCTAGGCAATTCGGTCGTACAATTTTCACATAAATTTAAACCAATGATTCAAAATCTACAAGACTAATACACATTGGGTCATAACTTTAACTTGGAATTTAAATTCTTTCTTTCCACTCTTGAATTAGTGGTAAACTTTTTTATTGAAAAAAAAAGATAATTAGTTGGAAGGTAAGAAATATTAAATTGTTGCCGAAGTAGGTAAATTGGCAGATAACAGTAGTAGCAGGCCTGAGAGCTGAATTAGTGGTAAACTTGTGTTTTAAAAAATTATAGTTAGCTGGCAAGTAATAGATATTAAATTGTTGACGAAGTAGATGAATTGGCAGATAGGAATAGTAGGCGTGACAGCTTGCACATGAATTGGATATATCGAAAAGGACAATGATAGAATAAAAAAGTATACAATTCATGTTCAAAGCTTTCGTTTTTTTTCTTTTTAACGAGGGATTGAACCCGGGGTTGGGGGGAGGGGAATAGAAAACAGGGATAAGTGTCACCAGTTGTGCCAACCGTGGCCGGCAAGCTATCGTCTAGTTACGTGACTTAAAGGGTACTGTAAAATTAAGTTATTAAAATTATACATTGAGCTTAATAATATTACAGGATAATGTTCATGTAACTTAAAGGGTACTGTAAAATTAAATTGAAAGTAATTTAAATGATTTAAATTACAGAATATATAAACTTATATCTGTTTTATTGGTTAAAAGAAATTAAATTAATAACTATTATTACTGAATCATTTATACTTCATTAATTATTTCCTCTACAATTTGTATTTAATTCTTGTATTTCCTTAAGTTCAAATTGCTACCATTGTGCTAAGCACACGTTGTGTAAGTGGCCAATAATATTAACTAAAAATAATATTTTAATAATTATTTATTTATTATTGATAAATAAATTTACTTAAAATATTAGAAAGAAAAAGAAATTGAAAAAAAAAGAACAGCTAGCTTGGCAGAATGAACTTATTTCTATGCCAGAAAGGAAAAGAATGAATTTATTCAAGTAGGAGTCATATTGCTTTTATTTTTATTTAATTTTTATAATATAAAATATAAAATATTAAATTAATTTAATAAATCACACAATCTGTTGCTTGCAAGTTTTGAATAAATAGTTGTGGATGTAATTTTACTCATTGTTGTTTAACATGAAAACTACAATATTATATAATATTTTAATTTAACTTCACGTACTTCGATAACATGGGTTAATGCTTCTTAGATAATGTTTTATAAATAAGTAAGCAATATGATACATTATCTGGTATAGAATTCAACTGCGCAAAATTAATGCTGACACAAAACAAAATTATCCTTGTCACATCAGAGGAAACATGTTACTAAAATCAATCGAACTGATGCGTCTTAAATTTTTAGCCTACAGTGACCTATGCAAGTTGAATGGGTCGTGAATGTAAGTACTCTAAGCTTGCAATCTCTTTATTTCTTTCTTTTATTTTTTTTCTCTTTCATCATATTTATCTTGTACAAAATAAAATTTTTATAGTAAAGGAAATTTAAGTCTAATAAATCTATTAAAAAAATTCAAAGCCCAGAAAATAAAAATGACAACACAAGAAACACATATATAATGAAAATAAGTGTTAGTTTGAGCAATTTTTGGGGTTTACAAAAATAATTGGTGGAAGAACAAAAACGGTGAGTTACTCAAATTATTAGTTTTGAGGGGATTATGTGTTATAATTTAGACTATTGATCTAACTTTAATGAGAATGAAATTTTAAGATTTATTGAATAATTTCTCCTAACATGAGGGAATCATGATCTGATATAATTTGTATCTATAAATTATAAAAGTAAAGATTACATACTATTAATTATTATTCTAATTACTTGCATCTAGCTACGTAGAAAATTATCTTTTGGAGGACCAATGGCCCCCCTCCCACCAAGGTCCACCATTGCTAGTGAATGGTATTGGCAATCCAGCTGGAATAATGATAAGAGTACATGGGAAAAACGTACACACAATAAAAAAAGAAATAATATTATATAAATGTGAAAAGTTGAATAAAATTTGTGCAGAATTAAATTGCACTAATAACGGCGTGCTTCCACCCGCTATAAATACCTAAAGCTCATGAGTGCAAAAGCACCAACCTACTTTGCCTAATCCTAAGTCTAAACTACTTCACCTCTCTTCCATTTCCTTTCATGGCTGCAGCTACCATTAGGCTTGCTGGCGATTTTGCCAAGAAATATGACCGAAACGAAGAGCTGAAACAATTTGACGAGTCCAAGGCCGGAGTTAAAGGTCTTGTGGACTCTGGCATTACCACCATCCCTAGCATCTTCATTAACCCACCAGAAGTACTAGCTACCCTCAAACCCTCTCCTTTCACCGGGAATGAAATCCCCACCATTGACCTTTCCGGCAGCGGCTACCCGGACCACCGTTCTTCCATTGTGGAACAAGTAAGGCAGGCAGCCGCCACTGTGGGCTTTTTCCATGTGATCAACATGGTGTCTCACTTGAAATACTTCAACGCACCATTGCGGCGGTTAAGGCATTCCATGAGCTTCCTGTCGAGGTTAAGACTCCACTGTATCGGCGAGAAATGGAGGGAGTTTCCCTTAGGTCCAACCAGGACTTGTACCACTCCCGAGCTGCTTATTGGAGGGACACACTGATGGTACTATTTGCTCCCAAACCATCAGATCCCAGTGACATTCCTGAGGTCTGTAGGGACCAGTTGCTGGAATATCACCGCGAGATCCTGCCGGTGACGGAGTTATTGTTGGGCTTGCTGAGTGAAGGGCTAGGGTTAAGCACTGGAAGGCTGAAGGAGCTAACCCTCATGGGTGGAGAAACTTTTTTGGGAAACTATTACCCATATTGCCCTCAACCAGACCAAACGGTCGGGTTTAGGTCTCACACAGATCCCGGGGTATTGACGGTATTGGCTCAAGACAACGTGGGAGGATTGCAGGTTAAGTACAAGGAAGGTTGGGTAGATCTCAAACCTGACCCAGAAGCTCTGGTCATTAACATTGGAGATTTACTTCAGGTTAAAAATTAGTATTCTAACCTTTCATTAATTACTCAAATTAATTGTTTGATACTAATTACCATTTTACTAATTTATAAGATAATCTCGAATGAGAAGTATAAGAGTGTCAACCATCGAGTGCTGGCGAATTCTCATCGTGAGGCGCGCATTTCCATCGGTAGTTTCTTCAACCCAGGTGCAGTAGAGAATTTGTATGGACCATTGGAAGAGCTAACCTCAGCAGAGAACCCAGCTCTTTATCGTAATTTCACATTCAAAGACTATATAGGCAAGTTTTTCGCCAAAGAAGTCGATAATACATCACAGAGAGATTATTTCAGGAAGTGAAGGCCCGAATAAAGAGCAATTATATACATATACATACATACATACATATATATATATATGTACTCAAAATAAAGCAACTTTGCTTGCATTGCATACGTGCAATAACAAAGTACCAGCAAGCGTTTTTCATATACCAATTTGAACAAACAAACCAAATCAATCATGTTTTTGTTTGTGTTCGAAAAGGTTTAAGAACAACGCAATGCTGAGTATTTTCCTATATATAAACAGTAAAATACCCAATTACCATTACATGTACACATGTGCTCATTAGTAGTTAATAATAAACTTAGTTTGAGTTTATTTATGTTGATTAATAATTATAAAAATAATTAACAAATATTTATGAGTTTACTAACATATAGATATATCAAAGCTGGCACTCTTATATGTAGTAGTAATGTCTATTGTTGCCTTGAAGTTTTCTCCTTTTAGAATGTTGGGTTCAAACACAAAACTCTGTGTAGTGTTAAGTGGTTCATCACTCATTCTATAACAAACAACATAGAGATGTCAAATAAACAAATTCAAGCAAAATATGCAAATATGTAATATCTTGACATGGACAAATTCATTTTGGATGGGACTATGATACCTTATTATTTCAATTTGGCTATTCTTATAAATAGGATTTTATTAAATTTTTATTTAAAAAAATTTTGGTTATTAAATCTATTAAATATCATAGACTAAACTGTAAAATTTAATGAATCAAACAATAATTAATAACTATGTAAGTTAGTAACTTTCATGTTTAGTAGGAGTAGTTTTACTCTTATTATATAGAAATGTGCTAGTACCTGAATTATTGTAGGTTATATTGAGCTATCTAATTTAAAAGGTTTAATATTAATCATCTAATTAAAAACTAACTATTTGTTGAACTAGCTTGTATAGATTAGAGAGAGAAAAGTTTAAAAGAAAGGAATATAGGATGAGTGTCAAAATGAAAATAGAAAAGTGAGGAAAATAAGATATGAGAATACGTGTCAAATTAGAAAGAAAAGTGGAAATAGAGAGAGAAAAATGAAAAAAGAGCATAATTTGATATGTCACAAGAGAAAAAGGAAATTAAAGAAAATATAACATAGAAATCATGTCAAATTAGTGATTCAAATTATTAGATTAACGTATGCCATGTGATTATGTTATTTGATACCTTCATGGATATTAATACTCTAAAACTAAAATAAAAGAAGGCTCACAATTTTTTTTACTAAATGGATATAAAGTATGATTTGGGTTATAAATTTGTTGGATTAGTGGACAAAATTTAATAAATTTAATCATTTAAATTCTTTTAAATAAGTATTTAATAAAATTTAATTTGAAAATAGCAAAATTGGTTTGTTTTTATCTTGAGAAAAGACAGCTAAAATTTCAAAGTTCTAGTCTCTCTAATCACAATTGTTTTTTGAAAGAACAAGTCTTATAGTAGGAAAAGTCAAATACCAAACTCATGTTGTAGCATTACGAAAGTATAAATAAAAGTTATTCCTATATGTTAATTATTTCCTGCTATGTGGATAGTTTTCTTCAGTTCCTTTTTTAAAACTTTTATGAACCTTTTGTTCCTTTCACTATATACTCTTAATAATGCAATAATTATATCTTCCAAGTTAAAAAGTAGGTTAGTTCACACTCTCTGCGTGCCTTTCAAGAAAATTACATCTTTCTTTCATATAATTCAAATTCAATGAAAAGTAACGTACAAACATCATATTTCGTTATTAACTAAATGGAAGAACCAACAATGAAGGGAGCTGTCCTCAAGATGGGTAGTCAATTTTGATTTGCTACAAATGGTGAGGACCAGCACAAAATGGAGATTGCTGAAGGGACTAGGATTGTTAAAACGGGTTTGATTGCAGGTCAATTTTGCGTCCCATTTGTATAAAAAGTGGGATGGGTATATATATATATCTTTAACTTACAAAAAGTATAATTTACTAATTATAGTGGAAGCAAGGCAAGTTAATTTGCATTTTTATGTGCAAAAAATCCATTAACTTGTGGTTGGTCTATTCTGCCTTGCCCAACCTAAGGACAAGGTGGGTATGCATTTCTTTAACTCGTAAGAAAAGAGATTTACCTTGCCCTGCCCTATTCAAGTATAGGTTGTTGCGAAGTGGAGCAGGCAGCCTATATTGACAAATTTATTTGAAACTCGGCAGTTGGCACTGTTTTCTTTTTCTTCCACAATTTGATCTCACAAGCTTATCTTATCTTAAGCAACATATGGATATGATGGTAACCATAATCAGAAATTTTAATGTTTGACATCTTCTGGTCATTTTCTCAATAATGTTAGTTCAAATATTTAAAAAAGATTCAGAATATTGGTTCATCAATGCAATATCTAAATTGATATTGTTGATTTTTTATGGTTAAATATGGGTACTTATGTATACATTATATTTTTAATAATTTGTATATAAATTATCATATGAAAATTAATATTTGAATTTAAAATATCTTCCAAAAATAAATTTAGAATTAGATAAATTTATATACTATCACATGATATCTTACATAATAACTAGATAAGTAGAAGTTACATACATAGATATTATTATTATTATTATTATTATTATTATTATTCTAATTACATATACTTACAATTATTTTACTTTTGGAAGAGCCATGGCTCCCTCACTACGAAGGTCCACCATTGCTAATGATTCACAATTCCACCCCTTATAAATACCCAAAGCTCATGTTTACCACCAACCAAGTTTGTCTAATCTTAACTTTAAACCACTTCACCTTTCTTCCATTTTCTTGCATGGCTATAGCTACCATTAGCCTCTCTAGTGATTTTGCCAAGAAATATAATCGAATCAATGAGCTGAAGCAATTTGATGAGTCAAAGGCTAGAGTTAAAGTCTTGTGATCATCCCTAGCATCATTGTTAACCCACCAGAAGTCTTAGGTACCCTCAAACCTTCTCCTTATACCAGGCCTAAGATCCTAACCATTGACCTCTGCGGCAGTGGCTCTCGACCACCATTTATCCATTGTGGAACAAGTAAGGCAATGTGTTGCCATTGTGGGCTTTTCCCAAGTGATCAACCATGGTGTCTCACTAGAAATAATTCTAAGTATGATTGTGACAATTAAGGCATTCCATGAGCTTCTTGATAAGGTTAAGGCACCACTGTAGTGGTGAGGAATTGAAGGAGTTTCCCTTAAGTCCAACCAAGACTTGTACCACTCCCAAGCTACTTATTGGAGGGACACATTGATCCCACAATTTGGTCCTAAACTAGCAGATCCAAATGAGATTCCCTTAAGTCCAACCAAGACTTGTACCACTCCCAAGCTGCTTATTGGAGGGACACATTGATCCCACAATTTGGTCCTAAACTAGCCTATCCAAATAAGATTCCTGAGGTTTGTAGGGACCAGTTATTGGAACATCACTGCGAGATCTTGCCAATGATGGAGCTATTATTGGACTTGCTGAGTGAAGGACTAGGGTTAAGGATAGGAAGGCTAAAGGAGTTGACCCTCATGGGTGGAGAAACTTTGGTGGGTGTTAGAGCTAATGATTAAGGGTTCAATTCTTACTATCATTCAAAATTAAAAAATTATTCATACTTCATGCTCAAAAGACACTAGTGTAAAAGAGCATGTTAGAGTTGGATTTTCTTCTAACAATTTATACTTTTAGAATAGTTAGTTCCTTGACAGCGAGACACAATTACCTATATTGCCCTTAACTAGACCTAACGATTAGGCTTAGGTCTTACAAGGATCCCAAAGTATTGATGATATTGTTACATGGGAGGATTGCAGGTTAAGTACAAAGAAGGTTGGTCCAAGACAATATATGGCATGTTTTAATCTTGAAATGAAGTATCCTCTTCTCATCTTAAACTTAAATGAACATATTGAATAAAACTCAACAAATAATGTGGGTGATTAGATTTATTGTCCTATAATTTAATATGTGAGATTTAAAATATTTTCAGTTAAATTTTTGTGAATTTTAGTTTATAGAAGTAGAGATTGTTTGATTAATTACTCAAATTAACTGTTTGATACTAATTACTATTTTATTTCAAAGATAATCTCCAACGAGAAGTATTAAGAGTGTTGACCATCGAGTGCTGGCCACTCCTCATAGCAAGCCACACATTTCCATCACCAATTTCTTTAACCCAGGTGGAATAGAGAATTTGTATGGACCATTGGAAGAGTTAACTTCGGCAGCGAAACCAGTCCTTTATCGTCATTTCACATTCAAAGACAATCTGGTGAAGTTCTTTGCCAAATAGATTGATAACATATCACAAACAGATCATTTCAGGAAGTGATCAATGGCCCATATATATATATATATATATATATATATATATATATATATATATATACATATAATCGATTATAGACTATTCAGTTACAGCAACTAATTTTATTGCATTGCTTATGTACTGTAACAAAGTACCAGTTAGCTTTTTCCAGAGACCAATTTGAAGTGCTCAGACCAACCAAATTATACAAAAATGTTTAAGAATAACGCAATGCTGAGTATGTACCTATGTGTGTGCTGTAAATTTAAATTTTCATGCATACATGTACTCATTAATAGTTAATAATAAACTTCGTTTGAGTTTATTTGTGTTCATTACTAATTATAAAAATAATGGACAAATATTTATGAGTTTATTAATATATAAATGGAGAGATGAAACATATACGACCTTTTCATGCAAATTAATTCTTGATTATTATTAATATATTTTTCTAATTAAAATTAATAAAATTAAGTTTCTTAAGTTGAATAAAATATGTTTAATTTATATATAGATAAATAATATATATACTTAAGCTTTTTTTTAATACTTTAATATTATAGATTTTAATTTTTTTAATTATTAAGATAAAATTTACATATACTTTTATATATTAAAATACAAAATTTTTAATAACTTGACATTATAATTTATATTAAAAGATATTATTTATATCAGGAGTGATTATAAATCCTTTTTACAAAAACTTTTGTAGGTTATCAAAATAAAATAAAAATTTATGTAATAAGAACAAAAACAAAAAATGTAAGAATAATTTATTTTATTTTATTTTTTTAATCTTGAGAAAAAAAAGAAAAAGTATCAAAGTTTTTCTTCCTTTTAGAATAAGTCATACACACACACACACACACACTCACATATGAAGAGTCAAATACCAAAAGCATGTTCTAGCATTAATTATTTTTATATATAAATAAATTTTACATATTTTTTTATATTTTTATTTTTTATAAAAGTTTGATTTTATGTTTTACGCATTTATTTATTTTAAATCTTTCACATAAAGAATAATATACATAAAAATAAATTTTATATATTCTTTTATATTTTTATTATTTTTTTAAAAAACTTTTTGTCTGTGCAAAAAAAATTACTCTTAATATGGCTACAAAATTATGTCTGCATTAGAACAAAAATATTATTTTGTAATATTGCTTTTTTTAATTCAAAGGTCATCAATTAGTAACAATTTAAATAGCAAAGCATTAATAATTTCCTTTTTCTCAACAAAAATTGTTTTAGATTCAACCTTTTACACATTGACAATTAAGGTTAATTCAAAATTAACATATGTTTACTAAGCAAATTTCTTAATTATTTTATATTGTTGCTTATATTAATACTCTCTCTTCTTAACTATCTGTTAAAAGAGGATGTACAATCATTAAAAAAAAACTAACTTATTTCGATATTGAAAAAAATTATTTTTATTAAGATACTCTTGACATAAATGAACTTAAATATTAAAAGTTAATTAAATAATGTAATTATATTTTTACTTAATATAGAAAGATGAGAGTTAGTTGAATATCGAATGAACTAATGTAAAGTTTAAAAAAAATGAACAAAGTCTTAGTTTTAGAAAAGTAATTATTAAAATAATTACAAAAATTTTAAGAAGACAATTATTTAGCAAAAGAAGGGGCAATAATATTTGAAGGAGAATGTTATTTTTGTATCTTTAATTTTACATAATGCTGATACCTTTTAATGTGGATATTTAAATTTATTGATTCTCATAATTTAATCTATACAATTTCATAAATTTAATAGTATAAATCATTTTATTATAAGAATTAAATAAAAATAATGAGATTCGTTTGAAAACAAAAAATTAAGTAATGTACCCGCTGGTTTCTATTTTTTGTTCTCCTTATCTAATTCTAATTACAAAATTGAAACTGCTTCTCTCTCTTTTCTTCACTTTCTTTCTCTGCTTCTTCTTGGTTTTCATCTAATTCTAATTAGATTGTTAAGATGCTAAATGCATTTGACGAAGACGCATACAATTTGTAACAAAAGAATAATGTGAGAGGTCAGTATACATGTATCATGCAAGCAAAGAGACATTAATAATTATACACTTCTAACCAGCGAGGGTTGAGTCAAGTACTAAGGGACTTGGCTCTCAATGTGATGTATTTTGATTCAAATCCTTGTTGAGAGTGCAACCTACTTTAAGGTAGCCAATGATGTTATGAAAGAGATTAATCTCCTAGTTCAAAGGCTGTAGGATATTCTAAATTTATTATACTCCTCCAAAGTGCCTGTAATTTGGTACAAATTAAATAAATTTTCAAGAGTCATTATTCGGTGCATTCCATAAATAATTCAACCTTTATTTCTCACAAAAAAAAAAAGGAATATATATTGTCCTTTCAGCCATGGAATCTTATGAGATTGACAATTTTCTTTGTGTATTACTATTTACACAAATAGTTTATACATATTGTATTATTAAATTTTTTAAATTTTATAGATTGAACAATATATGAGACTCAAGAGTTCTTATACAGTCATTTTTTTCCATTTTAACACAAGCATGGGTGAAGTGCAAATTTCTCATTAAAACCTTCCCACGGGTTAAAAATGCAATATTTGAAAATATATAAATAAAAAAGTAGTGTAGAACCTTTAAAATGCATAGGTCTCAATTTTAACAAGTATGGCTATATATAACATTTTTAAGATATCATTCTTAATAAAGTAATATGAAATATAATAAATATATTTATGATAAAATTAATTATGATTAAAGAAAATAAATTATAACAACCATAAAAATTTATTTTAATTATCTATTAACTAAACTTTGAGTTAATTGTTCTGGTAATATATCTTAAGAATATTATTACAAAGAATAAGATGAAAGGTTGAGCTTATGATTTTTTCTTATTATTCTAAGGTATCCTTTTTGAAAAAGGATTCTCATAATTGTAATGAGCATGAGTTCTAATAAGAAAGACATAATTATTCTAATAAGCATACAAGTTGAAAACTCTAATGAGAAAGACTTTCTTCTTTTCATGAGCTTCTAAAGTATACGAGGGCATTTGGGTGAAAATTGAAAGATTGGAGTGAAATTTAACCAAAGAAATGTGGGTTGAGAGCTCGCCTAGCTTGGTCTTGAGCCAATTTGGTTTGGACAAAAAAAGTTTAAATTTTTTGGGTCAAAAATTTTTGAATCTAACCCTTTATTTTTCAGGACAATTCCAATAAAATGTAGTAATTTTAGCCAAAATTAACAGCTCTAAGAATTAATTATAGAGTCTTAGAAGGGGATAGCTATGAAGAGAAAAAGAGGAGAGATTTCATCCCTAAACGAATGAGATAAGCAAGGGGAAGCTGCACCACAATATAGGATGGATGCTTATAAGAGGATATGAATAGGTTATTTATATATAGAAACCTTTTTTCTTTTTGGTGAGTCTTTAGGAATTTTTTCTATTACCACAAATCCTAAGTTCTAATTGGGATATCACTTAGTTCTAATAACCCTTTTGTCTAAACCAACTTAAGGAGACTTAAAGCACAATTTGGGCAATGTCTAAAATTGTCAGCAAAATAAGGCAAGTACTTGTTGACCCTAAAATTTTAATTTGAGTAACCATTGATCTAAATTACTTAAAGTGAAATCAAACACAAATAGTTTATATTTTTAGAAATTATGTTTGGGAGTTGATTTTATTTTAGGAAATGTATTAACACCTTAAATGCCTTTTCAGTATCAAAAATGATTTAATTAATTACTTATTTTAATTTGGTGTTAGTTTAAAAAAAATTTTGAAAAATAATCCCTGCCCACTTTGAATTGGGATTTTAAAATAATTTTTAGAAAAATTCTCTTCCTATTCCAGTATAGAGTTTTAAAAATAATTTACAAATTTTTTTTTTCTATTCTTGACTAAGTTTTAAAAATATTTACAAAAAATAATCTGAAAAAATAAGGAAGAAATGCTTGCATCGGCCATGTAATCATTTACTCCTAAAAGAACATAACTTATTTTTTTTCACAAAAATATGAAATTCACCTTAAACAAAAAGTATAGAATCTAACTATTTTTTAGATCAAAACCCATAAACCTTTTAACTAAAAAGAAACTAGAAATAATGACTTACAATGAGAACTAATAAGACCGATAGCAAATACTACGTAAAAAAAAAAAAAAAAAAGTCATGCCTATACCCAAAAATTCAATATCTCATGAAATTTGCCAAAAGATAAAACTACATAGCTCTTGTGGGCCATGCAAGTGAAGTTTGGCTTTTGAACGACAGAGCCAAGGAGTAGTTTAGCTGGCAATAGGTTGCAGGTGAGTCCCAGGTGCAGGCTTACGACAACAACAGTGTTTCTAGGTAGTTGCTCCGTAGGGATAAGCAACGGCGAGACCCTAGCGTAGCTCGATGGACAGCAGAGCTCTAACACTGCAGTGGATGTGTTTCAGGTGTGGAATGGTGGTGCCGCGGCTACTCGATGATGTGGAGGAACGCTGTCGTGAGACGTAGATGACCTCTGGTCTGACAACAACGATGAGGTTGGGCTCAAGCTTCCTAGTGTGGTGCTAGCAACGTGGTTGAAACACTACAACAGAGGAAGCAAAACTAAATAGCAACAAGACCGGCGGATGGCAGTTCTTCCTGATATAGAGGCACCAAGTTGGTAAACTTTTAGCAGCTCTGTGGTTTTAGAAAGTGCGACGTTCAACAATGGCTACCTTTACTCTTTGCTGGGTCGAGATCCTGGGTTGCTAACGGGGAGAGAAGTAGTGCATTTGAATGGCAATCGTGGAGTTTTCTACTTCTTTGAGGTGAGGGCATTGTTTCCCCAAAAGTGCAAAAGTGCAGTAAAGGTGTCTCAGTTTTGAGTGAGGGTGTTGACAGGTTACTGTTCAATTTTCTTCTTGTCTTTTTTCGATTCTAATTTCAATACTAATTGCTGACTTCTTTTTTGCTTGAAAATCTTTTTTCAAATCTGCTATCTCTTCCTTGTTTTGTATTAAGTGAATGGGTTTTTATAATTACATAATTTTAGAGTTTGTTTTCTAGTTTAATTCTTATTTTCTAGTTTTATCTTAACATTTATTTTTATCTTCTTATATTTCAATTTTTATTTATCTAATATTTTCTTATTTATCTCTTAAATTTTAGATTTTCTTATCTTTTCTTATCTTACTTTTATCTTTTATGCTATCTTTATCTTTTGTTATCTTTCATTTATTTCTTGGACTTATCTTTTGTCTTACTATTTATTTTTTTTTATTTTTGTTTTATTATTGGGCTTGGGATTAGTTTTGGTTTAGGCTTATTTATTTTGGGCTTGTTTTATTTAAATTTTGGGTTTTAATTTGGTTTTGGTTGGGTTAAAGTTTTGTAAAGTGAATTGGATAAAATTGAGTGTTTATAGTACTTAGACTTCATTGTTGCTTAATCTCCTATTGGAACATGAATATTGAACAAGCTTAGCAAGATAGCTCATAATTAGTATGGTATGAAAGGCACAAGAACAAAGAAAATGGTAACAAGGGGTTCAACCAAATGGGCTAGATCGAATTAATAGCTCTAATGGGTGAAATAGCAACTCAACCTTTGTATACATTTAATTTATGAATTTGAACAATAATATTAATGCAAGTAAGCAATCTATGGTACTAGTTGAATCCAACATAGAGGAATGCCTACATTATGGATTGGGCTGAGTTTTCAAAATTTCAAACCCAACCCCCGTGACTCGTACTTATTGGTCTGTTATGGGTTACATATTTTTTTTGTTAAATCCATCTTAAATTTAAATTGATAGCTCAAAATTAAATGTACATGAAACTAGTCAACTTGACTGACCTCAAACCTATTCTATGAATATAATTGATAGCATTGATCCACTATTAATTGGGGTGGGGCAAGCTAGCCTACATTTTTTGTGGGTGAAAGAAATTACAGTTTGACTTACCCCATGGCGGGTTAGATGGATTAACTTGTGCAAAACCAAAAGAGAAAAAATTTGTTAAAATTTACTAAAAACAATCATAACTATAAATCTTAATTTCAAAATAACAAAACTATCTTATTCCAAATAACAACCATAAATATAAATCTAAATCTAAATCATAAATATAAGTTTCAGATATTTCATAAATAACATAACTATAAATTATGTAAGTCTTAACAAATATATCAAGCATGTATAATTATTGTACAAATGGGGTTGACTTAATTATTGAATTTTGACTATAGTGATTAGCTCAATAATAAATAACAATTAGCAACTTTGATGATTTAAAACTCTTCTATTTATATCATTCTAGCATAAATCTTTTAGTGGAAATAAAAGTTATTGCACACTATAAAGGATATAAGAAATTGCACATGACAAAAAAGAATAATAATTAAATCTTATACATTAAACATATTAATAAAACATTGATTAGTTAATAAAGCAACAATTAAAAAGAATACTAGTGTACAAACAAAAGAAGAAAGAATAATAAAGGATTATATAATTTAAATTTTATTGATTTTAGAGTTATAAGTTGAAACTCGGCAGGGTAACTCACCCTACACCTGCTTAAGCTATGAGTCAGCGCAGGGTGGGTCAATTTACCTGCATTAATTAAATGGGTAATGTATATTTGAATTCAGCCGGCACCTTATGCAGGAAGAGACAAGTCTAACCTACGGTTCAAGCCTATTTTGCTAGCCTCTAAAGCTTAATATCTGTTTGCATAGGTTTTGTTATTATAATAGGTTTCTTTTGGAAATTTATTGTTTTATAATAACAAAAACCAAATAAACTTACCTATTTTCTTATTCCTATAAATTGAATTTTACTAAATATCACTTAAAAGAATTTGATCTATTAAATATATTGATTTTCATAGACTAAATTGTAGGACTTAACACATCTCATGACTTTGGTTAATTTTGTAACAATTTAGTTACTTTCATTTTGTAGGACAAGACATTTCCGTTTCTTTGTTTTTTTTTTCATTGAACTCTTACAAGATTATTGATCATCTAATACAAAGGATAACAACTTTTTACCTTTTTAAATGCAGTTTCAATTGTTAAAATAAAATTTCAAGTTGAAATATAATATCAGATATATTTATAAGTTTCACAATTACATATCTTACTAAGTCTGCACCTTACAATAAATGTAGTTTTGGGGTAAAACCTAACACTTTGTTCACATTTTAGATAGTAAAAATGGTTAACATAGGCAAATGAGTGAAAATAAAAATAACTTTATTATATTCAATATAACTCATGTGAATATTCCATTAGTATATATATATATTCTGTTAGTTGAACTATATTATTGGAATGGAGTGTAATTCTTAGGCAAAAGTAATGTGAAATGTCATATTTAAATGTTTTAAGAGAGGTACATGGATGTAATATACTCAAAAGAATATAAGTCAACATAGTTGCAATATGAAAAACTTGTACAGCTGATTAGAAAAACCTTGGCAGCTTATTAAAAACCTAACAAAGGTTTTAAAAAATTCTATGCAATATGGAAGACTGCAGAATTAAGTGGTTTTGGCAATTACACTCATTTTTTAAGGTTGTTAACTTGTTATGTAGGGAATGCGATTGCTTGACTTTCTCTCAGAAGGGTTAGAGCTCAATTTGGGCATTGTCTAATAAAGTCTTGGCAAAATCAATGAAGTACTTAGACCTCCTTGTAGTTTAATTTCAAACTAGAACTTAGAACATGACTAAAAAAGTGTTGGGGTAATGGAAGTTGGCAGTATTTCAAAAGATCTTTAGATAGTTTGTTAATATAGATTCAAGTTTATAGTTACTTTTTTTGAAAAGAGTTTATCATTAAACAGCTCTCATCTCAAAGGAGATTAGTCTCCTACTCAAAGGGTTAGAAGATACCTTTAGAGAAATTAAAAAAAAAAAAGGAATTTAGAGCATGAATATAGTAAACAAGCTTAGCAAGATATGCTCAAAATGAATACTGAAAGAATAGAGCAAAGAAAATGATAACAAGGAGTTCAATTCAATGGGCTATAACTAATAAGTGTAATAGCAACTGCTGAACCCTAGCTAGGATAGATTTAATTAGGTTTGGATTTAAACAATAATATCAATGCAAGTAAGCAATCTAAGGAATGAGTGAAGTCAAGGATAGAGGAATGCCTAGGTTAATTATGGAAGGTCTTTCCTTTTTCTTGGTAAAAAATAGTGGATAGGTACCTATACTAAAGCCACATAAAGTAGTGATTGAAGAAGAAGGAAGAATAAGTAGGATAAAGATGTCTCGTAGTAATGATCCAGAGATTATATATAGAAAGGACCTTATATAGGGCATTACTGAAACAAAGATCCAAAGACATATAGCTCGTAATAAGCAAGCAATAGTCACCAGAAAACTACCGAAGTTGTGTCCGAAGAAAACGAAGAACGAGAGGGAGATGTGTTAAGGGCCCATTGATGATCTTAGAATGAAATGAGTACTTCTAAAAAAAAAGAGAATGAAGTAGTTCTAAATGTCCCCATATTTGAAGGCATTGCACTGCATCCCAAGAAGTATTCAAATCTTGAATAGTTATTTAAAATATTAGAAGGACGTTGGCCTCCAACTTCAGTGTGATAAGGTTTTAGTTTGACTACGGAAGTAATGCATGGTGTTTATGGAGCTTAGTCTTAAATTTTGATAATTGATTTGTGTTTAATATTGGACTTAGTCCCTAGCCAGGGATATCAATTATGTTCGTATGCGTCCCTTCGGAAAGTCTTTGTTGCCGGAGATTATAATTGATTATACCACAGTTAATGTATTAATTTAATAATAAACTCTCATTTACATAATTTTTATTATTTACAAAATTGTATGGACAAAATAATATAAATAATAATTTATAATTATATTAATATACCATATTAATCACACTTTATTACCCAATAATTTCTCCTTTGATGCATTTATAATTTTTTATTAGTAAGCATTTACTAATTATAATTTATTTATTTACTTTTTTGTGATAGAGTGATTTATTCACTTTTTAAATATTTAATTAAAAACATAATTTGAATCTTTCAAATATAAGACACACATTCCAAAGAAAAAAGCACAAAAATCTTTTCTTTTTCTTTTCAGTCTTGAATTTTTGGTAAACATTTATTTGGACAACAATATTTAGTTAGAATATAATAAAAATTAATTAAGAATATAAATCAAATGAGCTATTTTCAAACTTTTCAGGTTTGATGTTCTTTTGTATATTAAATAAATAAGTTTAAACATGAGTATAAGATTGATTATTATATCAACGGGATAATATTGAAATTTTTTATATTAAACTAGTTAAACTCACGAATAACTTTTTTTAAATAAAATAATAAATAAAATAAAGTAAATAGCTTATTATAATAATTTTGTATCTTTTACATTACAAAATTAATTTACATTACATAATACGACTTAATTTAAGATAATCATATATTTAAGATTATTTAATTTTGAATAAGTCATTGAATTTATATAAAATTTAAATTACTTTATTTAAGATTGATTTATAAAATAATATTAACCTTAAATAAATTTTTAGACATATATAAATGTAATAAATTTGTGTATTAATTAAATTGAGCTTAATCAAAATTAAACTAGTTAATATTCAGTTCCACTGAACTATGCCGCCATAGTTGAAGTTGGTGAATTGAAAAATGTTAGGTTTATGCAAAGCGATTGCGTTTAGGGAGAAGATTTGAAAGGAATAAGAAAAGGATAGAAGTAAATAATATAAAAATATGTATAATACCTGTACAAATTTTTAATATGCTCGATGGACTAATTGGCGTGAAAGCTTGGAGATGAATTGAATGTGAAAAAATGGTGCAACTATGCACGTGGGTATAACTTTTCAACCCCGTTTGAACTTAGAGTAATGCTGGGGCAATGTCAGGTGCCCCACGCGGTTAACGTGGGTACAGCCAAAATTATTAAAAATAATTTTAAAAAATAAAAAATAAAAAAATATAATTATAAATAAAATTATAAATATAAAAATATAAAAATAGATTACCCTTGAACTTAATTTTTCCCATTTTGAAGAGCGGCAAAGTGCCACCTTTCACTTTCACGACACGTATTGCCTCTCAATTATGCAAATTTACGTAGACTTCACTTTTCCCTTGGTACATGTGGCTTGATGCATTAGTGCCAAAATATCAGAGTAAAATAACATGATCATTTCAAAATTTTGGGAATTGTAGTATGTGTTAAAATTTTAGAGGGAAGAAGAATACAGTTAGAAGATAAGTGTTAGAAGTATATTTTAATTGACTATGATAAAAATGATAGAGGTTACATATTGTACAATCTTATTATCAGAAAAATTTTTAAGTCAAGAGCTGTAAAATTTGATAAAGAGTAAATTTAGAGTTGGAGCAATGTAGACCATCAAAAACAAATTATAATAATAATAATGAAACTCTACAGATAAAGCCTACATAACTACTTTCATATAATATTTTTTAATAGATAAAGTGATAAGTCATTTAATACACATGTAAAATTTTAAATTTAAATTTAAAATTCTTAAAGAAAATGCTAAAATAACAAGAGTGTTATTGTACCGTTAAATGAGGTGGCAAAATTGCTTCTCATTTTAGTTATTAAAATTGCCTAGTTGGATGATATATAGATGCCATGTCATATGTTAGCAAAATATTTAACACGTGGATGCCACGTTAGCATTTAACATACCACGTCAATTAAAAACTTAATACTATTAATAACAATATGATAGAGGGATTTAATTAGGAATGATTTTAATTTGTAAATAATCAAATTTAGAATTTTAAAAAATGAAAGATCAACATGGGAGAAATCTCATCTATGAGGGACCACAATGCAGTTTGAATCATTTTAAGTGTAATTTGTATGTAATTGAGATTTGAGTTTATGAAAAAAAATTATGATTAATGATTATAAATTTTGATCAATTTGATCATTAATAAATTATTTTGTGAGAACAGACATAAGTTAAGGAGTAAACCATGTTATATTTTTATGTTAATTTATTTTATTAATTATTTACTCTGTTATTGCTGTTTTGCATTGTGTAAAAGAGAACATTTTTTTTAGTAAATTAATTGAATGCACCATATTCCTATAACTATAAGAATGTTTTAATATGCGTTTACAAAAGGATTTAATTTCATGCAGTTTAGCACTGCAGCTACTAGCTAGCTAGGCACCAATTAATATGTTCAAGAAACATTTAATTTAAATAATTAGGTTGTTAAGACGCTAGATGCATTTGATGAACCTCCAAAGAGACATTAGTAATTTGGTACAAACTAAATAAATTTTCAAGAATCAATATTCGGCGCATTCCATAAATAAATCAACCTTTATTTCTCAAAAAACAAAAAGGAATATATATAAATATATATTGTCTTTATAACCATAGAATCTCATGAGATTAGCAATTTTCTTTGAGTATTACTATTTATGCAAATATTATATATATATACAATATATCATTAAATTTATTAAATTTTATAAGTTGAACAATATATAAGACTCAACTGATAATACAATGACCCCCTTATACAATCAGTTTTTTCCATTTTAACACTAGTGTGGGTGAAGTGTAAATTTCTTATTTGAAAGGTTCCCACAAGTTAAAAATGAAATCTTTGAAAATTTATAAATAAAAAAGTAGTGTAGAAACTTTAAAATGCATAGGTCTCAATGTTAACAAGTATAGTCATATATAACATTTTTAAGATATCATTCTTAACAAATTAACATGGAATATAGTAAATATATGCATGATAACATTAATTATAATTAAAGAAAACAAATTATAACAATCATCAAAATTTATTTTAATCATCTTTTAACTCAACTTTGGGTTAATTGTTTTGGTCATATATCTTAGAAATATTATTCCAGAGATTAAAACAAAAGGTTGAGTTTATGCTATTTCTTATTATTCTAATGTATCCTCTTTGAGAAGGATTCTCATAATTCTAATAAACATACAATTTCTAATAAGAAAGACATAGTTATTCTAATAAGCATACAAGTTAAAGGCTCCAACAAAAAAGACTTTCTTATTTTAATGAGCTTCTAAAGTGTTTGGGGCATTTGGATGAAAATTGAAAGATTGGAGTGAAATTTAACAAAAAAGAAATATGGGTTAAAGGCTAATCCAACTCAGTCCTGAACCAATCTAATTTAGGCAAAAAAAAGTTTAAAGTTTTTGACCTAAAAATTTTTAAACCTAACCTTGTATTTGTTAGGATAGTTCCTTAGCAATTCGAGCCAAAATTAATGGCTCTAACTATTAATTACAAAGTCTTAGAAGGGGATAGCTATGAAGAGGAAAAGAGGAGAGATTTCATCCATAACAGATGAGCCAGAGGAAGTTGCACCATAGGATAGGATGGGTGCTTATAAGAGGATACGGATGGGTACTAATATATAGAAACCTTTCTTTTTATTTTTGAGTCTTAAGGAATTTTTTCTATTAGCACAAACCCTAAGTTCCAATAACCCCATTGCCTAAACCCACTTAAGGAGGCTTAGAGCTCAATTTGGGCATTGTCTAAAAGCGTCGGCAAGATAAGGCAAGTACTTAGACTTCATTGTTGCTTAATCTCCAATTAGAACATGAATATTAAACAAGCTTAGCAAGATAGCTCATAAGCAATATAGTATGAGAAGTACAAGAACAAAGAAAATGGTAACAGGGAGTTCAACCAAATGGGCTAGATCAAATTAACAGCCCTAATGGGTGTAATAGCAACTCAACCTTAGTGTAGATTTAATGTATGAATTTCAACAATAATATCAACGCAAGTAAGCAATCTATAGAATTAGTTAAATCCAGGATGAAGGAATGCGTAAGTTATGGATTGGGCTAGGTTTTCAAAATTTTCAAACCCAACCCCGTGACTCATACTTATTGGTTAGTTATAAGTTACATATTTTTATCAAACTTAATCGGAAAGTAATAAATATTACTAGTTGGAAAGTAATAAATATTAAATGTTGCTGACGTAGGTAAATTGGCAGATAGCGGTAGTAGTAGGCGTGAGAGCTGAATTAGTGGTAAACTTTTGTATTTTAAAAAATTATAGTCAGATGGCAAGTAGTAGATATTAAATTGTTGGGGAAGTAGGTGAATTGGCACAAAGGAATAGTAGGCGCGAAAGCTAACACATGAATTGGATATATCGACAAGGATAATGATAGAATAAAAAATTATCCAATTCATGTTCAAAGCTTAAGTTTAGTTACGTGCTGATTCAAAGCTCTAGTTACATGCTAACTTAAAAATATTTAAATGAAAAAAAATTAAAGAGAGATTATAAAAATATATATGATCAGTCACGGTTCGAATAAGGGGAACATGCATGCCAAGTGGGCCGTCCGCCCACCGGCTGGCTTTTTCCTATTTTGAAGAGCCGCAAATTGCCACCTTTCATTTTCACCACACGAATTGCCTCTATATCTTGCAAATTCACGTCCACCTTCTACAGTTGAAACCTCCCCTCACATCTGGGGTTGCGAAATTTGCTTATATTTTTAGTTTTTATTTTCCCTTTAAAAATGTTTATCTATAAGCAGTGAAATTATCTGCACATACGTATATTTTTTTCTTTATATACAAGTTAATATTCCATCTACAGTACTATAAGTATAAAGCCTATAAAATTATTTCCATATAAGAATTCATACTCAATTAAATTATTAAAATTATACGTTGAACTCAACAATGTTACAGGATAATGTTCATGTAACTTAAAGTATACAGTAAAATTAAATTGAGAGTAATTCAAATGATTTAAATTACAGAATATATAAACTTATATCTGTTTTATTGGTTAAAGGAAATTAAATTAATAACTATTATTACTGAATCATTTATACTTGATTAGTTGTTTCCTCTACAATTTGTATTTAATTCTTGCATTTTCTTAAGTTCAAATTGCTACCATTGTGCTAAGCACACGTTGTGTAAGTGGCCAATAATATTAACTAAAAATAATATTTTAATAATTATTTATTATTTATTGATAAATTTACTTAAAATATTAGAAAGAAAAAGAAATTAAAAAAAAAGGGCTAGCTTGGCAGAATGAACTTATTTCTATGCCAGAAAGGAAAAGAATGAACTTATTCAAGTAGGAGTCATATTACTTTTATTCTTATTTAATTTTTACAATATTAAATATTAAATTAGTTTAATAAATCACACGATCTGTTGCGTGCAAGTTTTGAATAAATAGTTGTGGATGTAATTTTACTCATTGTTGTTTAACATGAAAACTACAATATTATATAATATTCTGATATAAATTCACCGACTTTGACAACATGGGTTACTGCTTCTTAGATAATGTTTTATAAATAAGTAAGCAATATGATACATAATCTGGTATAGAATTCAACTGCGCAAAATCAATGCTGACACAAAACTACCCTTGTTACATCAGAGGAAACATGTTATTAAAATCAATCGAACTGATGTGTCTTAAATTTCTAGTCTACACTGACCTATGCAAGTTGAATGGGTCGTGAATGATGTAGGGGAATGCGTACTCTAAGCTTACAATCTCTTTGTTTCTTTCTTTTATTTTTTTTGCTCTTTCATCATATTTATCTTGTACAAAATAAAATTATACATCAATCATTTTTACAGCAGGTTAGGAAATTATTTTACACTGCGTACGATAGTTTTAGACCAATTCAATGTTCAAATATCACATAGTATTATAAATTTTCAACATCGTATGTCGCATTCAAATTAAAAATATTAAATAATCTAAATTAAAAATAGAAAAATTAAATGTGTGTTGACTTTGAAATTAATATGTGTATTAATTGATTACATTTGCATAATTATGGCTGTGTTGGTTTGCCTTACCTTAATTGACATTGCCATTTCTTGTAATTGCAATAAATATTTGATGCATCCTAAAGAATGCAGTTTGTTAATACAGGATTAAATCTAAAGTTATTCTTATTAAGAGAGGTCTTTTTTTTTACAGCCCTTGCATTGAAAAAAATTAATTTTCTAGGGAAAATATAAGGGTGTATCCTTAAGAAAATTATCTTTCGGAGGACCAATGGCCCCCCTCCCACCAAGGTCCACCATTGCTAGTGAATGGTATTGGCAATCCAGCTGGAATAATGCTAAGAGTACATGTAAAAAACATACACATAATTTAAAAAAAAAGAAGAAATAGTATTATATAAATGTGAAAAGTTATATAAAATTTGTGCAGAATTAAATAGCACTAATAAAGGTGTTCTTCCGCCCACTATAAATACCTAAAGCTCACGAGTACAAAAGCACCAACCTACTTTGCCTAATCCTGAGTCCAAACTACTTCCCCTCTCTTCCATTTCCTTTCATGGCTGCGGCTACCATTAGGCTTGCCGGCGATTTTGCCAAGAAATATGACCGAAACGAAGAGTTGAAGCAATTTGACGAGTCCAAGGCCGGAGTTAAAGGTCTTGTGGACTCTGGCATTACCACCATCCCTAGCATCTTCATTAACCCACCAGAAGTATTAGCTACCCTCAAACCCTCTCCTTTCACCGGGAATGAAATCCCCACCATTGACCTTTCCGGCACTGGCTACCCTGACCGCCATTCTTTGATTGTGGAACAAGTAAGGCAGGCAGCCGCCACTGTGGGTTTTTTCCAAGTGATCAACCATGGTGTCTCACTTGAAATACTTCAACACACCATTGCAGCGGTTAAGGCATTCCATGAGCTTCCTGTTGAGGTTAAGGCTCCACTGTATCGGCGAGAAATTGAGGGAGTTTCCCTTAGGTCCAACCAGGACTTGTACCACTCTCGAGCTGCTTATTGGAGGGACACACTGATGGTACAATTTGCTCCCAAACCATCAGATCCCAGTGACATTCCTGAGGTCTGTAGGGACCAGTTGTTGGAATATCACCGCGAGATCCTACCGGTGACGGAGTTATTGTTGGGCTTGCTAAGTGAAGGGCTAGGGTTAAGCACTAGAAGGCTGAAGGAGCTGACCCTCATGGGTGGAGAAACTTTTTTGGGAAACTATTACCCATATTGCCCTCAACCAGACCTTACGGTCGGGTTTAGGTCTCACACAGATCCCGGGGTATTGACGGTATTGGCTCAAGACAACGCGGGAGGATTGCAGGTTAAGTACAAGGAAGGTTGGGTAGATCTCAAACCTAACCCAGAAGCTCTAGTCATTAACATTGGAGATTTACTTCAGGTTCAAACTTAGTTTCCTAACCTTTCATTAATTACTCAAATTAATTGTTTGATACTAATTACCGTTTTACTAATTTATAAGATAATCTCGAATGAGAAGTATAAGAGTGTCAACCATCGAGTGCTAGCAAATTCTCATCCTGAGGCGCGCATTTCCATCGGCAGTTTCTTCAACCCAGGTGAAGTAGAGAATTTGTATGGACCATTGGAAGAGCTAACGTCAGCAGAGAATCCAGCCCTTTATCGTCATTTCACATTCAAAGACTATATAGGCAAGTTCTTCGCCAAAGAAGTCGATAATACATCACAGAAAGATTATTTCAGGAAGTGAAGGCCCGAATAAAGAGCAATTATATACATATACATATACATATGTATATATATATATATACACTCAAAATAAAGCAACTTTGCTTGCATTGCATAGGTGCAATAACAAAGTACCAGCAAGCGTTTTTCATATACCAATTTGAACAAACAAACCAAATCAATTATGTTTTTGTTTGTGTTCGAAAAGGTTTAGGAACAACGCAACGCTGAGTATTTCCTATATATGAACAGTAAAATACCCAATTACCATTACATGTACACATGTGCTCATTAGTAGTTAATAATAAACTTAGTTTGAGTTTATTTATGTTGATTAATAATTATAAAAATAATTAACAAATATTTATGAGTTTACTAACATATAGATATATCAAAGCTGGCACTCTTATATGTAGTAGTATAGTAATGCCTATTGTTGCCTTGAAGTTTTCTCCTTTTAGAATGTTGGGTTCAAACACAAAACTTTGTGTAGTGTTAAGTGGTTCATCACTTATTCTATAACAAACAACATAGAGATGTCAAATGAACAAATTCAAGCAAAATATGCAAATGTGTAATATCTTGACATGGACAAATTCATTTTGGATGGGACTATGATACCTTATTATTTCAATTTTGCTATTCTTATAAATAGGATTTTACTAAATTTTTATTTAAAAAATTTAGTTATTAAATCTATTAAATACCATTGATTAAACTATAAAATTTAACGAATCAAACAATAATTAAAAGGTTATATAGAAATGTGCGAGTACCTAAATTATTGTAGGTTATATTGAGCTGCCCAATTTAAAAGGTTTAATATTAATCATCTAATTAAAAATAAACTACTTGTTGAACTAGCTTGTATAAATTAGAGAGAGAAAAGTTTAAGAGAAAGGAATATAAGGTAAGTGTCAGAATGAAAATAAAAAAGTGAAGAAAATAAGATATAAGAATACGTGTCAAATTAGAAAGAAAAGTGAAAATAGAGAGAGAAAAATGAAAAAAGAGCATAATGAGATATGTCACAAGAGAAAAAGGAAATTAAAGAAAACATAACATAGAAATCATGTCAAATTAGTGAGTCAAATTATTGTATTAACGTATGCCATGTGATTATGTTATTTGATACCTTCACGGATATTAATACTCTAAAACTAAAATAAAAGAAGGCTCACAATTTTTTTCCTAAATGGATATAAAGTATGATTTGGGTTATAAATTTGTTGGATTAGTCGATAAAATTTAATAAATTTAATAATTTAAATTTTTTAAAATAAATATTTAAAAAAATTTAGTTTAAAAATTGCAAAACTGGTTTGTTTTTATCTTGAGAAAAGACAGCTAAAGTTTCAAAGTTCTAGTCTCTCTAATCACAATAGTTTTTTAAAAGAACAAGTCTTATAGTAGGAAAAGTCAAATACCACACTCATGTTGTAGCATTACGAAAGTATAAATAAAAGTTATTCCTATATGTTAATTATTTCCTACTATGTGGATAGTTTTCTTCAGTTCCTTTTTTAAAACTTTTATAAACCTTTTGTTCCTTTCTCTATATACTCTTAATAATACAATAATTATATGTTCCAAGTTAAAAAATAAGTTAATTCACACTCTTTATGCGTGCCTTTCAAGAAAATTACATCTTTCTTTCATATAATTCAAATTCAATGAAAATTATCGTACAAAACATCATATTTCGTTATTGACTAAATGGAAGAACCAACAATGAAGGGAGCTGTCTTCAAGATAGGTAGTCAATTTTGATTTGCTACAAATGGTAAGGACCAGTACAAAATGGAGAGATTGCTGAAGGGACTAGGATTGTTAAAACAGGTTTGATTTGCAGGTCAATCTCGTCCCATTTGTATAAAAGGTGGGATGGGTATATATATCTTTAACTTACAAAAAGTATAATTTACTAATTATAGTGGTGGCGAGGCAAGTTGATTTGCATTTTTATGTGCAAAAAATCCATTAACTTGTGGCCGGTCTATTCTGCCTTGCCCTACCTAAGGACAAGGTGGGTATGCATTTCTTTAACTCGTAAAAAAAGAGATTTACCTTTCCCTGCCCTATTTAATTGTAGGTTGTTGCGAAGTGGAGCAGGCAGCCTATATTGACAAATTTATTTGAAACTTGGCAGTTGGCACTGTTTTCTTTTTCTTCTACAATTTGATCTCACAAGCTTATCTTATCTTAAGCAACATATGGATATGATGGTAACCATAATCAGAAATTTTAATGTTTGACATCTTCTGGTCATTTTCTAAATAATGTTAGTTCAAATATTTAAAAAAGATTCAGAATATTGGTGCATCAATGCAATATCTAAATTGATATTGTTGATTTTTTATGGTTAAATATGGGTACTTATGTATACATTATATTTTTTAATAATTTGTATATAAATTATCATATGAAAATTAATATTTGAATTTAAAATATCTTCCAAAAATAAATTTAGAATTAGATAAATTTATATACTATCACATGATATCTTACATAATAACTAGATAAGTAGAAGTTACATACATAGATATTATTATTATTATTATTATTATTATTATTATTCTAATTACATATACTTACAATTATTTTTCTTTTGGAAGAGCCATGGCTCCCTCACTACGAAGGTCCACCATTGCTAATGATTCACAATTCCACCCCTTATAAATACCCAAAGCTCATGTTTACCAACAACCAAGTTTGTCTAATATTAACTTTAAACCACTTCTTCTTTCTTCCATTTTCTTGTATGGATATAGCTACCATTAACCTCTCTAGTGATTTTGCCAAGAAATATAATCGAATCAATGAGCTGAAGCAATTTGATGAGTCAAAGGCTAGAGTTAAAGTCTTGTGATTATCCCTAGCATCTTTGTTAACCCACCAGAAGTCTTAGGTACCCTCAAACCTTCTCCTTATACCAGGCCTGAGATCCTAACCATTGACCTCTCCGTTAGCGGCTCTCCCGACCACGTTTATCCGTTGTGGAACAAGTAAGGCAGTGTGTTGCCATTGTGGGCTTTTCCCAAGTGATCAACCATGGTGTCTCACTAGAAATAATTCTAAGTATGATTGTGACAATTAAGGCATTCCATGAGCTTCTTGACAAGGTTAAGGCACCACTGTAGTGGTGAGGAATTGAAGGAGTTTCCCTTAAGTCCAACCAAGACTTGTACCACTCCCAAGCTGCTTATTGGAGGAACACATTGATCCCACAATTTGGTCCTAAACTAGCCGATCCAAATGAGATTCCTGAGGTTTATAGGGACCAGTTATTGGAACATCACCGCGAGATCTTGCCAATGATGGAGCTATTGCTGGACTTGCTGAGTGAAGGACTAGGGTTAAGGATAGGAAGGCTGAAGGAGCTGACCCTCATGGGTGTAGAAACTTTGGTGGGTGTTAGAGCTAATGATCAAGGGTTCAATTCTCACTATCATTCAAAATTAAAAAATTATTCATACTTCATGCTCAAAAGACACTTGTGTAAAAGAGCACGTTAGAGTTGGATTTTCTTCTAACAATTTATACTTTTAGAATAGTTAATTCCTTGACAGTGAGACACAATTACCTATATTGCCCACAACTAGACCTAACGATCAGGCTTAGGTCTTACAAGGATCCCAAAGTTTTGATGATATTGTTCCAAGACAACATGGGAGGATTGCAGGTTATGTACAAAGAAGGTTGGTCCAAGACAATATATGGCATGTTTTAATCTTGAAATGAAGTATCCTCTTCTCATCTTAAACTTAAATGAACATATTGAATAAAACTCAACAAATAATGTGGGTGATTAGATTTATTGCCCTATAATTTAATATATGAGATTTAAAATATTTTCAGTTAAACTTTTGTGAATTTTAGTTTATAGAAGTAGAGATTGTTTGATTAATTACTCAAATTAACTGTTTGATACTAATTACTATTTTATTTTAAAGATAATCTCCAACGAGAAGTATTAAGAATGTTGACCATCGAGTGCTGGCCAGTCCTCATAGCAAGCCACGCATTTCCATCACCAGTTTCTTTAACCCAGGTGGAACAGAGAATTTGTATGGACCATTGGAAGAATTAACTTCGGCAGCGAAACCAGCCCTTTATCATCATTTCACATTCAAAGACAATCTGGCGAAGTTCTTCGCCAAATAGATTGATAACATATCACAAACAGATCATTTCAGGAAGTGATCAGTGGCCCATATATATTTATGTATATATATATACATATATATATATATATATATATATATATATAATCGATTATAGACTATTCAGTTACAGCAACTAATTTTCTTGCACTGCTTATGTACAGTAACAAAGTACCAGTTAGCTTTTTCCAGAGACCAATTTGAAGTGCTCAGACCAACTAAATTATAAAAAAACGTTTAAGAATAACGCAATGCTGAGTATGTACCTATGTGTGTGCTGTAAATTTAAATTTTCATGCATACATGTACTCATTAATAGTTAATAATAAACTTCGTTTGAGTTTATTTGTGTTCATTACTAATTATAAAAATAATGGACAAATATTTATGAGTTTATTAATATATAAATGGAGAGATGAAACATATACGACCTTTTCATGCAAATTAATTCTTGATTGTTATTAATATATTTTTCTTATTAAAATTAATAAATTAAGTTTCTTAACTTGAATAAAATATGTTTAATTTATATATAGATGAATAATATATATACTTAAGCTTTTTGTTAATACTTTAATATTATAGATTTTAATTTTTTTAATTATTAAGATAAAATTTACATATACCTTTATATATTAAAATACAAAATTTTTAATAACTTGACATTATAATTTATATTAAAAGATATTATTTAGATCAAGAGTGATTATAAATCCTTTTTACAAAAACTTTTGTAGGTTATCAAAATAAAATAAAAATTTAAGTAATAAGAACAAAAACAAAAAATGTAAGAATAATTTATTTTATTTTATTTTTTTTATCTTGAGAAAAAAAAGAAAAAGTATCAAAGTTTTTCTTCTTTTTAGAATAAGTCATACACACACACACACACACACACACACACATATGAAGAGTCAAATACCAAAAGCATGTTCTAGCATTAATTATTTATATATATAAATAAATTTTATATTTTTTTTATATTTTTATTTTTTATAAAAGTTTGATTTTATGTTTTACGCATTTATTTATTTTAAATCTTTCACATAAAGACTAATATACATAAAAATAAATTTTATATATTCTTTTATATTTTTATTATTATTTTTAAAAAACTTTTTGTCAGTGTGCAAAAAAAATTACTCTTAATATGGCTACAAAATTATGTCTGCATTAGAGCAAAAATATTATTTTGTAATATTGCTTTTTTTAATTCAAAGGTCATAAAGTAGTAACAATTTAAATAGCAAAGCATTAATAATTTCCTTTTTCTCAACAAAAATTGTTTTAGATTCAACCTTTAACACATTGACAATTAAGGTTAATTCAAAATTAACATATGTTTACTAAGCGAATTTCTTAATTATTTTATATTGTTGCTTATATTAATACTCTCTCTTCTGAAATAATTATCTGTTAAAAGAGGATGTACAATTATTAAAAGAAAAACTAACTGTAAACACGTAATTTTGTCCGAATTGTAAAAAAATCAAAGTGGATCAATACACAAGTTCTAATTTTTTTTTTACTTGAATATATTTTTTAGTACTTAAATATGAATAATATTATTAAAAATAAAAAAAAATAAAAAAAAAGAAAAAGGAGAAATATGTCAAGAATTATTTCACCCACTCCATTTTAATCATACACCTCATTAAATCATGCTTCCTACCTTAATCAAATCATACACCATCATCTTCCTAACTTATTAGGCAATTCATCAAATCATGTTTTCTTTTATCCTAATCAAGTCATACATCACCTTCTCCATAATTAATTTCATCATGCACCTTATCAAATCATGTTTCCCACCTTAATCAAATCATACACCACCTTCTCCATAATTAACTTTATCATGCACCTCATTAAATTATTTTTCTTATCTTAATCAAATCATGCATCATCATCCTCCCAACTTATTAGGCAATTCATCAAATCATATTTGTTTTTATCCTAATCAAGTCATACACCACCTTCTCCATAATTAATTTCATCATGCACCTTATCAAATCATGTTTCCCACCTTAATCAAATCATATATCACATTCCTCATAATTTATTTCATCATGCACTTCATTAAATCATGTTTTCTATCTTAATCAAATCATACACCATCATCTTCCTAACTTATTAGGCAATTCATCAAATCATGTTTCCTACCTAAATTAAATCATACACCACTTTTTCCATAATTAATTTCATCATGCACCTTATCAAATCATGTTCCTTATCTTAATCAAATCATGCACCACCTTTCTCATAATTCATTTCATCATGCATTTCATCAAGTCATTTAACCACACACTTAATCATAAATCATGCATCTAGGGAAAGGAGGCTATAAATAGAAGGCTTAGTGAACCATAAGGGGGAAGAAGGAAGAGAAGAAAAAAAGAGTGAAGGAGTGAGAAAGAAAGCATTCCAAGAGGAGAGCAAGCACACAAGGAGAAGAGAAATATCAGAGGAAGAGTCATGAAATAATGGGGAGAGAAAATTCAAAGAAAAGGAGTGGAAGCTAGAGAGGGAAAGTCTTAGAGTAAGAAAAGGGTCAAATAGAAAATTTGATTCTTATTTATTCTTCTATTTCTCCTTTCAACAAACTCATGTTGCTTGATTAGAATGACCTTAACTCAGTTTTTGGAAGGTCATTAGTGTCTCAATTTCGCCGGAAATTGCATATTGCGTCGGAAAACTCAAGAAAAAGCTATTTTCGTTCACCCTCTGAAAATCATATTTCCATTCCGAATCTCGAGAAACGCACCACACCATCGTGTTCAGAAGGTCCCAAAACCTTGGGAACCGTGAAGATACTCTCCGGAAACATACACACGCGTCTCCACGCGCCAGTAAAGCTTTCAGCACGTGTTGCACACGCGCCAGGGAAAACACCAATCCGCCCCTGCCACGTCAGCCCTAGCGCCACGCAGCCCTGACACGTCATCCGCCAAGTCAGCACCTTGCCCAGTCAGCGCCACGTCCCCTACCACGCAAGCGTCCAGTCAGCGCGCTGCCATGTCAGCTTTGACCGTTGACCGATTATTGTTTGACCGTTGACCGTTGACCGACGTTGACTTTGACCTGAACCTCTTTCCTAGGGTTTTTCGACCTCCTGATTGCGTTTCTGACCTCCGTTTTGCCATTTGAGCACTCTAAATACAGGTTCTATTCATTTTTTAAATTTTCTCTTGTTATTGAATAAGTATTTTTTGTGCTTATATATCGTTTTGTTAGATAACTGTGAGTCACGAAGACTTTACTAGTGAAATACCACTTTAAACAACTTATAAGGGGATATTTATGGTTTCTTTCCAATTATCTTTTACTATTTTTTAAAAAGATCTCGACGACGGATAAAGAAAGTTGCCAGTTAACTGGCCGCTATCAAATTATCTTGAGAGACATTATGTTACGAACCTAGTCAGTTAACTGGCATGGTTCTATTAACACACATTTTTAAAGATTCCGACAATGGATAAAAAGGGCTGCTAGTTAACTGGCCGCTGTCAAATTATCCTGAGGGACGTTATGGTACGAACTTATCAGTTAACTGACATGGTTCCATTAATACATTTCTTTAAAAATTTTGATGACGGATAAAAATAGTTGTCAGTTAACTGGCTGCTATCAAATTATCCTGAGAGAAATTATATCATGAGTTTAGCTAGTCAACTGGCATGACTCCATTGATATATTTGAAAATAATCTTAATTATATGTGAAAATAAATTTATTTGACAACAGACAAAGCATGTTTTTGAAATCAAAAGTAGCAAACACCAACGTGGTACCGAAAGGGCGTTGTAGGGGTGCTAATACCTTTTTTACACGTAACCAACCCCCGAATCTATTTTTCTGTAACGTAGACCATACTATTCGGTGTCCGACTTCACCCTTTTAATCTAAGTTGGTAGCGACTCCATTTTTTTTTATCATTTTTTAAAAGACCTCACCAAGACCAAAACCCAAAAATATTTTTTTATCGCCTGGGATCGCCGCTCCGCGTCGCGTGTCAACACTAACTTATTTCGATATTGAAAAAAATTATTTTTATTAAGATACTCTTGACATAAATGAACTTAAATATTAAAAGTTAATTAAATAATGTAATTATATTTTTACTTAATATAGAAAGATGAGAGTTAGTTGAATATCGTATGAACTAATGTAAAGTTTAAAAAAAAATGAACAAAGTCTTAGTTTTAGAAAAGTAATTATTAAAATAATTACAAAAATTTTAAGAAGACAATTATTTAGGAAAAGAAGGAGCAATAATATTTGAAGGAAAATGTTATCTTTGTATCTCTAATTTTACATAATGCTGATACCTTTTAATGTAGATATTTAAATTTATTGATTCTCATAATTTAATCTATATAATTTCATAAATTTAATAGTATAAATCATTTTATTATAAGAATTAAATAAAAATAATGAGATTCGTTTGGAAATTAAAAATCAATGAAAACAAAAAATTAAGTAATGTACCCGCTGGTTTCTATTTTTTCTTCTCCTTATCTAATTCTAATTTCAAAATTGAAACTGCGTCTCTCTCTTTTCTTCACTTTCTTTCTCTGCTTCTTCTTGGTTTTTCCTCTTCTTCCTCTTATTTCCTGATGAGATTCAAAGCTTGATGGATGTACTCACTGATTGGAACTGTGATGCAACGCTGAGCCGATGTGAAACCGTTGTTTAAGTCTTGGGTTAGGTCGTTGGACAGTAATGGCAATCCGAATAGGACTGGGGTGAGTTCGTATAAATAATCATTAACTAAGAGCGACTTTGATGATTGGTGCTTCTGGTGGGGTGTTGCTCGACCTGGTTGCTCAAATGGAGGAGTTCAACATCACAACCAACACTGCTTCGTTTATTTTGGTGCTCAAAGCAATGTGCTTGGCCAATCAAGTATTAAATTCAAACTAAGAGTACAGGAGAAAATTTTGAGTTGGAATATTTAGCTAAATTGTTGTGGGGAAATTAAAATCGCAACCATTCTCATCAGTCGTACATCAGACTGGTGACCTCTCCTGTACAAACCTGACTCATACAAATTAATATTTCATATTGTACTATAAGGATAAGGATAAGGATAAGAGAAAGGAAAAGTATTACACTTACACAAAATTTATAAACTTAAATCTTTTTTATTGGTTAACAGAGAATAAAATAATAACTATTTTATGTTGGGTTTTTTGCTTTAAATTGGTTCAGTTTGAAGAAAAAGAGGAAAAAGACTTGCAGGGTAAGATTAAAAGTGTTGGAAAATATTGTAAAAAATATTTTAAGAGTGATTGGTGTGTAATTGAAATTTGGGTTTATGAAAAAAAAAAATACAATTGGTGATTTGAATTTTTGATCAATTTGATTGTGAATTATTTTATGAGAATACACGTAGGTTAAAGAATATTTTATGTCAATTTATTTTTATTAATTATTTAATCTGTTGTGGTTGCTGTGCATTGTGTAAAAGAGAACACTTTTGTTAGTAAATTAATTGAATGCATGATATTCCTATAAATACAAGAATGTTTTATTAAGTATTTATAAAAGTATTTAATTTCATGCAGTTCGGTCATTTTTGCCCTCTAAAACTACGCAATAGTTATTGTAACATTATTATTGTTATCATGTTTAGCACTGCAACTATTAGCTAGCTAGTTACTAATTAATATGTTAAAGAAAGATTTAATTTAAATAATTAGATTGTTAAGATGCTAAATGCATTTGACGAGACGCATACCATTTGTAACAAAAGAATAATGTGAGAGGTCAGTACACATGTATCATGCAAGCAAAGAGACATTAATAATTATACACTTCTAACCAGCAAGGGTTGAGTAAAGTATGAAGGGGATTGACTCTTAATGTAACGTATTTTGGTTTGAATCTTTATTGGGAGTGGAATCCATTTTAAGATAGCCAATGATATTATGAAAGAGATTAATCTCCTAATCTAAAGGTAGTAAGATATTCTAAATTTATTAAAAAAATATTAATAATTATACTCTTCCAAAGTACCTGCAATTTGGTACAAATTAAATAAAGTTTCAAGAGTCAATATTTGGCGCATTCCATAAATAATGCAACCTTTATTTCTTAAAAAAAGGAATATATATTGTCCTTTCAGCCATGAAATCTTATGAAATTGGCAATTTTCTTTGTGTATTACTATTTACACAAATAGTTTATACATACTGTATTATTAAATTTTTTAAATTTTATAGATTGAACAATGTATGAGACTCAAATGTATCAGTGATCTCTTATATAGTCATTTTTTTTTTTCATTTTAACACAAGTGTGGGTGCAGTGCAAGTTTCTCATTGAAACCTTCCCACTGGTTAAAAATGCAATATTTGAAAATATATAAATAAAAAAGTAGTGCAGAACCTTTAAAATGCATAAGTCTCAATTTTAACAAGTATGGTTATATATAACATTTTTTATATATCATTCTTAATAAAGTAATATGGAATATAATATATATATATATATTTATGATAAAATTAATTATGATTGAAGAAAACAAATTATAAATATCATAAAAATATATTTTAATTATCTATTAACTAAACTTTGGGTTAATTATTTTGGTAATATATCTTAAGAATATTATTACAAAGAATAAGATGAAAGGTTGAGCTTATGCTTTTTTCTTATTATTCTAATGTATCCTTTTTGAGAAAGGATTCTCATAATTCTAATGAGCATGAATTCTGATATGAAAGACATAGTTATTCTACTGTGCATACGAGTCTAAAGCTCTAATAAGAAAGACTTTCTTATTTTAATGAGTTTCTAAAGTATATGAGGGTATTTGAGTGAAAATTGAAAGATTGGAATCAAATTTAACAAAAGAAATGTGGGTTGAGAGCTCGCTTAGCTTGGTCTTGAACCAATTTGGTTTGGGCAAAAAAAGTTTGGATGTTTTGAGCAAAAAATTTTTGAACTTAACCCTTCATTTATCAAGATAGTTCCAATTCAATTTAGTAGTTTGACACAAAATGAATAGCTCTAAGTATTAATTTCGGAGTTCTAGAAGGGGATGGCTATGAAGAGGAGAAGAGGAGAGATTTCATCCCCAAATGGATGAGATAAGCAAGGGGAAGTTGCATCACAATATAGGATGGGTGCTTATAAGAGGATACAAATAGGTTATTTATATATAGAAACCTTTTTTTTTTTGGGTGAGTCTTAAGGAATTTTTTCTATTAGCACAAACCCTAAGTTCTAATTGGGATATCACTAAGTTCTAATAACCCTTTTTTCTAAACCAACTTAAGGAGGCTTAGAGCTCAATTTGGGCAATGTCTAAAAGTGTCAGCAAGATAAGACAAGTACTTAGACTTCATCATTGCTTAATCTCCAATTAGAACATGAATATTGAACAAGCATAGCAAGATACCTCATAAGCAGTACGGTATGAGAGGTACAAGAACAAAGAAAATGATAACAATGAGTTCAACCAAATGGGCTAGATGGAATTAATAGCTCTAATGGGTGAAATAGCAACTCAACCTTGGTGTAGATTTAATGTATGAATTTGAACAATAATATCAATGAAGTAAGCACTCTATAGAATTAGTTAAATCCAGGATAGAGGAATGCCTAGGTTATGGATTGTGTTGGGCTTTCAAAATTTTCAAACCCAACCTGGTGACTCATACTTATTAACTAATTATAAGTTACATATTTTTATTAAATCTAGTTTGAAATTAGATTGATAGCTCAAAATTAAATATATATAAAACTTGTCAACTTGACTGACCTTAAATCTATTCTTTGAATATAATTGGTCAGGTTTGGGTAAAATCCCAAACCCAATGTTACTAACTTAAGTAGTACCTTTTTATTGTTGGGGTAAAAAACAGTGGATGGATACCTATACTAAAACTAGATAAACTAGTGATTGAAGAAGGAGGAAGAATAAGCCAAGATTAAGATGTTTAGTAGTAATGAAGGACTATAGGAAGGACCTAGTGCATTACTGAAACAAAGATTCAAAAATATAAATACATATATAAATATATATATTTCTGATCAATTAATTAAAATTATAAAGAAACAATGATAATAGAAATACGATAATTCCATCATGATAATTCTGATCCACGATCTGATTTCTCAGATAATTTCCAATAAGCTATATAAAGAGCGCTGATCATCGAGTGTTAGCCAATTCTTCTAAGGAGCCACGAGTTTCGCTTGCTGTTTTCTTCAACCCAAGTGACCAAGAGAGAGTGTTTGGACCACTGCCAGAGCTAACATCAGCAGAGAAGCCAGCACTTCACAGGAATTTCACCCTCACTGAGTTTCTCACAAGGTTCTTCAAAAAAGAGTTGGATGGCAAATCACTGACAAACTACTTCAGGCAGTGATGTATACAGCAACTGTTACCGATTGAAAACAGCAACTAAATTGGACATTCATGTGTATCTCTGTTACTAAAATACTACCAAGATTGTCATTTATTTACAGAAAAGCTGATTTCTCATCAGTGGTGCCAAAAAATACTGTTGCTACTCCTAATATCTGCAGATAAGAAACTAGTCATTTGTCCCTGCGAGCGTTTGATCTATTTTGCATCTTCTTCTTCCATTCTTCAATTTTCTATGCTTGCTTAGACAATTCAGCCTAACATCTATTAGCAAAATTTGAAGCATTTGTCCTTGAATTTCGGGCAATTATGATTTAAACTTCCACAGATTCTCAACAGGAGGGATTCAACTTGACGCCTTGCTGATTCTCCTGCAATTTGCTTTACTCTTTCTGAGAATAAGCATCAGGATATGAGCACTTGTTTGTTTGTTAGGCTAGGAAACTGAGATAGAATAAGACAATATATATCTGGGCATTTAAGCAGCATACAATCTGCAGACAGAAGAAGCATAATGAGGAGAACTAAGCAAATATCAATTAAAGGAGCAAGCATGAAGTTACCTACTATATATGTTTGTATGTTTACGCCCTTTTTATGACAGCAACAGCACCAAGTTCAATTTGCAAAGGCAATAAATTTTCTTTCCAATGCCTGCTGCAGGCCATCTCTGGCCATCTCTAAGTCCCCCCATAAGGAAGCCTCCATATCCACATTTTAAGTATTTATCGGCCTTCTACCGCAACCAGTCATGTACATTTCTCCCATGTGGTCTCTAATGGTAGCAGCACATGCAGTTGGCTTTGTAAGTTGTTTTAGCCTGCAGCTCCATCACAGTTTAGCTAATTAATAAAGACCTTCAAGACTTTGAGGTATTGAAATCTTCAGGTTTTACCCTCCTTGCTGGTCTTGAAAGGGCAACAATTCTGCTAAGCCGAAGAGACCATAAAGACAACAAAGGGGAAAAAGATAGACCAAAGAACATTAAACAAAGTAGAACAACTTTCGCTAAAGAGGAAGTTAAATTTTAGCCAAACCAGAAAATCAGAAAGAAAGGATATTTTGATAGAATTTCAAAATTGCATAGCTTGGGAACATTCTCTGGGTTTAAGAGAAAAGGTTTCCACATTATTCCTACAAACCATGCGGATAGGAAAATGTGAATACTTCCCTAGATGAGAAGATCTTTAGTAGGAACTTTAAGATGCATACACTGCCAAATGCACACAATAATCTTGAGATAGGTATGAAGTTTCCATGTCCTGCTCCAATTTTCAGAAGAATAATTTCTTTGATAGATTTCAATGATTGTGCCAATATGCAGATTTGATACTGAAAAACCATTCTTGGCCATGCCCCTACAAATAATGTCGGGGTATTTTCCACAAAACGCAAAGGGAAAATGTGCAGGAGAAAAACAGAAATAGGTTCAGTAATCATCATGAATTTAGATAGCCTGCAATCCTCCCACTTTTATTTTAGTAACTTAAAGCAATTTCCAAATAATAGCTGCTATAGTATTATTTGTAACAGGATTCACTTCTTTTTATTAATTTTTTAACACTCTAAAATATCTCTCATAATCTCTCCAACGTTACCCCTGTAGATTGTTTCTCGCACACAACCTCTCAGGAATCTGAATCCTAATCTCTCCAACGTTACCCTTGCTCAAAGACCATTGCTTCATTTTTTATCTTTATGAATCAAGAGATATTTGTATTTAAGACAAAATCTCTTAATTTTGACGGACTTAATTTTTTTTGAAATAAATAATATTAAAAATTTTTAATTTCAAAAATCTTTCAAAAAATTAAATTAGCAATTATTAGATAATCTACCTAATCTCGGGCTATTGCTTCATTAACACACTAAGTTGCTTCTGTTTTATGGTTTTACATATTGGAAATTAATATTGGATGGTCTGAAATTAATATTGCGTGAGAGGAACCAAATTCTGTGAAAAATATGACATTTGAAAGAAAGAGTGGTATTATTTTCATTTTTGAACACTCACAATTTTTACAATTAGAGACAAAAGAGAGAGAATTAGGAGAGCGGAGAAAGAGTCAGACACTATCATTTCCTAAAAGGAAATGCAAAGAGAGAGAGAGAAAAAAAAAAAAAAAAAAGACTGGATAGCTTTCATGATCTATATTACAGAAAGCAAATTTTTAGCCCTCCAATTGCCGGCGTGTATGCCAGAAAAGATAAACGTGGAAAATATCCCATAACTAAAGCTGCTAATGATTGAATAATTAGTTGGTTGGGGCCACGTGGCTTAACATAGGCAGGTCGTGACTAGAGCAGATCGGCAAGTTAAAGAAGACTATTCGTTTGGATAAACTTTCTAAAATATTTATGTAAAAAATAAGTGTTTAAAAAATATTTCAAAAGTGTTTAGATATATTTATAAAAATAAATTTATACATAAGTAGATAATTATTAAAGATTGGGTATAAATTAAAAATTAAAAATTAAAAAAATTAAAGTGTGCATATGTAAATATGTGAATTTTTTTAATGAAATTTTATTTATAAAATTAATTTTAAAAATTATAAACTATCCCTCTATTTACGTGATGTTAGAATATGGTCTTTTTTTTTTTTTTTTTTTACTTTCTTCCGTAAAAAATTATGGAGAACTTATCTTCATCACTTAATTGTTTTTTTTCCTCTTCAAACCTTACTGTTAGAAAAGGAGTTCTACCCTCCCTTCCTAACGTGCTTCATCTCTATAACAATTATTTTATTTTTAAAAAGGGGGTTTTTAAAATATTAAAAAAAACAAAAGTCAACCTATCAATGAATTCAAAATTTTTTACTTGATTGAGAATTTTTCTAAATTAAATTTGATAAAAATAAAAGAGTCTAAGAATATTTTTATAAGTTTTTTTCATGATAAAAAAGAAAATTTCTTTTTTTAAAAAATAAATTAATTCCATAATTAAATTTAACATACTTTTTACTTAATTATAAAATTTTAGGGATAACATTGATATAAGTAAAAAGATGTGAAGAGCATTTTTTAATCCTATACTAGTCTTCTTTTATCATCATTTTTTGTTGAAAAAAGATAGAAAATGTTTGATGGAGGGAGTTCAGCATAGATTTAATAAATTTAATATTTTTAAATACATATTAAATTTTACATGTAAATATTCTATTTATTATATAAGTATTTATTAAAATATATATTTAAATATAAATTAATTTATTTTAAATTACACTTATATTGCAAAAATTCTTGTGATATAAATACTTACTTAAATTAAATTATTTATTCAAGCTGTCTTTTCATTTTCTACTCTCTGTTTTGTGTATCTGAATGAAATATTTTTAAGTGAATCAGTTAAATTTAAATTCACATAATAATTTTTGTTAAGACTATTATGAAATTTGTGCCCCATTTTAAGACCAGATGGGATTGAATCTTTAGAAAAATTATTTATTTTAAAAAATAGTTTGTTAAAAATTATTTATTTATATATTAAAATAATTTACAACTTTAAGATGCATACACTGCCAAGGCAGTAGCTGTACCTTACATTCGCTGCTTTTTCTGCAGACGCAATGTCTGCTATGAACAAGATTGCCACCCCCATGATTTCCGCCAACTACCACGTTGAGTGTTGCATGGATTTCTCCAATTTCAGGCGAAAGACTTTCAGAATCGTATTGCAGCAAGGGTTTGGGTATGTGACCACAAGCGTGGAAGACACTCAAAGAATGCAATGGGAATCCCTCCAAGCATAAGTTGCAATGTAGAACAATGTTGTTCGGCATTACTGTAACATCCTCTTCCTTGCCGAATGCAGGCTCTACAACTCTGTGTTCTTGGATGAACCGGGTGTGTCCCAGAGATTATTCGGTGATGTTGCACGCGCTGTGATCATCCACTTGCTCAATTTTGTAGAGGCCATCACCTTGACGAAAAGATCAGGGGAGAAACTGTTCAAATTCTTGGAAGTGTACGAGACGCTTCGAGATCTGGAGTCAACTACAGATAGTTGGTATTTAGAAAGGTGTGAAGAGGAGCTAGCGTATGACACGGCGACAATAAAGGGTAGAGTGGGGTTGGCGGTGGCGGAGATGTTCTGTGATTTGGAAAACTCCATTAAGAGCAATAATGATAGGATCCCAATCGCAAATGGTGCAGTTCATCCACTAACGAGTTACGTGATGAATTATCTTGAATATGCATGTGAGTACAAAAATTCATCGGAGCAGGTGTTTGATAAGCAACGCCTTGCAAATGTTAGTAAAAACGGCCTCCATCTCCATAAGATACACGTTCTTCCTTGTGAATTACAAGCTCTCTAGCTTTCTGTAACTCCTAGGTGTATTCTCGACTTTCATAAGCTTTATAGGTGTGTATTCCCAAAGGGGGAAAAAAAATGATAGCTTTTGCATTAATCTCAGACTTTGGCATCACCAAAATGGTAGCTTTTGCTCTTAACCCACACAGCAAAATAGGGGCGATGCTCCCTCTACTGTGCCACTTCTTGCCCTTATTACTATCACAATGAAGTGTCTTATGTTGAAACTTATGGTTGAAAGGAATGAATGTAGTTTTGGTTGTAATAAAATTGCATTGGGAATTTTCTTTGGAAAACTTGTATGCAAAATAACATTTAGTTTGTCGCCACCATGGCATTTCCCTATCAATCTAAAATTAGAAGTCAGTTTAGTTTGGAACTTCCTCCCCTTGCGTGGTTCAAGATAAATATTGATTAATAAATTTAGTGCCGAAGGAAGAACATGTGTTGCTTGTGGTGGTGCTATCAAGAGTCACATTGAAGGAGGAACATAGACTCTTGCATTTATGATAAATTATGAAATTTATAAATATTTTAAGAGTATTTTAATTTTTTTTGTCAAATTAGAGTTTAATTAAAGGACATCTAAAATTTGATAAATTTTTTTTAAATTTTTTATAATTTAAAAAAATTATTTAAAAATTTTTAAAACTAATTTAAAATTCAAAAATTCTGTAAATTTTAACTTTTTATTAAAATAATTATTTGCATACAAAGTCAAATCTGGTATTTACTATTTGGAATCCTTCGCGACAACCTTTCTTGTTGTAGATGAGGAACTTAGTTGCTCAACTTCAACGACCCCACACTACCACTAACCTTGTCCCTTTGGCCACAAGCAGAAACCATCACACAACGTCTCTTTCTCCTCCGTTTCCATGGCCACAAAGACGCCGACGACGACTACGACAACCGAAGCAGGCGGCGATTCAACTCAGCCTTATGACCGAGCCGAAGCGGTCAAGCAATTCGACGAATCCAAAGCCGGAGTGAAAGGCCTCGTCGACTCCGGCATTCAGAACATACCCCCTTTCTACATTCACCCACCCGAGATCCTATCGGAACTGGGAGCCCGACCCGGACCGAGGCTCAGATTCCCAACGTTGACCTGTTTGGCATCGACGAGTCCCCCAATCTCCGCTTCGCCGTCGTTGACCAAATCCGCCACGCCGTTTCCACTGTAGGCTTCTTCCAGATCATCAACCACGGCATCCTGTTGGAGGTTCTGGACCGTACGATCGCTTCCATCAAAGCTTTCCATGAGCAACCGACGGAGATCAAGGCGCGGGTATACAATAGGGAGATAGGCACCAGCGTGTCCTACCTGTCCAACTTGGACTTGTACAACTCAAAAGGGGCCAGCTGGAGGGACACACTGCAGATAAGGATGGCTCCCATCCTACAAGATCAGAACGAGATCCCAAAGTGTGTAGGGCTCAGGTGATGGAGTGGAACCGGGAGATCATACGGCTGGGAGAGATCTTGATGGGTTTGCTGAGTGAAGGGCTGGGATTCAGTTCGGGAAGGTTGAAGGAGATGATGCTCTTGGAGTATAGAGTGATGGTGGGACATTATTACCCACCTTGCCCTCAACCTGATCTCACAGTTGGGCTGGTGTCGCATGCGGATCCAGGGGCATTAACGGTATTGTTGCAGGACCATATCGGAGGGTTGCAGGTTAGGAGCGATGAGGGTTGGTTGGACGTGAAACCTATCCCTGGTGCTTTAATCATTAATATTGGCGATTTACTTCAGGCAAACAAATCTTTCTTTTATTTTTGTCTTGCTCTTCTGTTTCAATTGCTTTCCTAAATCTTTTTTTCTAAATTTTTATTTATAGTAAATTGAAGGACTAAAAACAATAATAATTATTTCTAGTGGTCTGAATCTTTAAGTTTGTTAAGGACGAAGTTGGGAAGGCTGGAAATAAATAAGGAAAAAAAATGACAATCTTAGGAAAAATAGAGAGGGTTTACTTAAAATGGAGCAGCTTACATTCATTCCATCATTTATAAGTCTTTTATATCTGTGTGTATATACACTTTGGATAAAAAGTTAAAAATGCATTATTTAATAGTGGAAACAATCTAGTAATAAAATATTGGTGTAGTAAAAATTGATTGTGTCAATATCTTATTGAAACTTAAATTAAATGTTTAAATTTAAAATTTAAAATTCATTTTCATTGGAAATAACAAAATTGCTCAGTTTTAAGTTTAGCAAGAATTGAAATTTGTTAAATTTTAATGAATTATAAAAAAAAAAAAAGGACATTAGTTTGTAGTAATATGATAAGGTCCTTATTCCATTTCCATTATGACTTTTCTGTTTCATGATTTTATTTCTCAGATTGTTTCCAATGAGCTATACAAGAGTGCTGATCATCGGGTGTTAGCAAATTCTTCTAAGGAGCCACGAGCGTCGCTTGCTGTTTTCTACAACCCAAGTGACAGAGAGAGGCTGTTTGGACCACTGCCAGAGCTACCATCAGCAGAGAAGCCAGCACTGTATAGGAATTTCACCCTCAATGAGTTTATCAATCAATCGGCCACTTTTGTTTGGCTCTTTTCATACATAATGAGGGGCACTCAGCAAATATCAATTAAAGGAGCAAGCATGGAATTACCTTCTATGTTTGTATGTTTGCGCAGACTTTTTATGACAGCGCGCAACAGCACCAAGCTCAGTTTGCAAAGGCAATAGATTTCGTTCCAAAGCCCGCTGGAGACCATATCTAGGTCCCCATAACTCAGCCACCATATCCACATTTCACCTCTATAACCTGTTGCTTGTTAGACCAAAATTCAAGGCTCAAAAATATTAACATCTTCAAGTTTTACCTTCTTTCCTGGTGTTGAAAGAGCAACAATTTCTGCTAAGCCAAAATAGGCGATAAAGATAACACAAAGGATAAAAAGATAGACCAAAAACATAAAAGTAGACCGACTTTCACTAGAGAGGTTAGCTTTTAGCCACAGCAGAAAATTAGAATGAAAGGATATTAGGATAGAGTTTCAAAATTCCTTAGCTTGGGAACATTCTCTGGGTATATGAGACTAGGTTTCCACATTCTTCTTACAAACCATGCAGATTATATCCAGAACATGCCATATATAAATAAACCTTAAATATGTGTTCTTTTTTTTGTATAATTTATCATCAGTCATCTGCATGAGTTATGTAATTCTGTGTTGTCGACTTTGCTGTATGTTTATATTTTACATTACTCAATTTGAGCCTGTAACATAGTAAAGATTTTCACATAAAACATACAGTGTAAGTTCTAGATGAACAAAGATAATATACTGAAATTTTATTTTGCAGATATATCTAATATTGTAGTATTTAGATTTTACATATAAAATTATATTGACTAACACTTTTATTTATAAAAATATATTGATCCGCGAATCAGTTTACAATTAAGTTAATATTATGTTAATTTATCCTGTCCTATTTAATTGTAAGCTTTTGTAGGTCCCGATCTGTCAACTTTGTCACCCCTAAATATAGATATTGAAAATGATTTTATATATATTTTACCCATTGATTAAGTGCTTGATGAATTATTTGTTTCCCATCATGTAGAATTGGCAATGGAGCTTTCAAATTTATAATTTCTTGGGCAGCTTCAAGGAAATTTCAGAGAGGTTGACGTTGGTCAGGTGAAAAGAATCCAATCATCACTTTGTTAACCTTAGTGTTACATAATATAAGATTGTTGTGACAACCATACAATAATCCTCCCATAGTTTCCCTCAAAAGAAATATATATATATATATATATATATATATATATATATATATATCCTCCCATGGTTTATCTTGCGGTCATCTTGTTGTGTTGGAATTCCAATGTTGTGATCTATCTTTATTCTCATAAACCTTTTCAATTCTTAATCTCTTTTGTTCTTGATTTCGGCCATAGTCGTCTTTGTTGTGCAATGGTGTAGAATCTTCACTTACTTGTATCAATGATAATACTTTCACACCCTTCCATCCACACCATCCCATACAAACCTTTAGATGAGAGCTATTGAATTGAGTGATCCCTCGTCATCCAACGTCTTCCGCTTAAGGTTCATTCTAGTTTTAACAAAGCTAAACCAGCAGCAACCTTTTCTCATCTGCTACAACCAGAAACCACCACACAAACTCAAGCTGTGTTTTCCTCCGTTTCCGTGGCCACAAAGACGCCGACGCCGATCACCCTTGAAGGCAGCGATTCAACTCAGCCTTATGACCGAGCCAAAGTGGTCAAGTAATTCGAGAATCCAATGTCGGCGTGAAAGGCCTCGTCAATTCCAGCATCCAGACCATCCCATCCTATCCTTCTTCATTCACCCACCCATACCCTTTCGGACCTTGGAACCAGACTCGGATCCGAGACTCAGATTCCCACCGCTGACCTCTCTGGCATTGATGACTCCCCCAATTTCCCCTCTGCCGTCGTTGACCAAATCCGCCGTGCCGCCTCCACTCCAGGCTTCTTCCAGATCACCAAGGCTTTCCATGAGCAACCGACGGAGATCAAGGCTCGGGTGTACTGTAGGGAGATGGGCGCCGGCGTATACTACCTTTCTATTATGATTTTTTTATCATAATGTTATTTCTCAGATAATTTCCATTGAGCTTTATAAAAGTGCTGATCATCGAGTATTAGCAAATTCTTCTAGGGAGCCACGACTGTCGCTTGCTGTTTTCTTCAGCCCAAGTGACCGAGAGAAGTTGTTTGGACCAGTGCCAGAGCTAAAATCAGCAGAGAAACCAGTGAAAATGGGTAAGTCTTATCCTACGACCTGAGGGTGTTATCTTATCATCACACTATATTCAAAACCCTTCTCCTTTATCCCCTTAGTCTTGGGATTGTATTTATTTCAAACTTTCCTCTTCATGTAATCCTATGTAAATTTGCATGTATATATGTAAGTTTACAATACGATCAATAAACAATTTTTTCATGGTTCACTCAAACCATTTATGGTATCAGAGCACTCATCTTGTAAAACAAGATACACGGTCCTTCTCTCCTATCCAGCCTAGCAGTCATGGCTGAAGAAAATATCTCCACAACCACTCCTACGTCAAACGATCCGATCACCATCACTCCTACCCAAACACCAAGTCAGGTTGTTGTGATTAATGCAGCTACCCAGCTTCCCCTTAAGCTTAACAGCCTTAACTATCCCTCATGGAGAGTGCAACTACATTCTCTCCTTTTAGGTTATGACCTCGAACATTTTATTGATGGTACTCATCCATGTCCTCCTGCAACCATCAATAATGCTCCGAATCCTGAGAACAGAAAGTGGCGTAGGCAACACAGTCTGATTCGCCACGCCATTCTTGCCTCAGTAAGTGAAGGTATTATACCTTTAATCACTTTTGCAACCACAGCACAGGAAGCTTGGACTCGCCTTAAATGCACTTATGCAAGCAAATCTCATACTCGGATTATGGGACTGCGAGAAATCTTGGCCAATACCACAACCGACAACAAAACCATAGCTGAATACATGCAAATAGTTAAAAGTATCTCTGAAACTTTTGCTCTTGCAGGTTCACCTGTGTCTGATGCTGAGTTAATTCACAATGCTCTCAGGGGGTTGGGCTCTGAGTTCAAGCATATTTCTGATGTTGCCTTGAAATTTTTTCCTTTCAGACGCTTGAGTTCAAACCTGAAACTTTGTGTAGTATTAAGTAGTTTGTCACTTCTTTTATAATAAAAACCATAGAGATATAAAATATAAACAAATTGAAGCAAAATATGCAAATATTTAATGTCTTGACATGTACATATTCATTTTGGATGGGACTATAATCTCTTATTATTTCAATTTTGTTATTATTATAAATAGAATTTTATTAAATTTTCATTTAAAAAAATTTTTGTCACTAAAATTATTAAATTTTATAGACTAAACTGTGAAATTTAATAAATTTAACTATAATTAATAACTGTGTGAGTATTTAGTAACTTTTATGTTTAGTAGAAGTACTTCAACTCTTATTATTTAGAAATGTGAAGGTACTTAAATTATTGTTGCTTATATTGAGTTGTCCAATTTAAAAGGTTCAATATTAATTGTGTAATTAAAAACTAACTACTTGTTGAACTAGCTTGTATAAATTAAAGCGAGAAAAATTTAAAAGAAAGAAATATAGGGATGAGCATGGAAATAAAAAGAGAAAAGTGAAAAAGAGATACAGAATTTTCTGTCAAATTAGAAAGAAAAATAAAAATAGAGAGAGAAAAATGGAGAAAAGAGCGTAGGGAGATATGTCAAAAGAGAAATAGAAAAGTAAAGAAAATATAATATACAAAAATCATGTCAAATTAGTGATTCAAATTATTAGATTAACATATATTGTGTTATTATGTTATTTGATAACTTCATGGCTATTGGTGCTCTGGAACTAAATTAAAGAAAGGCTCACAAATTTTTTTGCTAAATGGATACAAAGCATGATTTGGGTTAAGTAGGTTTATTGGGTCAATCAATAAAAAATTTAGTTATAAAAATAGCAAAACTATTTTGTTTTTGTCTTGATAAAAGAAAGAAAAAGTTTCAAAGTTCTAGTCTCTCTAATCACAATTTTTCTTTTTGTCTTTTTCTGGAATAAGTCTTGCAGTCGGAAGAGTCAAATACCAAACTCATGTTGTAACATTACGAAAGTATAAATAAAAGTTATTCCTATATGTTAATTATTTCCTGCAATGTGGATAGTTTTCCTCAGGTTTTTTTTTTTTAAAAAAAAAATTTACAAACTTTTCATTCCTTTCACTATAAACTCATAATAATGCAATAATTATATCTTCCTAGTTAAAAACTAAGTTAATTCACACTCTCTATGCAGGCCTTTCAATAAAATTACATCTTTCTTTTATAATTTAAATTTAATAAAAATTATTGTTCAAACATCATTCTTTTGTTATGTATTCAATTTTGATGCGCTGCACATGGTGATGACCAGCGCAAAATGGAGACATTGCCTTAGGAACTTGGCAGTTCGCACTGTTTTCTTTTTCTTCCTCAAATAGATCTCACAAGCTTATCTTATCTTAAGCTACCTATGGATATGATGGTAACCATAATCAGAATTTTTTATGTTTGACATCTTTTGGTCATTTTCTCAATAATGGTAGTTCAAATATATTAAAAAATTCAGAATATTGGTGCATTTATGGCATATATATCTAAATTTATATTACCAAGTTTTGATGGTTAGATATGAGTACTTATATATACACCATCTTTGTAATAATTTGTATATAAATTATCATCTGGCAATATTTGAATTTAAAAAAACCTTCCAAAAATAAATTTTGTTAGAATTAGTTAAATTTAAATACTATCACCTGATATCTTACATAATACCTAGAAAAGTAAAAATTACATACATACATACATATTATTATTATTATTATTATTCAAATTACATATAACTACTTACAATTATTTTTCTTATAGAAGGGCCATGGCTCCCTTACTACTAATGTCTACCATTGCTATTGATTCATAGTGCCTGCAATTCCACCCCTTATAAATACCCAAAGCTCACGAGTACAAAAGCACCAACCAAGTTCGTCTAATCCAACTCTAAGCCACTTCTCCTTTCTTCCATTTCCTTGCATGGCTGCACCTACCATTAGCCTCACTGGTATTCTGCCAAGAAATATGACCGAATCAAAGAGCTGAAGCAATTTGATGAGTCCAAGGCCGGAGTTAAAGGTCTTGTGGACTCTAGCATTAACACCATCATTAACATCTTTGTTAACCCACCAGAAGTCTTAGCTACCCTCAAACCTTCTCTTCATACTATGGCCGAAATCCCCACCATTGACCTCTTTGGCAGTGGCTCCCCTAACCACCGTTCATTCATTATGGAACAAGTAAGGCAGTCAGCCGCCATCATCAACTTTTTCCAAGTGATCAACCATAATGTCTCACTTGAAATACTTCAACGTACCATTGCGGTAGTTAAGGCATTCCACAATCTTCCTAACAAGGTTAAGGTGCCACTGTACAGGTGAGGAATTAAGGGAGTTTCCTTTAAGTCCAGCCAGGGTTGTACCACTCCCAAGTTACTTATTGGAGGGACATATTGATGGTACAATTTGGTCCCAAACTAGCTGATCCTAATGAGATTCTTGAGGTTTGTAGGGACTACTTGTTGGAATATCACCGTGAGATCCTACTGGTGACAGAGCTATTGCTGGCCTTGCTAAGTGAAGGACTAGAGTTAAGGACAAGAAGGCTGAAGTAGTTGACTCTCATGGGTGGAGAAACTTTGGTAGGTGTTGTAGATATCTAATTTTGTCCAGCTCACTTTCTCAAAACTTTAACATAAATTACAAACTTAAATTTAAACTAAAAAATAACAAAACTTAAAGATAAGCCCAAGATACAATAAAATACAAAATTAAAATTAAAATAAATAAGCCCAAACCCAAAAATAAAATTTTAAAATAAAAGTAATAAAAATAATAAAAAACAAGATAACCAAAATTAAGAAATGATAATACAAGATAAATAAAAATTAAAAAAAATAAAATAATAAGAGGATAAGAGATAAGATACTAAGATAAATAAAAAATAATAAAGATAAAAGACAATAAAGAGATAAAGATAATAAGATAAAAATTCAAGAGATAATAAGATAAATAAGTAAATTAAAAAATAAAAATATAAGATAAAAGATAAGAGGTAAAATACAACTAAAATGAGGAAACAAAAATATAACTACAAAAGAAATTCTAATTTTACAAAAACCCATCACATGCATACAAAAGGAGGAGTTCATGGATAAAAGGGGGAGCCTAGAAAGGAAAAAATAAATAAAAGAAGAGATTACAGCTTGAGGAACTTCAACCTGGAACCCACGACCAACCATAACTAAAAAGCTAGTTCTACCATTCTAACCGTCCTTCCCCGGTGAAATCAAATAACAAAAATCAGAAGACGCCTCTCACAGCCAAAAAACCAGAGTTTGTCTTCTTCACACACGCACGGATCACCCTCCACTACACCTTCTCGGCACTCTTCCACTCCGACGACCCCATCACGTTCTTTTGCTTCCGTGAACCTCCAGGAACCTACATTGAAATTGAGCACTACACACAGGCACTTCATTCTCCACTGCACACTCCCGTAGCCATGCACATAGAAAAAGAAACCGAAAAAGGGAAACTAGAACGTAAGAAAGCAAGGGACACACACGAGAAAACTCAGCCAAGAACCGAGCTTACTGCACTTATCGCTCACTAGCATCTTCATGGCGTTGTAGTGTTCTCAGCTGCTGTCCGTTCCTGGCTCTATTTTCGTTGCTCAATTTTTCATGTTGCAAGGCCACTAGCTCGCCCAGCAGCTATCCATCACTGTACTCTCACTCAGCACCCGTCGGCACCGAAGCATGCTCACGAGAAACTAGCCCGCTTCCACCGCCTGGTCCTCTCGCTGTCGCTAGTCTCCACCATCACATTGCAGCGTCTTCATAGTATTCCGTCACCAGCAACCCGCACCCAAGCAGCTCAGTCCAGCAAGCGTAGAGACAGCCGTTGTTTGAATCGCTTAAGCCAGGTTTCTTGCACGCTGAACACGTCTGCTGTAGAGGCTCTGTCGAGGTCCATTACGTCTCAGTCCGTCTCTGCAACATTCTTCCTTTGTTACTGCACTTCATCCATTCTTTCCCCTTCTCCGTCACTAAACTTGCCTGAAGATAAAAGGTATGGTCAGTTGGACACTCTCGTTGTAGATTTTTTTTGAGTTACCAGCTTTTTGGTGAAGATATTGGCTGTATTTTTTTTTCGTCGCCCTTCTTCTTTTGCTTGAAAATTTAAGGGTAGTTGAGAACGTGAGTAACTAGGCTTTGATCTAAAAATATATAGGTTCTATATTTGTTTTGGGTAATTTTTTAAAAAAAAGAAAGAGAAAAATAAGTTATGTCTTTTTTAAGTAAAAATAAATTAGGATAAAGGGTCACATGAGTGACACAAGTATTTTTACTTTCTTTGTCTTACTTTTAAAAATCCTGATCTAAAATAAAGATGAAATTTTTTTAAAATTATTAAAAACTTCAGATTGGAATAGGAAGGAGATTTTCTTTAAAACCCCGGCCTAGAATAGAAAAGAAATTTTTTTCAAAATTATTTTTATCCTGATCCGGAATGAGCAGGAATTATTTACCAAAAATCTTTTTTTTAAAAAAATTTTAAACCAACATAAATTAATTAAAATAAATTAATAAGATCATTTTTGGTATCGAAAAGGCATTTAGGGTGCTAATACTTTTCTTAAAACATAACCAACCCCTGAATTCAATCTCTGAAATGTAGACCATTTTTAATCAGGTATCCGATCTCACCTTTAAATAATTTAGATCGGTGGCGACTTTAAAACTAAAAATTTTAGGGTCAACAAGTGTTAAAAAGAAAATATACATAAAATTCATTTTTGGGTCTTTACTATCAGCTTAAGTTTTTGGAATAGTTTATTCTTTAACATGGTATTAAAGCCAATGATCAAGGGTTCAATTCTTATGGCCATCTAAAATTAAAAAATTGTTCATATTTCATGCTCAAAAGAGACTTTCATGTAAGGGGCGTGTTAGGAAGAAAAAAATATATAAAAACTATTTTTGGATATTCACTTAATAGTTTAAGCTTTTAGGATAATTAATTCCTTGATAGTAGAATACTATTACCCATATTGCCCTCAACTAGACCTAACAGTTGAGCTTTGTCTCACATAGATCCTGGGTATTGATGATATTGGTCCATGACAACATGGGAGGCTTACAAGTACAGTACAAGGAAGGTTGGTCCAAGACAACATATGGCATGTTTTAATCTTGGAATGGTGTATTCTCTTCTCATCTTAAACTTAAAATGAACATACCAAATAAAACTTCAAAAAACAAGATGGGTAATTAGATTTATCATTCTACAATTTAATATATGAAACTTAATATATTTAATGATTTAAATTATTTTTAGTTAAATTTTTTGAATTTTAGTTTATAAAAATAGAGATATTGTTTTATTAATTACTCAAATTAACTATTTGATACTAATTACTATTTTATTTCAAAGATAATCTCCAAGGAGAAATATAAGACTTTGAACCATTGAGTGCTGGTCAATGCACATGGCAAGCCACACATTTCCATCACTCGTTTCTTTAACCCAAGTGGAATAGAGAATTTGTATAGACAATTGGAAGAGTTAGGGTGCGTTTGATTTGCAAAAATATTTTTTATTTTTATTTAAATTTATTTTTATTAAAAAATTTTTAAATATAAAAATATATTTAGTTTGTATCAGTTAAATTCTGTTTTTAAAAAATAAAAATATTGAAAATGCATTCAATTTAAGGTTTAGGATTTAAGTTTTAGGGTTTAAAGTTTGAGTTGAGGTTTTAAGGTTTAGAATGTAAGATTCAAGGTTTGAGATTTTAAGATTTGGAATTGAGGATTTTAAGGTTTTGGATTTTGGGATTTAGAGTTTAGAATTTAAAGGTTTCAGGATTTAAGATTTTAGGATTTAAGACTTTAGAATTTAGGGTTTAGGATGTAGGGTTTGAGTTTGGGGTTTAAGGTTTTATAATTTAGGATTTAGGGTTAAAGATTTAGGATTTAGACTTTTAGGATTCTAGGGTTCTAGGTTATAGTTTTAAGGTTATGATTTGGGGTTTTGAGATTTAGGTTTAGGATTTAGGATTTTATAATTTAAGATTTATAATTTAAAATTTAAGATTTTGAGGTTTAAAGCTTTAAAATTTAAGATTCAGGATTTACATAGTAATTTCAAAATTACTACCATGTTTTTAATTTATGTTTTGCTTTTTTAAAATTTTACATAGAAAATAGTGAAAACGTTTTTTTGTTTTTAAAATTTGCCTTATTTTAAAAAATATTTTCTAAAAATTATTTTCACTTTTTTACAAATAAATACATTTTCACTATTATTTTTATTTTCATTAAAAATGAAAACAGAAAACAATTAAAGTAAACACAACCTTAACTTCGGCAGAGAAACCAGACCTTTATCGTCATTTCACATTCAAAGACAATGTAGCCAAGTTCTTCGTCAAAGAGATCAATAACACATCACAAACAGATTATTTCAGGAAGTGATCGATGGCCCATACATATATACATATATATATATATATATATATATATATATTGATTATAGACTATTCAGTTACAGCAACTAATTTTCTTGCATTGCTTATGTACAGTAACAAAGTACCAGGTAGCATTTTCAGAGACCAATTTGAACAGCTCAGACCAACCAAATTATTAAAAACGTTTAAGAATAACGCAGTGCAGAGCATGTACATATGTGTGTGCAGTAAATTTTTTTTAATACAAAAAATGTGATATTATAGAGATTAAATCTCAGAGGAGGGAAATAAATCTGGATTCAAGAGGTGCGTACTTGTGAGAAACTAATTGACTTCTTGATAGTTTTATTTAAAAAGGATTTTTTGTTTAGAGAAAAATATTTTAGATTAAAATCCTGTTTTGATCATTTATAGATAGAGTTCTCCTAGTTTCTTATTCTTCAAAGTTTCTAATTTAATTCTCTATAATTTAAAATTATTCTTAATTAAATCTCTCTGTTATGTTGTCATTAATAATGTTAAGTTTTTTTAACTAATGTGGCATCCACAAATAAAAAATTTTGTCAAATTGGTTGACACATGTATACTATGTTAACATAAATTGCTTAGTTGGTTGACACGTGAACACTATGTTATATGCTAAAATGATAAAATATTTGATACGTTGATGTTATGTCAGCATTTAATATGTCACGTCAACTAAAAACTTAACAACGGTTAATAACAATATGATAAAGGGACTTAATTAAGTGTGATTTTATTTATAAAATATTAAATTAAAAATTTTGAAAAATGATTGATTAAAATCAGATAACTCTCATCTATGAAAAATCGAAATAGAGCATGTTATATTTTTATGTTAATTTATTTTTATTAATTATTTACTCTGTTAATATTTTAATGTTAACTTATTTTCATTAATTATTTACTCTGTTATGGTTGTTGTGCATTGTGTAAAAGAGAACATTTTTATTAATAAATTAATTGAATGTACCATATTCCTATAAATATAAGAATTCTTTAATAAGCGTTTACAAAAGTATTTAATTTCATGCAGTTTAGCACTGCAGCTACTAGGGAGCTAGGCACCAATTAATATGTTCAAGAAAGATTGAATTTAAATAATTAGATTGTTGAGACGCTAGATGCATTTGACGAAGACGCATACAATTTATAACAAACGAATAATTTGAGAGGTCAGTATACACGTATCATTCATGCAAAGAGACATTAATAGTGACATTAGTAATTTGGTACAAACTAAATAAATTTCAAGAGCCAATATTCGGCGCATTCCATAAATAAATCAGCCTTTATTTCTCAAAAAACAAAAAGGAATATATATATATATATGTTGTCTTTATAACCATGGAATCTCATGAGATTAGTAATTTTCTTTGAGTATTACTATTTATGCAAACAGTATATACATATATAATGTATCATTAAATTCATTAAATTTCATAGATTCAATAATATACAAGACTCAACTGATAATAAAATGACCCCCTTATACAATCAGTTTTTTCCATTTTAATACTAGCGTGGGTGAAGTGTCAATTTCTCATCTGAAAATTCCCACAAGTTAAAAATGAAATCTTTAAAAATATATAAATAAAAAAGTAGTGTAGAAACTTTAAAATGCATAGGTCTCAATGTTAACAAGTATAGTTATATATAACAATTTTAAGATATCATTCTTAATAAATTAATATGAAATATAGTAAATATATACATGATAACATTAATTATGATTAAAGAAAACAAATTATAACAACCAAAAAAATTTATTTTAATCATCCTTTAACTAAACTCTGGGTTACATGTTTTGGTCATATATCTTAGAAATATTATTCCAAAGAATAAGATGAAAGGTTTAGTTTATACTTTTTCTTATTTTTCTAATGTATCTTCTTTGAGAAAGGATTCTCATAATTCTAATGAGCATACAAGTTCTAATAAAAAAGACATAGCTATTCTAATGAGCATACAAGTTGAAGGCTCCAATAAGAAAGACTTTCTTATTTTAATGAGCTTCTAAAGCGTATGGGGGCATTTGGATGAAAATTGAAAGATTGGAGTGAAATTTAACAAAAAAAATTGGGTTAATGGTTAGTCCGGCTCAATCTTGAACCAATCTGATTCACACAAAAAATAGTCTAAATTTTTTGAACTAAAAATTTGTAAACCTAACCTTTTATTTTTTAGGATAGTTCCTATCTGATTTAGCAATTTAATCCAAAATTAATGGCTTTAAGTACTAATTAAAGAGTCCTAGAATGGGATATCTATGAAGAGGAAAAGAGGAGAGATTTCATCCATAACCAATGAGGAAGTTGCACCACAGGATGGCATGAGTGCTTATAAGAGGATACAGATTGGGTACTTATATATAGAAACCTTTCATTTTATTTTTGAGTCTTAGGGAATTTTTTCTATTAGCACAAACCCTAAGTTCCAATAACCCCTTTGCCTAAACCAACTTAAGGAGGCTTAGAGCTCAATTTGGGCATTGTCTAAAAGCATCGGCAAGATAAGGCAAGTATTTAGACTTCATCATTGCTTAATCTCCAATTAGATCATGAATATTAAACAAGCTTAGCAAGATAGCTCATAAGCAATATAGTATTAGAAGTACAAGAACAAAGAAAATGGTAACAAGGAGTTCAACCAAATGGGCTAGATCGAATTAACAGCTCTAGTGGGTGTAATAGCAACTCAACTTTAGTGCAGATTTAATGTATGAATTTCAACAATAATATCAATGCAAGTAAGCAATCTACGGAATTAGTTAAATCCAAGATAGAGGAATGCCTAGGTTATGGATTGGGCTGGGTTTTCAAAATTTTCAAACCCAATCCCATGGCTCATACTTATCGGCCAATTATAAGTTACATATTTTTATTAAATCTAATCTAAAATTAGACTGATAATTCAAAATTAAATATACATAAAATTAGTTAACTTGATTGACCTTAAATCTATCCTATAAATATAATCGGTCAAGTTTGGGTTAAATCCCAAACCCGATGTTACTAACTTAAGTTGAATCCAACTCGTATTCATCCCTAATTATAAAGTACCTTCTTACTGTTGGGGTAAAAAACAGTGGATGGATACCTATACTAAAACCAGATAAAGTAGTGATTGAAGAAGGAGGAAGAATAAGCCAAGATTAAGATGTTTAGTAGTAATGAGAGACTATAGGAAGGACCTTAGTACCTTAATAGCTCATGAGAAGTAAGCACATATGACCAGAAAACTACCTAATAATTGTCTCAAGCAAATCAAGAACAAGAGGGAGATGTATTAAGGCCCTGATGGTGATGTAATTAAGAATGCAGTGAGCTCTAAATGTCCCCATGATTGAAAGCGTGAAAATATTACATTGCCTCCTATTTAAAATATTGATTAGATGGTTGTTGGACTGATGATAAGTTTTAGTTTGACCTTATGGATACGTGTTGCATCCTTAGCCTCGGTTTTGTGCTCGTTCTTCGTTTTGAATTCTGGTAATTGATTCGTCTTTAATAATCTTAGACATTTTGTTTTTATTCATAAAGTAATTTGTCATAGTCATCAACTGTTTATAAAACCACTTTTAAACTAATATATTCAAACAAAAATTAATGATTTGATGTAATTTTTCGGCATCAATTATTTTAAATTCAACAATACTCAAAATTAATTTTATTTATCGCCACCCCGAACCGACCGTTAATCCATAGCTCTTGGTATCAATTTTCTTCTGTTGTGTCCATCAAGAAACTCTTTGGCGCATCTATAATTTTTAATTAGCAAACATTGAAAAATTATAATGCGTTTTTCTTGGATAGAGTGATTTATTTACTTTATAAAATCTTAATTAAAAACTTGATCCTCTCAGATATAAGACAAAAAATAAAATTACAAAAACTCATCTCTTTTCTGTTGGATCCGAATTTCTTGTTGTTGGTAAACAATATATAGTAAAAAATAAGAGATAAAAATATTTTTTAAAAAGTTAAAAAGATCAGAAGAAAAAATTTATAAATTAAATTCAAATATATAACTAAAAATATAAAAAATATCAAAATTAAATAATAAAATTTTCAAAAATTTAAATTCTTTCTTTCCACTCTTGAATTAGTGGTAAACTTTTTTTATTGAAAAAAAGATAATTGGTTGGAAAGTAATAAATATTAAATGTTGCCGAAGTAGGTAAATTGGCAGATAGCAGTCGTAGTAGGAGTGAGAGCTGAATTGGTGGTAAACTTTTGTGTTTTAAAAAATTATAGTTTGATGGCGAGTAATAGATATTAAATTGTTGGGGAAGAAGGTGAATTGGCACGTAGGAATAGTAGGCGCGAAAGCTTGCACATGAATTGGATATATCGACAAGGATAATGATAGAATAAAAAATTATCCAATTCATGTTCAAAGCTTACGTTTAGTTCCGTGCCGATTCAAAGTTCTAGGTACATGCCAACTTAAAAATATTTAAATAAAAAAAATTAAAGGGAGATTATAAAAATATATATGATCAGAGTATAGATTCTTTATATATTTTTAATATTAATAAATAAAAAATAGCATAATTAATGAATTTAGATTTCAAATTATTTTCTTAATTTAAATAATTTTTATTTTATATTTAAATTTAATATATAAATTTTTTATGAATTATTTTCTCACTTAACTTTATTATTATTCCTCTCTTATTATATCCTTTTTCACTTTCTCAAAAAAGTTCGGCAATCTGATTGGACAATTTTTACATAATTTGCAACCAATGATGCAAAATCTACAAGACTAATACACATTGGGTTGTAACTTTGACTTTTCCTATTTTCTCGGTCGTCTGCGAAGGGACTGACTTTTCCCATTTTCGCGAGCCGCAAATTGCCACCTTTCATTTTCGGCAAACATATGAAAATGCACTCTGCATTTTTGTTTTTTCTGACAACATGGGCCGTTGTAACTATTAGAACATGGCTATGACAGGATTGTTCATTTTCACCACACGAATTGCCTCTACGTCATGTAAATTCACGTCCACTTCTACAGTTGAAACCTCCCCTCACATATAGGGTTACGAAATTTGCTTATATTTTTAATTTTTATTTTCCCTTTAAAAATTTTTATCTATAATATAAACAGTAAAATTATCTGCGCATACGTATCTTTTTTTCTTTATATACAAGTTAATATTCCATCTACAGTACTATAAGTATAAAGCCAATAAAATTATTTTCATATAAGAATTCATACTCAATTAAGTTATTAAAATTATACATTGAGCTCAACAATCTTACAGGATAATGTTCATGCAACTCAAAGCGTACTGTGAAATTAAATTAAGAGTAATTTAAATGATTTAAATTATAGAATTTATAAATTTACATCTTTTAATTGGTTAACAGAAATTAAATTAATAGCTATTATTACTGAATCATTTATACTTGATTAGTTATTTCCTCTACAATTTGTTTTTAATTCTTGCATTTTCTTACTAGAGTTAACAAAATTTAGAATATTATTTTTATCATCTTCCATGATTAAGTGATTCCACTAATCTTGTAGATTTCTTGTAAAGCCTAAAATTATTAATTGGGTTGTGGCTCTACCATTATTTTCTTCTTTTTTATAAGCTATGACTGCTATGGTCATTTCATTAAGTTTTTTTATTATTAGATACTCAGTTAAACCATCTCATTTTACTATTCTATCTCCATTGAAGCTTGAGGGATTGTTTAATTCCTATTCTTCATGTTTTATGTTTGGAAGGGTAGGTCTTGGATAATAATTTTGAGTGATAGGGTATTTCCTACTATTTCTCATTCCTTGGATTACTTCTTGGTCTTGCTGGCTTAAATTGTTTATAGGAAACATTAATCTTTGAGGAAATAGGAACTCAAGTAGAAATCTTAATCTTTATTATTGCTCAAAGTTTTATTGGAGATCCAAAATTCTTTGAGAAAAAATTTAGTGAAATCTGACATTATTTTAGATGTCTTAGATTATCATATTTTAGATGGTATAAAGATAACTTCTTAGGCAAACTCCTAATTTGGAAAAATGCCTTAACACCTAATTAGAAAGAAAGATTTATGTCTGGAGTAGCAAGAACATTCGCTCAAAGAGTTAGAATAAGTTAGAATAAGAAAAGTCTAATTTAGAAAATATGACCTATGTACAAGTTATATCAATTATAATAAAAACAGAATTATAACAATATAATTAATTATCTTTAACCTCACAAATGTTGAAAAAAGACAAATCAATAAGAAAAGAATTAAGATACTTTTGTTAGAAATATAACTTAAGCTTTTTGTTAATACTTTAATATTATAGATTTTAATTTTTTAATTATTAAGATAAAATTTTCATATACCTTTATATATTAAAATACAAAATTTTTAATAACTTGACATTATAATTTATATTAAAAGATATTATTTATATCAAGAGTGATTATAAATTTTTTTTTCAATAAAAACTTTTGTAGGTTATTAAATAAAATAAAAATTTATATGATGATAATAAAAATAAAAAATATAAGAATAATTTATTTTATTTTATTTTAAAAAAAATATCAATATTTTTTTTCTTTTTCGAATAATCATATATATATATTTGTATATATCTATACACACACCCATATGAAGAGTCAAATACCAAAAGCATGTTGTGGCATTAATTATCTATCTACCTTGATTACTTATTCGGTCAAGATAGACTTATGTCACTGTATATGTGTTTTTTTAAAATAAAAAATAAATAATATTTTTTATTATTTATTTTTTATATTTAAAAAAAATATAAAAAATGTGAGACTTATCTGCGCAACTTTTCAGCTTCAGCTAGGTTGCGGCGCTTTAATGACTCTGCTACAGGTCATTTATGATCACAGAATTTCCCTCCTACTGACATACTCTAATGACTTTTTATGTTCGCATTAACTCGTGCCTCAACGAATGGTAATTGAAAAATCAAATTTGTCTTATGTGGTTGGGAAGTGGGCATCGTTGCAGATTTTTGAATAATAATATTTATATAAAGAAATTTGACTTGTTTTTTATATATTTTTTTTATAAAAGTTTGTTTTATGTTTTACACATTTACCTTTTTTTTTTAATCTTTCTACTTATGTCACCGATGATATAAAAGATAATAATACAAAAATAAATTATATATATTTTTTATATTATTATTATTATTTTTTAAAATAATATTTTATAAACAAATAAGCAATATGATACATAATCTGGTATGAAATTCAACTGCGCAAAATCAATGCTGACGCAAAATCTTTGTGGAAATTTAAAAAAACAAATAAAAACGACTTTTCATATAGCAATATTCTTTTCTACGGTCAAACAAATATTTATTTGGTTAGAATTATTTGACTTTATGATGATATTTTTATAGGAATTAAATATATTACTTTACTTTCCTTTTTATTAAATTCAAGGAACCTTTGTGAAAATTTTTATAATAAAGGGAATTTAAGTCTAATAAATCTATAAAAAAATTCAAAGTCCAGAAAATAAAAATGATATCACAATAAACACATGTATAGTAATTATATAATGAAAATAAGTGCTAGTTTGAGCAATTTTTTGGGTTTACAAAAATAATTGGTGGAAGAACAAAAATGGTGAGTTATTCAAATTATGAGTTTTGAGGGGATTATGTGTTATAATTTAGACTATTGATCTAACTTTAATGAGAATGAAATTTTAAGATTTATTGAATAATTTCTCCTAACATGAGAGAATCATGATCTGATATAATTTGTGTCTATAAATTATAAAAATAAAGATTACATACTATTAATTATTATTCTAATTACTTGCATCTAGCTACGCAGAAAATTTTCTCTCGGAGCATTAATGGTCCCCCTCCCACCAAGGTCCACCATTGCTAGCGAATGGTATTGGCAATCCAGCTGGAATGATGATAAGAGCACATGGAAAAAGCATACACATAATTAAAAAAAAAAAAAGAAATAGTATTATATAAATGTGAAAAGTTGTATAACATTTGTGCAGAATGAATTTGCACCAATAACGGTGTTCTTCCACCTGCTATAAATACCTAAAGCTCATTAGTACGAAAGCACCAACCTACTTTGTCTAATCCTAAGTCTAAACTACTTTACCTCTCTTCCATTTCCTTTCATGGTTGCAGCTACCATTAGCCTTGTCGGTGATTCTGCCAAGAAATATGACCGAAACGAAGAGTTGAAGCAATTTGGAGAGTCCAAGGCCGGAGTTAAAGGTCTTGTGGACTCTGGCATTGCCACCATCCCTAGAATCTTCATTAACCCACCAGAAGTATTAACTACCCTCAAACCCTCTCCTTTCACTGGGAATGAAATCCCCACCATTGACCTTTACGGCAGCGGCTACCCCGACCGCCATTCTTCCATTGTGGAACAAGTGAGGCAGGCAGCCGCCACCGTTGGCTTTTTCCAAGTGATCAATCTCCAACGAGAAGTATAAGAGTGTTGACCATCGAGTGCTGGCCAGTCCTCATAACGAGCCACGTATTTCCATCACCAGTTTCTTTAACTCAGGTGGAGCAGAGAATTTGTATGGACCCGTTGGAACAGTTAACTTCGGCAGCGAAACCAACCGTTTATCGTCATTTCACATTCAAAGACAATCTGGCGAAGTTCTTCGCCAAAGAGATTGATAACACATCACAAACAGATCATTTCAGGAAGTGATCAATGGCCCATATATATATATATATATATATATATATATATATAATCGATTATAGACTATTCAGTTACAGCAACTAATTTTCTTGCACTGCTTATGTACAGTAACAAAGTACCAGTTAGCTTTTTCCAGAGACCAATTTGAAGTGCTCAGACCAACTAAATTATAAAAAAAACGTTTAAGAATAACGCAATGCTGAGTATGTACCTATGTGTGTGCAGTACATTTTTTTTAATACAGAAAATATTATATTATAGAGATTAAATCTCAAAGAGGAGGGAAATAAATTTGGACTCAACCACCAAAGCTAAATTTAAATTTAAATACTACTACATGTATACAAGTGCTCATTAATACTTAATAATAAACTTCGTTTGCGTTTATTTGTGTTCATTAATAATTATAAAAATAATTGACAAATATTTATGAGTTTATTATTATATAAATGTAGAGATGAAACATATATGACCTTTTCATGCAAATTAATTCTTGATTGTTATTAATATATTTTTCTTATTAAAAATTAATAAAATTAAGTTTCTTAAGTTGAATAAAATATGTTTAATTTATATATAGATAAATAATATATATACTTAAGCTTTTTGTTAATACTTTAATATTATATATTTTAATTTTTTAATTATTAAGATAAATTTTACATATACCTTTATATATTAAAATACAAAATTTTTAATAACTTGACATTATAATTTATATTAAAAGATATTATTTATATCAAGAGTGATTATAAATCCTTTTTAAAAAAACTTTTGTAGGTTATCAAAATAAAATAAAAATTTATGTAATAAGAACAAAAACAAAAAATGTAAGAATAATTTATTTTATTTTATTTTATTTATCTTGAGAAAAAAAAGAAAAAGTATCAAAGTTTTTCTTCTTTTTAGAATAAGTCGTATACACACACACACACACACACTCACATATGAAGAGTCAAATACCAAAAGCATGTTCTAGCATTAATTATTTATATATGAAAATAAATTTTACATTTTTTTTATATTTTTATTTTTTATAAAAGTTTGATTTTATATTTTATGCATTTATTTATTTTAAATCTTTCACATAAAGAATAATATACATATAAATAAATTTTATATATTCTTTAATATTTTTATTATTATTTTTTAAAAACTTTTTGTCTGTGTGCAAACAAAATTACTCTTAATATGGCTACAAAATTATGTCTACATTAGAACAAAAATAGTATTTTGTAATATTGCTTTTTTTAATTCAAAGGTCATCAAGTAGTAACAATTTAAATAGTAAAGCAATAATAATTTCCTTTTTCTCAACAAAAATTGTTTTAGATTCAATCTTTTACACATTGACAATTAAAGTTGATTCAAAATTAACATATGTTTACTAAGCCAATTTCTTAATTATTTATATTGTTGCTTATATTAATACTCTCTCTTCTTAAATAACTATCTGTTAAAAGAGGATGTACAATCATTAAAAAAACTAAATTATTTCAATATTGAAAAAATTATTTTTATTAAGATACTCTTTACATAAATGAACTTAAATATTAAAATTTAATTAAATAATGTAATTATATTTGTACTTAATATAGAAAGGTGAGAGTTAGTTGAATATGGAATGAACTAATGTAAAGTTAAAAAAAAAATGAACAAAGTCTTAATTTGAGAAAAGTAATTATTAAAATAATAACAAAAATTTTAAGAAGACAATTATTTAAGAAAAGAAGGAGCATTAATATTTGAAGGAAAATGTTATTTTTGTATCTCTAATTTTACATAATGCTCATACCTTTTAATGTGGATATTTAAATTTATTGATTCTCATAATTTAATCTATATAATTTCATAAATTTACTAGTATAAATCATTTTATTATAAAAATTAAATAAAAATAATGAGATTTGTTTGAAATTAAAAATCTATGAAAACAAAAAATTAAGTAACGTACCCGCTGGTTTCTATTTTTTCTTCTCCTTATCTAATTCCAATTTCAAAATTGAAACTGCTTCTCTCTCTTTTCTTCATTTTCTTTCTCTGCTTCTTCTTGGCTTTTCATCTTCTTCCTCTTATTTCCTTATGAGGTTCAAAGCTTGATGGATGTACTCACTGATTGGAACTGTGATGCAACGCTAAGCCGATGTGAAACCGTTGTTTAAGTCTTGGGTTAGGTCGTTGGACAGTAATGGCAATCGGAACAGGCCTGGGGTGAGTTCGTATAAATAATCATTACCTAAGAGCGACCTTGATGATTGGTGCTTCTGGTGGGGTGTTGCTCGACCTGGTTGCTCAAATGGAGGAGTTCAACATCACAACCAACACTGCTTCGTTTATTTTGGTGCTCAAAGCAATGTGCTTGGCCAATCAAGTATTAAATTCAAACTAAGAGTACAGGAGAAAATTTTGAGTTGGAATATTCAGCTAAATTGTTGTGGGGACATTAAAATCGCAACCTTTTTGATCAGTCATACATCAGACTGGTGACCTCTCTAGTAGAAACCTGACTCATACAAATTAATATTTCATATTGTACTATAAGGATAAGGATCAGAGAAAGGAAAAGTATTACACTTTCACAAAATTTATAAACTTAAATCTTTTTTATTGGTGAACAGAAAATAAAATAATAACTATATCATGCCGGGTTTTTGCTTTCAATTGGTTCAGTTTGAAGAAAAAAAAAGAAAAAGACTTGCAGGGTAAGATTAAAAGTGTTGGAAAATATTGTAAAAAATATTTTAAGAGTGATTGGTGTGTAATTGAAATTTGGGTTTATGAAAAAAATTACAATTGGTGATTTGAATTTTTGATCAATTTGATAGTGAATTATTTTATGAGAATACACGTAGGTTAAAGAATAATTTATGTTATATTTTTATGTCAATTTATTTTTATTAATTATTTAATCTGTTGTGGTTGTTGTGTATCGTATAAAAGAGAACACTTTTATTAGTAAATTAATTGAATGCACGATATTCCTAAAATACAAGAATGTTTTATTAAGTATTTACAAAAGTATTTAATTTCATGCAGTCCGGTGATTTTTGCCCTCTAAAATTATGCAATAGTTATTGTAACATTATTATTGTTACCATGTTTAGCACTGCAACTATTAGCTTGTTAGTCACCGATTAATATGTTAAAGAAAGATTTAATTAAATAATTAGATTGTTAAGATGCTTAATGCATTTGACGAAGACGCATACAATTTGTAACAAAAGAATAATGTGAGAGGTCATTATACATGTATCATGCAAGCAAAGAGACATTAATAATTATATACTTCTAACCAGCGAGGGTTGAGTCAAGTACTAAGGGACTTGGCTCTCAATGTGATGTATTTTGATTCAAATCCTTATTGAGAGTGAAGCCTACTTTAAGGTAGCTAATGATGTTATGAAAGAGATTAATCTCCTAGTCCAAAGGCTGTAGGATATCTTAAATTTATTAAAAAAAATTAATAATTATACTCCTCCAAAGTGCCTGTAATTTGGTACAAATTAAATAAATTTTCAAGAGTCATTATTTAGTGCATTCCATAAATAATTCAACCTTTATTTCTCACAAAAAAAAAAAGGAATATATATTGTCCTTTCAGCCATGGAATCTTATGAGATTGACAATTTTCTTTGTGTATTACTATTTACACAAATAGTTTATACATATTGTATTATTAAATTTCTTAAATTTTATAGATTGAACAATATATGAGACTCAACTGTATCAGTGAGTTCTTATACAGTCATTTTTTTCCATTTTAACACAAGCATGGATGAAGTGCAAATTTCTCATTGAAACCTTCCCACGGGTTAAAAATGCAATATTTGAAAATATATAAATAAAAAAGTAGTGTAGAACCTTTAAAATGCATAGGTCTCAATTTTAACAAGTATGGCTATATATAACATTTTTAAGATATCATTCTTAATAAAGTAATATGGAATATAATAAATATATTTATGATAAAATTAATTATGATTAAAGAAAATAAATTATAACAATCATAAAAGTTTATTTTAATTATCTATTAACTAAACTTTGAGTTAATTGTTCTGGTAATATATCTTAAGAATATTATTACAAAGAATAAGATGAAAGGTTGAGCTTATGCCTTTTTCTTATTATTCTAATGTATCCTCTTTGAGAAAGGATTCTCATAATTCTAATGAGCATGAGTTCTAATAAAAAAGACATAATTATTCTAATGAGCATACAAGTTGAAAACTTTAATGAGAAAGACTTTCTTCTTTTAATGAGCTTCTAAAGTATATGAGGGCATTTAGGTGAAAATTGAAAGATTGGAGTGAAATTTAACCAAAGAAATGTGGGTTGAGAGCTCGCCTAGCTTGGTCTTGAGCCAATTTGGTTTGGGCAAAAAATGTTTAAATTTTTTGAGTCAAAAATTTTTGAACCTAACCCTTCATTTTTCAGGATAGTTCTAATAAAATTTAGTAATTTGAGCCAAAATTAACAGTTTTAAGAATTAGTTATAGAGTCCTAGGAGGGGATAGCTATGAAGAGAAAAAGAGGAGAGATTTCATCCCTAAACGGATGAGATAAGCAAGGGGAAGCTGCACCACAGTATAGGATGGATGCTTATAAGAGGATATGAATAGGTTATTTATATATAGAAAACCTTTTTTTTTTTGTGAGTCTTTAGGAATTTTTTCTATTACCACAAATCCTAAGTTCTAATTGGGATATCACTTAGTTCTATTAACCCTTTTGTCTAAACCAACTTAAGGAGACTTAAAACACAATTTGAGCAATGTCTAAAATTGTCAGCAAGATAAGGCAAGTACTTGTTGACCCTAAAATTTTAATTTTTGAGTAATCACTTATCTAAATTACCTAAAGTGAAATCGAACACCTAATAGTTTACATTTTTAGAAATTATGTTTGGGGGTTAATTTTATTTTAGGAAAGATATTAACACCTTAAATGCCCTTCCGGTACCAAAAATAATTTAATTAATTTACTTATTTTAATTTGATGTTAATTTAAAAAAAAAACTTTGAAAAATAATCCTTGCCCACTCTGAATTAGGATTTTAAAAATAATTTTAAAAAAAAGTTCCTTCCTATTCTAGTTTAGGGTTTTAAAAATAATTTACAAAAAATATTCTTTCTATTCTTGGTTAGGGTTTTAAAAATATTTACAAAAATCATTTTTCTATTCTAGACAAAGTTTTAAAAATATTTACAAAAAATAATTTGAGAAAATAAAGAAGAAATGCTTGCATCGGCCATGTGATCATTTATTCCTAAAAGAACATAACTTATTTTATTTTTCTTTTTTTTTCTCAAAAATACGAAATTCACCTTAAGCAAAAAGTGTAGAATCTAACTATTTTTTAGATCAAAACCCATAAACCTTTTAATTAAAAAGAAACTAGAAATAATGACTTACAATGAGAACTAATAAGACCGATAGCAAATACTACGCAAAAAAAAAAAAAAAAGATCATGCCTATACCCAAAAATTCAATATCTCATGAAATCTGCCAAAAGATAAAACTACATAGCTCTTGTGGGCCGTGCAAGTGAAGTTTGGCGTTTGAATGACAGAGCCAAGGAGCAATTTAGCTGGCAATAGGTTGCAAGTGAGTCCCAGGTGCAGGCTTACGACAACAACAGTGTTTCTGGGTAGTTGCTCCGTAGGGATAAGCAACGGCGAGACCCTAGTGTAGCTCGATGGACAACAGAGCTCTAACAATGCAGTGGATGTGTTTCGGGTGTGGAATGGTGGTGCCGCGGCTACTCGATGATGTGGAGGAACGCTGTCGTGAGACGTAGATGGACTCTGGTCTGACAACAACAATGAGGTTGGGCTCAAGCTTCCCGATGTGGTGCTAGCAACGTGGGTTGAAACACTACAACAGAGGAAGCAAAACTAAATAGCGACAAGACCGGCAGATGGCAATTCTTCCTGATATAGCGGCACCAAGTTGGTAAACTTTTAGCAGCTCTGTGGTTTTAGAAAGTGCGACATTCAACAATGGCTACCTTTACTCTTAGTTGGGTCGAGATCCTGGGTTGCTAACGGGGAGAGAAGTGGTGCATTTGAATGGCAATTGTGGAGTTTTCTACTTCTTTGAGGTGAGGGCATTGTTTCCCCAAAAGTGCAAAAGTGCAGTAAAGGTGTCTCGGTTTTAAGGGTGTTGACGGATTGCTGTTCAATTTTCTTCTTGTCTTTTTCCGATTCTAATTTGAATACTAACTGCTGACTTCTTTTTTGCTTGAAAATCTTTTTTCAAATCTGCTATCTCCTCCTTGTTTTGTATTGAGTGAATGGGTTTTTATAATTACATAATTTTAGAGTTTGTTTTCTAGTTTAATTCTTATTTTGTAATTTTATCTTAACATTTATTTTTATCTTCTTATATTTCAATTTTTATTTATCTAACATTTTCATATTTATCTCTTAAATTTTAGATTTTCTTATCTTTTCTTTTCTCACTTTTATCTTTTTTGCTATCTTTATCTTTTATTATCTTTCATTTATTTCTTGGATTTATCTTTTGTCTTACTATTTATTTTATTTTTATTTTTTGATTTTTGTTTTATTATTAGACTTGGGATTAATTTTGGTTTAGGCTTATTTATTTTGGACTTGTTTTATTTAAAGTTTTAGTTTTAATTTGGTTTTGGTTGGGTTAAAGTTTTGTAAAGTGAATCGGATAAAATTAAGTGTTTATAGTACTTAGGCTTCATTGTTGCTTAATCTCCTATTGGAACATGAATATTGAACAAGCTTAGCAAGATAGCTCATAATTAGTATGGTATGAGAGGCACAAGAACAAAGAAAATGGTAACAAGGGGTTCAACCAAATGGGCTAGATCGAATTAATAGCTCTAATGGGTGAAATAGCAACTCAACCTTTGTATACGTTTAATTTATGAATTTGAACAATAATATTAATGCAAATAAGCAATCTACGGTACTAGTTGAATCCAAGATAGAGGAATGCCTACATTATGGATTGGGCTGGGTTTTCAAAATTTCAAACCCAACCCCCATGACTCGTACTTATTGGTCTGTTATGGATTACATATTTTTTTGTTAAATCCATCCTTAATTTAGATTGATAGCTCAAAATTAAATGTACATTAAACTAGTCAACTTGACTGTCCTCAAACCTATTCTATGAATATAATTGATAGCATTGATCCACTATTAATTGAGGTGGGGTAAGCTAGCCTACATTTTTTGTGGGTGAAAGAAATTACAATTTGACTTACCCCATAGCGGGTTGGCGGGTTAGATGGATTAACCTGTGCTAAACCAAAAGAGAAAAAATTTGTTAAAATTTACTGAAAACAATCATAACTATAAATCTTAATTTCAAAATAACAAAACTATCTTATTCCAAATAACAACCATAAATATAAATCTAAATCTAAATCATAAATATAAGTTTCAGATATTTCATAAATAACATAACTATAAATTATGTAAGTCTTAACAAATATATCAAGCATGTATAATTATTGTACAAATGGGGTTGACTTAATTATTGAATTTTGACTATAGTGATTAGCTCAATAATAAATAACAATTAGCAACTTTGATGATTTAAAACTCTTCCATTTATATCGTTCTAGCATAAATCTTTTAGTGAAAATAAACGTTATTGCACACTATAAAGGATATAAGAAATTGCACATGACAAAAAAGAATAATAATTAAATCTTATACATTGAACATATTAATAAAATATTGATTAATTAATAAAGCAACAATTAGAAAGAATACTACTGTACAAACAAAAGAAGAAAGAGTAATAAAGGATTATATAATTTAAATTTTATTGATTTTAGGGTTATAAGTTGAAACTCGGCAAGATAACTCACCCTACACCTACTTAAGCTATGAGTCAATGCAAGGTGGGTCAATTTACCTGCATTAATTAAATGGGTTATGTATATTTGAATTCACCCGGCACCTTGTGTAGGGAGAGACAAGTCTAACCTACGGTTCAAGCCTATTTGCTAGCCTCTAAAGCTTAATATCTGTTTGCATAGGTTTTGTTATTATAATAGGTTTATTTTGTAAATTTATTATTTTATAATAACAAAAACTAAATAAACTTATCTGTTTTCTTATTCCTACAAATTGAATTTTACTAAATATCACTTAAAAGAATTTGATCTATTAAATATATTGATTTTCATAGACTAAATTATAGGACTTAACACATCTCATGACTTTGGTTAATTTTATAACAATTTAGTTACTTTCATTTTGTAGGACAAGACATTTTCATTTCTTTGTTTTTTTTTCATTGAACTCTTACAAGATTATTGATCATCTAAAACAAAGGATAACAACTTTTTACCTTTTTAAATGCAGCTTCAGTTTTTAAAATAAAATTTCAAGTTGAAATATAACATGAGGTATATTTATAAGTTTCACAATCACATATATTGCTACGTCCACACTTTACAATAAATGTAATTTTGGGGTAAAACCTAACACTTTGTTCACATTTTAGATAGTAAAAATGGTTAACATAGGCAAATGAGTGAAAATAAAAATAACTTTATTATATTCAATATAACTCATGTGAATATTCCATTAGTATATATATATATATATATATATATATATATATATATATTCTGTTAGTTGAACTATATTATTGGAATGGAGTGCAATTTTTAGGCAAAAGTAATGTGAAATGTCATATTTAAATGTTTTAAGAGAGGTACATGGATGTAATATACTCAAAAGAATATAAGTCAACATAGTTGCAATATGAAAAACTTGTACAGCCGATTAGAAAAACCTTGGCAGCTTATTAAAAACCTAACGAAGGTTTTAAAAAATTCTATGCAATATGGAGGACTGCAGAATTAAGTGGTTTTTGGCAATTACACTTATTTTTTAAGGTTGTTAACTTGTTATGTAGGGAATGCGATTGCTTGACTTTCTCTCAGAAGGGTTAGAGCTCAATTTGGGCATTGTCTAATAAAGTCTTAGCAAAATCAATGAAGTACTTAGACCTCCTTGTAGTTTAATTTCAAACTAGAACTTAGAACATGACTAAAAAAGTGTTGGGGTAATGGAAGTTGGGAGTATTTCAAAAGATCTTGAGATAGTTTGTTAATATAGATTCAAGTTTATAGTTACTTTTATTGAAAAGAGTTTATCATTAAACAGCTCTCATCTCAAAGGAGATTAGTCTCCTACTCAAAGGGTTAGAAGATACCTTTAGAGAAATTAAAAAAAAAAAAAAAAGGAATTTAGAGCATGAATATAGTAAACAAGCTTAGCAAGATATGCTCAAAATGAATACTGAAAGAGTAGAGCAAAGAAAATGATAACAAGGAGTTCAATTCAATGGGCTATAACTAATAAGTGTAATAGCAACTGCTGAACCCTAGCTAGGATAGATTTAATTAGGTTTGGATTTAAACAATAATATCAATGCAAGTAAGCAATCTAAGGAATGAGTGAAGTCAAGGATAGAGGAATGCCTAGGTTAATTATGGAAGGTCTTTCCTTTTTCTTGGTAAAAAATAGTGGATAGGTACCTATACTAAAGCCACATAAAGTAGTGATTGAAGAAGAAGGAAGAATAAGTAGGATAAAGATGTCTCGTAGTAATGATCCAGAGATTATATATAGAAAGGACCTTATATAGGGCATTACTGAAACAAAGATCCAAGGACATATAGCTCGTAATAAGCAAGCAATAGTCACCAGAAAACTACCGAAGTTGTGTCCGAAGAAAACGAAGAACGAGAGGGAGATGTGTTAAGGGCCCATGGATGATCTTAGAATGAAATGAGTACTTTTAAAAAAAAAGAGAATGAAGTAGTTCTAAATGTCCCCATATTTGAAGGCATTGCACTGCATCCCAAGAAGTATTCAAATCTTGAATAGTTATTTAAAATATTAGAAGGACGTTGGCCTCCAACTTCAGTGTGATAAGGTTTTAGTTTGACTACGGAAGTAATGCATGGTGTTTATGGAGCTTAGTCTTAAATTTTGATAATTGATTTGTGTTTAATATTGGACTTAGTCCCTAGCAAGGGATATCAATTATGTTCGTATGCGTCCATTCAGAAAGTCTTTGTTGCTGGAGATTATAATTGATTATACCACAGTCAATGTATTGATTTAATAATAAACTCTCATTTACATAATTTTTATTATTTACAAAATTGTATGGACAAAATAATATAAATAATAATTTATAATTAAATTAATATACCATATTAACCACACTTTATTACCCAATAATTTCTCCTTTGATGCATGTATAATTTTTTATTAGTAAGCATTTACTAATTATAATTTATTTATTTACTTTTTTGTGATAGAGTGATTTATTCACTTTTTAAATATTTTATTAAAAACATAATTTGAATCTCTCAAATATAAGACACATTCCAAAGAAAAAAGCACAAAAATCTTTTCTTTTTCTTTTCAGTCTTGAATTTTTGGTAAAGTTTTATTTAGACAACGATATTTAGTTAGAATATAATAAAAATTAATTAAGAATATAAATCAAATGAGCTATTTTCAAACTTTTCAGGTTTGATGTTCTTTTGTATATTAAATAAATAAGTTTAAACATTAGTATAAGATTGATTATTATATATACAGGATAATATTGAAATTTTTTTATATTAAACTAGTTAAACTCACGAATAACTTTTTTTTAATAAAATAATAAATAAAATGAAGTAAATAGTTTATTATAATAATTTTGTATATTTTACAAAATTAATTTACATTACATAATACGTGTAAGTATAATACGTGTACAAATTTTTTGTATGCTCGATGGACTAATTGGCGGGAAAGCTTGGAGATGAATCGAATGTGAAAAAATGGTGCAACTATGCAATACAACTTTTCAATCCCGTTTGAAGTTAGAGTAATGCTGGGGCAATGTCAGGTTCCCCACGTGGTTACGTGGGTACAGCTAAAATTATTAAAAATAATTTTAAAAAATTAAAAATAAAAAATAGATAAAAATAATAATAATTATAAATAAAATTTTAAATATAAAAATATAAAAATAAATTACCCTTGAACTTAACTTTTCCTATTTTGAAGAGCGGCAAAGTGCCACCTTTCACTTTCACAACACGTATTGCCTCTCGATTATGCAAATTTACGTAGACTTCACTTTTCCCTTGGTACATGTGGTTTGATGCATTAGTGCCAAAATATCAGAGTAAAATAACATGATCATTTCAAAATTTTTGGAATTGTAGTATGTGTTAAAATTTTAGAGGGAAGAAGAATAAAGTTAGAAGACAAGTGTTAGAAGTATATTTTAATTGACTATGATAAAAATGATAGAGGTTACATATTGCACAATCTTATTATCAGAAAAATTTTTAAGTCAAGAGATGTAAAATTTGATAAAGAGTAAATTTAGAGTTGGAGCAATGTAGACCATCAAAAACAAATTATAATAATAATAATGAAACTCTACAGATAAAGCCTACATAACTACTTTCATATAATATTTTTTAATAAATAAAGTGATAAGTCATTTAATACACATGTAAAATTTTAAATTTAAATTTAAAATTCTTAAAAAAATTGCTAAAATAACAAGAGTGTTATTGTACCATTAAATGAGGTGGCAAAATTGCTTCTCATTTTAGTTATTAAAATTAGACGTTGAGCTGAATAGTATAATGTTCATTTAATTCAAAGCGTGTGAAGTTAAATTAAATAATTTAGATTATTTAAATTAAAAATTTATAAACTTAAATTTTTTTATTGGCTAACGGAAAATAAAATAATAACTATGTCATGTTGGGATTTTGACGGAAAATAAAATAATAACTATGTCATGTTGGGATTTTGCTTTAAATTGATTCAGTTTGGTGAAAAAAGGAAAAAGACTTGCAAGGTAAGATTAAAAGTTGGTAAAAAGGGTATTCAATGACCTTAGCTATAAATAAGAGTTAAAGATTTGTTATTGTGTGCCTGTGAAAGAGGTGCGTACTTGCTTGTGAGAAAATAATTGACTTCTTGATAGTTTTGTTTAAGAAGAATTTCTTTTAGAGAAAAATATCTTAGATTAAAACCTCATTATGATCCTTCATAAATGGAGTTTTCTTATTTTGATTTTTTACTCTTCAAAATTCTTAATTTAGTCCTCCACAGATTAAAATTATTTTTCCTTCTTTATGTTGCCATTATTGATGTTAAATTTTTACTAACATAGCATTTGCGTGTCAAAAATTTTGCTAAGTTGGTTGACACGTGAATACTATGCTAACATAAATTGCCTAGTTGGATGATATATAGATGTCATGTCATATGCTAACAAAATATTTAACACATGGATGCCACGTTAGCATTTAACATACCACGTCAATTAAAAACTTAATACTATTAATAACAATATGATAGAGGGATTTAATTAGGAGTGATTTTAATTTGCAGATAATCAAATTAGAGTAAAACCCTATTTTGGTCCCTCAAAGATGAACAAACTTCTAATTTAGTCCCTCACTGTTAAATTTTTCTATTTTGGTCCTCCAAAGATCAATTAACTTCTATTTTAGTCCCTCATTGTTAAAAATTCCTAATTAAGTCCTCCAAAGATTGAAATTGATATCAATCAAGTCCCTCAATTAGGATGATTACTAACAAAGTCAAATTTGCTGACGTGGTTGCTGACATCAGCATGCCACGTCATCCAAATTCAGCTATGTCACCATGCCACGTCAGCCAATGCCCCGCCACGTCAGCAACTTTTGTCTTGTCAGCATGCCACGTCATCCAAATTCTGCCACATCAGCATGACACGTCAGCAATTTTTGCCACGTTAGCAATTTTGACCTTGTTAGCAATCATCCTAATTGAGGGACTTGATTGATATCAATTTTAATCTTTGAAGGACTTAATTAGGAATTTTTAATAATGAGGGACTAAAATAAAAGTTAATTGATCTCTGGAGGATCAAAATAGAAAAATTTAACAGTGAGGGACTAAATTAGAAGTTTGTTCATCTTTAAAAGACCAAAATAGGGTTTTAGTCATCAAATTAAAAATTAAAAAAAAAATGAAAGATCAACATGGGAGAACTCTCATCTATGAGGGACCACAATGGAGTTTTAATCATTTTAAGTGTAATTTGTATGTAATTGAGATTTGAGTTTATGAAAAAAAATTATGATTAATGATTATAAATTTTGATCAATTTGATCATTAATAAATTATTTTGTGAGAACAGACATAAGTTAAGGAGTAAACCATGTTATATTTTTATGTTAATTTATTTTATTAATTATTTACTCTGTTATTGTTGTTTTGCATTGTGTAAAAGAAAACATTTTTTTTAGTAAATTAATTGAATGCACCATATTCCTATAACTATAAGAATGTTTTAATAAGCGTTTACAAAAGGATTTAATTTCATGCAGTTTAGCGCTGCAGCTACTAGCCAGCTAGGCACCAATTAATATATTAAAGAAACATTTAATTTAAATAATTAGGTTGTTAAGACGCTAGATGCATTTGATGAAGACGCATACAATTTAATAACAAACGGATAATGTGAGAGGTCAGTATACAAGTATCATGCATGCAAAGAGACATTAATACTTATAAACCTCCAAAGAGACATTAGTAATTTGGTACAAACTAAATAAATTTTCAAGAATCAATATTCGGCGCATTCCATAAATAAATCAACCTTTATTTCTCAAAAAACAAAAAGGAATATATATATATATATATATTGTGTCTTTATAACCATAGAATCTCATGAGATTAGCAATTTTCTTTGAGTATTACTATTTATGCAAATATTATATATATACAATATATCATTAAATTTATTAAATTTCATAAGTTAAACAATATATTAGCCTCAACTGACAATACAATGACTCCCTTATACAATCAGTTTTTTCCATTTTAACACTAGTGTGGGTGAAGTGTAAATTTCTTATTTGAAAAGTTCCCACAAGTTAAAAATGAAATATTTGAAAATTTATAAATAAAAAAGTAGTGTAGAAACTTTAAAATGCATAGGTCTCAATGTTAACAAGTATAGTCATATATAACATTTTTAAGATATCATTCTTAACAAATTAACATGGAATATAGTAAATATATGCATGATAACATTAATTATAATTAAAGAAAACAAATTATAACAATCATAAAAATTTATTTTAATCATCTTTTAACTAAACTTTGGGTTAATTGTTTTGGTCATATATCTTAGAAATATTATTCCAGAGATTAAGACAAAAGATTGAGTTTATGCTATTGCTTCTTATTCTAATGTATCCTCTTTGAGAAGGATTCTCATAATTCTAATGAACATACAATTTCTAATAAGAAAGACATAGTTATTCTAATGAGCATACAAGTTAAAGGCCCCAATAAAAAAGACTTTCTTATTTTAATGAGCTTCTAAAGTGTTTAGGCCATTTGGATGAAAATTAAAAGATTGGAGTGAAATTTAACTAAAAAAAAAAATATGGGTTAAGGGCTAGTCCAACTCGGTCCTGAACCAATCTAATTTAGGCAAAAAAAGGTTTAAATTTTTTGAACTAAAATTTTTTAAACCTAACCTTTTATTTGTTAGGATAGTTCCTTCGCAATTCGAGCCAAAATTAATGACTCTAACTATTACTTACAAAGTCTTAGAAGGGAATAGCTATGAAGAGGAAAAGAGGAGAGATTTCATCCATACCAGATGAGCAAGAGGAAGTTGCACCACAGGATAGGATGGGTGCTTATAAGAGGATACGGATTGGGTACTAATATATAGAAACCTTTCTTTTTATTTTTGAGTCTTAAGGAATTTTTTCTATTAGCACAAACCCTAAGTTCCAATAACTGCATTGCCTAAACCCACTTAAGGAGGCTTAGAGCTCAATTTGGGCATTGTCTAAAAGCGTCGGCAAGATAAGGCAAGTACTTAGACTTCATTGTTGCTTAATCTCCAATTAGAACATGAATATTAAACAAGCTTAGCAAGATAGCTCATAAGCAATATAGTATGAAAAGTACAAGAACAAAGAAAATGGTAACAGGGAGTTCAACCAAATGGGCTAGATCAAATTAATAGCTCTAATGGGTGTACTAGCAACTCAACCTTAGTGTAGATTTAATGTATGAATTTCAACAATAATATCTATGCAAGTTAGCAATCTATAGAATTAGTTAAATCCAGGATAAAGGAATGCGTAAGTTATGGATTGGGCTAGGTTTTCAAAATATTCAAACCCAACCTCGTGACTCATACTTATTGGTTAGTTATAAGTTACATATTTTTATCAAATTTAATCTGAATTTAAACCAATTGCTCAAAATTAAATATACGTGAGACTAGTCAACTTGACTAACCTTAAATCTATCCTGTAAATATAATCGGTCAAGTTTAGGTAAAATCCCAAACCCGATGTTACTAACTTAAATCAAATACGACTCATATTCAACCTTAATTACAAAGTACCTTTTTATTGTTGGGGTAAAAAATAGTGGATGGATACCTATACTGAAGCCAGATAAAGTAGTGATTGAAGAAAGTGGAAGAATAAGCCAAGATTAAGATGTTTAGTAGTAATGAGAGACAAAGGACCTTAATGCATTACTAAAACAAAGATTCAAAGATATATACATATACATACATACATACATATATATATATATATATAGCTCATGAGAAGTAAGCACATATGACCAGAAAACTGCCTAATAATTGTCTCAAGCAAATCAAGAACAAGAGGAAGATGTATTAAGGCCCTAATGGTGATCTAATTAAGAATGCAATGAGCTCTAAATGTCCCCATGATTGAAAGCATGAAATATTGCCTCCTATTTAAAATATTGATTAGATGGGTGTTGGACTGATGATAAGTTTTAGTTTGACCTTATGGGTACGTATGTCATCCTTAGCCTCGGTTTTGTGCTCGTTCTTAGTTTTGAATTCTGGTAATTGATTCGTCTTTAATAATCTTAGACATTTCGTTTTCATTCATAAAGTAATTTGTCATAGTCATCAACCTTTTATAAAACCACTTTTAAACTAACATATTCAAACAAAAATTAATTATTTTATGTAATGTTTCGGCATCAATTAGTTTCAATTCAACAATACTCAAAACTAATTTTATTTATCGCCACCCCGAACCGACCGTTAATCCCTAGCTCTTGATATCGATTTTCTTTTGTTGTGTCCGTCCAGAAACTCTTTGGCGCATCTATAATTTTTAATTAGCAAACATTGAAAAATTATAATGTTTTTTTTCTTGGATAGAGTGCTTTATTTACTTTATAAAATTTTAATTAAAAACTTGAAACTCTTAGATATAAGACAAAAAATGCAATTACAAAAACCTGATGTCTTTTCTTTTGGATCAGAATTTCTTGTTGTTGGTAAACAATATATAGTAAAAAATAACAGATAAAAATATTTTTAAAAAAGTTATAAAGATCAGAAGAAAAAATTTATAAATTAAATTCAACTAAAAATATAAAAAATACCAAATTAAATAATAAAAATTTCAAAAATATAAATTCTTTCTTTCCACTCTTGAATTAGTGGTAAACGTTTTTTTATTGAAGAAAAGATAATTAGTTCGAAAGTAATAAATATTAAATGTTGCCGAAGTAGGTAAATTGACAGATAGCAGTAGTAGTAGGCGTGAGAGCTGAATTAGTGGTAAACTTTTGTATTTTAAAAAATTATAGTTAGATGGTAAGTAATAGATATTAAATTGTTGGGGAAGTCGGTGAATTGGCACATAGGAATAGTAGGCGCGAAAGCTTGCACATGAATTGGATATATCGACAAGGATAATGATAGAATAAAAAATTATCCAATTCATGTTCAAAGCTTACGTTTAGTTACGTGCTGATTCAAAGCTCTAGTTACATGCTAACTTAAAAATATTTAAATGAAAAAAAATTAAAGAGAGATTGTAAAAATATATAAGATCAGAGTATAGATTTTTTTTATATATTTTAACACTAATCAATAACAATTGGCACAATTAATAAACTTGGATTCCGAGGTTTTTCTTAATTTGAATAATTTTTTATTTTTTATTTAAATTTAATATGTAAATTTTTTATTAATTATTTTCTCACTTAATTTTATTATTATTCCTTTCTTATTATATCCTTTTGACTTTCACATAATTTTAAACCATTGATTCAAAATCTACAAGACTAATACACATTGGGTCATAACTTGACTTTTCCTATTTTGAAGAGCCGCAAATTGCCACCTTTCATTTTCATCACACGAATTGCCTCTACGTCATGTAAATTCACGTCCACCTTCTACAGTTGAACCTCCCCTCACATATGGGGATACGAAATTTGCTTATAATTTTATTTTTTATTTTCCCTTTAAAAGTTTTTATCTATACAGATAAACAGTAAAATTATCTGTTCGTACGTATATTATTTTCTTTATATACAAGTTAATATTCCATCTACGTAACTATAAATATAAAGCCTATAAAATTGTTTCCATATAAGAATTCATACTTACTTAAGTTATTAAAATTATACATTGAGCTCAACAATGTTACAGGATAATGTTCATGTAACTCAAGGCATACTGTGAAAGTAAATGGGAATATATAAACTTATATCTGTTTTATTAGTTAAAGGAAATTAAATTAATAACTATTATTACTAAATCATTTATACTTGATTAGTTATTTCTTCTACAATTTGTATTTAATTCTTGCATTTTCTTAAGTTCAAATTGCTACCAGTGTGCTAAGCACACGTTGTGTAAGTGGCTAATAATATTAACTAAAAATAATATTTTAATAATTATTTATTTATTATTTATAGATAAATTTACTTAAAATATTAAAAAGAAAAAGGAATTAAAAAAAAAACATCTAGCTTGGCAGAATGAACTTATTTGAAAGGAAAAGAATGAACTTATTCAAGTAGGAGTCATATTATTTTTATTTTTATTTAATTTTTACAGTATAAAACATTTAATAAATCACACAACCTGTTGCATGCAAGTTTTGAATAAATAGTTGTGGATGTAATTTTACTCATTGTTGTTTAACATGAAAACTACAATATTATATAATATTCTGATATAAATTCACCTACTTCGACAACATGGGTTAGTGCTTCTTAGATAATGTTTTATAAATAAGCAATATGATACATTATCTGGTATAGAATTCAACTGCGCAAAATCAATGCTGACACAAAACAAAATTATCCTTGTTACATAAGAGGAAACATGTTATTAAAATCAATCGAACTGATGTGTCTTAAATTTCTAGTCTACAGTGACCTATGCAAGTTGAATGGGTCGTGAATGATGTAGGGGAATGCGTACTCTAAGCATACAATCTATTTATTTATTTCTTATATTTTTTATTCTCTTTCATCATATTTGTCATGTACAAAATAAAATTATATATCAATCATTTCTCACATTGAATTCGTAGTTCCTGCACTTGTTGCATCAACGAACGTAGCACAAAGTTGTACTTAACTGCCTTAATTAGTGTTCAGCAGACAAGACGCATTTTGGATTGAAAATTTACAACAGGGTAGAAAATTATTTTACACTGCGTTCGATAGTTTTAGATTAATTCAATGTTCAAATATTACATAGTATTATAAATTTTCAACATCGTATGTCGCATTCAAATTAAAAATATTAAATAACTTAAATTAAAAATAGAAAAATTAAATGTGTGTTGACTAGGAAATTAATATGTGTATTAATTGATTACATTTGCATAATTGTGGCTGTGTTGGATTGCCTTACCGTAATTGACATTGCCATTTCTTGTAATTGCAATAAATATTTGATGCATCCTAAAGAACGCAGTTTGTTAATACAGGGTTAAATCTAAAGTTATTCTTATTAAGAGAGGTCTTTTTTTTACAGCCCTTGCATTGAAAAAAATTAATTTTCTATGGAAAATATAAGGGTGTATCCTTAAAAAAATTTAAAGAAAAAAGACATTTCATATAACAGTATACTTTTCTACCGTCAAACAAATATTTATTAGGTTGGAATTATTTGGCTTTATGATGATATTTTTTATCAGAATTTAAATATAATATTTTGCTCTCTTTTTTATTTTGAAAGTTTATACTATTAAAGCCTTCTATAAAACTCAATAAATCTAAAAAGATTTTATATTTTGGATAATAGAGTTGTATTAAATTTAAGGAACACTTGTGAAATTTTTATAATAAAAGAAATTTAAGTCTAATAAATCTATTAAAAAAATTCAAAGCCCGGAAAATAAAAATGATAACACAAGAAACACATATATAATGATTATATAATGAAAACAAGTGTTAGTTTGAGCAATTTTTGGGGTTTACAAAAATAATTGGTGGAAGAACAAAAACGGTGAGTTAGTCAATTTATGAGTTTTGAGGGGATTATGTGTTATAATTTAGACTATTGATCTAACTTTAATGAGAATGAAATTTTAAGATTTATTGAATAATTTCTCCTAACATGAGAGAACCATGATCTGATATAATTTGTATCTATAAATTATAAAAATAAAGATTACATACTATTAATTATTATTCTACTTATTTGCATCTAGCTACGTAGAAAATTTTCTTTCGGAGGACCAATGGTCCCCCTCCCACCAAGGCCCACCATTGCTAGTGAATGGTATTGGCAATCCAGCTGGAATAATGATAAGAGTAACTGGAAAAAACATACACATAATTAAAAAAAAAAAGGAAATAGTATTATATAAATGTGAAAAGTTGTATAAAATTTGTGCAGAATGAAATTGCACTAATAACGGTGTTCTTCCACCCGCTATAAATACCTAAAGCTCATGAACACAAAAGCACCAACCTACTTTGTCTAATCCTAAGTCTAAACTGCTTCACCTCTCTTCCATTTCCTTTCATGGCTGCAGCTACCATTAGCCTTGTCGGCGATTCTGCCAAGAAATATGACCGAAACAAAGAGTTGAAGCAATTTGAAGAGTCCAAGGCCGGAGTTAAAGGTCTTGTGGACTCTGGCATTACCACCATCCCTAGAATCTTCATTAACCCACCAGAAGTATTAGCTACCCTCAAACCCTCTCCTTTCACCAGGAATGAAATCCCCACCATTGACCTTTACGACAGCGGCTACCCCGACCGCCATTCTTCCATTGTGGAACAAGTAAGGCAGGCAGCCGCCACGGTGGGCTTTTTCCAAGTGATCAACCACGGTGTCTCACTTGAAATACTTCAACGTACAATTTCCGGGGTTAAGGCATTCCATGAGCTTCCTGTCGAGGTTAAAGCGCCACTGTATCGGCGAGGAATTGAGGGAGTTTACCTTAGGTCCAATAATGACTTGTACCTCTCCCGAGCTGCTTATTGGAGGGACACACTAACGGTACAATTTGCTCCCAAGCCATTAGATCCTAGTGACATCCCTGAGGTCTGTAGGGACCAATTGCTGGAATATCACCGCGAGATCCTGCCAGTGACGGAGCTATTGTTGGGCTTGCTGAGTGAAGGGCTAGGGTTAAGCACTGGAAGGCTGAAGGAGCTGACCCTCATGGGTGGAGAAACTTTTGCGGGAAACTATTACCCATATTGCCCTCAACCAGAACTTACGGTCGGGTTTAGGTCTCACACAGATCCCGGGGTATTGACGGTATTGGCTCAAGACAACATGGGAGGATTGCAGGTTAAGTACAAGGAAGGTTGGGTAGACCTCAAACCTGACCCAGAAGCTCTGATCATTAACATTGGAGATTTGCTTCAGGTTAAAACTTAGTTTTCTAACCTTTCATTAATTACTCAAATTAATTGTTTGATGCTAATTACCGTTTTACTAATTTATAAGATAATCTCGAATGAGAAGTATAAGAGTGTCAACCATCGAGTGCTGGCGAATTCTCATCATGAGGCGCGCATTTCCATCAGTAGTTTCTTCAACCCAGGTGCAGTAGAGAATTTGTATGGACCATTGGAAGAGCTAACCTCAGTAGAGAACCCAGCTCTTTATCGTAATTTCACATTCAAAGACTATATAGGCAAGTTCTTCGCCAAAGAAATCGATAATACATCACAAACAGATTATTTCAGGAAGTGAAGGCCCGAATAAAGAGCAACTATATATATATATATATACTCAGAATAAAGCAACTTCGCTTGCATTGCATATGTACAATAACAAAGTACCAGCAAGCGTTTTTCATATACCAATTTGAACAAACAAACCAAATCAATTGTGTTTTTGTTTGTGTTCAAAAATGTTTAAGAATAACGCAAGCTGAGTATTTGCCTATATATGAGCAAAATAAAATAAAATAAAAATTTATGTAATAACAACAAAAAGCAAAGATATAAGAATAATTTACTTTATTTTATTTTGTTTTTATCTTACAAAAAAAGAAAAAGTATCAAAATTTTTCTTCTTTTTAGAATAAGTTTTATATATATATATATATATATATATATATATATATATATATACCCACATATGAAGAGTCAAATACCAAAAGCATGCTGTAGCATTACTTATCCATGTACCCTGATTATTTGTTTATCTGCCCAATTCTTCAGCTTCAGCTGGGTTGCTTCGCTTTAATGACTCTGCTACAGGTCAATTATGATGACAGAATTTCCCTCCTACTTCTTTCACAATCTAATGACTTTTTGTGTTCCCATTTACTCACGCTTCGGCGTACTGTAGGTCAAAAATCAAATTTGTCTTATGGAGTTGGGAAGTGGGACATCGTTACAGATTTTTGAATAATAATATTTATATAAATAAATTTGACATATTTTTTCATATTTTTATTATTATTTTTTAAAATAATGTTTATAAATAAGTAAGCAATATGATACATAATCTGGTATAAAATTCAACTGCGCAAAATCAATCCTGACACAAATTTTTCCTTGTCACATCAGAGAAAAATGTTATTAAAATCAATGGAACTGATGTTTCTTATTTCTAGTCTATAGCGAGCTATGCAGGTTGAATGGGTCGTGATTGATGTAGGAGAAAATTACGTAATTTAAGCTTATAATCTCTTTATTTCATTCTTTTTTGGTTTGTCTCTTTTCATATTTATATGAGAGTTAGCTGTTATTTTGTACAAAATAAAATTATACATCAATCATTTCTCACATTGAATTCGTAGTTCCTGCACTTGTTGCATCAACGAACGTAGCGCAAAGTTGTACTCAACTGCCTTAATTACTGTTCAGCAGACAAAACGCATTTTGGGTTGGAAATTTACAGCAGGGTGGGAAATTATTTTACACTGCGTACAATAGTTTTATATCAATTCAATGTTCAAATATTTCATAGTATTATAAATTTTCAACAACGTATGTCCCATTCAAATTAAAAATATTAAATTACCTAAATTAACAACAGAAAAATTAAATGTGTTGACTTGGAAATTAATATGTGTATTAATTGATTACATTTGTATAATTATGGCTGTGTTGGTTTGCCTTACCTTAATTGACATTTCCATTTCTTGTAACTTTTTTATTTCAATTAATACTTTTAATTTCAATAAATACTTGACGTGTCCCAAAGAACTCAGTATATTAATACGGGATTAAACTTAAAGTTGTGTTCATTAAGAGAGGTCTTTTATTTATAACTCTTGTATTGAAAAAAATTAATTTTTTATGTAAAATATAAGGATGTATCCTTAAAAAATTTAAAAAAACAAATAACAAAAATGACTTTTCATATAGCAATATACTTTTCCACGGTCAAACACATTTATTAGGTTAGAATTATTTGGCTTTATGATGATATTTTTTTGTCAGAATTTAAATATATTACTGTACTCTCTTTTTTTATTTGGAAAGTTTATATCATTAAAGTATTCTATGAAACTCAATAAATCTAAAGAGATTTTATATTTTGGATAAAAGGATTTTATTAAATTTAAGGAACACTTGTGAAAATTTTTATAATAGAGGGATTTTAAGTATCATAAATCTATAAAAAAATTCAAACTCCAAAAAATAAAAATGATAACACAAGAAACACGTATATAGTAATTATATAATGAAAATATGTGTTAGTTTGAGCAATGTTTTGGGTTTACAAAAATAATTGGTGGAAGAACAAAAATGGTGAGTTAGTCAAATTATGAGTTTTGAGAGCATTATGTGTTATAATTTGGACTATTGATCTAACTTTAATGAGAATGCAATTTTAAGATTTATTGAATAATTTCTCCTAACATGAGAGAATCATGATCTGATATAATTTGTATCTATAAATTATAAAAATAAAGATTACATACTATTAATTATTATTCTAATTACTTGCATCTAGCTATGTAGAAAATTTTCTTTTGGAGGACCAATGGCTCCCCTCCCACCAAGGTCCACCATTGCTAGTGAATGGTATTGGCAATCCAGCTGGAATAATGATAAGAGTACATGGAAAAAACGTATACAAATTTTTTTTAAAAAAAAGAAGAAATAGTATTATATAAATTTGAAAAGTTGTATAAAATTTGTGCGGAATTAAATAGCACTAATAACGGTGTTCTTCCCCCCGCTATAAATACCTAAAGCTCATGAGTACAAAAGCACCAACCAACTTTGTCGAATCCTAAGTCTAAACTACTTCACCTCTCTTCCAATTCCTTTCATGGCTGCAGCTACCATTAGTATTGTCGACGATTCTGCCAAGAAATATGACCGGAACGAAGAGCTCGCACTCATATATAGTGGTATAGTAAAGTCTATTGTTGCCTTGAAGTTTTCTCCTTCTAGAATTTTGAATTCAAACACGAAACTTTGTGTAGTATTAAGTGGTTTATCACTCTTTTTATATAAAAAATATAGAGATGTCAAATAAACAAATTCAAGCAAAATATGCAAATATGTAATATCTTGACATGTAGATATTCATTTTGGATGGGACTATGATATCTTACTATTTCAATTTTGCTATTTTTATAAATAGGATTTTACTACATTCTCATTTAAAAAAATTTTGATTATTAAATCTATTGAATATTACAAACTAAACTGTAAAATCTAACAAATCAAACAATAATTAATAATTATATAAGTTAGTAACTTTCATGTTGAGTAAAAGTAGTTTTACTCTTATTAAATAGAAATGTGGTAGTACCTAAATTATTATAAGTTATATTGAGCTGTTCAATTTAAAAGGTTTAATATTAATCATCTAATTAAAAACTAACTACTTGTTGAACTAGCTTGTATAAATTAGAGAGAGAAAAGTTTAAAATAAAGGAATATAGGGTGAGTGTCAAAATAAAAATAGAAAAGTGAAAAAAATAAAATACGAGAATACGTGTCAAATTGGAAAGAAAAGTAAAAATAGAGAGAGGAAAATGAAAAAGAACATAATGAGATATGTCACAAGAGAAAAAAAAAAAAGTAAAAAAAAATATAACATAGAAATCATGTCAAATTAGTGATTCAAATTATTAGATTATCGTATGCCATGTTATTATGTTATTTGATAACGTCATGGGTATTAATACTCTAAAACTAAAATAAAAGAAGGCTCACATATTTTTTTAACTAAATGGATATAAAGTATGATTTGAATTATAAATTTGTTGGACCAGTCAATAAAATTTAATAAATTTGATGATTTAAATTTTTTCAAATAAATATTTAATAAAATATAATTTAAAAATTACAAAACTGTTTTGCTTTTATCTTGATAAAAGACAGCTAAAGTTTCAAAGTTCTAATCTCTCTAATCACAATTTTTATTATTTTTTTTAAAGAATAAGTCTTATAGTAGGAAAAGTCAAATACCAAACTCATGTTGTAGCATCACGAAAGTAAAAATAAAAGTTATTCCTATATGTTAATTATTTCCTACTTTTTGGATAGTTTTCTTCAGTTCTTTTTTTAAAACTTTTATAAACCTTTCGTTCCTTTCACTACTTACTCTTAATAATTCAATAATTATATCTTCCAAGTTAAAAAATAAGTTAATTCGCACTATATTTTATTTCAAAGATAATCTCCAAGGAGAGGTATAAGAGTGTTGACCATCGAGTGCTGGCCTGTCCTCATAGCGAGCCGCGCATTTCCATCAGTAGTTTCTTCAATCCAGGTGGAATAGAGAATTTGTATGGACCATTAGAAGAGTTAACTTCGGCAGCGAAACTAGCCCTTTATCGTCATTTCACATTCAAAGACAATCTGGCGAAGTTCTTCGCCAAAGAGATTGATAACACATCACAAACAGATCATTTCAGGAAGTGATCAATGGTCCATATATATATATATATATATATATATATATTATTGATTATGTACAGTAACGAACTAATTTTCTTGCATTGCTTATGTACAGTAACGAAGTACCAGCTAGCTTTTTCCAGAGACCAATTTGATGTGCTCAGACCAACTAAATTATAAAAAAAACGTTTAAGAATAACGCAATGCTGAGTGTGTACCTATGTGTGTGCAGTAAATTTTTTTTAATACAGAAAATATTATATTATGGAGATTAAATCTCAAAGAGGAGGGGAATAAATTTGGATTCAACCACCAAAGCTAAATTTAATTTTAAACGGATGCAGTAAAATACACAGATACTATTACATGTATACATGTGCTCATTAATAGTTAATAACAAACTTCGTTTGAGTTTATTTGTGTTCATTAATAATTATAAAAACAATTGACAAATATTTATGAGTTTATTAATATATAAATGGAGAGATGAAACATATATGATCTTTTCATCCATATTAATTCTTGATTGTTATTAATATATTTTTCTTATTAAAATTAATAAAATTAAGTTTCTTAAGTTGAATAAAATATTTTTAATTTATATATATATAAATAATATATATACTTAAGCTTTTTGTTAACACTTTAATATTATAGATTTTAATTTTTTTAATTATTAAGATAAAATTTACATATACCTTTATATATTAAAATACAAAATTTTTAATAACTTGGCATTATAATTTATATTAAAAGATATTATTTATATCAAGAGTGATTATAAATCTTTTTTAAAAAAAAGCTTTTGTAGGTTATCAAAATAAAATAAAACTTTATGTAATAAGAACAAAAACAAAAAATGTAAGAATAATTTATTTTATTTTATTTTTTTATCTTGAGAAAAATAAAAGAAAAAGTATCAAAGTTTTTCTTCTTTTTAGAATAAGTCATATATATACACAGACACACCCACACACACACTCACATATGAAGAGTCAAATACCAAAAGCATGTTTTAGCATTAATTATTTATATATATAAATAAATTTTACATATTTTTTTTATATTTTTATTTTTTATAAAAGTTTGATTTTATGTTTTACGCATTTATTTATTTTAAATCTTTCACATAAAGAATAATATACATATAAATAAATTTTATATATTCTTTTATATTTTTATTATTATTTTTTAAAAACTTTTTGTCTGTGTGCAAACAAAATTACTCTTAATATGGCTACAAAATTATGTCTGCATTAGAACAAAAATATTATTTTTTAATAATTGCTTTTTTTAATTCAAAGGTCATCAAGTAGTAACAATTTAAATAGTAAAGCATTAATAATTTCCTTTTTCTCAACAAAAATTGTTTTAGATTCAATCTTTTACACATTGACAATTAAAGTTAATTCAAAATTAACATATGTTTACTAAGCCAATTTCTTAATTATTTTATATTGTTGCTTACATTAATACTCTCCCTTCTTAAATAACTATCTGTTAAAAGAGGATGTACAATTATTAAAAAAAAACTAAATTATTTCGATATTGAAAAAAATTATTTTTATTAAGATACTCTTTACATAAATGAACTTAAATATTAAAAGTTAGTTAAATAATGTAATTATATTTTTACTTAATATAGAGAGGTGAGAGTTAGTTGAATATCGATTGAACTATTGTAAAGTTAAAAAAAAATGAACAAAGTGTTAGTTTTAGAAAAGTGATTATTAAAATAATTACAAAAATTTTAAGAAGACAATTATTTAAGAGAAGAAGGAGCCATAATATTTGAAGGAAAATGTTATTTTTGTATCTCTAATTTTACATAATGCTCATACCTTTTAATGTGGATATTTAAATTTATTGATTCTTATAATTTAATCTATATAATTTCATAAATTTAATAGTATAAATCATTTTATTATAAGAATTAAATAAATGTAATGAGATCCGTTTGAAATTAAAAATCAATGAAAACAAAAAATTAAGTAATGTACCCGCTGGTTTCTATTTTTTCTTCTCCTTATCTAATTCCAATTTCAAAATTGAAACTGCTTCTCCCTCTTTTCTTCACTTTCTTTCTCTGCTTCTTCTTGGTTTTTCATCTTCTTCCTCTTATTTCCTTATGAGGTTCAAAGCTTGATGGATGTAGTCACTGATTGGAACTGTGATGCAACGCTGAGCCGATGTGAAACCGTTGTTTAAGTCCTGGGTTAGGTCGTTGGACAGTAATGGCAATCCGAACAGGCCTGGTGTGAGTTCGTATAAATAATCATTACCTAAGAGGGACTTTGATGATTGGTGCTTCTGGTGGGGTGTTGCTCGACCTGGTTGCTCAAATGGAGGAGTTCAACATCACAACCAACACTGCTTCGTTTAATTTGGGGCTCAAAGCAATGTGCTTGGCCAATCAAGTATTAAATTCAAACTAAGAGTACAGGAGAAAATTTTGATTTGGAATATTTAGCTAAATTGTTGTGGGGAAATTAAAATCGCAACCTTTTTGATCAGTCATACCTCAGACTGGTGACCTCTCTAGTAGAAACCTGACTCATGCAAATTAATATTTCATATTGTACTATAAGGATAAGGATCAGAGAAAGGAAAAGTATTACACTTTCACAAAATTTATAAACTTAAATCTTTTTTATTGGTTAACAGAAAATCAAATAATAACTATATCATGTTGGGTTTTTGCTTTAAATTGGTTCAGTTTGAAGAAAAAGACTTGCAGGGTAAGATTAAAAGTGTTGGAAAATATTGTAAAAAATATTTTAAGAGTGATTGGTGTGTAATTGAAATTTGGGTTCATGAAAAAAAAATTACAATTGGTGATTTGAATTTTTGATCAATTTGATTGTGAATTATTTTATGAGAATTCACGTAGGTTAAAGAATAGTTTATGTTATATTTTTATGTCAATTTATTTTTATTAATTATTTAATCTGTTGTGATTGTTGTGCATTATGTAAAAGAGAACACTTTTATTAGTAAATTAGTTGAATACACGATACTCCCATAAATACAAGAATGTTTTATCAAGTATTTACAAAAGTATTTAATTTCATGCAGTTCGGTGATTTTTGCCCTCTAAAACTACGCAATAGTTATTGTAACATTATTATTGTTACCATGTTTAGCACTGCAACTATTAGCTAGCTAGTCACCGAATAATATGTTAAAAAAAGATTTAATTTAAATAATTAGATTATTAAGATGCTAAATGTATTTGAAGACGCATACAATTTGTAACAAAAGAATAATGTAAGAGGTCAGCATACATGTATCATGCAAGCAAAGAGACATTAATAATTATACACTTCTAACCAGCAAGGGTTGAGTTAAGTGCTAAGGGGCTTAACTCTTAATGAGACATATTTTGGTTTGAATCTTTGTTATGAGTGAAACCCACTTTAAGGTGGCTAATGATGTTATAAAAGAGATTAATTTCTTAGTCTAAAGACCGTAAGATATCCTAAATTTATTAAAAAAAAATTAATAATTGTACTTCTCCAAAGTACCTGTAATTTGTACAAATTAAATAAATTTTCAAGAGTCAATATTCGACACATTCCATAAATAATTCAACCTTTATTTCTTAAAAATAAAAAAAGAAATATATATTGTCCTTTCAGCCATGGAATCTTATGAGATTGACAATTTTCTTTGTGTATTACTATTTACACAAATAGTTTATACATAATATATTATTAAATTTATTAAATTTTATAGATTAAATAATATATGAGACTCAACTGTATCAATGACCTCTTATACAGTCATTTTTTTCCATTTTAACACAAGTGTGGGTGAAGTGCAAATTTCTCATTGAAACCTTCCCACACGTTAAAAATGCAATATTTGAAAATATATAAATAGTAGTGTAGAACTTTTAAAATGCATAGGTCTCAAATTTAACAAGTATCGTTATATATAACATTTTTAATATATCATTCTTAATAAAGTAATATGGAATATAATGAATACATTTATGAAAAAATTAATAATGATTGAAGAAAATAAATTATAACGATCATGAAAATTTATTTCAATTATCTATTAACTAAAGGGTTAATTATTCTAGTAATATATCTTAAGAATATTATTACAAAGAATAAAATGAAAGGTTGAGCTTATGCTTTTTTCTTATTATTCTAATGTATCCTCTTTGAGAAAGGATTCTCATAATTCTAATGAGCATGAGTTCTAATAATAAAGACATAGTTATTCTAATGAGCACACAAGTTGAAAGCTCTAATGAGAAAATTTTTTTTATTTTAATGAGCTTCTAAAGCATATGAGAGCATTTGGGTGAAAATTGAAAGATTAGAGTGAAATTTAATAAAAGAAACGTTGGAATGAGAGCTTGCCTAGCTTAGTCTTGAGCCAGTTTGGTTTAGGTAAAAAAAGTTTTAATTTTTTGAGCCAAAAATTTTTGAACTTAACCCTTTATTTTGCAGGATAGTTCAAATTCAATTTAGTAGTTTGAGACAAAATTAACAGCTCTGAGTATTAATTACGGAGTCCTAGAAGTGGATAGCTATGAAGAGTAAAAAAGGGGAGATTTCATCCCCAAACAGATGAGATAAGCGAGGGGAAGTTGCACCACAGTATAAGATGGGTGCTTATAAGAGGAAACAAATAGGTTGTCTATATATAGAAAGCTTTTTCTTTTTTTGGTGAGTCTTAATGAATTTTTTCTATTAGCACAAACCCTAAGTTCTAATTGGGATATCACTAAGTTCTAATAACCCTCTTTCTAAACCAACTTAAGGAGACTTAGAGCTCAATTTGGGTAATGTCTAAAAGTGTCAGCAAGATAAGGCAAGTACTTAGACTTCATCGTTGCTTAATCTCCAATTTGAACATGAATATTGAACAAGCATAACAAGATAGCTCATAATCAGTATGGCATGAGAGGCACAAGAGCAAAGAAAATCATAGATCGAATTAATAGCTTTAATGGGTGAAATAGCAACTCAACCTTAGCATAGATTTAATTTATGACTTTGAACAATAATATTAATGCAAGTAAGCAATCTACGGTACTAGTTAAATCCAAAATAGAGGAATGCCTACTTTATGGATTGGGTTGGGTTTTTAAAATTTCAAACCCAACCACCGTGACTCGTACTTATTGATCTGTTATAGGTTACATATTTTTTTTGTTAAATCCAACCTAAATTTAGGCTAATAGCTCAGAATTAAATATACATGAAACTAATCAACTTGATCGACCTCAAACCTATCCTATGAATATAATTGGTCATTAATCCACTATTAATTGGGGCGGGGTGAGCTAGCCTGCATTTTTTGTAGGTGAAAGAAATCACAACCTGACTTTCCCCATAGTGGGTTCGTGGGTTACATGGATTAACTTGTGCAAAACCAAAAAAAAGAAAATTAGTTAAAATTTACTAAAAATAATCATAACTATAAATCTCAGTTTCAAAATAACAAAACTATCTTATTCCAAATAACAACCATAAATATAAATCTAAATCTAAATCATAAATATAAGTTCAAAATATTTCAAAAATAACATAACTATAAATTATACAAGTCTTAACAAATATGTCAAGAATGTATAATAATTATACAAATGGGGTTGACTTAATTACTGAATTTTGACTATAGTGATTAGCTCAATAATAAATAACAATTAGTAACTTTGATGATTTAAAACTCTTCCAATTATATCATTCTAGCATAAATCTTTTAGTGGAAATAAAAGTTATTGCACACTATAAAAGATATAAAAAATTGCATGTGGCAAAAAAAAAATAATGATTAAATCTTATACATTAAAACATATTAATAAAACATTGATTAATTAATAAAGTAACAATTAGAAAGAATACTAGTGTACAAACAAAAGAAGAAAGAGTAATAAAGGATTATGTAATTTAAATTTTATTGATTTTAGGGTTATGGGTTGAGATTTGGTAAGGTAGCTCCCCTTACACCTGCTTAAACTATGAGTCAATGCAGGGTGAGCCAATTTACTTGTATTAATTAAATGGGTTATGTATATTTGAATTCACCTCAGACCTTGTGTAGGGAGAGACAGGTCTGACCCATGGTTCAAGCCTACTTTGCCAGCCTCTAAAGCTCAATATCTCTTTGCATAGGTTTTGTTATTATAATAGGTTTATTTTGGAAATTTATTGTATTATAATAACAAATATTAAAACTAAATAAACCTACCCATTCTTTTATTCCTATAAATTAAATTTTATTAAATATCATTTAAAAAAATTTGATCTATTAAATATATTAATTTTCATTGACTAATTGTAGGACCCAGCACATGTCACAACTTTGGTTAATTTTATAACAATTTAGTTACTTTCATTTTGTAGGACAAGACATTTCCATTTCTTTTTTTTTTTTTTTAATTGAACTCTTGCAAGATTATTGATCATCTAATACAAAGAATAACAACTTTTTTTCCTTTTTAAATGCAATTTTAGTTGTTAAAATAAAATTTCAAGTTAAAATATAACTCAAGGTATATTTATAAGTTTCACAATCACATATCTTGCTAAGTCCACACCTTACAATAAATGTGGTTTTGGGGTAAAACCTAACACTTTGTTCACATTTTAGATAGTAAAAATGGTTAACATAGGCAAATGAGTGAAAATAAAAATAACTTTATTATATTCAATATAACTCATGTAATTCCATCAGCATATATATATATATATATATATATATTTTGTTAGTTGAACTTTATTATTGGAATGGAGTGTAATTTTTGAGCAAAAGTAATGTGAAATGTCATATTTAAATGTTTTAAGAGAGGTACATGGATGTAATATACTCAAAAGAATATAAGTCAACATAGTTGCAATATGAAAAAGTTGTACAGCTGATTAGAAAAACCTTGGCAGCTTATTAAAAACCTAAGAGAGGTTTTAAAAAATTCTATGCAATATGGAAGACTGCAGAATTAAGTGGTTTTTGGCAATTACACTCATTTTTAAGGTTGTTATTTAGGGAACACGATTGCTTGACTTTCTCTCAGAAGGGTTAGAGCTCAATTTGGGCATTGTCTAATAAAGTCTTGGCAAGATCAATGAAGTACTTAGACCTCCTTGTACTTTAATTTCAAACTAGGATTTAGACAATGACTAAAAAAGTGTTGGGGTAATGAAAGTTAGTAGTATTTTAAAAGATTTTGAAACAATTTGTTAATATGGATTCAAGTTTATAGTTGCTTTTATTGGAAAGAGTTTACTATTAAACAGCTCTCATCCCAAAGGAGATTAGTCTCCTACTCAAAAGATTAGAAGATACTGTTAGAGAAATTAAAAAAAAAAAAAGAATTTAGAGCATGAATATAGTAAACAAGCTTAGCAAGATATGCTTAAAATGAATACTGAAAAAGTAGAGCAAAGAAAATGATAACAAGGAGTTCAATTCAATGGGCTATAACTAATAAGTGTAATAGCAACTACTGAACCCTAGCTAGGATAGATTTAATTAGGTTTGGATTTAAACAATAATATAAATGCAAGTAAGCAATCTAAGGAATGAGTGAAGTCAAGGATAGAGGAATGCCTAGGTTAATTATGGAAGGTCTTTCCTTTTTCTTGGTAAAAAATAGTGGATAGGTACCTATACTAAAGCCACATAAAGTAGTGATTGAAGAAGAAGGAAGAATAAGTAGGATAAAGATGTTTCGTAGTAATGATTGAGAGATTCTATATAGAAGGGACCTTATATAGGGCATTACTGAAACAAAGATCCAAAGATATATAGCTCATAATAAGCAAGCAACAGTCACCAGAAAACTACCGAAGTTGTGTCCGAAAAAAAAGAAGAACCAGAGGGAGATTTGTTAAGGCCCCATTGATGATCTTAGAATGAAATGAGTACTTCTAAAAAAAAAAGAGAATGAAGCAGTTCTAAATGTCCCCATAGTTGAAGGCATTTCACTGCATCCCAAGACGTATTCAAATCTTGAATAGTTATTTAAAATATTAGAAGGACGTTGGACTCCAAATTCAGTGTGATAAGGTTATAGTTTGACTACGGAAGTAATGCATGGTGTTTATGGAGCTTAGTCTTAAACTTTGATAATTGATTTGTGTTTAATATTGGACTTAGTCCCTAGCCAGGGATATCAATTATGTTCGTATGTGTCCATTCAGAAAGTCTTTGCTACCGGAGATTATAATTGATTATACCACAGTTAATGTCGTATATTAATTTAATAATAAACTCTCATTTACATAATTTTTGTTGTTTATATTTATTATTAACAAAATTTTATGAACAAAATAATATAAATAATAATTTATAATTAAATTAATATACCATATTAACCACACTTTATTACCCAATAATTTCTCCTTTGATGCATGTATAATTTTTTGTTAGTAAGCATTTACTAATTATAATTTATTTATTTATTTTTTTGTGATAGAGTGATTTATTCACTTTTTAAATATTTTATTAAAAACATAATTTGAATCTCTCATATATAAGACACACATTCCAAAGAAAAAGCACAAAAATCTTTTCTTTTTCTTTTCAATCTTGAATGTTTGGTAAACTTTTATTTAGACAACGATATTTAGTTAGAATATAATAAAAATTAATTAAGAATATAAATCAAATGAGCTATTTTCAAACTTTTCAGGCTTGATGTTCTTTTGTATATTAAATAAATAAGTTTAAACATTATTATAAGATTGATTATTATATGAATGGGATAATTTTGAAATTTTTTATATTAAAATCATTAAACTCACGAATAACTTATTTTTTAATAAAATACTAAATAAAATAAAGTAAATAGTTTATTATAATAATTTTGCATATTTTACATTACAAAATTAATTTACATTACATAATACGACTTAATTTAGATTATTTAATTTTGAATGAGTGATTGAATTTATTTAAAATTTAAATTTGTTTATTTAAGATTAATTTATAAAATAATATTAAACTTAAATAAATTTTTAGACATATATAAATGTAATAAATTTGTTTATTAATAAATTGAGCTTAATCAAAATTAAACTAGTTAATATTTAGTTCCACTAAACTATACCGCCATAGTTGAGGTTGGTGAATTGAAAAATGTTCGGTTTATGCAAAGCGATTGCGTTTAGGGAGAAGATTGGAAAGTAATAAGAAAAGGATAGGAGTAAATAATATAAAAATATGTATAATATTTATACAAATTTTTTATAAGATAATTGTGAGATTACGTTGTTAGTCTTAAATTATGTCAATTTTAAATATTAAAAATAAAAAATAAAAATTATAAATAAAATTATATATATATATAAAGATATAAAAATAATAATATTTTTTTAAATGCTCAATGGACTAATTGGCGTGAAAGATTGGAGATGAATTGAATGTGAAAAAATGGTGCAACTATACACCTGGGTATACTTTTCAATCACGTTTGAACTTGACCTTTCCGATTTTCCAGAGCCGCAAAGTGCCACCTTTCACTTTCACGACACGTATTGCCTCTCAATTATGCAAATTTACGAAGACTTCACTTTTCCTTTCGAACCTGTGATTTGATGCAATAGTGCCAAAATATCAGAGTAAAATAACATGACCATTTCAAAATTTTTGGAATTGTAGTATGTGTTAAAATTTTAGAGGGAAAAAGAATAAAGTTAGAACATAAGTGTTAGGAGTATATTTTAATTGACTATGATAAAAATGATAGAGGTTGCAAATTGTACAATCTTATTACCAGAAAAATTTTTAAGTTAATAGATGTAAAATTTGATAAAGAGTAAATTTAGAGTTGGAGCAATGTAAACTATCAAAAACAAATTATTATTTTTCATATAAATTAAAATAATATAAATAGTATATAATTTTTTACATCTTTTTTATACTTTTTTAAAAGAATTTTGTTTTAACAAGTAAAAAAGGCCGTACACTTGTCACGTACTAACATCATTATTTCACCAGATATATCCTCTCTATATAGTATTATAAGGATAAGAATATAAGAGAAAAGAAAAGTATCTTTTATATTTTTTTAGATAATATATTTTTTATATGAATTTTTAAATTTATTAAATTTTATAATTAAATTATAAAATTTAATAAATTGTAAATTATAAAAATTAAATAAAAATAAAATTATAATAATAATGAAACTCTGTAGATAAAGGCTATATAACTACTTTATATAATATTTTTTAATAAATAAAGTGATTATAAAATTTTAAATTTAAATTTAAAATTCTTAAAAAAAATGCTAAAATAGTAAGAGTGTTATTGTATCATTTGGCAAAATTGCTTCTCATTTTAGTTATTAAATTTAGACGTTGAGCTGAATAGTATAATGTTCATTTAATTCAAAGCATGTGAAGTTATATTGAATAATTTAAATGCTTTAAATTACAAAATTTATAAACTTAAACTTTTTTATTGGCTAACGGAAAATAAAATAATAACTATGTCATGTTGGGTTTTTGCTTTAAATTGATTCAGTTTGGTGAAAAAAGTAAAAAGACTTGCAAGGTAAGATTAAAAGTTGGTAAAAAGGGTATTCAATAACCTTAGCTATAAATAAGAGTTAAAAATTTGTTATTGTGTGCCTGTGAAAGAGGTGCGTACTTGCTTGTGAGAAAATAATTGACTTCTTGATAGTTTTATTTAAGAAGAATTTCTTTGAGAGAAAAATGTTTTAGATTAAAACTTCATTTTGATCCCTCATAAATTAAATTCTCTTATTTTGGTATTTTATTCTTTAAAATTCTTAATTTAGTTCTTTACAGATTAAAATCACTCCTACTTAAGTCCTTCCGTTATGTTGCCATTATTGATGTTAAATTTTTTTACGGACATAGCATCTATGTGTCAAAAATTTTGTCAAGTTCACTGACACGTAAACACCATGCTAACATAAATTGCCTAATTGGATAATATATAGATGCCATTGTGAGACGTTGGCTATTCGGTTTTAGAGACGTTGCATGTACCATTCTGAGAAGTTGGCAACGTTTATAGACGTTGCTAGCATGCTAACATTTCACTCCTCTGGTTTCTTACATTTTTGAAAATTGGCCACTGTTGACCCTAAAATTTTGTTTTTGGAGTCGTCACCGACCTAAATTGTCTAAGGGTAAAATCGGACACCTAATTAAAAATAGTCTACGTTTTCAAAGATTGGGTTCGAGAGTTGATTACGTTTTAGGGAAGGTATTAACACCCTAAATACTCTTTTAGTACCAAAAATGATTTTATTAATTTATCTTAAATTAATTTATGTTGGTTTTAAATATTTAAAAAGAACTTTTGAGATAATCCCTGCCCATTCCGGTTTGGGATCTTAAAAAAAAAATAATTTTTGAGAAAAATCCCCTTCCTATTTCAGTCTAGGGTTTTAAAAATAATTTTAAAGAAATCTCTTTTCTATTTCAGGCCAGAGTTTTTAAAAGAATAATTTTAAGAAAACTCTCTTCCTATTCCAATTCGGAGTTTTTCTTTTTTTTAAAAAAATAAGAAAATAATTACATCATCCATGTAGACCAGAGAAGAAAATAATAAACTCAACTAATAACTTATGTCTATTTTCCTCGTTTTACCTAAAATTTTAAAGTTCACTTAAAACAAAAAAATGTAACACTTGAACTATCTTTCTCCGATCAAACTCCCGTCCCTCTTTTCATTATGTGCACTTCACACCATAAAATTTCAAACTGAAAACATTTGAACAACTCCCATACACTACCACATAAACTAATAGAGCACATACCCATACTAGCAATTAGTAACATGAAAACTGCATAAATGATAAAGAGGCTCAAACACCAAGTTGGTATCAGACGTAGGTTACGGTAATACCCCCATATAGGATGTAACCAAATAACAAAGAGGCAGTAGCAGGTTTTAAAGGCCATACCTTACGACTTCAACAGAAGTAATCCAAGCGGGAGTGGACAAACTGGGAAGAATGGCTACGTTTTGCGACGGATGTAGCGAGTCGAAACCAAACGAACTATCGGCAGTGAACGAATCGTCCACCAAGGGGTAACGGCTATGCGTAATGTCGTCGGTGGCGCGACAGGAACAAGTTTGGACTGAGAGGGTGACGGTGTGGTGGAGATGAAGACGCTGCAACAGGTGTCGGTGAGCAAGCCCGGGCGACGTCGAGGCTGGAAGCTCCTGTGGTCGCAGCTGTCAAGGTTGAACAAGCGGCCGAAATGAGCTGGTGGCGTTCGATGCTGACAGGTGAGGATGCCGACGCTGCAACGTGAGTGCCGATGGGTCTTGAGTGAAGGCGTAGTGACGGACAGCTGCTGGGCAAGCTGGTGGCGCTTGTGAGTGTGCTGTGGTGCCGGCGGACAGCTGCTGAGACTTGAAGTCTTCCGTGAAAGTGCTATGCTTACGTTCCAGTTTTTTCATGTGTACAAGAGTGTGCTCAAATTTTTTCGTGCATGTGTGTGTCCAAGAGTGTGTAGCCGACTTCAAGAGTGGAGTGGAGCGTTTCTTTTTGTTTGAGAGTGTGTTCTTTTGTAGTGCCGTGAGTGGGTGCAGTGGAGAGCTTCTTGGCTGGGAGTGTGTTGGTTAGTGTGTAGTGCTTCAAGAGTGCAGTGGCTGCGTCTGAGAGTGAAGTGCAGTAGAGAGCATGTGTTTTATAGTTTTTGAGTTTTCAGAATTTGTTCTCTAGTTTAACTCTTATTTCCTAATTTTATCCTAACTTTTATCCTTTTATCTAACACTTTCTTACTTATCATTTTATATTTCAGATTTTTATCTCCCATATTTTATCATATCTTAGTTTTATCTATTATCTTTTATTTATTTTTTCTGATTTTCTTGGATTTATTCTTCATTTTCTGATTTTTCTTGAATTATCTTTATTTTTGGACTTTTCTTGGATTTATCTTTATTTCTCTGATTTTTCTTGGATTTATTTGATTTTTTTATTTTTCTTGGAATTATCTTTATTTTTTTGGAATTATCTTCATTTTTCTGATTTTCTTGAATTATCTTTATTTTTTGGAATTATCTTGAATTTCTTGAATTTGTTTTTATTTTTCTGATTTTATTGAATTTATTTTTATTTTTTGGAATTATCTTGAATTTCTTGAATTTGTTTTTATTTTTCTGATTTTCTTGAATTTATATGATTTTTGGAATTTTGGTTTTATTTTTATTTTTATTATTTTTGTTTTATTTTTATTTTTGGGTTTGGAATTTAAATGTTTAGTTTTAATTTATTTACAATTTGTGTTAAAGTTTTATAAAGCGAGCCGAACAAAATTGAGCATCTACAACCACCATTAAAGCTAGAGTTTTTGAATGTTGGCCATTGAAACTTTGGTTTCTGGCCGTTGGGTTGAGTCAACGTGCGTCATAAACTATTAAGTAGTCCATTTCCAGCGTTTTCATGGCTGTTTGAAGGGAATTTCGAAGGGCATTGTCGTCTTTGATGGGAAGACATTGTAACACACTGAACACTATATATACAGGGTCACTGGCTCAACTTTTCACCATCCAGAAGCGCAAAACACTTCAGTAGACCATCAAAGAGTGAGATGGCTGAGTTAGAAGCATCCTGTAGGCGATTTTCAACTTCAAGACTTGCAATGGCTGGAGGTCAGTCTTTCTTCCACTTTACTTTGTTTTGGATATCATTTCATGTTCTAGATGTCCAATATATGCTTATAGTTGGTATCAGAGCCTCCGAATGGCCTCTGCTTTGCTGTAGTTTCAATATGAAATTTTGCAATTTTCATGCCATCAGGTTACTTCATGCATGCATAGTTTCATGTTTTGATTGCATAAAATTGATCCTCATGAAATTCTGATCAGTTTTGAGTTTGAAAACATCAAAAAAGATGTCTAGAATCTCTAGAAAATGTCAAGTTTTTTGGTGGATCCGACACGGATTCAGGTCGGGTCGGGCAACCTAGCTGAAGGTTGAAGATGACGTAAACAACAAGTTGTTTTAATAAAGGACACATTGCCTATAATAAATGACAGGTCATTTTGACTAAGCGCAAATCAGCCGCTTCCCTTCCTGAAACGCACTGTTTCACTTAAGAAATTTGTGCCAGGCCAATTGGGCCATCCATTTAGGCTTGTCTGGGTTAGCCTACTAGATTTCAAACAAAAAAAAAAGGGGCTGGGCTTCCATTTTTGGGCTTGTCCGACTTTTGGCCTATTTGATTAAAAAAAAAAATGGACTTTCAGTTTTGGGCTGCTATTTTGGGCTTTTTGACATGGCCCGTTTAGAATTTAGCCTAATATAATCAAAATTTCATGTCTGAGATTTTTTTATTAAAAATATATATTTATTATTTTGGACAAAATTTAGCATAGTCCATTTGAAATTTAATATTTATTTTTGTCCAAACTTTATGATTGAAAATGCCATATGCCCAATATTTTAAATCTATTTTTGGGAGTATTTTGACATATTTAATTTGAAAAAAATTTTAATTAATTAGTCACATTTTGGACAAGTTGATTAATTAATTGTTTAAATTTTCATTATGTAGGCTTGCTTTTACATATTTGTTTAGTTATAAGCAAGCATTTAGTTATTTTAAAATGTCGTGTGATTAGTGTAATTTTAGTTTAATTAGAGTTTATTTATAACACCTTTAATTATTTTAAAATTACACATTATGAAATAAAATCATATATAATAAAAGACATAAAATTATAATTAATATATATGATATGATAATCATTATCCCACAGGAATGTTATCATATTATATATGTTTAATTAGGATGCGATGGTAAATTTTTTTTCTTAATTACCCACAAGATTTAAGAAACAGAAATAATTTATTAGTTTCATCATAAAGTAGCATGAACCTAATTGAATAAAGTTTAACCCACAGACAGTTTTATTTATTATTAGGCTCATGATCTTAAAAAGATATGTTTTACATTAGTAAGACATATCATATAGAATAATTAGTTGCCTCAAATTTTGACATAGCATATTATACAGCTTTTCAACCCATAAGTATTTCCGACTTCCAAGTTCCTAAACTAAACGGTGACAATTACAAAACTTGGAAAGAGAAAATACTTCTACAATTAGGGTGGATGGACATTAACTATGCTATAAGAAAGGAAAAACCTCCTATGCCCATGGACACTAGCAATGCTTCAGAGGTTAATTTTTATGAATGCTGGGAGCGATCATACCGTCTCAGCATGATGTACATAAAGACCAAAATATCTGCAAGTATTCGTGGATCAATAGGAAAGTATGAACATGTCCAAGACCTATTGAAAGCCATTGATGAGCAATTTGAGTCATCTAAGAAGGCCCTAGCAAGCATCCTAATGACAAGGTTATCTTCAATGAAACTCACTGGCATAAGGGGCGTGCGAGAGCACATAATGCAAATGAGGGACATAGTGGCTTAGTTGAAGAGTCTGGAGGTTGAAATGTCTAAGTCCTTCCTTGTGCACTTCATTTTGAATTCTCTACCATCTCAGTATGAATCTTACAAAATCTCTTACAACACACATGAGAAGAAATGGTCTATTAATGAATTATTGACTATGTGTGTTCAAGAGGAGGGAAGGCTCCTAGCTGACATGGGAGAAAATGCACATTTGGCCATACCAGAAAAGAGTAAAAAATAAGGCAAGGTCAAAGGAAAGGCCAAGGCACCTATTCAAGCTGGCATCAAGAAAGAGTTTAAGTGCTTTTTCTGCAAAAAAGAAAGGACACATGAAGAAGGATTATGCCAAATTTAAAGCCTGAATTGAAAAGAAAGGTAACTCAACCTCACTCTTTTATTATGAATCTAATATGGTAGATGTTAGTAGTAATACACGATGGATTGATTCTGGTGCTACAATCTATATCTCTAATACCTTACAGGGCTTTATAGATCTAAGGAAGCTGGTGGGCAGTGAGTAATACATCTATTCAGGAAACAGGATAGGTTCACAAGTAGAAGGCGTAGAAACATGCAAATTAGTATTAGATACTAGTTTTGTATTGATATTGAAAAAGACCTTTTATGTACCAAGTTTCTCTAGAAACTTGATTTTAATTTCAAAACTTGTACCATTTGGATATTCCTTCAACTTTTCAAATAATTTATTCCAATTATCTTATAAATCTGATGTTGCTAGAAAAGGTATAGTTTGTCATGGTCTATTTCAAATTCAATTACAAGATAGTACAACTTATGATTCAATGCATGTTTCTAGCAATATAGGTATTAAGAAAAGTATTACTGATGAAAATTCCTCTATATTATGGCATCTAGACTTAGTTATATCTCAATAGAGAGAGTGAAAAGATTAGTAAAAGATGGAGTACTTAGTACTCTTAACTTTGTTGACTTTGACACTTGTGTAGACTGCATTAAAGAAAAACAAACTAATAAGACCAAGAAAGGTGCTAAGAGGAGTTCTACCTTATTAAAAATCATACATGCAGATATCTATAGTTCAAATATGGACTCTAGTAGTCATAAATAATTTATCACCTTTATATATGATTACTCACGATGCATGTTTTTCTACCTTCTAAATAATAAAAATGAGGCACTAGCTGCCTTTAAAGTTTTCAAGGCAAAAGTAGAGAAATAATATGGAAAATAAATTAAGATAGTGAGATCAGATAGAGGTAGTGAGTATTATGGTAGATACACTGAAGATGGACAAGCATCAAGTCCATTTGCTAAGTTTCTTCAAAAACATAGGATTGTTGCCCAATACACCATGCCTGGATCTCCGGATCAAAACGATGTAGCTGAAAGAAGAACCAAACATTAATGGACATGGTGCGAAGCATGCTTAGTAGCTTTAAACTTCCTAAGTCCTTATGGACTAAAGCCTTCAAGATGGCTGTATATATTCTTAACTGGGTTCCAACCAAGGCTATTGAAAAGACACCATTTGAGCCATGGAAAGGTTGGAAACCCAGTTTAAGACATATGTGCATTTGGAGATACCTGTCAGAAGTTAGGGTCTATAATCCAAAAGAGAAGAAGTTAGACCTAAGAACCATTAGTGCCTATTTTATTGGGTATGCCGAAAGATTCAAGGGATACAGATTTTATTGTCCATCTCATAGTACTAGGATTGTGGAATCAAGGAATGCAAAATTTCTTAAGAATGACTTAATTAGTGGGAGTGATCAAATTTGAAACTTAGATTCTGAACAAGATCATTTTAGTTGTCAAGCTTCCATATCAAGTGATAGATTTGTTATAATCCATACCCCTCAAGTACAAACGGGTATTGAACAACTAATCATTAAGACTCTACAACCTGTTGACCATAGCCAAGTTAATCCGGATGATCAATAATTACTAGAAACTGTTGAGCAACCAATTGAATAACATCCTCTTCAAGAGGATGCTGAGACAACATTAAGAAGATCAGCTAGGATAAGGAGGTCAGCAATTCCTAGTGACTATACAGTGTACCTAGAAGAATCTGATTTCAACATTGAAGCCGAGAATGATCCAGAGACGTTTTCACAAGCTATTAGTTGTAGAGAATTTGAATTATGGCACAATGCCATGAAGGAAGAGATGGATTCCATGGCGTCTAATAGAGTCTGGGATCTCATCGAGTTGCCAAATGGCTCTAGAGCCATTGGATGTAAATAGGTCTATAAAACTAAAAAGGACTCATTAGGCAACATCAAGAGATATAAGGCAAGACTCGTAGCCAAGAGTTCACTCAAAGGGAAGGAATTGATTACAAGTAGACCTTTTCTCCTGTGTCTAGAAAAGATTCTCTCCATATAATAATGGTATTAGTTGCCTATTTTGATCTATAACTATATCAAATGGATGTGAAGATGGCATTCCTCAATGGAGAACTAGAGGAAGGGGTATATATGGAACAACCTGAAGGATTCTCCTCTAGTGCTGATGAGCATTTGGTTTGCAAGCTTAGGAAATCCACATATGGATTGAAACAGGCCTCACGCCAATGGTATCTTAAGTTTCATGATATTGTTTCCTTATTTGGTTTTGTAAAAAATATCATGGATCAATGTATATACCAGAAGGTCAGTGGAAATAGAATCTATTTCCTTGTGCTATATGTGGATGACATATTACTTGTAACACAGATGTTATACGAGGTACAATAGTTTCTCTCAAAGAACTTTGATATAAAGGATATGGGTGAGGCATCTTATGTCATTGGCATTAAGATCCATAGGAATAAAACTCAATATTTATTGGGTTTATCACAAGAAACCTATATCAACAAGGTCTTAGAGAGGTTTCGGATGAAAGACTGTTCATCGAGTGTAACACCTATTGTAAAGGGTGACAGGTTCAATTTGAACCAGTGCCCGAAGAATGACCTTGAGAGGGAACAGATGTATAAGGTGTCATATGCTTCTACTATTAGAAGTCTTATGTATGCTCAGGTTTGCACAAGACCTGACATTATTTTCGTAGTCGGCATGTTAGGGAGATATCAAAGTGATCCAGGAATGGACCATTAGAAAGCTGCAAAGAAGGTGATAAGGTACCTTAAGGGTACTAAACACTACATGCTGATATACAGACGAATTGAGAATCTTGAGGTAGTTGGCTACTTAGATTTGGATTTTGCCGAATGTGTTTATTCATAAAAATCAACATCTGGATACATTTTTATGCTGGCCGGTAGAGCCGTGTAATGAAGGAGTGTAAAGCAGACTTTGACTACTACTTCTACCATGGAGGCTGAGTTCGTATCTTATTTTAAGGCAACCTCACATGGTGTATGACTAAAGAGCTTTATCTCTAGGCTTAGAATAATAGATTCTATCTCAAGGCCATTGAGGATATATTGTGACAACTCAGCTACTATTTTTCTAGCTAAGAATAATAAGAGTGGAAGTTAAAACAAACATATCGACATCAAATACTTAGCCATTCAAGAACGTGTCAAAGAGAATAAAGACACCATAGAACACGTTAGCACTAAGTTGATAATAGCTGATCCTTTAACCAAAGGCATGCCACCAACAGGGTTTAAGGATCATGTAACTAAAATGGGACTTGGTCTCAGATTGAGACTTTGATGTAAAATTTTCATCATTTGCAATAAAGCTCTTATTTTTATGTATATTGTTTTCTCTTTCTGTGTGCACATTTATTTTGAGAATAACAACAATTAAGATGACCTTGAATAAGCATAGGGCTTATTCATTAAGTTATAGTGGGTTTGAGAAAACAAAATACATTGTAATACATGGAAGGTAATACTCACTATAAGAGGGCTTATTGCCATGATTCGTGTATTTAGTTTTCTACTATTGGAATTCGAACTGTGGAAATGATTATAAGAATATATGGACTAAGTGGGAGAATGTGAGACGTTGGCTATTCGGTTTCAAAGACATTGCATGTACCATTATGAGAAGTTGGCAACGTTCATAGACGTTGCTAGCATGCTAACATTTCACTCCTCTGGTTTCTTACGTTTTTGAATGTTGGCCACCATTGAAGCTGGAGTTTCTGAATGTTCACCATTGAAACTTCGGTTTCTAACTATTGGGTGGACTAACATGTGTAACAGACTATTAAGTGATCCGTTTCTAGCGTTTCCATAGCTGTTTGGAGTGAATTTCAAAGGGTATTGCTGTCTTTGATGGGAAGACGTTGCAACACCCTGAACACTATATATACGGGGTCTTTGGCTTAGCTTCTCACCATCTAGAAGCACAAAACACTTTAGTACACCCTCAAAGAGTAAGAAAAGCTGAGTTAGAAGCATCTCGTAGGCAATTTTTGACTTCAAGACTTGCAATGGCTGGAGGTTAGTCTTTCTTCCGCTTTACTTTGTTTTGGATGTCATTTCATGTTCTAGATGTCCAATATATGCTTAGCGCCATGTCATATGCTAGCAAAATATTTAACATGTGGATGTCATGTCAGCATTTAACATGCACATCAATTAAAAACTTAACACTATTAACAACAATATGATAGAGGAACTTAATTAGGAGTGATTTTAATTTGTAGAGAATCAAATTAAGAACTTTAAAAAATGAAAGATCAAAATGGGAGAACTCTCATCTATGAGGGATCACAATGGAGTTTTAATCATTTTAAGTGTAATTTGTATGTAATTGAGATTTGAGTTTATGAAAAAAAATTATGATTAATGATTATAAATTTTGATCAATTTGATAATTAATAAATTATTTTGTAAGAATAGAGATAAGTTAAGGAGTAAACCATGTTATATTTTTATGTTAATTTATTTTATTAATTATTTACTCTACTATTGTTGTTTTGCATTGTGTAAAAGAGAACATTTTTATTAGTAAATTAATTGAATGCACCATATTCCTATAAATATAAGAATGTTTTAATAAGCGCTTACAAAAGTATTTAATTTCATGCAGTTTAGCACTGCAGCTACTAGCTAGCTAGGCACCAATTAATATGTTCAAGAAAGATTTAATTTAAATAATTAGGTTGTTAAGAGCTAGATGCATTTGATGAAGATGCATACAATTTAATAACAAACGGATAATGTGAGAGGTCAGTATACAAGTATCATGCATGCAAAGAGACATTAATACTTATACACCTCCAAAGAGACATTAGTAATTTGGTACAAACTAAATAAATTTTCAAGAATCAATATTCGGCACATTCCATAAATAAATGAACCTTTATTTCTCCAAAACAAAAAGGAATATATATATATATATATTGTCTTTATAACCATGGAATCTCATGAGATTAGCAATTTTCTTTGAGTATTACTATTTATGCAAACAGTATAATATATATACAATATATCATTAAATTTATTAAATTTTATAAGTTGAACAATATATAAGACTTAACTGACAATATAATGACCCCCTTATACAATCAGTTTGTTTCCATTTTAACACTAGTGTGTGTGAAGTGTAAATTTCTCAATTGAAAAGTTCCCGCAAGTTAAAAATGAAATCTTTGAAAATATATAAATAAAAAAGTGGTGTAGAAACTTTAAAATGCATAGGTCTCAATGTTAACAAGTATAGTTATATATAACATTTTTAAGATATCATTCTTAATAAATTAATATGGAATATAGTAAATATATGCATGATAACATTAATTATGATTAAAGAAAACAAATTACAACATCCATAAAAATTTATTTTAATCATTTGTTAACTAAACTTTGGGTTAATTATTTTTATTATATATCTTAGGAATATTATTCCAAAGAATAAGACGAAAGGCTAAGTTTTTGTTTTTTTCTTATTATTCTAATGTATCCTCTTTGAGAAAAGATTCTCATAATTCTAATGAACATACAAGTTCTAATAAGAAAGATATAGTTATTCTAATGAGCATACAAGTTGAAGGCTTCAATAAGAAATGCTTTCTTATTTCAATAAGCTTCTAAAGTGTATGAGGCATTTGGATGAAAATTGAAAGATTGGAGTGAAATTTAACAAAAAAAAAGGGTTAAGGACTAGTCTAGCTCAATCCTGAACCAATCTAATTCAAGCAAAAAAGTCCAAGTTTTTTGAACTAAAAATTTTAACACCTAACCTTTTATTTGTTAGGATAGTTCCTTAGAAATTCGAGCCAAAATTAATGACTCTAAGTATTAATTAAAGAGTCCTAGAAGGGGATAGCTATGAAGAGGAAAAGAGGGGAGATTTCATCCATATCAGATGAGATAAGCCAGAGGAAGTTGTACCACAGGATAGGATAGGTGCTTATAAGAGGATACGGAATGGGTACTTATATATAGAAACCTTTCTTTTTATTTTTGAGTCTTAAGGAATTTTTTCTGTTAGCACAAACCCTAAGTTCCAATAAGCCCTTTGCCTAAACCAACTTAAGGAGGTTTAGAGCTCAATTTCGGCATTGTCTAAAAGCATCGGCAAGATAAGGCAAGTACTTAGACTTCATCGTTGCTTAATCTCCAATTAGAACATGAGTATTAAACAAACTTAGCAAGATAGCTCATAAGCAATACAGTATTAGAAGTACAAGAACAAAGAAAATGGTAACAAGGAGTTCAACTAAATGGGCTAGATCGAATTAACAGCTCTAGTGGGTGTAATAGCAACTCAATGTTAGTGGAGATTTACTGCATGAATTTGAACAATAATATCAATGAAGTAAGCAATCTATGGAATCAGTTAAATCCAAGATAGAAGAATGCCTAGGTTATGGATTGGACTGGGTTTTCAAAATTTTCAAACCCAACCCCATGCCTCATACTTATCGGCCAGTTATAAGTTACATATTTTTATTAAATCTAGTGTAAGATTAGACTGATAGTTCAAAATTAAATACACATGAAATTAGTTAACTTGATTGACCTTAAATCTATCCTGTGAATATAATCGGTTAGGTTTGGGTAAAATTCCAAACCCGATGTTACTAACTTAAGTTGAATCCAACTCGTATTCATCCCTAATTACAAGGTACCTTTTCATTGTTGGGGTAAAAAACAGTGGATGGATACCTATACTAAAAACAGATAAAGTAGTGATTGAAGAAGGAGGAAGAATAAGCCAAGATTAAGATGTTTAGTAGTAATGAGAGACTATAGGCAGGACCTTAGTGCCTTAATAGCTCATGAGAAGTAAGCACATATGATCAGAAAACTACCTAATAATTGTCTCAAGCAAATCAAGAACAAGAGGGAGATGTATTAAGGCCCTAATGGTGATGTAATTAAGAATGCAATGAGCTCTAAATGTCCCCATGATTGAAAGCGTGAAAATATTGCATTGCCTCCTATTTAAAATATTGATTAGATGGGTGTTGGACTGATGATAAGTTTTAGTTTGACCTTATGGGTACGTGTGTCATCCTTAGCCTCGGTTTTGTGCTCGTTCTTCGTTTTGAATTCTGGTAATTGATTCGTCCTTAATAATCTTAGACATTTTGTTTTCATTCATAAAGTAATTTGTCATACTCATCAACTGTTTATAAAACCACTTTTAAACTAATATATTCAAACAAAAATTAATTATTTTATGTAATTTTTCGGCATCAATTATTTTCAATTCAACAATACTCAAAATTAATTTTATTTATCGCCACCCCGAACCGACCGTTAATCCCTAGCTCTTGGTATCAATTTTCTTCTGTTGTGTCCATCCTGAAACTCTTTGGCGCATCTATAATTTTTAATTAGCAAACATTGAAAAATTATAATGTGTTTTTCTTGGATAGAGTGATTTATTTACTTTATAAAATTTTAATTAAAAACTTGAACCTCTCAAATATAAGACAAAAAATAAAATTACAAAAACTCATCTCTTTTCTGTTGGATCCGAATTTCTTGTTGTTGGTAAACAATATATAGTAAAAAATAAGAGATAAAAATATTTTTTAAAAAGTTATAAAGATCAGAAGAAAAAATTTATAAATTAAATTCAAATAATAACTAAAAATATAAAAAATACCAAAATTAAATAATAAAAATTTCAAAAATTTAAATTCTTTCTTTCCACTCTTGAATTAGTGGTAAACTTTTTTTATTGAAAAAACGATAATTAGTTGGAAAGTAATAAATGTTAAATGTTGCCGAAGTGGGTAAATTGGCAGATAGCGGTAGTAGTAGGCGTGAGAGCTGAATTAGTGGTAAACTTTTGTATTTTAAAAAATTATAGTCTGATGGCAAGTAATAGATATTAAATTGTTGGGGAAGTACGTGAATTGGCAGATAGGAATAGTAGGCGCGAGAGCTTGCACATGAATTGGATATATCGACAAGGATAATGATAGAATAAAAAACTATCCAATTCATGTTCAAAGCTTACGTTTAGTTACGTGCTGATTCAAAGCTCTAGTTACATGCTAACTTAAAAATATTTAAATAAAAAAAATTAAAGAGGGATTATAAAAATATATATGATCAGAGTATAGATTTTTTATATATTTTTAATATTAATAAATAAAAATGGCATAATTAATGAATTTAAATTTCAAATTTATTCTTAATTTAAATAATTTTTATTTTATATTTAAATTTAATATATAAATTTTTTATGAATTATTTTCTCAATTAACTTTATTATTATTCCTCTCTTTTTATATCCTTTTCACTTTCTCAAAAAAGTTCGGCAATCTGATTGGACAATTTTTACATAATTTTCAACGAATGATGCAAAATCTACAAGACTAATGCACATTGGATTGTAACTTTGACTTTTCCTATTTTCTTGGTCGGCTCCGAAGGGACTGACTTTTCCCATTTTGGCAAGCCACAAATTGCCACCTTTCATTTTCGGTAAACATATGAAATGCAGTGTGCAATTTTGTTTTTTCTGAAAATATGGGCCGTTGTAAGTCTTAGCGCGTGGCTATTGCAGAATTGTTCATTTTCACTACACGAATTGCCTCTACGTCATGTAAATTCACGTCCACCTTCTAGAAACCTCCCCTCACATATAGGGTTACGAAATTTGCTTATATTTTTAATTTTTATTTATCTTTTAAAAATTTTTATCTATAATATAAACAGTAAAATTATCTGCGCATACATATATTTTTTTTCTTTATATACAAGTTAATATTCCATCTACAGTACTATAAGTATAAAGCCAATAAAATTATTTTCATATAAAAATTCATACTCAATTAAGTTATTAAAATTATACATTGAATTCAACAATCTTACAGGATAATGTTCATGTAACTCAAAGCGTACTGTGAAATTAAATTGAGAGTAATTTAAATGATTTAAATTATAGAATTTATAAATTTATATCTCTTAATTGGTTAATGGAAATTAAATTAATAGCTATTATTACTGGATCATTTATACTTGATTAGTTATTTCCTCTACAATTTGTTTTTAATTCTTGCATTTTCTTACTAGAGTTAACAAAATTTAGAATATTATTTTTATCATCTTCTATGATTAAGTGATTCCACTAATCTTGTAGATTTCTTGTAAAGCCTAAAATTATTAATTGGGTTGTGGCTCTATCATTATTTTCTTCTTTTTTATAAGCTATGACTGTTATGGTCATTTCATTAAGTTTTTTTATTATTAGATACTGAGTTAAACCATCTCATTTTACTATTCTATCTCCATTGAAGCTTGAGGGATTGTTTAACTCCCATTCTTCGTGTTGTATATTTGGAAGGGTAGGTCTTGGATAATAATTTTGAGTGATAGGGTATTTCCTACTATTTCTCATTCCTTGGATTACTTCTTGGTCTTGCTGGCTTAAATTGTTTATAGGAAACATTAATCTTTGAGGAAATAGGAACTCAAGTAGAAATCTTAATCTTTATTATTACTCAAAGTTTTATTGGAGATCCAAAATTCTTTGAGAAAAAATCTAGTAAAATCTGACATTAAATCATATATATATATATACACCCGTATGAACAGTCAAATACCAAAAGCATGTTGTAGCATTAATTATCTATCAACCTTGATTACTTATTCGGTAAAGATAGACTTATGTCACTGTATATATGTTTTTTTTTTTTTAACAAAAAATAAATAATATTTTTTATTATTTATTTTTTATATTTAAAAAATATAAAAAACGTGAGACTTATCTGCGCAACTTTTCAGCTTCAGCTAGGTTGCGGCGCTTTAATGACTCTTCTACAAGGCAATTTATGATCACAAAATTTCCCTCATTCTGACATAATCTAATGACTTTTTATGTTCGCATTAACTCGTGCCTCGACGAATGGTGATTGAAAAATCAAATTTGTCTTATGTGGTTGGGAAGTGGGCATCGTTGCAGATTTTTGAATAATAATATTTATATAAACAAATTTGACTTCTTTTTTATATATATATTTTTTTATAAAAGTTTGTTTTATGTTTTACACATTTACCTTTTTTTTTTAATCTTTCTACTTATGTCACCGATGATATAAAAGATAATAATATATAAATAAATTATATATATTTTTTTATATTTTTATTATTATTTTTTAAAATAATATTTTATAAACAAATAAGCAATATGATACATAATCTGGTATAAAATTCAACTGCGCGCAAAATCAATGCTGACGCAAAATCTTTGTGAAAATTTAAAAAAACAAATAAAAACGACTTTTCATATAGCAATATACTTTTCTACGGTCAAACAAATATTTATTTGGTTAGAATTATTTGACTTTATGATGATATTTTTTTATAGGAATTAAATATATTACTTTACTATCCTTTTTATTAAATTTAAGGAACCTTTGTGAAAATTTTTATAATAAAGGGAATTTAAGTCTAATAAATCTATAAAAAATTCAAAGTCCAGAAAATAAAAATGATATCACAAGAAACACATGTATAGTAATTATATAATGAAAATAAGTGCTAGTTTGAGCAATTTTTTGGGTTTACAAAAATAATTGGTTGAAGAACAAAAATGGTGAGTTATTCAAATTATGAGTTTTGAGGGGATTATGTGTTATAATTTAGACTATTGATCTAACTTTAATGAGAATGAAATTTTAAGATTTATTGAATAATTTCTCCTAACATGAGAGAATCATTATCTGATATAATTTGTATCTATAAATTATAAAAATAAAGATTACATACTATTAATTATTATTCTAATTACTTGCATCTAGCTACGTAGAAAATTTTCTCTCGGAGGATTAATGGTCCCCCTCCCACCAAGGTCCACCATTGCTAGCGAATGGTATTGGCAATCCAGCTGGAATGATGATAAGAGCACATGGAAAAAACATACACATAATTTAAAAAAAAAAAGAAATAGTATTATATAAATGTGAAAAGTTGTATAAAATTTGTGCAGAATGAATTTGCACCAATAACGGTGTTCTTCCACCTGCTATAAATACCTAAAGCTCATGAGTACAAAAGCACCAACCTACTTTGTCTAATCCTAAGTCTAAACTACTTTACCTCTCTTCCATTTCCTTTCATGGCTGCAGCTACCATTAGCCTTGTCGGTGATTCTGCCAAGAAATATGACCGAAACGAAGAGTTGAAGCAATTTGAAGAGTCTAAGGCCGGAGTTAAAGGTCTTGTGGACTCTGGCATTGCCACCATCCCTAGAATCTTCATTAACCCACCAGAAGTATTAGCTACCCTCAAACCCTCTCCTTTCACCGGGAATGAAATCCCCACCATTGACCTTTACGGCAGCGGCTACCCCGACCGCCATTCTTCCATTGTGGAACAAGTGAGGTAGGCAGCCGCCACCGTTGGCTTTTTCCAAGTGATCAACCATGGTATCTCACTTGAAATACTTCAACGTACCATTGCGGCGGTTAAGGCATTCCATGAGTTTCCTGTCGAGGTTAAGGCTCCACTGTATCGGCGAGAAATTGAGGGAGTTTCCCTTAGGTCCAACCAGGACTTGTATCATTCCCGAGCTGCTTATTGGAGGGACACACTGATGGTACAATTTGCTCCCAAACCATTAGATTCCAGTGACATTCCTGAGGTCTGTAGGGACCAGTTGCTGGAATATCACCGCAAGATCCTGCCAGTGACAGAGTTATTGTTGGGCTTGCTGAGTGAAGGGCTAGGGTTAAGCACTGGGAGGCTGAAGGAGCTGACCCTCATGGGTGGAGAAACTTTTTTGGGAAGCTATTACCCATATTGCCCTCAACCAGACCTAACGATCGGGTTTAGGTCTCACACAGATCCCGGGGTATTGACGGTATTGGCTCAAGACAACGTGGGAGGATTGCAGGTTAAGTACAAGGAAGGTTGGGTAGATCTTAAACCTGACCCAGAAGCTCTGGTCATTAACATCGGAGATTTACTTCAGGTTAAAAATTAGTTTTCTAACCTTTCATTAATTACTCAAATTAATTGTTTGATACTAATTACCATTTTACTAATTTATAAGATAATCTCGAATGAGAAGTATAAGAGTGTCAACCATTGAGTGCTAGCGAATTCTAATCAAGAGGCGCGCATTTCCATCGGCAGTTTCTTCAACCCAGGTGCAGTAGAGAATTTGTATGGACCATTGGAAGAGTTAACCTCTGCAGAGAACCCAGCTCTTTATCGTAATTTCACATTCAAAGACTATCTAGGCAAGTTCTTTGCCAAAGAAATCGATAATACATCACAAATAGATTATTTCAGGAAGTGAAGGCCTGAATAAAGTGCAACTATATATATATATATATATACTCAGAATAAAGCAACTTTGCTTGCATTGCATATGTACAATAACAAAGTACCAGCAAGCGTTTTTCATATATCAATTTGAACAAACAAACCAAATCAATTGTGTTTTTGTTTGTGTTTGAAAAGGTTTAGGAACAACGCAACGCTGAGTATTTACCTATATATGAACAGTAAAATACCCAATTACCATTACATGTACACATGTGCTCATTAGTAGTTAATAAGAAACTTAGTTTGAGTTTATTTACGTTGATTAATAGTTATAAAATAAGTAACAAATATATACGAGTTTACTAACATATAGCTATATCAAAGCTGGCACTCTTATATATAGTGGTATAGTAACATCTATTGTTGCCTTGAAGTTTTCTCTGTTTAGAATTTTGGTTCAAACACAAAACTTTGTGTAATATTAAGTGGTTTATCACTCATTCTATAATAACAAACATAGAGATGTCAAATAAACAAATTCAAGCAAAATATGCAAATATGTAATATCTTGACATGTAGATATTCATTTTGGATGGGAGTATGATACCTTACTATTTCAATTTTGCTATTTTTATAAATCAGATTTTATTAAGTCTCATTTAAAAAATTTTGATTATTAAATCTATTGAATATTACAGATTAAATTATGAAATCTAATAAATCAAATAATAATTAATAAATATATAAGTTAGTAACTTACATGTTTAGTAGAAGTAGTTTTACTCTTATTATATAGAAATGTGCTAGTACTTAAATTATTGTAGGTTATATTGAGCTATCCAATTTAAAAGGTTTAATATTAATCATCTAATTAAAAACTAACTATTTGTTGAACTAACTTGTATAAATTAGAGAGAGAAAAGTTTAAAATATAGGAACATATGGTGAGTGTCAAAATAAAAATAAAAAAGTGAGAAAAATAAGATACGAGAATACGTGTCAAATTGGAAAGAAAAGTAAAAATAGAGAGAGAAAAATGAAAAAAGAACATAATAAGATATGTCACAAGAGAAAAAGAAAAGTAAAGAAAATATAACATAGAAATCATGTCAAATTAGTGATTCAAATTATTAGATTAACGTATGCCATGTTATTATGTTATTTGATAACTTCATGGGTATTAATACTCTAAAATTAAAATAAAAGAAGGCTCACAAATTTTTTTACTAAATGGATATAAAGTATGATTTGAATTATAAATTTGTTGGATAGTCGATAAAATTTAATAAATTTAATAATTTAAATTTTTTAAAATAAATATTTAATAAAATTTTATTTAAAAATTACAAAACTGTTTTGCTTTTATCTTGAGAAAAGACAGCTAAAGTTTCAAAATTCTGGTCTCTCTAATCACAATTTTTTTTTTAAAGAATAAGTCTTATAGTAGGACAAGTCAAATACCAAACTCATGTTGTAGCATTACGAAAGTATAAATAAAAGTTATTCCTATATGTTAATTATTTCCTACTATGTGGATAGTTTTCTTCAGCTCTTTTTTTAAAACTTTTATAAACCTTTCGTTCCTTTCACTATATACTCTTAATAATGCAATAATTATATCTTCCAAGTTAAAAAATAAGTTAATTTACACTCTCTATTTTATTTCAAAGACAATCTCCAACGAGAAGTATAAGAGTGTTGACCATCGAGTGCTGGCCAGTCCTCATAACGAGCCACGTATTTCCATCACCAGTTTCTTTAACTCAGGTGGAGCAGAGAATTTGTATGGACCCGTTGGAACAGTTAACTTCGGCAGCGAAACCAACCGTTTATCGTCATTTCACATTCAAAGACAATCTGGCGAAGTTCTTCGCCAAAGAGATTGATAACACATCACAAACAGATCATTTCAGGAAGTGATCAATGGCCCATATATATATATATATATATATATATATATATATATATATATATAAAATCGATTATAGACTATTCAGTTACAGCAACTAATTTTCTTGCACTGCTTATGTACAGTAACAAAGTACCAGTTAGCTTTTTCCAGAGACCAATTTGAAGTGCTCAGACCAACTAAATTATAAAAAAAACGTTTAAGAATAACGCAATGCTGAGTATGTACCTATGTGTGTGCAGTACATTTTTTTTAATACAGAAAATATTATATTATAGAGATTAAATCTCAAAGAGGAGGGAAATAAATTTGGACTCAACCACCAAAGCTAAATTTAAATTTAAATACTACTACATGTATACAAGTGCTCATTAATACTTAATAATAAACTTCGTTTGAGTTTATTTGTGTTCATTAATAATTATAAAAATAATTGACAAATATTTATGAGTTTATTATTATATAAATGTAGAGATGAAACATATATGACCTTTTCATGCAAATTAATTCTTGATTGTTATTAATATATTTTTCTTATTAAAAATTAATAAAATTAAGTTTCTTAAGTTGAATAAAATATGTTTAATTTATATATAGATAAATAATATATATACTTAAGCTTTTTGTTAATACTTTAATATTATATATTTTAATTTTTTAATTATTAAGATAAATTTTACATATACCTTTATATATTAAAATACAAAATTTTTAATAACTTGACATTATAATTTATATTAAAAGATATTATTTATATCAAGAGTGATTATAAATCCTTTTTAAAAAAACTTTTGTAGGTTATCAAAATAAAATAAAAATTTATGTAATAAGAACAAAAACAAAAAATGTAAGAATAATTTATTTTATTTTATTTTATTTATCTTGAGAAAAAAAAGAAAAAGTATCAAAGTTTTTCTTCTTTTTAGAATAAGTCGTATACACACACACACACACACTCACATATGAAGAGTCAAATACCAAAAGCATGTTCTAGCATTAATTATTTATATATGAAAATAAATTTTACATTTTTTTTATATTTTTATTTTTTATAAAAGTTTGATTTTATATTTTATACATTTATTTATTTTAAATCTTTCACATAAAGAATAATATACATATAAATAAATTTTATATATTCTTTAATATTTTTATTATTATTTTTTAAAAACTTTTTGTCTGTGTGCAAACAAAATTACTCTTAATATGGCTACAAAATTATGTCTACATTAGAACAAAAATAGTATTTTGTAATATTGCTTTTTTTAATTCAAAGGTCATCAAGTAGTAACAATTTAAATAGTAAAGCATTAATAATTTCCTTTTTCTCAACAAAAATTGTTTTAGATTCAATCTTTTACACATTGACAATTAAAGTTGATTCAAAATTAACATATGTTTACTAAGCCAATTTCTTAATTATTTATATTGTTGCTTATATTAATACTCTCTCTTCTTAAATAACTATCTGTTAAAAGAGGATGTACAATCATTAAAAAAACCAAATTATTTCAATATTGAAAAAAATTATTTTTATTAAGATACTCTTTACATAAATGAACTTAAATATTAAAAGTTAATTGAATAATGTAATTATATTTTTACTTCATATAGAAAGGTGAGAGTTAGTTGAATATGGAATGAACTAATGTAAAGTTAAAAAAAAAATGAACAAAGTCTTAATTTGAGAAAAGTAATTATTAAAATAATAACAAAAATTTTAAGAAGACAATTATTTAAGAAAAGAAGGAGCATTAATATTTGAAGGAAAATGTTATTTTTGTATCTCTAATTTTACATAATGCTCATACCTTTTAATGTGGATATTTAAATTTATTGATTCTCATAATTTAATCTATATAATTTCATAAATTTAATAGTATAAATCATTTTATTATAAAAATTAAATAAAAATAATGAGATTTGTTTGAAATTAAAAATCTATGAAAACAAAAAATTCAGTAATGTACCCGCTGGTTTCTATTTTTTCTTCTCCTTATCTAATTCCAATTTCAAAATTGAAACTGCTTCTCTCTCTTTTCTTCATTTTCTTTCTCTGCTTCTTCTTGGTTTTTCATCTTCTTCCTCTTATTTCCTTATGAGGTTCAAAGCTTGATGGATGTACTCACTGATTGGAACTGTGATGCAACGCTGAGCCGATGTGAAACCGTTGTTTAAGTCTTGGGTTAGGTCGTTGGACAGTAATGGCAATCGGAACAGGCCTGGGGTGAGTTCGTATAAATAATCATTACCTAAGAGCGACCTTGATGATTGGTGCTTCTGGTGGGGTGTTGCTCGACCTGGTTGCTCAAATGGAGGAGTTCAACATCACAACCAACACTGCTTCGTTTATTTTGGTGCTCAAAGCAATGTGCTTGGCCAATCAAGTATTAAATTCAAACTAAGAGTACAGGAGAAAATTTTGAGTTGGAATATTCAGCTAAATTGTTGTGGGGACATTAAAATCGCAACCTTTTTGATCGGTCATACATCAGACTGGTGACCTCTCTTGCAGAAACCTGACTCATACAAATTAATATTTCATATTGTACTATAAGGATAAGGATCAGAGAAAGGAAAAGTATTACACTTTCACAAAATTTATAAACTTAAATCTTTTTTATTGGTGAACAGAAAATAAAATAATAACTTTATCATGCTGGGTTTTTGCTTTCAATTGGTTCAGTTTGAAGAAAAAAAAAGAAAAAGACTTGCAGGGTAAGATTAAAAGTGTTGGAAAATATTGTAAAAAATATTTTAAGAGTGATTGGTGTGTAATTGAAATTTGGGTTTATGAAAAAAAAATTACAATTGGTGATTTGAATTTTTGATCAATTTGATAGTGAATTATTTAATGAGAATACACGTAGGTTAAAGAATAATTTATGTTATATTTTTATGTCAATTTATTTTTATTAATTATTTAATCTGTTGTGGTTGTTGTGTATCGTGTAAAAGAGAACACTTTTATTAGTAAATTAATTGAATGCACGATATTCCTATAAATACAAGAATGTTTTATTAAGTATTTACAAAAGTATTTAATTTCATGCAGTCCGGTGATTTTTGGCCTCTAAAATTATGCAGTAGTTATTGTAACATTATTATTGTTACCATGTTTAGCACTGCAACTATTAGCTTGTTAGTCACCGATTAATATGTTAAAGAAAGATTTAATTAAATAATTAGATTGTTAAGATGCTTAATGCATTTGACGAAGACGCATACAATTTGTAACAAAAGAATAATGTGAGAGGTCAGTATACATGTATCATGCAAGCAAAGAGACATTAATAATTATACACTTCTAACCAGCGAGGGTTGAGTCAAGTACTAAGGGACTTGGCTCTCAATGTGATGTATTTTGATTCAAATCCTTGTTGAGAGTGAAACCTACTTTAAGGTAGCCAATGATGTTATGAAAGAGATTAATCTCCTAGTCCAAAGGCTGTAGGATATTTTAAATTTATTAAAAAAATTAATAATTATACTCCTCCAAAGTGCTTGTAATTTGGTACAAATTAAATAAATTTTCAAGAGTCATTATTCGGTGCATTCCATAAATAATTCAACCTTTATTTCTCACAAAAAAAAGGAATATATATTGTCCTTTCAGCCATGGAATCTTATGAGATTGACAATTTTCTTTGTGTATTACTATTTACACAAATAGTTTATACATATTGTATTATTAAATTTCTTAAATTTTATAGATTGAACAATATATAAGACTCAATTGTATCAGTGAGTTCTTATACAGTCATTTTTTTCCATTTTAACACAAGCATGGGTGAAGTGCAAATTTCTCATTGAAACCTTCCCACGGGTTAAAAATGCAATATTTGAAAATATATAAATAAAAAAGTAGTGTAGAACCTTTAAAATGCATAGGTCTCAATTTTAACAAGTATGGCTATATATAACATTTTTAAGATATCATTCTTAATAAAGTAATATGGAATATAATAAATATATTTATGATAAAATTAATTATGATTAAAGAAAATAAATTATAACAATCATAAAAATTTATTTTAATTATCTATTAACTAAACTTTGAGTTAATTGTTCTGGTAATATATCTTAAGAGTATTATTACAAAGAATAAGATAAAAGGTTGAGCTTATGCCTTTTTCTTATTATTCTAATGTATCCTCTTTGAGAAAGGATTCTCATAATTCTAATGAGCATGAGTTCTAATAAAAAAGACATAATTATTCTAATGAGCATACAAGTTGAAAACTCTAATGAGAAAGACTTTCTTCTTTTAATGAGCGTCTAAAGTATATGAGGGCATTTGGGTGAAAATTGAAAGATTGGAGTGAAATTTAACCAAAGAAATGTGGGTTGAGAGCTCGCCTAGCTTGGTCTTGAGCCAATTTGGTTTGGGCAAAAACAGTTTAAATTTTTTGAGCCAAAAATTTTTGAACCTAACCCTTCATTTTTCAGGACAGTTTTAATAAAATTTAGTAATTTGAGCCAAAATTAACAATTCTAAGAATTAGTTATAGAGTCCTAGAAGGGGATAGCTATGAAGAGAAAAAGAGGAGAGATTTCATCCCTAAACGGATGAGATAAGCAAGAGGAAGCTGCACCACAGTATAGGATGGGTGCTTATAAGAGGATATGAATAGGTTATTTATATATAGAAAACCTTTTCTTTTTTTTGGTCAGTCTTTAGGAATTTTTTCTATTACCACAAATCCTAAGCTCTAATTGGGATATCACTTAGTTCTATTAACGCTTTTGTCTAAACCAACTTAAGGAGACTTAAAACACAATTTGGGCAATGTCTAAAATTGTCAGCAAGATAAGGCAAGTACTTGTTGACCCTAAAATTTTAGTTTTTGAGTAACCACTTATCTAAATTACCTAAAGTGAAATCAAACACCTAATAGTTTACATTTTTAGAAATTATGTTTGGGGGTTGATTTTATTTTAGGGAAGGTATTAACACCTTAAATGTCCTTTCGGTACTAAAAATGATCTAATTAATTTACTTATTTTAATTTGATGCTAGTTTAAAAAAAAATTTGAAAAATAATCCTTGCCCACTTTGAATTAGGATTTTAAAAATAATTTTAAGAAAAATTCCCTTCCTATTCTAGTCTAGGGTTTTAAAAATAATTTACAAAAAATTTTCTTTCTATTTTAGGTTAGGGTTTTAAAAATATTTACAAAAATCCATTTTCTATTCTAGACAAAGTTTTAAAAATATTTACAAAAAATGATTTGAGAAAATAAGGAAGAAATGCTTGCATCGGCCATGTGATCATTTATTCCTAAAAGAACATAACTTATTTTATTTTCCTTTTTTTTCTCAAAATTACGAAATTCACCTTAAGCAAAAAGTGTAGAATCTAACTATTTTTTAGATCAAAACACATAAACCTTTTAATTAAAAAGAAACTAGAAATAATGACTTACAATGAGAACTAATAAGACCGATAGCAAATACTACGGAAAAAAAAAGAAGAAAAGATCATGCCTATACCCAAAAATTCAATATCTCATGAAATCTGCCAAAAGATAAACTACATAGCTCTTGTGGGCCGTGCAAGTGAAGTTTGGCGTTTGAATGACAGAGCCAAGGAGCAATTTAGCTGGCAATAGGTTGCAAGTGAGTCCCAGGTGCAGGCTTACGACAACAACAGTGTTTCTGGGTAGTTGCTCCGTAGGGATAAGCAACGGCGAGACCCTAGTGTAGCTCGATGGACAACAGAGCTCTAACACTGCAGTGGATGTGTTTCGGGTGTGGAATGGTGGTGCCGCGGCTACTCGATGATGTGGAGGAACGCTGTCCTGAGACGTAGATGGACTCTGGTCTGACAACAACAATGAGGTTGGGCTCAAGCTTCCCGATGTGGTGCTAGCAACGTGGGTTGAAACACTACAACAGAGGAAGCAAAACTAAATAGCGACAAGACCGGCAGATGGCAAATCTTCCTGATATAGCGGCACCAAGTTGGTAAACTTTTAGCAGCTCTGTGGTTTTAGAAAGTGCGACATTCAACAATGGCTACCTTTACTCTTAGCTGGGTCGAGATCCTGGGTTGCTAACGGGGAGAGAAGTGGTGCATTTGAATGGCAATTGTGGAGTTTTCTACTTCTTTGAGTTGAGGGCATTGTTTCCCCAAAAGTGCAAAAGTGCAGTAAAGGTGTCTCGGTTTTGAGTAAGGGTGTTGACGGATTGCTGTTCAATTTTCTTCTTGTCTTTTTCCGATTCTAATTTGAATACTAACTGCTGACTTCTTTTTTGCTTGAAAATCTTTTTTCAAATCTGCTATCTCCTCCTTGTTTTGTATTGAGTGAATGGGTTTTTATAATTACATAATTTTAGAGTTTGTTTCTAGTTTAATTCTTATTTTCTAGTTTTATCTTAACATTTATTTTTATCTTCTTATATTTCAATTTTTATTTATCTAATATTTTCTTATTTATCTCTTAAATTTTAGATTTTCTTATCTTTTCTTAACTTACTTTTATCTTTTACGCTATCTTTATCTTTTGTTATCTTTCATTTATTTCTTGGATTTATCTTTTGTCTTACTATTTATTTTATTTTTATTTTTTGATTTTTGTTTTATTATTAGACTTGGGATTAATTTTGGTTTAGGCTTATTTATTTTGGGCTTGTTTTATTTAAATTTTTAGTTTTAATTTGGTTTTGGTTGGGTTAAAGTTTTGTAAAGTGAATCGGATAAAATTAAGTATTTATAGTACTTAGGCTTCATTGTTGCTTAATCTCCTATTGGAACATGAATATTGAACAAGCTTAGCAAGATAGCTCATAATTAGTATGGTATGAGAGGCACAAGAACAAAGAAAATGGTAACAAGGGGTTCAACCAAATGGGCTAGATCGAATTAATAGCTCTAATGGGTGAAATAGCAACTCTACCTTTGTATACATTTAATTTATGAATTTGAACAATAATATTAATGCAAGTAAGCAATCTACGGTACTAGTTGAATCCAAGATAGAGGAATGCCTACATTATGGATTGGGCTGAGTTTTCAAAATTTCAAACCCAACCCCCGTGACTCATACTTATTGGTCAGTTATGGGTTACATATTTTTGTGTTAAATCCATCCTAAATTTAGATTGATAGCTCAAAATTAAATGTACATGAAACTAGTCAACTTGACTGTCCTCAAACCTATTCTATGAATATAATTGATAGCATTGATCCACTATTAATTGGGGTGGGGCAAGCTAGCCTACATTTTTTGTGGGTGAAAGAAATTACAACTTGACTTACCCCATAGCGGGTTGACGGGTTAAATGGATTAACATGTGCAAAACCAAAAGAGAAAAAATTTGTTAAAATTTACTAAAAACAATCATAACTATAAATCTTAATTTCAAAATAACAAAACTATTTTATTCCAAATAACAACCATAAATATAAATCTAAATCTAAATCATAAATATAAGTTTCAGATATTTCATAAATAACATAACTATAAATTATGTAAGTCTTAACAAATATATCAAGCATGTATAATTATTGTACAAATGGGGTTGACTTAATTATTGAATTTTGACTATAGTGATTAGCTCAATAATAAATAACAATTAGCAACTATGATGATTTAAAACTCTTCCGTTTATATCGTTCTAGCATAAATCTTTTAGTGGAAATAAACGTTATTGCACACTATAAAGGATATAAGAAATTGCACATGACAAAAAAGAATAATAATTAAATCTTATACATTGAACATATTAATAAAATATTGATTAATTAATAAAGCAACAATTAGAAAGAATACTAGTGTACAAACAAAAGAAGAAAGAGTAATAAAGGATTATATAATTTAAATTTTATTAATTTTAAGGTTATAAGTTGAAACTCAACAGGATAACTCACCCTACACCTACTTAAGCTATGAGTCAATGCAAGGCGGGTCAATTTACCTGCATTAATTAAATGGGTTATGTATATTTGAATTCACCCGGCACCTTGTGTAGGGAGAGACAAGTCTAACCTACGGTTCAAGCCTATTTTGCTAGCCTCTAAAGCTTAATATCTGTTTGCATAGGTTTTGTTATTATAATAGGTTTATTTTGTAAATTTATTATTTTATAATAACAAAAACTAAATAAACTTACCTGTTTTCTTATTCCTACAAATTGAATTTTACTAAATATCACTTAAAAGAATTTGATCTATTAAATATATTGATTTTCATAGACTAAATTATAGGACTTAACACATCTCATGACTTTGGTTAATTTTATAACAATTTAGTTACTTTCATTTTGTAGGACAAGACATTTCCATTTCTTTGTTTTTTTTTTCATTGAACTCTTACAAGATTATTGATCATCTAATACAAAGGATAACAACTTTTTACCTTTTTAAATGCAGCTTTAGTTGTTAAAATAAAATTTCAAGTTGAAATATAACACAAGGGATATTTATAAGTTTCACAATCACATATCTTGCTACGTCCACACTTTACAATAAATGTAATTTTGGGGTAAAACCTAACACTTTGTTCACATTTTAGATAGTAAAAATGGTTAACATAGGCAAATGAGTGAAAATAAAAATAACTTTATTATATTCAATATAACTCATGTGAATATTCCATTAGTGTATATATATATATATATATATATATATATATTCTGTTAGTTGAACTATATTATTGGAATGGAGTGTAATTTTTAGGCAAAAGTAATGTGAAATGTCATATTTAAATGTTTTAAGAGAGGTACATGGATGTAATATACTCAAAAGAATATAAGTCAACATAGTTGCAATATGAAAAACTTGTACAGCCGATTAGAAAAACCTTGGCAGCTTATTAAAAACCTAACAAAGGTTTTAAAAAATTCTATGCAATATGGAAGACTGCAGAATTAAGTGGTTTTTGGCAATTACACTCATTTTTTAAGGTTGTTAACTTGTTATGTAGGGAATGTGATTACTTGACTTTCTCTCAGAAGGGTTAGAGCTCAATTTGGGCATTGTCTAATAAAGTCTTGGCAAAATCAATGAAGTACTTAGACCTCCTTGTAGTTTAATTTCAAACTAGAACTTAGAACATGACTAAAAAAGTGTTGGGGTAACGGAAGTTAGGAGTATTTCAAAAGATCTTGAGATAGTTTGTTAATATAGATTCAAGTTTATAGTTACTTTTATTGAAAAGAGTTTATCATTAAACAGCTCTCATCTCAAAGGAGATTAGTCTCCTACTCAAAGGGTTAGAAGATACCTTTAGAGAAATTAAAAAAAAAAAATGAATTTAGAGCATGAATATAGTAAACAAGCTTAGCAAGATATGCTCAAAATGAGTACTGAAAGAGTAGAGCAAAGAAAATGATAACAAGGAGTTCAATTCAATGGGCTATAACTAATAAGTGTAATAGCAACTGCTGAACCCTAGCTAGGATAGATTTAATTAGGTTTGGATTTAAACAATAATATCAATGCAAGTAAGCAATCTAAGGAATGAGTGAAGTCAAGGATAGAGGAATGCCTAGGTTAATTATGGAAGGTCTTTCCTTTTTCTTGGTAAAAAATAGTGGATAGGTACCTATACTAAAGCCACATAAAGTAGTGATTGAAGAAGAAGGGAGAATAAGTAGGATAAAGATGTCTCGTAGTAATGATCTAGAGATTATATATAGAAAGGACCTTATATAGGGCATTACTGAAACAAAGATCCAAAGACATATAGCTCGTAATAAGCAAGCAATAGTCACCAGAAAACTACCGAAGTTGTGTCCGAAGAAAACGATGAACGAGAGGGAGATGTGTTAAGGGCCCATTGATGATCTTAGAATGAAATGAGTACTTCTAAAAAAAAAGAGAATGAAGTAGTTCTAAATGTCCCCATATTTGAAGGCATTGCACTGCATCCCAAGAAGTATTCAAATCTTGAATAGTTATTTAAAATATTAGAATGACGTTGGCCTCCAACTTCAGTGTGATAAGGTTTTAGTTTGACTACGGAAGCAATGCATGGTGTTTATGGAGCTTAGTCTTAAATTTTGATAATTGATTTGTGTTTAATATTGGACTTAGTCCCTAGCCAGGGATATCAATTATGTTCGTATGCGTCCATTCAGAAAGTCTTTGTTGCCGGAGATTATAATTGATTATACCACAGTCAATGTATTAATTTAATAATAAACTCTCATTTACATAATTTTTATTATTTACTAAATTGTATGGACAAAATAATATAAATAATAATTTATAATTAAATTAATATACCATATTAACCACACTTTATTACCCAATAATTTCTCCTTTGATGCATGTATAATTTTTTATTAGTAAGCATTTACTAATTATAATTTATTTATTTACTTTTTTGTGACAGAGTGATTTATTCACTTTTTAAATATTTTATTAAAAACATAATTTGAATCTCTCAAATATAAGACACACATTCCAAAGAAATAAGCACGAAAATCTTTTCTTTTTCTTTTCAGTCTTGAATTTTTGGTAAACTTTTATTTAGACAACGATATTTAGTTAGAATATAATAAAAATTAATTAAGAATATAAATCAAATGAGCTATTTTCAAACTTTTCAGGTTTGATGTTCTTTTGTATATTAAATAAATAAGTTTAAACATTAGTATAAGATTAATTATTATATGAACGGGATAATATTGAAATTTTTTATATTAAACTAGTTAAACTCACGAATAACTTTTTTTAATAAAATAATAAATAAAATGAAGTAAATAGTTTATTGTAATAATTTTGTATATTTTACATTACAAAATTAATTTACGTTACATAATACGACTTAATTTAAGATAATCATATATTTAAGATTATTTAATTTTGAATGAGTCATTGAATTTATTTAAAATTTAAATTACTTTATTTAAGATTAATTTATAAAATAATATTAACCTTAAATAAATTTTTAGACATATATAAATGTAATAAATTTGTGTATTAATTAAATTGAGCTTAATCAAAATTAAACTAGTCAATATTTAGTTCCACTGAATTATGCCGCCATAGTTGAAGTTGGTGAATTGAAAAATGTTAGGTTTATGCAAAGCGATTGCGTTTAGGGAGAAGATTTGAAAGTAATAAGAAAAGGATAGAAGTAAGTATAATACGTGTACAAATGTGAAAAAATGGTGCAACTATGCAATACAACTTTTCAATCCCGTTTGAACTTAGAGTAATGCTGGGGCAATGTCAGGTTCCCCACGTGGTTACGTGGGTACAGCTAAAATTATTAAAAATAATTTTAAAAAAATTAAAAATAAAAAAATAGATAAAAATAATAATAATTATAAATAAAATTTTAAATATAAAAATATAAAAATAAATTACCCTTGAACTTAACTTTTCCTATTTTGAAGAGCGGCAAAGTGCCACCTTTCACTTTCACGACACGTATTGCCTCTCAATTATGCAAATTTACGTAGACTTCACTTTTCCGTTGGCACATGTGCTTTGATGCATTAGTGCCAAAATATCAGAGTAAAATAACATGATCATTTCAAAATTTTTGGAATTGTAGTATGTGTTAAAATTTTAGAGGGAAAAAGAATAAAGTTAGAAGATAAGTGTTAGAAGTATATTTTAATTGACTATGATAAAAATGATAGAGGTTACATATTGTACAATCTTATTATCAGAAAAATTTTTAAGTCAAGAGATATAAAATTTGATAAAGAGTAAATTTAGAGTTGGAGTCAAAAACAAATAATAATAATAATAATAATAATGAAACTTTACAGATAAAGCCTACATAACTACTTTCATATAATATTTTTTAATAAATAAAGTGATAAGTCATTTAATACACATGTAAAATTTTAAATTTAAATTTAAAATTCTTAAAGAAAATGCTAAAATAACAAGAGTGTTATTGTACCGTTAAATGAGGTGGCAAAATTGCTTCTCGTTTTAGTTATTAAAACTAGACGTTGAGCTGAATAGTATAATGTTCATTTAATTCAAAGCGTGTGAAGTTAAATTAAATAATTTAGATTATTTAAATTGAAAATTTATAAACTTAAATTTTTTTATTGGCTAACGGAAAATAAAATAATAACTATGTCATGTTGGGATTTTGCTTTAAATTGATTCAGTTTGGTGAAAAAAGGAAAAAGACTTGCAAGGTAAGATTAAAAGTTGGTAAAAAGGGTATTCAATGACCTTAGCTATAAATAAGAGTTAAAGATTTGTTATTGTGTGCCTGTGAAAGAGGTGCGTACTTGCTTGTGAGAAATTAATTGACTTCTTGATAGTTTTGTTTAAGAAGAATTTCTTTTAGAGAAAAATATCTTAGATTAAAACCTCATTATGATCCCTCATAAATAGAGTTCTCCTATTTTGATTTTTTATTCTTCAAAATTCTTAATTTAGTCTCCTACAGATTAAAATTACTTCTAATCAAGTCCCTTCTTTATGTTGCCATTATTGATGTTAAATTTTTACTGACATAGCATTTGCGTGTCAAAAATTTTGCTAAGTTAGTTGACACGTGAATACTATGCTAATATAAATTGCCTAGTTGGATGATATATGGATGCCATGTCATATGTTAGCAAAATATTTAACACGTGGATGTCACGTTAGCATTTAACATACCATATCAATTAAAAATTTAACACTATTAATAACAATATGTTAGAGAGACTTAATTAGGAGTGATTTTAATTTGTAGATAATCAAATTCAGAATTTTAAAAAATGAAAGATCAACATGGAAGAGCTCTCATCTATGAAGGACCACAATGGAGTTTTAATCATTTTAAGTATAATTTGTATGTAATTGAGATTTGAGTTTATGAAAAAAAATTATGATTAATGATTATAAATTTTGATCAATTTGATCATTAATAAATTATTTTGTGAGAACAGACATAAGTTAAGGAGTAAACCGTGTTATATTTTTATGTTAATTTATTTTATTAATTATTTACTCTGTTATTGTTGTTTTGCATTGTGTAAAAGAGAACATTTTTTTTAGTAAATTAATTCAATGCAGCATATTCCTATAAATATAAGAATGTTTTAATAAGCGTTTACAAAAGGATTTAATTTCATGCAGTTTAGCACTGCAGCTACTAGCTAGCTAGACACCAATTAATATATTAAAGAAACATTTAATTTAAATAATTAGGTTGTTAAGATGCTAGATGCATTTGATGAAGACGCATACAATTTAATAACAAACGGATAACATGAGAGGTCGGTATACAAGTATCATGCATGCAAAGAGACATTAATACTTATAAACCTCCAAAGAGACATTAGTAATTTGGTACAAACTAAATAAATTTTCAAGAATCAATATCCGGCGCATTCCATAAATAAATCAACCTTTATTTCTCAAAAAACAAAAAGGAATATATATATATATATATATATATATATTGTCTTTATAACTATAGAATCTCATGAGATTAGCAATTTTCTTTGAGTATTACTATTTATGCAAATATTATATATATATATATATATATATACAATATATCATTAAATTTATTAAATTTCATAAGTTAAACAATATATAAGACTCAACTGATAATACAGTGACCCCCTTATACAATCAGTTTTTTCCATTTTAACACTAGTGTGGGTGAAGTGTAAATTTCTTATTTGAAAAGTTCCCACAAGTTAAAAATGAAATCTTTGAAAATTTATAAATAAAAAAGTAGTGTAGAAACTTTAAAATGCATAGGTCTCAATGTTAACAAGTACAGTTATATATAACATTTTTAAGATATCATTCTTAACAAATTAACATGGAATATAGTAAATATATGCATGATAACATTAATTATAATTAAAGAAAACAAATTATAACAACCATCAAAATTTATTTTAATCATCTTTTAACTAAACTTTGGGTTAATTGTTTTGGTCATATATCTTAGAAATATTATTCCAGAGATTAAGACAAAAGGTTGAGTTTATGCTATTTCTTATTATTCTAATGTATCCTCTTTGAGAAGGATTCTCATAATTCTAATGAACATACAATTTCTAATAAGAAAGACATAATTATTCTAATGAGCATACAAGTTAAAGGCTCCAATAAAAAAGACTTTCTTATTTTAATGAGCTTCTAAAGTGTTTGGGGCATTTGGATGAAAATTGAAAGATTGGAGTGAAATTTAACAAAAAAGAAATATGGGTTAAAGGCTAGTCCAACTCAGTGCTAAACCAATCTAATTTAGGCAAAAAAAAGTTTAAATTTTTTGAACTAAAAATTTTTAAACCTAGCGTTTATTTGTTAGGATAGTTCCTTAGCAATTTGAGCCAAAATTAATGGCTCTAACTATTAATTACAAAGTCTTAGAAGGGGATAGCTATGAAGAGGAAAAGAGGAGAGATTTCATCCATAACAGATGAGCCAGAGGAAGTTGCACCATAGGATAGGATGGGTGCTTATAAGAGGATACGGATTGGGTACTAATATATAGAAACCTTTCTTTTTATTTTTGAGTCTTAAGGAATTTTTTCTATTAGCACAAACCCTAAGTTCCAATAACCCCATTGCCTAAACCCACTTAAGGAGGCTTAGAGCTCAATTTGGGCATTGTCTAAAAGCGTCGGCAAGAGAAGGCAGGTACTTAGACTTCATTGTTGCTTAATCTCCAATTAGAACATGAATATTAAACAAGCTTAGCAAGATAGCTCATAAGCAATATAATATGAGAAGTACAAGAACAAAGAAAATGGTAACAGGGAGTTCAACCAAATGGGCTAGATCAAATTAACAGCCCTAATGGGTGTAATAGCAACTCAACCTTAGTGTAGATTTAATGTATGAATTTCAACAATAATATCAATGCAAGTAAGCAATCTATAGAATTAGTTAAATCCAGGATAAAGGAATGCGTAAGTTATGGATTGGGCTAGGTTTTTAAAATTTTCAAACCCAACCCCGTGACTCATACTTATTGGTTAGTTATAAGTTATATATTTTTATCAAATTTAATCGGAAAGTAATAAATATTACTAGTTGGAAAGTAATAAATATTAAATGTTGCCGAAGTAGGTAAATTGGCAGATAGCGGCAGTAGTAGGCGTGAGAGCTGAATTAGTGGTAAACTTTTATATTTTAAAAAATATAGTTAGATGGCAAGTAATAGATATTAAATTGTTGGGGAAGTAGGTGAATTGGCACATAGGAATAGTAGGCGCGAAAGCTTGCGCATGAATTGGATATATCGACAAGGATAATGATAGAATAAAAAATTATCCAATTCATGTTCAAAGCTTACGTTTAGTTACGTGCTGATTCAAAGCTCTAGTTACATGCTAACTTAAAAATATTTAAATAAAAAAAAATTAAAGAGAGATTATAAAAATATATATGATCAGAGTATATATTTTTTTATATATTTTTAACATTAATAAATAAAAAATGGCATAACTAATACACATTGGGTCATAACTTTGACTTTTCCTATTTTCTCGGATGTTTCCGAAGGGACTGGCTTTTTCCTATTTTCTTTTTTTTTCGGTAACTTTAGGAGCCATAAGTAGTCTATAGTTGGGGAAGGGAAGTGAGAAGGATCGAACCTCAGTCACGGTTCGAATAAGGGGAACATGCATGCCATGTGGGCCGTCCGCCCACCGGCTGGCTTTTTCCTATTTTTAAGAGCCGCAAATTGCCACCTTCCATTTTCCCCACACGAATTGCCTCTGTATCTTGCAAATTCACGTCCACCTTCTACAGTTGAAACCTCCCCTCACATCTGGGGTTACGAAATTTGCTTATATTTTTAGTTTTTATTTTCCCTTTAAAAATGTTTATCTATATATATAAGCAGTGAAATTATCTGCACATACGTATATTTTTTTCTTTATATACAAGTTAATATTCCATCTACAGTACTATAAGTATAAAGCCTATAAAATTATTTCCATACAAGAATTCATACTCAATTAAATTATTAAAATTATACGTTGAACTCAACAATGTTACAGGATAATGTTCATGTAACTTAAAGTATACTGTGAAATTAAATTGAGAGTAATTCAAATGATTTAAATTACAGAATATATAAACTTATATCTGTTTTATTGGTTAAAGGAAATTAAATTAATAACTATTATTACTGAATCATTTATACTTGATTAGTTGTTTCCTCTACAATTTGTATTTAATTCTTGCATTTTCTTAAGTTCAAATTGCTACCATTGTGCTAAGCACACGTTGTGTAAGTGGCCAATAATATTAACTAAAAATAATATTTTAATAATTATTTATTATTTATAGATAAATTTACTTAAAATATTAGAAAAAAAAAGAAATTGAAAAAAAAGGGCTAGCTTGGCAGAATGAACTTATTTCTATGCCAGAAAGGAAAAGAATGAACTTATCCAAGTAGGAGTCATATTACTTTTATTCTTATTTAATTTTTACAATATAAAATATAAAATATTAAATTAATTTAATAAATCACACAATCTGTTGCGTGCAAGTTTTGAATAAATAGTTGTGGATGTAATTTTACTCATTGTTGTTTAACATGAAAACTACAATATTATATAATATTCTGATATAAATGCACCTACTTTGACAACATGGGTCACTGCTTCTTAGATAATGTTTTATAAATAAGTAAGCAATATGATACATAATCTGGTATAGAATTCAACTGCGCAAAATCAATGCTGACACAAAACTACCCTTGTTACATCAGAGGAAACATGTTATTAAAATCAATCGAACTGATGTGTCTTAAATTTCTAGTCTACAGTGACCTATGCAAGTTGAATGGGTCGTGAATGATGTAGGGGAATACGTACTCGAAGCTTACACTCTCTTTATTTCTTTCTTTTATTTTTTTCTCTTTCACCATATTTATCTTGTACAAAATAAAATTATACATCAATCATTTCTCACATTGAATTCGTAGTTCCTGCACTTGTTGCATCAACGAACGTAGCACAAAGTTGTACTCAACTGCCTTAATTACAGTTCAGCAGAAAAGACACATTTCGGGTTGGAAATTTACAGCAGGGTAGGAAATTATTTTACACTGCGTACGATAGTTTTAGATCAATTCAATGTTCAAATATTACATAGTATTATAAATTTTCAACATAGTATGTCGCATTTAAATTAAAAATATTAAATTACCTAAATTAAAAATAGAAAAATTAAATGTGTGTTGACTTGGAAATTAATAGGTGTATTAATTGATTACATTTGTATAATTATGGCTGTGTTGGTTTGCCTTACCTTAATTGACAATGCCATTTCTTGTAATTGCAATGAATATTTGATGCATCCTAAAGAATACAGTTTGTTAATACAGGATTAAACCTAAAATTATTCTTATTGAGAGAGGTCTTTTGTTTACAGCCCTTGCATTGAAAAAAATTAATTTTCTATGCAAATATAAGGGTGTATCCTTAAAAAAATTTAAAGAAAAAAGACTTTTCATATAACAGGATACTTTTCTACGGTCAAACAAATATTTATTAGGCTGGAATTATTTGGCTTTATGATGATATTTTTTATCAGAATTTAAATATATTATTTTACTCTCTTTTTTATTTTGAAAGTTTATACTATTAAAATGTTCTGTAAAACTCAATAAATCCAAAAAAAAATTTATATTTTGGATAAAAGAGTTTTATTAAATTTAAGGAACACTTGTGAAAATTTTTATAATAAAGGGAATTTAAGTCTAATAAATAAATCTATTAAAAAAGTTCAAAGCCCAGAAATAAAAATGACAACACAAGAAACACATATATAATGATTATATAATGAAAATAAGTGTTAGTTTGAGCAACTTTTGGGGTTTACAAAATAATTGGAGGAAGAACAAAAACGGTGAGTTAGTCAAATTATGAATTTTGAGGGGATTATGTGTTATAATTTAGACTATTGATCTAACTTTAATGAGAATGAAATTTTAAGATTTATTGAATAATTTCTCCTAACATGAGGGAATCATGATCTGATATAATTTGTATCTATAAATTATAAAAATAAAGATTACATACTATTAATTATTATTCTAATTATTTGCATCTAGCTATGTAGAAAATTTTCTTTCGGAGGACCAATGGCCCCCTCCCACCAAGGCTCACCATTGCTAGTGAATGGTATTGGCAATCCAGCTGGAATAATGATAAGAGTACATGGAAAAAACATACACATAACTTAAAAAAAAAAGGAAATAGTATTATATAAATGTGAAAAGTTGTATAAAATTTGTGCAGAATGAAATTGCACTAATAACGGTGTTCTTCCACCTGCTATAAATACCTAAAGCTCATGAATACAAAAGCACCAACCTACTTTGTCTAATCCTAAGCCTAAACTACTTCACCTCTCTTCCATTTCCTTTCATGGCTGTAGCTACCATTAGCCTTGTCGGCGATTCTGCCAAGAAATATGACCGAAACGAAGAGTTGAAGCAATTTGAAGAGTCCAAGGCCGGAGTTAAAGGTCTTGTGGACTCTGGCATTACCATCATCCCTAGAATCTTCATTAACCCACCAGAAGTATTAGCTACCCTCAAACCCTCTCCTTTCACCGGGAATGAAATCCCCACCATTGACCTTTACGGCAGCGACTATCCAGACTGCCATCCTTCCATTGTGGAACAAGTAAGGCTGGCAGCCGCCACCGTGGGCTTTTTCCAAGTGATCAACCATGGTGTCTCACTTGAAATACTTCAACGTACCATTGCGGCGGTTATGGCATTCCATGAGCTTCCTGTCGAGGTCAAGGCTCCACTGTATCGGCAAGAAATTGAGGGAGTTTCCCTTAGGTCCAACCAGGACTTGTACCACTCCCGAGCTGCTTATTGGAGGGACACACTGATGGTACAATTTGCTCCCAAACATTAGATCCCAGTGACATTCCTGAGGTCTGTAGGGACCAGTTGCTGGAATATCACCGCGAGATCTTGTCGGTGACGGAGTTATTGTTGGACTTGCTGAGTGAAGGGCTAGGGTTAAGCACTGGGAAGCTGAAGGAGCTGACCCTCATGGGTGGAGAAACTTTTTTGGGAAGCTATTACCCATATTGCCCTCAACCAGACCTAACGGTCGGGTTTAGGTCTCACACAGATCCCGGGGTATTGACGGTATTGGCTCAAGACAACGTGGGAGGATTGCAAGTTAAGTACAAGGAAGGTTGGGTAGATCTCAAACCTGACCCAGAAGCTCTGGTCATTAACATTGGAGATTTACTTCAGGTTCAAAATTAGTTTTCTAACCTTTCATTAATTACTCAAATTAATTGTTTGATACTAATTACCGTTTTACTAATTTATAAGATAATCTCGAATGAGAAGTATAAGAGTGTCAACCATCGAGTGCTGGCGAATTCTAATCATGAGGCGCGCATTTCCATCGGCAGTTTCTTCAACCCAGGTGCAGTAGAGAATTTGTATGGACCATTGGAAGAGCTAACCTCAGCAAAGAACCCAGCTCTTTATCGTAATTTCACATTCAAAGACTATCTAGGCAAGTTCTTCGCCAAAGAAATCGATAATACATCACAGATAGATTATTTCAGGAAGTGAAGGCCTGAATAAAGAGCAACTATATATATATACACTCAGAGTAAAGCAACTTTGCTTGCATTGCATATGTACAATAACAAAGTACCAACAAGCGTTTTTCATATATCAATTTGAACAAACAAGCCAAATCAATTGTGTTTTTGTTTGTGTTCGAAAAGGTTTAGGAACAATGCAACGCTGAGTATTTACCTATATATGAATAGTAAAATACCCAATTACCATTACATGTACACATGTGCTCATTAGTAGTTAATAAGAAACTTAGTTTGAGTTTATTTATGTTGATTAATAATTATAAAAATAATTAACAAATATATATATGAGTTTACTAACATATAGATATATCAAAGCTGGCACTTTTATATATAGTGGTATAGTAACATCTATTGTTGCCTTGAAGTTTTCTCTTTTTAGAATTTTGGTTCAAACACAAAACTTTGTGTAATATTAAGTGGTTCATCACTCATTCTATAATAACAAACATAGAGATGTCAAATAAACAAATTCAAGCAAAATATGCAAATATGTAATATCTTGACATGTAGATATTCATTTTGGATGGGAGTATGATACCTTACTATTTCCATTTTGCTATTTTTATAAATAGGATTTTACTAAATTCTCATTTAAAAAAATTTTAATTATTAAATCTATTGAATATTACAGATTAAACTATAAAATCTAACAAATCAAACAATAATTAATAACTATATAAGTTAGTAACTTTCATGTTTAGTAGGAGTAGTTTTACTCTTATTATATAGAAATGTGCTAATACCTAAATTATTGTAGGTTATATTGAGCTGTCCAATTTAAAAGGTTTAATATTAATCATCTAATTAAACTAACTACTTGTTAAACTAGCTTGTATAAATTAGAGAGAGAAAAGTTTAAAATAAAGGAATATAGGGTGAGTGTCAAAATAAAAATAGAAAATTGAGGAAAATAAGATACGAGAGTACGTGCCAAATTGGAAAGAAAAGTAAAAATAGAGAGAGGAAAATGAAAAAAGAACATAATGATATATGTCACAAGAAAAAAAAAAGTAAAGAAAATATAACATAGAAATCATGTCAAATTAGTGATTCAAATTATTAGATTAACATATGCCATGTTATTATGTTATTTGATACCTTCATGGATATTAATACTCTAAAACTAAAATAAAAGAAGGCTCACAAATTTTTTTACTAAATGGATATAAAGTATGATTTGGGTTATAAATTTGTTGAATCAATTGATAAAATTTAATAAATTTGATGATTTAAATTCTTTTAAATAAGTATTTAATAAAATTTAGTTTGAAAATTATAAATCTATTTTGTTTTTATCTTGAGAAAAGACAGCTAAAGTTTCAAAGTTTTAGTCTCTCTAATCACAATTTTTTTTTAAAAAAGAATAAGTCTTATAGTTGGAAAAGTCAAATACCAAACTCATGTTGTAGCATTACGAAAGTATAAATAAAAGTTATTCCTATATGTTAATTATTTCCTACTATGTGGATAGTTATCTTCAGTTCCTTTTTTAAAACTTTTATAAACCTTTCGTTCCTTTCACTATATACTCTTAATAATGCAATAATTATATTTTCCAAGTTAAAAAATAAGTTAATTCATACTCTCTATGCGTGCCTTTCAATAATATTACATCTTTCTTTCATATAATTCAAATTCAATGAAAATTAACGTACAAACATCATATTTTGTTATTAACTAAATGGAAGAACCAACAATGAAGGGAGCTGTCTTCAAGATGGGTAGCCAATTTTGATTTGCTACAAATGGTAAGGAACAGCGCAAAATGAAGAGATTGCTGAAGGGACTAGGATTGTTAAAGTGGATTTGATTTGTAGATCAATCTCGTCTCACCATAAGAGGTGGAATGGGCATATATATCTTTAACTTATAAAAAATATAATTTGCTAATTATAGTAGAGGTGAGGTAGGCTAATTTACGTTTTTATGTACAAAAAATCTATTAACTTGTGGCCAATCTATTCTGCCTTGCCCTGTCTAAGGACAAGGTGGGTATGCATTTCTTTAACTGGTAAAAAAAGAGAGTTACCTTGCTTTACTCTATTTAATTGTAGATTGTTGCGATGTAGAGCAAGGTGAGACATGCAACTATTATTGACAAATTTATTTGAAACTTGGCAGTTGGCACTATTTTCTTTTTCCTCCACAATTAGATCTCACAAGCATATCTTATGTTAAGCAACATATGGATATGATGGTAACCATTATCAGAAATTTTAATGTTTGACATCTTCTGGTCATTTTCTCAATAATGTTAGTTCAAATATTTAGAAAAATTTCAGAATATTGGTGCATCAATGCAATATCTACCCGCTGGTTTCTATTTTTTCTTCACCTTATCTAATTCCAATTTCAAAATTGAAACTGCTTCTCTCTCTTTTCTTCACTTTCTTTCTCTGCTTCTTCTTGGTTTTTCATCTTCTTCCTCTTATTTCCTTATGAGGTTCAAAGTTTGATGGAGTAGTCACTCATTGGAACTGTGATGCAACGCTGAGCCGATGTGAAACCGTTGTTTAAGTCTTGGGTTAGGTCGTTGGACAGTAATGGGAATCCGAACAGGCCTGGTGTGAGTTCGTATAAATAATCATTACCTAAGAGCGACTTTGATGATTGGTGCTTCTGGTGGGGTGTTGCTCGACCTGGTTGCTCAAATGGAGGAGTTCAACATCACAAACAACACTGCTTCGTTTATTTTGGTGCTCAAAGCAATGTGCTTGGCCAATTAAGTATTAAATTCAAACTAAGAGTACAGGAGAAAATTTTGAGTTGGAATATTTAGCTAAATTGTTGTGGGGAAATTAAAATCGCAACCTTTTTTATCAGTTATACATCAGACTGGTGACCTCTCTAGTAGAAACCTGACTCATGCAAATTAATATTTCATATTGTACTATAAGGATAAGGATCAGAGAAAGGAAAAGTATTACACTTTCACAAAATTTATAAATTTAATCTTTTTTATTGGTTAACAGAAAATAAAATAATAACTATATCATGTTGGGTTTTTGCTTTAAATTGGTTCGGTTTGAAGAAAAAAAAGAAAAAGACTTGCAGGGTAAGATTAGAAGTGTTGGAAAATATTGCAAAAAATATTTTAAGAGTGATTGGTGTGTAATTGAAATTTGGGTTTATGAAAAAAAATTACAATTGGTGATTTGAATTTTTGATCGATTTGGTAGTGAATTATTTTATGAGAATACACGTAGGTTAAAGAATAATTTATGTTATATTTTTATGTCAATTTATTTTTATTACTTATTTAATCTGTTGTGGTTGCTGTGCGTTGTGTAAAAGAGAACACTTTTATTAGTAAATTAATTGAATGCACGATATTCCTATAAATACAAGAATGTTTTATTAAGTATTTAATTTCATGCAGTTTGGTGATTTTTGCCCTAGCTAGGATAGATTTAATTAGGTTTGGATTTAAACAATAATATAAATGCAAGTAAGCAATCTAAGGAATGAGTGAAGTCAAGGATAGAGGAATGCCTAGGTTAATTATGGAAGGTCTTTCCTTTTTCTTGGTAAAAAATAGTGGATAGGTACCTATACTAAAGCCACAAAGTAGTGATTGAAGACGAGGGAAGAATAAGCTAGGATAAAGATGTTTTGTAGTAATGATCCAGAGATTATATATAGAAAGGACCTTATATAGGGCCTTACTGAAACAAAGATCCAAAGATATATAGCTCGTAATAAGCAAAGCAATAGTGACCAGAAAACTACCGAAGTTGTGTCCGAAGAAAACGAAGAACGAGAGGGAGATGTATTAAGGCCCCAATAATGATCTTGGAATGAAATGAGTACTTCTAAGAAAAAGAGAATGAAATAGTTCTAAACGTCCCCATAGTTGAAGGCATTGCACTGTATCCCAAGAAGTATTCAAATCTTGAATAGTTATTTAAAATATTAGAGGGACTTTGGACTCCAACTTCAGTGTGATAAGGTTTTAGTTTGACTACGGAAGTAATGCATGCTGTTTATGGAGCTTAGTCTTAAATTTTGATAATTTGGACTTAGTCCCTAGCCAGGGATGTCAATTATGTTCGTATGTGTCCATTCAGAAAGTCTTTGCTGCCGGAGATTATAATTGATTATACCACAGTTAATGTCGTATATTAATTTAATAATAAAATCTCATTTACATAATTTTTATTATATATATTTATTATTGACAAAATTGTATGAACAAAATAATATAAATAATAATTTATAATTCAGTTAATATACCATATTAAACACACGTTATTATCCAATAATTTCTCCTTTGATGCATGTATAATTTTTTATTAGTAAGCATTTACTAATTATAATTTATTTATTTATTTATTTGTGATAGAGTGATTTATTCACTTTTTAAATATTTTATTAAAAATATAATTTGAATCTCTCAAATATAAGACACACATGCCAAAGAAAAAAGCACAAAAATCTTTTCTTTTTCTTTTCAATCTTGAATTTTTGGTAAACTTTTATTTAGACAACGATATTTAGTTAGAATATAATAAAAATTAATTAAGAATATAAATCAAATGAGCTATTTTCAAACTTTTCAGGTTTGATGTTCTTTTGTATATTAAATAAATAAGTTTAAACATTATTATAAGATTGATTATTATATGAACGGGATAATTTTGAAATTTTTTATATTAAATCGTTAAACTCACGAATAACTTATTTTTTAATAAAATAATAAATAAAATAAAGTAAATAGTTTATTATAATAATTTTGTATATTTTACATTACAAAATTAATTTACATTGCATAATACGACTTAATTTAAAATTATTTAATTTTGAATGAGTCATTGAATTTATTTAAAATTTAAATTGCTTTATTTAAGATTAATTTATAAAATAATATTAAACTTAAATAAATTTTTAGACATATATAAATGTATTGAATTTGTTTATTAATTAAATTGAGCTTAATCAAAATTGAACTAGTTAATATTTATTTCCACTGAACTATACCGCCATAGTTGAGGTTGGTGAATTGAAAAATGTTAGGTTTTTGCAAAGCGATTGCGTTTATGGAGAAGATTTGAAAGTAATAAGAAAAGGATAGGAGTAAATAATATAAAAATATGTATAATATGTATATAAATTTTTTATAAAATAATTATGAGGTTACGTCGTTAGTCTTATAATTAAATTACATCAATCTTAAATATTAAAAATAAAAAATAAAAATAAAAATTATAAATAAAATTATATATAAAAATATAAAAATAATAATATTTTTTTAGATGCTCAATGGACTAATTGGCGTGAAAGCTTGGAGATGAATTGAATGTGAAAAAATGGTGCAACTATACATGTGGGTGTAACTTTTCAATCACGTTTGAACTTAACCTTTCCGATTTTGAAGAGCCGCAAAGTGCCACCTTTCACTTTCACGACACGTATTGCCTCTCAATTATGCAAATTTACGAAGACTTCACTTTTCCTTCGGAACATGTGATTTGATGCATTAGTGCCAAAATATCAGAGTAAAATAACATGACCATTTCAAAATTTTTGGAATTGTAGTATTTGTTAACATTTTAGAGGGAAAAAGAATAAAGTTAGAAGATAAGTGTTAGAAGTATATTTTGATTGACTATGGTAAAGATGATAGAGGTTACAAGTTGAATAATCTTATTACGAGAAAAATTTATAAGTCAAGAGATGTAAAATTTGATAGAGTAAATTTAGAGTTGGAGCAATGTAGACTTTCAAAAACAAATTATTATTTTTTATATAAATTAAAATAATATAAATAATATAAAATTTTTTATATCTTTTTTATATTTTTCCGTGCACTTATCACGTACTAACATCATTATTTCACTAGACATATCCTCTCTATATAGTACCATAAGGATAAGAATATAAGAGAAAGGAAAAGTATCTTTTATATTTTTTTTTAGATAATATATTTTTATATAAATTTTTAAATTTATTAAATTTTATAATTAAATTATAAAATTTAAAAAATTTTATATTATAAAAATTAAATAAAAATAAAATTGTAATAATAATGAAACTCAACAGATAAAGTCTGCATAACTACTTTCATATAATATTTTTTAGTAAATAAAATGATAAGTCATTTAATATACATATAAAATTTTAAATTTACATTTAAAATTTTTAAAGAAAATCTAAAATAGTAAGAGCGTTATTTTATCATTAAATAGGGTGGCAAAATTGCTTCTCATTTTAGTTATTAAAATTAGACGTTGAGCTGAATAGTATAATGTTCATTTAATTCAAAGTGTGTGAAGTTAAATTGAATAAATTAGATTATTTAAATTACAAAATTTATAAACTTAAATTTTTTTATTGGCTAACGGGAAAAAAAATAATAACTATGTCATGTTGGGTTTTTGCTTTAAATTGATTCAGTTTGGTGAAAAAAGGAAAAAGACTTGCAAGGTAAGATTAAAAGTTGGTAAAAAGGGTATTCAATAACCTTAGCTATAAATAAGAGTTAAAAATTTGTTATTGTGTGCCTGTGAAAGAGGTGCGTACTTGCTTGTGAGAAAATAATTGACTTCTTGATAGTTTTATTTAAGAAGAATTTCTTTGAGAGAAAAATATTTTAGATTAAAACTTCATTTTGATCCCTCATAAATTAAATTCTCTTATTTTGGTCTCTTATTCTTTAAAGTTCCTAATTTAGTTTTTCACAGATTAAAATCACTCCTACTTAAGTCCTTTCGTTATGTTGCCGTTATTGATGTTAAATATTTTTACTGACATAGCATCTATGTGTCAAAAATTTTGCCAAGTTGGCTAACACGTAAACACCATGCTAACATAAATTGCCTAATTGGATAATATATAGATGCCATTGTGAGACGTAGGCTATTCGGTTTTAGAGACGTTGCATGTACCATTCTGAGAAGTTGGCAACGTTTATAGATGTTGCTAGCATGCTAACATTTCACCCCTCTGGTTTCTTACATTTTTGAACATTGGCTATCATTAAAGCTGAAGTTTCTGAACGTTGGCCATTGAAACTTTGGTTTCTGACCGTTAGGTGGAGCCAACGTGCGTAACAGACTATTAAGTGGTTCGTTTCTAGCATTTTCATGGCTGTTTGGAGGGAATTTCGAAGGGCATTATTGTCTTTAATAGGAAGACATTGTAACACCTTGAACACTATATATACAGGGTCACTGGCTCAGCTTCTCACCATCCAGAAGTGTAAAACACTTCAGTACACCATCAGAGAGTGAGAAGGCTGAGTTAGAAGCATCTTGTAGGCGATTTTCAACTTCAAGACTTGCAATAGCTGGAGTTCTTTCACTTTACTTTGTTTTGGATATCATTTCATGTTTTAGATGTCCAATATATGCTTATAGTTGGTATCAGAGCCTCCAAATGGCCTCTGCTTTGTAGTAGTTTCAATCTAAAATTTTGCAATTTTCATACCATTAGGTTGCTTCATGCATGCATAGTTTCATGTTTTGATTGCATAAAATTGATCCTCATGAAATTTTGATCAGTTTTGACTTTGGAAACGTCGAAAAAAATGTCTAGAATCTCCAGAAAATGTCAAGTTTTTCGGTGGATTCAACACGGGTTCAGGTCGGGTCGAGCAACCCAGCTAGAGGTTGAAGATGACGTAAACGACAAGTCATTTTAATAAAGGACACCTCGCCTATAATAAATGATAGGTCATTTTGACTAGGCGAAAATCAGCCCCTTCCCATCCTGAAACACATATTTCACTTAAGGAATTTGTGCCAAGACAACTGGGCCATCTATTTGGGCTTGTCTGGGTTGGCCTACCAGATTTCAAACAAAAAAAAGGGGCTAGGCTTCCATTTTTGGGCCTGTCCAGTTTTTGGCCTGTTTGATTTCAAAAAAAAAAATTGGAATTCTAGTTTTGGGCCTAATTTGGGCTACTATTTTGGGCTTTTTGACATGGTCCATTTAGAATTTAGCCTAATATAATTAAATTTTATATTTGGGATTTTTGTATTAAAAATATATATTTATTATTTTGGACAAAATTTAGCATAGCCCATTTGAAATTTAATATTTATTTTTGTCCAAACTTTATGATTGAAAATGCCATATGCCCAATATTTTAAATTTTTTTTGGGAGTATTTTGACATATTTAATTTGAGAAAAATTTTAATTAATTAGTCACATTTTGGATAAGTTGATTAATTAATTGTTTAAATTTTCATTATACAGGCTTGCTTTTACATATTTGTTTAGTTATAAGCAAGTATTTAGTTATTTTAAAATGTCATGTGATTAGTGTAATTTTAGTTTAATTAGAGTTTAACCATAGCACCTTTGATTATTCTAAAATTACACATTATGAAATAAAATCACATATAATAAAAGACATAAAATTATAATTAATATATATGATATGATAATCATTATCCCACAGGAATATTATCATATTATATGTGTTTAATTAAGATGCGATGGTAAATTTTTTTCCTTAATTACCCACAAAATTTAAGAAATAGAGATAATTTATTAGTTTCATTATAAAGTAGCATGAACCTAATTGAATAAAGCTTAGTCCACAGACAATTTTATTTGTTACTAGGCTCATGATCTTAAAAAGATATGTTTTACATTAGTAAGACATATCATATAGAATAATTAGTTGCCTCAAATTTTGACATAGCATATTATGCAGTTTTTTAACCCATAAGAATTTCCGACTTCCAAGTTCCTGAACTAAATGGTGACAATTACAAAACTTGCAAAGAGAAAATACTTCTACAATTAGGATGGATGGACATTGACTATGTTATAAGAAAGGAAAAACCTCTTACGCCGATGGACGCTAGCAATGCTTCAAAGGTTAATCTTTATGAACATTGGGAGGGATCAAACTGTCTCAGCATGATGTACATAAAGACCAAAATATCTGCAAGTATTCGTGGATCAATAGGAAAGCACGAACACATCCAAGACCTACTGAAGGCCATTGATGAGCAATTTGAGTCATCTAATAAGGCCCTAGCAAGCACCCTAATGACAAGGTTATCTTTAATGAAACTCACTGGCATAAAGGTATGCAAGAGCACATAATGCAAATGAGGGACCTAGCGGCTCAGTTGAAGAGTTTGGAGGTTGAAATGTCTAAGTCCTTCCTTGTGCACTTCATTTTGAATTCTCTACCATCTCAATATGAACTTTTCAAAATCTCTTACAACACACATGAGGAAAAATAGTCTATTAATGAATTATTAACTATGTGTGTTCAAGAGGAGGGGAGGCTTCTAGCTGATATGGGAGAAAATGCACATTTGGCCATACAAGAAAAGAGTAAAAAACAAGGCAAGGTCAAAGGAAGGGCAAGGAACCTATTCAAGTTGGCATCAAGAAAGAGTTTAAGTGCTTTTTCTGCAAAAAGAAAGGACACATGAAGAAGGACTACGCCAAATTTAACGCTTGGCTTGGAAAGAAAGGTAACTCAACCTCACTCTTTTGTTATGAATCTAATATGGTAGATGTTAGTAGTAATACATGGTGGATTGATTCTGGTGCTATAATCCATATCTCTAATACCTTACAGGGCTTTCTAGATCTAAGGAAGCCGGTAGGCAGTAAGCAATACATCTATTCAGGAAACAGGATAGGCTCACAAGTAGAAGGCATAGGAACATGCAAATTAGTATTAGATACTAGTTTTGTATTGATATTGAAAAGGACCTTTTATGTACCAAGTTTCTCTAGAAACTTGATTTCAATTTCAAAACTTGTACCATTTGGATATTCCTTCAACTTTTCAGATAATTTATTCCAATTATCTTATAAATCTGATGTTGCTAGAGAAGGTACAGTTTGTCATGGTCTATTTCAAATTCAATTACAAGATAGTACAACTTATGACTCAATGCATGTTTCTAGCAATATAGGTATTAAGAGAAGTATCACTGATGAAAGTTCCTCTATATTATGGCATTGTAGACTTGGTTATATCTCAATAGAGAGAGTTAAAAGATTAGTAAAAGATGGAGTAATTAGTACTCTTAACTTTGCTGACTTTGACACTTGTGTAGACTACATTAAAGAAAAACAAACTAATAAGACCAAGAAAGGTGCTAAGAAGAGTTCTACCTTATTAGAAATCATACATACAGATATCTGTAGTTCAGATATAGACTCTAATAGTCATAAATAATTTATCACCTTTATAAATTATTACTCACGATACATGTTTCTCTACCTTCTAAATAATAAAAATGAGGCACTAGCTGCCTTTAAAGTTTTCAAGGCAAAAGTAGAGAAACAATGTGGAAAATAAATTAAGATAGTGAGATAAGATAGAGGTGGTGAGTATTATGGTAGATACACTGAAGATGGACAAGCATCAAGTCCATTTGCTAGGTTTCTTCAAGAACATAGGATTATTGCCCAATACACCATGCTTGGATCTCCGGATCAAAATGGTGTAGCTGAAAGAAGAAACCGAACATTAATGGATATGGTACGAAGCATGCTTAGTAGCTCTAAACTTCCTAAGTCCTTGTGGACTGAAACCCTCAAGATGGCTACGTATATTCTTAATCGGGTTCCAACCAAGGCTGTTGAAAAGACACCATTTGAGTTATGAAAAGGTTGGAAACCCAATTTAAGACATATACGTGTTTGGAGATGCCCGTCAGAAGTTAAGGTCTACAATCCACAAGAGAAGAAGTTAAACCCAAGAACCATTAGTGACTATTTTATTAGATATGTCGAAAGGTTCAAAGGATACAGATTTTATTGTCCATCTCATAGTACTAGGATTGTGGAATCAAGGAATGTAAAATTTCTTAAGAATGACTTAATCAGTGGGAGTGATCGAATTCAAAACTTAGATTCTGAACAAGATCATTTTGGTTCTCAAGCTTCCACATCAAGTAATGGATTGGTTATAATCCATGCCCCTCAAGTACAAACGGGTATTGAACAACCAATTATTAAGACTCCACAACCTGTTGACCATAGCCAAGTTGATCCAGTTGATCAACAATTACTAGAAACTATTGAGCAACCAGTTGAGCAACATCCTCTTCAAGAGGATGCTGAGACAACATTAAGAAAATCAACTAGGATAAGGAGGTCAGCAATTCCTAATGACTATACAGTGTACCTAGAAGAATCTGACTACAACATTGAAGCCAAGAATGATCCAAAGATGTTTTTACAAGTCATCAGTTACAGAGAATCTGAATTGTGGCACAATGCCATGAAGGAAGAGATGGATTCCATGGCGTCTAATAGAGTCAGGGATCTCATCGAGTTGCCTAATGGCTCTAGAGCCATTGAATGTAAATATGTCTATAAAACTAAAAAGGACTCATCAAACAACATCAAGAGATATAAGGCAAGACTCGTGACCAAGAGATTCACTCAAAAGGAAGGAATTGATTACAAGAAACCTTTTCTCCTGTATCTAGAAAAGATTCTCTCCATGTAATAATGGCATTAGTTACCTATTTTGATCTATAACTATATCAAATGGATGTGAAGACAACATTCCTCAATGGAGAACTAGAGGAAGAGGTATATATGGAACAACTTGAAGGATTCTCCTCTAGTGCTATGAGCATTTGGTTTGCAAGCTTAGGAAATCCATATATAGATTGAAACAGGCCTCACGCCAATGGTATCTTAAGTTTCATGATATTGTTTCCTCATTTGGTTTTATAAAAAATATCATGGATCAATGTATATACTATAAGGTTAGTGAAAACAAAATCTATTTCCTTGTGTTATATGTGGATGACATATTACTTGCAACCAATAATAGACAAATGCTATACGAGGTGCAACAATTTCTCTCAAAGAACTTTGATATGAAGGATATGGGTGAGGCATCTTATGTCATTAGCATTAAGATCCATAGGAATAAAACTCAATATTTATTGGGTTTATCATAAGAAACCTATATCAATAAGGTCTTAGAGAGGTTTCGGATGAAAGACTATTCATCGAGTGTAGCACCTATTGTAAAGGGTGACAGGTTCAATTTGAACTAGTGCCCGAAGAATGACCTTAAGAGGGAACAGATGTGTAAAGTACCATATGCTTCTACTGTTAGAATCCTTATGTATGCTCAGATTTGCACAAGACCTGACATTGCTTTCGCAGTTAGCAAGTTAAGGAGATATCAAAGTAATCCAAGAATGGACCATTAGAAAGCTACAAAGAAGGTGATGAGGTACCTTAGGGGTACTAAACACTACATGCTGATGTATAGACGAATTGAGAATCTTGAGGTAGTTAGCTACTCAGATTTGGATTTTACCGAATGTGTTTATTCACAAAAATCAACATTAGGATACATTTCTATGCTTGCCGGTGGAGTCGTGTCATGAAGGAGCGCAAAGCAGACTTTGACTACTACTTCTACCATGGAGGCTGAGTTCGTATCTTATTTTAAGGCAACCTCACATGGTGTATGGCTAAAGAGCTTTATCTTTGGGCTTAGAATAATGGATTCTATCTCAAGGCCATTGAGGATATATTGTGACAACTTAGCTGCTATTTTTCTAGCTAAGAATAATAAGAGTGAAAGTCAAAGCAAACATATCGACATCAAATACTTAGCCATTCAAGAATGTGTCAAAGAGAATAAAGTCACCATAGAACACGTTAGCACTAAGTTAATGATAGCTAATCCTTTAACCAAAGGCATGCCACCAACAGGGTTTAAGGATCATGTAATTACAATGAGACTTGGTCTCACATTGAGACTTTGATGTAAAATTTTCATCATTTGTAATAAAGCTCTTATTTTTATGCATGTTATTTTCTCTTTCTATGTGCAAATTTATTTTGAGAATAACAACAATTAAGATGACCTTGAAAAAGTATAGGGCTTATTCATTAAGTTGTAGTGGGTTTAAGGAAACAAAATACATTGTAATACATGGAAGGTAATACTCGCTATAAGAGGACTTATCGCCGTGATTCGTGTATTTAGTTTTCTAATGTTGGAATTCAAACTATGGAAATGATTATAAGAATATATGGACCAAGTGGGAGATTGTGAGACGTTGGCTATTCGGTTTCAGAGACATTGCATGTACCATTATGAGAAGTTGGCAATGTTCATAGACGTTGCTAGCATGCTAACATTTCACTCCTCTGGTTTCTTACGTTTTTGAATGTTGGCCACCATTGAAGCTGGAGTTTCTGAATGTTGGCCATTGAAACTTCAATTTTTGACTATTGGGTGGAGTCAACATGCATAACAGACTATTAAGTGGTCCATTTCTGGTGTTTCCACAACTGTTTTGAGTGAATTCCGAAGGGTATTGCTGTCTTTGATGGGAAGATGTTGCAACACCTTGAACACTATATATTCGGGTCCCTGACTCAGCTTCTCACCATCTAGAAGCACAAAACACTTTAGTACACTATCAGAGAGTGAGAAGAGCTGAGTTAGAAGCATCTCGTAGGCGATTTTCGACTTCAAGACTTGCAATGGCAGGAGGTTAGTCTTTCTTCCACTTTACTTTGTTTTGGATGTCATTTCATGTTCAAGATGTCCAATATATGCTTAGCGCCATGTCATATGCTAGCAAAATATTTAACATGTAGATGTCATGTCAGCATTTAACATGCACATCAATTAAAAACTTAACACTATTAACAACAATATGATGGAAGGACTTAATTAGGAGTGATTTTAATTTATAGAGAATCAAATTAAGAACTTTAAAAAATGAAAGATCAAAATGGGAGAACTCTCATCTATGAGGGATCACAATGGAGTTTTAATCATTTTAAGTGTAATTTGTATGTAATTGTGATTTGAGTTTATGAAAAAAAATTATGATTAATGATTATAAATTTTAATTAATTTGATAATTAATAAATTATTTTGTGAGAATAGACATAAGTTAAGGAGTAAACCATGTTATATTTTTATGTTAATTTATTTTATTAATTATTTACTCTGCTTTGCATTGTGTAAAAGAGAACATTTTTATTAGTAAATTAATTGAATGCACCATATTCCTATAAATATAAGAATGTTTTAATAAGCGCTTACAAAAGTATTTAATTTCATGCAGTTTAGCATTGCAGCTACTAGCTAGCTAGGCACCAATTAATATGTTCAAGAAAGATTTAATTTAAATAATTAGGTTGTTAAGAGCTAGATGCATTTGATGAAGACGCATACAATTTAATAACAAACGGATAATGTGAGAGGTCAGTATACAAGTATCATGCATGCAAAGAGACATTAATACTTATACACCTCCAAAGAGACATTAGTAATTTGGTACAAACTAAATAAATTTTCAAGAATCAATATTCGGCACATTCCATAAATAAATCAACCTTTATTTCTCAAAAACAAAAAGGAATATATATATATATATTGTCTTTATAACGATGGAATCTCATGAGATTAGCAATTTTCTTTGAGTATTACTATTTATGCAAACAGTATAATATATATACAATATATCATTAAATTTATTAAATTTTATAGGTTGAACAATATATAAGACTTAACTGACAATATAATGACCCCCTTGTACAATCAGTTTGTTTCTATTTTAACACTAGTGTGGGTGAAGTGTAAATTTCTCATTTGAAAAGTTCCCACAAGTTAAAAATGAAATCTTTGAAAATATATAAATAAAAAAGTGGTGTAGAAACTTTAAAATGCATAGGTCTCAATGTTAACAAGTATAGTTATATATAACATTTTTAAGATATCATTCGTAATAAATTAATATGGAATATAGTAAATATATGCATGATAACATTAATTATGATTAAAGAAAACAAATTACAATATCCATAAAAATTTATTTTAATCATCTTTTAACTAAACTTTGGGTTAATTATTTTTATCATATATCTTAGGAATATTATTCCAGAGAATAAGACGAAAGGCTGAGTTTTTGTTTTTTTCTTATTATTCTAATGTATCCTCTTTGAGAAAGGATTCTCATAATTCTAATGAACATACAAGTTCTAATAAGAAAGACATAGTTATTCTTATGAGCATACAAGTTGAAGGCTTCAATAAGAAATGCTTTCTTATTTCAATGAGCTTCTAAAGTGTATGAGGCATTTGGATGAAAATTGAAAGATTGGAGTGAAATTTAACAAAAAAAAAGGGTTAAGGACTAGTCTAGCTCAATCCTGAACCAATCTAATTCAAGCAAAAAAAGTCCAAATTTTTTGAACTAAAAATTTTTACACCTAACCTTTTATTTGTTAGGATAGTTTCTTAGAAATTCGAGCCAAAATTAATGGCTTTAAGTATTAATTAAAGAGTCCTAGAAGGGGATAGCTATGAAGAGGAAAAGAGGAGAGATTTCATCCATATCAGATGAGATAAGCCAGAGGAAGTTGCACCACATGATAGGATGGGTGCTTATAAGAGGATACGGAATGGGTACTTATATATAGAAACCTTTCTTTTTATTTTTGAGTCTTAAGGAATTTTTTCTATTAGCACAAACCCTAAGTTCCAATAACCCCTTTGCCTAAACCAACTTAAGGAGGCTTAGAGCTCAATTTGGGCATTGTCTAAAAGCATCGGCAAGATAAGGCAAGTACTTAGACTTCATTGTTGCTTAATCTCCAATTAGAACATGAATATTAAACAAGCTTAGCAAGATAGCTCATAAGCAATACAGTATTAGAAGTACAAGAACAAAGAAAATGGTAATAAGGAGTTCAACCAAATGGGTTAGATCGAATTAATAGTTCTAGTGGGTGTAATAGCAACTCAACCTTAGTGGAAATTTCATGCATGAATTTGAACAATAATATCAATGAAGTAAGCAATCTACGGAATTAGTTAAATCCAAGATAGAGGAATGCCTAGGTTATAGATTGGGCTGGGTTTTCAAAATTTTCAAACCCAACCCCATGCCTCATACTTATTGGCCAGTTATAAGTTACATATTTTTATTAAATCTAGTCTAAAATTAGACTGATAGTTCAAAATTAAATACACATGAAATTAGTTAACTTGATTGGCCTTAAATCTATCCTGTGAATATAATTGGTCAAGTTTGGGTAAAATTCCAAACCTGATGTTACTAACTTAAGTTGAATCCAATTCGTATTCATCCGTAATTACAAAGTACCTTTTTATTGTTGGGGTGAAAAACAGTGGATGGATACCTATACTAAAACCAGATGAAGTAGTGATTGAAGAAGGAGGAAGAATAAGCCAAGATTAAGATGTTTAGTAGTAATGAGAGACTATAGGCAGGACCTTAGTGCCTTAATAGCTCATGAGAAGTAAGCACATATGATCAGAAAACTACCTAATAATTGTCTCAAGCAAATCAAGAACAAGAGGGAGATGTATTAAGGCCCTAATGGTGATGTAATTAAAATGCAATGAGCTCTAAATGTCACCATGATTGAAAGCGTGAAAATATTGCATTGCCTCCTATTTAAAATATTGATTAGATGGGTGTTGGACTGATGATAAGTTTTATTTTGACCTTATGGGTACGTGTGTCATCCTTAGCCTCAGTTTTGTGCTCGTTCTTCGTTTTGAATTCTGGTAATTGATTCGTCTTTAATAATCTTAGACATTTTGTTTTCATTCATAAAGTAATTTGTCATACTCATCAACTGTTTATAAAACGACTTTTAAACTAATATATTCAAACAAAAATTAATTATTTTATGTAATTTTTCGACATCAATTATTTTCAATTCAACAATACTCAAAATTAATTTTATTTATCGACACCCCGAACCGACCGTTAATCCCTAGCTCTTGGTATCAATTTTCTTCTGTTGTGTCCATCCAGAAACTCTTTGGCGCATCTATAATTTTTAATTAGCAAACATTGAAAAATTATAATGTGTTTTTCTTGGATAGAGTGATTTATTTACTTTATAAAATCTTAATTAAAAACTTGGACCTCTCAGATATAAGACAAAAACATAAAATTACAAAAACTCATCTCTTTTCTGTTGGATTCGAATTTCTTGTTGTTGGTAAACAATATATAGTAAAAAATAAGAGATAAAAAATATTTTTTAAAAAGTTATAAAGATCAGAAGAAAAAATTTATAAATTAAATTCAAATATATAAATAAAAATATAAAAAATACCAAAATTAAATAATAAAAAATTCAAAAATTTAAATTCGTTCTTTCCACTATTGAATTAGTGGTAAACTTTTTTTATTGAAAAAAAGATAATTAGTTGGAAAGTAATAAATATTAAATGTTGCCGATGTAGGTAAATTGGCAGATAGCAGTAGTAGAAGGCGTGAGAGCTGAATTAGTGGTAAACTTTTGTATTTTAAAAAATTAGAGTTTGATGGCAAGTAATAGATATTAAATTGTTGGGGAAGTAGGTGAATTCGCAGATAGGAATGGTAGGCGTAAAAGCTTGCACATGAATTGGATATATCGACAAGGATAATGATAGAATAAAAAATTATCCAATTCATGTTCAAAGCTTACGTTTAGTTACGTGCTGATTCAAAGCTCTAGTTACATGCTAACTTAAAAATATTTAAATGAAAAAAATTAAAGAGAGATTATAAAAATATATATGATTAGAGTATAGATTCTTCCTATATTTGTAATATTAATAAATAAAAAATATCAAAATTAATGAATATAGATTTTAAATTATTTTCTTAATTTTAATAATTTTTATTTTATATTTAAATTTAATATATAAATTTTTTATGAATTATTTTTTCACTTAACTTTATTATTATTCCTCTCTGATTGGATAATTTTTACATAATTTTCAACGAATGATGCAAAATCTACAAGACTAATACACATTGGTTGTAACTTTTCCAATTTTCTTGATCGTCTCCGAAGGTACTGAGCTTTTCATTTTCGGTAAACACATGAAAATGTACTGTGCATTTTTGTTTTTTCTGGCAACATGGGCCGTTGTAACTCCTAGAGCGTGGCTAGTGCAAAATTGTTCACTGTCACCATACGAATTGCCTCTACGTCATGTAAATTCACGTCCACCTTCTACAGTAGAAACCTCCCCTCACATATAAGGTTACGAAATTTGCTTATATTTTTAGTTTTTATTTACCCTTTAAAAATTTTTATCTATACATATAAACAGTAAAATTATCTGTGCGTACATATAATTCTTTTTTTATATACAAGTTAATATTCCATCGGCAGTACTATAAGTATAAAGCTAATAAAATTATTTCCATATAAGAATTCATACTCATTTAAGTTATTAAAATTATACATTGAGCTCAAAGCGTACTGTGAAATTAAATTGAGAGTAATTTAAATGATTTAAATTATAAAATTTATAAATTTATATCTTTTTAATTGGTTAACGGAAATTAAATTAATAGCTATTATTACTGAATCATTTATACTTGATTAGTTATTTCCTCTACAATTTGTTTTTAATTCTTGCATTTTCTTACTAGAGTTAACAAAATTTAGAATATTATTTTTATCATCTTCTATGATTAAGTGATTTCACTAATCTTTTAAATTTCTTGTAAAATCTAAAATTATTAATTGGGTTGTGGCTCTACCATTATTTTCTTATTTTTTATAAGCTATGACTGCTATGGTCATTTTATTAAATTTTTTTATTATTAGATACTCAGCTAAGCCATTTATATTTCATTTTACAATTCTATCTCCATTGAAACTTGAGGGATCGTCTAACTCCTATTCTTCATATTGTATGACTGGAAGAATAGGTCTTGGATAATAATTGAGTGATAGGGTATTTCCTACTATTTCTCATTCCTTGGATTACTTCTTGGCCTTGCTGGCTTAAAGTGTTTATTGGAAACATTAATCTTTGAGGAAATAGGAACTCAAGTAGAAATCTTAATCTTTGTTATTGTTCAAAGTTTTATTGGAGAACTAAAACATTTTGAAAAAAAATATAATAAAATCTGATATTATTTTAGATGTCTTAGATTATCAAATTTTATATGGTATAAAGATAACTTCTTAGCCAAACTCCTAATTTGGCAAAATGCCTTAGCACCTAATTGGAAAGAAAGATTTATGTTTGAAGTAGCAAGAACATTCACTCAAAGAGTTAGAGATAAGTTAGAATAAGAAAAGTTTAATTTAGAAGATATGATTTATGGACAAGTTATATCAATTATAATAAAAATAGAATCAGAACAATATAATTAATTATCTTTAACCTCACAAATATTGAAAAAAGACAAATCAATAAGAAAAGAATTAAGATACTTTTATTAGCAATATAACTTAAGCTTTTTGTTAATACTTTAATGTTATGGATTTTAATTTTTTAATTATTAAGATAAAATTTTCATATACCTTTATATATTAAAATATAAAATTTTTAATAACTTGACATTATAATTTATATTAAAAGATATTATTTATATCAAGAGTGATGATAAATCTTTTTTAAAAATTTTTTTTGTAAGTTATTAAAATAAAATAAAAATTTATGTGATGACAACAAAAATAAAAAATAAAAAATTAATTTATTTTATTTTATTTTTATCTTAAAAAAATCAAAACTTTTCTTTATTTTTTAAATAAATCATATATATATATATACACACACATATGAAGAGTCAAATGTCAAAAGCATGTTGTAGTATTAATTATCTATCTACCTTGATTACTTATTCGGTAAAGATAGACTTATGTCACTGTATCTATGTTTATTATATTTTTTTAATAAAAAATAAATAATATTTTTATTATTTATTTTTATATTTAAAAAATATAAAAAACGCAAGACCAAAAACGAGAAAATAACACCACTCTTACTTATTTATCTGCGCAACTTTTCAGCTTCAGCTAGGTTGCGGCGCTTTAACGACTCTCCTACATGTCAATTTATGATGACAGAATTTCCCTCCCAATCCAATGACTTTTTTTTTTTTTTTTGATGAGGCAATCCAATCACTTTTTTTTTTTTGGTTGATCTCCTACAGGTCAATTTATGATGACAGAATTTCCCTCCCAATCCAATGACTTTTTTTTTTTTATGAGGTAATCCAATGACTTTTTATGTTCGCATTAACTCGTGCCTTGACGAAAAATCAAATTTGTCTTATGTGGTTCGGAAGTGGGCATCGTTGCAGATTTTTGAATAATAATATTTATATAAATAAATTTGACTTTTTTTTATAAAAGTTTGTTTTATGTTTTACACATTTACCTTTTTTTTCAATCTTTCTACTTATGTCACCGATGATATAAAAAATAATTATATATATAAATAAATTTTATATTTTTTTTATTATTTTTTAAAATAATATTTTATTAATAAGTAAGCAATATGAGACATAATCTGGTATAAAATTCAACTGCACAAAATCAAAGCTGACGTAAAATTTTGTACATCGGAGAAAACGTGTTATCAAGATCAATCGAACTGATGTGTCTTAAAATTCAAATCTACAGTGAGCTATGCGGGTTGAATGGATCGTGATTGATGTAGGGGAAAGTTACGTCCTCTAAACTTACAATTTCTTTATTTTTTTCTTTTAATTTTTTTCTTTCTCATCGCATTTATACAAAATAAAATTATACATCAATCAATTTTCACATTGAATTCGTAGTTCCTGCGCTTGTTGCATCAACGAAATCCAACGTTGGCCAACGAACGCAGCACAAAGTTGTACTCAACTGTTCAGCAGAAAAGACGCATTTCGGGTTAGCAATTTACAGCAGGGGAGGAAATTATTTTACACTGCGTACGATAGTTTTAGATCAATTCAATGTTCAAATATTACATAGTATTATAAATTTTCAGCATCATGTGTCGCATTCGAATTAAAAATATTAAATTATTTAAATTAAAAATAGAAAAATTAAATGTGTGTTGACTTGGAAATTAATGAGTATTAATTGATTACTATGTATAATAAAGATTACATACTATTAATTATTATTCTAATTATTTGCATCTAGCTACGTAGAAAATTTTCTTTCGGAGGACCAATGGTCCCCCTCCCACCAGGGCCCACCATTGCTAGTGAATGGTATTGGCAATCCAGCTGGAATAATGATAAGAGTACATGGAAAAAACATACACATAATTAAAAAAAAAAGGAAATAGTATTATATAAATGGGAAAAGTTGTATAAAATTTGTGCAGAATGAAATTGCACTAATAACGGTGTTCTTCCACCCGCTATAAATACCTAAAGCTCATGAACACAAAAGCACCAACCTACTTTGTCTAATCCTAAGTCTAAACTACTTCACCTCTCTTCCATTTCCTTTCATGGCTGCGGCTACCATTAGCCTTGTCAGCGATTCTACCAAGAAATATGACCGAAATGAAGAGTTGAAGCAATTTGAAGAGTCCAAGGCCGGAGTTAAAGGTCTTGTGGACTCTGGCATTACCACCATCCCTAGAATCTTCATTAACCCAGCAGAAGTATTAGCTACCCTCAAACCCTCTCCTTTCACCGGGAATGAAATCCCCACCATTGACCTTTACGGCAGCGGCTACCCCGACTGCCATTCTTCCATTGTGGAACAAGTAAGGCAGGCAGCCGCCACCGTGGGCTTTTTCCAAGTGATCAACCATGGTGTCTCACTTGAAATAGTTCAACGTACCATTTCCGGGGTTAAGGCGTTCCATGAGCTTCCTGTCGAGGTTAAAGCGCCACTGTATCGGCGAGGAATTGAGGGAGTTTACCTTAGGTCCAATAATGACTTGTACCTCTCCCGAGCTGCTTATTGGAGGGACACACTGACGGTACAATTTGCTCCCAAGCCATCAGATCCTAGTGACATCCCTGAGGTCTGTAGGGACCAGTTGCTGGAATATCACCGCGAGATCCTGCCGGTGACGGAGCTATTGTTGGGCTTGCTGAGTGAAGGGCTAGGGTTAAGCACTGGAAGGCTGAAGGAGCTGACCCTTATGGGTGGAGAAACTTTTGCGGGTAACTATTACCCATATTGCCCTCAACCAGAACTTACGGTCGGGTTTAGGTCTCACACAGATCCCGGGGTATTGACGGTACTGGCTCAAGACAACGTGGGAGGATTGCAGGTTAAGTACAAGGAAGGTTGGGTAGATCTCAAACCTGACCCAGAAGCTCTGATCATTAACATTGGAGATTTGCTTCAGGTTAAAACTTAGTTTTCTAACCTTTCATTAATTACTCAAATTAATTGTTTGATGCTAATTACCGTTTTACTAATTTATAAGATAATCTCGAATGAGAAGTATAAGAGTGTCAACCATCGAGTGCTGGCGAATTCTCATCATGAGGCGCGCATTTCCATCAGCAGTTTCTTCAACCCAGGTGCAGTAGAGAATTTGTATGGACCATTGGAAGAGCTAACCTCAGCAGAGAACCCAGCTCTTTATCGTAATTTCACATTCAAAGATTATATAGGCAAGTTCTTCGCCAAAGAAATCGATAATACATCACAGACAGATTATTTCAGGAAGTGAAGGCCCGAATAAAGAGCAACTATATATATATATGTATATATATATATATATGTATATATATATATATGTATATATATATATATATACTCAGAATAAAGCAACTTCGCTTGCATTGCATATGTACAATAACAAAGTTCCAGCAAGCGTTTTTCATATACCAATTTGAACAAACAAACCAAATCAATTGTGTTTTTGTTTGTGATAAAAAATGTTTAAGAATAATGCAACGCTGAGTATTTGCCTATATATGAGCAGTAAAATACCCAATTACCATTACATGTACACATGTGCTCATTAATAGTTAGTAATAAACTTAGTTTGAGTTTATTTACGTTCATTAATAATTATCAAAATAATTAACAAATATTTATGAGTTTACTAACATATAGAGATATCAAAGCTGGCACTCATATATAGTGGTATAGTAAAGTCTATTGTTGCCTTGAAGTTTTCTCCTTCTAGAATTTTGAATTCAAACACGAAACTTTGTGTAGTATTAAGTGGTTTATCACTCTTTTTATATAAAAAATATAGAGATATCAAATAAACAAATTCAAGCAAAATATGTAAATATGTAATATCTTGACATGCACATATTCATTTTGGGTGGGACTATGATACCTTACTATTTCAATTTTGCTATTCTTATAAATAAGATTTTACTAAATTCTTATTTTAAAAAAATTTGGCCATTAAATCTATTAAATATCCAAGGCTAAATTATAAAACCTAACTAATCTAACAATAATTAATAACTATGTGAGTTAGTAACTCTCATGTTTAGTAGGAGTAGTTTTACTCTTATTATATAGAAATGTGCTAGAAGCTAAATTATTGTAGCTAATATTGAGCTGTCCAATTTAAAAGGTTTAATATTAATCATCTAATTAAAAATTAACTACTTGTTGAATTAGCTTATATAAACTAGAGAGAGAAAAATTTAAAAGAAAGGAACCTAGGGATGAGTTTCAAAATCAAAATAAAAAAATGAAAAAAAAAGATATGAGAATACGGGTTAAATTTGAAAGAAAAGCGAAATAGAGTGAGGAAAATAAAAAAAAAAAGAGCATAATGAGATATGTCATAAGAGAAAAGGAAAAGTATATATATATATATATATATATATATATATATATAACATAGAAATCATGTCAAATTAGTGATTCAAATTATTAGATTATCGTGGGCCATGTTATTATGTTATTTGATGACTTCATGGGTATTAATACTCTAAAGCTAAAATAAAAGAAGGCTCCCAAACTTTTTTGCTAAATGGATATAAAGTATGATTTAGGTTATAGATTTGTTGGATTAGGTGATAAAATTTAATAAATTCTATGATTTAAATTCTTTTAAAAAAGTATTTAATAAAATTTAATTTAAAAATTATAAAACTATTTTGTTTTTATCTTGAGAAAAAACAGCAAAAGTTTCAAAGTTCTAGTCTCTCTAATCACAATTTTTTTTTTTTTTGTAAGAATAAGTGTTATAGTAGGAAGAGTCAAAAACCAAACTGATGTTGTAGCATTACGAAAGTATAAATAAAAGTTATTCCTATATGTTAATTATTTCCTGCTTTGTGGATAGTTTTCTTCAGTTCTTTTTTTAAAACTTTTATAAACCTTTCGTTCCTTGTACTATATCCTCATAGTAATGCAATAATTATAACTTCCAAGTTAAAAAATAAGTTAATTCACACTCTCTATGAGCACCTTTGAATAAAATTACATCTTTCTTTCATATAATTCAAATTCAATGAAAATTAATGCGCAAGCATCATATTTCGTTATTAATTAAATTGAAGAACCAACAATGACGGGAGCTGTCTTCAAGATGGTAGTCAATTTTGATTCGCTACACATGGTGAGGACCAGTGCAAAATGGAGAGATTGCCATCAGGATTAAAGTTGTTAAAATGGGTTCGATATGTGGGTCAATCTCGTCCCACTCATATAAGAAATATTTATCAAATTTTATATCTCTTGGCATGAGAATTTTTCTCGTAACATGATTGTACAACTTGTAACCTCTATCATTGTTATCATAGTCAATTAGAATATACTTCTAACACTTATCTTCTAGCTTTATTCTTTTTCCCTCTAGAATTTTAACACATACTGCACTTTCAAAAATTTTGAAATGATCATGTTATTTTACTCTGATATTATGGCACTAATGCATCAAATCACATGTGCCGTAGAAAAAGTGAAGTCTACGTAAATTTGCATAATTGAGAGGCAATACGTGTCGTGGAAGTGAACGGTGGCATCACTTTCAAAAATTTTGAAATAATCATGTTATTTTACTCTGGTATTTTGGCACTAATGCATCAAATCATCAGTGCCGTAGAAAAAGTGATGTTATTGATAGTTATTTTAAGATAATTAATTGGTGACATCTATATTTTATTATTTTATATAAATTGTAGTTCTTATATATATATATTAAAAATATATTTAATAATCAAAATGTAACACGCGATAGCCAATCTAATAGTTAAAGTGTAATATGCAATAGCTAATGTCGATAGTTAAAATGTAACACCTAATAGCAACATGTAACACGTAATAACCAATGCCGATAGAAAAAGTGTAACACACAATATTAAACATATTATTTTTATATTTTTAATATATATATATAAGAATTAAAATTTATATAAAATAATAAAATATAAAGGTCACCAATTAATGATCTTAAAATAACCATCAATAACAAATAGCTATAATAAAACGTATAGTTATTTTCTTATATATATATATCTATCATTAATTTTTACCTTGCATCAAATTATTATTTTTTTTGGTACATTGCATCAAATTATTATTTTTATTCAAGAGGAATTAAACTTGGTAATCTACTATAAATTGCATAAAAAATAATTGCCAAAGTGTAACGCGCAATAGCCAATGCCGATAGTTAAAATGTAACACCTAATAGTTAAGGTGTAACATGCCGATAGTTAAAGTGTAACACTCAATAGTCAAGGTGTAACACGTAATAGTCAATCTGATATTTAAAGTATAACACGCAATAGTCAATACCGATAGCTAAAGTGTAACATCCAATAGCCAAAGTATAACATACCGATAGTTAAAGTGTAACACGTAATAGCCAATGTCAGATAGAAAAAGTGTAACACCCAATATTAAATATATTATTTTTATATTTTTAATATATATATAAGAATTAAAATTTATATAAAATAATAAAATATAAAGATCACCAATTAATTACCTTAAAATAACTATCAATAACAAATAGTTGTAACAAACGTATGGTTATTTTCTTATATATATATATATCATGAATTTTTGCCTTGCATCAAATTATTATTATTATTATTTTTGGTACATTGCATCAAATTATTATTATTTTTTTGTTACATTGCATCAAATTATTATTTTCATTCAAGAGGAATTAAACTTTGTAATCTACTATAAATTGCATAAAAAATAATTGCCAAAGTGTAACGCACAATAACCAATACCGATAACTAAAGTGTAACACTAAATAACTAAAGTGTAACACCCAATAGCCAATGCCGATAGCTAAAATGTAACATGTTAATAGGTAAAGTGTAATACCCAATAGTCAAAATGTAACTTTCCAAAGAAAAGAACAAAGAACGTAAAAGTAATTTAATTAATTAATACTTTCATTTGAAAAGAAAAGAAAAAAAAAAGAAAGAACAAAGATTCAAAAGAGCAATTTAATCAAGTCATTAAAATATAGACCAATAAAGCTAACAAAAATTTATAAAAGAAAGTCCAAGTTGACAAATGGACTTTTCAATGGCAGTGAGATGACCTTGATGCTCAAATCTTCATGGCGGTGCAGCAAACTTTGTTGCAACAGCAATCTCAACTTTTGGATCTTTTTTTTTTCCTAATAAATCTTCATATAAAAAAATAATTAGAACCAATATCTATGAATCTTTGTTAAAGTGGAGAAGAAACCTTGACAAGAGAAATACTCACATCAGAGTTATATACTTCAGCAATGTAAAGAGAAAAATTAAAGCCAGAGGTTCAAAATAAAAATAAAATATAGTAGCTATCTTTTTTTTATTCTAGCTCATTTTTTTTATTTCTTCTGTATTTTTTAATTTTTTTAATTTTATCACATAAAAAATATAACAAATATAATAAAAAAATAATATAAAAATAACATTACTCAAAAAAAAGAAGGCAATCATGATTGGATGCGTAACTGCAGCAGCATTGCTACAGCGTAACTGTATAGAGGCAACTCGTGTGGTGAAAAAGAAAGGAGGCAATTTATGGCTCGTCAAAATAGGAAAAGTCAGTCCCTTCGGATACATCCAAGAGAATAGGAAAAGTCAAACTTATAACCCAATTTGTATTAGTCCTGTAGATTTTGCATCATTGGCTGAAAATTACTGCTCGTTAAATAGACTTTATCCTTTTTTTCGTCCTTACTTTAATGAAAGAAGACTTTTAAATAGACTTCTTGAAACTGGGCTTTAGTTTTTCTACAAAGTGAATTTAAGAATCTTCAATTATTGTTAGTTGTTATCTAGACTTCAAATTTTCTAAAAGAAATCTACAAAATCTTATCTTTTAGGTGAAAGTAGATAATGTCTAATATCTTTTTATTTTTTGTCAACTTCTCTTTCATTTTCGATGTATCATTATAATGTCAGTCAATTGTTTAAATATAATGATAAAAAGTTTTAAAAATTAATCTCATAACAATTATCTTTTAAATCTTTCAAAAATTCTAAAAAGATTAAAAGATATAAATTTAAATTATAATTAAAAATTTAAATTCTTTCTTTCCACTCTTGAATTAGTGGCAAACTTTTTTATTGAAAAAAAGATAATTAGTTGGAAAGTAATAAATATTAAATTGTTGCCGAAGTCGGTTAATTGGCAGACAGCAGTAGTAGTAGTCGTGAAAGCTGAATTAGTGGTAAACTTTTGTACTTTAAAAAATTATATTTATATTTAATAAATAAATTTTTTGTTAATTATTTTCTCACTTAACTTTATTGTTATTCCTTTCTTATTATATCCTTTTCACTTTCTCAAAAAAGTTAGGCAATCCTTTTGACTTTCTCAAACAACTTAGGCAATCTGATTGGATAATTTTTACATAAATTTCAACCAATGATGCAAAATCTACAAGACTAATACAAATTGGGTTATAACTTTGACTTTTCCTATTCTCTGGGATGTCTCCGAAGGCACTGACCTTTCCTATTTGACGAGCCGCAAATTGCCACCTTTCTTTTTCACCACACGAGTTGCCCCTTTCTCGCGTAAATTCACGCCCACCTTCTACAGTTGAAACCTCCCGTCACATATAGGGTTACGAAATTTGCTTATATTTTTTGTTTTTATTTTCCCTTTAAAAATTTTTATCCATACATATTTTTTCTTTATATACAAGTCAATATTCCATCTACAGTACTATAAGTATAAAGCCAATGAAATTATTTCCATATAAGAATTCATATTCACTTAATTAAGTTATTAAAATCATACATTAAGCTCAACCATCTTACAGGATAATGTTCATGTAACTTAAAGAATACTGTAAAATTAAATTGAGAGTAAGTTAAATGATTTAAAATACAGAATTTACAAACTTTTATCTTTTTTATTGGTTAAAGGAAATTAAATTAATAACTATTATTACTGAATCATTTATACTTGATTAGTTATTTCCTCTACAATTTGTATTTAATTCTTACATTTTCTTACTAGAGTTAATAGAATTTAAAATATTATTTTTATTATCTTCTGTGATTAAGTGATTTCACCAACTTTTTAAATTTTTTATAAAATTAGAAATTATTAATTAGGCTGTAGCTCTACCATTATTTCTTTGTTTTTAATAAGTTGTAGCTGCCATAGTCATTTCATTAAGTTTTCTCATTATTAGACGCTCAATTAGACAATCTATATTTCATTTTATGATTCCATCTTCACTCAAGCTAGAGGGGTTGTCTAACTCCTATTCTTCATGTTGTATGTCTGAAAAGGTAGGTCTTTGATAATAATTTTAAGTGGTAGGGTATTTCTCACTATGTCTTATTCCTTGGGTTACTTCTTGGTCTTGCTGGCTTAAATGTTTATTGGAAACATTAATCTTTGTGGAAATAGGAACTCAAGCAGAAATCTTAATCTTTACTATTGATCAAAGTTTTATTAGACATCCAAAACTCTTTGAGGAAAGATTTAGTGAAATCTTACATTCTTTAATATGTTATATATTATTAGATTTTAGATGGTATAAAAATAATTTCTTATCCAAACTTCTAATTTGGTAAGATGCCTCAATTCCTTATTAAAAAAGATTTATATTTGGACTATCAAAAGCATTCACTTAAAGAGTTAGAAATAAATTAGAATAAAAAAATTCTAACTTAGAAAATATGACTTATGGACAAGTCATATAAATTATAATTAAAATAAGATTAGAACAATATAATCAATTATCTTTAACCTCATAAATACTAAAAAAAGACAAATTAATAAAAAAAGAATTAGGATACTTTTGTTAGTATTATGGCTTAAGTTTTTTGTTAATACTTTAATATTATAGATTTTCATTTTTTTATTATTAAGATAAAATTTACATATACCTTTATATATTAAAATACAAAATTTTTAATAACTTAACATTATAATCTATATTAAAAGATATTATTTATATCAAGTGTGATTATAAAATTTTTTAAAAAATTGTTGTAGGCTATCAAAATAAAATAAAAATTTATGTAATAACAACAAAAATAAAAACTGTAAGAATAATTTACTTTATTTTATTTTATTTTTATCTTAAAAAAAGAAAAAATATCAAAGTTTTTCTTCTTTTTAATAAGCCATATATATATATTTATATATACAGACGTATGAAGAGTCAAATACCAAAAGCATGTTGTAGCATTAACCCTGATCGCTTGTTTATCAGCCCAACTCTTCAGCGTCAGCTGGTTTGCTTCGCTTTAATGACTCTGCGACAGGTCAATTTATGATGACAGAACTTCCCTCCTACTTGGTAGATAATCTTAATGACTTTTTATGTACGCATTTACTCCCGCTTCGACGAATCGTAGGTCAAAAAGCAAATTTGTCTAATGGAGTTCGGAAGTGGGACATCGTTGCAGATAGTTGAATAATAATTTTTATACAAATAAATTTCACATTTTTTTATATTTTTATTTTTTTATAAAAATTTGTTTTATGTTTCACACATTTATCTTCTTTTTTTTTTTTTCAATCTTTCTACTTGTGTCACCGATGATACAAAAAATAATAATATATATAAAAATAAATTTTATATATTCTCATATTTTTATTATTATTTTTTAAAATAATATTTTATAAATAAGTAAGCAATATGATACGTAATCTGGTATAAATTCAACTGCACAAAATCAATGCTGACATAAAATTTTCCTTGTCACATCAGAGGAAACGTTATATAAATCAATGAAACTGACGTGTCTTAAATTTCTTTGAAAATGATGTGTCTTAAATTTCTAGTCTATAATGAGCTACGCAGGTTGAATGGGTCGTGATTTATGTACGCGAAAATTAGGTACCCTAAAGCTTCCAATCTCTTTATTTTTTTCTTTTTTTTTTCTCTCATCATATTTATATGAGAGTTAGTACTTATCTTGTATAAAATATAATTATACATCAATCAATTCTCACATTGAATTCGTAGTTCCTGCACTTGTTGCATCAACGAACGCAGCACAAACTTGTACTCAACTGCCTTGATTACAGTTCAGCAGAAAAGACGCACTTTGATAAATCTATAAAAAAAAAGTCAAATTCCAGAAAATAAAAATGATAACACAATAAACACATGTATAGTAATTATATAATGAAAATAAGTGTTAGTTTGAGCAATTTTTGGGGTTTACAAAAATAATTGGTGGAAGAACAAAAATGGTTAGTCAAATTATGAGTTTTGAGGGGATTATGTATTATAATTTAGACTATTGACATAACTTTAATGAGAATGAAATTTTAAGATTTATTGAATAATTTCTCCTAACATGAGAGAATCATGATCTGATATAATTTGTATCTATAAATTATAAAAATAAACATTACATACTATTAATTATTATTCTAATTACTTGCATCTAGCTACGTAGAAAATTTTCTCTCGGAGGATTAATGGTCCACCTCCCACCAAGGTCCACCATTGCTAGTGAATGGTATTGGCAATCCAGCTGGAATGATGATAAGAGTACATGGAAAAACTTACACATAATTTAAAAAAAAAAAAAGAAATAGTATTATATAAATGTGAAAAGTTGTATAAAATTTGTGCAGAATGAATTTGCACCAATAGCGGTGTTCTTCCACCTGCTATAAATACCTAAAGCTCATGAGTACAAAAGCACCAACCTACTTTGTCTAACCCTAAGTCTAAACTACTTCACCTCTCTTCCATTTCCTTTCATGGCTGCAGCTACCATTAGCCTTGTCGGCGATTCTGCCAAGAAATATGACCAAAACGAAGAGTTGAAGCAATTTGGAGAGTCCAAGGCTGGAGTTAAAGGTCTTGTGGACTCTGGCATTACCACCATCCCTAGAATCTTCATTAACCCACCAGAAGTATTAGCTACCCTCAAACCCTCTCCTTTTACCGGGAATGAAATCCCCACCATTGACCTTTCTGGCAGAAGCTACCCCGACCTCCATTCTTCCATTGTGGAACAAGTAAGGCAGGCAGCCGCCACCGTGGGCTTTTTCCAAGTGATCAACCATGGTGTCTCACTTGAAATACTTCAACGTACCATTGCGGCGGTTAAGGCGTTCCATGAGCTTCTTGTTGAGGTTAAGGCTCCACTGTATCGGCGAGAAATTGAGGGAGTTTCCCTTAGGTCCAACCAGGACTTGTACCACTCCCGATCTGCTTATTGGAGGGACACACTGATGGTACAATTTGCTCCCAAACCATCAGATCCCAGTGACATTCCTGAGGTCTGTAGGGACCAGTTGCTGGAATATCACCGCGAGATCCTGCCGGTGACAGAGTTATTGCTGGGCTTGCTGAGTGAAGGGCTAGGGTTAAGCACTGGAAGGCTGAAGGAGCTGACCCTCATGGGTGGAGAAACTTTTTTGGGAAACTATTACCCATATTGCCCTCAACCAGACCTAACGGTCGGGTTTAGGTCTCACACAGATCCCGGGGTATTGACAGTACTGGCTCAAGACAACGTGGGAGGATTGCAGGTTAAGTACAAGGAAGGTTGGGTAGATCTCAAACCTGACCCAGAAGCTCTGGTGATTAACATTGGAGATTTACTTCAGGTTAAAAATTAGTTTTCTAACCTTTCATTAATGACTCAAATTAATTGTTTGATACTAATTACCGTTTTACTAATTTATAAGATAATCTCGAATGAGAAGTATAAGAGTGTCAACCATCGAGTGCTGGCGAATTCTCATCGTGAGGTGCGCATTTCCATCGGCAGTTTCTTCAACCCAGGTGCAGTAGAGAATTTGTATGGACCATTGGAAGAGCTAACGTCAGCAGAGAATCCAGCCCTTTATCGTCATTTCACATTCCAAGACTATTTAAGCAAGTTCTTTGCCAAAGAAGTCGATAATACATCACAGACAGATTATTTCAGGAAATGAAGGCCCTAATAAAGAGCAACTAAATATATGTATATATACTCAGAATAAAGCAACTTTGCTTGCATTGCATATGTACAATAACAAAGTACCAGCAAGCTTCGTTCATATGCCAATTTGAACAAACAAACCAAATCAATTGTGTTTTTGTTTGTGCTCGAAAAGGTTTAAGAACAACGCAACGCTGAGCATTTACCTGTATATGAACAGTAAATTACACAATTACCATTACATGTACACATGTGCTCATTAGTAGCTAATCATAAACTTAGTTTGAGTTTATTTACGTTGATTAATAAATATAAAAATAATTAACAAATGTTTATAAGTTTACTAACATATAGATATATCAAAGCTCGCACTCTTATATATAGTGGTATAGTAACATCTATTATTGCCCTGAAGTTTCCTCTTTTTAGAATTTTAGGTTCAAACACAAAACTTTGTGTAGTATTAAGTGGTTTATCACTTATTCTATAATAAAAAACATAGAGATGTCAAATAAACAAATTCAAGCAAAATATGCAAATATGTAATATCTTGACATGTACATATTCATTTTGGATGGGACTATGATACCTTATTATTTCAATTTTGCTATTTTATAAATAGGATTTTACTAAATTTTCATCTAAAAAAATTTGGTTATTAAATTTATTGAATACCACAGATTAAATTATGAAATCTAACAAATTAAACAATAATTAATAACTATGTGAGTTAGTAACTTTCATGTTTAGTAGGAGTAGTTTTACTCTTATTATATAGAAATGTACTAGTACCTAAATTATTGTAGGTTATATTAAGCTGTCCAATTTAAAAGGTTTAATATTAATCATCTAATTAAAAACTAACTACTTGTTGAACTAGCTTGCATAAATTAGAGAGATAAAAGTTTAAATGAAAGGATTATAGGGATGAGAGTCAAAAAAAAAAAATAGAAAAGTGAGGAAAATAATATACAAGAACACATGTCAAATTAGAAAGAAAGGCAAAAATAGAGAGAGGAAAATGAAGCAAAGAGCATAATGAGATAAGTCACAAGAGAAAATGAAAAGTGACAAAACTATAACATAGAAATCATGTCAAATTAGCGATTCAAATTATTAGATTAACGTATGCCTGTTATTATGTTATTTGATAACTTCATGGGTATTAATACTCATAACACTAAAATAAAAGAAGGCTCACAAATTTTTTACTAAATATATATAAAGTATGATTTGGGTTATAAATTTGTTAGATTTGTTGATAAAATTTAATAAATTTAATAATTTAAATTTTTTTAAATAAGTATTTAATAAAATTTAATTTAAAAATTACCAAACTATTTTGTTTTTATCTTGAGAAAAGACAGCTAAAGTTTCAAAGTTCTAGTCTCTCTAATCACAATTTTTTTTTTTAAAAGAATAAGTCTTATAGTAGTAGGAACAATCAAATACCAAACTCATGTTGTAGCATTACGAAAGTATAAATAAAAGTTATTCCTATATGTTAATTATTTCCTACTATCTGGATAGTTTTCTTCAGTTCTTTTTTTAAAACTTTTATAAACCTTTCGTTCCTTTCACTATATGCTCTTAACAATGCAATAATTACTTGTTCCAAGTTAAAAAATAAGTTAATTCACACTCTCTATGCGTGCCTTTCAATAAAATTACATCTTTCTTCCATATGATTCAAATTCCATGAAAATTAACGTACAAACATTATATTTCATTATTAATTAAATGGATGAACCAAAAATCAAGGGAGCTGTCCTCAACATGGGTAGTCAATTTTAATTCGCTACACATGGTGAGGACCAGTGCAAAATGGAGAGATTGCCATAAGGACTAGAATTGTTAAAACGGGTTTGATCTGCAGATCAATCTTGTTCCACTCACGTAAGAAGTGGGATGGGTATATATATCTTTAACTTGAAAAAAATATGATTTGCTGGTTATAATGAAGGTGGGGTGGGTTGATTTGCATTTTCATGTGCAAAAAATCCATTAGCTCGTGATCGATCTGTTCTACCTTGCCCTACCTAAGGACAAAGTGGGTATGTATTTCTTTAACCTATAAAAAAAAAAAGTCTTATCTTACCCTACCCTATTTAATCACAAGTCATTGCGAAGTAGAGTAGGGTGGGACAGGCAACTTATATTGACAAATTTATTAGAAACTTGGCAGTTAGCACTGTTTTCTTTTTCTTCCACAAATAGATCTCACAAGTTTATCTTATCTTAAGCAAGATATGGATACGATGGTAAACATAATCAGAATTTTTAATGTTTGACATCTTTTGGTCATTTTCTCAATAATGCTAGTTCGAATTTATTAAAAAAATTCAGAATATTGGTGCATCAATGCAATAACTAAATTGATATTGTTAATTTTTTATGGTGAAATATGGGTACTTATGTATACATTATATTTTTAATGATTTGTATATAAATTATCATATGGAAATTAATATTTGAATTTAAAATATCTTCCAAAAATAAATTTAGAATTAGTTAAATTTATATACTATGACATGATATCTTACATAATAACTAGAAAAGTAGCTGTTACATACATAGATATTATTATTATGATTATTCTAATTACATATACTTACAATTATTTTTCTTTTGGAAGAGCCATGGCTCCCCTACTACCAAGGTCCACCGTTGCTAATGATTTACAATTCCACCCCTTATAAATACCCAAAGCTAATGTGTACCACCAACCAAGTTTGTCTAATCTTAAGTCTAAACCACTTCTCCTTTCTTCCATTTTCTTGCATGGCTACAACTACCATTAGCCTCTTTGGTGATTCTGCCAAGAAATATAATTGAATCAATGATTTGAAGCAATTTGATGAGTCCAAGGCCAGAGTTAAAGGTCTTTTGACCATCCCTAGCATCTTTGTTAACCCACCAGAAGTCTTAGGTACCCTCACACCTTCTCCTTACACTAGGCCTGAGATCCCCACCATTGACTCTCCGACAATGGCTCTCCCGACCACCGTTCATTCATTGTGGAATAGGTAAGGTAATGTGTTGCCATCGTGGGCTTTTCCCAAGTGATCAACCATGGTGTCTCACTAGTAATAATTCTACGTATCATTGTGACAGTTAAGGCATTCCATCAGTTTCTTGACGAGGTTAAGGCACCACTATATTGGTGAGTAATTGAAGGAGTTTCCCTTTTACCACTTGTAAGCTGCTTATTGGGGGGACACACTGATGCCACAATTGTTCCTAAACCAATCGATCCAAGTGAGATTCCTAAGATTTGTAGGGACCAATTGTTGGAATATCAGCGCGAGATCTTACTGATGATGGAGCTATTGGTGGACTTGCTGAGTAAAGGATGAGGGTTAAGGATAGGAGGGCTGAAGAAGCTAACCCCTATGGGTACAGAAACTTTGGTGGGTGTTATAGAGAAAATATATATATAAAAAAACTTTTGGGTCTCTACTAATAGATTAAGCTTTTAGGATAGTTGATCATTTAATATAGTATTAGAGCTAATGATCAAGGGTTAAATTCTCACTATCATCCAAAATTAAAAAGTTATTCACACTTTATGCTCAAAAAAGACTTTGTATAAAAGAGCGTTAGAGAGAAAATATGTACAATAACCATTTTTGAATTTTCTTCTAACAATTTAAACTTTTAGAATAGTTAGTTCTTGGACACTGAGACATGATTACCTATATTGCCCTCAACTAAACCTAATGGTCAGGCTTAGGTCTCTCACGGATCCCAAGGTATTGATGATATTGTTCAAAGACAACATGGGAGGATTGCAAGTGCAAAGAAGGTTGGTCCAAGACACTATATGGCATGTTTTAAACTTGGAATGGAGTATCCTCTTCATATCTTAAACTTAAATGAACATATTGAATAAAACTCACAAAAAATAATGTGGGTGGTTAGATTTATTGTCCTATAATTTAATATATAAGATTTAAAATATTTAATGATTTAAATTATTTTTAGTTAAATTTTTATGAATTTTAGCTTATAAAAATAGAGATTGTTTGATTGATTACTAAAATTAACTATTTAATACTAATTACTATTTTATTTCAAAAATAATCTCCAGTAAGAAGTCTAAGAGTGTTGACCAAGTGCTGGCTAGTCCTCATGACAAGTCACGCATTTCCATCACCAGTTTCTTTAACCTAGGTGGAATAGAGAATTTGTATGGACCATTGGAAGAGTTAACTTTGGCAATGAAATTGGCCCTCTATCGTCATTTCACTTTCAAAGACAATCTGGAACAGTTCTTTGCCAAAGAGATTGTTAAACACATCACAAACAAATCATTTCAAGAAGTGATCGATGGCCCATATATTTTGGTTTTAGCCCTCCATCCTTAGGTATTAGGAGCTCTTATTCTGTGTACTTGGCACCTATTTTGAGTTTTGTGAATGCTCTACTTACAAGTGGATGTGCATGATTTCTTGAATACTCTTAATGGACTACCAAAATGATCTCTCACTGCTAATAAAAGAGTTGAAAGTATTCCTTCACAATCTCCATTGTTTGGGAGACACTATGTGGTTAATTTTCAAATATTTATTTCCAAACTTTTGATGTCAAACTACTACATAAACTTATATGGGTTTGCTTCATGCAAGATGTATTTGACCAAGATGGCTTTCATCAAGGTTTTTCTTCCTTTTTTTTTGTGGTTTTTAGGCATTGTTTTCCATATGTAATTGATTATTTGCTCTTAATTTTACATTGATAGTTTGATGTTGACTGAGAATGTTAAATAATCCTCTCTTTAAATGTTGGAAGAAATTTCAAGAAATTTTTTTGGTTTTTGATGGGGCATAGCCCTAACTGAAACTACAAAACTATGTACCTAATACGGGACATACCACTCAATTATTCAGTAATAAACTTAAAAGAATCCATAAAGACAAGTATTCTTATAATATACCTCAAACTATAAACTTAGAATTTACACTATATTTATAACAATATTAAGGATTATTGCCTTTGCGAATTTTAACAACACTATCCCTATGTCTAACAACGGATCTATTGTTGTTGCTATCATCATTGTTGCTGCTACCTTCACTCATGCCATGCATCTTGAGCTACATACTGATGAGTTTATTAATAATTTGATTCATTTTTTTTGTTATGTGAATAAGTTTGTAAGACTGATTTTATCTAACAATTTGTTTAATTTTCATTATGTATGCGAGGAATCGAAATCTACCTAGGAGTCCATGATCACAAATGATCAGCAAGAAATGTTGACTAACAAAATTTTGTCATTGAGACCATTGTCATTGGGAGATGACATATGTTGTACAAGCAAATTAATTTATTCAAAGGTTACTTTGGTACAAGTTGATTTGCATCACAAGAGATATGTACAATAACTTTTCCTTTGTACAAATAATATTTGATTACAAGTATAAAGCCAATAACCATATTTTTAAAGAGAGTAAGAAATGGCAATCCTCCTAAGCTAAATGAAAAATTGGTTATAGAGATGAAACAATTTTGGTCACAAATGTGAAAAACTAAGTGGTTCTATTACTAGAGATGCCTTCATCTCTTACTTATCAATAAGTATTGAAAAAGAACTAGTTTACTTTGGAGAATCTAGAACTACAAAAGTTCTAAGGAAAGGCAATGTGTTTTTGAAATTCACATTGAGTATGACTTTGAGTGCCCAACATTAGACCAAAATTTAATTTCTATATTGTTCTTGGAAAAAGTGAGTGTTAAGATTATATATGAGACTAAAAAGTTTGTGATTACACAAATATTGTATTTGTGGGTGAAGGCTATTGTAGTCATGATTTATTTATACAAACCATTTCGATTCTCATGAATTAGAATGCTTCCAATTTTGCTTATATATATATATTTAAACTACTTATTTGGTTGGTTCTTATAAATTTTGGTATGCTAATTTTGTCTTGCATATAAATAATTTTTCTTCTTTTGGAAATTAAAAAGATTTGTGCCTTGTTTATTTTAATTTGTAATGTTACATGAAATTTTTACTGTGGAGGCTAATGATGTTTATGATCTAAAAATACATTTATAAGTAGTCTTGGATTAATTTTTTACATTAGTTCATCTAATAAAAGGAGTCAAATGTGACAAAGAAAAAAATAATGAGTTAGCTTGTTTAAAGTTTTTATTTTGACAAACTAGGTCAGTTGTTGTGAGAATTGAATTCTATTTTTAAAATTTTGTCATTGAGACCATTGTCATTGGGAGATGACATGAGTTGTACAAGCAAATTAATTTATTCAAAGTTTACTATGGTACAAGTTAATTGCACCACAAGAGGCATGTACAATAACTTTTCTTTGATACAAATAAGATTTGATTACAAGCCTAAATCCAATAACCATTTTCAAGAGAGTGAGAAATGGTAATCCTCCTAAGCCAAATGAAAAATTGGTTATAGAATATGAAACAATGTTGGACACCAATGAGAAAACTAAGTGGTAGACTCTAATGGTATTAATAGAGATGCCTTCACCTCTTACTTATCAATAAGTATTGTAGAAGAATTGGCTTACTTTGGAGAATCTAGAATTGCAAAAGTTCTCAGAACAGGCAATGTGTTTTTGAAATTCACATCAGGTATGATATTGAGTTCCCAACATTAGACCAAAATTTAATTTATATATTATTGTTGAAAAAAGTGAGGGTTAAGATTATATATGAGACTGAAAAATTTGTGATCATACAAATATTGTGTTTGTGGGCAAAGGCTATTGTAATCATGATTTATTTATACAAAATATTTAGATTCTCATAAATTAGAATGCTTCCGATTTTGCTTATATATATATAAATCTACTTAGTTGGTTAGTTCTTATAAATTTTGGTATGCTAATTTTGTCTTGCATATAAACAATTTTTCTTCTTTTAGAAATTAAAAAGATTTGTGCTTTGTTTGTTTTAATTTGTAATGTTACATGAAATTTTTACTGTGAAGGCTAATGATGTTTATGATTTAAAAATATATTTATAAATAGTCTTGGATTAATTTTTTACATTAGTTCATCTAATAAAAGGAGCCTAATGTGACAAAGAAAAAAATGAGTTAGTTTGTTTAAAGTTTTTATTTTGACAAACCAGGTCAGTTGTTGTGATAATTGAATTCTATTTTTAAAATTTTGTCATTGAGACCATTGTCATTGGGAGATGACATAAGTTGTACAAGCAAATTAACTTATTCAAAGGTTACTTTGATACAAGTTAATCTGCAACACAAGTGGCATGTACAATATCTTTTCTTTGATACAAATAATATTTGATTACAAGCCTAAACCCAATAACCACATTTTTAAGAGAGTGAGAAATGGTAATCCTCCTAAACCAAATGAAAAATTAGTTATAGAATATGAAATAATTTTGGTTGCCAATGTGAAAAACTAAGTAGTTAACTCTAATGCTATTAATAGATAGGACTTCTCCTCTTACTTATCAGTAAGTATTGAAGAAGAACTAGTTTACCTTGGAGAATCTAGAATTACAAAAGTTCTAGGGAAAGGCAATGTGCTTTTGAAATTCACATAAGGTATGATATTGAGTTCCCAACATTAGACCAAAATTTAATTTCTATATTATTGTTGGAAAAAGTGAGGGTTAAGATTATATATGAGACTAAAAAATTTGTGATCACAAAAATATTGTGTTTGTGGGTAAAGGCTATTGTAATCATGATTTATTTATAAACAATAAATTCTCATGAATTAGAATGCTTCCAATTTTGCTTTTATATATATGTGTATATATATATATATATACTTATTTGCTTGGTTCTTATAAATTTTGGTATGCTAATTTTGTCTTGCATATAAATAATTTTTCTTCTTTTAGAAATTAAAAAGATTTGTGCTTTATTTATTTTAATTTGTAATGTTACATGAAATTTTTACTGTGGAGGCTTATGATGTTTATGATTTAAAAATATATTTATAAGTAGTCTTGAATTAATTTTTTAAATTAGTTCATCTAATAAAAGGAGTCAAATGTGACAAAGAAAAAAATAATGTGTTAGTTTGTGTAAGATTTTTATTTTAACAAACTTAATCAGTTGTTGTGAGAATTGAATTCTATTTTTAAAATCTTAATTTGAAAAATATATTTGCCACATTTTTGTAGAAGGTTATATACTATGAGAGTTGTTTTAATACTTCTAACATGAGAATAAAATCGTTGCATGTGGTATGGGACAATATTTTGTTGTACAAACTAATCATCATTATTCTTTGTGAAAGAATAAAATTATGAGAGGTTATTTAGTTGGTTGATATACAATTTTATTGCTTGTGCAGTTTTATTTTGAATCGACCAAAGTTGCGGATGCTATGAAAATTTATAATTCATTCATAAATATGATTATTCTTTAATTATTTTTTATTAATATAGAAAAAGGCACTCCTATTGTACATAGAGGTACAATGATGCCAAGTAAAATCCGTTAAAGTTATTCCTATTGTATATAAAAGTACAATGTTGCCAAATAAGATATGTTGGGTCTTATAAATCCCATGTATGAGTTGTGGAAGGATATATCGCTAATGTAAGTATTCAAGAATGTGAGGATGTCATGCTACAGACATTGGAAAAATACCGTTTAATATTTAAAGAGTTGCCATAAATTATGGTATTGTGTAAAAAGTGGATTTTTCATTATATTAAAAGAATATAGTGATGCAAACTAAATCTCTTATTCATGAGAAGACAAAATCCATTAATAATTATATGTACACATTTGGGGTGGTGAGTCACTTGGAGATTATCCAAGAAAACTTGTTGAGGCTTTGTAGTAGAGAAACCCCTTAGCTAAATATTTTCATAGGTGTAAAAGTAATGCCCTTCAAATTTATATATTGAGTCCGCCTATATGGCAATAACCATTGCTTAGAACAAATCTTTCAGTGGTGAAAGTTGAGATATATGACTAAAACATGTTATGATAAAATAAATATTGAAAGATGATAACATCAAGTATGTAAAGTCAAATGTGGATTTGATCAATCCATTAACTAAACCCTTGGATAAGAGACAAATATTTGAAACATTGAGGGATGGGACTATTTAATGCCAAATGAGATGAATTGTAATAGTAAGCCAACCTATGTGATTGGAGATCCCATGAAGTAAGTTCATATGGGCAAGAACAAGTCACTATTAGTCATGTAAGTATTAATAAAATTTTAAGTCCTTTTTATTATGTGTGATAATGCTTGAACTGCTAATGAAGAGGGATGAGTAAAAGCTCTTAATGATTTTTATTGCCCTTATGGGTGGCATATTAATAACAGTGTATGCTTGATAAAATCCCCTATATGAGTATAGAGTGAGGCCACTCCCATAAGATAGAGGCGAATCTCAAGAACACTCATGAATTACTAGGCACGCACATGGTTGATTAGCACAAAATTGTGTTGTTTGGCAAAAATATGTCTAGAGAAAATGTAATATGACAAGTGAGACTACTGACTTACATCTTGACCTATTAGTTCATAGAAGCTATATGCTTCACCAATATTTTTGAGTTAAGTATAATTTTGTCTAGGTTTGGTTCATAGCCCAAAAGACATTAGATCGATGTATTCACTTTATGAGTAGTAGCTAGCAAATGTTTCTATCAAAATTTTAAACTCTTGCTAAACCTTTTAAAAATAGTGGGAGATTGTTGTATTTTGAAGAAATATTTTAAAAAAATTTAGGTGTTATAAATATACTTAAATTCTTGTTTTATTAACCTCATTATGTTGTTCCTTATTAAACCATTTATTTCTCGAAGGTTATATTTTAATGATACTTATTTATTATTCAAAGATCATATTTTCATTACTATTAATTATCTAACAACTATTTTACAATGGCTAATTCTTTAATTCTATAAAAGGCCATTTCATGTAAGGTATTGGATAGAGTACAAGTATGTATTATGTAGAACTTTTGTATCTTTATTGGATTACTATTTACATATATATATATATATATATATATCACTCTTTCTGTTAATTCTACCTTCTAATTGTGGTACACATAATCAGAAGAGTTGTTGAATTCTAGGGGATTGCCGTATTCAAGTCCTTTACACCTAAGAAGCAATGGAATTATTGTTACAGACAAGTATTTTTACAACATACCTTAGACTATAAACTTAGAATCTGCAATATAACAATTATTACTCAAACACCATACCTAGTTCTTTGCTTTTATGCTAAAGTAGCTCTCGTAGAAGTGAGGTTTGACTAGTCTTTAGTGTATATACCCCATGCTTTTGAATTCCCTAGCCATGTGAATACAAGATTCCATAAATTTTGGCAGGAAGGACAAGTATCAAAACTAGCAATATTTTTTGCATGTCGATTAACATTAGTCATAAGCCTATCTTTTGTCAATAGCCACATAAAAAATTTCACTCTCTATCGGCCTTTCCATTGTCATATTTTTCTCCACACTTTCCTCTAATTGTTACACAAAGGATCCACTAGGGATAACTAGGTTGATTTGATAGAAAAAGTCCTATCACTCTTTCCTTTCTAAGTAACATGGTCTCTTCCCAAATTCAAGGAAAGGGAAGGCAAAATTTTGTAAGCGCAAACTCTTTCCACAATTTTGCAATGGAGCCATCTACCAAAACCCATCTTAATCCTTTTTTATCATGTCTCCACCCCTTGTTAATCCCCTTCCATGTGTTCAAGGAGATCTTCTTTTCCTTAACCTTCATAATATAATCATCCCTACATTTGTATTTGCTTTTCAAGACTTGTAGCTACATACCCACTTTCATAAAAAATACCACTTTAGTCTCCTTGAGCTTGTGCATGCTAAGGCCTCCAACATCTTTAGGCACACTAACTTAGTCTTAGGAGAGTAATTGTACGTTCCTCTTTTCCATACTTGAATGCCATATGAAATCCCCATTCTCTTTTCTACCTTATCACAAACACTAAGGGTCTGGGAAGTAGATTGCATTAAATAAGTCAGGATCACATAGGTTACTAATTGTGCAAGAGCAATTTTTCTTGCAAAGATAGAGTTGTGGCATTCCATGCATTTTGTTTTATTCTAACTCTATCCATCACATACTGGTATTTTTTTAACTCGGGACCCCAAGATACTTCTCAAAATTATCCATCAATGACAAAATTCAATTCACTACTAATTTGAGTGTCTCTATTGTGGTTGAAATTTTTAAAGAATAGAACTATAATCTTCTCATTATTTACCTTTTCTTTTAAGTAGCCACTGAAGGCCTCCAAACAGCCCTTAATCAATTCCACCTTATCAAGATTGGCTTCACTAATTAGGACTAATCATCTGCAAAACATAAATGAGATAGGGGAAGGCCCTTCTTTGCTAAAGAAAATGGCTTTCAATTTTTCTTTTCCAAAGCCAAATTAATACAATAAGTAAGCCTCTTAACACATAGCGCACAAACATTATAACTTTAACCAGCTTCAGAGAGAGACCAATATCTCTTTGTGCATCCTCCAAATATTCAAATTAAGCCTATCATAAGTTTTCCCTAGATCCACTTTTATGGTCATCATCCATTTCTTCCCCTTCTTAGTATGCATTGTATGAATTACCTCTTGGGCCACCACTATATTGTCACTAGTTTGCCTCCCAAGAAAAAAGCTAGATTGACATGGTGAAACCAAATAAGCCATGTGTTCCCTAAGTCTATTCACTATTATCTTAGATACCACCTTATAGACCACGTTATGTAGGCCAATTGGCCTAAATTTCTTCAAGATTTCAAGGTTATCCATAGTCAATATAGAGTCTAGTTTATCCCCTTCACCCCTTCTTGATTCTAGAATATTCGTCTTACCATCTGGCTAACTGACTTCCCCATTGTTTCCTAATGGCTTTGTATAAATAATTAAAAAAAAAAAATAAAGAGGCATGCAATCCATTGAGTCTTGGAGCCTCCAATGGCCCCATTTTGAAAACCACCCTTTAATCTCCAAGACAAGAGCTTCTAGTTCATTAATAATACTTTTATCTAAAATTGGAATCCCTCCTTGAATGCTGAAATCCTTCATCACTTCTTCATCTCTAGTGTAAAGCTTTTTAAAGAACTCAATTGCCATTCCTTTTAGCTTTTTATTATCCTATTCCCAGTTTTCATTTTTATACCTAAATATTTCTATCCTTCTCTTTCTTCTCTTCACAATAGTTTGAACATGGAAGAAACTCATGTTTCTATCCCCGTACTTCAGCCATTCACTTCTTGCCTTTTGGAACCATGTTATTTCTTCCTGTAATAGTAAGGGAAGGGTACCATTTCCAAATATTCCTCTAAAGCTTTTCTAAATGGCGTTACTTTTGATTGATAGATTCTCATTAATTCCTTTTAGCCAAGCCATTACTTTATTTTTTCTTCTAATGACATTCCTAAATACCTCTCTATTCCACTCTTTCACCCTTTTTGTAGACCTCTACAAGGCCTTGAGCTAATACCATCAGACTCTTAGCTACTCTTAACTTGGTCTTTGAAACATTCATGCATCAATCATGCCATCGTGAATCGAAAGGGATAGTCTTTCCCTATCATTACTTAACTTTAACAGTAAGGATCTGTAGTCCAATTTGAGGGGAGAAGATTTTGTATAAAGGTTCCTTGAAATTTACCTACACTCAACACTAGCTAGGTAACAATCTATGCTCTCTTTGGGCCATTCCTTTTTTCCCAAGTGAATGTCCAGCCATGTTATTTTGTAATTATGTTAATAGTTGATAAGTAGTATGTATATTATTTATTTTATGGTAGTTTTGTGAAGGATTATTTATGGAATGACATATTTTGTCTTAATTGTGAAAAACCTCAAAATTATTCTTAAGTGATAATGTTCCAAATTGTAGATAAAATCTCCACGAGATAGAAATATCTATAATATTATTATTAAGGATTAGGTTGCCATAGTAGATTTACAGCTAGTTAATTGTTTCCCTCTGTAGCATACATATGCACTATGAAATATATAGAAAAATTTTTCCCCGTATTTTATTGTATCGAGCTAGATTTAGCACAAAGTTCTCTTGGAAAAATGTTGGACAATTCATCTGAAACCATCATCATTCCTAAATCACTAAAAAATTGACTACCAAGCCTCCACATTTTGATCAAAACTCATTGAGCTATTACTTTGTTGTCTCAACTAATTTTTGCCCCTATATCATAGATTTAAGGGTAATAGATCGTATTTATCGTTTATGTTGCTTATTTACCACCTATACACCTTGCTTAGGTACAATAATGACAAATAGAGCTTTATACCACCATGTGGCGTTAGCTATATGGATTAAACAATACTATTGAATTTCTATCTAAAATCGAACTTTTGAAAATACCATTTAACTAAAGATCCCTTTTAACAACCTCTTTAAGTATCCTTTTTAATCTTTCTCTACATCTCTTTATTAGACTAAAAATTATTTGATAAACTTTTTTCACTATAGACTGTACATCTCTTCTTTGCATATGTTTAAACTACAGTAATCGAGTTTTTATTATTTTCTCCTTAATAGGTGGAACACCAACTCTCTTCCAAATATAATCATTCCAAATCTTATTATTTTTTTTATATATCCACTTATCTATCTCAACATTATCATTCTATCATTTCCATGTTTTACTCTTGTTAACCTTTCAAAGCCCAACACTTATTACCATAGAGCATAGTTAATTTATAACAATTTAGTAAAACTTTCTTTTAAACTTGTTAGATATTTTATGATCACAAATGACTGTCAAGGCATCTCTCCATTTCATCCACCCTTTAAACTTATTGATGGTACTTACTTGCCCTTGCAAGAAAAGGAATAATTAAAATCTCACATGTACTACAACTTAAGTCTATCCTCCATGTCCCTGAATTGGCTTCCAATCTTTTATCTATCAATCATTTCATTGAAGAGCCTGACATTCATATTGACTTCTTTGATTCCCATTGTGAATTTTAGGACCTGAAGTTGGTGTAGATGATTGGTAGTGCTAAAATGGTTTATGGACTCTATTATCTTAAGGAAAGTATCTTGAAGAATAAAATACCTACTACTCATAGGACTAGTAGCATTAGTACTTTTGTGAGTAACTAAACTATGTTTTGGCACTTTAGATTAGGACATCTTAGCTTTTAGTATCTTAGGCATTTGTTTCCAGATTTATACAAGGATGTAGACTCTTCATTATTGAAATGTGAAAATTGCCTATCGAGAAGTCATTGTACCTCTTATTCTCCAACTTCATATTGCCCCAAAAAACCATTCTACCTAACACACAATGATGCATAGGGCACCTCAATAGTCACCTTTATTTTTGGAAAAAATGGCTTGTCACTATTACAGACAACCACACCCGATTGTGTGGGGTATACCTATTGAACACAAACTCTAGCATGAGACACATTTCAAAAATTTTGAAATCTGGATTGGAACACAGTTTCGAGCAAATTTTGGAATATTATGATATGATAATGGAATGGAGTATTTCAATGAATGCTTGGGCAAGTTTTTTCAAGAAAAGGGAATTCAACATTAATGTTTGTGTCGTAATACTCCAATGCAAAATAGTGTGGCTGAGAGGAAAAATAAGCATATAATAGAGGTGGCTTTGGCAATTATGCTCTCTATGAATGTTCCAAAATACTTTTGGGGAGACGCAATATTGGTAGCATGTTAGTTGATAACTATAATGTCTGCATGAATCTTAAACTTTGCTACACCCTTGAACAATTTAAAAGAATCTTTCCCAGATAATAGAATTTACTCAAATCTTGGTTGGATTGTGTCAGTCTAAACGTGATATTAGGGCTGGAATGCACATTTTTATAGGCTATGCTTCAACACAATAGGGATATAAATGTTACAATCCCTAAACGGGAAAATTACATCGGAGTATGGATGTCTCATTTATGGAGAGCTACCTTTTAGAAAAAATTCTATCTCTTTAGGGGGAGATGAGTGGTGTGAGTGAAGAAAATTTGTGGCACCCTTCACTATTCAATTGAATCCTAGATAGTACACAAATAATAGAATAAAACTAAAACAATAAAGGTACCAAAACTACAAGAGGAGCAGAAACTATAGGAGATCAAAATCATATAGTTGTAGACACCTAATTTTGTCTAGTCCACTTCTCAAAACTTTAACATAAATTGCAAACCCAAATTTAAACTAAAAAATAACAAAACTTAAAGATAAGCCCAAGATACAATTCAATAGAAAATTAAACTTAACCAAAATTCAAATTAAAATAAATAAGCCCAAATCCAAAAATAAAATTTTAAAATAAAAGTAATAAAAATAATAAAAGACAAGATAGCCTATATTAAGAAATGATAATACAAGATAAATAAAAATTAAAAGAAATAAAATAATAAGAGGATAAGAGATAAAGATAATAAGATAAAAATTCAAGAGATAATAAGATAAATAAGTAAATTAAAAGATAAAAATAAAAGATAAAAGGTTAAATATAACTAAAATGAGGAAACAAGAATTTAACTACAAAAGAAATTCTTATTTTACAAAAATCGATCACATGCATACAAAAGGTGGTCACGTAGCAAGAAAGGAAGGGCCTTAAAAGAAGAAAATTTCAGCTCAAACAAGAAAAAAGAGAAGTGGCTGAATAAAAAGCAAAAAAAACTCAGCACTTTTACCCAAAAAAACACCTCTCCACTCTCTCAAACGCCTATTGCACACTCTTCACATCATAAGTATATACCTTTTTTAAATCTCTTTCTCCTTTTGCTTGGGACAAAGGAAGACACTCAAGGTAAGCCCGTTTCTCCTTTTCTTTTAAATTCATATGTGTTTTTCAATTTTAATCATGTAGATCTCATACTTTAATCCTAATGTAGTTAGGATTGTTTTTGCTATAATGTTTGCATAACTTTTATTTTTATTAATCATGGCGTACATGTATTTTCACATTCTTTCACCCCTTTTACCTTAATCCACTGTGAGTCTCTATATGCAAATAAAATCATGTCAAAATTTTGCATATTCTGCGCTATTAGTATGCATAAATTTCATATTAAATTCTACATATGGTGTTTAATTTTTTGCACACATCTATTTTATATACTATTTTGCATATTCAAACTGCTATTTTTACATGATTTTGCATTCTATTTAAATAGTTTATACTGCATCTTGAACTAAAAATTCTGCACTATTTTTTGCTTAAAAATTTTACACATTTTGCACTTTCTGTCTTACACAAATTCTACACTGCAATTCAACTTTTACATTTTGTTTCATAAATTTTGCACAAAATAAGTTTTAGCAATTCTATTTTTGTTTTGTAGTTTCATTCTGCATTCTACATAAAATTTTCATATGAGTTTTACATACTAAAATTCTGCATGTTTTGTATTAAAGATTCTGCAAAATTTTAGCCTAGGCAATGTTCTTGTCAATTTTTCACCTTGAGTTCCTTTTAGTCACACTAGGCAAGCCACTTTTCTTAAATCTTAATCCTAGTTGCCAGTCAAGCTAATTAAATAAGGAGATTTTTCTAAGATTATTTTTAAAACCCCAGACTGGAATAGGAAGAAAATTTTCTTAAAATTATTTTTTTTTAAATCCCAAACTAGAATAAGAAGGAAATTTTTTTAAAATTATTTTTTAAACCCTGAACTGAAATAGGAAAGGGACTTTTCTCAAAAATTATTTTTATCCCGATCCGGAATGGGCAAGAATTATTTTTAAATTTTTAAACTAACATAAATTAATTTAAGATAAATTAATTAGATTATTTTTGGTACCGAAAGGGCGTTTAGGGTGCTAACACCTTCCCTAAAATATAACCAACCCCCAAACTCAATTTTTGAAATGTAGACCATTTTTAAATTAGGTATCCAATCTTACCTTAAATAATTTAAATCGGTGACGACTTCGAAACCAAAATTTTAGGGTCAACAATAGTGCAAAGGCAAAAAGACTCACATGCATATGAGCTGCAAGTTTACTCTTGGAGAAACAAGGGTGCATCCATTATTCCAGCACAAGTCCAATTTTCTTCTCCGAGGAAAAAGTCCACAAAAAGCTCAATGGACTTCTATCCCTTCTATTCCTTCTCTTGCAAAACTTATATCAGACTTAGACTTGTCCATTACAATCAGAAAAGGAACACAAGAATGCACCAATCATCCCATTGCTAAATATGTATCCCGTAACAAAATTTTTGTATTATCATGGAGACTTTATCTCGAATTTATCCAAACTGTTTGTGCTTAGGAATATCTAGGAAGCTTTAGGCAATTTAGATTGAAAATTAGCAGTTATGGAGGAGATGACTTCACTGCAAAAGAATGGGACTTGGGAAGTAGTTGACTTGCTAAGGGACAAGAAGGTAGTAGGCTGTAAGTGGGTGTTTATGATTAAATGTAAGGCAAATGGGAGCCTAGAAAGATTTAAAGCTCGGATTGTGTCAAAGGGATTCACACAAACGTACGTATGGAATAGATTTAATAGGGACCTTTGCCTCAGTAGCCAAGATAGATACAACCTGGATCCTACTGTCACTTATAGTCTACACAAGCTGGATTTGAAGAATGCTTTCTTAAATGGAGACTTGGAAGAAGTGTGCATGAATATAACACCCGGAATTGAGGAGAAACTTTGGAAGAATAAGGTTTGGGAATTGAAGAAGTCACTATACAAGCTCAAACAGCCCCCGCAGGCTTGGTTTGAACAGTTTAAAAGGGCTGTAACAAGTTATGGATATAGTCAGAGTCAAGTGGATCATACTCCTTTTACAAGCATTATAGTAATGGAAAGGTAGCAATCTTAGTTGTCTACGTGGATGATATAATCTTAACAGGGAGTATTGTTGCAGAACTAGAAAGCTTAAAAAGGAGACTTACTAGAGATTTTGAGATTAAAGACTTGGGGGCATTATTAATACTTCCTTAGAAGTGAGTTTGCACGGTCCAAAGAATGTATATTTGTTGATCAAAACAAATATATACTGAATCTTCTTAAAGAGATAGGCTTACTTGGCTACAAAGTAGCTGACACTCCAGTAGAACCTAACACAAATTACAACCTGCTACAGCCAAAGAAATTCATAACCAAGAGCAATATCATAGGCTAGTGGGGAAGTTGATTTATCTGTCACATACATGCCCAGACATTGCCTTTGCTGTAAGTATCGTAAGCCAATTTATGCACTCTCCAGGGCAAAAACATTTTGATGCTGTTTAAAGAATCTTGAGGTATTTAAAAGGCACTTCGAGAAAGGGATTATCGCTTTAAAGGCGGGTTAACCTACAAACTGAGGCCTACACTGGTGCTGAATGAGTTGGTACTGTAAAGGATAAGTGGTCAACCGGGGGATACTGCACATTCTTTAGGGGTAAACTTGTCACAAGGCCAAGTAAAAAAACGAAGTGCGATGGCAAGCAGGAGCGCCAAAGCCGAGTTCCGATCAGTGGCGCATGGAATTTGCCCAAGTCCTATGGATAAGAAGGCTGTTAAAAGAATTAGAATTTTTTGATTTCGCTCCTATTAGGGCGTATTGTGAGAATAAGGTAGCAATCTTCATGCACATAATCCAGTCGTTCATGACAGGACAAAACATGTAAAAGTAGATAAACATTCCACTAAAGAAAAACTGGACAGTGGATAGATTTGCATACCTTGTATGCCACCAGCTGAGCAAGTGGCTGACTTATTTGCAAAAGGACTGCACAAGTAGCCGTTTGAAGAACTTGTAGATAAAATCTCTAAGATAGAGATATCAGCAGTTTTGTTATATATAAGAATTAGGTTGCCCTAGGAGATGTATAGCTAGTCAGCTATTTAAGAGACCCTCTGTAACATACTTCATGTACTGCGAAATATACAGAAAAGTTTTTCTCCTCATTTTCATTGGTTTTTATCTGAACGATTGTCTGATTAGTAAATGCATGGATTGTTTGTAACTAAGATGCCTGATTTGGTTAGTTGGCAATGTTAGCTTTTTGAAAATTATGGTGGCATTTTTAGTGACAAATGTTATATTAATCTGAAGCGTTATAGTTTTGTATTCTTTTGTTAGGAATTCTTTTTAAGAATTATAATGTTCTAGGTGCTATATGTTGTCTATCATAAAATGTCCCATGCTATATAACACATAACACGGGTAGCATACCTAGTAATAATATTAATAAAATTTATGCCTGTATGTTCTTTTGTGCAATGTTTGGACTCTTATGATCTTTTTATCTTTTTTTTCCTCAATTTTTTTTAACGTTTACAAAACTTTCACTCCTTTCAGTATATATTCATAAGAATACAATAATTGTATCTTCCTAGTTAAAAAAAATAAAAAAATTAACTAACTCTCTCCATGTACACCTTTCAATGAAATTACTTCTATCTTTTGCATAATTAAAATTGATGAAACTTCTCCAAATTGTTAAGAAACATATTTTTTTCACACATTAAGTCATTATTATTTCAAACTAAATAATAAAATAAAGAGAAGAAAAAGAGGCACATGTAGGTGTAAATATATATACTTAGTTTGTGGTACAAGAGGAAGTATTAAAGTGAGAGATGTAAGGCGAGTCCAAAAATTTGTATAAAGACGTAGTGGTGAAGAAGTACTTTTAAAATCGCTCACAAGATTCGGAAATTGCTTTATTGATGAAACGACAACAAAATTGATATATTTCTAAGGATAATATTAGAATTTTATTGTGTAAGAGGTAACATATTGATCACTATTTTTAGGAATTATTTTTTCTTATGAAATGTAGTCTTCATTATCAGTTTAATTTATTTACGTTTATTTTGATGACCTAATTTGTTCAATTTCCATATAATGTTCAATTCTTGTAAGGACTTGGAAAAATTGTTGAGTATGGTTACCAATCAAATCTCCAAAGGATACAAAAAAAAAAAATGAAAGGCTTCATAGGATATAATTATTTTAATATTAGGTCCAATCTTGTCTAGAGAAATATGTCTCTTCTATAGAAGTCTTAACAAGGATTAAGGTGTGTTCTTGAGCCATGAAAATGGTTCAGCGTGTAGGAATCGTTCAGATATCAGAAAGGGATTGATTATTGCAGGAATTGAGGAAATATAATTTCTACCCTGGTCAAATTTCTATGAAAAATTTCCCTCTGATATGTCGTTCCAGTTAGTGGCAGTAGTATATCAACTTCGCTATCTCATTTTTTTTCCCTTTATATTTATAGGATCGATCATATGCTATTTTTATAAGATTTTGTTTTTTTGGGGTGCAACTGAATAATACAACAGCACAGCCTAGACTGAAACACAAGCAACATGCATGTCTTCCTGTAAGATACGTTGGAGCTCGTCTAGTATAGATGTCAACATGGTCAATTCTGAGCCCCTTACTTGTTCTCTTTCTGCAATCCAATCTGCTGCCTATTAGCTTGTCTGGGGATGAATTGAATTCGAACGTCCCAATCTTGACAAAGCCACCATCAAATTCCCTGCACCAGCTGTATAGCTTGAAAGTCTAGTTCTATCTCCCCATTAACCAGCTTGACAACTGTTAACGCCTCAGACTCCACCAATAGCTTTTTCACTCCTGTCTTCTGCCCCAACTCTAAAGCTGTTAACACAGCCCATAAGTACCCTAGAAACTCTTACACATTTGGATGGTGGTTATTGAAGGCAAAAAAAATTGATAAAAATTTAATTATAATAATTTAGGTACATATAAAAAAATTATTATAGATTTTAATAAAAAAATAATATTTAGTCTAATAAAAATGATGAATAAAAATAAAAATAATTTTTTGATAAATTATTTAAAAAGAATTTTTAATAAATAATATTTATAAAATTTATTTTTAATAAATTTAATAATATTATTTAATTTATATAATAAATTTTATTTAATTAAAGTGTTACGTGTTATTATAATATAATTTAAATCATTATAATAAAGTCTATTCTCACATATCAAAATTTACACATTCAATTAAAATTGTGTGTGTTGTTATAATATAATTCAAATAATTATGATAAAGTATATTTTCATATATCAAATTTTACATAATTCCTACACATTTTAGTGTCGGCCTTTTGATTTATTGGTCTCAATAAAATTCACAGGGTAAACCTTATGTTATGAAAATTTAATAAGAATAAAAATGTGTATAATATGAATATAAATTTAAATTATAAAATTTAATAAAGTTAATAATATAAATTTTATATTATAAAAAATAAAATTAAAATTATAAACATAATAAGACTTTAAATTGTTGCCCCCACGATCTGAATTAAAAAATCTAATAAATTTGATGGCTATTCTCTTTATTTTTTTAGGCTTCGATGAAAGTCTCTTAGTGGAGAAAAACTTGCATTGTTACACGAGTAATATTCTTTCCATGTAAAATTAAATCTAATACAAATTAAACACATCTTCAATTTATACGGAAAAAATACCTAATCCTGTAGTACAAAGAATTTTTTTCCTCTGTGGGAAGAGACTTTCCGATTTTCCATAATATTGGCGTCTTAAACTTACAATAGAGTCATGATTGGCTTCAACCCATTCTACTAGAACCTTAAAAGATAAGCTCTGCGACAAAAAAAAAAAAAAAAAAAAAACAGAAAAAAAAAAAAAAGATAAGAAAGAAAAAGGCAAGGGAAAAAAAGGCACAGGGCATAATCGAAAAATGAATTGGTATTTTCTAGATTCAGATGTAAGCCTTCTGGAGGTGGAAGCCTTCGCGTATTTTCAACTATTGCCTTCTGCCATTTGTCTCATTTCTGTGCATTCTTTCAAGATTCAGTCTTACTCCAGAGCAAAGGCACAATAGAAATGCTTGATAGTTCAAATTTCAAACTTCCAGCATGAAAATGCGCATAGTCAACTTTTTTACAAATTCATGCATTACAAATAACAGTAGAGATGAGCAAACTCAGTCACTTCCAGCGTTCCTCCTTCCTTCTTTTTTGCCACTGCCAAACCATTCAGCCATCTCTTCATCTTCAGTAAAATAAGTTTCCTCGCTACTCCCGTCATCAGCAGACCAGACGTCATCATCAGTGTCACTTGCCCTGACAGAGCCTTTTCTCTCATTTAGCATCATCTCTTTCTTCCACATTTCTCTTTTTTGTGCATCCTTAGACAACTCAGTCTTACCTCCAACAATAGGAAAATTTATAAATTGAGAAGTATTGTTTGATGACACTAAGCAGTGATCATTTTCACCCCTGTCCTCTACAAATCTCCACCTACCTGGGCCTCTCTTACTGTTCTTTCTTTCAATTACCATAGATGATTGATCTTTACCTCTCACAAGATTCAATTTACCATACTTATGGTAGTCTTGATGATCTTGTTGAGGTTGAGTAGAATCCAAAGCATTTGATGCTTTAGGCCGTCTATGATCACATTTCAGGCAGACCATGTTTCTTCTAAAATTTATGTAGTTGCACCTATATGAACAAGATTACAATTGCTTCAACACAAGGAAAAGGAAAAAAAGGACAAGTTAAAAATGCTGTCATTTCAAATGACGAGTTAAACAAAAACATTATCTTTAGAAGAACCCACGAGTCACATTCCCACTCCCCTGGATTAAGCTGCCGCTTTGGAGGCTTCTCTTTGCATTGAAAACATCTTGTATTCCTTGCAAAATTTAGGAAGTTACATCTGCAGAAATCAAATTAATGTTCATAACAAGAGATACATGAACTAGTCCAACAAAGCTATATGATATGAACAGCCATTACTTATCGCATATCCAGTCTCCCTTCTTAAGAGGTAGATGATCCTGATCCTCCTGCAACAGCCTTATTCTCTCTTGGAACAAGCCATCACACCGCAAGCACTTGACATTTCGGGCAAAATTGATGAAATTGCACCTACCCAGTGATAAGTTAAAGAAAATTTCAGGAAAAATTTGTCAAAGATTTATTACAGGAAATAATTAAAGGACAACAAATTAGCTACTTGGGGCAAAGCCAGTCGCCTTGCTTCATTGGAATTTCAATTTTGCCCCCGTCTTGTGGATTTGGATTGATTTGTCTCACTGCAACCTTTGTAGTGTCAGGGATGTTAGAATCATCCTCTTCAATGCAGTGCTCCATTAATTCTTTCAGCAGTCTCCTCACTGAACCTTTTACCACGTTATTTAGACATGGCTTGTTCTCTACTGAACCAATAATGGGATCAAGCCCATAAGTCAAGATAATACGCATAACATCCACTGTTCTTCCACCTTCATTATCACGTACCTTTACAAATGCCCTTTCACAGTCTCCCCTCAAATTGCAGGCGCTGCATACCTGGTCAAAGCACCAGTCATGAAATTCCAAGTTATTTCTAAAGGTTTCTTTCATTCAAAAGCATAGTTGGACCTGTAACCGAAAAGAAAGTGTGAAATATCTATATCTACATCTATAATATATATATATATATATATATATATATATATGTATGCAAGAAAGGTATAAGTCAGTAGAACCTCATTAAGCACATACATTTCCCTCATCAATGCCCAAATGTGCTCTCAGACGCTTCCCTGAGTTGACAACTTTCCTATCTAAGCTTGGGCATCCACATCCTACAGTAACTTGAATATCTTTTCGAGATAAGAGCCTGACATTAAAGACATTTAAAAGTAATTTAAGTGTAAATGTGGTCTTCCACAATGCAATAAGTGTTTAAGTAAAAAGTGTGCATATCTTATTGCCATTTCCAGAAATTTGCTCTGGATAATGTGGCCAAGGAGGGCAATGGGTAAAGTACGACAGAAGTAATCAAATCAGGAGCGAAAGTCCTCTAATTCTGGTAGCAAGTGAAAATTTCTTTTGAAAACAGCATTAAATTAATATGGGAGAAGGTTTGTGACTGAAGTCCAGCTAGGGAGAATATCACTTCAATCCTGAAATTGCACCACATTTATAGTGTGTTTGGTATAATGTTCCACAGATGAAAATTACATTGAGATAGTCTCAAATCCTGTTGTGGAGAATCTCAAATTTGTAACATTCCCCAAACGTGGTTTTGCACACCACACCAAACAGGCATATAGTATTGTTAAATACCTCTCCTTTTGTCTCTTAATTCCTAATGATCAAAAGTGACTATTTTCAAGTGCAGCTTACAAACCTCAAAACAACACCTTCTCCTGTTTTCGCACAACAGCACAAAACTTCTTCAGATATGTTATCAGGCTCTCAGTCACAGAGTACTCCTTTGTACACTTCTCTTGATTTGGTTTCCACAATAATTTTGAAACAAATAGCCCCATAACTAACATTGGATTGAGAGAGATTCCTGACACACCATGTGTGCATATGAATGTCGTATATGATCTGGAAGTGTTTATCAATCTGTTTGCGTATGTTTCCTTAAGCAATCCCAAAAGAAAAAAGAAAAACAAACAAACAAACAAACAGATGACAAGGATGGGAGGGAATCCTGAACTGAAAGTCGAGGCCTTGTAACAGTAAGTTAAACTAAAAGATGATAACATGCTCCACTGTTGCTATCTGTCACAGAAACATAAAACCAAACACTGAGCCTGCATATTTTCAAACGTAAATACCATAACTTACCCTAGATATCGGAATCAAACCTGTCGTGAACCCAACAAAGGTAGAATATTTTAAACTTAGAACACCCAGATTATTATGTGTATGCACTGTGGCTAATGAGATTTTTAGAACCAAAAGAATCTATCTTTACCTTAAAAGATCATAGCGATCTCGACCAAAATTCAGGCACGCAGTCCTGATAAGCTTTGATTCCTTTGCACCTAATTCAGCATTTCGAAATGGGTTTCCCTCAGCATCGAAGTATCCTCTCTTCAGCAAGCACTCCATCAAAGCTACCCATTCAGGCCAAGGATGTGAAATCTGCACTGCAGAGCGTTCCCCTCTATTGGGAACATCCTGATCGGATAAGTCTCTGGATTCTGATGTTGATGGGGAAAATCTATCGGTGGGTTTTGAAGATTGAAGCTTTGCAACCTCATCAAAGATAAACTCTAGCTTCGAATCTGGAGCTAGGGTCTTTGTAAGACTGTGAAAGAGTAAAATGGGTGCCGGAATTCGAGGGGTTTTAAGAGCGGCAATGGCATTGAAATATGTATGACTGATACGAAACATCATTTTCGTTGTACAACGACTTCGGATGACTGTGTTGGCGGGAAATCAGGGTCTGACACTTTTCTTCGAACAATCTGTTACGTTGGAATCTTAAATTTACATTAGACAGACAATAGATATAATGTGGGAGAAATGTACGGTGGTTTCGCCCTTTCATTTTTTTTTTTTTACTTTTTTTGGTACAGTGGTTTCTTCCCTCTTGTTTCTTGGGTTGGTTTGCTGCTAAGCTGTCCCAAGTATGCCTTAGCCTGTAATGTGTTTTATTTTGGTGACAGGGGCTAATACTATTTCGTAACATCGCACAAAATGGGGTCTGAGCCCAGCCCATCAAGGGCTTGATTGTATAAACTGTGAAATTGCAAAGAATGAGAACATTATGGTTTTAGAATAATGTTTTTGTGCACAAAAATTACATATGATTTGTACTTTCATAAATTAACAAGTTCTTTTTTATAAAATTGGAGAATAATTCTTATTAAATTTAAATTAAAATGGAGATAACCCTCCTGAATTTTGACCTTTCGCAAAAAAATTCCTTATTCTTCAAAAGTTACCAAACAACCTTACAGTATTTGAAAAATTAGCGCAAGACCCATTCCATCCAAATTCTAACAGCATTCAAAACTTTAATCTAATTTTAAGTTACCTTCTAAATCCATTCCCCCATTTTCTACCAATTCCTTTAAGTATATAATCACCGTCTCCATCTTCCAAGCCTTAATTACCCCATAAACTCTAAACTCTAAAATAATAAAACCTTATATTCTAAAACCTAAAACTATAACTTAAAACCATAAACACTAAAATTCTAAAATTCTAAAATCCTAAAATCTTACATTATAAAATCTCAAACCCCAAATCCTAAACTACAAAATCATAAACTTCAAATCTTAAACTGTAAATCATAAACTGCAAAAGCCAAAACCTTAACTTACAAAGCCATAAATGTTAAACCATGAAACACCAAGCTTAAATTATGAAACCCTAAACCTCAAACCTTTCATCATGAAAATCCAAAATCCAAGCCTCAAACTATGAAACTTCAAATCTCAAACTATGAAGCTTCAAACCCTAAACTACAAATTAAAAATCCCAAATCCTAAATAGTAAAACCCAAAGCCTTATATCTTAAATCCTTGATCACAAAACCTCAAACCTTAAACCCTAGATTACTATCCCCTAAATCCTAAACTAGTTTAGGGTTTCACAATTTAGGATTTCAAGTTTCATAGTTTAAGATTTAGGGTTTGGGTTTGGGGTTTCAAGACTAAGGGTTTAGGTTTGAAATTTTATGATTTTGGGTTTATGGTTTGAGATTTTATAATTTAGGGTTTAGGGTTTGGGTTTTACAATTTAGAATATGAGAATTAGGGCTTTACAAGGGTTTCACAATTTAGGATTTAGGGTTTTATAGTTTAAGATTTAGGGTTTAGGGTTTGGTTTTTAAGGTTTAGTTTTTGTGGTTCAAGATTTAGGGTTTATAATTTAAGATTTAGGTTTATGTTTTGCAGTTTAGGGTTTACGAGTCAAGGTTTAATGGGTTAAGGTTTCACAGTATAGGATTTAAGGTTTGCAGATTTGTAGTTATGGGTTTCAAGTTTTACAATTTAGGATTTGGTGTTTAAAGTTTTTTGATTTAGGGTTTAGGGTTTCATAGTTTAGGATTTGAGATTTTGCAGTTTAAGGTTTGAATTGAGGGTTTTCATTTAATGTTGCATAATTTAAGGTTTGAGGTTTTATAATTTAGGATTTAGGGTTTGGCATTTTGTGTTTTATGGCTTGGAATTTGGGTATGGTTTAGGTTTTGGTGTTGCCATTTAGGGTTTGGAATTTCTCAATTTAGGATTTACATTTTAAGGTTTCATGGTTTAGGGTTTGAGTTTTTGTGATTTAGGGACTAGAATTTACTATTTTGTAGTTTAAGATTTGGGGTTTGGAAGTTTGTAGTTTAAAATTTAGAATTTAGGATTTTGTAATTTAAGGTTTCAAATTTTAGAATTGGGGGTTTAGGTTTTTTACAATTTAAGGCATGGGTTTTGCATTTTAGGGTTTAGTATTTGTGGTTTTATGGTTTGTGGCTTAGCGTTTGCAATTTTGCATTTTAAGTTTTTGAATTTAGGATTTTGTAATTTAAGATTTATAATTTAAGATTTTGCAGTTTAAGATTTGTTGTTTTGCAATTTAGGGTTTTGGGTTTGTGGTTTTATAGTTTACAATTTATGGTTTAAAGTTTTATAATTTAAGGTTTATGGTTTTACAATTTAGAATATGAAGTTTAGCATTTTGCTATTTTGCTGTTTATGGTTTAGAATTTTACAGTTTAAGCTTTCATATTTCGTAATTTAAGAATTAGAATTTAGAGTTTAGGACTTACAATATAGAATTTAAAATTTAAGAATACAAAATTTTAGGATTTAAAGTTTTAAGATATAAAGGAGGGATGTGTATAAAGGGTGGGTTGCCTCTACTTTAGGCCATTTTTTTTTTTTTTTTGAGGTTTGGTGGATTTTGAATGGAAGTTGGATAAAGGGTTATTTTGCTAAGTTTTTCAAGTTAAGAAGGATTGTTTGGTGGATTTGGATCCTTTAACTTTCTTGTTCTTTAATTTTAGTACTTTCTTTCTATCTCTTTCTATAATTTAATATGTGAAACTCACTTTTTCTCTTACTACTTTTTCTTTCTCTAAATTTTACATCTATCTCTTTGCAACTTTCTTTGCCTTAATAACAGAAAAACCCAATCCATTGTTTGGTAACTTTTGAACAAATATAGTTGTTTTGTAAAAGGGTCAAAATTTCAAAAGGTTTTGTGCATTTTAAATAAAAATGTATGATTATTTAGTACTAACTAATGTTGTAAAATTAAAAACTGTGAAATTACTAATCAATTTTATTAAAATTACAAATTATGTGTAATCTTTGTGCTAAAAATATTTATACAAATAACTATATTTATCATTTTTTTTACATTGCTATTTGTGGTTAAATAATATTTTTGATGGCTGAACACATATTTTACTTATTTATTTCATAAAATATATTTTGAGAGCTTGTGCTTAAATAATATCTTAGATTGATGAACACATATATTTTACCTATTTAGTTCATAAAATATATATTGAGAACTCGCATGTCTCCTTTTTACTTAATAAGGCTAGCTGGTTTATTAGTTCAATTATTAATATTTAGACAAACTACTCAATAATATGTCAATGTGTTTGTTTAATAAGTTGGCCCAACTTAGTTCAACTCGTTTGGGGTTAGACTCACTTGTTTTGATAAACTACGTACACTGTGATGATTTCTTTGAATTCTTTTATTTTAGAAATTCAGTTTCATAAAATTTTTATTAAAAAATTTAGATTATTAAATTTATTAAATGTGATAGCTTACAAAATAATTTGAGGTTTTTGTCACTACACTTAAGAGCAACTTTTTCCATTTTCTTTTGAAGAATTATTAGAAGTTAGAACAATTGTGATGTTGGCATATTAATCAGAAAAAAGTGAGACTCGGATCAAATTGAGTCCAATGAAGTGAGCCAAAGTATTTTTAAATTGAGGTCTGATTATAAAAGAGTATTGATATACCTATATATTTTTTTATATATATTTTGTACATTCTCTCACATTTTTACTTCTTTTTCTCCCTTTTCTCCAAAATTTTGTGTTTATATGTGTTTACGCTACCTACATATATATTTATACAAAAGACTAATATTTTTGATACACAATTAAACATCTAAAGAGTACTTTTCCCATATGAGTATTTTTTGTTAGATAGTTTGTAAATATAAAGTCCTACATTGAAAATAATTATAGATATTAATAGCCCCATAACTAACATTGGATTGAGAGAGATTCCTGACACACCATGTGTGCATATGAATGTCGTATATGATCTGGAAGTGTTTATCAATCTGTTTGCGTATGTTTCCTTAAGCAATCCCAAAAGAAAAAAGAAAAACAAACAAACAGATGACAAGGATGGGAGGGAATCCTGAACTGAAAGTCGAGGTCTTGTAACAGTAAGTTAAACTAAAAGATGATAACATGCTCCACTGTTGCTATCTGTCACAGAAACATAAAACCAAACACTGAGCCTGCATATTTTCAAGCGTAAATACCATAACTTACCCTAGATATCGGAATCAAACCTGTCGTGAACCCAATAAAGGTAAAATATTTTAAACTTAGAACACCCAGATTATTATATGTATGCACTGTGGCTAATGAGATTTTTAGAACCAAAAGAATCTATCTTTACCTTAAAAGATCATAGCGATCTCGACCAAAATTCAGGCACGCAGTCCTGATAAACTTTGATTCCTTTGCACCCAATTCAGCATTTCGGAATGGGTTTCCCTCTACATCGAAGTATCCTCTCTGCAGTAAGCACTCCATCAAAGCTACCCATTCAGGCCAAGGATGTGAAATCTGCACAGCAGAGCGTTCCCCTCTATTGGGAACATCCTGATCGGATAAGTCTCCGGGTTCTGATGTTGATGGGGAAAATCTATCGGTGGGTTTTGAAGATTGAAGCTTTGCAACCTCATCAAAGATAAACTCTAGCTTCGAATCTGGTGCTAGGGTCTTTGTAAGACTGTGAAAGAGTAAAATGGGTGCTGGAATTCGAGGGGTTTTAAGAGCGGCAATGGCATTGAAATATGTATGACTGATACGAAACATCATTTACGTTGTACAACGACTTCGGATGACTGTGTTGGCGGGAAATCAGGGTCTGACACTGTTCTTCGAACAATCTGTTACGTCGGAATCTTAAATTTACATTAGACAGACCATAGATATAATGTGGGAGAAATGTACGGTGGTTTCTTCCTTCTTTCTTTTGTTTTTTTTTTCTTTTTTTGGTACAGTGGTTTCCTTCTTCTTGTTTCTTGGGTTGGTTTGCTGCTAAGCTGTCCCAAGTATGCCTTGGCCTATAAAGTGTTTTATTTTGGTGAAAGGGGCTAATACTATTTCGTAACATTGCACAAAATGGGGTCTGAGCCCAGCCCATCAAGGGCTTGATTGTATAAACTGTGAAATTGCAAAGAATGAGAAGAATATTATGGTTTTAGAATAATGTTTTTGTGCGCAAAAATTACATATGATTTGTACTTTCATAAATTAACAAGTTCTTTTTTTATAAAATTGGTGAATAACTCTTATTAAATTTAAGTTAAAATGGAGATAACCCTCCTGAATTTTGACCTTTTGCAAAAAAATTCCTTATTCTTCAAAAGTTTTCAAACAACCCTATAGCATTTGAAAAATTAGCACAAGACCCATTCCATTCAAATTCTAATAGCATTCAAAACTTTAATCTAATTTGAAGTTACCTTCTAAATCCATTCCCCCATTTTTTACCAATTCCTTTAAGTATATAATCACCATCTCCATTTTCTGAGTCTTAATTACCTCATAAACTCTAAACTCTAAAATAATAAACCTTATATTCTAAAACCTAAAACTATAACTTAAAACCATAAACACTAAAATTCTAAAACCCTAAAACCTTCCAGAATATTTAGTTCAAAGGGGGGAAGGGGAGGGATTTTAATGGAGGGAAAAAAATTTCCTTGTTTGTTTTAATAGCTCTTTATTTCCTTCCTTTCCTCTCCCTTTGCTAATCTAACAATGGAAGGGGTTTTAATGGACAAAGAATTTGCTGTTATGCCCTTTATTTTTTGTAGTGAGCAAAGTAACTAAGCACACTTTTATCATTATAATATAAAACTTTAAATGAATTTTTCCTTCCCTCTAAATTCCCCTACTTTTTGGGGAAAAGTTAAATGAAGTTTGGAGAGATTTTGGACCACCAATTTTCCCTCCCCTCTCCTCTCCTCCATGCCAGTCCAACCAAACACTAAGTAAATCCTACAATTTAACAAAATCCCAAATCTCTAAACTCTAAATTATGAAACCCCAAACACTCAATCACAAAACCACAAACCTTAAACCATAAAAACCAAAATACTAAACCCCAAATCCTAACCTAAAACTTAAACCACTAAACCTCAAATCCTAAACCTTAGTAAAACCCAAAACATTAAATTGTGAAACCCCAAAACCTAAATTGCCAAAGCCTAAATGTTAAGCCCTAAATAGTGAAATCTCAAACCCCAAATCCTAAACTACAAAACCTTAAACTTCAAATCTTAAACTGTAAATCATAAACTGCAAAAACCCAAACCTTAACTTACAAAGCCATAAATGTTAAACCATGAAACACCAAGCCTAAATTATGAAACCCTAAACCTCAAACCCTTCATCATGAAAATCCAAAATCCAAGCCTCAAACTATGAAACTTCAAATCTCACTATGAAGCTTCAAACCTTAAACTACAAATTAAAAATCCCAAATCCTAAATAGTGAAACCCAAAACCCTAAATCTTAAATCCTTGAACACAAAACCTCAAACCTTAAACCCTAGATTACGATCCCCTAAGCCCTAAACTAGTTTGGGGTTTCACAATTTAGGATTTCAAGTTTCATAGTTTAAGATTTAGGGTTTGGGTATGGGGTTTCAAGACTGAGGGTTTAGATTTGAAATTTTATGATTTTGGATTTATGGTTTGAGATTTTATAATTTAGGGTTTAGGGTTTGAGTTTTACAATTTAGAATATGAGAATTAAGGCTTTACAAGGGTTTCTCAATTTAGGATTTAGGGTTTTATAGTTTAAGATTTAGGGTTTAGGGTTTTATGATATAGGATTTAGGGTTTGGTTTTTAAGGTTTGGGTTTTATAGTTTAAGATTTAGGTTTATAATTTAAGATTTAGGTTTGTGTTTTGCAATTTAGGGTTTACGAGTCAAGGTTTAATGGGTTTAGGTTTCACAGTATAGGATTTAAGGTTTGCAGATTTGTAGTTAAGGGTTTCAAGTTTTGCAATTTAGGATTTGGTGTTTAGAGTTTTTCAATTTAGGGTTTAGGGTTTCATAGTTTAGGATTTGAGATTTTGCAGTTTAAGGTTTGAATTTAGGGTTTTATAGTTTAGAGTTTTCATTTAATGTTGCATAATTTAAGGTTTGAGGTTTCATAATTTAGGATTTAGGGTTTGGCATTTTGTGTTTTATGGCTTGGAATTTGGGTATGGTTTAGGTTTTGGTGTTGCCATTTCAGGTTTGGAATTTCGCAATTCAGGTTTTACATTTTAGGGTTTCATGGTTTAGGGTTTGAGGTTTCGTGATTTAAAGACTAGAATTTACTATTTTGTAGTTTGAGATTTGGGGTTTGGAAGTTTGTAGTTTAAAATTTAGAATTTAGGATTTTGTAATTTAAGGTTTCAAATTTTAGAATTTGGGGTTTAGGTTTTTTACAATTTAAGGCATGGGTTTTGCATTTTAGGTTTAGTATTTGTGGTTTTATGGTTTGTGGCTTAGCGTTTGTGATTTTGCATTTTAGGTTTTGAAATTTAGGGTTTTATAATTTAAGATTTATAATTTAAGATTTTACAGTTTAAGATTTGTTGTTTTGCAATTTAGGGTTTTGGATTTGTGGTTTTATAGTTTACAATTTATGGTTTAAAGTTTCACAATTGAAGGTTTGGGGTTTTACAATTTAGAATTTGAAGTTTGGCATTTTGCTATTTTGTTGTTTATAGTTTAGAGTTTTATAGTTTAAGCTTTCATATTTCATAATTTAAGAATTAGAATTTAGGGTTTATGACTTAGAATTTAGAATTTAAAATTTAGGAATACAAAATTTTAATATTTAAAGTTTTAAGATGTAAAGGAGGGATGTGTATGAAGGGTGGGTTGCCTCTACTTTAGGCCATTTTTTTTTTTAATTCTTGATGTTTTTTGAGGTTTGGTGGACTTTTGGATAAAGGGTTATTTTGCTAAGTTTTTCAAGTTAAGAAGGATTGTTTGGTGGATTTGGATCCTTTAACTTTCTTGTTCTTTAATTTTAGTGAGTTTCTTTCTATCTCTTTCTATAATTTAATATGTGAAACTCACTTTTTTTCTTACTACTTTTTCTTTCTCTAAATTTTACATCTATCTCTTTGCAAAGTTTCTTTGCCTTAATGACAGAAAAACCCAATCCATTGTTTGGTAACTTTTGAACAAAAATAGTTGTTTTGTAAAAGGGTCAAAATTTAAAAAGGTTTTGTGCATTTTAAATAAAAATGTATGATTATTTAGTACTAACTTATGTTGTAAAATTAAAAACTGTGAAATTACTAATCAATTTTATTAAAATTACAAATTATGTGTAATCTTTGTGCTAAAAATATTTATACAAATAACTATATTTATCATTTCTTTTACATTGCTATTTGTGGTTAAATAATATTTTTGATGGCTGAACACATATTTTACTTATTTGTTTCATAAAATATATTTTGAGAGCTTGTGCTTAAATAATATCTTAGATTGATGAACACATATATTTTACCTATTTAGTTCATAAAATATATATTGAGAACTCGCATGTCTCCTTTTTACTTAATAAGGCTAGCTGGTTTATTAGTTCAATTATTAATATTTAGACAAACTACTCAATAATATGTCAATGTGTTTGTTTAATAAGTTGGCCCAACTTAGTTCAACTCGTTTGGGGTTAGACTCACTTGTTTTGATAAACTACGTACACTGTGATGATTTCTTTGAATTCTTTTATTTTAGAAATTCAGTTTCATAAAATTTTTATTAAAAAATTTAGATTATTAAATTTATTAAATGTGATAGCTTACAAAATAATTTGAGGTTTTTGTTACTACACTTAAGAGCAACTTTTTCCATTTTCTTTTGAAGAATTATTAGAAGTTAGAACAATTGTGATGTTGGCATATTAATGAGAAAAAATTGAGACTCGGATCAAATTGAGTCCAATGAAGTGAGCCAAAGTATTTTTAAATTTAGGTCGATTATAAAAGAGTATTGATATATCTATATATTTTTTTATACATATTTTGTACATTCTCTCACATTTTTACTTCTTTTTCTCCCTTTTCTCCAAAACTCTGTGTTTATATGTGTTTACGCTACCTACATATATATTTATACAAAAGACTAATATTTTTGATATACAATTAAACATCTAAAGAGTACTTCTCCCATATGAGTATCTTTTATATATAACGCTTAAATCAAATTCAAGATAGATAAATTCAAAATTTTATATCAATTTTTTTAACAAGAATAGGAGATAATTGAAAAAATAAACAATTCAGTTATATTTGGTAGAATTTGAATCTGGGCAATCTCAAACGAGTAATGGGTTAAATAACAATTGTGCTGTGCTGCGTCCAAAAACTGAGCGATAAAATTCAAGTAGGTCGAGTAATGGTGAATTAAGTTGAAGTCATAAATGTTGTTTAAAACAGTCACTGTTTTCATTGTCTCTCCTCCAACAGGGGAAGGAAGAATCCACGTAGTGAGCACGCGAACCGTAGGTCTTGCAAAGAATCATATTTGGGACGGTGAGAGATGTCGTGTTATGGGCACTGGATGAAGGGAATAAGAAATCACAACCACAGCCAGCGGAATCTGATTCTAAGACTGCTGCCTTATTTTGACCCTATTTTCTTATGACACATTTTAATTGAATCATATTGCAGGGAAGGCAAATGCCGTAACCAATTATAGGATTGGGATTCTTCACGTTGGGAATTTATAATTTTGGTTATTTTAGATAAATTTTAAAAACTATAAATTATTTTATAATTATAGTCTCACCACTTTTCTTTATTAATTTTTTAATTATCTCAAATTATATCTCTCTTTAAGATTTCAAGTATATGATTTGAGCACTGAATTTTGTACTTTTTGACACTCTATCTATTATTTATTTTATGCAAAATATAATTTTCATAAATTTGTTATACCGAATATTCATAATATTTTTATAATGTGTTAATTTATTGAATTTTATATTTAGTTTATAAAATTAAATAAATTTAATTTTTAAATAAATATTTAATAAAATTTAATTTTAAAACAAATAACAGGATTGTGATTTTACTTACAATGCATATCAGAAAGAGTTCATTACAATTGTGTACTCACAAGAGGCCATGCATTTGGTGAACGGAACAGAAAGGGCAAGAGGGATTCTTTTCCAACTTATAGGGTATGAGATTCTTGGCTTCCTCATCCTGTGCTATTTCTTTGGCTTTTAAAAGTGGTGGGGCTCTAAAAGCAATGTGCAGCTCTCAATAATTCTTTGCCATTATCAAGGGGCAGTATGGTGCCACTGCCATTAAAATAATTGTTGGCAAATGGCAATGGCTTTCTCCTTGTTTATAGAATAATATAATAGTTTTTTGCAATTGACATATTATTATTGATGATCACATTGGGATTTAGTTGATGCCCAACAATTCAACCGCGGAAACCCTCATGCATGCATGTACAATCGCAATTGCCCAGTATGGACATTTGCACAGGAATTCTCATTCAAGTCATAATGCCATGATTATGCAACGAAAATGTCATTAAACAGTTTTTACATTCTCTTGAGATTTAAAATTAAGGTGTGGAGTAAAAAAAAGAGATAAAAATAAAATTATGAAATAATGACAAAAATAAGATTTCTAAGTTATATTTAAATATAAAATAAAGAGATAATCACTAAAAAAAATTCAAAAATCAAAGATTAAATTCTCTTTTCACTAGACAATTACCTCATGCTGGCAATTTATCATGGGAAAAGCTTGTTCTACAGAATCTTATCCACAAAATACTTAGTGAGATATTAGATTTATTAAATATTATAATTTAAATTATAAGATTTAATAAATTTAATAATTTAATTTTTTTAGATCAAATTTTTATAAATTTTAAGTTTTGGGAATAATGAACTAGTTTTTCATACATCAATAAATTGTGTATAAATTAAGCTGGCAGATATTGTAATCCCCTTTGTAAACACATTTCTCTTGAATGTAATAAGAGAAATTATACTTGCACATGCATATCTTTAGAAAGGTGTTGTCCGTCCAGAAATTAAAAAATTAAAGAGAAAGAAGAAAAAAATAAAATTATAAGAGATTATATAAATTATATATAAATATTAGTACTCATGATATATTATATATAAGAGAGTACAGCAAACAATTCTTTGTTACAAAATAAAATGTTAGCTTTTTTAACCAATAATTATTAACTTTTCAAATACATCTTGCAGTTTAGAATAATCTGATTATTTATAAAAAGCTAAAAATAAAGAAACACGGAAAGAAAAAAACAACCCATAACCTTTAAATTATTAAATTTTTACAAAGTATCAAATGAATTGTTAAATTTATTAAAATCATAATTTAGTTTATATAATTTAATAAATTTATTTTTACACTAAAATTTAATTTATAAAAATAATGATACTACAAATAAATTATCGGCAAGCATTATATAATGAGAGTTTATCGGTAAGTATTATATAATAAGAGTAATTGGCATTTGAAAGTGACAAGAAAAATAGAAAACAACCTGCAGATTCCCATACTTCCATCATTCCTCATAAGAAAACAAACTAGAGGTGGGTGGAAACAAGGTTTTGTCCTTCTTTTGATCATTGCGTTAGAAATGGTTGGTACACAAACCCAATTTCGAAGTGACATCATCAAACTACAATCTCAATTTGATAAACCAGAAAACAGAAGACTCAGATCATATAGAGAGGCATGTAGGGAAATTGCCCTGTTCTTGTTAAAATTAAGTACAGGGGAGCTTTACTATCTCTGTTCTTGTAATTTGTTGAGATAACACCATTCTGAGAGCACAGAGATGACAACTTTTCTTCCTTCTTCTCTACATTTATGTGCCTCTCCCTAACTAACTCTCCATGATCTTCTGCTTCTATAAATTTAAAGAAAAAAATGACAATATTCTACCTATAGAAAGAACCTAAAGGATGAGCCAATTCTATATCCTCCTTCTGTTGCTGTCTAGACACGAGCCGTTTGACTAATATATCTAATGCTTCCTTCATCCACCAATGTTGACAAACTTCCCTGGCTTCAGCAACATTCATCTGCACAAAATAATTATAAAGGAAATTAGGATCACTTGCAAGTGTGACGTAAATTAATTAACACGCAGAAGACCAGTATTGAGTTTAGGAAAAGTGTAGAGTACCATGGGCTTTATATAATTGTCATAAATGGCTTGTAGCCATTTGGTTTTGCGGATCAGTTTAAAATTCTTTTAATTGATGACTTAGTCAAATTTTGTTTTGTGGGAATAACAGTGTAGAATAACTTAAGCTTACCCATATTCTTTGCCGCACGTTTTTCTCAGGCCACAGATCTAGTTCCTCCTTCACAAACAAAGGGAACATGTGCCCTTCATAGATGGCGCCATATCTTTTACTCAAGAAGCTCCATTGGCCCAATCCACACTGAAATATGCATGGAAAACTTGCCTTTTAGTTTCATATTCAACCCAATTTGTTGTTTGTATTTATACCTTACGGCACTTAACAAATGTAAATGGAAGAAAAGCGAAGAGATATGTAAGTGCCTAATGTATTTTAAAACTGAGAAGAACCCAGTACCTCAACGATGCCAATAACTCCAGCCTCTTCAAGAGACTCTCTAAGAGCTGCTTCTTCTACAGATTCGTCAACTTCCCAGCCACCCTGAATAGTCAAACAGAATGTTAATTTTGTATAAACAATCGAGAGAAAGAAAGAAGAAACAGAAGACCCCTGCCACTCTGATTTATGTGATGGGCATTAGCTGAGACAAAAGTACCTTTGGGAACATCAATTTTTGGCCTTTCTGTGAACTAATGAGAAGCACTTCCAATTCATTGCTCATGTTACCATCTACGTCTTCTTTATATCTATAAGGAATGCACCTGCAGAATTAGACATTGCAGAGACAGTGAGTCAAATGAGAAAGGCCCAGATAAACAAAATAGCAATGAGGGACATCCATGATTGAATCTACTGAATCTAAGAAGCACCCATTTCCAATAAAATTTATGCCAGAATAAATCCGGAAAGAGCTGTATGAATAGAAGGGGGCAATCAGAGACCAATCACTTTAAAAACATCTAAAATATTCAAAACAAAAAAGATCCAGATCATGAGTTGAATTGAAAGAACCTGAAAACGAACTTACCCCACAACTTGCCGGCAACCCATGTTGTTATATCTCTGGAATTGCCTTCCAGTGCGAGATACCAAGCAAACCATATTTGAAAGACTCAATATTTGTTCAACTGAAAGGCAGGTAATTGAAAAGGATAAAACAAAAGCACCCACAAGAGAATAAAGAATACAGAATTCAAGGAGAACGGAAAGAGCAGCGAAAAGGAAGGGAAGTTATCGAGAGTATTGGCTGTAATGTACTGGAGAGGCAACAGAACAAAGGGTGGAGAGGAAGAGTGGCAAAGAGGAGGCAATATATAGATAGAAAACCTGCAAGAGCGTGTCTGTCTAATTTTTTATTTAGAAATGGTTCCCGAGAGTAATAGGCTACTTTAATTGAAATATAAAACGCGCAATTGTCGACTTCGAGGACATATCTATCACCACTAAAAGAATAATAACTAAATGGAGTTCTGGGTGAGGCTTCTCTGTCGTTTCGCCAACTGCTATTATGATTAGCTTTGCAAAAGTCCACTCGCCGGTTCACCACCTCAAAATTTATTTATATAGTGGAGGAAAGGTACGACCTTGATCATTTTTTAATTAAACAGGTTTCGTATATTTTATATATATTTATTTAATATTTTGAAAGTTAAATTTATTTACTAATAAGATGTTAGGACATTATATTTTAAAAATTTTAAAATAATTTATTATTTTGAATTTAAGCCTAAACTTATATTTATTAAAAAAAATTTATTATTTATAAATTCTGTGTTGAAGAGGATTAATTTTTTGTTAAAAGATGAAAAATATCTTTAAGAAATTAAAATAAAATAAATCTAATAACAGTCTATAACAAACAAATACAAGAGACATAAAATATATTTGGTTTTTAAAAAGTATTTTTTATAAAATTACAATATCTTATTTGATAATTATTGATGCGATTACTAAATTAATGGATGAAGAGTGTATAAGTGTTTAGATCCAAAATTAATTAATATTGATATTTAATAAAAAAAATTAATAAAAAGCTTAAACTTTAAAATTCAATTAAAAACCAACATTATTTTTTTTGGTCTGTTAAAAACCAACATTTTTCAAATACGTATTTCAGCCATTTAAATAGACCCTGAGCGTGAAAATGTTGCGCTATTTGAGTCTAAACTTGGCAGTGTGGGACACTAGCTAGGACTCTCATACTTGTAGTTGAAACCTCACTTGTTGGTAAGAGAACCACGGCCTTCAATGCTTGATTCATTATTTGATAATTTAAATGGATTTATGGCAACTTAGCATAATTGTTGTCAATTATATTTTTCTATCATTTGTAAATTAATGGTGTGGGGGGGGGGGGGGGGGGGACAAAAACCTGCAAGGTAATTTTTGGCTCTGCCTTCGAGCTTTCCTATTTAAGTAAAAAAATTGAAAAAAATATCAAGCAACAAATAACGAGAGAAGCCGGCCACCAATTACTTTCTTTTTAGGTCGGCCACCAGTTATTTTTAAGGTCATAGAATGATGGCAATAGTTTGTGATACTTAACGAACAGAACAAGCAATCATATGTGTGGATACAAGAAAAGATTTGTAAGACTTGGTAGGTGAACGACAAGGTAAGTTGAGCCGAAATATTAAATTTGATAAAAATAAATATGAAATTGGTCGGTCTACGAAAAAACAAATTTATGATTACTTCTCATATTTTAAAGAGAAAAATGTAAGAATATTAAAATTTTAAAGAGAAATTTTGTTACAACAATAACAATAAATTGAATCTTTTCTTATTAGGTGGGGTCAGTTACATAGATCAAATGACGTCAAAATTTTATCTAAAACTAAATTTTTGGATATACTATTTAATTAAATATCTCTTTTAATCACCTCTTTAAATGTCCTTTTTAGTCAAAAAAAATTTTATTGAAAAAGGAAAAATTATTAATGCATTAATTTTTGAAGTGGTTGACCACTGGACCATTATTTTAATCACCAAAAAAATAAAGAGATTAACACACTCAAGAACAATAACGAATGGGAATTAATTAACTTTTTCAATGGTCATGAATTAGAGTCAAGTGAAAGTACAAAGTAAGAAAAGATGTTACTGGAGAAGTTGAGATAAATGCTACAAATGCGCATGCAGTTGACTATGAAGAGCTAGAGACTTATTCGTTTGCTTATATTTTTGGCGATTCAAATGAAGTGACAAATCGATCAGTTTTATGTGAAGTCGGCTTTGTAAATGGGTATATTAAAAAAAAAATGTCAATCAACTTCTACGTTCCGTGATCAAGAGGGCATAAAGATGAAGTCATGAGATTATAGAAAACGTTACATGGATTGAAACAAGTAGTGAGAGCACGGAACAATGGCATTCATAAATATTTTGAAGATAATTTATGAATTTAAAGATTTTCGAATATTAAGAGAAAGGTTTGAAATAAGGATTAAAATTTTTTAATTTAGGAGAAATGTTAAGAGTAAATAATTTAAAACTTATTAGACTTTTCTTATGATTAGATACAATTTTTTTTTTGTTTTTTAGGTGTTGAAGTTTATTGTGTGTCTGTATTTCATATAGAGTAACTCATATAACTAAGCATTTATTATACTTTGCATTATTAACTTTTTGTATACATGTGTTGTACGCGAATTTAAAAAATTAATAATAAAATAATAATAATTCTTTTTAAAAATACTATTTATTGTTATATTAAATAATAAAATAAATAAGTATTAAAAATTTTATAAATTAGAGGTAGAATTAAGAGAACATGTTTAAAAAGTAAAGTTTTTTATTTTAAAAAAATCTTGTTACATTTTTAGTTAAAATAATTGATAGTATATTTAATAGTTATAAGAAAACATTAAATGTAAAAAATTTTATAAAATCTGAATTTATTTTTTAATAGGACACATAATTAATAATAAAGATAAAGACAATAATTTTAAATTTATTTTTAATAAAAATATTATTTAAATGTTAAAATAATATGAATTTATAATAAAATAATATTTTAATAAAAGACTTTTAAAATATTTTAGTTTTTTTTTGTTTTATATATATATATATATATTCCTCATATTAAACATTTATATATAAACGAATACCGAGATTTCCCCCTAAAAATTCCCGATCCGCCAAATCTGGTACCTGCGGGCTACGGCACGCTTAGTGGTCCCCATTGCTGTGACAGATTTTGGCGCTTTGCGTCTCGCTACGACGGCTTCGTTATTTCAATACTTGTGGCAGCAATTGTAATTTTCATAAGTCAATGACTCTTGTTTATTTTTGCTGCACTCAATGTGTGCAATCAATGTGTATTTTCAAACGGCATCCCGAAAATTTCGTATTGTCTTTTTTGTTTTGAGTCATGGACCAGGTGTGTGTCCTGCCCGAGGTTAATGCATTCCTTCTTTCTCATATATTGAAGGGCACTTTGGCCCGTGTCTTAATTTCATTGTATAACTTTTTTTGTTATTATTTTTCTCTTCCAACTTTTTTAATATCACTAACGTTTGTCACTATTCTTTTATCATTAGCAAACTCAAATAACGAGTCTTGGCATCCGAAGTAACAGTTACTACTGTCATATATTTAAGTGTAACTTTTATTTCATTAACTTCTACTTAAGTTTTAATTTTATCTTTTAACTTATTCTTTTATTTTTTTTTTAGTTCTAAATTATTTGGTATTCGTAGAATATGAATTTATTTAAATTCCTCAACCTATGATTAATTCAGAATTGAGTTATTATCGAACTTAAATTAAAGAGATCTTTGTTAAAGATATTTTTTATATATACACAACTTTAAATAAAAAAAAAAGTATTTATGCAAAATCTAACTCTTTTCACTAAGATCAACGCATGTTGGTTCTTTAAACTTAATTTTGTCTTTTATCTTCTAAATTATCAATAGCATATTCCTTATACCTCCACCATTAGATTAACCCCTAACCCTAAGCCCTTTAATCATAGACTTTGAAAACTTATATTTTAAATTTCAAATCTCAAAATTTTTTTAAATCTTGATATATAAATTTTAAAATTCAAAACTTAAAATTCTTAACCTTTAATATTAAACTACAAACCTCAAAATTATTAATCTTAAACCATAAATCTTAAAATTCTGAGTGCTTAACCCTAAAATTTTATATCCTAAACCTTAAACCCCTCTCAAATCAAGGTTTTAGAATTCAAGATTTTGTAAATTAGGATTTAAGATTTAGTATTTAGATTTTGGGATTAGATGGAATGAAATTGTTTTAGCACATGCAATTACCACATTTGCATATAACAAGGTTTGTCTAGGCTAATACTGTTAGGCTTAAGAAAAATATTTGTAATGGTTTAAAAGTTAGAGCACGGAATCAACAACAAAAAAGTTCGAAGGATGAAAGTGAAACTTAACAAAAAGTTACATTTATGTAAGTCCCATATGTGCATCTAACAGCACCATTTGTCATCTTATATGCTAGGTAGAATTGTCCCATTAAGTTTGCTGGTGGTTCGTGGACCATGGCAAAGCATTGGTGATATTACCAAAGTTGGAGGATGAAATTGGCCAAAAAAAGCTCGACAATAAAATTGAAACATGACCCAAAGTTAATTAAGGAACAAAAAATTACTTTTGCTTAAATTGAATCTCATAAAAACTTATTTTAAAAAATTCAGATTATTAAATTTAATAGATCTAATATTTCATATTTATTTTTTATAAAATGTTAGTAAGACCTATTTTATGAAACTAGCAATTTTCAGATTAATATATGATACCGAAAACTTCATTAAAAATTCCACAACAATTGCTAAAATTTGATCAAACCACATTTTATCTAGGAATAGTATTTTTCAAATTAATATATGATACTGAAAACTTCATTAAAAAATCCTCAACAATTGCAACATAAAAGCTAGTATACATTTACGCACTAGAAGAAATGCGGCATTTTGGGTCGTTAATGAAATACCGGCGCTAAATTGAATAATTTGGTAAGGGACGCCACGTTTTTTTATATTTGTGTCAGTTTAGTATATTTGCGGCGGCTAGATGTAATTCTTCCATGAAGTTCTGATTTGATGTAAATGGTTAAGCTGATCTCTACTAGGGGTTTGATGTAATCCTTCCTTAAAGTTTTGATCTGAACTTAGGTCATTAATGAGATGGATAACATATATTTTTTATTATTATTCTTTCATATAATTAATTCTAAGACAAGGCAGAGGGGAATAAAAACTAGTGTCTTTTTGCCATGAGAGGGAGGCGAAAATTACATAATCCTTGGGAGATATTATAACTAAAAATTAATACTAAGTTAAATGGTGATCCTGATCGTATCCTTGAATAGGTAATTGCGTCCCATTATTGTTACGTTAAGTGGATCACGTTTGGGCCACATAACTAGAATGAAGGAGATGTTTTTTTTTTTACAAAAAATTTAACAGCAAATCTTTGACTCACATGACGTGGCTGAAACATGAGCCAAAGAATGTGGTAATATAATTTCCTAATTATGAGATGGGTACACCTGGCTTTGTGGGTGCCACACATGACGTATTTGACCAAAATGCATATTATAAAGTGTGAAAGAGAGCTCGAGGAGTCCAAAATTGAGGCCAAATATGTGCTACATGATGCCATGTCATGCGAGGGTTAATGAATGAAAGAGCAGTCAATGAATTCGCATCTCCCCGGGCACGTTTTAAATGCATTTATATATATATATATATATATATATATATATGTATGTATGTATGTATATATGAACACAAATTTCGCTGAATTTTGTTATGTACATTATAAGAATACAAAATACAGAAGTTGAGAAAGAATAATATTGATTTTAGTTAGGCTTTACCTTTCACACACACACACACACACACACACACACAATGTTGGAAATCAATATTTCACACAACAACCTTTATTTTACAAATTAAAATTTATAAAAAAATTTATTTAAAAATTTAAATGATTAAATTTTATGAATTATTTGCAAAGTCGATCCCTTTAAGTGTATTTTAGTTTCTGTGCTTCACACAATTATCATCTATTTTTGTTGGGATTAGCAATGCTAATCTTGGCACATGACTGTACAAAGATTTGAATTTATAATTTTTCTAAATTATTCATTTTCCATTATTAAATTACATCTAAATAGTGAAATTTGTGTAAGTACCCCAAACTGTATACAACCGAAACAATACAAAAATTATGTTCAGTCATAATTGATTACTAGTTGACCTAATGGTAATTATATTGTACTTTAGTTAGATCCCTAGCTAGTAGGACTATAGATGAGTGGACTCAAATATTGGTTAGTTTTTTTTTTTTTTTTTTACTACCAAAAAACAAATATTGGTTAGTTTTCAAGCTTAGCTTGGTTATTATGTGAGTCTTAATTTTTTTTTTCAAATTTAACTTATCTAATAAATGAACTTATCAAATTCGTTTGTAAAAGCTTCTTTAATTTTAATATTATTTTTAAAATAATATAAGATAAACTAATTCACATCTTAGATTAAGTTTTATAATATAAGATAATTTTTTTTTATAATACAAAACATATAAAATTATAATATGAAACTATTTATTAATTTTATTTTTATTTTTCTTAATAAAAGAGCTATTCATGAACTTTCGGAGTCGAATATCAAATCTCCAGCTTCACTACGTTCTTGGGTAATTCAAACTCGAGACTCGTTAAATAAACGAGATTATAACAATGCATAGGTTCATTGATTTAATATTCAAATGAATTTGAATCAAGCTTGAAGCGAGCTTAAGTTCGTGAATAGCTCATTTTTAGAGCTGTCAATTTTAACCTAAATAGTAAGGCTAACCCAAAATTGAATTAACAAATCAAGAATTATGTTAAAAAAATTTAGACTTTACTTTTGGCTTGAGACCATATTTGACCTAGAAAGAAATGGCTCAGGACTTTCTTGAATTATTTTTAATTATTTATGTTTAAAAAAATATTTCAAATTTATAGATTATTAATATATATTTTAACTTGACTTTGTAATATATAAATTCATAATTTATTAGTAATTAAAAATATAATTTACTTTGTGTTCAGGATTAAATTTAAGGCTAACTTGCAAGGTTAGCTCATAGAGTTACAACCTGTTTAAACATGTAACTTGTTGAGTTAGAGTTAACTTTAAAATTTTTTACTTGAAAAATTCAAAATTTTCTTATCTCATTAGTCTAGATTGATCTGAGTTAGCCCCTTTCATGAATACATTTATACTTCTAGAGAAATTCATATATATATATATATATATATATATATATATATAACAACGTAAAAAATGGTTTATTTAAGTAATTTTTAGTTAATCATTTAATTACTTTATATATATATATATATTAGAATTTCGTAAATTGCAATTTGTTGCTTTCGTCTTCTAAAAACCATTTAGAGTTTCAAAAGTAGGAAAAGTAAGAGATGTAAGCGGCCAAAAGAAGTTGGAAGTACAACACAGTGAATGCGACACGAGAGGCGCCCAAAAGTAAGCAATCTAGGAGGAATGAATATGAAAAAGGACTGCTAAAGATGGGGTATGCAGTGTTCACCGTCCTCTCCTGTCCGTGTACCACATCTAGATCTCACATAGAAGTCGACCCAACATAAAGTCTTGTGTGATAGTCATTGTCCGTGTACGCAGCAAACAAATTGTCAACTTGACACCCTCCAATTTTAGAATTTGGTCTTAGAAATGTACAGTTCAGGTGCTGTTTCTACCAATTGGGTGCTTTAATTTCCCATCGCCCAAATCTTGGTTTCTAGATGCAAGTTATATTGACCCAATCACGTTTATCGTGCCATTGATGCACTTGCTTACTTTTTTTTGGTCTCTTTAGAATATTTTTTACTTAGTTAGCAAATGTTAATTTTTTTTTAAATATTAAAAGTGTCAAAGTGATAGACATCTGTCAAGTTTTAAATGCATTTATATATATATATATATATATATATATATGTATGTATGAACACAAATTTCGCTGAATTTTGTTATGTACATTATAAGAATATAAAATACAGAAGTTGAGAAAGAATAATATTGATTTTAGTTAGGCTTTACCTTTCATATACACACACACACACAATGTTGGAAATCAATATTTCACACAACAACCTTTATTTTACAAATTTAAATTTATAAAAAAAATTGTACTTGAAAATTTTAAACTATTAAATTTTATGAATTATTTGCAAAGTCGATCCCTTTAAGTGTATCTTAGTTTCTGTGCTTTACACAATTGTCATCTATTTTTGTTGGGATTAGCAATGCTAATTTTGGCACATGACTGTACAAAGATTTGAATTTATAATTTTTGTAAATTATTCATTTTCCATTATTAAATTACATCTAAATGAAATTTGTGTAAGTACCCCAAACTGTATGCAACCGAAACAATACAAAAATTATGTTTAGTCATAATTGATTGCTAGTTGACCTAAAGGTAATTATATTGTACTTTAGTTAGATTCCTAGCTCGTAGGACTATAAATGAGGAGACTCAAATATTGGTTAGTTTTTTTTTTAACCAAAAAACGAATATTGGTTAGTTTTCAAGCTTAGCTTGTTTATTACGTGAGTCTTAATTTTTTTTTCAAATTTAACTTATCTAATAAATGAACTTATCAAATTCGTTTATAAAAGCTTCTTTAATTTTAATAATATTTTTTTAAAATTAATTTAAAATAAGCTAATCCAAAATTAAATCATCTTAGATTAAGTTTTATTATGAAAGATAAAATTATTTTTATAATACAAAATATATAAAATTATAATAAGAAACTATTTACTTATTTTATTTTTATTTTTCTTTATAAAAGAACTACTCATGAGCTTCACAAGTCGAATATCAGATCTCAAGCTTGGCTACTTTTTTTGGTAATTCAAACTCGACTTGTTTAATAAACGAGATTATAACAATGCATAGGTTCATTTATTTAATATCAAATGAATTTGAATCAAGCTTGAAGCGAGCTTAAGTTCGTGAATAGCTCATTTTTAGAGTGTCAATTTTAATCTAAATAGTAAGGCTAACCTAAAATTGAACTAACAAATCAAGAGTTATGTTAAAAAAATTTAGACTTTAAATAAATTTAGACTTTATTTTTGGCTTGAGACCATATTTGGCCTAGAAAGAAATGGCTCACGACTTTCTTGAATTATTTTTAATTATTTATATTTAAAAAAGTATTTCAAATTTATAAATTATTAATATATATCTTAATATGACTTTGTAATATATAAATTTATACTTTTTAAGTAATTAAATATGTGATTTACTTTGTGTTCATGATTAAATTTAAAGCTAACTTGCAAGGTTAGCTCATAGAGTCACAACCTTATTGAACATGTAACTTGTAGAGTTAAAGTTAATTTTGAAATTTTTTACTTAAAAAATTTAAATTTTTCTTATCTCATTGATCTAGCTTAATTCGGATTAGCTTATTTCATAACTATTAATTTTATTTATATTGGTACTTCTAAAGAAATTTATATATATATATATATATAACAATGTAAAAAATGATTCATCTAATTAATTTTTAGTTAATCATTTAATTACTTTATATATATATATATATTAGAATTTCGTAAATTGAAATTTGTTGCTTTCGTCTTCTGAAAACCATTTAGAGTTTCAAAAGTAGGAAAAGTAAGAGCAGCGGCCAAAACAAGTTGAAGTACAGGACAGTGAATGCGACACGAGAGGTGCCCAAAAGTAAGCAATCTAGGAGGAATGAATATGAAAAACGACTGCTAAAGATGGAGTACGCGGTGTTCACCGTCCTCTCCTGTCCGTGTACCACATCTAGATCTCACATAGAAGTCGACCCAACATAAAGTCTTGTGTGATATTCATTGTCCGTGTACGCTGCAAACAACTTATCAACTTGACGCCCTCCAATTTTAGAATTTGGTCTTAGAAATGTACAGTTCAGGTGCTGTTTCTACCAATTGGGTGCTTCAATTTCCCCTGTCTTACCAAAAAAAAAAAAAAAATCTTGGTTTCTAGATACAAGTTATATTGACTCAATCACGTTTATCGTGCCATTGATTCACTTGTCTACCTTTTGTTTGGTCTCTTTAGAATATTTTTTACTTAGTTAATAAATATTAATTTTTTCAAAATATTAAGAATGTTAAAGTGGGTAAACATTCCCAAGTAAATTTTTTCTATAAATAAAGCCTGTATTAAATTCAAAATAACTTGTTTAAGATATTTAAATTTTTACCACTCAAATTAACTTGTGTTAATATGCAGTTGCTTACTTTGTCCTATTATTTTGTTGATTAGTGGTCAACTTACTCTGATCTCGTTATTAATTCTCCTTAGTAACCGGAGTGTTGACAAAAGGGACTCTCAACGACATCCCCATATACTAGCATTTAACATGATTTCCATTTTTGGTTGTGTTATTTTTATAAAATTCTATATTAAAAAATGCAAATCATTAAACTAACAAATTATACAGTCACCCTTAAAATTTTACAATAATTAACATGTTGATGACAATTGAATACTGAAAAGTGGGAAAACTTTTGCTCTTACATTCTCACTAAAGAAGAGTAAGAAAAAAGCACATCAATTATCAATTATGTATTTCTATAGAGATGTCACATCAATTACATTTACTAATATACATGTTCATAAATGATAGAAAGTCCATAAATTATTTAAATTTTTATTATTAAATTATATTATTCTAAACAAATTAAGAGTGATATTATTATTTTCCATAAAAAAAAATGAATACACTTTACATCGTTTAAATTTTATCAAAAAAGGTGAAATTATTTCATACAATATGATTGGTGTTTGAACCATTCTGAATTGAATGTTGTCCTACATTCGATTCTTACAAAAGCAGTTAAATCTTTTGATTTTTTAATTATTCTTAAATTTGTAAATATATAAATATAAACAAAAATGCGGATATTAAACAACTTCTTGAATGTTATTAAAAAAGTTCTTAAGAAGATCTAGAAACAAGGATGAACACAGAAATTTTGAATAGTGGGGATAAGAAATATATAAAATGCTAAAAAAAAAATTATGAGAAAGAATTATGTTACGTGCTCCCCATTTTTCTATCTTTATTTTTAATGAAATATTTTTTATATTTATTTACAAACGTATTAATCATATAATTTATTTTTACAAATGAGCATGACTAAATATATGAAAGAGCGATAGAATGAAGGGTAATTGTGGGTAGCAAAGTAATTCTCAATTTATTTTTATCTTATTTTAAATGACAGTGAGAATAATTATAGAAATTTAATTGAAGTAATAATATAAAATAAATATATCTATTATTAAAATTTAGGCATTTGGCCCCACATTACTCAATGTGAATCTGTCCCTAAAGAAAAATGTCATAATAAAAATTTTAAAATTTCACTCAAATGCTATATGTAAAGTGACTCCATGTAAAGTGACTCTGTTAAGAAAATTTTCTAAAAGATAGAAGAAAAATATCATTTTATTTTGATTTAATATTTTAAAGTGAAAATAATGAAGACTTGACCAAAGTGTCATAGTATCGTTGGATACATACATATTGGTACAGTCTATGTTTTGCGTATGTTTTTTTTTTTGGTGCAATATGTGTCGTGCATGTTTTTCCTTTAAATATAGGCAATTTGCATTAGGGGCGTCAAGACAATCATCCACCGGCCTAGCTATGAAACAGATGGGACCAAAATCTCCAAGAAAACGGCCACCGGCCGATGAAATTGGACCAAATCCAACTCGCAGACACGTATGTAATAGTTGGACTCTATGATAGGCTTCAACTGCACTAATTGGGGAGAGAAAAGATCAGTCCTAAACTTACTGGGTGTCACTATTATTTCTTTATGCAATTGTCAACACTTTGATCGGGCATCAGCAGGCCAACCCACTATTCCCTACCACTTCTACGGTCACTGCTCATGTACAAGTTCAACAGAAAAAGACAGAAGAAATAGCAGGATAATTATATAAAAACTCATCAATCAATTGATAATATATATATATATATATATATATATTGTATTTGTCAATATTTTAACATTCATTTATATTTTGACCAAGCAACAACTGACAACTCACCCCATATAAATAAATCAATAAAAAATAAAAAAATTTCTTTATTATCCCAGTTTCCAAATGGAAGGGACTTCCCCCTCATACGTCATCAACAACAACCCATTTTAATATAAACAACTACTCATCACTTCAGAATTGCTGTTACATATTCTAGAACACTGAGTTGCCAAATTGTATCTTATCCAAAGATTTAAAGGTTTAAATTAAGGATTAGTAGTTGCCCTTTCTTAGAAGTTAAATGTTGGAATAGTTTTAATATACAATCAGCATATAACAGTCATTATTTTATAAAACTCAAATTAATATTGATTAAATGTATAAGATTTAAATTAAAATTCAATTACGTGATCATTATATTTTAGATTATATTATAAATTCTTTTGATTATTGAATTTTGTAAATTATTATACGCATGAGGTGTTAATAAGAGAAAGAGAAAAGGAAAGAATATTATCTGTCTTTAAGAACATCATTTGCAAAAAGAAAAAAGAATTTTCATGAATTTATTCACAACAGTGCTCACTATTAAATGACGAATATTCACTGATTACTTACTGTAAGCATTTTAAAAGAATACGTTTGTAAGAAAAACCGTGTTGTTTACTGAATGTATTATCTTATATGGCCCTTAAGTCATGCCATGTGAATGAGGCAGGAACATGAGGAGATAAAAGACAAATAATGATTGAGCACTCTAAGACCCAAAAACATAAAATTGCTAAGGGTCTCCCGGAAGATGCTTAGAATAAAACTATATTACCCTTATCAAATTTCAGAGACTAATAATAGAAATTTTAAAACCACCCAACTTCCCCAACTGACATAGGATGGTACCCTATCTTGACCTCGTGCTATCCTACTCTGATACCATTGACTGTCTGCAAAGTGAATTTTCATCAAGAAAGTTCAACTTCTTGTTTATGTGCTCTTCGCCTGTGAGTCAAGTTTGAAGTTGAATATTCATCATTACCATTGGATGATCTTGATGAAGTGAATGTGAAAAGAAAAGAGAAAGAGAGAAGTTCATGGAGACAAGTAAGAATAGTGTAAGTGTGAAAAAAATAGTGTCATATGCAATGTATATGTGAGGAAAATTAGAGTGAAGTTATAATAAATAATTTGAGAGCTTTTTATGCTCCTATGTTCAATTATATTCCTTGTCTAGCCAAATTAACAACATGCACAAAGTTATTAGTTGTTACATAATTTTCCAACGTCTAGTATTATCAGAGCTTTGCTTTTACCATGGCATCAACTAGTAATAGCTTTCAACCTCAAACACCAAAACTCACAAAAGAAAATTGTGATCTTTGATGTATCCAAATGAAGGCCCTATTGGGTTCACTTGATGTTTGGGAGTTGGTAGAAGATGGCTACAAGGAGAAGACAATAGAAGAAGAAGCAAGGTTGGGAAAGAAGAAAAGGAGGAGCTACAAGAATTGAGGAAAGGAGAGGAAAATGCATTGTACATAGTATATCAAAGCGTAGATGAAGCTATGTTCAAGATTATTGCCCCAGTAAAGACTTCAAATGAAGCATGGGAGAAATCATTTGGAGGAGTCGATAAAGTAAAGTGCATTCGACTTTAAGTGCTAAGAGTTGAATTTGAAAGGCTAAAGATAAAGCTTTCCGAATCAATTGCAAATTACTTCAACAAAGTAATTTCAATTGTGCATCAAATGAAAAGGAGTGGTGAAGACATCAAAGTTGTTAGAATGATGAATAAAATTTTGAGATCTTTGGATCCAAAATTTAATTATGTTGCTGTTTCCATCCAAACATCCAATGATCTACAAAAAAATGTCCATTGATGAATTGATGAGCTCCTTGCAAGCCTATGAGTAGTGGCTTTTCAAGTCACCTGAAGAAACATCCGTGAAGCAAGCATTGCAAACTAAACTTACTGTGAAGAACTAGAAGAATGATTTTCACAAAGGAAGATTTCAAAAAGGCAGAGGCTTTGGATGAAAAGGACATGGTGTCAGCAGATCACAACCATACTATGGAACTCAAAATTCATAGGAGAATAGAGCATCATCCTCATACTAAGGAAGAAGCTATGGTCGAGGTAGAGGATGAGGTGAAGAGCAATGAAGATATGAAAAATCTAAAATCTAGTGCCAAATTTATAAGAAGTTTGGCCATTAGGCATTAGAGTATCATTATAATAACAGTGAGGGAGAAAAGGTGAATTTCACTAAGAAAAAAGAAGAAGAAAAAATAGGTCTTTCTTTGCTGGCAACTAATAATCAAGAAATATGTGGTTCTACTATATGATATCTTAATATTAGTGCATCAAATCACATGTGTGGAAGAAAAGTGCTCTTCTCTCAACTAGATGAATGTGACTACAGAAATATTACTTTTAGAGACTTATCCCAAAGGCTAATAAAAGGAAAAGAAAAGATTGTCCTTGAAATACAAAATGGGAAGATATGTTCCATTGCAAATGTTTACTATGTGCTAGATATGAAAAATAACATCTTAAGCTTGGGTCAATTATTGGAGAAAGGCTATGATATTCAAATGAAGAATTATTGTCTGAGTATAAGAGATAAATCTAGTTCATTGATTATATCTGTGAAGATGGTGAGAAATAGAATGTTTCTGTTGACACTATCCAAAAGCAAAGGAAATTGTTTCAAAGCCAATATTGAAGATGAATCAACTCTTTGGCATTTGAGATATGACTACTTAAATTTTGAAGCACTAAAGCTATTAGAAAAGAATCATATAGTGAAAGGTATGCCACGAATCAAGTGTCCAAGCAAGCTATGTGAAACTTGTATTATGAGCAAGCATTATCGGAAGACATTTAAAGGAAGGAGATCAAGAAGAGCAACTGAGTGTCTTGAGTTAGTTCATTTAGATTTATGCAGACCAATCAACCTAATGTCAAAAGGATGAAAAAAATATTTTCTCATGTACAAGAAAGAAATATACCAAAAGAATTTTAGAGTGAAGCTACTGCTTGTGCAACCTATTTATTGAATAGCTTTCCAACAAAAAGAATTGAAAAATGTTATGCTATACGAGGCATAGAGTCAACAGACACCTCAAGTTAATAATTTGAGAATTTTTGGAAGTGTAACATATGCCAAAATTTCAGAGGAAAAGAGGACAAAGCTAGAAAACAAGAGCCAAAAGTGCATTCTAATAAGCTATGGTGAAAGTGGTAGTGGTTACAAGTTGTACAACCTTATTACAAAAGAAATTTTGATGTCATCATATATAGAGTTTGATAAAGAACAAATATGGAATTGGAGCAATGAAAATTACCAAAAGCAAATTATTGTTGAGGATGAGAATCAACAAGCATAAAGAGTTGCTATTGAAGTAAATTCTTTCCAAATACCTCAAGTTCCAATTGTTTCAACAACTATAGGCTCATCTAGTTCGTTTGTGAGGAAGACATGGAGAATTCAAGACATCATGGAGGCCATGCCCAGACTTTGATGAATACACCATGTTTTGCCTATATGCAAGTTGTGATCCTGTAATATTTGGGGACACAAATTAAGAAAATAAATGGAGAAAAGCAATGCAAGAAGAAATAAATTCCATTAATAAGAATAGTATGTGGAGCTCACATCACTTCCAGAAGATCACAAGGCAATGGGAGTAAATTGGGTTTTTAAAACTAAAAGAAATGCTCAAGGAGAATTGAAAAATACAAGGCAAGGCTCATGGTTAAAATCTACAATCAATGGTATGGAAATGATTATGAACAAATTTTTGCAATGGTGGCAAAAATGGAGACCATCAGATTAATCATTGCTTTAGCAGCTCAAAAGAATTGGAGCATCTACCGAATGGATGTGAAGTCAACATTTTTGAATAAATATCTTGAATAGGTCTACATTCAGCAGCCCCCTAGATTCATTATTGCAAGACAATAAAATAAAGTGTACAAATTAAGAAGGGTACTCTATGGGTTTAAGCAAGCACCAACAACATGTATTGCAAGGGTTGATGCTTATTTCACCATGAATGGATTCATAACATGTCCATGCGAGCATACATTATATGCCAAAACCAACTCACTTAGAGAAATCATGTTCATGTGCCTTTATATGTGTGATCTCATTTTTAAAGGAAATATCTAAATCATGATTGACCAATTCAAGCAACCAATGGTGAAGGAGTCTGAGATGACTAATTTAGGCCTTATGGCTTATTTCCTAGGAATTGAAGTGAAGCAATGTAATTATGCAAAAAAAAATTGAAGAAATTCCATATAGAAAATTGTAATCCAATAAACACTTCAGTGAAATATGGTACAAAGCTAACAAGAGAATGAGAAGGAAGACTAGTTAATCCAATCTATTATAAGAGTCTTGTCAGTAGTTTATGCCATTTGACTTGCACCTGACTAGATATCTTACATGAAGTTAGGTTAATTAATCGTTATATGGAGACTCCAAAGTCATCACATTTAGAAGTAGCAAAAAGGATTGAGGTATATTAAAGGTACAAGTGACTTTGGCTTATTTTCTTCATTCGCAAGAAATTTGAAAATCATAGGATTTAGTGATAGTTATTGGGCTAAAAGTTGTGATGATCAAAAAAGTACTACAGGTTTTATATTTTACTTTGGAAATTTCACTTGGTGTTCAAAGAAACAATTAATTGTTGCATTATCAACTTGCAAAGCAAAATATATTCCAGTAACATCACGTGTTTGTCATGCTATTTGGCTAAGAGGGTTACTAAAAGAGCTATGCTTACAGCAAGAAGAAGCAACCAAGATTTTTATGGATAACAAGTCAACTATTGCATTGACCAATAACCTAGTTCATCATGAAAGAACAAAGCACATTTGATGTAAGGTTTCATTTCATTAGAGAATACATTAGTTCAAAGGAAATTGAAGTAGGGTATGTGAAGTCAATAGTGCAAGTGGCAAACATTCTCACAAAACCATTGATGATTGAAGATTTTCAAAGATTACGCATTATGCTTGGAGTAATGGCACATGGAAGAACAAGTTTAAGGGGGAAATGTTGAGAAATAAACTTGTTCAAGCAACCATAAATGCCATATGATAATGAATAGGAACTATAGGAGACGAGAGCAACATAGGGTGGCTACTAGTTCGAAAACAAGTGGAAAAACATTTTTAACTTTGGTAAGCTGAAAATAAAGTGGAGAAGCATTTATGAAAAGCGAAGATCAATTCACCTTATGAAGAAGGATGAAGAAATTTGAAGTTGCAATTGTTGACAAGTGTGGGAGGCATTTAAGAGTTTGTCTCATAGGAAATCTTATAAATGGCAAGATTCAGCAAAAGTGGAAGTAGAATGAAGTGAGAGATAATATATGATGAAGTGAGAGTCAAAAGAAAAGAGAATGATAGAAATTTATAAAGAAAAGTAAGAATGGTGTAAGTGTGAAAAAAATAGTGTCATATGTAATGTATGAGTAAAGAAAATTAGAGTGAAATTATAATAAACAATTTCAGAGTTTTTTATGCTCCTATTTCCAATTATATTCCTTATCTAACCAAATCAACAACACCACAAATTCATTATTTGTTACATAATTTTCCAACAGATCCAACACTAGTTATAGAAGAACTGGAGAGTGAACTTGATTCTGTATTGGGTTTAAGCAATTGATTTCTGTATATATGAGGAGTTGTAGAACCTTGAGGTTCTGGTCCATGGAGGAGGTAACCAATTGTTACTCCGCTTGTGAACTAACCCAAAACAGAAAATAAAAGAACACAAAGAGCAGCTCTGTTAGTGTGCGTGGATGAGTGCAAAGGCAGGGAGAAAAAGGATCACAAGTGATATTTTCTTAGAAAGAAACACAAAGGACAAAGAAAATCATGAGCCAATATCCTGGAACAAAGAACACTCACAAAATGGAAAAGGATTCATTGAAATGAAAAGAAACCAGACAATAGCAACCTGCTGCAGAAGAACGAAAGCCAAAGATAGACTGCTATTCATTCATAACACATATGATTTACCTTTAGTATTCTAAGGTCTTTAAAACGAGAAATCTAAGAAAGGTTTTCTCTTGATCTCGTATGCAAAAACACATAACAAGAAACCACCACATTTTTTAACAGTTCACAGGAAAATGCATTGGTTATTAGAGTTGCATTAATAACTCTACACAAAATAAATTGAATTTAGGTTTACATGTTATCCCTATGCAATGCTTTCAGAATCTAGAAAACTTGGTATTTTTCAAGGGCCTCTCCCTCAAATAGTTGATAGCAAGTGGTAGATATCCGGATGATGTCATCCAACCATTGCCACACTTGCAATAGAACAATATCTAAAGTTTTATATATATATATATATATATATATATATATATATATATATATATATGAAAATTCAGCCCCAGCGTCATAGATGAGTCATGTGTCTAATTATGCAATGACAAAAAATTTGGTTGAATGAGAAAAACTAAACCAATACTCTTCTTAGACCAAAAGAAACTAAAACAAAGAAGGAAAAAGCGAGCAACCTTCTTTATTCTTTTTCTTTCTGAATGAGGTAAGATATGCAGTAATATTGGTTGAAGAAGACTCACCTTAATTGGGATATCCATGTATGTCTCTAAATAAGTAATGTAGGTACCTCAGACCCTTTAGGTTAAACAATGAGCTGAGACCTGAGAATAACAAACAGTATTAGAGGCTTTCATTCTTTTTAATGAGGAAGAAATTTTATGTGATAAAGTCACAAACTAGAGTTTATAAAAATATCCATTGCAACTATAACGTTTTCAACAGGTTTAAGAAATGTTTCTAGCTAGACATAAAAGTAATTACATAGCTATTGGAGGCAACATGCTTAATTAGTTGTAATTAAAAAAACATATATATATATATATATACTATTTACCTTTTTTTAATTACCTCTTTATAATTTCCCCAATGATGAAGAAGTTGAGGCAATATAATATTAATGAGAGGGCGCACCTACGAATTTTACAATTAATGAGGAGTAATCCAAATTTTCAAATAATTATAGGGGCATAGTTGAAAATGACCAAAATTAAAAGAGTATTATATTTAATCACATAAACAATTATTGATTGTATAATTTTTTTGGTAACAATTTTTTGTATAATTAGTAAAATGGATTTGGTGGAGATGTGGGATTATAGTCAATAGAATGTTGAGTGTCCAATTAGTTTGACAGTTTTATTAATTATTTTCTACATTTATTTATTATGATACCAAAATATAATAGAATTATGATTTTTTTATTTTTTTACTTTTTAAAAAAATAATTTAATCCCTCACATTAAATTTTATAAATCTAATTTAATGAGTTTTATTATACCGTATTGTCTTGTATGTGTGAGTGTTGTATGTGCGTATACACACAATTCTGCCATTTTCATGATCAATTTTATTAAATCTCCACTTAAATAAATTTAAATTATTAAATTTGCTTAACTTGAAGTGTAAAATCTACCAACAGATCATTCCAGGACAATTTCATCACTTTAGATATGACACGACGAAGCTCTCACACAGAGAGAGAGAGAGAGAGAGAGAGAGATATATATATATATATATATATAATATATATATGTCTTCAAATCAAATTACTAATTTGATTATGAAGTTTTACTTTTATTTATAGCTTATATTAACAAACTAGTATTACATTGGTCAATTTAGTTGCGGTAAAACTATTTTCTCTTTCATTCAATTTTATGCATGGAAAAATAAAAAGTTTACAACATTTAAGTTATTTAATTTGGAAAACACTTCAGCAATAGCATGCCCAAATGGGCATGAACAAAGTCTAGTTACTACGCAAACAATTCAATTTGGAAGAGATAGAAGCCAAATGGGGGCCCTCCCTCTATATAGCACTATCAAAATAATTTACAAATGTTACGGTGTATTAATATTAGGAGCAAGGAGGGAAAGAAAATGGTATAGAATAAAACTACATCACCCTTATCTAATTTCATAGACTATTAATAGAAATTTCAAAACCACCCAACTTCTCTAACTGACATAGTATAGCATCCTATCTTGAACTTGTGTTATCCTATTCTGATACCGCTAACTGTCTGCAAAGTGAAATTTCATCAAGAAAGTTCAACTTCCTCAACTTCTTGTATATTTGCTCTTCGCCTGAGTCAAGTTTGAGATTGAACATTCATCATTACCATCGGATGATCCAACAAACAAGTGAACAAAATTAATATCTTCTCCTATGTAGGAATAGATAGCCGATTACCTTAGTAGCTGCTAACATTCAACCAGTCCTTCTCATGTTACATTAAAGATTGCTTACTCTTACAACACTACAATAGACAAAATATGGCAAGTAAAACTTTCTGAATCAGTAAATCCTACTTAAATTTGGGATGACCATTCAACAGGCCGTAACATATATCATGCCAGAGATTAGTGAATGATGGGAGAAACATTTGCAGAGTAGAAATCTTTTCAGTAAGTTCAAAGTCATTACATACAGCACTAAGTCGTGCCTCTAATCAGTATATGTAGCTGGGCACATAGCATGTTTGTAAAAATCATTTAGTTTCAAACACAAAAAATAAATGCAAAAAGTATTAAGAATTTAACTGGTGGCAAAGCGAAGAAAAACAGAACAGTTCACTTGTACCGTGCCATTTCGAAATTCCCCTGCTATGTCCATATTTACCCACAAGGCCTTCCCAAGTATATAGATAACAAATATAATCAACGGGTAAAGAGGAATTCTGTTTCCGTACAAAGTCAGTCATTATAAACATTAACCTGAGGAAAACAAGATCAAACATAATACAAAAGTTGCAATTTAACTGTTAACATCAAATAATTAAAAATTTTAACATATGATATTTACTTTAGATGAAGCATAAATTCATTAAAACCGAGTACAATCATCGCCAGTATCGCCCACGGAAGGGGTAACCAATTGTTACTCCGCTTTTAGGCCTCCTGAACTCACCCAAAACAGAAAAGAACACAAAGAGCAGCTTTGTTAGTATGCCTGGATGAGTGCCAAAGCAAAGAGAAAAAGGATCACGAATAATATTTTCTTACAACGAAACATAAAGGACAAAGAAAACCATAAGCTAGTATCCTGGAACAAGAACACTCACAAAATGGAAATGGATCCATTGAAATGCAAAGAAACCAGGCAGCAGCGACCTGCTGCAGAAGAACTATAGCCAAAGATAGACTGCCATTCATTCATAACAAATTTGATTTTACCTTTAGTATTCTAAGGTTTTTACAATAAGAATTCTAAGAAAGACTTTCTCTTGAATTCATATGCAAAATCACATAAAAAGAAACAACAATAAATTTTAGCAGTTCACAGGAAATCGCATTGGTTAGTATTTCCGAAACCTTAGTTTCGAATAGAACTTAATAGTACTGTTTAATCTATGTAACTGACCCTACCTAGTTGGATCAGACTCTATTTTTTGTTATTGTTGTACATGAAATTGCATTGGTTATTAGAGTTGCATCAATAACCCTACACAAAATAAATTAAATTTAGGTTTACATGTTATCCCTATGCAATACTTTCAGAATTCAGAAAACTTTGTATTTTCCAAGGACCTTTCCCTCAAATAGTCAATAGTAAATGGTAGATATCACGAACATGTCATCCAACCATTCCCACCCTGGAAATAGAACAGTACTATATATATATATATATATATATATATGAAAATTCAGCCCCAGTGTAATAGATGAGTCATGTGTCTGATTATGCAAAGATATTATTTGTATGCAGTAATGCCCAAGTTCATTCACATTCACTCCCTCCCATTACCAACCACCCCTCCTCCCCAAAACAGCATATGCAGAGGATATGATATAGGTAAAAGTTTCAACCAACTACTTCAGGAATATTTATGTTTTGGAAACTGCTGCATTTGGTTAAAATTATACAAAAAAATTTGACAAACAAAAGGAGAGAAACGTGAAAATAGGAATAGAATCTAATGACTTTACCTCTTCTGAAATAGCTTGGGTAACTGTATACTCAGTTTCCGCCTGGAACTGTCTCCACAATGGCTTGCATTGCACTGGAGTAATAAGCGTATCCTGTGGGGACACCTACATTTGTAACAAATTCTCAAATGGAAGCAATTTTAAAGATAGAACATCAAGGGAAACCACCAAGACCTACTATATACTACCTCATCCCTTGCGCTTGAGGCCAGCAGGTCTGCAGAAACTCCTCTACTAGGATGTTGTGAAGATGTAACAGTTACAGTTCCATCCATGAGAGACAAATGAAGTACATTTTCAATATGTTCAGGCTTCTCATCCAAACGTATAGCAGCCATATCCGATAGAGGCTTAAGGCACTGACAGAGGATAGGAGAGGACAATTCAGATTTGGTGATTCTAAAATAAAACATTTGAATATCATTCAGAGCATATGAAGCCAGGGGGAAAAAGTTACCAAAGAGCGAGCATCCCTTGTAATAGCTCTGATGTCTTCCTTCCCAGGCCAAACCCTAGGTAGTGAATCACTGTCATGATTGAAGATGGTAGAGAACCTGAAATTTTGTGCAAAAACCAGTAAGCCATCAAATAAACCCAAAATCTTCTAGATTAATATAGTATAATATATTTTAATAAAATAAATATTGGTGAGAGAGAAGAGAAAATACAAAGACCAGGAAAGGCAATCTATTAAACAAACTGAATCAGAACAAAGAAAAACGTGAGAGAAAACACATTAAAACAAAAACGCCCTCTGGTCCCTTTGCATGTCCAACAAAGAAGCTCAAGATCCTATTGGGACAACGTCAACGTCACAAAGTGCTAGAGCTCCCCTAAAGCAGGTAACAGACAGAAACTTCTGCTTAAAAATTCCAGTATTCACTCAAACCAAATCTTTACTACTCCCAAATCCTCAACAATCAGTCCATAACAATGCCTTTCACAGAACAATACAAACGTTCACCAAAATTATTAACCAGCCTACTTCACATGAACCAGGCAGAAAAGCTATTTTAAGAGTTTGTTACCTATCTTTCATAAGAATCAGAACCCTTCCAGCTTCTTCTCTTGCCTTGTTCTCCACTGCTTTTCTAGCATAATCCGTTAAGTGTTTGCATTCCATCAATTGTTTCTTGATTTAACTCAAAACCAGTAAGGGCAGTTAAAAGTTCTGACATAGTGGCTTCAGTCTCACTTTTAAGAATGTTTCTTATCCAAAGCCAAGTGTCCTTTCCTCCAGCTTCAAATGGGGAATCCAGAGGCTCAGTCAAGGCCTTAGCTAGTTGTTTCTGCAAAAGATACTTGTATTTTAGTGGTTGATAGGAAATCAATCTTCGCTCAGCTCAACCAATTAATCTCAATGTCAGTAATATTACCCCAAAGTTAGCAACTATCTCTGATCATTTTTCACCACACACAGACAAAGCATGTGAATCCAAATCACGAAGAAGTTTGTCTCGTACTCTTGAAGCATCCTAACTAGCTTGTTGAACAGTAGCATCTGAAATCACGAAAACATCACATGCTGACCAAAAAGAAGTGGCATTTAAGTTATTTACAACAATTGTTCACACTGACTGGGTTGACATAGAAATTCATTATCACTAAATGGCTACAGAAGAGAATTATATGCCTCCAGAGCTAATAATTAGCAACCAATTCAGAAGGATGAACTTATCGATGCATCCTAAGAAGTTGACAGACTAGACATCAACCAGCACAGAATTCCTTTATTTATACAGAACTATGTAGAAAACCCTGAAATCCTATAGGAGACAAACTTTCTAGATCTAGAAAACTAAAAAATAACCAAAAGTCCTAGAAAAACATGTGCTTCAAGCAATTAATAACACTTCATTAGCTACTGCTAAAGGAGTAATTCTTATTACTCACTGCGCCAGAAATTTGACACCTGCTCTTTATAATTTGTGAGATCAGCCATACACAATATACTTCTACTCCCTTTCTTTTGACCATACCCACTTGCCTTCAAATTCTTTCCACTGAAGGACTGAAAGTAAAATGATGCTTATATGTTCTCGTTGTGTGCTATTCACGTTGATTGACTTAAGAATTGAAACCATTTAACCTATACTGAATCAGACTTACAGTCCCAAGAATGGAAGCCTTATATATCCCAGTAAGTCTAGACTGGCAGACAATGGCCGAATATAGGTGGAAACGGAACCTAATGCAAATCCAATAGGTAAACAGAGTCAAGCAAGCACTGACACCCTGTTTGTCAACTCGATTTAAGAAAGTGCACACAAAAATACAGGTGACAACATAACTACTGAGCAGAAGGATCCTATCTGACTATTACCCACAGATCCTTGGTCAAACTCAAGTATACTGGTATGAGTCCAGCCATGAACAGATGTAGCAAATCCTTCTCCATTCTTCAGTGATAGCTCCAGTTGGGTCTTAAAATTGTCCAGAGCTTTAGAACGTAGATGCCCCAGCAATGTTGAACTGAATTATTCACAAGGAAAAAAATCAAATCAGCCTTAAGATATATATATATATATATATATAAACAAAGTAGAAAAATAACAATATTCTGCATTGGTGCACTAAGTTTCACATATGTAGTTGGAGCACCCTATCTCCTCGGGATGATCTGGAGTCCAACAAGATATCACAACACTGTTGCCCCAAGGTAATTGGTTCAAGTTGTGGAAATACTTGATAACCCCTTGTCAATAGTCTTTCAGTAGTCATTATGTTTGCTAATGTGATTGCTTGTCATTTAGTGATCAACAAGCAATAGAGTGTTCAAGTGTTATGACTGATAGAAAATTGCACTAAAATTCCTCTCAGCTTTAGCTTTTGGAATATCGAGGACAGAATCAGTGCAATGCGGCATGAGCTAAACATTAAACGTCATTAAGGATTTAAGCTATCTGATGGATCACAACTGTAGAGAACAACTATACTGAAGGCTTACTAAGAGTATCTTGAGGAATGCAAGGATAATGTTTGAGGACTGTACTGCTGATTGTTTGATATTTCTGAGCTTTATCAGCAAAATGGAATCTTACATCGTTGGACAGGTTGTAGGAGTAGATTTAAGCATGAACCAGTGCTTCCAAAGTAACGGATTTTAATGATGTCTGGCGACTCTGGAATAAAAACAAGTTGGGGCAGGGCTTTTGAAGAAAACAAATTCTAAATCCAGTAAAGGGCCTTAAATTCCAATTATTGACTATGATAATTCAATAATAAAATGTAATATGTTACAAAGACACACAGAGCATGGCTTACAAGGATTCCTAATCCCATGAAGGATGCAAACAAACTAAATACCATATGAATTCCCTAATAAGAAAGTAAATCCAATAGAAGAAACATATAAATCATGACTGCAGCCTATTTTATCAAAATAGAAAGTATGAAAATAGCCTGACAACTTAAAACCCCATTAAACCACTAAGCTATTGAAACATGACCTAATGACTACCAAATACCTTTTCCTTTGAAGTTTGAACCCAAAGGATTCCTATGACTTGGCCTGGGCTTTCCAGAGCGGTTGAATTTCATTCCAGCAGCCCATGGCGTCTAAATCTATGTTGAGTCCAAATAGAACAGATCTAAATTTAGTGGTAAAGCTATATTAGTGTATTGTAAGAACATGCAGCCTTACATCTAATGCTTTTGACTCCAACTGCTGTCGTTTTCCATTTCTTACACCCTCATCAAAGTAGATTGCCTCTGCATCACATCTGTTGAAGACATAAACTTAATACAAATATCAAAAGGAACAATTGAAACTTTAGAGGACAAGTAAAATAATCAAAGACAAAAATAGAACAGCACATAATATTAACTAATATCTTATAAAAACAACAACTTATGTCCATCATCAACTTCAAAGGACAAAAAATACACAAAAGACCCTGGATCAATTTGTTTGTCTATTATTTAATGTTAAATCTTCTATAACAATTGCCAAGATCCTAGCCACTCCTTTTTCTTTCTTGCTAATAAATAAAGAAACTTTTATAATTTATAGTGCTAGTAAAAGTAAAGCCGGAAGAAAATAGAGATATAAAGGCCGAAAAAGAGTCCACTTGAAAAAGTATGCCAAGAAGAAAGAAAAAATAGAAGAAAAAGAAAGGTGATTCATTAAAATTTATAATAAAAAAAAAAACTCCAATTCTATTGAATATCAGAGAGACACAAACATCCACCTTACGTCATGAGTGCAATGAATAGATAAAGAAATTTAGTGAAGCTATGTAAACATCTTGTATATTTCAAATTGTGTCCCAATTCTTATAGTAAATTACTTTTACACAGCTTCAATAACATACACACAGATATTACGGATGGAAACAAGTTTGATTGAACTCAGAAATCATACAGCAGGTCAAGTAATTATAGGAATACAAATGCGTCTTGGATTTAAATACTATAATTGATGAATTGAAAGACGAAAGTATGAGAGCTTGAGAGCAAGAGAAAACGCTTGTGGCCCACATAAAAAATGAACTGAAGTTACGAAAGGCATGGGATCCCCAACTGTAGGGATCCCAATCCATATTTGATAATCAACTGGAACTCACTCTGAAAGGTAGGCATCTAGTATTAAGCTCAGCTTTTTCCCGAAACCTTGTACTGGACCTAATTGAACAGCTTCCTCCAGGGCCAACCAACCTTACAAATGCATTTGTGTAATGACTTTGATTTTTAATTACAACTGATGCAACTTAGAACAGAGGGGATATGGATGAGCACCTCATCAGAGTGCAAACGACTAAGTTTTTCATCAGCAATCTCTTCACAATGCACAGTGGCAACCATTACCTGTTAAATAATAAGGGGAATCCATATGAACACCAAACTGTTAATCAAATCCCCAAAAAAGTATATTATAGGAAACCTTGTGAGCAGGAAGATCAAGATCCTTGTTCTCTCGTATGACTTTCCATATCTGCTGTGCACTAATAGAGAATGCAGAAGCAGGGACAACACTGCGGCGATCACCAGCAAGACCTCCAGATGATATAGAATGGTAGAACTGCTGCCTCAATTGAGTAACCTGTATTGGAAAGTATAACACAGTAATCTACATCATAACTAAGACGAAGAACAAAATCAAAATATAAAAAGAAAAAGTCAAATACAATATTAATAATTTTGATATTTGAACAGATTGTCATAAGCAGAAAATCATCAACCAGAAAAATCATTCACCAGGCCTGAAAGCAAATATTAAAATGAGAACAGTTCAGGCCTGTTCAAAATCTTAAAACTGATGCACTGTTTCACGAAAGAGTACCTCCTCTTTAAATTTCTCCTCCTTGTCTTCATAGCTTGACAATGCAGTTACCTCCACCTTCAATTAAAAAAGTCAATAATCACATATACAAACACGAGTGATAACTATGCTAATAAATGACATAACAGTATCTAAGAGACATGGAAAGAAGAGATAGAGAGATCTTATCTTACATTAAAAATTCACTAAGATGAGTATTTTTATGAGCTTGAGGCTTTGGAACTGCATCCCAAATCTGAAGAATTCATATAATGTGAAAATCGCTACCAAAGGAAAAGAAATACCATCAAACTGAAAACTTTGAAATGAGAAGCAATAAAATGTCACCTTTTGTATATCTTCTCCTAAATAGGCTCCAAATGTTCTAGTGGAGTCTGCGTAGACAGCCAAAAACATTATAAACAAATATAAAATAAAGGATGCATTTCAAGAAAGGACCAAGGGTTGGAGACCTTTGTTTTATCACATATAACAAAGAGCAAAGTTGTCTTGCGTGGACTGAATAAACACATCATGACCTGAAAATAATAGAAAGGCAAAATTGAGAAAACTCATATATTGAATGCCAAACAGAGACAGACAGGGCTGCAAACTACTTGAAAAACTGTTTTTAAAAAGAGGTTTATTGCCTGCTTGTTCTCAACCAATATCATGACACCACCTGTGAATAAAATGATGTTCTCAATAAACATCCAAAGAAGTAAATGTTTGACTGCTTAAGTCTCCAGTAATCTCCCATAACCCTAAACCAGAGCTCTTTCCCTTTCTGATTTAATCTGACTTTTATTAAATTTAAAAGAAGGGGATAGAAAGTAAAATATTGAGAGGTTGCTAAATGCACATTCGTATGTCTATTGAATTTGAACCTAAACATTAAGTACATGGATTATAAGTAGAATTAGAATAAACATAACTTATTGGAGAAAAAATACCATACACCAACCAGTTAGACTGAACATTGGCAATCTTCTCTGCGTTACAACATGAACAATCCATATTAAGAGTGCACAAAATAATGTAGAAATATCACATGATAACTCATTAACTAGACTACTACTGGGCTATCCAGTTTCTTCAGGACTATGCATAAATAAGAATGGTGCAAATAGTTTTGTGTTTTGCTAACAAGCCTTTCGATAACATAGAATCATGCCTACAACACAGATCACCCTTGGATCCAAGCCCATTCAATTAATTATAAAACACCATTACAGAATTAAAAACTTACATGTTTATAAGAACAAATCTGATATTGCCAAAGCAAATAGGGCACTCTGTTTCTTGAAAGCAGTACCATCCTGAAAGTTACATATTGAAGAAAAGGTGAGCTCTGCAAAATTCACAATGTACAGAGGGACGACCACAACAAAATAATATGCACATCATAAGCATCAATGCACAGAGACAAACACTTAAATGAAGTTGTTGTTAGCAGCAAATCTTGAACCCAATTTAAGAAGCACTAACAGCATATAATTCAGAACGTTAACTAATATTATACAAAATTAAATTTGACATATTGTCACTAAATGAAAATTTATACTCTTGGTACAAATTTCACTTCATAATGAAATCATAAAAGGAAGATATAATTTGATACATCTTTCATCTTTCTACATTTCTTACTAGAATATTATTACTTCATAAATAATAAGCAAGATTACTAATAAGTCACCAAATGCATGTAAATGTATCCATAGAGAAACATCATTTTGTTGAAAAAAAGAAGAAAGGAAAAGCAAGAATTGCTAAATCAGAATTTATTACCTCACCCCTCTCCCTTCCATCAGTACCCTCTAAATCCATGGCAATTGTGCATGGCTCAATCCCAACAGACTTTGCCATCCAAATGCCCTTGGTTGATTGAAATCTGCAAGATTACAATGCCAGTACTTTCCTATCATGTGGTGGTTTATGCGACATTGAAACTAAGACATGAAAAGCTGCAAGAATAAAGAAGAAATCCAACTTTATCACTTTTCTTTCCTTTTTATCTTTTCCGCTCTTTTTTTTTTTCTTTGACTTCCAAAGTTATTGCTTAATAATCTTGAAAAACCCAACCTTCCCCTATATGCATCCATCTCTCTGAAACTTGTGTGGAAAAGATGGATTCAATAAGGTGCTCTTCCCCAATGAGAAGAAAATGTAGAATCATAAGATTAGATGGCACATGTGCAAGAAAGAGAATAATGCTAAATGAATTGTGCCTAACTGATGACCTAGTAAAACTGGTAAATTATAAAGGGGTGCCAGCAAGCCATAGCTTGCACAAAAAAGAACAGAAAGCTACTTTTTTAAGCTACCTCTTGAGATAGGATTCAGATAGCAGACAATTCATGACCAACTCATATCCTTGTTATTGATTGATATTATCCTTTTTTGAATGGATAGTGAGTCAGTGGATGATTTCCTTTCTTTATTTATAACACTAAATGCTACAAGAACAACAACAACAAACATAGTCTTATGCTACTAGGTGGGGTTAGTATATGGATTAAACAGTGCTATTGAGTTCTATCCGAAACCAAATTTTAAAAAATACCTTTTAATCAAACATCCCTTTTAATAACCTCTCCAAGTGGCCTTATCCCCTTTAACCAAAGATGCTACAAGAACAGATCATGAAAATTTTGCTGCTTTTCTTCTGGTTTGTTCCCAGCTTTCTAGGGTTGGGGTTAGGATGATGATCCAAAGTGGAAGATGGTGGGTGGCTTCATAAGCAATTCTTGCATATTTGACACAGAGACCTGGGTGATAAAACATTAAACATCAGTTTCTCAATCTCTTAATATTTGCAATGTAAGCTATATTGGGTCTAAGCACGCTTCTTTTATAAGCTATATTGGTAATTTTCAGATCATATCTAGTGTTCAGAATTTGGTAGTCCGGTTTCAGTTTTGATAACGGCAGGTAGATGGGTAATTTTAATGGCAGCTTGTCCCACCGTCAGAGGCAGCAATCAAATTAAAGATTCTGTATAGTATCATGGGAGTATGAGTGAATGCATCAGTTATACAAACTACAAACATGAAATAATCAAAGAGAACATTGCAGTTCTTCCTTTTAAAACCCCTAATATTCCTTCCTTCGATCTTCCTCAAAGCCACTCAACCACCAAATTCCCTTTCATAGGCATTGTTTACAGCACTAACTATTGATTTGGTTTTATTCACCATCCTGTTGCCACTCTTACCTTAATGTACCTTAACTTATCTAAATACATGGCCTTTAACCATTCAATTTTAAAACCTTGACATAACCTTTCAAAATATCCATTCCTTTGCTATCCAACATCGGTTTCCACATCATTGCATAACCACTCGTCCATCTTAATAAATTTTCCAATAGTTGTATTAAATATCAGCTTGATCCAAAAGGTAAGGAACAAAAAATATTCATAAAATCCAGTTATTTTAATCAAATTCAACACCAGTCCAAATTCTTTAAAATGCTTTTCTTTTCATTTTTCAGTGAAATAACTCGGCTATAATTTGGAGCACTTGATATACCATTAAGAATTGCAAAATAGTTCCTCCGGCCCCATCTAGTTGAACAAAGACGGCAAGCTGGTTTGTTATTAAGAAAAACATCCCTTCTGAGCTTAGCCAGCCCATCTCTATAAACCAAACCTGATTTTAAGGACCAGCCAGTTTGAGGAATTTCCTCTTATTGGACAGGTTTGATTTCCATGATGCGAGCTGAACATTCAAAAGGTTAGCTTCCCTATGTTTTACAAACTGATGTAACCAATTTTGAACTTAAGACTATTCTGCCTCACCCCTGTTCAACCACAGACCAAAACTTTCCCACATACGATCAGAAGAAAAGTATAACACAAAGGAAAGAGGAGTCATGGTATGATGATGCTAATTGTAATAGATGGTTTACACGTTGTAGGTGAAGACAAAGGGTCATCCCTCAAAAGTAGCCTACTTAGAAGATCAAAGAACAAGGGGTGCATAACCTAAACTACGTGTGAGGTCAGAGATTGGGTAAAGAGAGGGGAGGAAAAAAGGAGGGCCAAAGTGAACAAACGAGAAAGGTCAAATCAGAGAACATCTCTCGAAAGTTATCTACTATATATTGGGTTTTCTTAAACACTAGTAAGATCGAAGTTACTTTTAAGAGTTCAGAACTAAATGATCAGGACAATCATCATGGCGTCCAAAATGGTAATGTATCAAACAGTCACCTACTAGGAAGGGTTACGTCAAACCCATTAATTAAAACTCGATAAAAACAAAGAAAGAAAATTCTCATAAGAGTAAAATAGAAACATTGAGAGAACTTCACTCAGCTAAAGCTTCAACCAAGCTCATTGAATACAATCAATCCACTTACCACTATTTTAATTGCAACCACCGCATAGGAAGGCCCACACTCGGCGAGCTTCACTTTCTTCATGAAATTCTCGAGCCCAGAAACATTGAACTCGACCTCGCCGTCAATCAGTTGGGTGGCGCAGCAAACTTCCTCCATGCCTGTAACTGTTCAGTTGCTTGCCCCTCCACAAATTTAGTGAGAATTGAGGAGGTAGGAACTGAATAACTGAATTACAAGAATCAGAGAGAAGTTACAAAGATCTATCTTCCTTCACAGGCACGAGCAAGCTGGGTTCGAATTCCTTTGCTTTCAACCAAGCACTCTTCATGTTATTCTAGTACCAGAAACAGGGCCAAAACTAGAATTAAGATATTATGGGGCAGAAATAAAAATAGATTCAGGGTGTTTAGAAAATAATAAAAAAATTTGAAGCAGCTGAAACACATTTTCTAGTTGTTGAAGTAGCAGAAGAACAGAAGGAAGGAACTATATTCATGCCCAATTCGGAGGGAGCCAGCTTCCAGAAACAAGAGCCTGTCTGACTTCTCTTGACGTGGGTCGAGCCATCTCAGCCAGTGGGTCTTGTTTAATTAACACGTGCCACGCACATCTAACTCTTTTCCATTTCGATTAACAAAACTTTTTTAAATTTCTTTTAAATAATAAAAACTTAATTAAAATAGACTTTTGAGCTTTCTATTATATCCTTTTTAATTTTTGAATCTCATTTTTCATTTTTATTTTGATAAATTAATTGTTTATTATTATCTCTACTATATATAAAATTGAAAATAGGAGGAGATATTTTTAGACTAAAATATTCTTTTTAAAAGTGTTATTTATGGAAACACTATTTTATTATAAATTTATGTTATTTTTAAATTTAAATAATATTTTATTAAATTTTTTAAATTATTATCTTTATTATTATCATAATTAATGTGTTTTATTAGAAAATAAATTTGAGTTTTATAAAATTTTTCAACATTTATTTTTTAAATATTAAATATAACATCAATTATATTATTCATGTAGAATAGAAAGACAAAAAATATAATATCTCATGTAATATATAAGTATTTTATAATTTAAGAATTTTAATAGTAAGTTATAATTATGAAGATTTATCATTTATCTAGTTAATTAATTATCTTATCTTGATTAAGGTTTAATTAGTTTCAAATTAATATTTTTTGTATTTCAATTCTATTTGAATTATAATATTTTAATTGCTTATATAAAAAATGTTATAATTCTCACTAACCAGTTTATTGATAGATTAATTTGATATTAAATTTCATGCTGAATAAATGGGAAAAATATACAAAAATTTATTCTTTGAATAAATTTAATAACAAACCAGTTCATCAATAAACTCATTATTAGGGATCATAAAATTAATTTATATATACAACTAAAATACCATAATTCTAATAGAAATGAAACACAATTAAATATTAATCCTAAACTTATTAAATATTATCTCTTATAAAGATAGAATAACTTATTCAACAAAATAAATAACACATCATCATAATTATAAATTATTATTAAAATTCTCAAATTATAAAATACATATATTACATAAAATATTATATGTTTTATTGTTTTATTCCACATCACTTATCTAAAAAACTATAACAAGTCATTCTCACTCTATTTTACCAAATTTGTAGTATTTGGTTATTTTATTAAATATTTAATATAATAATAATTAGTTTTTAAAAAAATAATTTATGTCATTCTATTATTGACTTTTAAAATTCACATATGCGTAAGTACTAATTTATACAAAAAGAAAAACTACTTTTCCTCAGTTTCGCCTTCTCTTTTTCAACCAAGAATACCGTCACGATGCCAAAATAGCCTTAAGTATCTGCATTCAAATGGGCCGCTTCCCATTTTAATCAAAATGATTATTCTTCACAGTAACTTCTTCAACCATCTCTATTTATCTACTTGTGAGAGTCATCCACTGATGGACAACTTGGCATAGGTTCATGGCTCTAAAAGTAAGAGCAATTAAAGGCTGTGCTTTAAAAAAGATATATTATTTTTATAAACAAAATTGTATTAATTTTTATTTAAAAATATAAATTATTAAATTTTACAAAATAAACTATAAATTCAATAAATCTACATTGAATCTATAATAGCTTAGTAGAAAAAAAATTAAGTGTTAGGTTAGCAAAAATGTGTAAGTAGGATTAAATTTTTTATTTCTACTATTCTTGCCTTGTCTCATTCTTGCTACATTCTTGTGTTAGTGTGTTAATACGGGTTTTTTATTTTTTATTTTTTCCTTTTGCCTTCTTTTAGAGAGCTACTCAAATGTTTTGTATGTGACACTAGAGATGGTGATAGTTGTTGACCCTAAATTTTTGTTTTGGATTTTTGGAGTCGTCACCGATCTAAATTATCTAAGGTTGAGATCAGACACCTAATTAAAAAAATAGTCTGCGTTTTCAGAAATTAGATTTGGGGGTTGGTTACGTTTTAGAGAAGGTGTTAGCACCCTAAACGTCCTTTTGGTACCAAAAATGATCTAATTAATTTTCTTAAATTAATTTATGTTGGTTTAGAAAAAGAATTTCGAAAACAATCCCTGCCCATTCCGGATTGGGATTTTAAAAATCAAATGATTTTAAGGAAGAACCCCCTTCCTGTTCCAGTCCAGGGTTTTAAAAATAATTTTGAGAAAAATCCCCTTCCTATTCTAGTCCAGGGTTTTAAAAATAATTTTAGAAAAAATTCCTTTCCTATTCCAGTCCAGGGTTTTTAAGAATAATTTTAAAAAAATTCCCTTCCTATTCCAGTCTAGGGTTTTAAAAAAATAATAATCTCTTGGAGGATAAGATAAAAAAATGCTTATATCATCACACATGTAACAAGGTAGGAAAATAATAAACTCAATTAATGACTTACCTTTATTTCTTTATTTTACCAAAAAAATTTTAAAGTTCCCTTCAAACAAGAAAATATAACACGTTGAAAGAACTCATACCCAAATTAACATGAAAACTGCATAAATTCCAAGACATATGAGGCTCAAGCACAGCACTTTTACTACAGCAGATGTTAGCAATATTACAACATAGCAGCAAGCTTTGGGCATTTGGTGACCATACCTCTTAACTTCAACGTAAGACGTTCAAGCTAATTCAGCAAAGCTCAACGAGACTTCAATAGTCGTCGAGTCCTGCAGCGTGCTGAAAGTCGAGACAGTTGCCGGGCAAGCTGCACAGCGTCGTAAAGTCGTTAACGTGGTTCAGCTCCACAGTGGCAGCAGCGTGCTGGTTTCTGGTGCAGTTTGGTTCCAACGCCGAACTCTCTATTTTGCAGATGCTACAATGGAAACGGCGAGGCCGACGGTGAGACGGAAACAGCCGGTAGAACACTGGCGTAGAATGAAGTGCTTGTGCCGAGAATGGGCTCTGCTTTCCGTGCTTATGTTCTCCGTTTTCTCTGTCTGTGTGCCGTAGGCTTGGTTCTTGGCTGGGAGTGGGTTGGCTCTTGAGGGAGAACGGATGAACGTGGGCGAGGTGTGAGCGGTTTACGGGAGGTAAAGAGTGCAGTGGGTGCTTGGTTTGCCCGTTTTGGGTGAATAGCAGAGTGGAGGGTTCAACGGCGTGAAGTCTCGGCTCCCACTCTTCTAGTCCGTGTCCTGTGAGTGTGCAGTGGAGAGCTCCTGTATGTGGCTGTGTTTTTGCGGGAATTTTGGGTATTAAAGAGTGCCGTCCGCGTGTGTGAGAGAAAGGGGAGAGGCATCTTGATGTGCTGGTTGAGTTGGTGCCGGCGTTGTTGGGTGCCGGTATGGAAAAAATGGAGTGAGCTTGGTGAAGTTTTTTGGTGAGGTGAAGGTTGGGTAGCTATATTTATTTTTTTTTTCTCTCGTCCGTGAACTCTCCCCCCTTTTGGTCACGTTATGCATGGTTTTTTATAACTTTTAGAGTTTGTTTCATAATTTAACTCTTGTTTCCTAATGCTATCTTAATTTTTATCTTCTTATTTTATCTAACATTTTTATCTATTTGGATTTCAGATTTTTATCCTTTATATTTTCTTTATTTCTTTATTATCTTTTATTTCTTCATTTTTCTGAATTATCTTGTAATTATTTTTATTTTCTGATTTTCCTTGAGTTTATCTTCATTTTTTTGAATTATCTTTATTTTTTCTTAACTATCTTGGATTATCTTTACTTTTCCTTAATTATCTTGGATTATCTTTATTTTTCCTTAATTATCTTGAAATTTTTCTAATTTTTTGTAATTATTTTTATTTTCTGAATTATCTTGGATTTCATGAATTTGTCTTCTTTTATCTCTTTTATCTCTTCATTATTTTCTCTTCTTGTATTATCATTTTTAAATTTTGATTATCTTGTCTTTTATGTTTCTAATTTTATTTTAGTTTTATTTTAAAATTTTACTTTTGAATATGGGCTTATTTATTTTTGGGCTTATCTTTAAGTTTTATTATTTTTAGTTTAAGTTTGGGTTTGTAATTTATGTTAAAGTTTTGAGAAGTGGGCCGGACAAAATTAGGTGTCTACAGATTGCCCCCCTTTGCTCATCTTTTAGGAACTAGAAAATGGGCAAAGGTTGAGAGACACTATTTTGTCCGGATCAGTATATAATGTGAAGGGCTACTGTCCACCCAACAGGGATCAAAAACAACCTTAAGATTTTCTCTTTTAATCTTAAGCTCGGAAGGGCTACCGTTCACCCAACAAGGACCAAAGATGACCTCAAGATTTTCTCTTTTAATCTTAAGTTCGGAAGGGCTACTGTCCACCCAACAAGGACCAAAGTGACCTTAGGATTTCCTCTTTTAATCCTAAGTTCGGAAGGGCTACCGTTCACTCAACAGGGACCAAAACGACCTTGGGATTTTCTCATTTTAATCCTAAGCTCGGAAGGGCTACTGTCCACCCAACAAGGACCAAAACGACCTTAGGATTTTCTCATTTTAATCCTAAGATCAGAAGGGCTACCGTCCACCCTACAGGGACCAAAACGACCTTAGGATTTTCTCATTAGGATTTTCTCATTTTAATCCTAAGCTCGGAAGGGCTACTGTCCACCCAACAAGGACCAAAACGACCTTAGGATTTTCTCATTTTAATCCTAAGATCGGAAGGGCTAACGTCCACCCTACAGGGACCAAAACAACCTTAGGATTTTCTCAGTTTAATCCTAAGATCGGAAGGGTACCGTCCACCCTACAGGGACCAAAACGATCTTAGGATTTTCTCAATTTAATCCTAAGATCGAAAGGGCTACCGTCCACCCTACAGGGACCAAAACGACCTTAGGATTTTCTCATTTTAATCCTAAGCTCGGAAGGGCTACTGTCCACCCAACAAGGACCAAAACGACCTTAGGATTTTCTCATTTTAATCCTAAGATCGGAAGGGCTACCGTCCACCCTACAGGGACCAATACGACCTTAGGATTTCCTCATTTTAATCCTAAGATCGGAAGGGCTACCGTCCACCCTACAGGGACCAATACGACCTTAGGATTTCCTTATTTAATCCTAAGATCGGAAGGGCTACCGTCCACCCTACAGGGACCAAAAAAATGACCTTTGAACGGATTCTTCCCGTGATGGCCTATTTTGAGCTGAATAAATTTGTCTCTAACTTGATATGGATGAGTTCTTCCTAAAATAATTTTACATTGATATAAGATGAGATGCTTATGCTTGTACATGTTTGACATGATAATGTGAAATCCTAATGCTTGACCTATGAAAATTTTAATTTTTTAAGAATTTAAGTGATGATGATATGCTTGCATGCAACGATGCAATATTATCCTATAATGATGCATGCTGAAATATTTAAAAATGCTACTCCATGTCCTTTGGGAGCTTTTGAGTTGACTCTGGCACTTTTGGGTCTTTTGACTTGCTCTCTCTAGAAAGATTGCCCCAGTGTCATTGAGTTCTTAATACATTCCTTGACCAAGTTTTCTATTCATAAAGATGTCATCATTTGCCATATTGCCCCTATTTGCATATCTAGGTTAAAACCTTTTTTGACATAGTCCTTGAACGTAACTTGTCTCTTTCTCTTCAAAGAGAAATTAATGGTGTGATGCTTTTAGTATTCACTTAAGACATTTTTCACTCATCATGTCTTGAAGTCATAGTTTAAAACTTTTTTTCTCTCATCACTAGAGTTTCGCCAATTTTCAATTCATGTCTTCTCCATTTAGGCAATACCTTTTACTGGCACCTGATAATTTTTGCTTTGCATGAGAATGCATTCTTTTAAAAAAATGTGGATAGTTCATGACACAAAGGATATGCAACCAGGTACTTTGGCCTTTAAAGGAGAGACCAATGGATTGAGTCAATGACCCATTGCCCCAGTTTAAGTGGGTCAAAGTGCTGGAAACTTTGGAAATAATACCTTTAAGGTTGAAGCTTGATTCTTTTTGGTGAGTTATAGCTCCATAGGAGAAGTTTCTTTATATCTTTCTGAGTCTCTCCTTTCTTTAAAGGTGGATCATTTAAGTATGGGTTTTTTTATTTGATTGCCCCCAAATTTAGATTATGACTGCCCATGAGCGAAAAATATTAAAAAGAGTTTTTCTTAACTCATTCGCTTTTATTATCCAAGTCATGCCTCAAGGGAATGCTCATAATATATTCAATTCTCTGGAATCAAAAGTGTGCTGTTAAGCACTCACTCTAATCTCTTAAGTATTTGCACTCTTAAATAAGTGTTTATTCTAATCATTCTTGAGTGTTTGCACTCTTTGATATGTGTTTACACTCACAGATACCCCATAGGCTTGTTTTCGTGTCCCTCTCCACTTTAGTTAGTTTACCATATTAGCCAAGATCACTAGGACTTTACTTAGCTTGTAATGTAAGGCCTAGGTAATGGGTATGAATAAAAGAGATAAGGTTTATCAAATAAGGAGAGCATGAAGTATGATGTCTCATCTTTTCACTTTTTTCCTTTTTTGGATAAGCTTATGGCTCAAGGTGAAGTCCATTTCTCTTTATAATCTCTTTTTTCTTTTGGCTAGCCTCCTCTTTTTTGGTCTAACACTTTTCTTTTTCATTTTTTTCAATATTTCTTCTCTTTTTCTTTTTTATTCTATTTGTGCTTTTTCACATAGTTTTGGAAGGGATACCTTCAATCCTTTCACTTGAGCCTTATATTGTTACTCATAGCATTTTCCTTCTTTGATAGTAGGGATACTCCCTTTAGCTCTCCTTCAAGGTAGACTAATAGTTTTTCAAATTGAAAGGTTAAAGGGTCAAAGGAAGAAAGTCGGATGATAGTTTTGCCATCCTTTTACAGGCTCAAATGGGTGACTATGGGAGTTCCGATATTAGGGTTTCGCTTGAAAGGCTCAAACTATCCAAAGATGGCCTAGGTCATTTCTTGAATAATGTGATGTCTAACAAATAGCCTCAAGGGACATTTAGACAAGTTCTAGGATATCTGTTTTCCCATAATAAGCACACTCTCACTATAAGCTCTTTTAGACACTCAATCATCCAAGAGAATTGAGCATTTAAGCAAATGTATTTTATCATCGGCAATTGGATTTATCGAGAATGAGATTAAGAGAAATTTTTCTTCAATTATTAGCTCATGAGCGTCAATATTTGGAATAAACCATATTGCCCCGATGTTGATTTAGTCTATAAGGCAAAATAAATTGGATGACAAATAATGCATTCATCATGCTAAGCATTTTATTGAATTGACAGGTGTGCCCATACAAACTCCTTGCTAAGGTCTTGGGCAGAGCCATTAGCAGGTGCCATAAAATAAAAACTTGAAAAGATAAATACGAAAAGGGAAAAAAGTGCGACTTATGGTAGGTGGTGCAAGAATAGATCCACCATACTGGTTCACTCTGATCACAATATCTTGATTTTGCCTATGTTGCTCTAGTGTTGAGCATTTGGATTGTCATAATTAGGTAAGGGATTGCCATGCATATCTGGTTCTGATTGCTTAGGTTCAAAAGTTAACCATTTGGCGTCAATCAATCCTTGAACCCTCCTTTTAAATGCAAGACAGTTATCAACAGAGTGGCCCTTTGCCCCTGCATGGTAAGCACAAGTAAGTTGCTCATTGTACCATGGCGGATATGGGGGTTGGAAGGTAGTCGATGGAACCAAAGACACTAGATTATTCTACAACAACTGAGGTAAGAGCTCAGGGTACGGTATTGGGATCGGGTCAAAGTTTTTAACTTTCTTATTAAATTGCTACCTTGATTGATTTTGCTGATACCGTTGGGATTGTTGTTGATTGGGCTGAGAAGCTTGGGCAACCGGTGCTTGCAAAGTTGGCGCAGAAATGTTCACAACAGGGGTATTATCCTTCCATTTTCCTTTCTTCTGGTATTCTACTAAGTGCACTCCTTCCTTTTTCTTATCATTCTGAAATTTCTTTTGGCTCTCAGTAATTAGCTTTCCCATCTTTCCTGTTGTGACTCCTCTTTCTACCCTTTCACCAACAATAACTAAGTCAGCAAAATTAGGAGATGTGCACGCTGCCATTGTAACATAATAAGGATCCTCTAGAGTGCTCATAAAAAGGGTGATCATTTCTTTATCAGATACAGGTGGTTGTACTCGAATCGCTATATTTCTCCACCTCTGAGCATAATCCTTAAATGATTCTTTTTCTCCCTTCCTCATATCCTGCAGCTGAAACCTACCAGGGGCGATGTTCCTATTGTATCTGTATTGCCTCATAAAAGACTCAGCCAAGTCCTTCCAAGTGCAAATAGAATGGCGATCCAGACTTAAATACCATTCTGCAGCCTCATCAATCAGACTATCTTGGAAGATGTGCATTAGTATCTTTTCATCATTAGAATAAGCTGCCATTTTTCGGATGTACATGAGAAGATGGGTCTTTGGACAAGATGTCCCATTATACTTGATAAATTCAGGGACTTTAAACTTTGGTGGCAAGATTACATCAGGGACTAATCCCATTTCTGAGAGATCCAACACATCGTCATCGTCTGAGAATCCTTTGATCTTCCTCATTCTAGCTTCTAGAATCTCATACCTCTCTTGGGCCTTGGCTTCCTCAATGGCCTTTCTTAGTTTCTCCTGTTCTACTGGATCATGAAAGTCTGGGATGATTTTGACTTTTAGGCCCTTTTCCTGGTTATAGTTTTGGGCTTGTTGATCCTTAGGTTGCTGTTGATTATAAGTATCTTTTGGCTCTCGATAGCTATTTTGAGCTTCTTGTTCTTGATTGTGAGGATCTTTTGGCTCTTGACAGCTATTCTGAGCTTACAATTTCATCATTTCCATCATTTTGGCTAACTGACCCTTGAGTAGGTCGATCTCACTCTACATTTCCTCCATCGTCTTTTCTTGCTTAGGATTTTCCTGTCCTAGGCCTTCCATTTGCCTACTTCGAGAACGTGTTGTCAGAGCCGTGATTACTTTTTTATCCTTTTGAATAAACAATGCATTATTGGTATGCAAATGAGAATATATGCATATGAATGTGATGTGATGCATGAAGCTGAAAGTGTGCAACTTATGCAAGTGTTAATGAAGAATGCATGCTTTTTTTTTTTTTTTGCTGCCCCATCTATCCTAAATGTATATAAATCTTAACTTAGGGACTTCATATATATGAAAATAACATGTATATGGTAGGAGAATTGAGCTAAAAGCAACTTATGCAAGTGCTAATGAAGAATGCATGCTTTTTTTTTTTTTTTTGCCCCCATCTGTCCTAAATGTATATAAATATTAACTAAGGGACTTAATGTATATGAAAATAACATGTATATGGTAGGAGAATTAAGTTAAAAATATAATCACAAACATGCAATGAGATAAAGGAAATGTTCCCCATTGTGCCTAATTTCAGGTAAGTCCTAGGTCCTTATTCACTCTCATGTGCTTAGGCCAACACTCTCTCACAAGGGATGGCTCTAAGACTATTATTAATGTAAAGGTAGGTTCTATATTTCCTACATCAGGTTCCCAAATTATCCTAAAAGGATAAATTTGAGTGGGGTGTTTCGGGCTCCCATGCGGAGACCGAAGGTCTCTCGAAGGCTAACCTTACTACACCCCTCTAACCTACAAGGTACCTTAAATGGCCCGGGTATAGGGCACAGGGGTCATGACTTTCCCTTTCTTCTAGTGCATGGTGAGAGTGACACTATGTGTAGGGAATCATATCCCAAATCTAAAAAAGCAAATATATACATTTATAAAAATAAACAGGTACGAAATTTAAACACTCAAAAACACTAGAAGCTAGTAAGCGTACCTTTTACTTTGTCAGCTCCAAAAAAATAAACCAACAAATTAATCAACAAAATTAATAAGATCATTTTTTTTAATTGGCCTAACCCTCTAATGTCCCCAGTGGAGTCGCCAAGCTGTTGACCCTAAATTTTTGTTTTGGATTTTTGGAGTCGCCACCGATCTAAATTATCTAAGGGTGAGATCGGACACCTAATTAAAAAAATGGTCTGCGTTTTCAGAAATTGGATTCGGGGGTTGGTTACGTTTTAGGGAAGGTGTTAGCACCCTAAACGCCCTTTCGGTACCAAAAATGATCTAATTAATTTTCTTGAATTAATTTATGTTGGTTTAGAAAAAGAATTTCGAAAACAATCCCTGCTCATTCCGGATTGGGATTTTAAAAATCAAATGATTTTAAGGAAAAACCCCCTTCCTGTTCCAGTCCAGGGTTTTAAAATAATTTTGAGAAAAATCCCCTTCCTATTCCAGTCCAGGGTTTTAAAAATAATTTTAGAAAAAATCCCTTTCCTATTCCAGTCCAGGGTTTTTAAGAATAATTTTAAGAAAATCCCCTTCCTATTTCAGTTTAGGGTTTTAAAAAAATAATAATCTCTTGGAGGATAAGAAAAAAAAATGCTTATATCATCACACATGTAACAAGGTAGGAAAATAATAAACTCAATTAATGACTTACCTTTATTTCTTTATTTTACCAAAAAAATTTTAAAGTTCCCTTCAAACAAGAAAATATAACACGTTGAAAGAACTCATACCCAAATTAACATGAAAACTGCGTAAATTCCAAGACATATGAGGCTCAAGCATAGCACTTTTACTACAGTAGATGTTAGCAATATTACAACACAGCAGCAAGCTTTGGGCATTTGGTGACCATACCTCTTAACTTCAACGTAAGACGTTCAAGCTAATTCAGCAAAGCTCAACGAGACTTCAATAGTCGTCGAGTCCTGCAGCGTGCTGAAAGTCGAGACAGTTGCCGGGCAAGCTGCACAGCGTCGTAAAGTCGTTAACGTGGTTCAGCTCCATAGTGGCAGCAGCGTGCTGGTTTCTGGTGCAGTTTGGTTCCAACGCCGAACTCTCTATTTTGCAGATGCTACAATGGAAACGGCGAGGCCGACGGTGAGACGGAAACAGCCGGTAGAACACTGGCATAGAATGAAGTGCTTGTGCCGAGAATGGGCTCTGCTTTCCGTGCCTATGTTCTCCGTTTTCTGTGTCTGTGTGCCGTAGGCTTGGTTCTTGGCTGGGAGTGGGTTGGCTCTTGAGGGAGAACGGATGAACGTGGGCGAGGTGTGAGCGGTTTACGGGAGGTAAAGAGTGCAGTGGGTGCTTGGTTTGCCCGTTTTGGGTGAATAGCAGAGTGGAGGGTTCAACGGCGTGAAGTCTCGGCTCCCACTCTTCTAGTCCGTATCCTGTGCGTGTGCAGTGGAGAGCTCCTGTATGTGGTTGTGTTTTTGCGGGAATTTTGGGTATTAAAGAGTGCCGTCCGCGTGTGTGAGTGAAAGGGGAGAGGCATCTTGATGTGCTGGTTGAGTTGGTGCAGGCGTTGCTGGGTGCCGGTATGGAAAAAATGGAGTGAGCTTGGTGAAGTTTTTTGGTGAGGTGAAGGTTGGGTAGCTATATTTTTTTTTTTTTTTCTCTCGTCCGTGAACTCTCCCCCCTTTTGGTCACGTTATGCATGGTTTTTTATAACTTTTAGAGTTTGTTTCATAATTTAACTCTTGTTTTCTAATGCTATCTTAATTTTTATCTTCTTATTTTATCTAACATTTTTATCCATTTGGATTTCAGATTTTTATCCTTTATATTTTCTTTATTTCTTTATTATCTTTTATTTCTTCATTTTTCTGAATTATCTTGTAATTATTTTTATTTTCTGATTTTTCTTGAGTTTATCTTCATTTTTTTGAATTATTTTTATTTTTTCTTAACTATCTTGGATTATCTTTACTTTTTCTTAATTATCTTGGATTATCTTTATTTTTCCTTAATTATCTTGAAATTTTTCTAATTTTTTGTAATTATTTTTATTTTCTGAATTATCTTGGATTTCATGAATTTGTCTTCTTTTATCTCTTTTATCTCTTCATTATTTTCTCTTCTTGTATTATCATTTTTAAATTTTGATTATCTTGTCTTTTATGTTTCTAATTTTATTTTAGTTTTATTTTAAAATTTTACTTTTGAATATGGGCTTATTTATTTTTGGGCTTATCTTTAAGTTTTGTTATTTTTAGTTTAAGTTTGAGTTTGTAATTTATGTTAAAGTTTTGAGAAGTAGGCCAGACAAAATTAGGTGTCTACAATAGTAAATTAGCAGTATCAATTGTGGTAATAAAAGTCATATAACAATAGTGATAATAGTAGTGATTTGATCATACTGATCTATAATGATGATAATTTGATGATAATAAAAATAATAATAGTTTGATAGTGACAATGACAACAAAAAAAATGTAGCAATGATGATAGAGACTTGTTGATGGTAGGTAAAACAATAATAGTGATTGATAATAATGATAATAGTAATTCATTGACAACAAGAATGATGATGAACTAGCAATGGGGCAATGGTGGTCTAGCAATGGGTAATGGTGGTGGTTTAGCAATTAATAAAGGCAATTGGGGTGGTTTAGCAGCAATATCGATAGAAACATTGGTCGTTTGACAATGGCAATGGTGCTGTTGGTTTGGGAATAGTAGCGTTAACCCTTGTTTTAAGAACTGGTCAAATTTATTGTTTATATTCAGTATTTACTTCAATTTGACAAAAAAATTAATCAGATCAATGAAACTCTAAAAAATTATAAAAATATTTATCATTTTAAATTTAGTTGTCCCAATTACATATGTAATTTTTAAAATGATTACAAAATTCATAATTTTTTGAATTTCATATTTTATTGAATTAAAAAATATATATATCAATTTTATAAGAATAAATGAATATATATTTATATGATTTTTTTTATATTCTTTTATCAATAATGAGAGAAGGCCATAAGTTTCTTTTCTTCAGTTCTCTCATGAAAAACCAAAAATTCTAAGTGACAGGATCAAACCTAGATTTGACCCCAAAAAAAATGCTGTTTACTAGTAGGTTCTCTGTAGGCTATCTACCAAAGGAAGGATTGGTTTGACATTATTCTCAATTTGCCAAGCAAATGACATTATAATTAGAAGAGCATGACTATAAGAGGAATGAGGCAGCAAGAGGAATAGATACATGGGTTTGCTAATTGTACGTTTTTGACTACGTCAGGTGTTGCCTCTACGGTAAATAATGTACCAAATATTTATACACGTCGATTTGTTACATAAAGTACCTAATATCAATTTCAAATGAACATTCTATGATAAAGGCTAAGACACCCATCTGGGCCAACGACCTTTGCCTGCCAAGCAAAAAGCTTTGAACTGAAGGGAATTGTGGTTACGTACGTGCTTAATGCAAATTTCCTCGCTAAGGTAGAAATCTTGAGATTGATAAAGATTTCTGGCACAGAAAATATTAGAATTCTTTCAGCATCATCAAAAATTCTGTTTTCATGAAAGGACTGCTCCAGATAAAGTGGACTTGCATCTAAAACTTACATTGCCAATCTCGTGATGGCTTCTTCTCAAGTAGACTGCGTAATCTAGAAATGGTTAGATCTGCACCTCCAAACCCATCCATTATAGCATTTGCCGAAGGGAACTCAGCTCTAGATGTCAAACTGCAGGAAATTTTTTAAAAATGGGCAACATTACTGAGATACACCATTTACCAGGAAAAATCAGAATCCTGTTAACATTAAGCAATTGTCAATTGAACCCTGCAGTGTTAACCATCCACTACATGTTCAATGAATTTCCAAAATCAAAGCATGCACCTGCTACGTAAAACTACACAAGGCATTCCTACTAGTTCAGCTCCAGTTACTCCAGGTTGGCTTCCTGCAATAAGGACACAATTGCAGACAGGTAACCCTGCACATTCGGCTCCCGCACGTAGTGCAGCCACAATCTTATCTAGACTGGACAGATGATCATCAAATTAAAAGATAATTGACAAGTATTACTATCTGAGTATGTAATTAACATTCCAGTCATAAACTTAAAAATCAATGAGAGGTCAAATGCTAATCGCTGTGCGTATTCTCAACTTCCCATTGGGTTGGAAAACACATTTCAACATAACCATAAATTGACAGATAGAATAAATAATTAATAAACCTGAACAAGTGAATCAAAGATTGGGGCACCAAAGATTTTTCTTTTAAATGTCATTCCATTTTTTTTATTTTCACTGAAGGAAGTTATCAAATACAAACACAAAGTCCACAAAGCAAAGATAGCACAATAATCACATAAAATATGAAAGAATATTTCTTTTCTCTATTGCCTCAATATATTCCATCAGATTTCACCCATCATTTTGGCTTCTAGCAATCCCTTTATTGCACAGTCACGCGTAGTTCATCTCACGGCCCAAATAGGAATGGGTGTTTTAGGGGAGGGGGAAAAATGCCATATTTTTTGGCTTTTGGCTTTAATTTTAAAGTTCCCTTATGTCTAGCATGTGGACATTTATTAAAATAACCTAGCCATGTTAGGCATCAAATAGATAAGACTCAACCCACCAAAATTGAGGTTAAGAAAAATTTAAGAAAAAAGAAAGAACCTCAAATGACTAGAAAAATCAACATAAACGACTTAAGCAATTAGGCAAAACTTTCTAAAATAAGAGAATCAGATAAACATTCATAAATAAATAATTATTGATTTTGACTTTTACACTTAAATGCTTGATCTGCTGTGTTTTATATTTTTAATGTCTATATTTTAGATATAAATCCTTGTCTTATAACTTTCAATTTCACTAATATTTAGCATCGTAACAACCATTCTGTGACAGAAGATTTATAGATATAAGTTGAGGTAGAATTAAATTCATTTGTAATTTTGCACATGAGCATGCATACTTCCTGTCTCCTTGAGCCTAGGCCTTTCGAGACTAGCACTTTTGTGCAACTTCTACCAATAACAGCTATGAGGCTGAGTCACATATATTTTCACGATTATTTTCTTCTGCAAACATCCTACCCATAAAGAATCAACAGATACAAGACCAAAACAATATATATTTCTTTTAAAAATTAGGAGGCACGTGCACTAACCTTTCAGACAAGCTAGTGTTAATCTCAACACTCAACTTTAGCATGGATGCAACCTCCTTTGCTATCCTTTGTTTCTCAGCAGAAACTGACCAAAAAGGCATAAATTAAAAGCCCCTTAGTAACCAGCCTTCGGTACTGAATAGGCATACATCAAAGGACACATTCATAGCCAACAGCACAATTAAAAACCTGCTCTTTTCACTTCCTTGACAAGTTGTTCATCCAAACCAGATGGAAGTACTTTTCCTGAAACCAGTTGGCCATATAAACTTTGCTCAATCTCCTTATCCTCAACAATTATTACCTTTGAGCTTCGCTCATTGCCAAGCTTTTCCATAATGGCCCTAACAAATTTAATTAACCCAAGAAAAAAGGAAGAAAATATTATTTTGCTCACAAATCCTGAAAGATAAATTAAACTACCAGAGAACAAGGACCAGACAAATAGATTGTAAACCCAACAGAACCTCAAGAAAAAGGAAAATATCGAAGTTTTAAGGCCTAAAAAGTATCCTTTACATTTAATCAAAGAACAAACATATCATTTAATCGTAAAATAGAATATTCTTCACTTGCAAGTTATACACAGGCACAGCTCTCCTGCAATACAGAATTTCTTTTCCTGCCGTCTACAGTCATGACTAAGCCATTTCATTTAGATGAAATCAACAGCTCATATATTGCCACCAAATCCACAAACTTTATGGCAGTTTGGTTACCTTCCTTCTTCCACTCTTTTAGTCCATCTACATTGCATGACAATGGCTGATGTCTGAGCAGGCTCTCAAACATGACCAGCATCTTGGCCTCTGTCTAACCTTTCTCTTCTCAACATTTCTGGACTTTGCACATGCTCAGTAGATCCAGATCTTTCTTTATGAACTATGTGTACCTTCTACTGATAAGCTTTTAACATTTCTGAATGTGTTCCATTTGCATTCATCTTTTCAATCCAAAAAATTACGGACTTCAGTTTTCAACTTGAAGCCCACTTTGCTGGATACAAAGATTTTTAATAGAAACGTTTGGCATGTATTGTGGCCATTATGCATTATCAAGGGGTTATAACTTATATTTCTGCAAATCCAACTAATAATGGTGACAGGACAGTGAAACTGGCCAAGAGAATATCCAAAGAAAAAATTAGTTAAACTGACTATAGAAGTTATGGTCTTGGGGGAAAATGTGAACAATTAAAATTGTAAGTGAATGAGGTGGCAAAGCTGTGATCATAGACTGCAGGAAACCGCAGAATTCTTATAATACAGGCGAGTTGTGCCCATTATACACAACCCAGCCTTCCTATTCTTTATTCATCCCTCAAATTCCGTCAAGTTAGAATGAGAGAAATGGAGCATGAAGATTAATTATATAAAGAGTAGTACTAATAATACAGACTCTAGCCATACCAATGCTTTATACAGATTACAGAGATTATCAGACCTTAAAATATCCAATATAACACCACTCTAAACTCTTTAAAGTACTCTTTAAACTGAAGTACATATCATATGTGCCAAGTTCATTGTTACAAATAATTCAAACCCGAGAAAAACTCTACCCCAATAATTTACAAAGCAAATCTACAAGCTGCATTTGAGTGAACAGAAATTTAGATAATCTTCACAACTTCACAAAACCCTTATGTTTTACTGAAACATATAATCACCTTTGTTTGTAACATTGCAAAGCTGTGGAGCAGACTAGAAATACCTGGCAATAACATTACTACTTTTATGGTAGGCTGTTAATATTACCACTGGAATCCCTTCAATATATGCATCATCAATAAATCTGCCAATGAACACAATTACTCTAACTTTAGAATTTTAATACAACTAGAAATATACAAGGGATAGAAGAATAATGATAGCTATAGATCCCCACCATCTTATAACCCCAACAACCATGATGTGATGACCAAACAGTAAGGCACAATGCAATATGAAGTTATGAACCAAATTATTACCAGAATTAGTCTGTTAAACTTCTTAAAGGAATAATATCCAAAGATTATAATTTATTTTTTTACTCAGCAAATCATTTGTGTGAAAGAGAAAAATGGAAAGAAAACTCATGAGAGACTAGCCTCTCTCAACTTGTTATTTATAATAAACTGTGCAATCAATCAATTAATGGACCTAATCTAAGGCTACAAGGTCTAATTACAACACATGTAAAATATGTACAATAATCTCTTAACACTTCCCCCCAAGCTGGAGCATAAATATTATATGCATGAAGTTTGTTACATATGTAATCTACTCGAGGCCTCTTTAGTGACTTGGTGAAGATGTCTACAAGTTGATCATTAGAGTTGACAGACTTTATGACAACTATACCTTCAACTAGTTTTTTTCTTAGAGAATGACAATGGATCTCAATATGTTTAGTCTCCTTATGAAACATTGGATTGGAAGCGATGCACAAAGCAGCTTGATTTTCACACACAAGCTTCATAAGAGTCACTTTACAAAACTTGAGTTCTTGTAAAAGTTGCTTAAGCCATATAAGCTCATATGTTACATTTGCCAAAACCTAATACTCTGCCTCTACACTTGATCTAACTACCACATTATGTTTCTTGTTTTTCTAAGAAACTAGAATTCCTCTCATAAGAACACAACATTTAAAGGTGGACCTTCAATCAAAGGGAGAATCTGTCCAATTAATATCAAGATAACAACGAATGTCTATGTAACCTTTATCCTTATAAAGCAATCCTCTACCTAGTGCGCCTATTATATATCTCAAAATTCAGACAATAGCATCCAAATGAGAGTCATATGGAGAACTGAGAAACTGACTTACCACACCCATAGCAAAGACAATATCTAAACGATTATAGTCCAACTTGCCTATTGGTCTCCTATACCTCTCAGGGTATGAAAAGGGCTTCCCTTGTCCAAGCAAAAGTTTATCATTTGGATCTATTGGAGTGTCAATTAATTTGAAATTCAACATGCTAGTTTCTTCTAAGATATCTAGTGCATACTTCTTTTGAGAAATTGAAATACCATCTCTTGATTGTGCAACCTCAATCTTTGAGAAATACCAAAAGTTACCTATTTCATTGGTTTGAAAGAGCTTGAACAAGTGCGCCTTTAGTTGCTGAATACCAACCAGATTACTCTCAGTGATAACAATGTCATCTATATAGAACACAAGGTGGATGCATTAGTGTTAAGAGGAGCATTAGGAAAAAATTGAATGATCAGATTCACTTTGAGTAAGTCTAAAGGCTTGAACCACTGTACTAAACCTTCCAAACCATGCTTGTTAGGATTGCTTATATCCATAAAAAGATTTTTTGAGTTTGTAGACCATATTAGACTCCCCCTTAGCAACAAAAACCAGGCGACTACTCCATATAAACCTCCTCTCGCAAATCACCATGAAGAAAGACATTTTTAATGTTAAGCTGGTGGAACGGCTAATGATGTGTGGCAGGTGCCATTTTAGCCGTTGGGGAGAAGATATCACTATGGTGGAACCTATATATTTGCATATACCCTTTGCCTACAAAGGGAATGTTAAGTCAATCCAACTTTCCATCAGAACCCACATTTGGCATGAACGCCCATCAACAACTCTTCCTTGGTGGTAAAGGCACCAAATTCCAAGTGCCACTTGAATATAATGTTGTTATTTCATCTAGAATGGTTTGAGAACAAGGCTTTACCTGTGATTTTGGAAATAAAAACAGAGGAAAGACTCGGAACAAAGGCACAAGCAAGTGATAGATGGTCATAACATAGAAAATTGTAAATAATGATGGGTAGGCTGTGTACCTTTTCTAAGAACAATGAGAAGATTGTCTAACTCAGGATTCATGGCCAGAGGAACCATTGGCAAAAAGAGTGAGTCGACAGGGTCTTGTTCTTTAGGTGAGCTGGCACCAGTAGTAGGTCAAGGACTACAGTGATAAGTCAAAAGAGGAGGATCCATTAAAGGAGAGACAAGCGGATCCTCATAAGGCAATGGAGAAGAAAAGAACAGGATAGGTAATACTTGATTAAGACTCTGTGAATCAAGTTAAGCAACCAAAAAGAATGACTATTGTTCAAAGAAAGTGACATCAATAGACATAAGATAGTGATTCAACTTAGGAGTGGAACACTTGTAGCCTTTCTGAAGGCGAGAATAACCCAGAAAGATACATTTATGAGACTTGGTAGCAAGTTTATGCTATCCAGAAGATAAGCGATGCATAAAACAAACATAACCAAAAAAATGAAGAGAAACAAAGCAGAGACGCTATTTTGGAAACATAATAGTGAGGAATCTGATCCTACAACACCGAGGAGGGTATGCAATTACTAAAATAACATGTAGTAAGAACAACATCCCCTAGAATTTAGAGGGAATATTAGCATACACCAAGAAAGTTCATGCAATTTCAATCAAATGATGATTTTTCCTTTTAACGACTTCATTTTATTGCGGAATATAAAGACAAGACGATTAATGCAAAATACCTTTACTATACATAAAAGATGTAAGTTATGAAAAATATTCGAGAGCATTGTCTCTATGCAACACACATGGGTTTACCAAACTGGGTTTTAACTTCAGCACAACATGATTGAAAAATGAAAAATAGCTCAACAATTTTTCATAGTAAATAACCAAGTGCAACAAGAATAGTCATCAATGAATATCACAAAATAATTGAAACCCAAAGAACTAACTTGACTAGGCCCCCACATCAATATGAACATGGGAAAAAGGAGACTCAACTTTATTATTGAAACAATAAGGAAAAGAACTACAAGTGTGTTTCTCACATTGACAAGATTCACACTCTAAAGAAGTCAAAGAAGACCAAGAACCAACTTCTGGAGTTTAGAGAGATTCAAATGACCAAACCGATAATAAAGAAACTTTGGAGAGGTGGTGTTGGTGCAAACCACTAGCGAACTAGACCCAGCAAGATGGTAGTGACCCCATGATTCACTTCTAATGCCAATCATCTGCCCTATACTACAATCTTGTATTCAAACAAAGTTGAATAAAGGTCATTGAACAAATAAGGGTTTTAGTGAGTTGGCTAATAAAAATCAAATTGAATGGACTACTAGGGACATATAACACAGAATTTAAAGATAAAGGGGAAGTAGGTTCTATCTATCCAATTCCTCTAACTGCAGTTTTGGCTCCATCAATAAGAGTAACAGTCGGTAAGACATTAGAATATGTGAGAGAGGTAAAAAGGTGTTTACTACCATATATATAATCTTTGGCGCCAGAATTAAGAATCCCAAGTCCTAGAGACTGACCTTGAGTAATACAAGTAATAGGATTACCAATGCGAATCTATTGAGCAGCTTGAAATTTTAGGTAGGCATCGTAGTCAGCCATTGTCATAGGCACTAATAGAGAAGCCTGTGGAGATGGGGTTGAACTGATGGTACTCAAAAAAACATGGGCGGCACATGTAGAAGCTAATATTCACAACAAACATAGTGTGGGCTCAGGTAATAATATAGAAACTCAAGTGTTTGACTAATGAAAAAGGGTTAAAATGGGTTTGGCAAGCAAAAAACAACGATTAGAGGTGGAATATGAGGAAACAGACACCGGATCAAGGTTCAAATAATGCCAGCAAAGCTTTGGTGAAAATTCGGTCACCGGATGATGGCTCATGCTCTCCCATGCATCGGCGAGTGGGATCTACAGCAAAAATTCAATGGTGGCATGTGGAAGAACAAAAACTTGGACCAATGTTGACTAATCTCTGACAAGTAGCATTACAATGTTGACTAGCTTGGACCAATTCAAGGATTTAATCTAAAATTCTATATCACTACCAGGATTTCCTTTACAATCGTTCTCTCGAAAGAACAAAAACTTGCACAATTGGCTCCACCCCATTTTCACACCCTATCAATTCAGTTACAAACCATACTTACTCTTGATCACTAACAATCAAAGAAAGTTCAAATGGAATATAACTAGATCATACCATTCTCAATCCTGGGTGTATAACAAATTTCTCAACTAGCCAAATGATCCCTATAAAAATTTAAGTTCTAAACCTAAAACTTGCCAAAGACAATACCAATCAACACCCAAAAAAGCACTTATGGTATTTAAATACACGAGAATGATCACTGCTCAAAAATATCCAGAATTTAAGAGAAACATCTCTCAGTATGATAACTATATAGAGACAGTCAGGTTTAGAGAGATTGTTCTCAAGAGATATACATATATGACACATGCACTTTCATTTATAATCAATATGAGATAACTCACTCTGCAACCCCAGGCCGTAAAGGTAGACTTTTTGACATCACAAACTCTTCCAACGATTTTTCCTGCCAATAATTCAGAAAGAGTTATATAGGATGCTGCAAGAACTCATGGCACCATCTTCAATAAATAAGAGCATCAAGTACACCTCATTACCACATACACCAAATCAGAATAACCTAAGTTTTGGTAATATATCATCCACCAAGTATAAGTAAAATACCTTTTCCTGCAGAACATTTTTAATGAAAACTCCCTTTTCGCTAGTGGGTAATGAAGTTGGCCACCCAATCTACACATTAGGGATAATGGAAGGATTATATGACATATATAATGGTAGGATTATATGACATATATAATGGTAGCAATGAAGAAAACTATAAGAAGTTATAAATAAGCTCACTTCCCCCTCCTATAGAGTATTAAAAAATGAAGAACTTACCTGATTGAAATACAAAAATAGCATCTTTTCCTGATCACCAGCACTTCTCCTGGAAAATATCCGAAAACACATTTTGACCAACACAAAATTCATATTGATAAGCATTACTTGAGATTTTCATATCTAATGAGCATAATTGGATTTAGAAGGATGGACCCAATCAAAGGATGTGCCCAACTGCCGCTTCTTCTCCCTTTGAATTTTTCTCAATTCCCTCACTTTGACTCCATTTTTTTTTTTAATGAGTGCTCCCTCTTGCTGTGATTCCCTCTTTCATTTCCACCACTTCGTTCTTCTCCCACTTCAAGTGCCCCTCTTCAACTTCTGTTCTAGCTCCACCACATTGAAGCCATTTGTGCCATCACAATTTCCACTAGAAAGTACTCATGCTTTGGTGAAGAAGTTAATCAATTGACTTATACCATGTCAGCAAGTGCCATTCTACACTACAAACACCCACCCAACAACATATCCTTGCATAATGGAGAGAACAATATAATAAGTAAACAAAATCACACCTTACAAGATCTAAGTAGACAGGTTCACTCCAGTTTGCACAATCAAGCCCAAGCTTTTGAAATGCTGGAGGCACCAAGAGGAGGACCAATAAGTTAGATTCATGATCACAGAAGCTCAAATAGTCATGAGACCAATGACTCGGCAGTACACATATATAGATGATGCATGCCCTTACCAGTATTGAAGGCTTGGCGATTGCCAACACGGTACGCATCCATAAGGACTCTGAAATAACAAATATGAAGAAGAATAAGCTCGAAATCATAAACAACACGTACAATTTCGAAATGAAAACAACCAGAAATCAAGAGGTGAAGGAAAGAAGAGTTACCCATCAACTTCGAGAAGGATGGCAAGTTGTTGAGATGATTTCTGGTCGTGGAGGCTGGATGGCAAGCAAAAAGCAGAAAACAGACTGAACCGCAAAAGCTTTCTGGGAAAAATGGAGGATACTGGCAGAGTGGAGGAAAATGGAGGAACCAGATAGAAATTGCTTCTAGGAGTTGTAAGAAAGCATTTGTTTTCCCTATTGAATGTGCATGAAAAGCGTGGCGTATAGAGAGTTGGAAAGGGGCATGTTTCCATGGCTGTTTCTCCAGGGGCTGAGCGCCTCCTAAACCCACCACCAATTTGGCTTGGGTCTTGGTACTTAAACAAGCGTCGCTCAAGATTCCTTCAATCGTAAGTTGATATTTTCATATGGATGACAGATTCTATGATAGGATGGTTCGCGCCCATACTCTGCACGGATATTGCTCGCAAAGCGCAGACTTCTCTCACTACTTACCTAAATTATATAATTAGTAACTAATATTAAATTTTCATAACAAGCAAATCTCAATAGAACATTTTCCTAAATAACCATTTCCTTATTCAACGTTTGAGTTAACTTGCTCCACAGAAAGGTTGGTTTATTACATCAGTCCTAAAAAATATTATTAAAAATAATATCAATAGAATATTTTGAAAGTAACTCTTCATTTCAATGCCACATGGAATAATTGGTTTGCGGGAAAGTAAAAATTATGAAAATTTTATAAAATGATTCCTGGTCATTAGATTTTATAGTTACACAATTTGATATATAAAATTTAAGATATTTAATTATTTAAATTTTTATATATAAATATTTAATAAAATTTAATTTATAAAAATAATAAAATTATAATTATTTTATTCGTGGATAATAAAATATAAATAATATATAAACAATGTCATCAAAAGATTGAAATAAGTTTAAAATTGATGCTTTTGAGAATTATAAATTTTAATTTAATAGAACATAAATACTAAATGATCAAGCAAAATTAAATAAATAAATCTTTAAAACAAATAAAATATAACATGATATTATAAAATGAAACTTTTACTATAAAATTGCCTCCATAAAATAAAATTTATTAGCATTGATTTGTTTTTTTTTTTCCCCCTATTTTGACTCTTTCACACTTTTCTTTCCTTCCTTTTTCACTTTTGTGTTGATGTTTCACATTCTATTTATCAAGATATGTGAAAAGTAAGAGTCAACTTATAAGAATGCATAGGCTTAAAATAAAATATTAAAAAAATAAAAACAAAATCAACTTTTGACCTGCGAGAAAGTTAATCTACATCTTAGATTCCATGCGTATTTATAATACAATCAAAATTTTATATTAGCATTACATTTAAGACTAAATAAAAGACAAAATAACACAACCTTCACCTTCATGACTAAAAACTGAAGACTCATTTACATGACTAGAGGAATCAAGACTAATACATCGCTGTCCCAATGTCACTCTTTCATAATGTCCATCAAATATTTTATCCGAAGTTTTGTTGCATCTCTCAAACATGCATGGATTTGAGTATACAAAAACTAACATAGTGACATCACAACACAACTCTTAAGATGAAGAAAATTTTAAGTAATACATATAGAACTTGACATATTAGCTCCTTCAATTGAAGTCAACTTTTTCACTAAAATATGAGCACAATTGGTAACGTTTAATCCTTCTTTGGGGATACTTGCACACTTAATTTGTTATGTGCACAAAGATGATCAAGACCATTTTTCAACAAGCAGAACATATATGGCATGCCCAAATGATTGTAGCAATCTTTTCATTGATTCAAATGGACCTCAAATAATCACAAACAAGAGTATGTACAGTAATTTTTGTCTCCTAGGGCAATCGCACAGTGGATCGTCAATGTCAAAAGCTTGATGGATTTTTCAACCCGTAAAACTTATTCATGCGCAGTTTCCACTAATTATTAAACTGGGACACTCATGGCATGCACGGCTCCTTTCTATTCCTTGAGGATGAAATCTCCCACCACTTTTCTCTCTAAAATTTATGCTGCTGAAACACATGTAATCGTTAGATGAATCCATGAAAAGCAAAACCACCAATTAAATTAAATATCCATCATATTGTGAAAGCTCAAAATGGGAGCATATTACATTGATAATTCAATTAAGCATCCTAATAACCTCCAAAAAGATATTAAAATTTGTAGGCATGACCTTTGGACATGTATTAAGACTACCCAAGCTTATTTTACACATTAGATAAGTGGGATTAACACAGCAAATTCAGATGGCCAGCATCTTTTAAGAAAATTCTGCAATAATTAAGGCAAAAACATGGCACTTTTTGAAAAGAAAAAATCATTTCAATTGTTAAGCTTACTCCATTTGCTCTAAAAATTTATGCAAGCTACCCTAGGGTCTTAAACAAGCACACCATAACCTCATGTACCAAAATTTGTAATGTACCCATTATATTATTATTTCCGTTTAAAATGTGATGGAATCCCTAAATTAATGGTCAAACTCTAAATTAACCGTGGTAAAATACCTAAATTGCCCATAACATTTTGGAAGAGGTTGAATTCCAATTCAAATTGCACAAAGAACCCTAACCCTAACACAATAGGCATTTCCCCTAATTCAATGCTTCTTTGAAGTGGGAATATCTTTAGAATCCTTTTCAGGCATTAAGAATTTCATGGAAGACTTCAGCTATTAGATTCCTATCTGCAAATTTCAAAAAGGCGTTGAAATAATCTCAAATGTTAAATATTTTACCAAATTTCACAAGATATAGTATGCAATTAATCTTCAATTTCGACAATTGATATAGAGATGCATTTTGGGGCCTCTCAAGCACATTGTTTGCATCAATATCATTTGGAAGACTCTCATGGCATCCCTCTTTCAAGTCAGATATGTCATACTTATCAGCTTCTTTTAAAAGGACCAGCCTATGCTCTAGAAATTCTTCAAGTTAGATAAAATTCCAATAGGGGGAAATGCCTATTGTGTCAAATTGAGGGTAATGCATTCAAATTAGGTCTTTGTGCGGTTTGAATTAGGATTCAACCTCTTCCAATATGTTAGGGGCAATTAGGTAGTTGATCGTGGTCAATTTGGGGTTTGACCATTAATTTAAATATTTTGTTACATTTTGAACAGAAATAATAATAGAAAGGTATATTATAATTTTTAATGAGTTTAGAAATGTTTTATACAAAAATTAAAAATAGAGGTATCCGTTGTTTATAACTAATTCTAAATTCAAAAAGATTCTATTTATTTTAAAAATAAAATTATTGAAACATATTAGTTCTTAAGTGAGGTCTTAGTGCCGAGTGGTTCAAAAAATTAACTAACACCTTAAATCATCTTAGCTTGTTTTGAAATTTTTGTGCGATCGGGTTATCATATCAAAGGTCATGTCCCTAAAAATTGGTTAAATTTGAAGATCATTAAGATCCTTGGCTGAGCCATCGAGATTCAAGTTCTGTCATAGAAACATTTCATCAAACGGCTAGTGGTCACGATTTTTACATGAAATTTCACGCAATTAACCACCATTAAAACAACAGCAACATCACATGATCAATGTAATATCAAGTCAATACTATCCAAAAATACAAATCACAGCAAAAAATCGAGCCAATTAGAGATCAAAGAGCAGAAGAAGAAAAGTTTTAACCCAAGTGAGCTAGAATTTCTTTTCCAAAGAGTAGACTCAAGGGATGAAAGCAAGACCCCGAAAACAATGAGAAGTTAAGCTCGAGATATCCACTAAAGTCTACTTCCCACATAGAGCAAGCAAGACAAGTAAAGGTCACAACCCAAGCCAACTTAAGCAATTGACCATCGGATTCATCAAGAACTTCAAGCTACCATGGGTTTTTCTTCTAATAACAGGTATTTTAATTCGGACAATGTTAATTGTATACAGATTATATGTATAAAAATTATATTTCTTTTGTATTTTTATAAAATTAATAGGTAAAACTGTAAAATGAATGGCTCATTGATTTAGATAAAAAATAACCTAAAATTTTTTGAGCTAAAAATCCTAACCTGCTAACTACAAATTAAAACCAATTACCCTAAATCTAACTTTTAATTTAAAAGCAAATTACATATGAATTAGTGTTAATTTAATTATTAATAAATAAATAATTAATAAAAATGATCTAATTACTAATTTTTAATAAAACATAAAATTATATGTTAAAAAATACGTTAAAGAATATGTAATCTAATCATTTATACACCCAAACATATTATAAATAATTAAGAATGTTTTAAGCAAAATAAAAATATTATATGCGGGCTGCTCAGATCAATACGGGCCACATCGATCATGGCCGAAAAACCTCAAATTTTTGGACTGAATTTTTATGAACCTTACTCTTAAAATTGGGTGTTTTTATAAGGGTTTACCTGTTTTAGGCCGGAGTCGCCTCTGAGACAAGAGTTCGCACCTCTGTGCAACTCTCGCACAGTTAGCTGCTCTTTCCTTCCCACGGTGGTTGCTGCACTGCTGGATTGCTGGCAGAAGCTTCTCTCACTGGTGATTCTTCTCTCTTCTCTCCGAACTCGAAGCGTTCTGTTCTCTGTGGTGATCTTACGGTGGTTCTGAGCCTGGCTTTCCACTGAAGCTTCTCCCGAGCCATTCTGAGATACGATTGGTACGGTGTGATCTCTCTGAAGCTTCTCTCACGTTGTGTTCTGTATTTTTATTTGGGACTGCTGATGATTTGTTTATATGTCAGCCACGCTATTGTTTAGGATTAGATTTAGAATGATGGTTAATAGTTGTATCTTTCCTACACATAATGGCAAATTGAGAAAGTACCATCATCTTTGAGTTCTTTTCTTATCATGTGTTATGAACACGCCTCAGAATTTTATGTCAAAGATGCGTGTCTCATTTTAGTTTTGCCTGCACCTTGCAGGAGGACTTTTTTTATTCCCATCTTTGTTGCGTCACTGGTTGACATATCTTGCCTTTGCCATTTTGGATAGTAAATTAGCTTGTAAAATTCCATATCTTGTTGACTTGTTCTGAATTCTTGATTCTTCTTTTGGATTAATGCTTCTAGAAAGCAGTTCTCGTTATTTTTGACATTGCTGCGTGGTCTGGTCGTTCTGTGATGCTTGGAGGCTTTTAGCCTTAGACTCTTTATTTCTTTATGCTTTTGGTATTAAGTTGCTTAGTGTTTGTTATTTGGAACTTCGAATCGTGATAGCAAATGAAGTTATATTATTTTTTTAAGGCTATTTTTATATATTATTGTTATTAAAGGTTATATTACATATACAAAAATATATGTTTATATATTTAATATTATTGTGTAACTGTTCAAATTGTAGTGCGCAATGACCCCTAAGCACAATGATGCACAATTTACAATTGACAACTTTGGGCAGCAATCCTTTAGTTTATTTTTCTCCTCTTTTTCAAGCAATTTATATCTGATAGCAACTTCAATCTGAGGTCCTGTAGCATGCTCAGTGTGAATTTTGGTGGATGTGCTTGTAATTTTATTGTGCTTCAAACTCTTTAGCTACAACTGAGGTACTTTCTTTCAATGGTTTTTAATTCTGAAAAACAAGGGATAAGTTAGTATGTTTTTCCGTAGATGGGTGTGAGCCATTCAGCTCTTTTATGTAAAGTTTGTGATTCTTCTGGAAAAGGATTAGCATTTTAGTTGGTTTTACCCAGATGTTGATAAAATAATCATTTCTATCAGTACGTATAACATAAAAAAATTTATCTTGATTTAGATAATGCGATTTAAGCTGATTCCCAATCTCACTGTTTTGAAACCCTTTAGGAGAGTGAGGAGATTTAAATTATTTTTGTGCTTACAAGATGACTGGATGCATTTAATTTGTACTGATAGATGCACTTCATGTAAGGTGAGATGATATGTTTCCTCGGTTTCAAAACATAAGGCTTATATAATTTTGTTCACCGTTAGTTGAGAACACGGGCACTTTACACTGATAAACTGTGTTGTTCCCCATTAATATCTTAATTTCTGTCACAGGTACAAGTTGAGTTAACATAAAACTTGGCTGGTAATTAACATGGTCACTGCATTGACAACTTTGCTAAATGTTGTGGAACTTCATGGAAATCCTTTTTTAAAGTTCACTCTTAAATCAAAGTAGCAGCTAGACCATGATTGGGTCACAGAAATTGGAATCTAGGAAATTAATTACTATAGTTATTTTATGGAGGCACCTTACATAGCTTCCTGGCCATACATCGCAATGAATAGACCTTGGTTGTGATGGGTGAAGATGCTAACTGTTAGCTTTAATTTGGTTTAGTTATTGGCCTCTAGCAACTTTTTGTGGCACATAACTCAGCTGAAGTTCCCTAAGAGGTACTGATTCACTAAGATAGGTGCTAATTCAGTTCTTAGGATAAATTATAAATCCTCTTATGAGAGTGAAAGTAGAAATGTGAAAAAACTGAATGAATTAGCTGCACGAAGACCTCTACCTAACAGATATATTTTTGAAATCAAGTATCTGAAGTTTTAATTTCATGTTAGGGTTTGTTTCCTTCCTGCATTTTGTTAGTTTCTCCATCTTGTTTTGGAAGAAGTAGTGAAGTACCCAGTTTGTCGTTTGAAGGGGAGTGCAGTGAATTCAGCAACTATGTCAGAGAAGAAACCAGACTTTCAGATAGATGATGGAGAGAATAATGTGGGAAAAAGAGGCAGAAAAGTTTCAAAATCTCGGAGTCAATCAAGAGAACATAAGGAGCAACTACAGAGACTTCAGCAGCAGGTTGGAAAATTATACGTGTTACTTTGTTTCTATAAACTCTATTTTTTATTTAACTTATTCTTATTACATCTAGTTTTTTTCCTTTTTCAAATGGTTCTTGATATATTTTCAAAATGTTTAGCTGAATAAATTTGATAGATTTTTTGTTCATTTTCCTTTGAAAACATGTAATTCCTAGAAGTTTGAATAGATGATATAAACATGTCGGCAATCCTTAGAGTGGTCAGGTATTCTTATACAAAATGATTTGAGCAAACAATTGCATGTTGATCTGTATCTTTCTTGAAGGCTTGGAGCTGCTAATTTTACCTAAAGTAAATGTTGTTTTGTTACTAAATTATTTCTGTTAGTAAAGTTGGAACTGGGATTTTCTGTTAGTAAAGTTGGAACTGGGATTAGAATGTGAACAGCATAGTGAGATTAGGATCTTCATTGGCTTCTAGATTTTAAACTTCTTTCATTTCTGCGTATCTCCCAGTTGGTACTGTGATTGTGTTCCATTATTGTCATATGACCTGCAATGATACTGTTGATTTGTTGTTTACACACCTATTTCATTGTATACAATTTAAGTATTGTATGATGTTATTAGTCTAATTTTACAATTTTATGCGACACCTATAAAGTAATGTTACAAAATCATTGTGTGGCAATAGCACAAAGTTTCTCCTGCAAGGCTGGTAGCAGGATGCCCTTGATATTAGTTCTTCCAATTTTTGGGGGATGAATTTTTAGGCTACAGGGCTACAGTTGTTTTGAATATGGAAAACTTTATGCAATGGGGACTAAAGCTGATGGTCAATTGAAGATGAATTTTTTATAAAGTAATTCAGTGATGCAACTGTATGAGAGTCTAACATTTAAACTGACTGATGCTAGAGAAGGGATTTACTTTTAATTTATATATATTATATATATTTATGTATTTCTACTGCTACATTGTTTTTGTGATGTTATTAATACCTTGTCCATGCCAGGACCCAGAATTTTACGAGTATTTGAAAGAACATGATAAGGAGCTACTTCAATTTGATGATGATGATGATGGTGATGTGAGTATGCTACATATCTACTCTTTGTATCTTTCTATCTATCTTTGCCTGATTGATAATGAATTTTAGTCGATATGTGTTTGTGGCATGCTACTAATGAATATTGAAATTCTTATGGCATGTAATATGTATATCTTCTAATATTTTCATGTGCTTGTGGGTTCATTGTAAGAAATTAGTTAGTCTATTAACTTGCTTAACCAGGGCCTCGGTTAACTTATTTAAATATTCCATAAGAAAGTAAACATTATTGTTCTCATTCAGTTCCCTCCTTTTCTGGATTGAACTTGTCCATGCCAAGTGAACTCTTGATATCTTTTAAACTGTTCCGCATTTTGAGTTTTGAAGTTGAAAGTTCGTAGTAATCCATGTCATATCCCCAATTGACCTTCTCTTCCATTAAAGAAGGAGTTCTTACAATTCCTAGTCCTTGTGGAAACCATGTTGAAAATTGTTTAAATTTGAAATATGTGTTCCATTTTCCAAGCTTAGGATATTGATAATTCTATGAATTGAGCTACTTAGGTCTCATGGTCTGATTAGAGAACAAACTACTTTGAGCAAATATGATTTTCCAGTGCTTGGCAGTATGTGAAGTATACTCTCTTAGCTTTCCTTATAGTTTATAATAGTAGTGGGCATCAGCTTAAAAAATTTGGTCATAATCTGGAAATGCAGAAACTAATCAACTAGCTATCTTTTGGATTTCTTAAATGCTTTATCAGGTGTTGATACCAATAGAACCTTCTTTTTTTAATACACTTTGTAGCTGGTTCTATAATCGAGCTAACATTGCAAAACTTGCCTATAAAATCTGGCCATCCCATGAAAACTTCTAACTTCAGTTAATTCTTGCTGGTACAAGCCAATCATATAATGCTTTTTCTGTTTGTCTATCACATTCAGCACCATCAGTGGTGGAAATAAACAGCTTAAAAATCAATTGACACTTCAAATTGATGCAGATAGTAGAGTTCTTCTGGCCTTAGAAATACCACAATCTGCCTTTTGTTTGATGATTGATCCTCTCTGTTGAGCTTTATAATAGTATATTATTATAATATACAGCAACAAACTTTCCAATACGAGGCCATAGAATATGAGTTATCATTCTTGTGAAGGTACTAGAAGCATTACTATAAGCTTAATTGGCATTGCCAACCTTGTTTTGTATATTTGACACATAGGGAAGATCATTTGACTTCTCTGTATACTCTTTAACTGTAATGGTACCTTGCTTAATTTGCAACAATTTCTCATACATTGAATGCTCATAATTTAGAGGGAAGTTACCTCTCTTGCGACTTGAGTTTCATTTATTTGCAACAGACAATAGCTGACCAGATTTTAAAAGTCAGAAAACTGGTCCTGAATTTGAAGGAATCACCTTTGAACTTTATGGTAATAAAGCTGAAGACTATTGGCGATAAAATACTTCATTCATACTCTGCCATTATAGATTCTGTTTCATTGACTTTCAAGGTTCTTGAATGGGTTGAACTCTAGGTAACTTGGTGCCATTCAATTAACTTTTGGGGCTTTCTTCTATTACACTGGACTTGGAAAGCTTTGATTGATTAATTAGTGACTTGATTATGTGTTTACTCATTGAACCAAGACTTCTAATGAATAATTTGAAAACTTAACTGAGAAAGTATTATACTATTCCATCACTTATTGGCCAGAACTTTTTGTTTTTGCTTTTTGTTATAAAAAAGAAATGTCACTACAAACTACTAAAAGACAAACACGTCAATTAAGTAGAGCCCATTAATCATTCTGCAGTTCCTACATAGAATTCCTCTAAAATAAACTTTGGATCAGCATCCATAAATAAGCCAATTAAATAACTTATATTATAATCTAAGTTTCTCTGTTAATACAAATATTATTTGCTTCCATTTTTCTGTTTCCTTGTAATGTTACTTATGTACAAACATTTAGGAGGATGTTGATACTGACAAAGAAGATGGAGACATTGAGCTAGATGAGGAACTTAGTGAGCATGAGATTTCAAAGAAGGAAGAAAGATCTTCTAAGAAAGCTATAACCACTGCTATGGTTGACTCGTGGTGCAAATCAGTCCAAGAAAATAGGAACTTAAGTGCACTTCGTAAACTGATGAGGGCTTTCAGGACAGCATGCCACTATGGTGACGATGGGTCAGAAGAGTCTATGACAAAATTTAGTGTCATGTCTAGCAATGTGTTCAACAAAATAATGTTATTTGTACTTAATGAAATGGATGGAATACTCAGAAATTTGTTGAAGCTTCCTGCTTCTGGTGGAAAGAAAGAGACCATAAAAGACCTAACGGCCACAAAGCAATGGACAAGCCTCAGCCCCCTAGTGAAGTCTTACCTTGGAAATGCCCTCCATGTTTTGAACCAAATGACTGACACAGAAATGATATCATTTACATTACGTCGGCTGAAAAATTCTTCCCTCTTTTTGGCTGCTTTTCCTTCCCTTTTAAGGAAATACATTAAGGTATGAATGGTTCATTCTTTTTTTATCTTATCAATGTTCTCTATAAAAACTTTCGTCTTGATCAGTGGGCCGCCGTAGTTTGAAGTTCGAATTACATGTCTGCATGTGCAAATTGCTTGTGGAACTCTTTGGTCCTTTGGAGCAATTCTGTTTGTATTAAATATTTTAAATATATTAGATACCCAAAATAAACTTCCTGAACTATTTTTCTTATATTTCTTGTATATCTTAGTTTGATAAAATTAAGGCCATCAGCCTCAAAATTTGTGAAGCATTGCCCCCAAACATAGTCAAGATTGAGGACATTATTGTTCATCGTGAATGCACTGTTGCATGTGGTTTGATTTCCTATAAATATATCCTTCTGTTAAGGTGCATGTGATGCTTGCCAATCAAAAAACTGAAAAGCAGAGAGCATTTTATGTAGCCTGTGATTAGGGGTAGCGTGATGTTCATGGGGATGTGACTTAACATCTTGTTTCCTTTTAGCTAATGAACTAATTTTGCTGTTAACTTTATCAGGTAACCCTTCATTTCTGGGGTACTGGAGGAGGTGCTCTTCCAATTGTTTCCTTTCTGTTTCTGAGAGATTTATGCATCCGTATTGGATCTGATTGCATAGATGAATGCTTCAGAGGAATTTACAAAGCCTATGTTTTGAACTGCCACTTTGTAAATGCAGTGAAACTTCAACATATCCGTTTTCTTGGGAATTGTGTCATTGAACTTCTAGGTGTGGACCTTCCAACTGCATATCAACATGCCTATGTTTTTATCAGACAATTGGCAATGATTTTACGAGAGGCACTCAATACAAAAACTAAGGTATTGTGAAACTTGTAGCAAACTATCATATGCTATTCCTTTTCTTAGGTTCTGTAAGATGTATCTCATCATATTTTTTTTATATATAATGTTCTACTCTCAAACTAGTCATCTCTAGAATTTTATTAGTGTCACTTCATCTCAGCACGGGACTAGTTTTATTATTAGGGAAAATTAGTAATAAGGAACTCATAAAGCCAATATTTATGCAAAACTATTTTAATAAATTTATTTGTTATGAAGAACCAATTAAGTGAATATTTAATATAGTTAATTGATTTTTTAGTTTATTTAAGGCCAAAATACATAAAGTCCTAAATCTTAAAATCTAAAGTACTAAACTCAGAAATCTGAAACCATATATCTTAAAACCTTAACCCCAAACCATAAAGCCCTAAACACAACATGGCACTACACTCTAAGCTCTAAAACTTAGTACCCAAAATCTTAAATACTAAACATGACATGATATTAAACCCTTATTCCTAAAACTTGAAACCGCAAACTCTAAACCCAAAATCACAAAGCCTATAACTTAAAATTTAAAACATTAAACCCTAAATTGTAAAACCCTAAAACTTTAGTAGGGTTTACAGTTTTACAATTTAGGAATTTAGGATTTTACATTTAATTGTTGTAGGTTCCCACCCTCAATTTGCTGCACAAGAAAGTAGAACTCGGATTGAGTTCAATTTTGCCACAATTAAGTCTCCCCATAATCCAATTCCACATATTGGTGTTTATCCTTTTGCGGCCAACTTAGCCTTATACCTCCCAAATAATCCATCTAACTTGTGCTTAATAGAGAATACCCAGTTACACCCCACAATTTTCTTTCCATTTGGAATGGAGGTGATCCCCATGTGTCATTTTTCTTAAGGGTTATCCTTTCTTTTGTCACTACACTCTTCCATTTAGGATCTGCAGGAGCAACTTTCCAATTTGGTGGAATTTAAGTAGAGGACACAGTAGAAATAAATGCTTTGTAGGAGGGAGGTTGGGACTCATAGGTGACAAATTTAGAAATAGGATAGTAAGTGCGTTCCTAGCACCTTTTAACCAGTGAGAACGTCAAAATCATCAGTAATGGGAGCAAAGGGTTGGGAAGGCTTACTAATGGATGGAGACACCAAGTGAATTGGTTCTAGAGATTGTGTTTGACTGTTTGATTAGGCAGAGTAGATTGGAGTGCTTTATCCATCATCTTTCTGTTCCTTCTCGAGCATGTCAAGAGCCGAAGCTCCTACTGTGGTCATTCTTTATTTCTCCCAACAAGGTCTTCGGCTATGACAATACTTGATGTTCCTCTTCCTCCCCCTCACTTTGAGGTGGACATGGACCATCATTCTTGCCTTTGTGGGCTCCATCACAATTAAAAGGGAAAATATAGGAAAAAGAGAGCATATTGGGGAAAATAAGCCTCATCTTCTTGGAAAGTCAAATCCATGCTAACAAGTTTTTGAGTAGGAGAATATCCAATAAATACACACCTGAGAACCCTTTCTTACATTTGATTTGTGCTCATGAACAAAGCCTTAACATCTAAACAACCTTGGTGGGATTAAGAAGGATGCTGATCCCTGAAGTAGTTCCACTGGGGATGTAAAGTTTAAAGTTCTTGAGGGCATAAGACTTGTGGCATATGATGCTGATAGAACATCTCCCCAGAATGTTTTTAGGACTTGCATAGAATAGTAAGGCTCTTGCCACTTCAAGTAAGTGCCTGTTCTTACGCTCAACAACCCCATTCTAAGCTGAAGTATTCACATAGCTAGTCTGATGGACAATCCCACACTTATCCAAATACTGCTTAAACTGATTGTTCACATATTCCAAACCATTCACTCAGAATCTGGACCATAGGACTGAACTGAGTGCATATCATTGCATGGAATTTTTTGAAACAAGAGAGCGCTTCATTCTTGTACTGCATTAGGTACACCCAAGTTGTTCGGCTAAAGCAGTCAATAAATGTGACAAGCCACCTCTGACCAAATAATGAAACAGTATGGCTAGGACTCCCTACATCAGAATGAATGATCACAAAAGGAACAGAACTTTAATTATCACTTGCAAGATAAGAATTCCTTGTGTGTTTTGTCATTTCATAGGCATTACAAAACAAATCCCTTTTGTTGCATGCAGAATTCATAGCTAGATATAGTTTTTTCATGATTACATAAGAAGGATGTCCTAATCTCCTATGGCATCTAAGTATCTAGGAAGAATTCAAGGTGGTGGAGTCTTTCTATGTTGTCATGCTGGAGGTGGTATGATGGTATTCTTCCAAAAAATACAGTTCATTCCCTACTCTACCATAACTAATCACCCTCTCCATCCTCAATTCATGAAAAACAATAAGATGGGAAAAAGGTGACTTTGCTATTCAAATTGCAAGTTATAGCACTGCTAGAAAGCAGGCTGTTTGGAAAATTAAGAACGTGGAAGACAGAAGACATATTAAGTAGAGTAGAACATTTATGTGGCCCTTTCCAACGATTGGAGATTTAGTACCAACTGTAATCTGGACGGTATCATGTTCTAGGCATGATGAGGATGAGGAGAAAACAGTTGGATCACCAGTGATGTGGTCTAATGCTCCAGAATCAATGAACTATTGGTTCGGTTGGGTATCTTTTGAAGCACTTGGGACTAGTGCATTTGTACTTGTATGAGCAAAGTTGAAGGAGGAAGTAGGAGAAGTGGACATTTCTGCACTCGAATCCTGGGAGGAATCCTGCTTTGTCATCATAAGCATTATTTTGACATCTGAGTCTCCACTTCAGAGAAGCTTTCTGAGGGGCAGTCCTCTCCTTGGATGGATTTCAGAGGGATAGAGTCAGGAGTCTTAGACAAGTGAGCTTAGGGCCTTACCCTTAAGTTTCCAACATTGTTTTTTTGTGTCTCTTATCTTCCCCATAGGTTGACACATTAGAGTGATCTAAAGTGTGAGGTTTTCACGAAGAGCCACTATCCACACTAGTTATTGTCTTAGCTGTGGCTTGAGATAATGGCTGGCTAACTTCAACACCCTCACTATTGTCACCTCCAAACATTCTCAAAACTTAGGAACAACAACTACTACTCAAACAGGGGCAAACGAGATCAAAGGGTCTGAGACAACTTCAAAATTTGCACTTGAACAGCACCATAACAATCAAATTGCACTTCTAGCACCACCACTCACATTTCAGCCTCAATCCCCACTACCAATCTGTTCAAGGTTCTTGGGGACACCTATCCATGGTAGAAACATGTGCCAAATTGCTCGATTCAGCTGAAATCATGAAAATCGTACCCAAGGGTTTTTTATGCCCCTTTTGGAAAACTTCAAATCTATGGGTCTAGAAGGCCTAAATGCCTCGGATCATTGAGGGTTTTTGGTTACAGGAGTCTATTGTGTCGGCTGGCAGTCTTGACAGACTTAGGTCATTATTGCTGACATCATTACTGCCAATTATTGATGTCAGCGCATAGTTATTTTAGAAAAAATGCACCAAACAGGTGTCTTTGATGATTAATAGACCTTAATGATCTGTACCAAGTTGGAAAAAGGGGACAAAAAGGTTTGTAACTACCAAGTTAGTAGAGAGAGAAAGAAGAAGGAGAGAGAGAGAGAGAGAGAGAGAGAGTTGAGCAGAAGAGATGAGTCTCCATTGAAGACCTGTTCTGATTTATTCTCTAAAGGATGTGAGATTACAATATTGGCCCTCTTAGAGCACATAGAACACTGCTACCAAAAGGTTGACATTTATTCTACAGGATTTTATGAACTTTGACCTTAAACTAAATAATCAATTAAATATGTTAAAATCATTTAATTGGTCCTCCACAATAAATTAATTTTTTAAGATCTTCTGGCATAAATATTGATCTATAAGGTCCTTATAACTAATTTTCCCTTATTATTGCCATCTGTCTTACTCTTTTCAGCACCATCTAGTTGTTTAATGCATCTTTTGTGTCAAGGCTGAAGTGCAGTGTGTGCCAAAATACTCTTGAATTCAAATATATTGCTATGATAAGTCCTTTGAACCAAAATTTAGTATTTTTTGACACTGCTTTTCCTAAGGGTCCTCCGATCACTTTTTACCTGTTATTGTTTAGGAAGCATTCCGGAAGGTTTATGAGTGGAAATTCATGAACTGTCTTGAACTTTGGACTGGTGCTATCTGTACGTACAGCTCAGATTCTGACTTTAAGCAACTAGCCTATCCACTGACTCAAATAATTTCTGGGGCAGCCCGTCTAGTTCCCACAGCAAGATATTTCCCACTTAGACTGAGATGTGTCAGAATGCTGAACCGGATTGCAGCTTCTACTCAGTCTTTTATACCAGTGTCTATACTTCTTTTGGACATGCTTGAGATGAAAGAGTTGAATAGACCTCCAACAGGAGGTGTTGGTAAAGCTATTGACTTACGCAGTGTATTGAAGGTACTATATATTTTAAATATCTGAATTTAATGTGAACATTTTCTGCTCCATCTGACTTTGGGGTACCCGTCTATGTCAGGTTGGCAAGCCAACTCTGAAGACTCGCTCATTTCAAGAGGCATGTGTGTTTTTTGTGGTGGAGGAGCTTGCTGAACACTTAGCACAGTGGAGTTATTCTGTTGCATTCATGGAATTGTCTTTCATTCCAATTGTAAGATTACGTAGCTTTTGCAAATTGACCAAAGTTGAGAGATTTCGAAAAGAAATGAGGCTGCTTATTCGCCAGGTATCTCTTTTAGATTGGTCATAAATTGTTATAACAATGTTTGGATTTGTTTGTACATTTCATCATTTGAATATAGCAGAGCTCGTGGAATGTGTCTTTAATCTTCCATTTTTAAACTTTCAGATTGAGGCTAATTCTGACTTTGTGAATGGAAGGCGCATGTCAATATCCTTTTTACCTAATGATCCTGGAGCATCATTTTTTCTCGAGGTTCGCACATAATCTGTTTTTACTTTTGTGGAACTTGACTTTCAGTTGTTTTCATATTAGGTACTGGTTGACCTTTTTCCTTTACTTATTTATTTGCCTTGTATTTGTGGTTTATTTGAACATTTTCAAGTTGTTTGTGTGTGCGGAAATTAGGTGCACAAAACTGGGTCTCTTTTAATCTAGTAACCTTCCTTGCTGCTGTTATAAATGAATAATTTTGTCAGTGGTATATTTTATCAGTCATTTGCGTTGTGTCCACATCATGTTGCACACTCACATGATAGAATAGAGCCATTTACTTGATGTTTAATGTGTCACATGTCATTTTCTTATTCCCTACTATCTTAAATTTTTTTTTTTTTTTTCATTGTTCACACCAATTTCTTTGAAGATTAAATTATAATGTACGTGATCACATTTGAATTGGAGAACTGAAAAGAGTGAATTGTCTCAGGATGAGAAGAAGTCAGCTGTTAGCCCTCTATCAAAGTATGTTATAACACTCCGCCAGAGAGCACAGCAGAAAAATGATTCGTTGATGGAATCCAGGTTTGCAATCATTGTTCAATCATATGGATTGCTATAGATTTTAAGGTAGAATTTTCTAACGTGACATGAAATTCTAGTGTCCTTGTGGGTGAAGAATCCTCAGTTTTTGGGAATAAGTTATCAGATAGTGACGAAGAGGATGCCGGAAGGAATGAGGAAGGTGCTGCTATCTTTAGCTCGTCCTGGTTACCTGGGAGTGAATCCAGGTGTGTCTCTTTACTCGTCTCTTTCAGTGACGAACCCAGCTGCACTTAAAAACAGATGCATGATTTGTGCTGATGTGCACATTGGCACAATTATTTCGCTTTTGTCTGCGCATGCAGGGTAAAACATCCCACGGAAACCAAGAAAAAGAGGAAAGACATGGCCATAGATCAGGATGTTGTGGAGGACTTGGTACTTAGTTCTGACGACGATGAGTCTCCAAGTAATAGTCTTTCTGATGGAGAAAATGACAATGCGGACAATGTTCGTCCAAAACAGAAGGGCAAGAAGCAGAAAAAAATGAAATTTTTGAAAAAACAAAGAAAAAAAGCTCGGCGTGAAGAGTGAGAATGCCATTTATCTACTCTTATCACTTTCCTTTTTGGAAAAAATGAGACATGGCCAAAATCTCCCAAGGTGAGGCCCGCAATTTTTGTAGCTTTATCCATTTTAGGAGTAAAAGTTTATATTTGAAAGAAATGAATGATAGCTGACAAATGCAATGGGTTCCAAAGGGTTCCGAAATTTTAATTTTTTTATTTATCTCTCTGAAAAATTAACATGGGAAAACCGGATTGCCGTGGATGTGAATTATTACATATAGTTGGAAAATAGTAAACCTACACAGCTTCAGCTTACGCTGGAGCTGTGTAGCATTAACAGAATCCCATATGGTCGGCCTAGTATAAACGAAGGCATGTATGCTGATGCCAAATCAGTATTATCTAGTGTAAGAATAATTTATTATTCACAATAGGATGAATTTCACTAATCTAAATTTAGAAGGAAATAAAGGTTACAATGTGACCTGCAATGATGAGATTGAAATTTCTGCACTGCAAGTATGGCCAAAAGTGAAAAGTGTATGTTTTCACAGTTGTTAATAAAAGTAGCGTTGTGCTTGATGCGATAATTAGAAATCAGGGAATTCGAAATGCAAGGGGCTTGAAGTGCAACAACCCCAGAAGTAAGAATAATAAAAACAACGTTGGTTTAACGAGTCCAAATTAAGAACACAAATGCATTATACATCAACAGAAAAATGTCATAGGAAGCACCCCTTCATCGGAGAACAAGGGATTGGGTGAATGAGAGAGACGTCAGGGCGCTTTTGTTGTGTGGGCTTCCGAGTTTACAGAGAGAATGGTTATGGTCCGCTTTATTCTGGTATCAGAAAGGCGGTAGAAGAAAAGAAAGGGTGGAACTCGACAAAACGCACCGTTTCTATATCTCATATTTTCTTTTTAGAATTTAGAGTTTTTGACCTTTTTTTTTAACTTTAATGATTTATATATTTTTTTTTTCTAAAATTTAATCAAAACTTTTTTTTTTTTTTCATACGACCTTTTTTCTCCCAAATTTACCTATCCGTCTCCCTTCTCTTCTCCTTCTGTTTCTTCTCAGACCGTTACACACAACACTACCGTCTCGGCGGTGCTACTAAGCTATGTGAGCCTGTGTTCCCGCCGTTGGTATCTGCATCTCGTAGTCCAGGTTATCTTTTTTTTTCTCTGATTGAATGTATGAGAATCTAGTGGGTGAAAATGGTTGTGGTTGGGAAATTTGGTTAGCCCATAATTTGTCTGTGTGCTGTGCATGTTGCTTTGTTTTTGGCCCACTGGGGAGTAAATATCGGCTATTGAGCTTAGTGGAGGAGTTGATTGTTGCTCATTCTGATTATGGGATGTAATACTTGAGTTTCTGATTAGTTTGATTTTTAGCTGCTTTTAATTTCTTTTTTTCTGATTAGTTTGATTATCCGATGTGAGTTGCTTTTAATTTCTTCTTTACAGAGAGAATGGGTGATGGTGAGTGCAATTTGCTTGGTGAAATGTCTGAAAGAAAATGCTTAGCCTCTTGGCAATTTCATAATTATTTAATTGTCAAGTTAGTGGCAACCGAGTGGGCTCTAGGATTCAGTGCTTAAGCAAACTGATAATTACTTCTCCATTCATTTACCATCTTCTGTTGAGGTGTCATGCAAACCTCCCCGCTCTAACATGTTAGATTTATTGGACATTCATATATATATATATATATATATATATATTATATATAAACTTGCTATTATAAAAAGTTTGGCTCAAATTAAAAGCGATCTAATTGTGTTAAATAAGTTTAAGTTACCTCAAAAAGTATGGGTTCATATGTGTAGATATTATATTTGTAATTTTTAATTTTATAATAGGTCAAATTAGAAATAAAGAGAATATGTGTAATTATAAATAGGTTATGATTTTTAAATTATACGTATGATTCTTTTCTGACATTCCATTATCAGAAAAGCAAGATATCTCTCTTTAGAAAATCATACATACTAATTTGAAAGATCTAAAACTCAAATTTAAAGTTGTTAGACCGAAGATTTTTGACAATATTCATAAATTCATATACGTTTTTACATCTAGTCTATTTTTTTTTTAATAATTTAATATGATAGATCTGATTTGATGAAAGTTTTCATCTGAAAAAAGAATTTCTCCACACAACATACTCTGAATTGTCTTTTGATCTACTGGGGAGTGGAAGCAGAGTTTCTATGTGGTGGAAACTAGAAGAGATATTGGGTAGGACCGTATATTAATTGCCATTTGGAAGAAATACTTCTTGGGTCTTTCGTGATGGGTTGCCCCCTGAAAGGGCCTTCAAATGCTCATAAAAAACCAGGATCATGGCTTCAAAATCCATTTGCACTATCCGTATGATGGTGTTACTGTTAAATGCTGGGATCCCTTTGCGTAGCCTGAGAGAACAATCTAGTTAAATCAAATACAAAGATGGGTGATAAACCCATTACAGCAACCCTTTCTTCTGTAAACTGTGACTAATTAGGGTGGTAGAGTCTTCTGCTGATATTTACTCCTTCACGGTTATCCTTTCCTGCTGCTTTTTATATTGGAAAGAAGCAGCAGCTGCTCTGTGGACATTTAGTTAGGAATTTGATCCTATTATAGTCTGTTCTTCTCTTCAATGCCTTGCATCTCTCTATGCAGTTTTCTTACTCGATTCTCTTTCTCTTTGCATTATGGTAGCAGAGCCTAAGGAGCGAAAGATTTTATTAGTTCAGTCTTTCCGTCTAGTACATACAGTCTTTCCGTCTAGTACATATTTCCCATATATTGTGTAAATGTTTTTTCTTTGTTCTTGTTGTACGGTGCAGTGAAATGGCAAAGGGTTTAATATGGGCTACAGCAGAGGATTTGGCTCATAATAGAGGACGAGTTCTCTTTTTGTATCGCCAAATTCTACGAAGCTTTAATTCCCCACAGCTGCCGCTTAATTTAGCTGCAAGACAAGCTACGAAGGCAGAGGTACGTGCCATTTTCTTGCTGGGGTCTGAGGAAAGGTCCCTTCACAATATTGTTGACCTCATTGATGCTGCTGAGTACTGTCTTTCCCTTCTAAAAAAAGTTGAAATCCCTAAGTACATCCAATGAGTAGGTTAATTTACTCATTATGTAATGTTTGACTAGAAAATCTCTTGCTTTATGTTGAATAGTTTGGGTCCAAAGATGTCTAATTGTAAGGGCTTATTCACAATTATTAAGTAAGACTAGGATTAAACAACATTGGTATACCATTTGTTGTAATTACACCATGTGAGTAATTAGCATTATTATTATTTATTCGAGTTGAGAGAAAAGGGTGTGTGAAAGTCATTTAGTTGAAATGGGGCACCCTTGAATATCACCATTGAATTTTAAATAATTAATGCTTCTATTCTCAGTGTCAAATGACATATTAATTGGACATTGATAATTATTGCATCAGTTATGTAATAGTAATTCTTTCCTTATGTTCACAAAATTAAGTTGAAAATGGCAAAACAATTATTATCTGGTTGTAATGCAAATAGCTTGTATCATACACAAGGTGAGAGCTCTAAATCTAGCAGTAAATTTTTTGAGATATGCCTTTCACAAATTTCAGTTTTAGATTTCTGGAAACATGATATAGGGTAGCTAGGTTTCCTTGAATTTACTTTTAAATTTTTACTTAGTGCAAGTTAACCTGCTGGGAGTGCATTGAACTTGACCAATCAATATGGGTGCTGAAGGGGAATGAGGAATAGACATCCCATAATCAGGTATATATGTCTCAGGTTTTTAATATATCTATCAAAAAAATTATTGCTATTTTTGCTAGATACCAATTACCACAAATTCCTTAATTAAATTGTTTTTGACTTCATTGGGTCCAACATTTCAGGAAAACACATACCAATTTTTTTTTTCCCTGAATGATGTCAATTTCATGTAAGAGAGTTAAAAACAAGCGATGATGCACAAAAATACAAGTAAAATATATTTAAACTTTGTTTCTTAATTGAGTAACTAATCTTTGTTTAAACTTGTTCGCTTGATTGTCAAATGAATATAACAAGCCTAAATTGAGTTGGTTCACAATCTGCTAAACTGATGAGTATATTAATTAGATTATATTCCGATCTTGACAAAACTTGTACCAATACTCAATAGCATTGTGTGCCTCATTTGACACCAAATTGTTTCATGAGAATGCTGATACTTTTACGCATATTTTCGGTACATGTAGCCTACAATAGCACAAAGTATGTGAGTGAAAAAAAAAACAAAAAAAATGTATTTTACTCAATTACCATGCCTCTTGTACTGAACGCGTAAAGAAAATAAATGTAGCAATGGTCTTTTCCTTTCATGAACAAGTAGTCCAAGTCAAAGTCTTTAAGTACATCAACTTCTAGAAACAATGAATATTACAAAACAAAGAAAATATGACCAATCACTAGATAAAAATCAGCAACGAAGCACAAGAGGGGAGAAAGTTACCTTATTTTGGCAACCTTGGATTTTTTTTACTTTTACAAGCAGAGTATTACAACAAAATTTCAAGCACTAATGCCACAACAAGGGATTGTAAATTTGACATACATTAATAAAAGTGTGGATAGATCCTAGAAACAACTTCAAAGTATCTTACGACTGTAGCAATACATGCAAGAATCACATTGAGCTCAGAATAGTCTTGTGAGAGAGTAGATCTTCATTTGCAACATCCACGCTTTGAGAGTTTCTATGTTATTTCGTTGTTTGAACTTGTTTTCTCGTGAGAAAAAGTAAGAATTTGCTCATAAAGGGTGAGGTACCCTTAATGTTTTTGACACAAGTTTAACGTTGGAATTCTTTCTTAATGTGGCCTTCATGATCACATAAGGGGACACATTTGTACCCCTCAATTGATTTTATTAGGAGATCATGGCCAATGTCATGTAACTCTCTCATTGATGTAATGTTGCACATTAACTCTGCAATTCTCGCACGGGAAAGGTGAAGAGTCTTTCACTTAATTTGTCACATGGAATAGTGGGTTAGATTTCAAAACTCAAAGGAGGAAGAAGAAATGGCCAAGACTCTTCCATTGATTGAGTCACCTAAGGGTATACAAAGGGCTCTCGCCCCCTCTTCTAATACTCGACGCATACAAAAGAAAGACATTAAGTTTGTAACCCTGCAACTTCCAAAGAAACTTCCACAAAATGTAAATAGAGATAATACTCTTACAAAATATAAATAAAGACAAGTTTTTATTTATTTTTTGTGAGAGTTTTATGCATCTATTTTTACAAAACTAGAATTTTCCTTAAGTATGCAAGGCTTCCGACACTAAAAACAAACAGCATAGTAGAAGTAAGGAGATGGAATATCAAGTAGATAGATACATATTGTTTTAACCTAAGTTTCGGATCAAGGAGATGCCCATGGCCCAAAGGTATTTCTATTCAAAACTGTCATTCCATGGTTCCAAGTATACCTCTCAAGGCCATTACTTAAATTTTGAGGGCCTAAGATGTGATGTATTTTGCTTTCGTATATTTATTTTATTTTATCAATAAATTTATGTGAATTATAACATAGCCTAATATCTGTAATTTTTTTTGACAAGCAAGATCTCATACTGTTATACTATACCTCTCAAGGCCATTACTTAAATTTTGAGGGCCTAAGATGTGATGTATTTTGCTTTCGTATATTTATTTTATTTTATCAATAAATTTATGTGAATTATAACATAGCCTAATATCTGTAATTTTTTTTGACAAGCAAGATCTCATACTGTTATACTAGAGGTATCTTCAACTGAAGGCACTCAAAAAGGAACAATGATAGCCTTGCATGCCACAAGCGTGTTTAAGAAAGAGCCAACTTTTAAGTAAGAGAAAAAAAAAAGTGAAAATATAAGTATGTGTGTAGATTCGATTTGAACATATATCATTACCCTTGAAAGCTTGTATTCTTTAAAGATATAATGGACATTTCAGGGATGACTTCTTGGGGATTAGACATTGGTCAAAGGGTTCAGCCGAATTAGGATAATTCGTTGAGCAATTTCTATACCTAATCTCTTACTCATCGCTCCGTTTTTTTTTTTTTTTTAATACTTTGCTGATATATAAAACAGAGTATGAGGCATTAAGAACAAGATTAAAGCTTAAAATGATGATTAAAAACATTAAAGGTTCCAAATATCTTGGTATTTATAGAAAACCCAAAAAGATAACAGTCAAAAGTATTTAAAAAATATTTATGTGAGTTTTCAAATAAATACAGTTCTAAATTTATTGTGAAGTTGTAAGAATAATAATAATAATTTATGAGTTATTAATTTATGTATTTTTTATAATGTAATATATAAAATTTAATAAATTTAATATTTTATATTTTATAAATTAAATAAAAATAAAATTATAAAAATTACAAAATCAAAGTTAAACCCAAATGAGTCCTTAGAAATCAGAATAGTCCATTACAAGAGAGGACTAGGAAGATGAAGCCATCTATAATAGGAGAGACAAAGCCTCACAAGAAAATAAAAGAAAAAGAATCTAAAAATTTTGATTAAAAATTTTATAATCATTGAGTGATCTATAATAACAGTTTTTTTTTTTTTTTTCTTTTGTTGGGCATGACGAAAGGGCTTTAATTGACAACTAAAGATTGGAACAACTTTGAAGTCAAAGTTGGAAATTCTATTCACGTGATACACACTTCCATGACTTTGATTACATGTCTCAACATAAATATTAATTGCAACTTCAGTCTTAGTCCAAAATTCTAATGGGTCCGACAATATAATATAATTGCATGCATAACCTTGTTTGCATTTGGTCGAGGTACAAATGCAAAAGGAAATTTTAGAGAGGATAGGTACCTTTTTGGTTCTTCAAAGTTAATTCACTTGGTTGGTCACTAATTTGCATCTGTCACACATTTATACATCTTGCACAAAACAGATTTACTCATATTAATAAAAATAATTTTACTTCTGCACTTAAAACTTTCATAAAATTCACACACTAGGCATACTTTTTGATTGATTATATGGGTCTTACCCACACAACCAATCAAAAATTATAGATGTTTAATGTGTAAATTTTGTCAAAATTTTAAACGTTAGAATTGCACCTCTCAAATCCCTTGTAAAAATAATTACAATAATAATTGAGTTATTCCCTTATTGTTAATAACTCTATATTTTCCTTTATAAGGGGTATAAGGAGAAATGTTGTATTTACATTAGTTGTGAATGTTATTGAAGAATTGTGATTCTTTAAAACATAAGATTTATTTTAGAGAATAAAGTATAATTAGATAATTATTAATTAAAAAATTAATAATTATAATTGTTATTACATTTATAATTAATGGATTGAGTTAAAAATAATTATTAATTTTTTATGAATAATTATTTATTTATATTTTATTCTTTAAAGTATATTTTATAATTTAAAAAATCCAAATCTATTGCTCAATAATACATCATTGTCATTTTTGCATGCAAGGAGATAACTTGACCTTACAGAAACTTTTTTTAACAATTCATGCATCTTTATTTATCATGTTTCCAAACTTATTGATGGACGATTGAACTCTAATGCAATGGATTCAGACTTTCAAACATACCTGGCTAATGCAGTGGACTTCAAACTTTCACACATTCCTGGTCTATCGCAAAGAATTTTGAAGTCATACCAGGCACTGATTTGGCAGCCTTAGATTAGTTGCAGACTCAAGGAATTCTGGCACCATGGAACGATAGAAAACAAACCAACCATTTGAAAAATCTTTGAAGGTTGACCCAAATTTGATAGTGGACTGCAAAACAGATGAGGGGAAATCTGAATAAAATCAGAAATTTGAATCATAGCGGACATGAACAGATCATAAAATATAGTTGAATCAATAAGGCTTGGTCTGTTTCTATTGGGTAGTTTCTCCTTGTCGTCATCCGTATCATGGAATTTAATGGAGGAGAGCAAAAGCTTGAATCATTTTTGTGTTGTGGAAACCATTTCTGGTTCTATACAAAAGCGACCTCTTGTTGAGCGTAAACGGGAAACAGATGTGAAATTTTCATTATCACATCCATTAAAACGGTGACACCTATCATTGACATGATGGGTTTCTTCCACGTGTCTGATCACTTTTCCATCTCTATCTTCTGGGATTGAAATTTCAAAACTTTGCTGCAATCGTGGTTTTCATAATCAGTCATACAACTTTTACAAATTAAAACTTATAAAATTTTTATTTAAAAATTTTAAATTATTAATTTTATTAAATTTTATAATTAAATTATTAAATTTATTAAATATAACCATATACTTATGTTTATGAGTTATATGCAAACCCAAATTCTTTGTGATACCGATTCTTTGTCATAAAATAAAAAAAATAAAAAATAAACATAAAATAAAAATAAAAAAATAATAACAAAATTAAATTTACATATTAAATTATAAAAAAATAATCAAAATCAAATAATAAAAAAGGAAAAATATCCAAATATAGATTCATAAGTTTAAAATTTCTTTTTCGTAATATTATTCTTGCAATGCACCTTTGGTAGGTTAGAAGATTGGAATCTCTAGTCAAGTATCAACATCATTTCTTATTTTATTTTTGAAATTAGATTCTTATTATTTTCATAACTTCAATCTTAACTAATTCTTATAATTTATAATTTAAATTATTTAATTTATTAAATTTCATAAATTTAATAACCTATTAGATATAAACTTTCTGTGACAAAATAATATAAATGTAACATTCCAACTATGGAAAATCTACATTCGTAAATTTGAGCATATTAGGTTGAACTAATATTATTATTATTTTTTATTACTTATTGGCCATTTTATAGAAAAGAAATCAACATAAAATGGGTCAAATTTGCATTCAAATAAGGAGGATAGTTGTTTTGGGAAGGAAATCATATAATAAGAAAAAGCCCTATTTTATAGGTATAGATTCAGAAGGCCGTTTCGAATCAATCCAAAAGGAGAACGTGGGAGCCTTTAAATGGAAACCCTTTTTATTATTTTGAAAAATTTTTCCTTAATTTCTATTCGTGAAAAAATCGTGTCCTCTTTTCTGCCATTTATTTCAGGCTGTATAAATACGGATCCTTTGATTCGTTCTCCTAAGACCAAAGCGTTCGTAAGTTTAGTTCTATCTGAAGCTTCAAGGAGGGATGGAGCAAAACATCACCGCCGTCGCCGCCGCCGTTACCGCCGCTGTCACCGCCGCAAACAATCACGAGAAGCAGCACAACAGAGGTGGAGAGGGTAATATGGGAGTTCCAATCCACAGCCAAGTAATCAAGATTAAGCAAGAGATAGAGATAATCAAGCATCCATCACTGCAGCAGCTCGAGATGAGGCGTGTCCTTTTCAGACATGTCAGCCGGCAGCGGTTCCGGTCGCCGCTGGGACTGGCGGAGAGGGCTGCCATCCCAGTCGGTAACTCTTAGGTTAGATATTTAAAAGCATGTGTACGTATATAGAACAGATACATGGAGAGAGAATACTTTGATAGTTTTCATAGAACTAGAAACGCTTCTCTTTTCTTTCTGTCTTTCTTTCTCTCTCTCTCTCGTTCTCTTTTTTCTCTCTTTCTACCTTTAATTTTCTGTTTCTAGGTTCATGTACAAGCTTTTTTGTGGCAAAAGATCAAGGACATGGTGGAAGAAGGTCTTTTTGCTGTATCTTTTTTTTTCAATTTAAATAAAAATAGAATACTTAGTAATCTATCTTCTCCCCTGTTTTTGCCATGAACCAGTACACAACAAACTAGAGAATAAGTGGCTTAGCAATTAAATTTATGCTCTGTTTGCCATCGGAATTAAATTTATGTTCTATTTGCCATTTTGCCAACTTGTGTTTTGCATGGGACTTCAATCCATGCTTTCTTTTGTAGTTTTAAGGAAAATCTCATGGTTTTGCCTCTTTATATCAATGAAATTGGAATTTTTAAAGTAAAAAAGTGTAAGGGAGAGGTAGATACATGGAAAAAAAAAAGTGATTTATATATTAAATTATAAAAAATAAAAAATAGTTATCAAAATTAAAAAAAAATATTAAAATTAGATAATATAAAAGTTAAAATATCTAGATCCTAATCAATATGTTCTTCCACTCGATGTTCAAGAGCAAAGTCACAACCCTAAACTTAGCGGTTATCACCAACGTTCTAGAACTCATTCAATTATGTATACAATGATGTTAATTTTTTTTAAATAATTTGAACCGCAAAAAACAGAGAAAAGTTGTTTTGATTTAATAAAAATTTGTTAAATTTAATAATTTACTTTATAAATTTTAATAAAATTAATCATTTAAACTTCATATGATGAAATTAAATGAAAATAAAATTATAAAAATAATAAAAAATATAAGTATATAAGTATTATAAAATAAAATATATATGACTATCATGAAATGTATATAATTCAAACTTTTTAAAAAATTAATTATATTTTTTTATATATATAACATTGCTCAACACGTAATCAGTTTTGAACCCATGATTTGGAAGTTCTGAACAGAAAAGGGAATTTGGACCTGGTGTGCGTATCTTTCCAATCAGCAAGACTGGATCTAATACGTAACCTCAGTGCAACATGTCAACTCAAGTTCTTATGCCACATGTCAAACATTATCATTTAAGCTCCAATTTCCTTGAGACCCACCATTTTAGCTTGAGCGTAATTATCTTCAACCAAAATATTTTATAAATTTTTTATAATAAATAAAAATTATTCTCTATTTATTATTATAAAAACAAATATAAAGATAAATTTTTATTTATTATACGAGTAAAAATTTTATAAATTATTTCAAGAGGAGTATTTTTCCATTCTATCGTTACATGCTGAAATAAATCAACAGCAGAGGAATTAAAATAACAAGAGGATAGCACAGGAATTAGGAAAACAAAAGGGCCTACAAAATATGAGGCGTACGTTTCCTACTTCAACCAAATACCAGATATTTTGTCAAATATTCATTTCTACATGTCACCCCACAGCTCAGAGCTTCAAGTTTTAGTAATATAAAATGCAATGGATAAACATTGCCAATTGTTCAAGAAAAGATAAGCAAAACCACTTAAAAGCACAGGTGTTTTGAAAAACGGTAATTCCATACCCATTAACCCAGTAAAGAAGGGGGAATGGAGAAAAACAAAGAGTAAAGGGAACATCTAGAATGGGCAAGAGAGAGAAAAAATCTATCCATGAGAAAGATAGGAAAGCCAAAAAAAAAAAAAATGGTAGACTCGAGTTTGGGAAGCAAATGGGAAGAATTTTAATGGCAGTATGTTAGCAAAGATTTGCCAGGATGATGGTCATGACAGCAAGCAAGACAGCTTGAACCAAGTAACCAACTGCTTCAACTTTCGGCAGTGACCACCGTTTCCTTTGACGACAGAAGCTTTACCCTCCTTGTGAGATCTCTCATCACATCTATGATCATTGAAAACTCCCTTGTCATTCTGAATAACTCCTCCTCTAAAAGCCTTACTACCGATACTGGAGATGGATCCATCTACATTAATCTTCATCCATCTCTTGGGGTGTGCTTCCATGCGACTACCCTTACACCTCTTCTTGATACTATTGGATTGTTCATATAAAGACTAGCATTAGCTCTCTTGGTTTCTTTTGCAGAAATCTGAATTTTCATCAATACCTCCAGTTCCCGTGGCTCGTTTTGGTCAAGCCCCTCTTCCCTCCCGATTTGCATGCTCAAATTAGCTTGTACCCAATCTTATATTTGCATCCCAAAGGAAGATGCCCAATGTCTAGGTTGAACAAGCCTTCTCCAGATATTGGCCACTCTTTCACAGCCCTTGATTGCGTGGCTAATTGTTTCCCCAAGTTCCTTACACACAGGACAGAGCATGTCAGCAGAGAGTTGCATTCTGGATCTCCTACCGTTTCTTAACAACTTTTTTTTTTTTGCACACAACCCAAGGAGAGTCTTAAAACGTTCAGGGCCTTTGAACCTACGGATACTCTTCCATAAAGCATGGGGTCTTGATTGAAAATCCCCTTGAGTCCATTGGTAAGCTGACCCTACTGAAAATTCCCTTGTCGGGAAGAACCTCCATTTGCATTCATCATCCCTTGCCATTGGAGATGGGGGTGTATAACAGCAATCTTATCACATACTTCGTCGGGTATAAACCTGGAGATCACCGGCCATTTCCAATTACCCTCTACAGTCACAAACTCTATCACCGTTCTTCTCTTAAGCGCGTTATTTAGCGGTGATGTTACGTAATTTTTCTAGTTGTTCAAGCTCCTGCGCCCATCTGTTCGTCCAGAAGTTCACTTCCGTACCTCTGCCTATCTTCTATGCCATCCCTTGTCTCAAATCATTCCACACTTTAGAAACGTCTCTCCAATGATTCTACGCTCTTCTGTTACTTGTCACCCTTGGAATTTCCATATGCCCACAGCTATATTTTGTTCTCAGCACTGTAAGCCAAAAGTCTTCTTTTTGCATATCCAGTGCCCATCCCACTTTCATCATGTATGCCCTGTTTACATGCTGTAAATGACGCAATCCCTGCGCTCCTACATGTTTATCTTTGCATACGCTAGACCAATTCACCTAATGCATCTTTCTCTTCTCCGTAGTTGATCCCTAGATGAAGTTCTTGCATTGTTTCTCAATCAGCTCACACATAACAGCAGGAAGAAGAGCCGCGTTCATGGTGTACGTAGGAAGGTTTTCCAACACATACTTTGTCAGAGTTAGCCTACCTGCCATTGATTATGTCCTTAACTTTGAAGATCAAAGTCTAGCAAAGGCTTGGTCCATTAAGTACTTGTAAGTATGTCGATTCGTTCCCTTGTGTAGTCATGGTACACAGAGGTATTTTCTAAGTCAATTATCTGTTAAAAGATATAAAATTAATATTAAACTTTTACTTAATATATTAAATTTTTATAATGATTAATTTTTCACATAATATTAAAATATTTATAATGAAGTGATTAAGAATTCCATTTTTACTGCAGCTATCTCAAACTTGACATCATGATTCATGTTTTATGAGAAAAAGATGCTCATTTTCTCTTTATTAATTTTCTAGCTTGAGGCTGAGCCAAAAACATCAAGGCACTTCGTTACCACGTCCACCTGCTCCAAAGAGGCTTCCATGAAGAGAATAATATTGTCTGCAAAAAACAAATGTGACACCTATGGAATACCCTTATTGATCCGGAATAGCTTCCATTGCTTCTCATTCACCTCCCAATATATATGCTGTCCCAATCTCTCAATACACAACACAAAGAGGTCAGACGAGATGGGGTCTCCCTGACGGATGGCTCTCGTAGGGATAAAATCTTCAATTTTCAACCCATTCCATACAACATTCATGGATGGCAAGGAACAAACTGGCACATCAACTCCATCAATTATCTTTTAGACCCAAGTCGAAGAGTTTGATAGAGTTTTTGCTAATTTATTGACACTATTGGAGTGCTTTTTATAATTGGAAAGTACCTAAATTTTAAGTATAGTTATCTTATGATTCTCTTTTGTATCTTTTAATCTTTCAATAACATTATTTTTTATATTTAATCCTACATTGCACGATTAAAATTTTATTTAAAAATAATTTAATGTAATATTTTGTTTTACTTTGTAAATGTTTGAAGTGACAATTTATACATAAGTAGTTTTATTATTTTTACAAATTAAATTTTATTATGTACTTATTTAAAATAATTTAAATTATTAAATTTATTAAGATTTATAAATCTAAACTGTACAACTCATTTTATCCCACAACCAATGATAATTTGATAAGAATTTAATGAAAGAAAATAGTCCAAGAGATGGGGTTTTGGGACCTTTGGCGCATATGTAAACTAATAAAAATGTATTGTTATACATTGTAACTTCAAGCAACGAAAAATAATTCAGAAGAAAAAACCTTAAGTATCGTAATGTGCATTTGGTTTACAGCATCTCAAAAGATTCTTGAAAATGTGCAGTTTGAAATTTGTAATTCTTACATTTGCTTTAAAATTTAAAATAATAGTAGGCATTTAACTTTCTTAAAAATGGAGAATTCTCATAAAATAGAAAATTGATATCCAATTGAAGAGGTGAGAATTTGATTACCACCTCACATGAATGAGAAAATTTTTTAAAAAGATTATATTACTTTCATTTATTAAATGATTGATTTTCACTGTCATTATAACCATAACCATTACCACTATAACTGTTGATGCTACTGCCATTCGTACTATTGTTGAATCACTCACTATTGCTATTATTAGTATTGTTGTAATTATTATTATTATCATTGCTATTACCACCATTGTTAAACTATCACCATTATTATTATTATTGTCAGGTATTGTTGCTACAAACACTATTGTTTCACTATCACCATTATCAAATTACCACCATCATTGCCATTATTACCATCACTATTGTTAAACTAATATCACTATTATTACTAGAATCTCATTAACTAATCGTTACCACCATTATTATCATTGTTAGATTGTCACCACTGTCATTGCCATCATTATCCTTATTGAACTGTCATCAGCCATTATTATTATTATCATTATCACTACTATTATTATCATAACCATTGTCACCACTATCATTGTTATATTTTTTTTTTGGAAAAATATTTTTAATTAAAATTTTATTTTAAAAATAAATTATAATTTTTTATGGTTAAGGGCATTTTATGAAAATAATATTAATATTTTTTAAAATATTAATGTTTAACCAAACATATCAATCCTAAGTATATGGGAATACTCATTGATATTCCTACAACATAACAAACAGAAAATATATATTCCTAGTAGTTAAAATATTTTTGAAATCATAATATGACATGAAAATCTTAGATTCCATATTCAACAAAATATGAAAATTCTAGTTTCATGGTAATATTCTTTGATTTTCTATTGACAAGACAAACAAAAATATATACATTCATGAGAATTTTATTCATTGTTATAAGTTAAATTCATGGGAATTTTATTAATGATTATAATATTCTTGAAAATGTTGTTTAACATAAGAATCTGAAATACAAGCCAAATACAGCCTTAAATTTCATAATAGGTTTGGCATATGTTTTTTTTTTTTTAACCATATAATTTTTTCTTTTCACAATACAATAATAGAAAGAGGGATCAATAACACATAATTCCTTATACAATATATTCAAGAAATTAGCAACTATATATTGTTTTTGGATTACTCTAAGTATCCTCCTCATTGAAAGTTCATATTCTAAACTAGCTTTTTTCATTGAATCAAATCTAGACTTATATCATAAATATCAATATTTTAATTAATAAACAAATAAGAGAGAGAAAGCCATTGAAATCTTATAAATTGAATCCAGATATCCGAAATTCTACATGAAAAAGCCACAAAAGAGATTGATCGGGAGGAAAGATTTGAAACATAGCCGAACAATGTCTTATCCTTCGGGCTTAACCCTGTTCGTAGAATCGTGGCGAGAACCACTCATCATCATGACCTTAAACTCCTCGAAATCAATCATGCCGTCGCCGTCGCTGTCGACGCCGCTGATCATTTTCCGGCACTCTGCCACGGAGCACTCGTCGCCTAGACTCTTCATCACCATGTGCAGTTCCTCCGCCGTGATCGACCCGTTACCGTCGATGTCGAAAACCGAGAAGGCGTCCTTCAAATTCTCCAACACCTCGTCGGGATCGACCCCCTTGGTGTTCAATTCGATGAACTCTTCGAGGCCAATGAAACCGTCGCCGTCGGCGTCGGCCTCTCTGATCATCTTCTCCAGCTCCTCATCGCTGGTGGGTTGACCCAAGCTCGCCATCATGGACCCCAGCTCCGACGACGAAATCTTGCCATCCCCATTAACGTCGAATTTCTTGAACACCTGCTCAAGCTCCAGCGTCAACTGGGCACGAGAATGCATCGACGTGGACGCTGATCGGGAGACGATGGACGATGAGCCGTCGGATGAGACCAGCTTCTTCTTCCGATTGAAGAGGGACTTGAAACCCATGATTTGGGTTCGAAGAAAACCCGTTGGGAAGGGAATGGAGGGGGGAAGAAGAAGGAGATTTATATGCAAATGCCTAGCATTGTGTTTAGATTGAAAGTTGTTTGTTGTTGGGTTAGGGAGGGAGAGTTCCAATCCTTAACCAATTTGGAGTCTGTAACCGATTTGAATTTTGTCAAAAAGACCCAATTGCCAATTTTGGAGAAGGGATGCAGCAGATTTACGCGTGATTGCAGCTCGGGTGATTGGCCGGATTACAGGTTAACAGCTATTCAATCCCAGCCAATTGAAAGGGTTTTTTTGACATAAAAAAAAAAACCTGTTTTCTATTTTTATTTGTTAATCTAAAAAATAATAAAATATTAATATAATAAAAATTAATTATATCATAAAATATTTTAAAATAATTTATTAATATAAATTTAAATTTAAAATTATTTTTATTAAAAAAATTTATCTTTGGCAACTTTTGTTCAAGAAAGATTAAACTCTTATAAAAAAAATGAGAATATTCTTAGAGAATTAAAAAAATTTATTACCCTCAAATTGAAGATTTTTTTATTTAAATTTAAAATAGTCCCTTTTCTAGTGAACAATTAATTTTGTTTTGATATTTTGAAATTTGGTTATAAAGCAATATTTACTAATCTCAAATAATGAGAAGATAATTGAGGAAGAAATCAGTAATACGTAAGATGAACATTATCAAAAGATTTGAGAACATGATATGATTAAAAATTTAATTACTTATAAAATAAAAAGGAAACTTTGATTGATTTTGATGGTTTTCTTTTTTAATTTGTAGTTAAGATTTTATTCTTTAAAGTAAAAGTATATTTCATACAATAAATGGTAAATGAACAATTCTTTGATTAGTTAAATGTTTTGATTTCTGAAATTAATGAATGATAATTAATATCATGATAATTATGGTAATACTCAACATATCCAAAATTAATAGGAATGTATTTTTACAATAAAAATATTTTTTGTGGTTGAGTTATGAAAAATAACTTAATATACAAATGATAAGATTGGGCTCTTCTCAGTCCACAAGGTTCATTGTATAGGATAAGTATAAAACTAATTACTATTGATGAAAAATAAATATAAAGCACAAACAAATTAATAAAATTAAGAGATTTAAACATATTTTAATTTTTTTAATAATTATCCAATGTAAAATGTGAGTGAAATTCCAAAAGAGATAAATTAGGCATGTAATGTATAATGATGTTCACACTCTTAAATCTTTTTTTAGCATTTTGTAAGTTTAATAGTGCCAAATATTTTTCAAAGGGTGCCCTAATGACACATACAATTGAGAAATTAATTCTTACTTGTATTTGTTGATCTCCTCCAATTAGTGCAAAATACTATTAGAAGGTAAAACACAAATAAACATAACTATTTATAAGAAAATTATCATAGAATATTATGTCAAATATATAAATTATCTTCTAAATGCTTGTATTTTATAATAATATTAATTATTATTTATAAGAAAATTATCTTTTTTCCTAAAGGCATACATAGCAAGTAGATATTAGATAGATTAATTATAATTATATATTTCCGTTTATTTATTTATGTTATTATAATGTTAAAATTTACTTTAGTAGTTTTATAACCTTGGAGAAAAAATCCTAGACATACATGCAAATATTCCATAATTTTAATATTTGTTCCCTCCTTTTATATATATATATATATATATATATATATGTATATATAAACTTTTTGGCCAAACAATGGAATGCCTTCTCCTTGTCCTATCAATACTTGTCACAGAGACGAGCCTCTTCCCACTCCTTCTATTCTTTCCCCTTTTTGCTACCTTCCTCAGCTTCATATCTCTTGGTAAAAGCTGGTGATCTAAACAAAGCCACCGAGCAGCAATGACCTAGTTTAAAGTCAGTAAAATATGTAATTAAGAATGAGAATAAAGTAATTTATACATTTAAAATTAATAAAATTTATAATTAAGAATGAGATTAAATTAATTTATAATTTTAAAGTCAATAAAATTTAATTTTGAAGTAAATCTTAAAATGTGATGTTATTATTATAAATTAAATTAAAGGATAATTTTATAAAAAAAAAAAGTTTTCTAACATTTTCACTTTTGTATATATAATTAAATTGAAAGGTATTTTTAGCAAAAAAATATTTATGCCATTCTCACTTTTATATAAAATATAAAAGTATAGATATATAGTTAGTTTTTATCACATGCATTGCCTGTAATTTTATTTAAATAAAATTATTACTCTAACCATTACAATATAAATAACAAGTAAAAATATTAGCCTTAAGATATTGAACATATTATTATCAATTATATAAGTAATTTATTAATAAAATAATGACAACAAAATTTATATTACAAATCGGTATATAGTATAATTAATAATTATAGTATAATTTATTTTAATATTTATATATTGCTAACATGTCGATTATGGCCTTTTTCATGCATGATTAATCTTTTTATTTTTAATGAAAGAAAATAACTTCAAAAATTAATTTTAATTAAGAAAACTAATTTATTAAAACTAGAAAACCAATTATAATTAGTAAGACTAATTCTATTGTAATGAAGAAATTAAAAAGAAAAAAATTAATTTTATTATAATTAATAAATAATTTCAATAACAGAAAATAGTTCTAATAGAATTAAGAAACTAGAACAAAAAATAAAGAGAACTGATTATATTATTATTGTAACAAAATATTGTTTAAGATGTTCAATTAAGAAGTAAGTCTATTAAAATTAAAAAACTAATTCTGTTATAATTAAAAAATTAAAAACAATATCATTTATGTTAAATAATATATTATAAAATGTAAAATTTAAAAAATTTATGAAGGAGATAATAGTTTAAAAGGTTTTAATTTTTTATACTTTTATATGAAAGATATATCGCGACCACATCTCAGTAAATTATCAAAAAAAAAAAAAAAAAAACTGCGCATATATTCGAAGTTTCGAGCTGAGGACAAAAAAGGTATTGGGCTTAATTGAGGCCCAATTATATGCCGAATTCCAGATTGAGGACAACGACATCGCGTGCACATTACGCACCGAAGCGCAGTCCTTCGGCTTGGTTCCTCCTTCCGCAATCCACCTCCTGCTACAGTTTTCAACACTCCCACAATTCCTTTGTTATATATTTTCGTCTTCTCAGATCAGCCACCGCAACCTCCTCTTTGCATTCTTCGTACTTGGAATTGCTATATTCTGGTAATCTGTAATGTTTTTCCTGCTATTTTATTCCAAATAAAATTCTGGATCGTAACAATTCTCGATACGCTCAAGTACCCTCACTGGCTTCTTCTCTAGAAAGCAGAGGAAAACAGATATGAATTAAAAAACTAAAATTCTTATTTCCTTCCTTTCTGGGTGCTACCACTTTTTGCGTTTAGTGGTGAAAATTGTGTTTGTGTAATGGAGAAGATTAGTTGATTTTGGTTCGGCTTGCAGTAGCCTCTTTTTCCCATCTCCTTCTTTCAAAGAACTGATGGAAAATTTGTGTTTTTGCCCAAAAAAATTTCTTTTTTTTTCTAGGATTCTGTTGTAGAGTAATTGGATGCTAGGTTTCGTCTAAATGCCATTGGTTCATGTTGATGGCAAAAGTTGAAGACCCTTCCGTTGCCCTTTATTGCTCCTTTGCATATATCACCCTTATGTATTGTTAAAATTTTGCAATTGGCTAGTCAAGTGTTTAGGGTTTCCCTTGTTATTTAACCCATGTGATTATTTCCTCTCACAGGTGGTTCAGGGGGTTGATCATCTAGTCTGTGCGTGTCAATCAATACGATTAAAAATGGTATAGTTTGTGATATACTTTTGCTGTAAAGTGAATTATCTGATTTACTAGTTCTGATTGATCATTTATTTCATTTACACTAGTTTTTTCTAAAATTGTTTTTTCCTTGCATGACATCATCGATGTTAATTGTTGTTTATTTTTTCCGTTTAACTTGTTGCTTATTGGTAATTTAATACTTTTATCCGCTTCAACTCTCTTATTTATGGAATTATATAAGATAGTGATGTAGTGATGATCCTTGTCGTTATTCTAATTCCATCTGTTGGTTGTATGCTGTTATCACAGTATTTCGATGGATATGGGTATCATGGAACATCGTTTGAACATACATATCGGTGTTATCCTGCTTCTTTTATTGAAAAGGTTAGCATTTTTATTGTAGCTGTAATTTGGGCATATGTTCTTCTTCAGCAGCATAGATTGTGATTGACTTCCGTTTTACAAGAACATATTGATAAGTCATTGAGCTTTGTGCTCATTGCCGCTGTTAAATGTGCTGAATATATGGTTTCTACTGAACTAAAAGCACATGCACAGAACTTTTTTTTAGATCAATTACTCTAATTATGTAGTCATTCTAATTTTTATGCATCCGTTTTAGCACATACATCGTGTATTAGATTGGATCTATACAAATCTTCCTCTTCTTGGCAGCTTGTTTGCATTTATATTAAATTTTAAAAAAGGAAAGCATTCTAGATTTGACAATCATATTAGATGTAAGCATAGTTGTTAATTTCGTGCAATACAGGATACATAGCGCATGATACATATCTAAAATTCAGGATTTTGATAGTATCGCATAGTGTATTGGTGGGTTTGGAATTATTGTATCATACACAGAAGTATTGGACAAATATCACAAGAGTATTGCCGATATTAGGGTTGCAAGGTAGAAGATAGGGTTAGCTTGGGATTCAGGGGATTTGATCCACTGAAGGCAGTCGTCTATTGGCTGCAACCTATGTGAAGTATATGGCAACCATTGCCAGCTTATTCTCATGGTGGCTCACGGTTGTGAATGAGGAATTGTATGGAGACTGTGTTGACCGTTTGTCAATGGATAAAAACCAAAACAAGATGATGAAGGAAAGTTTGGGAGTTGAACCTAGTATGAAGAAAATGAGGAGTGGAAAGAGAAGGAGGTTGCTTCATCCATGAAGTTGGAAGTTAAACCTAGAATAAAATCATAATTGAAGCTGAATACATAAATTCAGTCTTCACCACTTAAAAAATTTGTGATTCTGAGTGCTTCTCTGCATCCAAATACTACTCAATCTACAGTATCATTTGGGGTTAAAGTAAGTCAGGTACCTTTATTCTGTTGGAAATATGGGAGGCCACTTGTCAATCTTATAGGAAGGTAAACTGGTGAAGGATCTGAAGTAAATATCCGATATCTAAGCACAACTTTATTAATTGGTTGCCCATATATAGGTTATATAATATAGTTAATCTATTTATTTAAAAAATATATCTTATATTAGTGTGTATATCTATATGTATATATTTTTGTCTTTTTTATTTATTTGAGATATCTTAGAATACCCTGTACGTTACAATACATGAAAATTAATGAATTAATTCCTGTTACAATACACGATTAAACAACTATTGATGTAAATGAAATATTTTTCCAAACAAATTGAAAGTGTGTGCTTCATAGATTGATGAGCACTGATATAAAATAATGTAGAGACCAAAAAATTTTTATTGTTTGAGCCTTTGAGGAAAGTGAATTTAGTGTTGGCCTGGACAATGAAATGAGAGGAACAATGGCCAACATTGCTGATGCAAACTTGAACCACATTTCGATGAAGAATACAACATTGATTCTGTCCTTTTTTTATGCTTAAATCAGAAGGGCTGGTAGAAAAAAAAAAGAAAAAGGAGACTTGGAGGTGAGTTGGAAATGTAGAAGGTTGTAACATGAGAGATTGTCATACAAAGAAAGAAACTAAAGAGATTAATTGGGAGTAGTTTTTATCTGTAATAGCCAAAAAGTCAAAGTTGCAAAATTCTAAATTTTTAATTTTTATTCAAGAAAGGTATTCTGACCCTTTCCTTTTTTGTGTGTTCATTAATCCTGCAGCCTCAAATTGAAAGTGGTGATAAAAGTGAGTTTCGATTTCCATGTCAGATGGTTTTTGGATAATTTTATTCTATATGTTCCTCTCTAATACCAATTTGAATTGTTCTTGTGCTTCAGTTATAATGCCTCCTTCAGCCCTTGACCGTCTAGGTTAGTAGTTTCAGTTTGATCCCCTTATGTTTGCTGTGTATTCTTCCCAAGCGCTTAGATGTCTAATTACTAAGGTTACAAGGCTAAAATCAAGTTTAATTTGCAGCATCTCTGCATATTGATTATCCAATGTTGTTTGAACTCCGGAATGATGCTGCTGAGCGGGTTTCTCATTGTGGGGTTCTAGAGTTCATTGCAGAGGAAGGCATGATATATATGCCATACTGGGTAGGCATTCAAAACTATTTGTATGGGAGTGTGCTTGTTATTGTTGGTTTGGTTCTCGTTTAGGTTCTTGTTATTCTAAATTCATGCTGCTGCTTCATGAGTTCTTCTGCAGATGATGGAGAACATGCTATTACAAGAGGGGGATATTGTACGAGTAAAAAATGTGACACTTCCGAAGGGGACGTATGTTAAGTTACAACCCCATACAAAGGACTTCTTGGATATCTCTAATCCAAAAGCTATGTGAGTTGTTGATTATTACGTTAGTAGATCCAAGTTAGATATAACTGCGTTATTATTTATTTTTTACTTTTGACCATCTCTCAGAAAATGAAGCTCCTGATGATGAAATCTTTATCTTCCTTGAAATGAAGATATTTGGGATGTGTCCCTCCATATTATCTTTTAAAGAAATATCCATGCTGTTTGATGTCTTGTTGATTCGGTTATTGCTATTAGGGCTGGTTAAACCCTAACAAACCCAATTGGATTGAGAAAGCAGGTTTAGTTTTCAAGTCATCATTAGATACCTTAGGTTTCAATTTCAATTTAAGTTTGTTTATCAGTCTGGTGCAAAATTTAAGATTTGAGGTATATCATGACAAAGAATACTTTAATTTGATGATACTTACACTGATTTCCAGCGGACCCATCCTACTGCCCCATCTTTTCTCCTTTTCCTTAAGAAAACTCACATGACAGCTGATTCCTTATCTTTCTGGACTTCGTTATAATATTCTAATTCTGATGTGAAGATATTTTGTCAAAAATATTTCCATTAGCTCCATCTACTTGATTCCGGTTTCTGTGATTTTCCCCTCATGTGAAGGTATAAATCAAATGGGAAAATTTCTGCTGGGATTTTAAGCTTTTAATGATCAGATGTTTTATTTCATTGATAATAAGAGTGCTGTTTAGCCCTCAAGATTTAGAATTGCAAGAGATACACCATGTCTCTAAGTTTCCGTTTACCTTTGTGATACTCTATTGCATATCCTGCTCTCTTTACCGAACCAAATTTGATCTCCAGTGGTGCAGTTTGGTTGAATATTTCATATTTTATCAAATTGGTTGAGTCAAGAAGTCTGCAACCTGACTAGTTTTGTTTGCCATGAGCTTCAATACATGCCCAAACAGAACCGAGTATTGAACACCCGTAGTCATTGTCAATGGAAGCCACAGGCATGTATAGTAGCATTGTTATATGCATATATGTATAAATATTGGGCATCTTGGAGCATTTTTCCTTATCCTTTGACTATGGTATATAATATTTAAATATGAAAGAAATACTAGAAGTATTATAGCTGGATCTCGGTTCTTGGATGGTGAATGTTTGAATGATAGAGTTCCTGTCTCTAGTGGTAGAGGAAAGTAGGTAGTTTGTGTTGTTTTACACTTTGCACCGTGTTATTTCCATCTTATACACAAGAACAGTGTACATTATGCAACCTCTATTTGTTTTGTTTTATGAGATTGGGTTTAGGTCTTCTATTAGATATTTGACCGTATTTTATCTTGCAGCTTAGAGACAACATTAAGGAATTTCTCCTGTTTGACCACTGGAGATAGCATTATGGTGGCATACAACAACAAAAAATATTACATTGATATTATAGAAACTAAGCCTGCTATTGCAATAAGCATCATTGAAACAGACTGTGAGGTGGACTTTGCTCCTCCCTTGGATTACAAGGAACCTGAAAGGTCCATTGCACCACTTTCTGCCAGCAAGGCACAAGAGAAAGGTATGTTGTAACCTTTTCATTTCTTCCTTTGCTTTGTTGGCTGGATTTGCTTCTCTTATTTGAACTGTTAATTCTTTTGGGATATGGTATCAGAAGCTTGTGAAAGGTTGTTTCATAAGATATATAGGGTGCGATAGTTTTCTAAGAGGGAAAAGTTCTCTTTCTTGTGGTATATTCTATGCTTGATATTATAGCACTAATGTATTGCAGGTTTGAGTTATGTAGTGACTAGGTGGGATGATGCTGTAAAATTGCTGTTGATTACCAATGTTTCTGTGGAGTTGAAAGAGATAGTTTATTTCAAATTTTCAATCATATCTCTCGTCTACTTGAGCTACCCATATATTTGAGAGCTTAATTGTATGTGCATTGAATTGATTCATGTACTGTATCATATGGATGGGGACCATGGAGTTATTTCACTGTGGAAGTTAACGCAAGGATTCTCCATTTCAATGAATGTTGAAGTATATATTAATCTTTTTAGCCATGATCTGACTCCAGGGGACTTTTTTACAGTATTGTAGCAGAAGAAATATTCGATTCGGAAATTTAGGAAGACAATGGAATGTGGAAAATGTAATTGTCAATAGGCATCATTTGGTTGTTGAACTTCTATTATAGAAGCATTTTGTGGTAACAATGTAAAGTTATAGCTCTTACTTGTTCTGTGGTGGTACTCCATTAGAATATATTATTTGTGTTTTTCCTATTTGAAGATTTGACAAACCTTTGTTACTTCTACAGTTGAAGAGGCCCCAGCTGAAACTGAACCCAAATTCAACCCATTTTCTGGAACTGGGAGACGCTTGGATGGAAAACCCTTAAATTATAAGCCTCCCCCAGTTTCTTCTTCAGGGTCTAACAGCAAGAGTCCTGATGTTCCAGATGGCAATTCACAGTCTTTTGCCGCATCTAGTTCACAAAGTAATGCTCGTCAATCTCAGGGGAAGCTTGTGTTTGGGTCAAATGTAAACCGTTCTAAAGGAACAGGAATGGTAATTCTGCTGCTTCTAGTTAATGGTTTTGAAATCATATGCTAATTGTAGTGACCTTTCCATTACTAAGCGCTCAATCCTTTCTCGAGATGGTAGTTAACACTGCTAAATTATATCGTTCTCTGCGTTGCAGGAAAAAGAGTCAAAACAAGAGCCACCCCAGCAGAAGGAAGAACCAAAGTTTCAGCCTTTTTCGGGGAAGAAGTATTCCCTACGGGGTTAATTAGCATAAATCCAGATGCTTAACTTTTCTTGTAATTTACTTCGTTGGTCCGTGTGTGGATCAAAGGATACAGCAAAGCTTTGTATTATTGTCGTATGAGCAGAGGATAGACTAGCAAGATGCTATAAAAGACGTAGAAGTTGCTACCCAATTACTTGTGGAGCTCTTAACAAGGCTTGCAATTTATCTTAAAGAGTGCTCTCTATGTTGTGTTGGCCCCCACATTGTTGGATTCCTAGAAGCCTGGCCACCTAAGAATCTTTCTCCAGCTCAATGCTGATGTCATTCGTAGCAGCTCAGATGGTTATAAGCCTGTTAAGTTTGTAGATGATACAATCTCTGCAACAAAACTACAGTGCCTTCGTGTAATGGTGTGGAGAAACGTCTCCGTTTGCCGTTTTGTTTTTTAATTTCATAAATTGAAATTTATAAAAATTTTATTTAAAATAATGCAAATAATTAAATTTACTATCATAATTTTAACGGTTCAGCATTACGTTGCTAGTTCTGTTGCAGTTGGACAATGGCTCTTCTGATCAGCAGTTTGACACCAAAAAGGAGGAAAAGGAACTAGGACTAACGTCCTCAGCAATGATGGCTTGTTGATGGGTAATAGTTGCCCTTACCAAACTTTTAACTGTGAACGATGCTTACGAAACATTACCCTGAGCCATCATCCAAAAGTGGGTTTCACCAAAATGAGTCCCAAACCAATGTTGCAGAGACATTTGTAAGATAAGATAAATAGGCTTCCAAATTTGTGAACAGTTTTAGACGTTGACATTGTCTTCGAGTACAAAAGCAGAGGTTGCTTTGCTAATTATATAGTCTGAAACATAAATTCAGAGAAACTTACGTAATGACTCACGGCTTTTATAGAGAGAGAACTTTTCACAGATATTTCATTCTCTATTATAAAAGGTTGAGTAATTCTTTGAGCGTTGCTATACAATGTACTGTTCACTTCTCAATTTTTTAAAAAAAATTTGGCAAACGTAGAGGAAACGGATGGCTAAGGACGTAATACTAGTATTACCCTAATTCTTTAGTAGTTGTAGTGGTTACTTTGATGCCAAATTATCATGGTGTTACTCACTTTTTCTAATTTTTAAATTGTAATCATAACATTCTTGTTTTTTTAACTTAAAAGTGTAACATTATTGTCGAGCAAATGATGAAAGTTGTTGCAGATTAATAGTTTATTATTTAATTTTTTTATTCACATAAATTAAATTGTATAAAAATTTTATTTAAAAAATTTAAATATTTAAATATATTAAATTTCATAAATTAAATTATAAAATTTATAAATTTAATAACAAAAAAAAGGTTTGTAAAATTTTAGTTAACTTTTTTCCATCATAATTTATGCTTTTTGGGTCTGGTACATGAATGTTATTACTATTATTTTTTTGCTAAAAAGGATTTATAACTTAAGATTTTTGGTGGAAAGGAAAACTTTGAAGGCGTTAAGATCCCATTAAACCAAAAAGTATCTGATAATCTTAATTTTCATAAAGGTATTTAGAAAAAAAAAGAAAAAAGAAAAAGCTTCCTATCTGTTGCGCAAAATCATCCTCCAACTTCTAAGCTGGCACCCATCTTTGATTGAAGAGGGAAAAAAAATAGAAAAGAAAGGATCAAAGGCTGGGCTCTACAAAGCAAACAAGTTGCAAGAGGAGACTAAAACAAAGAACCAATAATTAAAATCTAAAAATAATTGGAAAATGATACTTTCACTTGGCATAATCTGCAAAATTTTTATTTGACTTAATTTCTGTCCCAAAATGCAATGATCCCACAATATCGTGTGGTGTTAAATGAATTTTATAAAATTTTAGTGAATATTTATTAGTGAGTAGAATGACCCAAACCATATACTTGTTCTTATATTTGGATGATCCTTCTAAGTAATAATATTCGTGCCAACGTTTTTCTAAGTTTTATGTAAATTTTGTTATATAATATTATCTAAATTTAATTAACTTTACCTATAATTAATTTGAAAGATTTTAAATAAATTTGAATAATATTGTATAACAATTTATCAACGAAATATGAAAAATAAAATTATGTATTTATAAAAATATAATACTCTAAACCAATGCATTTCCAATGCTTTCAGATAGTTCGTGTTTTCCTTACAAGTAAATATTATACGAGACAAAACTTCGATAGAAAAGCAAGTTTTACATATCGTAACAATCTAAGTCAACAATATTACAATTGTCAATTAAATTTATAAAAACTTACAACTTTACTTACAAAATTTTAAAAATCAATTAGAATTGATAATAAATTGCTTTATTATGTTATATTTTGCTACAAGGTAATTTTCGTTCCTTAATTTTAAGTCTGGTTTTAATTTTTTTCTTCAAATTTTTTTGTCATTAATTTTATCCTCTGTCTTTCTAGACATTGCCAACGTTTGCTACCATCAATTCACCATTTGTAAACTTAACAAAGGGGTTTATCTGGCATTTAGAAGTGTCAAAATAACTCAACCCACAATTAAATGGACAAGGCAAGCTAGTCCCTAATTTTAGGATACTAATCCATCATGCCTTTTAAGCGGGATGGGTTAACCTAACAATTCAATGTATTTTTGTCCTTAAATATGTTAAACTATCTTGGTCTGCTGTAACCTATTGATTGAATAAAGTGGGATTGGGTAGCTTGTAATTTTAATATATTAAAAAATACAAACACATCTTATATAAATGGGGCCGTTGATCCAATCTATTTTGACATGTCTACGGCATCAGAAATAGCAAATGGCTACAAATGGCTTTTTTACAAAAGTAACTTTTTTGTCTCATAACTTTTAATCAAGTTTTAATTTCATTCTTTCAACTCTTTTTTTTGTTGTCAAATTGGTCCTCTAACTTCCAAACCATCACCAACATTTTCCTAAAGTTTAACACTATTAGTCCAACTAAACTATTCAGTTTGTGGTATTTATATTTGCCAAAAGGATGTTGTTGTGTCAAATCCTTAAATTTTAAAGTTTAAATTTTAAATCTTAAAAAATTTAACTTTAAATCATAAAATTAAAATTCTTAACTCTTAATTTGAGAGTGTTTTATGTTTAAGACTTTAAGATTAAGTGTTAAAGATTGTAAGATTTAAAGTCTAAAGTTAAAGGTTTAGGATTTGAATTTAAGATTAAAGATTTAGGATTTTAGATTTTAGAGTTTAGATTAAAGGTTTAGGATTTTAGATTCGAAAGTTAAGTGTTTTGAGTTTAAGAGTTTTAAATTTAAGATTAAAATTTTAAAATTTAAATTTTAAAATTTATGAAATAGAATTAAGAGATTTAGTCAGGACGACATTGTTTTAGCACATATATGTGGCACACTTGCAAATAACAAAGGATGTCTACAACTTATGACACCAACTAGGACTTAGGATTCTTTCATTAGTTGGACTAATAGTGATAGGTTTAAGAAAAATGTGGCCGGTGGTTTGAAAGTAAAAGAATGAAATTGATGACAAAAGGTATTAGAAGGCGAATTTAAAATTTAACTAAAAGTTAAAAGATAAAAAATTACTTTTATACAAGTATCATTTGTGCAGATGATGACATCATTTGGTACTTTGAATGGTAGGAAGGATTCCTCCGGTTAGTTAGCTAACAATAAGTAGATGACCACAGATGTTGTTAATGTTAAAATAATAGAGGACGAAATGGAAACTTAACTCAAAAGTAAGGACAAATTTGCCTTATATTTTTACATCATAATTATAATTTTATTAACAATACAATAATGTTGCCTTAAATTATTATATTATTTAAGATGACTTTTTATAGAAGGTTTTGAATGTTTAGCATTACACTTTTCTTTATCTGTCTCTTCAACACCAAGTTGGATGGCTGTCAGTATTATTTTTTTTTTTTGGCTTTGTTGAAAAATTGCTTCGTTTCCATTGTTTCTTAACTAAAATTTTTTTTTGGTCTCTCAAATATGAACAAACTTTTATTTTAGTCTCTCACTGTTAAATTTTTCTATTTTAGTTCTCTAGAGATCAATTAACTTCTATTTTAGTTTCTCATTGTTAAAAATTTCTAATTAAGTCCTTCAAAGATTAAAATTGATATCAATCAAGTCTCTCAATTAGGATGATTGCTAACAAAGTCAAATTTGTTGACGTGTCATGATGACGTGGTAGAAATTGTTAACGTGGCATGTTGATGTGGCAGAATTTGGATGACGTGGCATACTGACAAAGGCAAAATTTGCTGACATGACAGGGTATTGGCTGACGTATCATGATGACATAGCTGAATTTGGCTGACGTGGCATGCTGATGTCAACATGCAACGTCAGCCAAATTTAGCCACGTCAGCCAGTTTTTGCCACATCAGCAACCATCTTAATTGAGGGACTTAATTGATATCAATTTTAATTTTTGGAGGACTTAATTAGAAATTTTTAATAATGAGGTACTAAAATAGAAGTTAATTAATCTCTGAAGGATCAAAATAAAAGAATTTAATAGTGAGCGACTAAAATAGAAATTTATTCATTTTTTAGGGACCAAAAGAGGGTTTTGCTCTTGTTTCTTTGATAAGACTTAAGAGTTTAATTTTTAATACTTTTAATTATATGTGTAGTCGTGTCATGCTTATCTGTAATACATATCAAAATAACTCTTACATTATATAAAAAAACAACTCTTACATTCCATAAGATCTAAATAATAGCATATGTAAAGCAATTATGCTTTATGGAACCCCATTTTACATTCCATAAATTTATTCTCTCTCATTACATTCTTTCCAAACTTCTCTCAATTTTTTTTTTAAATTTTTTTAAAGTATCTTTTTAACTGACAGTAAAAAGATTAATTTTTTAAAAAATAAAAATAATTAAAGTAAATGATTTTTTTAAATAATTTTTTTATATATAATTTAAATTAAATTTAAAATAATATATTTTAGGTCCTATATTGAATGTATTGATAATTTTCATCACTAATTATATATCATGAACAAGTTTTTAAGAACAATTATTGTATTATTATTCAAACTTCTCAAATAATTTTAAATTAAATGTCACTCAATTATATATCATGAACAAGTTTTCATTATATTATTTCTATATATATATGTGAGAAATATAACGAGAGTGCTCATTATCTTCTTTTATTAATTATTAATTATATATCATATCAATATTATAATTTAAAAAGGAATAGTCCCAGGGTAACTACTGCTTAGTATTATTTAAAATAAAAAAGAAAATAAAAAAGTTTTAGAAATATAGTTTATAAAGATATTTGTTTTAAAATATTATTATTAAGTTTATCAGTAACTATGTGTCGTATTTAAACTTATCTAAATATTTTAAACTGTGTTACTATTCAAATAAATTATATAATTATTTTGAAGTTAAGTGATTATTGAATTCTTTTATAAAAAATTCATAGACTTAAATAGATTATCTAATTGCTGAAGAGTTTAATTACAATAATTATCTCTAAAATGTTTAAATTAAATTCCACTCTCACTTTTTCATTAACTTCATATTGATCACTCTCTTCCTTAGGGAATAGGTTAAAATATATGAAACTTTTTTATACTTTTATTTTATTGTAATTTTTTTTTTACATTTTTAGTTATAATAATAAATACATTACACTTTAAAATTATAACAATTTATTATTTTTGTTAAAGAATCATTTAAATCTTAATAAAATATATGATTTTTTTACTGAAAATTAAACCCTTCCTATGGAAACCTCTCATATTGAATAAAGCTAGATATATCAATTTATAAAAATAATTTTTTTAAAAGTTGTAAGCACCTAAATTATGGAGTTATTGATCAAACTTTATTATAAAAATTTTTTATTTGATTGCAATTTTGGTAAGTAGTATCATAACATTTTATTTTATTAATAAACATAGATGGGAGAGATTCTAATTTTTAGTAAAAAGTTATGTATTTTGTTAAAGTTTGAATAATTTTTTAATAGAAAGAATAAATTACTATAATTTAAAGTGTAATATATTTATTATTATAATTAAAAATATAAAAAAAATTTTACAACAAAATAAAAGTATAAGAGAATTTTTTATATTTTAATGTAGAAAAAAAAAACTCATTATAACATATTTTCTCACATTTAAAATAAAGTATTTCACTCTAGTTTATCTTCTCACATTTTAAAGAAATTATTATTGATAATTATATTTTTTTGTTATTATCATTTTATAAAAAATAAGAAATTTAATTAATTTATTAAAATTTAAAAGTGTACACATTATAGACCTTAAAACTATAAAAAAACTAAAATAACTGTCACCTACTATATTTCTTCTGAATTATTCAAGGAAAAAATCTTATTTAACTACTATGATTGAATATTGAAGGCCCATTAATAAATCAGTTTTATGTACCACAAAAAAAATATAAATAAATCACTTTTTGCAACATCCCAGGAAACGGCGACTGTGGGTTGTGACGTCATCTCAACGCGTCTGTCTTATTAGAACCAGTGCAGTGCTCCACGGGTCGACAGGAAATTGCCGCCGTAAATTTGTGCAAGAGAGAGAGAGAATCTATTATAAGTCAATGGTTTCAAGACCACATGGATTTTCTCTGAAAAAAGACCCCAGAAAGGACATTATGTAAATAAATAACACCAAATAATTGAATGCAAAGAAAGACAACCTGGTGCTCAACTCCATATCCCTTCCATTTGATTCTCCTTTCATTTGCTTTTACAAAAAAGCATCATTTTTCGTTTCTGGATTTGAGAAAACGGAAGAAAGACTTGATCTCTAAGCAATCCTAGCTTATTAAAGTTCTCTCTAGCTCTTGCAAGAGGAAGTCTGTGCATGATGGACTTCAAGGCTCTGCGCTTCATTTCCCACCAATCTATTTTCTCAACCGTTCGATCTGGGGACCTTGATGAGCTCAAGCAACTCCTTGAAGATCTGAACAAGGAAGAATCTTCAGATGGATCTTCGCTTTGTGATCTCATGTCACTGCAGAACGATGCTGGGGAGACCGCACTATACATCGCTGCAGAGCGTAATTTTCGGGAGGTGTTCAGCTACCTGCTCAAGTTCTGTGACTTGGAGGTGGTGAAGATCAGGTCCAAGTCTGATATGAACGCGTTCCATGTTGCCGCGAAGCGTGGTCATCTGGGTATACTTTTTATCCTGGTTCTGTGTTTCTCGATCTTAAAATGGGTGTTTATCATTTAGTTTTCTTTGTGTCTCTGTTAATTGTTTTTTATTGGCTAGTGGAATTTTTTGGGGACTGGAAAATTGCCATTAACGGATTAATTGGCTGATTGGGAAAATGTAGATAACTTCAAATTGCATGATTTCTAAATTTTAAATGGAAGTTGATGGAATCCTTTTACAGTTTAGCTTTGTCGTACTTATATTGTTTTCGGCATTCATGGCTTCATAGCTTTTGAATCTTTGATGAAATTTACAAGACAGGAAATAATTTTATTACACTTTCAGTTGCAAATGTTGCAATCTCAAGATTCAAGATTTTTATGTTTTACAACCTCAAGTTTACAGAGGCCAACTTTATGGAAAAGACCTGCCAATTCCCATCAAGTTATTAAAGATATGTCTTCTCTGATGTAAATTTCATTTTCTCCTCTCGACGTGCTTGCAAAATGCTTTGGTAACTGTAATGAATTCCCTGGGTTTGATGATCCTAAACTAGCATTATCTAAAAAGTGACAATAATACATCTCCACCTTTTATGGTAGTAGGATAGCTGCAGGTTGACCTCTTGCTTTATCAGAACACTCCTGGCTGCAATTTTGAAAATAATATTTGTGAATCCCACATGATAGGCCCTACAAATGGTGAAATCACAATGGAGGAAGTATTGATACTAAAAATGCAATTGCAATACTAGTACTGATAATTCTTATTTGTATGATCATGTTGCAAGTACTTATTCTTACTGTAATGTTGATGATAATAGGGAATTCTATATTAAATTAGCACTATTGTTCTTTTTACAGATATAGTAAAGGAGTTTTTGAGTGTTTGGCCCGAAGTTTGTAAGTTTTGTGACTCCTCAAACACAAGCCCCCTATATTCAGCTGCTGTCCAAGACCATTTGGATGTGGTAAATGCTATCTTGGATGCTGATGTCAGTTCAATGAGTATTGTTAGGAAAAATGGAAAAACTGCTTTGCACAATGCTGCTAGGTATGGTGTCCTTCGTATTGTAAAAACACTTATTGATCGAGATCCAGGAATAGTCTGCATTAAAGATAAAAAAGGCCAAACTGCACTGCATATGGCTGTAAAAGGACAGAGTACTTCAGTGGTGGACGAGATATTACTTGCTGATCCTTCTATACTGAATGAACGAGATAAGAAGGGTAATACTGCTTTGCACATGGCTACCAGGAAAGGCCGTTCACAGGTCAATTTTGCTTTACTTTACCATACTTTTTAAGTTTCAGTATGCACTCTTAACTCCAATCTTTCAGCAGCTATTATGATGTCTGCTATGGGTGGAACCAGATCTTCTCAAAATTCCACTTGATACTGTCAACTATTGAGAGATACACATGTCTCTCTCCTCACTTGACATTGTTAATTGAAAAACTCAATTGAGAGGATCCTAATTCCCAATAATCCATGGTCTATTGTAACATCGTTGCTTCTTGCCAACTCTGATCTGACTCATCTATTGGAAAATAGTTAATCACTTTAGAATCAAAAGTTCAGTCCAAGTTGACTTGTTTGATGTAGACAAAAGTTAAACTTTAAGTAATCTTCCACATCCAGCCATGTATTCAGATGTTGGGAAATGTCTAAGACAGCAAGGATGAAAGTTTACAAGGCTTCAACAACTGTAACAGTATTGTAATAATGACACAGACCTACAACTCATGCATGAAATGATAGCTTGACCTCAAAATTTTTTCCTTAAAAGTAACATATGAATCTCAGGTTTTTGAGTCTTCAATGTCATATTTCAACTTGCTCACAGAGGGAGACTAGAGCTATTTAATGCAAAAAATATGGTTCCTTCTGATGACACAATATTGTATCATAAATAACTAAGAACATATTATTCTATATCTAGATGTCACTTCAGTTGCAGCTAGCTATCATTGGACCTCATTTTCTTGTTATAAACAAAGGAAAGACCTTGGAATTCAATTTTATATTGACTGAGATAACTGGCAATGGGAGGGTTTATACTTCTGTGACTTTGTATACTACCAAAAACAGAAAACACCTTACTGCCAGACTTTGAAACTATGGAATGGCTTATGTAGATTTGACTTGTGGTTTAGAAGGAACTGTACATGTTTAATCCCTTGTCCTGATTATATATGGGGTGACAAAATGCATGTGCTTGTTTGCTTTCATAATTGTTGCCTGATTATATCTTGAAATGATTTTTTTTCCTCCTCGTTCTTATTTTCTGACACCTGTTCTCTGTATTTCAGATAGTGAGTCTTTTGCTGAGCTACACAGCTATGGATGTCAATGCCATCAATAAGCAGCAGGAAACGGCATTGGATTTAGCGGACAAACTGCAGTATGGAGATTCGGCTTTGGAAATCAAAGAAGCCCTTGCAGAATATGGTGCCAAGTATGCCAGGCATGTCGGCAAAGTGGATGAAGCCATGGAACTTAAAAGAACTGTGAGTGATATAAGGCATGAAGTGGAGTCCCAGCTCATACAAAATGAAAAAACTCGCAGACGGGTTTCTGGTATTGCTAAAGAATTGAAAAAAATTCATAGAGAAGCAGTTCAAAATACCATTAATTCTGTTACAGTTGTTGCTGTTCTTTTTGCCTCAATTGCATTCTTGGCTATATTCAATTTGCCTGGCCAATATTTTAAGCTAGGACCAGAGGCAGGGAAGGCTAATATAGCTGATAATGTTGCTTTCCAAGCTTTCTGCCTTTTGAATGCTACATCTCTTTTCATTTCTCTAGCAGTTGTTGTAGTTCAAATCACTTTGGTAGCCTGGGACACTGGGGCTCAAAAGCAGGTTGTGTCAGTGGTTAACAAGCTAATGTGGGCTGCATGTGCTTGCACTTGCGGGGCATTTCTTGCAATAGCTTTTGTGGTTGTTGGAGAGCAGGCATGGATGGCTATCACCATTACCGTTTTGGGAGCACCAATGCTAGTAGGGACTCTAGCATGCTTGTGCTACTTTGTTTTTCGGCAACATTTTGGTTTTTTCCGCAGTGACTCCCAGAGACGAATCAAGAGAGCAAGTGGCAGTAAATCTTTCTCATGGTCATACTCTGCACATGTATCAGATTTGGAAGAGTATAATTCTGACCTCGAGAAGATCTATGCGCTCTAAACCATGTACCACAGAACAACTGTTCCAACCTTTTGACTGGAGATTGTGTCCTGCCATTTCCAACATTGTAAAGTGTAAGTTGGTTGCTCCGAAGAATACCTGTGGTGAATTTGCTGTCAAAGTATTAGGTTGTACAAGGCAAGCTGGGTCCTTGCAGATCCCATGTTTCAATTCTTGTCTCAATAACATTTGGCCACGTGTTTCTTTTTGTTTAAATAACTCACACGGTTTGTCTACAGAATGGATTTTCTGCCTTTGAAAAATTCAAAGGTAAATGGAATATGCGAGAGAGATGAGAAAGAAGTTAATAAGAGAAAAATGTGAGGTTTACAAAAAAAAGTATATTTTAATATAAATTATCAAAATAAAAAATTATTAAAATTAAAAAATAATGATGATACAGAATTTAATTCCGTCTATTTATATTAAAAGTCATGTGAGCTTACAATAAGAAGTAAACGTGTCAAAATGCCGTTCCTTAAACAAGAAAAGAGAGTTTTGGAACAAGCATGTATCCAAGCAGGATGGCTTTGGTATCTTGTGTTTGATAGTGAGAAATGGGATGTAGATTTATGTGTATGAAAATATGTAAATCAGAGTCTACTGCGAACCAGATATCATCCAATGGGGTTGTAGTACTCAACCATCGCCAATGGATTGACGCTCTGTACCTATGTGGTTTAGCTTTGGATTACAACAAGTCATGATTCTAATACCAGATCACGCACGAATCACCCTGGCTCTAAAGTGAAACACACAACTAGAGCTCTGAGCGTTCTATCTTAATGTTAAGGGGAAGTTTGATTTCTTGGGTTTTATAGTATAAATTATAAGATTTAATAAATTTAATGATTTAAATTTTATTTTATAAAAGTTAAATAAAAATTTAATTTATTGAATTTTATAGTATAAATTATAAGATTTAATAAATTTAATATTATAAAAATTAAATAAAAATAAAATTGTAAGAATAATAACACTTTAGTATTATTAAATAATACAATAAAGATAATATCATATAACTAATTAGCATTGACATATAATTATAGAGTTAAAAATAAAAAATTATAATATTAATTGTTAATTTTATAAAAATTAGAATTTACATGTAATATTTATACACAAGTTGTGTACAAATAACATTACTCCTCAGTCTTTGTCATAAAAGCTTTTCTGTGTTAATTTATTCTAGAACGTGACAAAGAATATTGCTGCAAATGTTGTCTATATTTGGATTTACATGTATTTTTCTGTAAAAGCCTCACCCAATTCGAGATGGCAAATCCGTTACACCAAACAAAGACATATAACCATACAAGTTTGCCAAAAAATTAGAAGGTTGCTCCTGCATTCCATGGAGCAATCAATATAATATCATTAAAGACTTAAATAGATTTAACAATTTAAAATTTTAATTAAATATTTAGCAAAATTTAATTTGTATAAATATCAAGAGAAATATATTAATCTCCATTTAAATTCTATCCACTTATACCATTTTAGAATGACAGAAAGAAATCATTTACTATACTGTGATACGGGAAGGAAAGTTTCGTTGCCGTTATGTGACAAAGAATGGATTTGGAAGCTTTTATTGACCAAAAAGCATCTTAGTTGTATTGGAGGTGCTGTTTAAGCCTCGTGTTGTAATCTTTATCATACCAACCAAAAAAAAAAAAAAAAAGAAAAGAAAGAAAGATTGGTAAAAGAAACAAATAGAGAAGAATAACAGGATGAGAACGTATACACTTAATTTACTTTCAATCATATGCGACAAGCGCATCCCCTTTCACTAAGCAATATATTGCGAATTCTGAACAAGAAAAAGTGAACATATCTGTGAAATTCAACCATAGTTGACAAGCTTGACGTCAAGAAATCAACAGATCAATAATAAAAATAAGGCAGTTACATCGCGGTAGAATAATATTGTGCAAGTGAAGTAGCTAATTCCTTATTATATTATATCGCAGTGATCCATGAACAGGTTAACAAAATACAGCTTTTCTAAATAGAATATCCCCTCTAGCCCATATGGTTTTCAACAAAAATAACACAACCACGTGGGCATCTCTCGTGTACAAGGTCAAAAGAATCGCCCAGTAAAGCCCAAGCTTTAGCTTGATTCAAAACCCAATTATCAACAAGTAGGACAAAACCGACTACTATGATTTACAATTTTACAAATCATACCCGATCCCATTCAAAGTTCACGTACACTGAGACCAGTGCACAATTAGAGTCGAGATGAGTAGGAGTAGCAATACAATTAAATTTGTGGCTACCCTGGGCCTCTTCTTGTTGATCTTGAAAAAGGAACATTAAGTTCAGATGACTGTGGCGGCCCGGGTTCTTCCTGTCCTTGTGCTTCCTGCGTATGGTGCTAAAAAATGACATCAGAAGACAGAGCAAAGCAAACGAATGAGCCAAAATAGTGAAGACAAGATAATACATGTAGTAGAACATGGCATGTATGTAATAACAATCAAACAGGCAACACCTCCCTCTCCATCCCTCTCCACATTCGCCTAGCTTCTCTCTACATGTTGTCCTTGCACTTAGGGGCTTATAAGAACCATAAAATAAATAGTCAATATGAAGGACGCATTATGGTTCAGCAACCTTTGACAGAGAAGAGGAACTATTGCGCAACTGTGCCTGTGCCTTGGCATGCATACGATGCTGGTGCTGCATTTGCTCAAACTGCTGTAGCCTTGCCGCAAAGTTGATTCCACTATGTGAGTGCACATCATCCCCTGTTATGTCCCCATCCTCGGTGACTTGAGATCCACTGGACATGTGACGGAGAATTTGGTAGGGATTCCCTGCAGATGTTCTCTCAATTTGCTCACCATTGAAAGAATATGATGGCACGACTTTTAAACGAGTTTTTAGTATCTTAAAGGCGGCACTTTGCTGCATTATGGTAACAACTGATGAGTCAGAATAAAATTACAAAATTTGAGAGACCAACCTGTCGTTTATTTTTGCATAGAGAGCAATAACCACTCAAGTATGGTTAATCTGCTTTATGCAAAAATAATCCATTTGCATTGGCTTCTATCTCAAATGTTCCCAAAATTAAAACCATATATTCCCGAAAGAGTCAATTCTAAAAAATTAAATTTACAAATTTAGTGCCATTAACACCGAAGATTTCTGATTAGACAAAACAGAAAAGCCCCCAACACAGAAAGAGATATACTCACTAACAAAATGTTTAGAAGAAAACAAGCAGTAACAAATACAAGATTACAAGGTATATAAAGATGTTGTCAACAACAAATGATCCTGTTACCATCCATTACCAACAACACAAGGAACAAAATTTTTCACCAATATTTTCTAACTGACATATTCTCCCTAAGTTTCGGCAAGTGAGCTCGGACATAACATTTGGTACAAGCAATCACATATAAGATTTTGTTTTCGTAACTTATTTCCAATAATATCATGACCCCGGTATATCTTTCTAAAAAATATATGTTATACCCAATTAGTGAATGGCTCAAAGAAAGAAAGGGCTGCAAGGGAGGAAGGAAGACAAACAACGATGAACCATGTTTTTTAATTTGTATTAACAAATAAAGAGGATGCATACAAAGGAAAAAGTCGCTTCAAGGTGCCAAAAAATGGAAGGGACAAATTATGAGCAATTGAAAAATTGTAAGAAATCTCCTCTCACTAAGAAAGGATGATTGGCTGCAGCCCATCACTACAAGGAAATCAATGCCTCAATTTTTTTGAGATAAAAAGAAGAAAAAAATAATCCAGAGTTAATTCATCTTCCTGACATTCACAACTCTCCCTCTCTTGGAAAACCTACATAAAACTCCCTTGAAACCAAAGGAAATCCTAAACAAATCTCACCTAAGACCTTTCACAACCTTTCCAGGGATTTTCTTCTTTGTTTCACAAACTTCCCCTTTCCAAGGGAAGTTTGTGTTGGCTTTTGAAACAGATAGGAGGTTCTTAAAAATCATAAAACTTCAAGGGAGGTTGAAATATTACTCAAAAGTGAAAGAAAAATAAAAATGTCAATTAAAGTTTCATATACCTGAGGAAGCAACATAAGAAGGCCATACAATGCTTTGAATAACCATATATATCTTCCCAGTTCAAGAAGCTGCAAAGTTAAATAGTGGTTCAGAATAAGAGAAAACAATTAAAGTTGTATAACCTATCCATTACCATACTAAGACAATCAAGGGCTGATCATTATTTGATTCATCTGAAACAGGAAACTTATTTGCACTGACAAGAAAGTTACCAAAATAGTGAGAAAATAATAGGAAGTAACATGCAACTCAAGCACATGAATAAACATGAGTTAGAATAGATATCACACTTTAGTCATTATTACATCAAAATCAACATGTTTTTTGCGATGTATAGGTCTTCCATTTGAGAGCCATAATTACAACAATTACAACAAAAAATTAAGCCTGATCCCACCAAATGGAGTTGGCTATCAAGATCAAACAATGCCATTGCACCCTATTAAAAACCAAATCTTGAGAAATTTTGTTTAAAGAAGGCCTTCTTTAATAGTTTCACCTAGTGTCATCTTAGGTCTTCCTCAGCCCTTTGAATTGGACCATTCTCCATTTGAGAGCCACAATTATTATTATAATTTCTAGAAAATGTCTCCATATAAATTCAAACTAAGTCATGAAATTTTAACATCAGCTAAAATTTTCCAAATCATTCTTTTTTCTTTCAAAAGGAGCAAAAATCTAAACTAAAGAGTGCCATATAATACCTCAGTATATTTTCTAAGCAATGAACCCCCAAAATTAGCATACTGGATAGCGAATCATTATCTAAAGATGCTAAGTAAAAAAATTAATAAATTCTAATCATTGAGATCTCATAGCCGCCAAACACCAACATATCTTTCTTCATACCACCGAAACTTGGATAAAACTTTATACACACAAATGATGAACACCATAAACTGATTTAAAATTCAAAAGTAGCCCATGTAAGTAATAGAACATGACTGGTGTATAGCATTTTGTATGATGTCTCAGAAATATAGATTTTAAACATGCCAACATTGTCAACTTTACAATAGATTATAAACTGAAGTCGGTAACAAATATTTTATGAAGCAAACTGAATTTAGTTTAAACCAATAGGATAGATGTAACAGTTCCATATTAATCAGATATTACCAAACCAACTACAGAATATATGAATAAGACAAATGACAAGGGTAGATGCAAGTTTCAAATTTTTTGGTTCATGAAGAAAATTTAAAAGAGAGCAAACAGAAAACCTGCAAGTGCAACAAGAGGAAGACAGATGATATCCTCCAAAGGAACTAAAAATTAAAAAATAAGAGAGTCTAAGAAGTTCAAAATGCTAAGATTGAAATTTCAATTAACCACCTGCAACCTAAGATAAGCAAAGATGGGAGTTTCCACCAAGCGAATCAACTTATCAAGTTGGACCAAAAATTTAACGTTAATGTCCTCCTCTACTAGAGACTGAATCACGGTGCTTGCATGTTGGTAGGTCTGTTGAGGAAAATACAACATAACATTACATAAAAGAGGCATGTGATCTAATAAGACTAAGTGAGAAACCACAATTACACATTACTTACAAAGCATGGGTGTTCCTTTGTGTGCACAGTGCAGGCTTTAGGTGAAGTCAAATGGAAACAGTTGAAAATAAACTAACTGCAGATACCCACCTGAGCTAACAGGCAAAGACTTATAATTGCCATTGGAGAATGGCACCATGAGGCATACAAAGAAACATACAAGTCCTTCCCAGCAGGATTTATCAGGGATTGTTTCAAAAGATCTCGAAGCTCAGATAATTCCGGCGATGTAAGCAAGATCAAATTCAAAGCCTGAACATTTAAAATAATATTAATAATAATTAGGGGAAAAAAATTCCAGATGAATGCTGTCCCACCTATTAGAATGGATCAATGGATAATGATCAGACCCAGGAGAAAATAAAAAAAAGGATAGATAAAATGAAAAAGAAAAGAATAGATTGATACTGTAGGCTGGAACTGGTGGATCTCACTAACATTTTGGCTACTCATATACCAATTAATAACTTGTAATGGATCTAGTTCAATAAAACTCCCTATCCAATCGGTATGTCCCTATGTCACTAATTATCTCTGTGCAACCTAGTTTACAACTAAACTGAAAATCCAATACAGATTCATAATATAACATCAGTTAAAAATATCTAGTTCCATAATTGTAGTTATGAAATCATTAACTGATGATGACAAACAACCATTTATCTTTAAACATAAGCTATCAGGTGGTCAACCCCAACAGACAGTAGAAGCCTGAAGCTATAAATTTGAGCTTCCAATTTCATTAGTACGACATACAAATCATTAAAGACATGTTAATGTTTGATATATGCATATAATCTAACAGTAGATTTTGTTTTACCCTCATTAGTACAAACTCACACAAGTTTGCCAGATTTAATACTTGCACACAACATAACCAGTTCATCCTGCCCATAAATGCAAACGAACCAAACCACCTGTTTTAGTTGGTCAGAGCAGTGCTCTACATATTTACTTGAGACCTCAGATAAGTGACAACCAACCTGAACCATAATTGATGCAAAATCCAGATCAGATTCCCCTTCAAGTATTGTAGAGAGTTCACGATAGACTCTTTCAGCATTCAAAAGTACACAAAGCCGACGAATTATCAAAGCACCGCGCCTAGGAAGTACATAAAAGTATGATAAAGAAGTTCTAATGAATAACAGCATACTTCAGTGAACTTAAAAAACAACAAAAATACATAAATAGAAGAGAAAATTTAAAAAGAAAAAAAAACCTTACTTCTCTAGGAGAGAATTATCCACCCTGAAATTGTGCACTAGGAAAACAACAAGCTGTCTGAAGTGCTGAGGTTCTTCTGCGATGTGTGCATGAACTTCAAGAACCAGCAGCACAACCTATTTAATTACAGGATTATGATGAATTAATGACAATTCACGTAAATAATTATTTCCCACCATGATACCAAACAAGAAATCAGGAAACTTGGAAAATAACACTTCGGTTTATGTACTGACTTTAACTGTACATATTCAAATGGTGGCAGAACTCTTTAGTTCCGGCTTGGGAACAGGGAATGGGGGACAAACCATCTTGCGACCACCACCTCTGTATGGGGAGTTTAAGACTCAAGTAGACATTAATGACAAGTTTATATGGAATTTGGTTGTAAAATTGCATTAAGCCTCATAACACGACCAAAACAATTAGTATAAGAAAAATAGCAACAAAAATATATAAAACAAATAATACTAGAAGACCAAACTCCACTATACCAACACGGCCACCATGGTGGAAGTGACAAAGGTAAATTTGATGCATGCATCAAGCATAAGAGAAATGTCAATGAGACTCTCCTGGTGTACTGCCAATGCCACTTGACATTATCACCCAAACACCCAAGGTTGGTGGTAATCATTTCAAGAACTAGTCTCTTCTTTTCATAAGCATATTTTTGGCAAAACTAGTAACCACAATGCCCTAGGTTTAATATAATGAAATTAATAGCATATCTATGAGATAAATGTAGACTTATACCACCACAACTTAACCAGAAACATATGTAAAGAGATCTTAAGAAATTGATGACTAGATGAAACAAGAAGAAAAACATGCTATCAGGATAACAAAAAGAGAAAAACATGCTATCAGGATAACAATACTACCTCATCAGAAGGATCTGAAAGAGCTTTCAGAAGGGTGTCAAATATGTCATTCAGATATATCAAAACCTGTTTCAGTCATGAAATACCAAATATGTTAGCACGGACACGAAAACCATTCTCACATTGACATAAAGGAGCATATTCCAAAATAATTCAGCAATTTGTTTTATCCAACCTAATGAATTATGGAAATCAGCTGCAATACTTAAAACTCCAAGAAGCATATAAAAAAAAAAAAAAATAGTCCAAATGTATCGGGGCCTCAAATGCCAAAATGAAAACTGATTATCAACAGCCCTGATACCTCAGCACGATATTGGCTTAAAAGGGTTGATATCCAGTGCAATGCTTCAATTCTGGTGGCCTCCCATTCACTAGACAGTTGCCTGAGGAACAAACCAATCCAAAATCAGTTATAAATCAATATACAGAAATAATATTTCAAGGATATAAGAGCCAAAACAAAACAGACCGTCAAATTCACTTCCGTATAGCTCCTCAGTATCTCGGATTGTTAATTAAATCCATATTTAATCAACTATAAGGGTTTCAAAATTCAAACCTAGCCCCTTTTTCAGGTTAGAAAAACTATACCTCCTTGCAATGCAGAGAATTGCTCCTACATCAAATGTTTCAGCAGGATCAGCCTTGATTGCTCGTAGCTCTTCGTTGGTTTCACGAGCAACCTTACACATATGCCAGAAATTATTTCAAATTTATTGTTTTACATAGCAGGAAGCATTGTAAATGAACAAAGGGAAAACAAAGAATAAAAGAAAAGCGACCATGCCAATGAACTAAAAAAAAAAAAAAAAAAAATCAAGGAAGCACTACTACCTACCACTCTTATTTTCTCTTCTTTATCAGATATGCAAGGCAAAATGGCTCCAAGAATATCAGCATAATACGGAACCAGCTGGTCCCCACCAAGTTTAACAAACTCATTTATCTGTCAAAAAGAAATAAAACAGAATTATTTACAATGAACTATAAAACTATATATCAAAAGAATAACTAATAGATATAGCAAAAACAGCTAAAATAATTACCAACATAATAGTAAACACTTGTCTAACAAGGCAGAGCAGTGCAGTGCACTTACCCATGTGATGGCTGTTAATCTAGTAAATTCATCTGCTGAACCTGCTCTCTGTACCAGTATTTCAGCCATGCGACCATAATCTACAGACTTCAAGAGTAGCACTGCTCGAGTCAGAATATGACAAATGAACAAGATTTTTTGCTTCTGTGTCAAAATAGGATGTGAGCAATACACACACAAACAAAAGGAATCCAAAACTATTTGAACCCCAAATATTGGAAATTATATAAAACAGAATAGTGGCTGCCACAATTCTTCCTCAGGAAGTTAACAGGAAAAGCAATTACTTTTTGGCATCTGAATAGTGGCAGAAGAGTTTCTGCTCAAACAATTGGGAAAAAAAATTTACTTAAAGGAAATCTTACTGGAGAATTCTTAATCTCTTGAAGAAACTCCGAAAGGGCTGAATCAGCTTGTTGACGTATTTCATGACTAGAATCACTCAACATATTAAACAAACCTGGCAAATTTCTACATAATTAGCTGGTTGATAAATGTTTTCAAAGAAAGGAAACAAAAAGAAAAAATTCAGTCTTCAAGTAAGAAACGGTTACCATCAAGAAAATCAGGAAGAAAACCCAGCATATCAATATCTGGGACACTGTCCAATACAGTAATCCATCCAACCAAAAACTGACGGACATATGGATGCAGGACATTCATGCGCTCCCTCAACAATGGTATAAATTCTTCAATACTGAACATCAAGAAATGGGAGGGAATGAAGTAGTGTATGTTACATTTAGATGTCTCAATCAGTAAATCTTTTGCAAAGTATAATTTGCTAGACACAGAAAAATGTAAAGAATATATTAATGAGAGAAAGGTGCACCTGAACTGATCACTTTCAGTCACAATATCCTGTCTCAATATAGATATAGTACAAAAATCAGCTAATGGCAACAGCAATTCAGATTATTATTATATGAGATCCCCATTCAGCAAATATATTTCACATGCGCACATGTAAAGTTGGCACTGAGGCATATTAGAATTTAGAAGAAACTTTTACCTTTACAAGTCGATCTAAGAGATGGGCAGCGCTTTGTACATTGGCATCTGAATCAGCAGAAAGCTTGCATAAAGCGTCAAAGATCTGGTTAAAGAATATTATAAAATCCCCTCTCACTACCTGAAATCAGAAAAAGATAAGCATTAAGGTCATTAGACGATTATAACAGAGTTGTAAATTGTACTACAGAAGTCAGCAAAATCTAATTTCTCACCTTAGCAATGTTATATAGTGCTTCACAGGCATAATAACGAACTCTGCTATCTTGGTCAGAGAATGAATTTAACACAGGTGGCACAATTTGCTGCGAGATTACAAGAATCATATGTAGGCAAGAGGGAGAAAAATGAAAAGAATATGATGAATGATGTAAAAATCAGCTCCATAGCAAAGTAAATGATGATATTAATGTCTGCTTGATTCAGCCCAAAAGAAAGATAATATTTTTAAACTGTTCAATATATCATAGCTTTCTCAGTTACTGCATATTTCATCTTATTGCATAATGTAAAATCATCTCTTACTTTTTTTATTTTATTTTATTTTCCTTATCCAGAAGCTTCGCACCACCTTATGATCAAGTGTTACAAAATTTTTATTTTGTTAATCAGATATCTAATAAAGCTATGCCCATATTTAAACAGCCGGTCAAGTGAACATGCAACTTAGAGAAAGAAAGAGGATTAAATGGACTAATTTTCCATCAAAACCAAGAAAACTAATTTTTTCCATTCCCCACAGGGAATCCATTCTCATCTATTAACTTTAGACAAACAAAAAGTCAGCCAATTTGCTACATAGAACCAGTACAGGTTTTTCTTGTTTCAATCAGGGGAAGCTAGTACGCTGACCCAAATTGTAAGGTAATTAATCCTAAATAATTAAACCTATGGTAAACAAGCATATGCTAGCTTTCCCAAGCAAAACATGTGCAATTTCTATAATGTGATGAACCCTCAAGCAAATTGCACTTCAAAATGGAAATTTGAAAATCAAAGTATAGGACAAGTTCATTTTCAACAAATGGAATCACACAAAACATAATTTGGAGTTTGTCTAAAGCATCATAACCTATGATTACATCTATATATAAAGAACAAAAACTAGGTGGCGTAAAAGAAAAGAAATTTGTGGCAACATATCTGTGAGGCAAATGGACCAAAAATTTGTTCTTAATGTTAACAAACAAAAATAGAATAAGGTAATTTACCACATAAAAATATATAAAAGGTTAAAACATTATCTGTGTAGCAATGAACAGGAGTCAGGACAAGTAAACAACTATTAACAAAGAATATATTATTTATTTCATTTTTTGAATCTTTTTTCTCTATCAAGAAACATGGAGATCTATGAATAATTCATGAAACACATCCACCATTCACCCCCATCCCCTATAAAATAAGTTACTGCTAATTGTGAAGAGAAAACAAAAGCAAGTAAAGCAAGTAAGGATTTAATCACCCTTCCTCAACCCACACCCCCCAAACTCTCTCTCTCTCTCTCTCTCTCTCTCTCTCACACACACACACACATACACTCTGTGTGTGACTCTCGCACAAAACACACAACCCATCATTCTCTCCACCTTGTTCTTAAAGGAAATTTAGTGCCATTAGACTGGCACGCTACGTAGGTACACTGACAATAAATATGCATAATTTATCAATCCAAAAGAGTTTGAATAGTAAGCCATGGTAAAGAAACTTGGATAATAGAATAAGAACATTTAAACTCGCACGTATATGAACATAATTTGCCAGCAACCACTCACCTCAAGATGCTGAGCTGCTTCAGTAGTCAACCCAACAGTCGCAGCAGCTAATCCTATCAATCCTCCCTTCATTAAAAATTTAGAGTATATAGAAAATCAGAAAGCATAACATAAACAAAAATTTGAAGCCAAACTAAAAAACATTTGTCCAGTCTGGCAGAACATCGAAAGGTTAAAAACAAATGCAATCGATCATGTTACTTCGAAACATTAAACGTTTGCCCTACCTTCCGGTGATTTGCTTGGGGCGAATAAGTGAATTCCGTAGTCAACAAATTGATCACAGCCGTTATTTTATCATGATCCCCAGCAGCGGCAAGCTGCTTCACTATTCCCTCAACCTACATATAAACCAACATATACCCATATTCACACTAAAGCCCAACAAAACCACCCAAAACCCTAAAACCCCAATTTCATCAAACTGCAAGAGCAAAATCTAGACAAGTGCAAGGATAGAAGAGAAACCTCAAGAGCAGCATTCTTGCGCTTCTCGTAGAGCTTGTCAGCAAGGTTACGAAGCACGGCTGCAGGAACCACTGAGAGAGCGTCGGCCATGGCAATAGCCTCCGGAATTGCTTGAATGATTGGGGAAAGAGAAAAACGGAAATTAAATTCGTTTTCGGATCTTTTCCTGCTCCAAATGAAACATTTTTTTGTAAATTCTTTTTTCCCTTCTTTCTTTTTGGGATCAAAATGAAATCGAAGGATTTAAATTCGGGATTTGTTTGACGTGGAATGCAATTGAGTCAAGGATAATTCAGATCTGATAAATTCCAGGTCCTGAAATAAGAGAAAATTGAAATTGAAACCTAATTCTCCATGAGAGTTTCCTTTACGACAATTTTTGTCTATGCTTTTTCCCCCTTAATTTGATGAAACGAAATTGAAATTGTCTACTTGTCTGTGTGGGAATGGAACTTTGGGAGTCACAACCTTTTAATTTTTAGTTGAGGTCGTAACGTTTTGGAGTGAGTCGCTGCATTGTTTATATATTATCCAGTTGGACATTTATACTGTGGCGCGAAATCACGGAATTGTCCTTATTTTGGGGGCAATCAACTAATTATTAAATTAGATGAAAAAATTGGACAAAACAGATAAATTGATTCCTGAGAAGGTAAAGTCCATATCTATTTTAATCTTTTACATATATAATTTATTTAATATTCGTTGAAAATAAATAAATATATAAAATAATTACTTAGAAATAATAATATATTTAAATTAATCTTTTATAAATTTAATTTTATTTATTAACACTCTAAAGATCAAATTATATTTTATTTAATTTAATTTTTTATAAATTATAAATTATAAATTATTAAATTTTAAACTTTTATATCATAATTCTTAAACATAAATCATAAATTTTAAAATTTTAAATATAAAAAATCATTAATTTTAAAATTTTAAATAACATAAAAATTTAAAATTTTATAATTTATTATTTAAGATTTTATGACTTTTTATATTTAAAATTTTAGGATTTAGAATTTATTTCTTAACTTTTTTTTATTAATTTTAATAATTTTTTATTTCTATATAATTTAATATATAAATTTTATTTTTAATTATTTTTTATTGTTTAATTTTTTATTTGTCTTTTTTCTACTTTTTCGTGCTTTTACGAGGAGTCCCCATCTTGGTTCTGAAGACCCTAGTGAGATACCGTAATAGATTCATACACCCTATCGAATATGCATATGAAAACCGAAATTCAATTTTAATTGTGAAGAATAGAAAGAGCAAGATTTCAGCTCTTGACTGTCTAAATGTCCAAAAATTACTCATTCTAAAATCTTAAATTAAGATCTCTTATAACATGTACATCTATCAACTTGGAAAATCACTGACCATTGAGTTTGCATATATGCTATGCATCATAGAATGCTCCAGCAACTTACGATGGTAAAATGTATAATTCCCCACCCTTTCTTTTACGGGTCCTGTAAGTATGACTTGCTAAATTCAACCCACATAACAAAGTAAGGTAAATAAGCTGCACTCATGGCCACGCAAAAAGCATGGATCTCGATCAGAGTTCCTTTAAAAAGAATCTATGAATTCATATTTGTACGAAACCTTTATGTTGCATCAATCTTACGCGATGTTCACAAAATTGAAATGAAAGACGAGCTAAAAAATCTCTTTTGCTAGCAATGCACTGCAAACCGGATTAAAGTTCTGCTGATGCACCGAATGGGATGGCGTCTGAAGTCCGGAGGGCTAAATGTACATAAGCAATACCCTTTTCCACATCACTACAACTACAAGAATTGAATTTTACTAAAGATTTAGAAGAAAACGTTGTAACTAACAGGCATTGGTTCAAGTGGAAAAAATAAAATGAGTTAAATTTTTATTTAAGTACCTTATCTTGAATTCAAGATGATGTGTAGGCAAAAAATACTTTTGAAAAAACTTCCCCTGATTTGAGTCTAACAACTCAAAGTTGAGAAACTTTGATAAATTCATACCCAATAAATAGGTCCAGGACCAAAAAGAAATTATTGCAAGTCAATTTCGCTTAACATGACAGTTAAGGTCAGTAGAATGGGATAAACGGTAGAACGTTGTCGTTTGGGTATTTTATTATAACGGTGTCGTTGTAACACTTTGTTTTGGTTTGTTTAGTTGCAAAGTTTGGCCGGATGGCCACTGCTGAGTTTGCTATTTTGGGATGCTGTATCAGCTTCTGCTGTGAAGTTTTATGAGTCATCGTCCTCTGTGTAAGGAACCTAAGAAAAATCCTAATGAGAATCTAAGGAGTGGCTGGCATAGCCTTCAATCCAAACTCATTTTTCTTTCTGTTAACGATTTCTACTTGCATCACAAACAGAACAAAGAAAGCAACTAAAATCACAAGACTACATCCTTTATGGAAAAATGGATACTTATTTGAAAACATCTGTGACGAAACAGTGTATTCTATATGCGGAACAGATCAAAATCCATCAAAAGAATTAGGACTAACAAGCGATTCTTCAAGTTCCTTAAAGCCTCGGTAAACAACTTCTGTTTGGCCCTGTGGAAGGGCCAACCTTCGCAATTCGGTCATGTACCTGCATGTAAAAGCCGATCAAAACTGTAAATAATCGATGTAATCCTTTTTTACAGATTCAGAAAAGGTACACCTTAGAATGTCTAAGATTTCATGCCCAGAAGTGGAATGTTGATATAGGTGATGTTAATAAAAACCTACGAAGCATGGCCATTAACTAACACTGGATACGACACAACATGTAACAGCAAAATTTTAGAGTGTCCACATATATTTTGAAGTGTCATCTCATGACTGATCAAAATTTGTGCCAGACAGCTCTTTGTTTGAAGTGTCTGTGCTTCAACAAGAACAGATAAAAAATCAAGAATTAAACCTGTTAGCTGCGCTTGTGATCTTATCCCGAACTCCTTGGTTAACAACAGTTCGCTCCATTGAAAATCCTCCGCCTAGTATTAAGGAAGCCCCAGTTGCACTAGTACCCATCTTTTGTGCAAATACAGACATGGCCCACTCCCGAAGTACCACTAGCACTGATCTCAGCATACGTAATCTAAGGTATGGTGACGGCAAAATAGCTCCATTTGATAACAATTGATCATATGTGTTCAAAACAGGTTCAGCCGCACCTTTACAAGCAGAAAGAAGGGCTCTAGCAATATCTTCATCTCCAACAGATTCAACTCCTGAATTTATCCTTTGCTGCAGAAAGACATCAATCTATTATGTAAGAAAAAAATTGCGAGAATTCTAGAAAAGGACTACTTAGTGTAGTTGTCTAATATATTGGCTTAAACAACCACTCCAAGCGATTATTTTTCTTCTATAATAAAAGTTAGGTCTTGATAATGATTACCCTAAATCTATTTTTTTTTTCAAATCTCACAATTTCTAAGACAAAAATGCAATTTCAAAAGCTAAAGTAAACAGTCAATGCAAAGTAAGACGCTAGTTCCAATGTCAGTGGTGGGTCCTTGTGTAAGTATTATGACCAATCCTTGGATAAGTTAAATATCCACAAGGAAGTCTAAAGCATCTCTTGCACAAAAAATGCATTTATTTCTTCTTAAACAGGACCGAAAAGCCATTAAAGCTTTCACCAGAAGTTCCATTTTAACATTCTCCAAAATGTATTGAATCTATATAAAATATTAGAGAGGACATCTGATTCCACCAAATGCTGTCTGCCAATTGCCAAAGATGAAAGGTATTCAAGAAAGTTTGTGTTTTTTGTTTGGGGGGGGGGGGGGGGGGGACAAGAGAGCCATGGAATAGCATAACAGTAATAATGAACCAGCAGATGTAAAAACAGTTGTGAACATATACCAGTGCAGCTTTCTCTAGGTGAAGACAAATGGTGTCAAGAGGTAAAACAGCCCCATCGCCTGGGTAAATGCGGGGACCAACCCTCTTGAGTACAGAGCAAGCTTCAGCAATGCCACCTCTTGAAAGAGCTTGATCAATAAGTCTAGCGCAAGTTTCTCTCACAATGCTGCTGTCAGCATCACCACAATAGTTGGCAAAGTATAGCATCTCCAGGCATATCTAAAAGAAAAATAGGAAAAATAAGAAAAACTGTCAGCAGAAGATATGAGAAATAAGTTTCAGAACAAGACACATTACCATGAATGTGTTAGGACTCAAGAACAAATAGAGAGTAAACTAATCAAACAAACAATGGAGATCAGGAACAGTCCTTCCAATATCTCCAAGAAACAAACAAAGAAACGATAAGCTGAGTCTAAGAAGGAAAATGATTCCACCCTAAGCCTCTTCCCAGGGAAATTCCCCTTGCTGAAGTCTCCCTTAGCCCCAGAGCTACTGCTCCTAACCCAAAAGTTCTACTAAAATCTTGCCCACTTCTCCCCCAAGGTTCACTGCCCCTAAATACAATTCTAACTAACTACTGTCAGTTGTCCTTCGCCAGCCTTGGGTTGATTCTAAGGCCCTTTGAGCTTTTGGACCACATTACCAGCTCTTTTAGCCCTTAGGGTCCCAAAAAAACCTCCCCCTGCCAAAACAGCCTTGTCTTCAAGGCTGAAATCAGTTTGTTGTCCTAGCAATATGCATAAAGCTTCCAGAGCAACTTCCTCTATTTACAGTTGATCGGCATATGAGAATGTAGGTCCATATGGGCGATGAGTATTCAGCTTCATAGCATTGGGAACGTGGCAGGTTGAAAGCAAAGAAAGCAACAGTCTTCTTTGAAAAACATATCTGCTGGTAGGGAAAGCATTCATGCCCAGTTTTGGAAAGTTCCCTACGAATCCACAGAATGACCCTGGCAAATTTCCATCCCAAGTTCCAGCTAAATCCGATCCAATTGATTCATACAATTCAATGTCTTCCAACATAAGCCTGCATAAGACCTTCAACATCCCAATCATCAATGTCATCATTCCTTCCTTGAGCAATGCGACCTCCTTCAACTGTTCTCTTCATTATATCTCCATGTCTCTTGATGCACTTTCCTCTGTCAATGGGTATCCCCATCAAGTAAACCTCTTCATGGTCAGCCTTAAACAATTTGTCCGTTGCACCCAGATAATGAGGGTTTAAACCCAATTCACAGCAAACACTACATCCTCTGGGTCTGGAATCCTATGTCTGTCAAAGACGACAAAGTCAGACCTCATTGAACACATGCCAAACATTCCAAAGACTTGAGGCTGCAGCGGAACAACATTCTCAGGGGAGTTCCCAAAGATTGGTACTTCTAACGTTTGGTGGTATTTTGTTTCAAGTTTCATCCACCCATCACGGCCTGCCCAAAGGATTCCAAGGAGGTTGTGGGCATCAATCTTGCTACCACCAATACTAGCAATGGCCAAATATGAGTTCATTTTATTAGAATAGTGAAAACATTTCGAGGATTTGCCACACCAGGTCTGTTCTTGGCCATTGTTGTTAAAACACCATCTGCAGAATATAAAAAGGGAACATCAACATTTACCAATCTCCCTTTCTCCTCCAGAAATCTCCACCCTCATTCACCACCCAATAAGCATCAATGGTAACCAAGAAGTAAATCTCATCCAGATTATAAATCTGCTTCCCATCAATACAAAAGGGGAAATTCTGGACATTGTTTTGGTCACCATCAATACCAGCAGAAAGAGACCCCAAATAGTCTCCTTCAATTATCAAAGCATTTTCAAGCACATAACAAGAATCAGATAATATTGTGTAGAAAATTCCCAAGCTAGAACAGTTTCCAAGTTTCAAGTAAGAAGAGCTGAGGAATTTGGTTGACTATCATGACCAGTGGAATTACCATCAAGTGGCAAAAAACTTGAATTGTTACCGGTCATGCAACCAGAGAAATTAAAAGGAATTGGTGTAGAAAAGGGGTCATCAAGACACATGAATCCCCTTGATACCTCGGAGCTTCTACCCATAGTCCGAATCTGATTGCCCTTGTGCGAGAAGGTAGCTAGATCATCCACGCCACTCTGCTGAATTTCTCAATTCTCAGAATAAGCTTGGCTTGAAGAACTCTTGGATTAAACTGGATCCAAAGAGCTTGGGCCAACAAGGCGTGCTCGGCCCAAATAAGACAACCCATTGTTGCTGGCTCAGGGTGTGGGGTGGTCCAATTGAGACACCCATCTGCCATCGACTTGAGTTGGTGGGAGGAAATTTCCCCAGCTTCACAAAGACAAAGGTTCCCACCTCCGGTGTCTGCAGTATTTGTGACAGTAATGCTGGGAACCCATCCCTTATCTTATGAGGTTGAATCCCTCCAATTTGTGATCAATGTGCCCCATACTCCACTGATCTCCCGCTTCAACCCAAACGACCCATTCTCTATTGAGTAATTTGGTGCTACTCTCCCGAAATCACAGTTTTCCCTTGTAGCGGGACTAAAATCAGTCTTGAGCAATCCCCATTCACTTAAGAACCCCATTATCATTCTCACTAAGGATGTGGAAATTAAAGAAAGCATTCTGGAGAAATCAAAAGTCGCTCCAGCCCATAAACTTCTATGCTGAAATCGAGTTCTCTCATTTCAAGATTAGTTGGGTGGTGAAGGCCCTGGTTTCCTTGGAATTCTGTTAAAATTTTCCAATGATGTGCTTCAGTTCCCCAATATTTTCCGAGGTCCGAGACTTCTTGTTGGGGAATTGTGCTGCAAAACAGAAATTTGCAGGAAAGAGTAGAAGCAAGCACCCCTGTCTTCTTGGGTACAATCAATCTGGTTGCTCCATTGCACACAAGTTCCAACTTCCCGTGACTTTCATCCATAGTTCGAGTGCCATAGCCAGAGAAGACAACCAATTCATCAATGCCCTGTTCATAAAATTTGAACATTCCCGAACTAAGCTGGACCCAAAACATCTGGGCCCATGGAAGGTGTTGCTCATCCCAACTAAGGAAGCTTGACTGAGCCGTGAGAAGCCAACTTGCAATAGGCTTTGGTTGTGGAAGGGTAGAGACCTTCCCTGCTTGCCAAACACGAAGATAGTCCTCTTAGAGTCCCTTGGGTTCTTGATGGCAATACCAGCAAGCGTGGGTGCTAACTCCCCTTGGTTGTCTGGCAGCTTCTTCCTTCAGAATTGAAAACCAAAATCCACAGGTTCATTCTTTTCGACATGGTTCCCAAAATATTCTACATACGCTCCACCTTGTTGTCATCACCCTCAACCTGATGAAGACTCGAGTATTTGTAGAAAGGTTTATCTCTATTAATCAGTAAATACAAACAGAAAACAAGCCTATTCCCAGTAGGGGAATGGCAGTTCCTAAGATAACAGAAGAAGAAGCAAATAATCTAAGAGTCTAAGAGGGAAATGATTCCCCTTAAGCCTCTTCCCAGGGAAAGATTCCCCTTGCTGAAGTTGCCCTCAGCACAAGAGCCGCTGCTCTTCACCCAAAAGTTCACTAAAATTTTTCCGCATGCCCTGTCTCTCCCTTTCCTCCCCTTATAACACCTCTCCTTTACCCTCATGTGGTCCCCAGGTCCAGCTGTCCCTTTTCTTCTGTGGGCTGCCCCTGGGGTTCTATGGGCTTTTGGAGCTCACTAATAGAGGTTCTGGTCCACAGGTCCCTAACAACACCTTCCCCCTCTGAAACAGCCTTGTCCTCAAGGCTGGAGTTAGCTAATGGTTCATTGATCATGACAGTATCTTCCCAAGTTGCCTTCTCGATACTGTCATTTTTCCCAGGCTGCATAGGAGGACTACCATCCAGCAAGTCACTTTGAGTTGCCTCTCTGTCAACACGTCTTTGCTTGTCTACAGGTCTTCTGTGGTGCTGTTGAGAAGAGTAGTGACCTCCACCTGAAGCTGCTTTGTTTTCGTTGATACCATAAAAAGCAGTCAAATTTTTCTATATACAAACAGGTCGCCACAATGTAGAAGAGTTGGCCTCCATTGTTACTACAAAAGGCCACAGCCAAATGTAACCCAAAATCGCACCAATGGCAATCCCTTCTATTTCACTTTTCTTATAGATGTAGGCATCTATACTGAGCACACATACAATTTTCATTGTGTTTGGTAGCTATCTCAAACCTGAGATGTGCAGAAGAGAGTTGCTTTGGCAAGATAGAGAATTATCTTTCTTAATTGAGAACTTGTAGAATGTCAGCAGGTTGTGCAAGACAATGAAATTAATAGAAAATAGTTCGGAAAACCAATACTTCTGGCTAGTAGAAATTAAAAGGAAAACATCAACATTTATTAACCTCCCATTCTTCCTCAGAAATCCGCCATCCTCATTCACCCCCCAGTTAGCAGCAAGGGTAAGCAAAAAATAAATCTCATTCGAATTGTAAATCCGTTTCCAAACACCCAAATAATCCAAAACAAACTTTCGATAACGTCCGTTCTGATTAACTTGGGTTTTAAGACAAGAATGATGCTCCAAAATATTAACACTCTTGTTTTCCCCATAATCCCAAGAGTGAAGCCATGTCTCAACAGAGAACTGATTCTGTATCATCATATGTTCCACCATTCTCTCAGGATTCATAACAATTTTATCTTGCTAGACACGCTTTGATGAGTTCAACCGCAAATGCACAAGTAGAATTTCCTTCACCCAACTCCTTCTAGGACCAATTCCCAAAAACTCATATATACTTCATCCCCGTCTATCGATATAGGTAACTCAAAGCATTTTGGGAAGAACTTTATCATCCGTTATATTTCCACTCCGATTATTTGGAGGTATTAAAAATATGCATAGGGCTCCTCCAGTGGGACTTTGATGACAAGAACCCTTTTACTGCAACTTCAAAGTTATGCATTGTAGACATTGAAGGATAGTCGACAATTTGTTCTCCAACATCCAGCACACAAAACATGATCAAATCAACAAATCTTACTGCATTACATCCACTGTCAGTAACTAATTGGTAGTGCTCAGAGTTTGCGCCATCAATCAGTTCAATGGTCCCCTCATGAGTCTCTCTACTCCAACTGAAAAGGTTTACTTTTTCGTACACCCCAACACATTCACTCTTTTCAGAAAAAATTTCCATGGGCAACTCTGTTACACACTCTTTAGCAACTGTTGGAGCTACAATTATCATACCCCTAATTTTTTCCCACACCCATGCTCCCCATACATTACAACAGTAAAACAGGATCCGTAATTTACTATTGGCTTAGTTAGATAATTGAGGTAAAGCCAATACACTTTGTACCATGAGGATGTTGACTCAGTCGATGCACTAGGCACAATTGCAAGGCCTCTTCCCTTGGTCCAAATAGGAAGCTTACATGTGATCGCTTCTGCTCTCGTCTCATGTTGAGAAATTTTCCCAAGAACAAGCTCTCCTACAATGGTCTCAAGTTGGGGATTTCTCCCAGAAGGACTCCCATCTCTGATGATTTGAATTGGGAGTGTGCCCTCCCTTGATTTCATGGTGATGCCAAGGTCCCATGCCCATTGAGGCATCGTGGTCATTGGAGGGTGAGCCCAATGCCGCTTCCCTTTGTGCATGTCCTACTTCTTGTCGGAATGTTTCTCCTCTCCATTTGTTGCTCGAAGTTCATCGTAAGCATCGTATTCCCATCCATCGAGCCCATGCTTCCAAAGTTGCCAATGATGATGAAAGTGGACTACGTGCTAAGTTGACGAAGACTTATGGTCCACTCACCCTTGGGAGGGCCAAAAAGAATTGGTCTATTGAAATAGACGTGGGGTTCAGTCTGGATCCCTTCATGGGCCCTGTGGGTTGATTGGATCCAATTCTAAGGCTCAGCCCCTCTATTCCATAACGACAAGTTTCACAATCTTGCCTCATCTCCTGTGTTGTTTCGCTGTCTACCTCATTCCCACCAACCTCCAACTTCGTCTCACATAAACCCATCTTCATGCCAAGATGCGACTCCCTTTTCATCGCCAAGGTTATTGATTTAGCTTCCTTCACAAATTTGTCTTCAAGGTCCTGACCATCAACTATCAGGTCCTCTTCAACAATTTTTTCTATCAAGGGTTCTTCTTCACCCTTGGCATTGTCTGTCTCCAAGGGTTCACTTTCTATTGCTATTGACACCTCCAACGTTGGACTCCTTGTGGAAAACATCTTATCCAACAACAAAAATATCTTCAATATTAGCTGTAACTCCTCTAGCTTCTTAAATTTCTAATTGACCGCCTTCAAAATTTCTACAACTGGTCTCATTTCAAATCCCCGTTCCAACGCTTCCACTCTAAGGCACTCTACTTCCTTCTCCAACTTTATGAACCTTGAGTCCCTCCCTATCGCCTGGTTTCCGTTCTCAGATCCTTGTTCCTCCTGATTTTTGCTCATGATTGAGTCACCCCCAGCTGATCCTCTTTCATTATGCTCTCGTTGTTGTCCCGCTATCTGAGTCATCATCGCCTTCATCTCACCTAAACTGTCTAATCTTCTCTGTATTTCCTCTATCCCATCTAGTTTCCTCGTTACTTCTTCCATCCCTTTCTCTAATGCCTCCACTCTTGCCTCCATCCTTGTCAAGGGTATCTAGTAGGTCGGACCAATTGATGGAGACTCAAGTATTTGTAAAATCGTTTATCTCTATTAATCAATAAATGCAAATAGAAAACAAGCCTATTCCCAATAGAGGAATGGCAGTTCCTAAGATAACAGAAGAAGAAGCAAGTAATCTAAGAGTCTAAGAGGGAAATGATTCCCCTTAAGCCTCTTCCCAGGCAAAGATTCCCCTTGCTGAAGTTGCCCTCAGCCCAAGAGCCGCTACTCTTCACCAAAAAGTTCACTAGAATTTTTCCGCATGCCCTGTCTCTCCCTTTCCTCCCCTTATAACACCTCTCCTTTACCCCTCATGTGGTCCCCAGGTCCAGCTGTCCCTTTTCTTCTGTTGGCTGCCGTTGTGGTTCTATGGACTTTTGGAGCTCACTAATAGAGGTTCTGGCCCACAGGTCCCTAACAACCACTTTGGCAACTTCCTAATTTTCCTCACAGGCAACAATGCCTTCTCAATTCGAGTGAACCATCATGTAGGGGGCTTTTCTCTACAGCATTGGAAACCTCCACTTCTTTGACTACCATAGGAGCTTCTTCAGTTACTGAATCGACTGTTGGTACAAGGGTCTGGTCACACGATCCTCCCCCATTATCATATTTTTGAAGCCACTCAGCAACATTGAGTTTTAGTTCTTTCTCCTCATCCTCAGCACCTACCCTTTTTGGTTGCACAGGATAAGTTGTTGGTCTCAGTTGCTAATTGCTGGTCCTTTTGTTTGATCAACGTTGTGAGCATGGCTTTGATTTCTGTCAGATTGCTGTCCATCGTCTTCCAAAATGCCTCTGGCTGCTCGTATTGCTTTTCCAACTGCTTCACCCTTGAGTCCATCCCCTATTTTCGTGATCCGGCAAGTCAGACCAGTTGTTAGGATTCAAGAACAAATAGCGAGATTTTTGTATCAAACTAATCAAAAGAACAATGGAGATCAGGAACAGTCCCCCCGATATCTACAACAAACAAAGAAACGATAGGCTAAGAGTCTAAGAAGGAAAATGACTCCCCCCAAGCCTCTTCCTAGGGAAATTCCCCTTGCTGAAGTCTCCCTCAACCCGAGAGCTACTGCTCCTAACCCAAAAGTTCTACTAAAATCTTGCCTACCTCTCCTCCAAGGTTCACTACCCCTAAATACAATTCTAACTAACTACTGCCAGCTGTCCTTCCACTGCCTTGGGTTGATTCTAAGGCCCTTTGGGCTTTTGGACACATTACCAGCTCTTTTAGCTCTTAGGTTCTTGACAGAATGTCTTCCCACATGTGAATACTACAGAACCATAAACCACCCAGCTGAACAGTGGTAGATAAAACTAAAGCTGCAATGCTTAGTTTATTTTGACAAGCGAGGAAAGAGAAAACATGATAAAAAAAATATAGAGAAAGGAAAAAAAAAAAAAAAAAAAAGGAAGAGTAGAATAACTCCCTTCCATCTAGTTTGATTTCATAGGAAAGAAAAGACATTGTATATTTAATTCCCTCGTTTGCTTTCAATTAGAAACATAAAAAAAAGAGAGAAGGGACATTGACAGGAATAAATATAAAATCATTGATTCACCTCATATTATTGGTGTAGTAAATGCACGACATGGGTAGTGATATAAATTGGTGGGCCCTTATTAACTACTATCTCCAATCTCTTCTTATCCGCTCTTCAAAGATGAACCAACAATGGGAGAGACCAATAATTTGGTCTGTTCTGCCTTCCAAATGGCATCAACCAAACAATGCATGAAAGGGAATTGCTAAGAAATAGAATCTTCATATTAAAGCCCAAAGAATTCGCCAGACATGCTATTTTAACAACTTTAATTCATTATCAAGCTCTTAAATAAAGCAGCTACCTAGTAAGTTTATTGACTCATTACTATGATAAGTTTAACCAAACAAAATGCAAACAGAAGAGAAGAAACTGAACTTGAATAAATCTATCATGCATAATGCGAATGAAAGTCATAGACAAATCATTGACAACAAAAAGAAAAACTAAGTACCTCCCAGAGCTCAAAGGGAACAGCATATTCATTATATAACTGTGTTATACCCTTCACATCTAAAGATAGTTCTTTGGCCTTCTCTCGTGCCGCATTTGCAGAATTAGCATCAGCAGCTGAACTGCCTTCAGGGACTAAACCACTGTGATCACGATCAGATGTGCTAGGTAAAACCTCTGACCTAGAAACTATAGACTGCAATTCCTCTTTGATTTTCATCTGAAACCGAAGAACAGCAAGCTTCCCCTCAAGCAAATCTAGAAACCCATTGTCAATGGAACTCCGGGCAGAACTGACTAAGCCCTCACTATTACTTGCATTCTTTGCCTGTAGAACTGCATTACTCAGATATTGACACCTGAAATTGACAATGTAAAAGGCTATTAGAAGATAAGTTAGATAACCATGCAAGTAGATTGCAAATCTTGTAGTAATACTAAGGGTTTCAAGAGCAGAAAAAGATATCAACCTAAATAAATGTGAAATGTAGAGTCTTTGAAAGGGGTAGGTATAGCCTGTATATATCTATGTTTCAAAATACATAGATATTAACAGAAACTAATTTGATCATCCAGCAACTAATTTCCAAGTGCTATATGCTTTGGTCATCTTTCAGTTTGTATTTTAGGATACATTCATCGGAAAAATCTTCACAGATAGACTTGTAAGAACATATTAGGCCCTTACTTAAACTATTAGGTAAAGCATTTAGCTTGTAGACCAAAAACATACCACTCCATAATCCTAATCAAGGTTCCAGTATATTTATAAGAAATAAATAATAATTAATATAGGACCTTCATACGAATGACTATGCTTCTTGTTAGATAATCCTAAACAAACACAACAGATTTTAAAAACAAAGCAGCAGGGTAGGCAAATTTAAAGGGGGTTGAAGGTCTTAAAAGGACAGGGTAAGAAGTGATGATTTTGATTGAAAGATTTTTTAGTTTTGATCAGGGCCTTGTTGACCATGAATTTTTGAACATTTAAGACATAATACATCAGTCAGAAAAGTCAATATATTTCATAGTAAGAAACTTATCAGCACCACAGGAATGAGATACATAGGAATAAAACCGATACCAAGAACATCAAATAAGTTGTAGAGGAGACATAACTACTACAAGACACAAGAGAGAGCTGGGAGAAGGGAAAAATGAATAAGTTGAGAAAGAAATAGAAGGAACGAAAACACAACATCCAAAAAGAAAAGAAAAGCTTTTGTTATCTATAGAATCCAAATACAAGAATAAATTCTTAAATTTTGGGTTAACCAATGGTATCCCTTAGCCGGAAGTCAAAGACTAATTCCCTTCGAAATATAAAAATCACCGAAATGAGCTTTACTTCTCCCAATAAAGCCTTTTCCATAACAAGCCATATATAGGCAACTCAGACAACCCTAATCCTAATATCCTATTTAGATAGGCAAACCCAAACTTTAATTTCAAGTGATCTTGATATAAAAAGAAATAATGAAGTCCAAATCCAACAAGTAATAAGAAGTCATATGACCCAAGCAAACAAAGCCTAAATTCTGAAATTACAAATACATCAACAATTAATACAAAAATAATAATACTATTATTTCATTCTTCTGTAATTAACATCTGCAGAAATCCAAAATGGATTCTTTTAGACTTCCAACAACTTGACAATTAGAATAAATCCTTGCAATGGTTGAATTGAGTTCAACAAGGAGTAGGCACCCCATAATATTTTCATAAAAATTTTAACTCAAAATAAATTGATCAGCAAGCTTCTAAATTTTACATCATCAGTTGTTCCTCAATACATCATCTAGCTACTTATCAAATAAAAATGGAGAGAAAAAGATCCTGCTATCTCATGATTAGGTTTTAAAATCTTTTCATGAAAGTACTTTCAGCTTAATTCTTAACAAGCTTAAAGGAAGAAGTAAAACTGTTTAACTAAGAACGATAGTCAATAGTCCTTCAGGTATCAGTATCCCAAGTTTAAAGTTTCTTATTCATTTAGTCTGTATTAAAAGAAAAGTCAGCAAAAGTGAACAAAGGGATGAAAATGATGTCTAAAGAGGGTTTAACTATCCTGCAGTCAATTTGGCTACTGTATGCAGCAATCTGGCCATGGATGTTTGCCCCAGTATTTTCTTTTAAATGTAAGGGTTAAAGTTGATAATATCATTTAGAGAAAACTAATATTAAACATCCGTTAAGACTCAAGACATTACATTTAAGTTGTTTATGCATAAAATATTCTAGCCACAAAATGACCCTATTCCTTAATTTCTTCTATTTTCAAAATTTTGGTCTCAGAGAAAAAGTTCCGAGCAGTTTTGAAGTTTTTGACTTGTATACTTTTCTTTGCATTAAACACAAAGAAACATGCTTGCTCTAATTGCATTGTTTTTCATTTGGGCTTGTCTTGTTCTTTGGCATCTACTCTCAAAGAACAAAAACCCATCAAGATGCACCCTAATTCAAACACATTAGGGGTTTCGCCACCCAAAAGCGTTGCTTTTTTCTACCTTTTGATCCTTAATTTTTTTCTTGCAACGATTCAATGTATTTCTTTCCAGAAGATAACTCTGTCTGTCCATGAATATGACCGAGTTTTCTGGCTCATTTACAACCCCATCAACTACTGCTGGTGCCACAATCCTAACTAGACAGCCAATTGCCAAAAGCTCACCCATTCCTGCAGCATGGCTTCAGCCACTACGCCATAGGCAGCTAGATTTACACCATAACCGACTCCTAATTCCAAACCAGAAAACACAGTTCCATGCACTCTGGCACATCAATATTTTTGTGGCTAAAATGTTTACAACTAAATTTAATGTTAACACTCAAGTCATAAATGTTAAGTGTTGAAAATATAGAATTAGTTTCCTATATATGTTTAACTTCCTATTGTTGTCTTGTTTCCTATTATTAGGTTTAAGGTTGTAGACAGGCCCATGACTCATATTTTCTAATATAAATAGGACCTAGTGATATGAATCTTGTACACACTCTTAGTATCTCAATATAATACTATAAGAATTTTTCACTCTTCCTTCAAAATTTCTCACATGGTATCAAAGCCTAGCGAGAAAAAAACTTAGCCATCAATAATAAAAAACCCTCATCACTGCTGGTGAGGAGTCTCACTCCTTACTAGTGTCCTCACCAGCAGTGCCTAACCATATTTGTCGCCCTCTCTCTCTTTTCCACTGCACCTCTCTCCTCTGCTACATTATCTCTTTTCACTGCCACTGTTAAAGCCAAAACACCACTATTTGGTAACCGTTTGCCAAAATTGACACTGCCATCTTAATTCGCTGGCATTAGACTGTTCGACCGCCGGCATTGTTGCCAGCAACATCACATGCCGCCATGCGCTAGTGATCAAAATCTGCAGGTTGCTATGCCGTTTTACCTTGATCTCCTTTTTCGATGCTTAGTTCATTGATTCGCTGGCACTATTGGATTCCTCTCCTCAATGGGAGAGATCGCCACCATCCATCACTTCACACGCTGCCACGCACTAGTGACCAAAAAATAGCTCTCCTTTGATTTTTCGCTTTGATCTCTTTCTTTGATGCTCCAGTAGCAACGCCACCGCTGCCATTGGGTTGGTCTCTCTCAAATCGTCTAGATCCTGGCATTCCTACCATCCCTGGAGCTTTGGTGAGCCCCTTCCACTTTGATGCTATGCCTCTGAGACACTACAAAGACCTTCTTGCACCTATTCTCAACTCATTTCAGTCCATTTATCACTGTTTATTGAGTTTTGAGAGTCTCCCTTTTATCCAATTGGTGTCAAACCCCAATTCATCTGTCTTCGGCACCATTTGAGCCTATCCTCATTGGTTTATCTCAAATCTAATATACCAACTTCTAATTTGATACTCTCAGCCTCCAAATTGATACTCCTAGCTTCCAATTTGTTACTCCTTACCTCCTATTTGATATTTATGGTGTCTCAATTTATTTCAATCTCAGATACGGTGTACGTGTCCAAACTCAAATTTGGATTTTCAAACTGAAATTGTATTCCTAATTCAGATTTGATATTCCCTTTTGTTGTTCTGAGACACCAAGACTCTGCAAGCTATCCTTAGAGGATCGTTGATGCACATATCATTTGTTATCTTTGTTGTTCATGTGCTGCCATAGTTGTTCTGTGTTATCTATGTCTTTTTAAGAGTTTTTTACTTCTATTTTCTATGTAACAAGCTTGAACATCTATTATATATGTTCTAGCTTGAAAAGGCGTGTTAAAAATATAGAATTAGTCTCCAATTTATGTTTAATTTCCTATTGTTGTCTTGTTTCTTATTATTTGGTTTATGGTTATATACAGGCCCATGACTCATAGTTTCCTATATAAATAGGACCTAGTGATATAAGTCTTGTACACACTTTTAGTATCTCAATCCAATACTATAAGGGCTTTTCTCTCTTTTTCTTCTCAATTTCTCACATTTAGTATAATTCTTGTTCAGTAATAACAATCAATTTTAATCTGTTAAATGCAGGAGCAAACAACCAGGACCACAGTGTAGCAAACTGCTGCAGAGTTGACAGTGGGAGAGAAGAACTTGTCCAAAATTTCTGACAAAAAAGCCAAAAGTCACCTCATGACACAGTTTGACAGAAAGCAAAACTTAAAAAGTACACATATGCAACTCCAGCAAGGAAGAAGCAGATGACTGTCATATTCTAATGCAAAAAATCTTCAGAAGAAATAAAGGAAATGCAAAGGAGTTAAATTGAAACAAAAAAGAAAAAAAAAAGAAAAAAGAATAATGTTCCTCAAAAGCTTTCAAGACTAGTTAAAAACAAAAAAAAATTAGGAGCCTGTTAGTTTTGCACTTTTGATAGTGCATTTTGCTTACAATTATGTTATGGAGATGACCATTATGAAAAGCATTTTTCAAAATAAACAATCAGAATTTTGTACTAGAGAATGAGGGTAGCATGACGTTAAATGTTAGTTATTATTATTCTCATATTAAATAAACATTTTCAGAGTAAACTATTTGGGATTTGACAAACTAATATCAGTGTTGTCAAAGGCAGGGCCATGAAAATCATGGCCTGGCAGTTCTAAGGGTCCACACTACAGAACATGCAAGGTGTGGCGCCTTGAACATGGCAAGAGTCATGCCCATGGCAGCCATTGTGATGTAGGACAGCAAGGGGTTTTGCTGTAATCAGGGTTTTGGGGCTATGGAAAAAGTAGAAAAGCTAGGAACTTGGTAGGCTAGGGTTTGTGTATGAAGGAATGGATGCTGTAATGGCAATAGAATGGTTATTAGGATTAATTGGGCTAGTGTTTATGGCTGTGAACAGGGGCTGCGAGATTAGGATTTTGGTGCAAGAAACAGTGAAGAAAATTAGGAGAAGAAGAAAAAGAAACCTAGGAGTCACACCTAGGGTCCCAAGGCATCACACCTAGGGTTTGATCGCATCACACAATCAAAGCAAATTCTGAATAATTCTCATAAACATAAACTCTGTCTAATCTGAAAAAGAATATACAAGTGTTTAAATAAGCCTCCTACAACTTATCCTAAAAGAAAAGGAATCCTAATCCTATATGGATAAGAATTAGAATCCACATGGTAATCCTAATCCTATATGGACAAGGATTAAAGCTCATATCTAAATCCTATAAGTATTAAAATACCTAAACACAAATCCAAATAGATTAGAAGTCTACTACTACCAAAATTCATAAAAAATAAGCTGCGAAAATTCTAAAATAATTACTGCCAAAATTACTAAAATACCCCTAATAATTATTTACTCCTAATTAAGCTCCCAAAATGGATCTCCTTCTTTGGGCATGTGCCAAATTAATGTTTGGACAGCTTTCCCATATCTTTTATAAGTCTTTAAAGGCTGCTGCCAATAGCCTTCATCACATTGCTAATGGCGGGGCTATGGCGAAAATGGCAGGGAAGACAGGTGATGTAGGACAACAGGGAACTTTGCTATAAACAGGGTTTTGAGGGCTGTGGAAGAGTAGAAAAAATGGGAACTTGGTAGGCTAGGGTATATGTATGAAGGAATGGGTACTTTAATGGCAATAGGATGGGTTATTAAGATCAATTGGGCTAGTGTTTATGGCTGTGAAATGGGGCTGCGAGATTAGGATTTTGGTCCAAGAAAGAGTGAAGGAAATTAGGAAAAGAAGAAGAAGAAACCTAGGAGTCACACCTAGCGTCCCAAGGCACCACACCTAGGGTTTGCTTGCATCACACAATCAAGGCAAAATTCTAAATAATTCTCATAAACATAAACTCTGATTTGAAAAGAAATATACAAGCGTTTAAATAAGCCTCATACAACTTATCCTATAAGGAAAGGAATCCTAATCCTATATGGACAAGGATTAGAACCCACATATAAATCTTATAAGAAAAGTAATCCTAATCCTATATGGGCAAGGATTAGAACCCACATCTAAATCCTATAAGTATTAAAATACCTAAATAATAAAAAAAAAAAAAAACCCAAACAGACTAAAAGTCTACTACTATCAAAATACATAAATTAAGCTGCGAAAATGCCTTAAAAATTACTGCAAAAAGTAATAAAATAGCCCTAATTATTATTCATTCCTAATTAAGCTCCCAAAATGGATCCCCCTCTTTGGACATGTGCCAAGTTAACGTTTGGACAGCTTTCCCATGTCTTTTATATGTCTTTAAGGGCTGTGGCCAATAACCTTCATCAACAGGATTTTTGTTCCGTAATTTATGTTCTTTACATCCTCATTCTGTAGCTTCTTCTATGTTCTTTGTGAGAGTGAATTTGGAGGGAAAACTTGAGAGATCAGGCCACTCAACTGTCAAATGTACTATATTTAGAAGCTGTAGAATAAATACGGGCCTAAACACAAGGGCCTAATTAACTCCTAATTATAAGCTAGTTGACTACACATTATACACATGTCTAATTTTATTCACACACACTATGCACATGCTAAATAATAAAATAGCAACTAATCTATCTTTCTTCTTCCTCTATTCTTCCCAAGTTCTTCATTTTCTAATTCTTATGCGACTCTCTAATTGCTTTGAAAAACAGAGCATATAAAAGAGCCAGAGACCTCCGTTTTAAACACCCTCTGCCGCTCACTACCCTCTATTTTTAATGAAGTTATGATTTATTTTGTGTTGCCATTTGTAATTTTATACATTTACATTCTTTATTTTTCTTGAAATCCACCATTCTTCAACATGGCTACCGCCATGGGACCATTGTGGTTTTGGGGATTGCCTCCATTGGCTGCCACATACCATTGGCAACATTAACTGATATAAGTAGCCAAAATATTCAAGTTTAAGCCCTAATTAATTTTATGAACTAAAATAACGTTTACTGTTGGGTGCCTTTTTCTTTTGGGAGGAAATGCATTACCAAAAATTTAAATATAATTTGCAGCAACACATAGTAAAAAGCTTAATTTTGGCATGATACATTATGACTTTGCAAGATGAGATCAAGCCAATATAAATGGGATTTATTTGCTCTATACCAAGTTACCAACCAAGCTTGAAAGAATATAGTAGACAAACTTAATCAGAATAACACAAGATTCAAACAAAATGCAACAATAGAAAAGAATAAATGCAATCACTAAGAATCTTAGTAACCTCTGTTCCAGAGTAGGAACTCCATCAATAGATCGCCTCTCAGCTAGTCTAAGCAATGCATGAGCTGCAAGCATGTGTTGCCGCTTCAATATGTAGTATCGTGCCAAAAGCTCATAGTACTTGACTTGATTAGATGAGATAGGTGTCCCTGATTGTCCCAATATAGAAGTTGTTGCTGTCATAGCACGAGCCTACCAGACCCAAAAAAATGAAATAAAAAAGGAAGAGGATTATGAGGATAACAAGAATAATACAAACCATCCAAGAAATGTTCACAGAAACATGATACTAATAATAATAATAATAACTATTCCTGGCTTCTGCATGCAGAACACATACAATCAACATCGTAAGGCAAAAGCTTTCCCTTTGATCAAGTGAATAGTTAGCCATTAAGAATAACTGGCGAGAGAGATCAAGACATTACACAACCTCTTGTATAGGTTCACGACCGGCATTTTGCAAAAAGGACAACAAATCAGGACCTCCATACTCTAACAGCTCATTTTCAAGACCCAAATCAATCATGGCCCGGTATAGATACTCGTGGAAAATTCTGTCTGGTGACTGGACACCAAGCTGAACAATCTGACATATATATTTTTTCCTTGAGGCTGGATCCAGAACAGATTGTGAAGCAGCTGATCTGATGGGAGAGCCAAACTCCTTCTGTGAGGTGTCACCTTTCAGAGACCGCAGAGCACTGATAACTATCTCATAACACTGTTCACGCTGAGCAAGTGCTTGTTCCCTAACAGTTGCATCAATTTCATCATTATAAGCATCACCTGCAGGGTCAAGAGCCTGTGCCTTTTGAAGAGGTAAGCACACTACAGCTTCATAAAATCTGCAGTCCCAATTATGTTTGACTAATCAGATAGGAGCTCTCCAATCATAGGCCATGAAAACATATGATGACAATTGACATTAAAATGGATGAGTTAAAAGAATGAAAAAAACCTTAAATCCTGAAAACGTTTGCAAACAGTTTGCAAGTCAGCAGACTCTGGGACTTTGCTTAAGAGATTGAATGCCTCCCTAGCAAGATTCACCTTTTCCTCAGCATCTAAAGTAACAGCAGCTCTTTCCAAAGCTTCCACAGCTAAGAAGAACTTGTAATCAGACTCCTTATAGTAGCTTGGACAACCCTCTCTTAATTTCCCACTGATATCATCTACAGTCCCCCTGCCATCAGGACCAGTATAGTACTGGAGCAATGCATAATTTCAAATGAAAATGACAGTTATAGACAGGAGATGCAAAAATTTATTGAAGAGCAAGAAAGAAAATGTCAGTTGATGTACAAACTATAGCAAATGAAGTTTGTTTAAGGTTTGCCTAAACTGGCTTTACCTCCATTAAAGCAGATATAAGTCTTGTAGCAAGTAGGTCACCCTCCTCAGAACAAACTAGTTGATGGAATGTTAACTGAACTAATGTTTGTTGAAAATTAGAATCAAATCCCTGAACCAATCGAGTGATATGATGCTGAGAAAGAAGTTGGAGCAAAAACAAGGCTTCACCAGATCTAAGAAGCAACTGCCTAATGCATTCCATTGCCCTCACCTGTAGTGCAACAAACCAAAGTCAGAAACAAAAATGGAAAGGTAATCCACTAAAATTTCACCATGCAAGTTAAGCAATGTAAGTCTACCTCCATGGCAGCTAATTCTGCAGGACTGTACGGCAATCTTTGTCTTTTATTAGATGTTCCACCACCATTAGACTCCAAATTTCTGGAATATGCACCAAATAAGTTTCTTACCATACTCCGATCACCAGCACCTAATGCTGAACTACTACCATACAGAATGGAACCACTCAGATCTCCTAAACCTGCTACACAGCCATAAAGTCCCCGCCTCTGGTTCCTCCTAGATCTTAGAAATTTCTCTAGAGATCGAATTTTGTGTTCCAGGACTTGCATAGCCCCAACAGAAAGTCTGCATACAGCTACCTCATTTCCAGACAAACCGCCTGAAGGACCTAAACTGCCTTTCACTACCATTACAGGAAGTTCCCACAGAGGAAAAAGTAACCTAGAGGAACACAAGCAAAGTCCTTCATGTGCCCCTGAAAACACAGGCTCAGCCTCCCGAACAACTTGGCCCATGCTGAATCCACCAGCTGCTGTTCTAGTATTTGATAATGCGCTACTACCCTCAAGTTGTGGCATTCCAACAACTCTTGGATCCTCAAAAGCTTCAGCTGCCTTCTCAGCAACAACATTGCTTATAAGATTTTCAGAATGCACTATTCTTCCAGCTAGCATGAGACACATTGCAGCTGCCTCACCTGCACCAAAACGATTGAAGAAATCTTCTAAAACTGATCTTGGAGAGTTTGATTCAAACAGCCGCCTTAAAATGTCCACTGGCCTGTTAAAAACTATTTCCATCATGCCAGTGGTACTAAAGATGACAATTCTCCTCCTTGGCAATATGTGTTGGGTTGAGAGGTCACCCCTTGCCCAAAGTTTGCCTGAAGCCTTTTCACACAATTCCCCTGAGCTCTCATATCCACCAAATTCAATTTCTGAATATAGGGACTGCACAGTAGCTGCTGTATCCGGCAAGGGCAAAACATCTGCCACAAAGAGCATTCGACCTTCAACTGGTAACAAGGATACAGATTCCCGTAATGCCCGGGAACTTCTTGCACTTGTACCTAGATTACCTGACAGTGATGACTGTGTGCTTGAATCTCTGTTCAAAACAAGGAGTGAAGACATAGTTGGTGGTGACGCATCTGAAAGAATTAGAGTTCCAGCAGAATAATAGGCTGCCTCAACTTTCAGTGAGAGATCCTCATTCTGCGGTCTAGCAGCAAGAGACATGGCTCCAAAGGTGAGGCCACCACTAACACCCCAAGGAGGAGCAGGCCTTGTTGTAACAACCTTTAAAGTGCTTGGCTTGTGATGGTTACTGTTGAACCCACTCAAGCTTCCACTCAACGGAGAGGTAGATAGGTACATTCTTCTACCATCTGATAAAACTGCAGTAAGGTTTAGACACTTGGATTCAAGATTGGACAAAGGAGAGAGACAGACAATAGATGGCTTTGGAGAACGGCTTGAGGCTCTTGTCCCTGTTGATTGTCTACCCCCATAATGTGCATCCCGTTGATTAACAAGGTTCTTTTCTTCAGCCACCTTCTTCAATGGGCCATCACCATTTGGTCCAAGGACAAAAACCTGTAGCTTCATCTCTTCAGTTCGCACATACAATAATTGCCTCTCATTATCAAAAACCATTTCAACAATGGGGTCTACTGCTCCAAAGTTAAATACATTTGGTATAACCCATCTGTAAAAAGCAGATAAGATTAACTTCTAAAAGATTAAAAGAAACAAAGTTTTAAGTTGCAGAAATGAGATAATTTCAACTACCTTGTACAAGATACATAGAATTTCAATTTTAGAAAAAGATTAAATCTAAACTATTGGAATTGAGTAAAGTGCACTAGTTAGGTGTACTACACTTATTGCATATATCTATCAGTTAGTGTACTAGTACTCACTGTACCACACTTGTCCTACAGTCTTTACACCTGTATATATAGGATTCAGTCCAGTAGGATGAGTAACACATTTTTCACCCAAAAGGGTTTTCTCTCGCTTTTTCTCTCTGATTTCACCAAAACCAAGTAGCACAGTTAGTAACATATAATAACTCTAAAAGATTATAAAGCATAGTGTACCTTGAAATGACACTTCCTAAACCAGCAGTGTGGCATACTTTTCGACAGCGCTTTTGCCAGCCTGAACCAGTCGAATAAAGAAGTTCATATATATGACCATCACGACCCGCAAGGAAAATACGACCCTTGTCAGTACATGCCACACAAGTCATTGTGACCCCATCAGATGGTACTGTATACTCTGGCAAAGGCTGTAATGAAACTTCTGCAAATGGATCTGAGCCATCTGCTCCTCCAGAGCAGCACACGCCAACTAAAATCAACTAATTAAAGAGACTAGTGAGAAACAAAATTATTCAAATGATGAGGTACTGGACCTCATGGGGCTCAAAATTTGGACATATTGTCAGACAAGTTTTCGCAGCATATATGCAATATCCAACAAAGGCAGCACCAAATTTGCAGAATATACTTTTGCATTAATGTAAATGAACATTGTGCAAAAGAATTAATCTTTTAAGAAATAAAGAATAGCACCAATAAAGGAAAAAACTTATCCCCATCCAACCAAAAAGTAGGCAGAGTGGCACAATAATTATACAAGTCTTACCTGATATTTCCAATCAGCAGAAATAGTGAACACTTATCTGATAAACCTTTCAACTAATATTTCCAGACATATAAGTGGTTCTAGTTTTTTTTCTATATAAATAGAAGAATTTCACTAAAAAAATGTATGGAAGAGAGACTACAAACAGGTGCACATGATGCCTTCCAGACAGCCATAAAAAGCCTGGCAATCCTGCTGAATGTCTGTAAAAGCCATCCCTCTGAAACGATCTTTAGATGCCAACAATGCTGTCCATAAAAGAGGAAGGGGGGAGATCTGGCTCTGGAGAATCCTAGCATTCCTTTTGATTCAGCATCAGCAAACAGAGAACATAGCACAGTCCACAAAATCCTACCATCCTTTGTCCTTCATCAATCCCTAATTCTAGTGTGCAGAAAGTCCTCAAATACCCTCAACAACAAAAAAGTGCATAAATTGCATAGCTAAAACCACCTGTGGGGGTGGGCGTAAACCATCTAAAACCGTTTTATCAAAAAAATAAAAATAAAATATTTTAAAAAAATACAGTTCAGGTCAAGGATTAAATTGAGTAAAAAATCAGTTTTAAGTGGATTAATACAATCAGATTCAGGTGTGAGATTTTCAACCTGCAGAAAACTGTTTTAACCCGACCAAACATGTATATAATATATTTATGTCTGAGACTGAAATAGGAACAGAGAAAAAGAGAGAACTCCTCATCATCCTCTATCTATTTCCATTTTTCAGCTGGGCTTTTGAAAATTTTTGTCCTTTCCCTTTCTCTCCTGTAGACCACATTGTTGCATTTTCAAACTCTTGTTTTTTAAGTTTCAAAAGTCAGATTCATTCTCTTTATGAAGTCTGATTCGAGAAACCACCGCCCCCTTTGTCCCATCCTTCCATTGTAAGATTTCCATCTTGCTAATTAATGCTTCAGCTAATTTGTCGCCTATGCTTCCCTTCCCACTCCCTCTCTTACCCTTTACTTCTCAATAAAAACAAGATTATGCTTTATTTAAAGGGCCCCACCAAAAAGCAATGGTGCATCCTTGACCACATCCAGTCTTGTGTTTCTAACTTTATCTTTACCACTTTTTTTCTGGTTTCTCATTCTCTCTCGCCTTGACTCTCATTCCAATCTTTCTACTTCAACAGCAACAATTCCGACTCTGATCCGTTCTCATTCTTCTCCAAGTCTCCAACACTAACAATCCCGACGTAGCAGTTGTTGATGCCATGACAGTGACTGCTATTGTAGCAGCTCTGCATCTTTCCCTAACAAAGTAATTTTCTAATCGTGGGCTAAGGTTGTGTGCAGATATGCCTCCGTTACTCAACAGAGAGGATCTACTACTGCAGGTTTGGGGTTTGCTTGAAGCCAAACTTGTTTGGGACCTTTTGCTTGCTTTGATTATTCTAGTCAATCGTCAATCTTTTATCTTTCTGCTATTCAACTTGGGAGCGGTTAATGGTGGAGACATGTATTTCCTTCATTTCTCAACCCAATGGAACCCACTCAAGTTCACCCAATCCAATGCAACCCGTATTCCTTAGTTCTAGTGATGAATTAGGGTGGAACTGGATGGAGAAATTTCACAGACTGTTTCATTTGGTTTTGCAAAATGTGACCCAAACCCAACCCAGCCCATGCCCAGCCCTAGCCACCTGAAAATGCAAAAGTAAAAACTAAGAGTCTCACACCTACTCTAGAAACTCAGATATTCTGCTGTAAACAAACCTCTCAGTAGAACAACTCACAGCATTCTGGCATCACCTGATTCTAAAAACTGTCTGATGCAGCTGTCTGCCCAAAAATGAAATATTGGTGTGGGGCTCCCAACACCAAATACACCATCAGTGGATTATATCCAAAACTAAATAATAATTTCCAGGCAAAATCTCCCATAATTAATCTTTCATTGCCAATCAACTTACAACGAATGTTAACATATTGATTCCTATCTTGTAAAGAACCATATAAAATGCCAAAGAAAGCATCCATAAAGCAAAATCAGAAAAATCCCCAAGTAATCTAGTAAATCTGACAGTCCAAAATTTTCAAAGAGAAGGTACATTTATCAAATTCTCCAAACCATACACCATTTTCCACAACCATCACCCTCCTAAAAGGCCAGAGTTACACCAGAGGCACAAAAATTTTCAGAATAAGGCCTCATTGAACATTCTAAAATTTTCCTCTCCCTTGCTACCCTTTGAATAGGCAAACAAAAATCATTCAATTTAAGTGAACAAAATATATGTTTTCTATTTATTCTGTTAGAAAAGTATCCAAAAGCTATGTCGCACAGACACAAGTTCAAATTTCGCATCTGAGAGAGTACTAAACATGGGTATGGCTATATATAAAATAAAATATAATATATATATATATATACACACACACATAATATATATATATATACACAAATAGTATAAAAATTTGTAATTAATATAATTTTAGGAAAAAGTATTTAGAAGCCTAGAGCAGAAGCCCACAGAAACCATAACTAAATAGATTTACCAGATTTCAACTAAAAGCCCAAATCTTAAAAAGCTTAATAAACCAGAAAAGAGGCCCAAAATAGTGATACAATCTCAGCCTACTAAAAGTCCAAACCCTAAAAGGTTAGTAAACCTAAAAGACTCAGCTATCAATTTACCATTTCTGCCACCAAGCCCTCACAGTAGCCAAAGTTCCATCCTGCATGACCCTGTGAAGAAAACTCAGGTGGGAAGCTACCTATTAGAGGCCAGAGATGGAGGAACAACATCAGAGAGGACCATGCCACCAAGCTTCAAAGAGGGAACACGGCATCTCAAAATCCATCTCGTTTCAGAATTTAATATTTAAAAAAAAAAAGAACAGAAACGTGCCAGAGATGCATGCCGGATGTCTCCAGTGTGTCTCCAGTATGGGTATGCCAATAGTCTTGGTGTTTTGGTGCAACCTTGTCCAAAAGGCATTTGCTCCAGTCATTTAGTGACGTGGGTTGGAATTAAATAAGGAAAGAATTAATTCAGAAGGCTAACTCAAGTACTCTTGAGCTTGATCAATGCTAATGTGCGAACTTTAGCAAAAGTACTTTCACATAGGTAACAAATAAGTAAAACTGATTAAAAAAATAGCAACCCAATAAGAAAAGACTTCACCATAGAATGTATGATTATAGCATTCAAATCAAAAGAACAATAAGTATGAATAGCACACCAATAAATATTCTTAGGATACTTGGAATAAAATCCCACAAGAATGTGGGATCTTTTGGGTCAGCTCTATAGATTAGGATAACTATCATTTCCTTTTCAGTTATGAATCTTCTCTTACCATGACTTAAGTGATTAGGATAGTTTTTTCCTTTTCTGTTTTCTTTAGAATCCCTTGATTTAAGGGATTGTAGTTTCCTAGAATATGGGAATTGATTACTCTGATCATTTCCTATAAATACCTTGTACGTCCTTCCTTTCAGAACAAGTGAGAAATAATAAAACTTTCCTCTTTTTTTCTTTGTTCACATATGAAGGTGCTCCATTACTAAATAAGCAATTGAGCATATAAAAGAAAAGTTAGTTTAAAAGCATATTTTGTTTTCAGCACATGCAAAGTCATTGGAAGAGAAGCAAAAGGTAAATGCAGTAGTTACCTCAACAGGAGTTGCTAAAATCAAAAGATATTGGATAGCTTCAACAAAAACACCAGGTTTTGATTTTGCAAGACCAACAGCACAAATAGCTTGTTCCTCCCCACTATATTCAGGACATTGACCATCCCTAAGGAGGCAGCAACTTTAGATTAGCAATAATAGTACAAATTTAAAGATGAAGCATAGTTACAAAAGATTTTAGAATGAGAATTCAAAAACAATCAAACAATAAGGACAGCCATGTATCTGAAGTAAAATACATCATCTCCTTTGAGTATCTCTGAATAAATAAAGCTTCATTTTTTGTTATAGATCAACAAATAGTCAATAGGTTCACCTCAGCCATTCTTATTTGCTGAAGTCTGTCCTCTTACTGATTTAACTAGCAATTTAACAAAACTTAGGCCACTTTGACTCAGTTGAGAGAGAAAGAGAGAGAGAGAGAGAGAGAGAGAAGACAACTTGTGTTTATTATTTCTCTCTAAACTATTACATTAATGAAGGTAAACTATATACAAAAGCATAAAGAAAAAAGATTACATATATACCCTCCTACTATATACAACTCAACACTCCCCCTCAATATGAGGCCTAAATGTCCCTCACGCCCATCTTGTAAGAGAAAAAGTGAAATTTTTTACTATTAAGACCCTTGGTGAAAACATCAGCCAGTTGGCTTTCGGATCTTACAAAAGTCATAAGGTAGACTTAAAAGACCATTGGACAATTACTCTTTTATGAAATGTCTGTCAATCTCTATTTTTAGTTCTGCCATGCTGAATTGAGTTATTGGCAATGTTGATGGCAGCTTTGCTATCACAATGAAGAGTTAGGTGAGAATCCGTGTAAAGTCTGAACTCTTCTATAAGTTTCTTTAACCAAATAAGCTCACATACACAATGAGCTATAGCCCTATATTCAGCTTCTAAACTTGATCTAGCAACAACTAATTGCTTTTTACTCCTCCAACTTACAAGGTTTCCTCCCACAAAAGTGCAATAACATGAGGTATACCTCATGTCTCAACAGAGCCAACCCAATCAATGTCAAAATAAGCTTCTATATTATAGTAACCATCTTGGGAGAATAACAATCCTTTCCCAGGAGATGACTTTAAGTATCTTAGAATTCAATAAACAGCTTCCATGTCAAACGAGCGTGGGTCAGGCATGAAGTGGCTTATCACCAAAGCTAGATAAATTAATATTTCCACTAGTCTCTAATATCTACCTATATCCACTTTTGAAGTGATGATTATCAACAATAGGGGTTGCAGCTAGTTCACACCCTAACATGCCTATTTTCTTAAGATCTAAAATGTATTGACTATGAGATATATAGATACCTTCCTTGGACCTAGCAACTTCAATTCCAAGGAAGTACGCAAGTTTCCCCAAGTCTTTAATTTTGAATTCAGTGGATAGGAGATTTTTTAGAGCTTAAATCTCCTTAGGGTCATTCCAATTACCACAACATCATCAACATACAAAATCATAGTAGGGATATGATCTCCATTCCTCTTTAAGAACAACGTGTGATAATAATTTCTTTGATTCTAACCACAATTAATCATTGCTTTTCCAAATCTTTCAAAACAAGCCTTGGCTGACTATTTTAAACCATAAAGGGCTTTCTTTAACTTGGAGACTTTTCCTTCTGTTTGTTGATCAGCAAATCCAAAAGGAAATTCAATAAACACTTCTTCTTCAAGATCCCCATGAAGAAATGCATCCTTTACATCAAGTTTGTTGAAGCTCCCATTTGAAATTTGTAGCACAAGGCGATAGAACCTATCAAGCTTGAAAGGAAAGTTTTATTGAATTGTTATAAGACCAACTATTCTATGCAGTAATGAGTGTTAAGCATTGAAGGACTAACAAGAGCAAAAAATAAGAGTAGCAAAGATAAGAATGTTAAGATGAATGGGTAGACATGCAAGAAAAGATAAAATTTAGAATGATTATATTTGGAAAAAATTTGGTATTACGCCTATTAAAGAGAAACTAACAAATCCCTATTTAAAACTGGTTTGGGTATGTGCAAAGAAAACTGCTAAAAGCCCTAATGAGAAAAGTCGATCAAATGGTATTTAGCCTAATGAAAAGAAGTAAAAGAAGACTCAAAAGGACACTTGAAGATATTGTTAATAGGGATCTTATGATAAATGGTATTCTAAAAATTTTGGTTTTTGATAAAAACCTAATGACATCGTTTAGTCTATATAGCCTACCCCACCTAATGGGATAAGGCTTCATTTATTACTACTATTGTTGTTGAAATAGGACAACAGAACCCTAATAGAATTCATCTTTACTACTAAAGCAAAGGTTTCTTGATAATTAATTCCATAGGTTTGTGTAAACCCTTTTGCCATAAGTCTAGATTTGAATCTCTCAACAGACCCCATCTGCTCTGTGTTTCACAATGAACACCCATTTGCAAACAACTATTCTATTTCTAGTAGGTAGTGTAATGAGCTCTAAAGGCCCATTCTTTTTTAGGACCCTCATCTTTTCTTTCATAACCTCCTTTCATTTTTTGTCCACTAGAGCCTCTTCTTGGGTCTATGGAATAGATATGGCTGGTAAAGCAATGGCAAAAGATCTATATGAAGGAGATAGTGAGTTATAAGAGACAAAGTGGGAGATAAGAAATTTGATACGCTCTCTAACACCCTTTCTCTTAGCAATAAGAAGCTCAAACTCATCTTCAATATTAGAATCAGATGAACTAGGGTTAGCTACTTACCACATGAGGAAGAAGAATGAGGTTGGTTTGGAGCTAGATTCAGAGATGACTCTTAGCTATGAGTAGAGTGCTCAATGGCTATCTAAAATTTCTAGTTTTTGCGAGAAACTTCCTATCCTTCGCATTTCTTCCAACTGTATTTTTTAGTCTTCTACACCACAACCTTTCTCCATTGCAAAACCAACTTCTAAACTTGTTTCTAAATCAATTTCTACATCATCATTTTTCTCTCCATCCAAAGTAGATTGTATCTCCCCTTGTCCTTTACAAGCACTAAGTTCTTCTCCACTTTCATGAGAGGAAGAATAAAGGTATGAGATTATGGGCCTGTTTGATTTCTCTTCTTGAAAACAGTTTTTTGTTTTCAAGAATAGAAAAATAATAAAATATGTTTGACAGGTTTTCTTTTCAACAATAGTTTTGAAACTTATTCTCCATATGCTGTTTTTAGAGTAGAAATTAGAGAACAACTAAAACATGTTCTTGTTTTCTTTTGAGTTGTTTTCATGGTGGCACATTGTGTAATTACATGGGTTCATTTATGGCAACAAAGTAATTCTAAGCAAATTGCAAGAAAGCTCTAGTTCTTGTGGGCCACCTCAAGAAACCACAACTTATGTGTTTATGCTCAAGGGAAGCATTGGTTCTTGTGAGCCACCTCATCAAAATTGCAAGGAAAGAAAATATCTATCCGAACAAGTTTTTTGCTTTATTATTTTGGAAGTTATTTTGAAGAACAGTTCATACAAACAAGTTTTAGTAAATTTTTATTTTGCAAACTTATTCTCAAAATTAATTTTCAAAGTTATTTCAAAAAACAAAAAAATCAAAAACACTTTCAAACAAGCCCTATATTTTTCCCTTTCTCATCATGTTTGGTCTCTCCCTAAGGGGTAGTAAAATATGGTTCCTCCTCTCAAAATGTAACAACCATACTCACAAGCATCTTGCTTGTGGAAGGATGGTAACATTTGTATCCCTTTTGTGTAGGAGAGTAACCAAACACACACTTAAGGGCTTTGAGGTCCAATTTTCCTACATTGTTCCTATGGTCACGAACAAAACTAACACACCCAAACACCTTTAGAGAAACTACATATGAATTGAAGCCATTGACAAGTTCTAATGGTGCCTTGAAATCAAAAATTTTTAGAGGCATCCTATTAATCAAATATGCGGCAAATAAAACTACATCACCCTAGTATGAATTAGGAACATTCATTGTGAATAAGGAACCAATAACCTCCAACAGGTGTCAATTCTTCCTCTCAACAACTTGGTTTTGGGCAAGAGCATTGCCACAACTTGTTTGATGAGTAATCTCATTTTTGTCCAAAAATTTTTGGAACTTACCACTCATATATTCCAACCCATTATCACTCATTAAGAATTTGATTTTTGTATCAAGCTAAGTGCAAATCATGGCATAAAATTAATTGACACATGAGAGCACATAACTCTTCAATTGCATTAGATAAACCCATTTAGTACGGCTAAGAAAGTCAATAAATGAGGCAAACCATCTATATCTTGATAAAGAAGTAATACGACTTAAAACCTATACATAAGAGTGGATAGTCATAAAAGGAACAATGCTCTTATTATTTATAATAATAGTGTAGGAGTTTCTAGTATGTTTTGCATAAACACATGCATCACAAATTGGGTCCTTGAGGTTACATCTTTGATACAAGTTTGGGAACAATTCTCAAGAACTGCAAATGATGGATGTCCTAGCCATCTTTGCCATTGCAAAAGTTGGTAGTAGCATTGTCACTTTTTAAGCTGAATTACATGTAGGTAAGGCCTAGACCCCTGCGGTCTTCCAAACAAATGTATGCCATTATGCATTCTACCATGATTCATCGTCCTCTTCAACTCCAATCCTTAAAAACACAATGATTTAGGAAAAAAAGTGACTTAACAATTTAAATCCTTCGTGATAGAACTAATGGATGGCAAATTATTTGAGAAATTGGAAACATGCAAATCATAGGATAAATTAAGGAGAAGCGTACAACTAATGGAGCCTCTTCCAACTATTAGTGATAAAGTACCATCTGCAATTTTAATTGGACTAAAGTTGAACAAGGAGTATATGATATGAATTTATTGATAATTAGTCATATGATTTGAGGCCCTGGAATCAACAATCCAAAGATCCTTTTTAGGACTTGAAGCACTGAGTTGAATAAGCTACACCTGAATGTGCAAGACTAGAGGTAAGAGGAATATCATCAATTTTTGAAGATATGGACATGGCATCAAGCTTTAGCATCAACCTCCTGAGGGTCTGCACCTCTTCACTAGAGACCACTTCTAGATTGGGGCTTTTTAGTTTCAACAAGATATCTCTATGTTCTAGGTGTTTATGATCTAGATGGTCCATTCCTTTTTCCACCATGTACTCTAGTAGGGCATCCCATTAACTTCCACCACTCCTCATTTTACCACAATATTCACTTTTTAAATTATCCCAATTCACTTGCTCATTTGTGCGAGTTGAGCTATCTCCGTTCTGCAGCAAGCTCACAGATCAATGCTAATCTGTCATATGAAGATGGGAGCATCATTGAGTGTCTCCTACTCTCCTCATGTTAGATGAAGGCATAAGCTTGCTTTAAAGTTAGGAAAGGGCTCCTTCCAAGTATGGTAGACCTAATTTGGTCATATTCAGCATTCAGACCAGCAAGAAAGTTAAACACCTGGTCTTTTTCTCCTTGTTTGATCTCATTTGCCCTCTTTCCAAAGGTCATAAACTAATGCATCATTACCAACTTGTGAGTAGGTGTCAAACAACGCACTCCAATTTCCTACAACAATATTCATAAAAAGATATGGCTTCCTAATATGATGTTCTATTGGGTTAGAGAGCCAAGCCACCACCAATGAGTTATTGGACTGCCATTGCCAAAGTGTGGGGTCCTTCTTGTCCTCATTTTTTCTTTCTCCAATGACATAACCATGGAGGTCTCTGGCTTCCAAAAAAAGTGAGCAAGCTCTAGACCAAGCAAAATAATTGTTCCCATCCAACTTCTTTGGAGCAATTTGAACTATGGGACCATCATTTGAGATACCACCATGGTCCCTTGTTCCTTCCTTAGCTAGGGATTCAGTGTTGGAGCTAGAGTCACCCTCAAACATGATGAGAGGCAAAGCACATTGTCAAAGAAGGTAGAACATGCTCAACCTTGGAGCTATCCCCAAACCAGCACAAATTCTGAGTCCAAAAATGGGCCACAAATCACATAACACACTATTAGAGATATCACACAACACAGTCAACCTTGGAGCTGTACCAGAACTAGCACGATTTCAGTCCAAAAACAGCCACAAACACCGTTCAATCGACCAAACACGGTTACAAATACTCCAGTCAGCCTCCTTTAATGCAAAACCACCGCTCCATCAAGCCCAAAAAGGCAATTTCAGCCTTGATATGAAACTCAAGTTTCAATGTAGCTAAATAGTCAAACTCCAAGTACTCTTTAATGGAGCAACATTTCAGGCCACTAACAAGGTGCTTTTGCTCACCAGAGTGGTCTAAGTCCGACACTGGAGTTCTTGCCAAAGCTTTGATCCCAAGTTGGGAAGGATTTTTTTTTTTTTTTTTTGGGGGGGTGGGGGAGAGAGAGAGAGAGAGAGTAGAAAACTTGTGTGTATTATTTCTCTCAAAAGTATGATATTAATGAAGGTAAAGTATATACAAAAGCATAGAGATAAAAGATAACATATGTAACCTCCTACTATATACAACTCAACAAACTCCATTTCAGTTTGGATTAAGAAGACCAATGGCCCGTCAGGCTATTGGCACTGACTCTTGCTAATAAGTGGTAGGTCCAATACTTAAAGTCCCCTGCCATACCAATATTATAATCAAGAAAAAAGTTGGACATAGATGAATATAAATAAGATGTGAAAGCAGCGTCTATACCAAAATCCTGCATGTCAAGTTAAAATACCTTCTACAGCCAATCACAATTTCTTTTAAGTAAATTTAAAAGTTACAATCCCCTCTGCTTTTACTTGATTATGTTCATATCACTTCCAACCCAAATAGAAGAATATAGAGTTTTGCACTTTGGATCCTTCCAATGTGCTTTTATGTAAGTCCTTTTTCAATGTTTCACCCATAAACAAGGCTCCTTCTTGATGAACATTTGGCAGTCTAGATCTATGTCTAAGATCAAGTCCTTTGTTGGGACCACAGAAATTAATAGAATTAACACAAATGACATATTGCAGATTCGTAGAACTGAAGAAGATATCTCTCATGATACGCGCACTATGTGTAGCTCTAGAGTTGAAACTCTAGTCCACTTATGTTTGCAATTTAAGAAAGCTACTTGCTTATGGAATAATAAGTTTGGGAATCTTGGAGAGAGATGGATTTTCCTTTCTCTTTGAAGCAGTTTCTTGTTCGTGTCAAGGGTTTTGGTAGGAATAAGGAGGCAAACATTTTATAGCAGTATGCAGTTTTTGCTATTCCACAGAGCATTTTGTCGCATTTTTGAGGGAGCAAACTAAGTTCGTATGGGATATGGTATTTTTGACTCTGATTTGGAGCTCTGCTCATGGTTCCAAGGGAGTCACCATACTTGATATGCATAGAGATTGAGCAGCTTTGCTGCATTCTTAACATTTTCTTGTTCTTTGTTGATTTTCATACCTGTTTTAGGATAATTTTTTCCTCTCCTCCCCACCCTTCCCCTAGTTGTTTTCTACTTTTCTCTCTGATAATATTGTTTTCTATTGAAAAATGTATGATATCTGATAGAAAGAGTAAAGAAGAATTACAAAGAAAAAGGAGGATAATATCACTCCTTAACAGTATCACAAAAATAAAACACTGCTAAAATAAACAGTACCAAGGAGACCATTTGGGCTGAGCACCAAATTTAGGCCATAAAGACATCCTCCCGTATCATATCTAAGAACCGAGAATTTTCCTTGAAAACATTTCACTCCGGCCAATTGCAACAGAGAACGTAAATGACAGGCAGCTATAAAGACTAACCCTAAACACCTGAAACTAATTTTAAAGAAAAAGCTCCAAAACGATGACACATACAAAATTCACCAAACAAGCCAAAAATCCTACTCCAAACAGATATAGCTGCTGGGCAGCATAAAAATAAAACTTGACTTACATAATTTCAATAAAGAACTGAATGATATAAAGACACCACCACAGTTAAAATCTTGAAATAACTAGTAATGACATAGGAAATGGAAGAAAGATGTTTGCATTACATGTTTTGATACAATAAAGCTCACAAGACAGCTTATACTCTTGAATCTTCAGTAATGACTGCAGAATGAATTGGTCAAGAGTAATATCAGGCTACCAAACTACAACCTAGACTGCTATAAATTGTTTGATAGAATTCACTAGTGGCAAACCCCTAAAAAAATCACATTTTCTTTGTTCATATTAGGATGTCATATTTAGCATTTAAAAAGTACTTGTGGAAATTCATGGTAAAATAGAGACAGAATGAAAACAGAAAGCTTTTAGAGCTAACTGGCTTTATCAAAGTGGCTTACTAAATATGATTCAAGTCTCTATCTACTTTAAGAGAGCGCAGAGCAATAGTGACCTAATTATACTAGACTTCCTTGACAATATAAAGATAAGAGTCGTAGAAACTAATTTGAAATAAATTACATATGTCTAAATTGACTAGAACACTAACAACTGAGCACTCAAGTATTCTAATAACACTTAAACTAAGCTAACTGCCAGCAGATACACATAGGAAACATAAACAAACTCTAACACTTGTTAACACTCCCCCTCAAGCTGGATGCAAAACACCCCAGCTCAACAAAACAGAGCTGAATTGCAGAATTGGAGTAGAGTACAACTTCAAGCAGCTCTTGCAGCTTGGTACAAACTTGTCCCAAACCAAAACGGAGCTTTCTTCAACTAAACTACACTCAACCAGCACATAGATGTAGACTTTCTAAACAGCATTGCACCTATGGGCAGACACTTCAGCAATTCTTTTGGCCACAACTCCTGAGCACACTGTAAACAAAGTCGCATGCTCATTTTGGCTACAACTGCAATCTCCTTCACCCAATAGCATCTACGTTGGATGCAGGGTCATTTAGGCAGTTGCAGATTGATGTGCATCCCCTTTTCTTCTTGGCTCTCTTTTTTTTGGAAAAAAAAAAAAGAATCATCTTCTGCAATTGTTTTTATTGTTTTTATTTTTTGGGTTTGAAGAGTCTAAGTCTGAAAGTGTAAAGAGTAGATGTATCTGTTGTGTTTTGAGGAGATTGAACTCATCACGAAGTGAGGACAAAGATTTGGTGTAGAGTGGAAAGCAGCACCCAAACACGATGGAAAAATGGGAGTGAGAATTTTCTTGTTTTTGGCTGAATCAGAACAGAGAGAAGAAGATGTCGACACCTAGGTTGGGAAAGACTAGGGTAAGGGTTCACTGTGGATGATAACTAGACTTTGATACCATGTTGAAATTCACAGTAAAATAGAGACTGAATGCAAACAAAAAGCTTTAGAGCTTACTGGCTTCATGAAAGTGGATTAATAAACATGATTCAAGCCTATTGCCATATATAGAGAGCATAGTGACCTAATTAAACTAGACTTCCTAGATGAAATACAGATACGAGTAGCAGAAACTAATTTGAAACAAACTACCTACATGGCTACATCTAGATTTACCAGAACACTAACTACTCAGCACCTAAGTATTCTAATAATACTTAAACTAAACTAACTGCCAGCAGATACAAAGCATAACAATCTCTGACACTTCTTAACATGTTACAGATATAAAACCATTCTTGAGTCTACACTTAACAGCTTAAGCTTTTGGGAGAATTGGTTTCATGACATAATATCATAACCTCTATGACCTTGTGGTCAAGAATTCAATCTTTGCCACTCCCATTCTTCAAAAATTAAATTGAATTTCAGCACAGCATTTGGTAGCCTATGCTTTGTTCACATTTCAAGCCCAAAGAGCTTTCATATCAGGGGACATGTTAGAAATATAAAACTATTCTTAGGTTTACAACTAACAGCTTAAGCTTTTGGGAGTATTTGTTTCTAACAATAATAATCATGAAAAAATATATTCTTTTTGGAGTACTATCCTCTAAATTAATATAATCATTATAATAATGAAATTTTGATGCATCATAAGTACTTACCACTTATCAAATCGCCAAAGAAACAAAGAATTATCTACAGATGCCCATGCCCTACGTATTTCAGGGAATATTCCACATAAAGCAGTTCCTTCCCCACCAGCTGCATTGTATCTTTCAATAAGCACAGGAGGCAAATCCCATTTATCCACTACCTCAACAAAAGGGGGCCACTGAAACAGGTTCAAATAGTGTTATGAGATGGAGATACAGAGAAAAAAATGACAAAGACCTTGAAACATATGCTAAGACACACGCTCTACATCTAGAATACATATAATGATCACCTAAAAACTATGTAATGACATAAATATATAAAGTAACCCATACCAAGAGTATAAAAATATGTTCATTCCCACAAAACAAAGTGCAGACTGGTTGTACAAGTCATACATGCCAAATTTTAATAGATTAATATCACTAGTCTCATTGAATCTTTACAGTATTTTCCACTTATTGCTGTAAAACCATAAATCTTGAGTGAACCTCAACAACATCGATAGCTATCTATTAAACTGAACAAATCCATTTACTCAAATGAACAAGAGAATATTATCTAGCACACTTGTATCATATAGTTACATGAAACAAGTGATGATCATACAATTCCATCAATTGTACAAATTCATGGACAGTTCAAACCTTTTTCACTAAAGAAAACAAGAGGCATGGTACAAATTGAACCAGAATCATAGAAAATACATTTAATCAAACCTGCAGAGTCGACAAGTTAGGCTGGAAACATAGTAGACCATCTAGCTTGTAGAAAACAAGTTCATCATTTCCTTACAACCAAATAGAAATTCTCTTGTTTAATAGGTTTTTAATAGTGGCAGCAGGGTTCAGGGGACAATTTGAATCCCAAACATCCCTACACTTCCTTCCCTCTCCAACTGCCTCTAATGCCATTCCCTTTTCCTTTTCATTTCTCCCCTCTCCCCCCACATTCTCCTCAATAAAGTAAATAAAAATTCAAAAAGAAAGAGAAAAACTATGACGGTTTATCTACACATATGCTTTTGAAAGAAAGTCCGCGAAAATCTTCTGGTACTAAATATCATTCTTAATGCATTTATTATTTATATGGTACACATTTAAAAAAAATGCATATGTTTTAAAAAAATTCTCAATGAGTTTATACATGTTCTAATTTTTATTCTTTTTTTAGCAGCAAATTCTTAAGAAATAATGGGTTCAAGGAGAAGGGTGACTGTCTGAGACAGTTTTTTTAACTAAGGCAGTAAATCAAGATAAAAAAATATGCTCAACTATTAGTCAACTGAATTGTACGTTGTAGGAAATAAAAAATATTCTCTAAATTTTTCATTTCAATAAACTCGTAGTTTTAATTATCTCATTGGTTTGATTGATTTTAAATCATAAGTAACAAATTTATCCAAATTAATTTGATACTGGTGTCTTGTCATGCAAATAGAGTGAATAAGAATAACTATCCACTATCACCAACTGCCTATTTTTTGGGGATTTTTAATACTCGGAAAAGACCAAAAACACCGAAAAGAGACTTTCTGCGTTATAATAGTATAGGAGATTTAAACCTTACCGTAGAAACATAACATTTCACATAAAAACAGAACAATGCATATCATTTATGCATACATTAGCAAATATTCGATTTAATTTTGCCCCTCCTGTGCATTCTAGCTCTGCACTGTAAGTATTCCCATGACCATCACCTTAGAAGTTATTAACGGGTATTTTTATAAATAAAATAACATTCAAGTTCGGCCCGCAACTAGAAGACAATACTCTAAATTGACCTTTACATTCTAAAGACACACAGTGTATAGAGGTCCACTAACCCTAACGATTTGAAACCCTCGGATTTCATGGATAAAATCTTGAAGTTACCTCTCTGGGGTGAGTGGTGTAAGGGTGACTAGCGTATCTGGAGGCCTCTAGCGCTTCTTCGAGGTCGAGCTGAGACGCAACTTCTCGGCCAATGCGATCACTCACAACGAGACCCGCATTCGTGACGTCACGCATCACAATCTCTTCTTCCCAGGACATCCCGATAAAAGCCCTACGATTTCAAGCACGAAACGAGTTTGTTGAAGGGCGGGAGAGTGGAAATGTAAGCTCTTCTACTGGTTTCGTTCTGGTTTCCCCTCGCTTTCCCGAGAACCAAACAAGGGGAAACAACTCAAATGCGGAAGACAGAAGAAAGAAGCAGAGTAATAACTAAAAAGTGGAGAAGACCATTGGTAGGGTTTTGTGGAGGGTTTGGCAATTGACAGTGGCGGGCAAATACAACTAATTAATCGGTGGAATTGGCAATATCAATTTACAAACCTACCCTTATAACGCTCCCGAGAAAACAGCTCCCATTTCTTTTTGACTGGGAAAGAAAAACCCTCCATGGTAATTTCCCGGGTCATACTTGACATTCCCATTTTATCAAGGCTTTTTTTGTGGGTGTGATCAAAAAACCATCGTATCAAGGCGTTGACTTAAAAGGAAAGTAACACACAAAAATTCAAATTAATTTGTAGGAGTCAGAAGAAAAGTAAAATTATCTTTTTCCAGTATATAACTTCAAGAACACAATTTGTACCAAACTTTGGTACAGACATCTAACATCCCATACCTGTTAAATGTCTTCATAAGATACCCTAAATATTTTTTTCTAACATACCTTAAATGGAAGGTAACACACAAAAATTCAAATTAATTTGTAGGACTGAAAAAAAATTAAAATTATCTTTATCGAACATGCAACTTGAAGAACAAAATTTGTACCAAATTTTAGTATAGACATCTAACATCTCATACATGTTAGATGTCTTCATAAGATACCCTAAATATCTTATGTTATCTTCTTTATGTCTCATTCTCCTACATAGAGGCATGTGATGCAAATATTTCATTATAATGTAAGAAGCTTAATAATCTTTTGGGTTAGTTATATTTCACATTGTTGGGGTTTGCTTAAATGTTAAACTTCATCCCCTTAAAAAATATAATCCATCCACTTTAATTAACTCCTTTAATACTCAACTAATTCATATCTATTTAAAAATTTATAAAATTATTATATGTTAGCTTGACCAAAGTTAAACTCCACATTTATAAAGTGGATAGATCGTTAATCATTAATCTCTTGCTTTCTGTATTCTTTCATCTCTCACACACATTTTTTCTTAATACTACATTTGTGCTACACAAATCACAAGACTTGCCCTCTCATTACCCAAAATTACTGTTGGGCAATTTTCATAGGATTAAGATCCTCTCATGTTTGGAGGTAACAAGACATTGTTATGTTCAATGAATCCCCTCTATCTTTAGTGAAACCAAATCAATGGTTCAGATCATAATGCTCAACCCCTCAAGTCCTACTATTCCACTAAATTACTCATTATTCTTCACTAACCTTCTCTCTTTTCATATCAAGTTGTCTTCCTCAACAAAAATGAACCAAGAGACATTTCTATTTATAGTTCCGCCATGCTACACTACCGAAGATGAATTATCAATGGGACTTTGCCTAAGACCAACAATGCTCATCCTATAAGAACATAACTCTCATGAGTGGAATTTATGCCCATCTACAATTAGAACCGAAAGATGCATAATTCTCTTTATTCTTTCTCTCACTAAAGAACCAAAGGGTTATTGGGTGTTGACTATTCATGGAGGCAAAGTTGGACTAGAACCGAACTAAACTCTCTTGTCTTTTTCTTTTAGCATTCAATAATCAATATCCTACATGTATACTAAAATTACGTTTACAATAAGTAGAGATTATTAACTCATGCTTGAAGTTTTGAATTTTGCAAAATTGATGCATTGATTGGCTCTTTCCTAAAGTATTTTAACTGTAGAAGTTACAAGTATATCCAATTATGGTTTTGTTAATATTTCTACACATAACCATGCAAGTATCCAAGAAATAGAGGCATGTTGCCATTTTGCTACATAAATAATATAGTATAGTTTGTTAATTGGTTGCCAACCGAAGTCCTTCAACTTCAATGAGTGACTTAGGGTAATCATTTATTTTAAGAGAGTTTCATTCTATATGAATGCAAGAACAAAGACCTCTTGGACAAAGTATGAGGGGGAGGATGGATAGATACAATTTTAACTGTAATCTCTAGCATCATTAGCTTTTACTAAGTTGTGCACCTATAGAGAAAGTATTTTCAAGTAACATTTTGCTCATTTCTCTTTTATTTCATATAAGTTGATCACACACTTGTTGTCTTGAAGATTAAATTCTCATAGCAATTTTCCCCATCCTTTGGAAATCAATTTCCTCCTCTTTGTCATATATGCATGCATTAAAATTAGGGATGAGCATCAATTGGCTTAATTTAGATCAGGGAAAATTTTAACCAAATCATCCCACATTAAGACAAGAAAAGACTCGGCCAATTGCAGCCACATGAGACTATGAAATCAAACTTTTAATTTGAGGTGGGGCGGGTTCAATTAGCTGGCTTGCTCGGTTCCTTTTCCTTTTTTGGCATGGGTTCCTTTTACTCTAGAATGAGAGGTAGCATACCAAATTTATCCCCTTAAAGCAAACAACAGAGACAAAGAGAAACGATAGGATATTAGCCTCCCTTCTAGCACCCACAATGACTCGCTATACGTGGTGGACATTTGCAAAACAAAGAGAGAGTAATGGGCATTTGGCAGATAAAATGAGAAGAAAGGTAAGAAGGGAAAGGGATAAGGATTATGTGGTGAGAGAGAGAGAGAGAAAGAGAAAATAGAGGAGATAAGGAAAAGAGATAAAGATTGAGAAACAAAAGGGATAAGTATTGAAAACTAACCCCATTAACCCTAGCTTCAGCTCTTTCCAAGCCAATGATTAAAGAGTCCACCACCTATTCCTAATATGGCAGTTAACTAATGGTACTTTTTTTTAATGCATTTATTATGGTACTTCCAAATCCAAGCATTATTGTTTTTATTGGTTACAAAGAGAAAAAGGCAAAAGCTAAATAGCTACCATTCTAGAAAATGAAACTCCATAACTATTTGCAGCTAAAATGGGATTCAATCCAACTAGACGCTCAGAGAAGTAATGATAACCAAGAGACAATGTGGCACTATGAAAGGCTAAGAAATCTACTGAAAAGTGTTCTTTCCTTAAGCTACATTGCACACTAACTGATCAAGGTCTCTTTAAATAGTCTAATATCAATGATATTAGCTACCACATAAGGTGATGTTCATTACCTACCACTACAAGTAATTTTATAGCTACCAAAGAGTTTACTTCCAACACAATTTTTTTTACAACCCTTTTCCCAAGCCATATGGTAACCCAAGTAAATACCCTAAAGCTTAGCTTCAAGAACTAAACTGTATGCATTATATAAAGAATAAAGAAAGTGGAAGGAAAGTTCTCAACAAATGCAAAGCCTCTAAATTGAACCACTCAAGCTAGAGTAAGTTTCTTCAACTGAGTAAACTAGTTACTCTCATCCTCTTTCTCTCTCTATACTTGAAGCTATGGAAAGTTTTGTCAATAGAGGCTTCTCCCATATGCAGAACTATAGAGATAGTAGCGAAGAGGAGCTCTCCAGGCTTCCTTATCATACTTAGGTCGGGTTGATTCAGGGTGTCACAGTTTGTTAAAGCGGCACCTGAAATCGACCAAGAAAACCCAAATAAATTGGTGCCATGCTGTCTCAACCCATTGGCCTAATCCAACTCAACTTACTCTCTCAAATTTAATGGCTTGCGCTAGGTTTCTTTGGGTTACCCAAGTTTTGCCCATCCCTAATTAAAATGTTTAAAAATTTTTTATCCATTCTTCATCATATTTCCAAAATGCTTTATGCCATATTGCATCAAATGAAAGTACATAACCTATGATAAGTTTTAAGCATTACCTCAAGCAAAGCTCTAGCCATTGCAAAATCTTGATAAGAAAAAATAGTATGAGGCTTCTTTTGCTTGGGTGCCTCTAAAAATGTTTTAAATAACCATTTAAAAGATTTTGCTATATCATTATAAAGGAATATAGATTCAAAAGTTACCACTCTTCTAAAATGATTGAATCCTGCAAATACATCAAGAGGTCCATAAGAATTATTGGTACTGCATGTAGTACCAAACATGATCACTTCTCCAAAATCGACATAATCTATAATTATGCTTTCATTTGCCCAATAAATATTTGTATTTGTTCCTCCACATCTAGTTGCACTGCATAGTTAAATGAAGGATAATGACTCTCATTAAAAATATCTTAATAAACTACCTACTTCGCCATACTTTAAGTTTTTTAGCCTCTTATTATAGAAATAATTCTTTTGACCCAAACATGAGTAACCAAGATTTGCTCTTCTGCCAACATATCTGCTCATCAATTTAAAAGTTGTATGTCACTTTGTTCCAAAATAATTAGCTAAGTCAATCTCATTAGCCTATACTTGAGACAACATTCTTTGGCATGATAAAATGTGAGTAGTCCCCCCAAGATGTAAGACATGGTTATGCGGAAAAATAAAATTATGCACTTCATATTTTTGTATTTCTCTTGTACGCATTATTCCTAACCTTATTAAACAATTTGTTCATATTTTTGTTCTAGCATTATTAATCAAAGTATCTTAACTATCCTTTCTAAGCATACCTTCCTGGGAACACATAAATTTGTAGGTAATAATCTCTCTATTTGTCTTACTTTTATTAAACCTTTGCTTTCAAACTCCAAATGCATCTTTTTGTACCCTAGGAAACCCAAAATTTCCAAGCATCTTCTACACTATTGAAATTCATAACTATTTGAGACTTCCAATCAATTTCACAATCATAAATGCATCCAATATAAAATTATTTTTACTTCCCCTATAAAATAACAAGTATATGTTAGAGTAAGCAAGATAAAGAATTTAAAAGATTGAATTGTAAAAAGCACTAATCCTTCTAAACTACTTATTGAGCATGCTTATTCAAATATTTAATAAGATGTGATGACAGTTTTAAATGTTGTGTTTTGACCCAACTTAAAAGCAAAACTATGCAATCCAAAGGTAAATTTATTAAGGACAAATAGCTAAAGTAATGTCAAATCCATTGTTTGGCCTCTAGCCTATTATTGAATTTGAAACAAGGAGATAATTTCTAGGAAGCCAAAAATGGAGCTAAAGTGGACATTTGTTATGTATAGTAAATTTCTTTAAACTTAAAGCATTGATAAAGCTGTATAACACAAACTATTGAGCATATAAAACATACAAAAAAAGGTGAAACTTAGAAACACTTCATATTCTATTTAGCCAAAACCAAATTTAATCTTCTAGTTATTATTTTAAACATAAATCAAAGTTTACTTATTGATTATTAATTTACTTCTTACTAAAATGATGAAGAGTCCTTTTGTGGGTTTATCCTATAGGTATTTTTGGAGGTTTAAGCTATAATCAACATGGAGTGAAAATTACTATTCATCAAAAGCATAGAAGGACAACATTTGCTCATAATAAAGGCAATGGAAAGGGCAAAAGTAGGCTCACAAATGAAAAATGATGATAAGGGAGATGGAAGCCAAACTAATAGAAGGATGAGAAGACTCAACAAAATTGGGAAGAAAAAAGAAATCAACTAACTAGGGATGGAAGAAGACTAATTGACGCTCACTCAAACCAAGAAATAGAGATGTGAAATGGGCTAACTCGAACCCTAAACCCTAAATCAATTTTGGCCAACTTGATTTGATCTTGCCAATAAAATCCAAGCCATAAAAATCTAAATTTTTTTCGAGCTAAAAAAATCTAAACTAACCCTTATAGGTTATAGGTTAAAACATGTATGGCCTTCGACCTAAACTTGAACTTAAAAGAAATTATATATTTAATCATTAATAAAGTAAATTTAGATGTTACAAAGCCACATTAAGACATATATTAATCATTTACTTTTTGAATATAAATAATCAAGAATAATTCAAGAAAAAATAAAAAAATTTATGTAGTCTCAAGCTCAAGCCAATACAAATTGAGCCAATTTATTCTCTTGCAAAAATAGTCCAAGCAAAAAAAAAAAACTTGAATTTTTTTGGGCCGAATTTTTTTAAACCTAACCCTTGATATTTTAATTCAATTTTAGGCTAACTTAAGCCAAAATTAACAACTTTACTAGGCTAAACAACCATGGAGGAGGGCGAGGCAGTGAAACTGAAAAAAAAAATTATGTGACAAGATACTTAATTTAAGGGCAAAGCTTGAATGCTTTGTTACCTATGGATAATGTATTTGCTCCATAAATTACATCCATAAATTAGAACTTAATGTAATAGGAAAAGAAAGAAGCACAAAATAGTGAAATAAAATTTTCAAAGACAAAATAAACTCAAAGTTGAACACATTATAAACACTCGGAGATGAGAAGTTTGAGGTTAGCACCAAAATATTTCAATGAGAATTATTTTGACATTGTTTCAACAAAAAGGAAATAATTAGTGAAAGAAGAAAGATAGTGAGCAAGTAAAACCATAAGTTTTGAGGAGATTAAGTGCTATAATCTTGACCATCAATCTAACTTTGGTGATAATAAATGGTTAAGATTTTTTTAACATAACACTACCTTGTTCCCCCAAACATGAGAGAATCCTAATCCATTCAGAGTATTTGAGTTTCCTCCATTTGGATCATAATTACCTTATCTTGGGCACTACAAATCTCAATCCTGATAATGAAAGCATTCCATTAATGAGTTGATCACCTAAAAGCTCTGGCAGAGATGGTAGACTTCTTTTCTCTTAAGATTTTGGTGTTGATGGCAATTTCTTTCTCCAATTGGGCTGATGGGCAAGCATCTAGTTCCCAAAAGCCTTGTTTCAAGGATTATATCACACCTCAAAGTGCTCACCATCGTTATCACAGGTTGTCCCCCTTCCTTTGCATTTCGTTGCACCTCATTCATTGGAGTTGTTAATAGACAATGTTCCTTTTAGCAGCCATAACAATTACAATTGAAGCAGATGAAGTGTAAAGCTTCATAAGAGACATTAAAAATTCTATTAAATAATTTAAATTTGGATAGAAACCTTTTTTTTAAAGCAAACTCAATGCAAATTCTAATGAACTTTGCTTACTTTGTAAACTCCTAATCCCCCATATCTCTATGCCAAATTGTGTTTTCATCAACTTAAATAGTCCAACCAAAATAGTTACCAATCTTTCAAAGCATGCGCAAGATGTATAACTTAATTGGTAGCCTTGAGTTTGTAATCCAGATTGCTAATTTTTTTTTATGGTATTATCATATGGGTTAAAAATAACTACCATTATGGACCCCTACATAATGGTTAGTGATGATCCAAAGTACATCTTCCAATATGTAATCATAATCCTTCCTATTAGAGCATCAAGCTATATAGGAAATCATTTTCCAAGTCAAAAAAGTCAAAGGTCCTACATATATTCAACATCTTCAGAGACCTCGCTATAAGGAACCTCATCTCCTGCCTTTTTCCCAACAGTTTGACAATCAAAGCTTGTCTCTATGGAAAGCAAAGTTCATTGTACTCGCCCTTGTTTATAGGGATTTGAAATCATTGAGGTTCTCATGATTAACACCTTCCAACTCATCTATTCCTCCTTTAGTCTCTATCGAGTTCTCTAATCCTCCTCATTCATATCCTCACCACCTAGCATCCCATTGAATCCTAGAATAGTATTCTTGTATGAGACAACTTTTCCACCTTCAATCTCAATTAGTTTTTTGGAGGGATTCCCTTTAGGAGATAGAGTCAAGAGTAGTCATTGTTGAATCTCATGTTGTTTGCAAATCCATTTTTGAGCCTTAAGTTGCTCACCTATGCTTATGCAACTCCATCTGCAACTTTAGTTATTCAATAATAAGAGAAACCTAAGAAAAACAAATAGATTAAAAATGAAAAATATGAAAATTAATATCATATTTGAATCCAAAACATTAGAAACAATGATGGTTAAGTTTTCTCAAGATTGCTTAGGAACAATGAACTAGTATTTCAAGGCAAGTGTAAGGTATTCAAGACTCACAACGATGATATGAAGAGGATTGAATTTGGGCTTTAATACCATTACTTGATGCAAAATGAAAGAACAAACCAAGAAAAAAAAATGCCAAAACTGGAAAATATTATTCTCAAAATCAAGATCTAGATCTTATTGGTGATCTCACCCTTTTTGCCTTGTTTGGAAATCCAGGACTTCCAGTGGCACGCATAGTAGCATAGAGAGTCATGCATTTTTGCTTCTCAATTCTTTCTTATAATATTAGATTTTTCAGTTTTAATATTTTTTTTGGTACAGTGATTTTTCAGTTTTAATATAATCATTATTGATTTTCAAGTGCTATTATCTTGTGATATCCAATTTATTCTCCTCCTCATGTAAGTTCAAAGTGGCGCAAGCAGTCAAGGTATACTAACAATCCAGTTTTTGCCAATCACAGACCTTGAGACAAAATTTTCATCTCTTGATGTGTAGAACAATATGCGACAATAAGGCCAAGGAAGAAAAAACAATTATCAATAAAAAAAAGAATGAAATATAAATATTTTCCATCGTTATGTAATAAACCATTTTGGATAACATGCTCACCGAAGAAAATGATAACATTTTTATATGCATTTTTATTCATCACTTCTTACTTGTTCATACTATTTTTCGTTTCTTTAAGAAGAATATGCCATTTCCTCGTAAAATGCTTGAAATCGTGATTAACGGGTGGGTCATGCAAGTTGCTTGTAAAGAAATCCTTTTTATGTATTTACATTTTTTTATTGATTGAAAGGATAGACAACGCGTCAAAGGAACAATTTACCCTCATAAATATTTTTGTTAGTTCTTTAATTTATAAGTACTATAAATTAATTTATAAAATTTAATAAATTTAATAAAATAAAAATTTTCAAGTGAAGTCAATGCATAAAAAGAGTAATTTAAATCTCCCTTATGAATTATTTGATTTATGAGTTTTATAATTTAATTTATAAAATTAATAAAGTTAATAATTTTAAATATTTTTTTTAAATTTTAATTTATAGATACAAGATATTACAGAATAAATAGGATTTATTTTAAATAATATAAATTTTTAAATTTATTAAATTTTATAAAAAATAAGTGATAATAAAATTATATAATAAAAAAATATAATTATAAAATATGAAAATTTTCTTATTAAAAAGCTAAGAAAACTCAATCATAAAACATGAAAACTTTTTTTTAGGACAGTGAAAATTTGCTTATTTATCTTAGTAAAAAGCTGCCGAGTGTCGGCAAATTTCACGTTTTGAGAAAATGTTTAACGTACGAAGTGGAAGTGGTGAAATATTTTTTAAAAAATATAAAATATAAAAATATATTATTATCATTATTATTAATAGACTAAAATATATAAAATTTTCTTAAATTTTAAATCAATTTTAAAAAATTTTCTAAACTTTAAAAATTTTCAAATAATTTTTTTAAATTATGAAAAATTTTCAAAAGATTCAATTCCGTCAAGTTTTTTGTCAAAATTTGAATGTTTTTTTGTCAACTTCCATTTTGACCCAATAAAAATATAAAAATACCCTTTAAATATACATAAATTTTCAAATTTATCATAAATGTAAAAAAAGAAAACCTAATGTAGATTTATAATTTAGAGTTTAAGATTTTAGGATTTAGGGTTTAGGGTTTAAGATTTAAGATTTAGAGTTTAGGATTTAAGATTTAGGGTTTAAGTCTTAGGATTTAGAGTTTAGGACTTAAGGTTTAGGGTTTAGAATTTTAGAGTTTAGAGTTTTAGGATTTAGAATTTAGGCTTTAAGATTTAGAGTTTAAAGTTTAGGATTGAGGTTTAATATTAAAATTTTACTGTTTATGACTTTCAATTTTTCAGCTTTATAACGAAGGTTATTTTTGTTATTTTTTTAAATTTTAACAAAAATTTTAACGAAAAAAATTATTTAAAATTTTTTTATAATTTAAAAAAATTATTTAAAAATTTTTAAAATTTAAAAAAAATATTCTAAAATCCACCAAAAATTTAAAAATATTCTGATATTTTAACAATATGATTCTAAATTCGCGTCGCTTCAGTCGAAGGCTCGAAGGGGGGGGAACTGTCACCAAGGGGAATATCCGTCCTTCAAACTTGAGAACTAATAGTTCACATCCATCCTTTATTCCCGTCATGTCAGATCGACGACAACCATATTTTCCATTTTCAACGACCACTGTGAAATTGTCTGGTACCTACCTTTCAACGTGTCAACGAAGAAGCGCTTATTTCTGCAATCACTTCTAATTCGTTTCTAGCTTTACCGCCGCAAAGGAAATAACTATAAGCACACTCTGTTGGAGCTACCAAACTTGAGAGCTGTGGGCGAAGACCTCTAGTTCCGTACCTGCCTTTGAAGAATTATCAAGTTAATCACCGCTTCTTCTCCTTATTTAGTCATTCTTCGCTCTGCATTCTTCACCTCAGTTATGCACCGCGCTTTCTCTCTGTAGCAATGTCATCACGACCCTCCGCTTCCACGGAGGCCCCTGAGCCACAAGCACCGCTCCTTCGTTCCCGCCAGGGAAGTTCCGATGGCATCGCCGGGACTCCTAACCTTGCGTTTCTCCTGGGCCGAGTCACCGGCCGCCGTGGCCCGACCATACTTGTCCGGGAGACGGCGGCACGTGAGCTGGAGGAGCGGCGGGCCGATTGGGGATACTCGAAGCCCGTGGTGGCGCTCGACATTATGTGGAATATGGCTTTTGTCGTGGTATCGTTGGTGATGTTGATTTGTACTGTCAACGAGAAACCGAACGCGCCTATTCGGTGGTGGATCTGCGGATATTCGCTTCTATGCGTAGTTCATGTGGTGCTGGTGTGGCTTGAGTATAGGAGGAGGAATAGAAGGGAGTTGCGACGGCGGAGGGCTCAGGATGGGGAAAGTCAATTGGGGGACGTTGAGGACGTCGACGACAGTGAGGATAGGGATTTTTCAGATGGCAGCTCAGAGAATTCGCGTCGCTCTAGGTGGGTCAAATTTTATTTTGCCTATGTGGTTTGTTTTTAATTCATTTTAGAGTTTCAATTTGATTACTTTATGAGCTGAATTTTGGTAAGTTGATTCATTAATTCTGTTTGATCGATGGGTTTCAATTTCATAATTTGATCAAGTGCCTTCGGACTACTCGGAATATTTTTGGTGAAATTAGTGTTGTCTCTCGAGTGTGCCTTAAAGCTTAGATAAACTCAGCATATATCAATTGCCTAGCAAACACAAAAAATGTTATGTACTGAGCAAAGAAGTAGTTTCAGACGCCTGTGAATAGGTCTCCTTGGTACAGTTCTAAATATTATTTTGGACGCAATGTGTTTCGAGAAGTAATCAGAGCGATTGTCTGTGTGAGACCTGAATCGATAGTACTAGAATAGGAAGTCTATATGAATAAGACCATGGAAATGGTTTGCTGTTGGGTAATATACGGCCCTGGAAAATGTGAGATGCAAAGAATAACAAATTGATCAACTTTTGTAATTTCAACGAATGTCTTGAAGATTTTGGATTTGATGCTTGTTTACCAATCTTCTCTAAGTCTTTTGGTACTCTCAAGGGATTGTCCTAGTTATTTTATGGTGCATGGGAATATAATACATTTAAAGAGCCTAGTGGACACATCCTATTTAGAAGATGTAAAAATGTCAAGCTATGGAATTAAGGCTAAGTACTGTCATGTAGTTTATGTAAACTTAGTACTTTCAGAATTAGAAACACATAATATCATAATCAAGAGACCATTGATCAAGACAATTACATTTGCCAGGCATTGAATGGAATGTGTTTGAGGCAACATTGATGGGTTAGCCTGGGCAACTTTTTTCGGGTGGTTGGGGGAGGAGGGTTTATTAAAGGAAGTCTAGTGCAGGATAGAATGTGGAATATGTGGTTTTAAAATTATACAATGAATAAGCCCAAAGCAGGTCTATAGCATTCTCTCACTATGCTATCTGAGGGTAATGTATTCATTCCTGCAGTATTTGATAAATAATTGTTTCATTTGTGACGAAGGTTTTGAATGCTTTAACTAAACATCTGAGCTTTACATATATTGCCCAAGAATGCAACCTTTATTATAGCATAGTTTGTAAGGAGTATATTTATATTGTGGCCAGGACTTATCATAGAAATTGAAGTATGTCATATTTAGATAATCTTTGAAGCAATTGTACTCTGATCCTTCCAAAATTTTTAGCTCTAATGTGTCATTCCTCTTCCGGTAGAATCTCTTTAGTTTCTAAAAATCATATGCATATCTTCTTAGCTACATCTAAAGGGTACTGTTCCCCATTAAAGAAATGTTAAATTTTAGGTAGTCATTTCAATGATATGGGTACGAGTTTAGAGGAGACGATATGTGGAACTAATAAAGAGTCAAAGACAGTAGAAGAATTGGGTTGAGACAAAGGAAGAGGGAGATTCTAGAAAGAGAGAAAAAGATGGGGGGGAAGGGGTGGAGAAGAGAAAAAAATGTTCACACAATAATTATCTCAATTCATCAAAGTAAGTGTAGAGAACCCAAAGCACATAGTTGTTCTTAAATTGTCTTATCAAAGTAGTACTTAAATATACCCAAATTGGGAGCAATATAAATCTTATCTATAAGAGAAATCCTAATTTCTTATTATAATAACCTAGGTAACTAGAATACTAATAATTAGTGTTGTTAAACTTGCTGCTCTAATCTGCTTAAGCAGTGGAGTGGTGCAGGAAAAGAGGGGCAACACTTTGGAAGAAGCTGAGCTGCTCAGCTTTGAAGAAGCGTCCCTTGAGCGCCTAGAAGCAGCGCTTCTCTAAAGCATCATATGCTTCACCCTTCTCGGTAGGACCCACTGCTAGTAACTGATGTAAGGGTTGGTAGCTCGTGGTGATTGAAGCGATGCTGGTTGAGGGGTTAGTAGGGTGTCCCCCATCCAAGCCTCTAGCAAGCATACATGCTCTATTTAGCAAGGTTAATGCAAAGCTAAGTTGCATGGGTAAAGGTATGGGTATGTATCTAATAAAGGGATAGGTACATCAATGCATTAATTTTGTAATGAATTTCCACGTAACTCTAATACGATACAAGTTTTGTACTTGATACGGCTATAGGTGTGTATTCGGTAAGGGTACATTACCCCAAATGAAGATTCAGTACCTCAAATGCAAAGTAGTCAAGAGGGTCTCAAGGGAATCTCTGTGTGCACATTGGCACAATAATGAGTGTACTTAGGCCTTTATCTTCTCTAAGCTCTAGGTTGACTCAAACTCCTTTACCATGGGTTATTCTGAGTTTAGAACAACCTTTTTGTCGGAGTTGGAACTTTAGGGTACCTTAATCTGGTGTTGTGATGGTTTTTCCATGGGACAATCATGAAGTTTGATGCATGGAGGGAGGGGAAGAATGAAAGAGATAGGAAAGGATGGGGGGGTGAGAGAGAGTGAGAGAAGCAGAGAGAGGAATGGTTTGGAGAGAGGGGAAAGAAATAGGAATTTATTTCTTAAGGTTTTACATTCAATATTATTTTAGTAATCAATTTAGTTAAATTATGTATGTTTCAAAATCAATTATTATTCACATTTTCACTCACCCCCGTTTCCCTCCACTAGTGCATATTAATATTCTTTTATTTAGATTCTTATGAAAATATCACTTGAAAACTCCATAAATACTTGTAGTATGCTAGTGTGTTATGTTTTATATATTTAAACTTATGCTAGTTTGTCTTTATATGATTTTGATGGCTAATCATGATTCATGATTTTATTTGTAGTAATTCTTAGTTTTATTATAATATTTTGTTATAACTACTATTTCTATATGCATTTTAATTTGATTGCTTCACTTCAATGAAATGGCCACTCTGGTTTACTCTTCACCTCTTAGTCATTTTTTGGGTTGATGCTTCAGGCCATTTTACCCATTTAACAACACTGATTATAAGTTTTGAACACTTATGAGAGCAGCCTTGCTTCTCACATAAAGTCTTAATCTTCCTACATCCTAGTTCCTTGATGCTTAAGGATTCCTAAAATGTCTTGTCTACCCTAATAAAACATAATTTGATGGAATTGAACAAGGATAGATGTTTAATTGAGCTGTTGATCTGTGAAGCGCCACTCTCCAATACTTCACTCTTCATCCCACTCCTGCACATACTCAGCACCTCAAGGGTGCTTCTCTGATGCAGGGTGCTTCAGTCCTAGTAGAAGTGGTCCCTTCAATTCCACATTTGACAACACTGAAGTACATAAAGCGTGCATTAGGAAAAGGTTTACTCTATGAGTATAGGGGGCATACAAACAACTGTTATTCAGATGTTGATTGGGCATGGTCCCCCTCTAATTAGAGGTCTATTTCAGAGTACTGTGTTCTAATTAGAGGTAAGTTGGTTTCTTGGAAAAGCAAGAAGCAAAATGTGGTAGCTAGGTCGATTGCAAAATCTGAGTGTCTCTTATGAAGCTTGTGTGTGTGATAATTAGGCTGCTCTAATTTTGCCTCTAATCTAGTTTTTCATGAGAAGAATAACATATTGAAATTGATTGTCATTTCAATAGGGAAAAACTAATTGAAGGAAACATTGTTGCTGAATTTGTAACAAGTTAGGAGCATGTGATATCTATGCTCTGGTTTGAGAGGTAGTGTTAGATTATTTGTTATTAAACACATGCATTGATTAGAAATGGGCTTGTGTATAATGTGTTGACAGGTAGCGTGTAATTAGGGTAAATTCATTCAACACGGTTGTTTAATTCAAAGATGTTCTTTGCTTCAAGTATAGTTTTTCATAGCTGCACAATTGTTTGTTAAACTCATTGTCGTTCATTGGATTGCAAAAGTTCTTTGTCAAGGTTCTGTAATGTCTATGAAGTGTTAGTTTTGTATTTCTTTGTTTTGTTGAGTCTTTTTTTAATAAAATAAAAATTGTAATAAGCTGAAAGCTTAGTGAGCTTCTAGCTTGTGGGCGAGGATTAAGTATTCCAGATCAGTATTTCATTGATATACTTCATATGCTCTAGGTGTTAGTAGTGTATCTGTATGCTGTCTCTTTATACAATTGGCATGTGGTGGTCTAGGGATACTAAACGCTGAGTAGTCAGTGTTCCAGTTAGTCTAGTCTATCTTATAGCTGTAGTTTGTTTAAGTAAAATACTCATTCTTGTGTTCAGGTAATCTCTATAAATAAAGAGAGGCTTGGATCTATGTGATCAAGCTATCAAGCCACGTTAATAAAGCCATCAAGCTCGAAAGCTCTTTGTTTTCATTCAGTTTCTTACCGTGAATTTCCGGGCACTCCAAAGCTTTAGGCCCTCACTGGCTTGCCATATTCTTACTACCCTGTTTAGTGTGTATGAGTGATTTCTATTTTGGTCTGTGGATAAAAAGTTATTTTGTCATATTTTTCAGATAGGATTACAATACTAAATTTTTATTGTTATTTTAAAGCTCTCTATGGATGTGGTGGAACTTTATTTTCTGTACTTTTGAGGATGTCTCATTCTTGCAAGTGGTTAGCAATTGGAAAAGGTTTTCTTTTGTGTTTTCCTGAACTAAACCAATTGTGATAGGAAAATAGTTATTAATGTCTGTCTAAAGATCTAATGTGCCAAACGTGCCCCAAGTTCTCATGGGGTGGTCAAGCAACATTTTTTTTGGTTTAGATCCATCAGGGTATCACCCTTTACCTAAATTATTAGTACTTGATTTATAACAAAGTAATATATATGCTTTCACTTTAATGTTGGTAAATTTGAACATGGGTTAGTCTTGATGAAGCATTTGTTAGCTTAAATATTTGATAATAATGTTTGAATCGTTGATTGATAGTATTGAATAGCCCACAATTTTCATAAGATTTCAGTAATGTAATTTTTCCATTGATCTGTCGGCATGGAAATTGAGAGTGCCAATGGTCTCTTGCTATACTTTATTCTGTTATATGTGAGGACTAACTTCAGGACTATTCATATCAATATGATGGTTCAAGTTTTCAGTGCCGTGGCTGCTAAAGCTTGTTAATCTACTATAGTATTATATGTTATTTGGTTCGTTATCTGTCAGAACCTGAGGGCTAAGGGTTAAAAGAGCTGATAAAGAGATTGAAAAGCCCATAGGGCTGCAGGGTCAGCCCAAGACAGCAAGTGGACAGTTGGCAACTTTGTTAGAGACTTGGGATCATGCTGAAGGGAAGGAGAATTGTGTTTAGAGAGGAGTGGAAAGTAAGAGAGAGGGGAATTGGGAAATTATTTGCCATGTTGGATAGGAGTATTTGCTCGGGGCTCAGGGGAGTGAATATTCTGTGAGATAGGAAGAAATCCTAGGGAGGCAGTGTTACTGCCCACTGTAGCTTGTTAAGTTCTTATCTTTCCTTTTCCTGCTTTCTGTAATCCTAGGAATCACCATTCCTCTACTGGGAATAGGCCTTTTTTTTTTTAAGTCTTTAGTGCTATCATTATCACGTTTCTTTTGAACTGTGTTGGGTAATTAATATATGTCTATACTGATTTTGATTAATTATACCTCAGATTCACAAAACGATGTGAATCGGTCAATACCATGGTGTCATTTCTTTGGTGGATAGTTGGCTTTTATTGGGTAATCTCTGGTGGTGATATGCTTCTGCAAGATGCTCCACGTTTGTACTGGTAAGCCTTTATTCAAACTGACTTCTGTGATTTATCTTAAGTGTATAGTCCAATAGACTATGCGTGTACTCATTTATACACTCACTCACTCACACACACATACATGCCGTTGTTTGTGTACATGAAAAATTCACACTTGAATATTTTATTAGAATTTCATCTTTCCATTCAAGAGTTTATGAATATGTTCTTGTGGTTAGTGCAAATTGGGCAAGACATCAATTCAAGCAGGATCCCTTTTGAAGCATGGATATGACAACTGTTTTAGGGATTAAGAAGAAGAGGCAGATGTTTTGCCTTATTGTCAAACTAGGGGTTTGCTAGGCTTGTCAAATCGGGCCAACCCGCCCCGACCCGCAAAAACCCGCAATTTTGCGGGGCGGGGCGGGCTGACCCGCAAAACTGGCGGGTTAGAAAATTCCAACCCAGCCCGCCCCATAATATATTGCGGGTTAGCCCGCCTAACCCGCAAATAATTAAAAAAAAAAAATTAGACCACAAATTTAGAATAAAATAATGTTTAAAAGCTACTTAATATATCAACAAATTCACCTTTCTATCTTTGTCTACTTTAATAACTTGAAAACTCATAATATCAAACATACTTAAGGCTACATCTTTTCATTGAAGTATCTGATTATCATAAATAGAGCCAGCCTTTGTACCTAGACCTAGAGCCCACAACAGTAAAAAATAAACAAGTCAGAGTCAGATCTTAGTGCCATTGCTTGGTGCTTCTCAGGCCTTGCAGAGTTACAGTGTTCTAGAAGGAAATGTCTTGTGCTAATACAGTAATACTATGAATCCTCTCCCACTACTTCAAATCTTCAATTGGTCGAGACAAGGCAGGAGTTCCACTAAGCAATATTGCATTTGCATATTGAGCATAAGGACAAAATATGGAAGAAAGGTTCTATGTGATTTCTGTAATAAAGTATAAACAAAAGCATAAGGACAAAATATGGAACACATGGACCGAAATATTCAGATGTAAAACTAGCAGAGTTTCAGTTATTAGTAGTAAAGAGTATCCTATAGACAAAATCCATAAAAGTCTAGCACAGTTTCTATGCCACAATTCATGAAAAGCCCTTATACCAAAGTAGGTAGTCTCTTCTTTTAACGCCACAATCATAAGGGGTTCAATTTACTAAGGCCTCTGTGGTACAATAGAGGAACTGTTTTGATGACAAATGACATAGCCACAGTGAATCTTAACTTGGGAGTATTTATAAGAAATATTGGAACAACTTCAGAAGCCACAGAATAAAGCATATACAAGTATACAACTTCAGAAGCCATGACAACTTTCCTTACAATTTGCACACAGTATTAACACAAATTAAAACAAAGACAAAACATAAGAAATCAGTAGTAATTTATGTCTCAGCAACCCATAAAAATATAGCAGCATAGAGAGTAAACCTAATATTTCAACATACAGCAGGTTTTATGTATCTATCTGACATGAACCTATTCTAAAAGTAAATTTACAAGAAGCAAGCATATAATTGGGGCTTTCAAGAGCAAAATACCTTTATAACTGGAAGAGAAGCAATAGTCCTCTTTGCTTGAGCAATTTTCAGAAAGTGGGATTCATCTGCAATGACAACCTTAATAAAAAATAGTTCATTGTTAAGAGTACTTGCAATTTAATCAGAAAACATCTTAAAAACCAAATGAGATCAAGAAACTTGAGTACACCACACATAAAAGCAAAATCCCATGCACACAAGCATGCAATCTGAAAATAAATTTTGGTGGATTAACTTCATTTTATAACAATGAACTGTTGAAAAATAGACTGCATGCAAAATCAGACCACGAGAGTAACAAGCATTACAAGTTACAAACACCAAGTCTTATCAAATTTCATTTGTGTTAACAATTACATCTTAATCATAAATATATATAAGAAAAATATTCCTCAATTCATCACCACACTCTACTGATTAAAGAAAAATCAAAAGCCACCAAAAGATTTTGTATTATTCTTCACACTTCTCAACTTTCCACCTATACAAAGCCTTTAAGAAAGAAAAACTTTTTACCCAAATATATGCTAGACAAGAAACAAAAACATATGCCAAACAATGAAAATTCATGTAGTTAAACCAAAAATAGAGGTGACTGATAAATGTTTAGCTAGAACATAGCATAAGATAGTGAAGCAAACCAATTAAATGATGCGACAGATAAGGAGTGCAATTGCAAAAATTTGAACATAGAATTTGAGAGATACCATCCAATATTACTAATAGTCCATAAGGACCATAACTTGCTTCTAACTCTCGCCAATTAAATTTACCTGCACCATCAAATTATGTACAGACATTAACATAGTAATTAAAATGTAGTATTAATATAGTAACTACCATAAATAAGTAAAAGTAATAACCCACATCATCTTCATCATCTTCACCAAGTAGTTCATGAGAAGCATTCGAACCTTCTTTTGATAATGTTGTTTTAACCTTTATTGCATCCTCACAACCATCTACAACCAAATGAATAATTAAAATGATTATAACATTATTGTACTCAATATAAGTCTTGAATTAAATAATGAATAAATTACAAACAAAACAATATTACCATTAAAGGAAAAACCATGTAGCCAGTTACGTGTACAAATAAGAGCTTCAACTTTTTCAGGAAGGGTACGACTTCTATATTTGTTAAGCACATGACTACCAATAGAAAAAGCTGATTCTGATGCAACTGTAGTAATAGGAATAGCCAAGACATCACAAGCCATTACTGATAAAATTGAAAAACGATGCTTATTGATCTTCCAATACTCCAACACATCTAAATGTTCAAAAAAACGAAATTCAAGCTTTGGCTCCTCCAAATAGAGATCCAATTGAGATTTTTCAGCATTTGTCCCAGTTTGACTCTCAAACATGTAAATTTCCTACATTAAATGAAGCTCAAGACAAATAATAAACAAATTAGATATATAAATATATAACTAATATGTGTAAAAAATAGTAAAGAGATTAATTAAAGAAAAAATAACTATAAACTTACATCAAGAATTCTCTTGCCTTTATTCAACCTTCCTTCCTCACTTGGTCTAGGTGTAAATGAAATAGATGATTGAGGTTGAGAAGAACTTGATGCACTAGAAGAGTTGGCATATTGTTCAAAAAGCTTGTATAACATTGTCCTCACATTTTTAATCTTCTCTTGACATGAAAAGGTATCAACTTTTGAGTAAAAATACTTTAGCATTGCAAGCTTTATGCGTGGGTCAAGAATAGCACCAAGTGCAAGAACAATGGTATAATCACTCCAGTATTTATCAAACTTTTCTTTCATCTTCTGACACATGTCACTGATTACCGAATCTTCATTTCCCAAGTTTTCCGACAATAAACATTCAATCTTCCAAACTTGCATGAAATACAAATTAGAAGTAGGATAAGAAGAACCGGAAATCAAGTTAGTAATCTCATAAAATGGCTCTAAGAATTCACATATTTTCTCTCCTCTTTTCCACTCCTCAGGTGAAGGACAATCTTTATAATTCCTATCAACTACTTTAAGAGAAGTAAAAGCCTTTTTATATTTGAGAGCACTGTCTAACATCATATATGTTGAATTCCAACGAGTTGACACATCCAAACGTAAGCCAACATTAGTGTCAATATTACCAACTTGTTGCACACATTCTTCAAACTTTAAAATCCTACTCTCTGAACCTTTCACATACTTCACAGATTCTCTAATTCTTTTCAAGGCCTCACTAGCTACTTTCAACCCTTCTTGAACAATGAGATTCAATATATGAGCAGAACAACGAACATGAAAAAATTCACCATCACATAATAAGCCATCATGCAAACACAATTGTTCTCTCAGAATATCTTTCATGCTATTGTTATTTGAGGCATTATCCAAAGTGAGAGAAAAAACTTTTTTCTCAATCCCCCATTCCTTTAAAAAATCATATATCTTGACAGCTAATTCTTCCCCAGTATGTGGAGGAGGCATATGAGCAAAATTAAGTATTTTGCTATTCAATTTCCAATTATCATCAACAAAATGAGCAGTCAAGCAAATGTAACCCTCACTAGTGCAAGCAGTCCACACATCAGAGGTTAAACAAATTCTATTAGGAATCTCAGCCAAAGTTTGCTTAAGTTGCTCTTTCTCCCTCTTATAAATTTTATTGATATCACCAATCACAGTATTTCTAGAAACAAAAATGACATCAGGATTTATATACTTCACCCAAGTTCTAATCCCAGCATATTCAACAAATGAAAAGGGCAAATCATGTTGGATGATAGCAGCAGCACATAATTCACGTTGAATTTTTTGATCTATTTTCCTGCCCCTTAATTTCATATCACCATCTATAATCATTTGCCCCACATCATGAAATTTAATCATCTTGCATTTTGGTAAATGACGTTTCAATGAGGAAGTTCCATACTTGTGACCACCAATTTTATATTCAGCCTTACATGCATTACATTTCGCCCTTTCAATTCCATCTTTCCCAATTCCTAAATTTGTGAAGAAATTCCATACTTCAGAGCTTTGTTGTCTACCTCTTTTCTTTGTTTCACCTTTAGATTTATCTAACATGGACTCTTCAATTAAGGCATCATCATCCAAATTAATTGATTCCATGACTCAATCAAATTAAATTCAGCTACCAAAGCCCAATTGTTCTGCACAGAATTAGTGAAAGTAAAAATTACAAAAATAAAGAACAAGAGAGCTTCCTATAAATTCATGACAGCAAAAATGAATATTACAATGCATTTGTATTTTGTAATTTGTACTCTCAGTCTGAATATAAAATAAATCTGACCATTCATCCCTCTAAGATCAAGACAACTGGCCTTGACTGGCTCATGAGGAGACAGCTATAATTACAACGAACCTCCCAACTAACCAAATGATCCCTCTTTCAATGACCATCCCCAGACCACAAAAGACCTCTCATAAGCCTCCCAATCTTGTCAGTTACACCCACAGGGATTTTGAATAAAGAAAGGTGACACACAGGGACACTACTGAAAATCTAGTTCTGAAACTTAGTTTGCTCAGTTCATAATTTTGATATACTTACAAATATTTTCAAGATAATCTGACTCTAGTTTTTTTATCAAAAAGATTTTCCAGGCACATGGAAGTAATACCAGCTCTCAGATTGCAACAGATTGGAAAAAATTATATCTGGGTATGAAGAACTAACCAGTAGAAGCTAAAAATCTCTGTTTTAGTCAGGTTAAACTAGTTACACAAGCATGCACTGGTTTACAATTTAAAGATTTCTTAAACATCAACCAATCGGATTCTTATAAGAGAAATCCAAATTAATCCAACACAAAACTAAAGGATCATTACACAGACACTTAAAAACAAACACTAAATCTAAACAAATAATGACATATATGATATATGTATTATGTATAAGAGCAGAGAGGGAATGAGAGAAAAATACACTGCCAGAAGAGCGAACGTTGCCTAGAAGCAGAGACGAGCCGAGACGACTAGACGGGACTGTGAGTGAACTGAGGGCCCGAGGCTATGTGTGCGACACGGGACTGTGAGTGAACGAGCGAGGCCGAGGCTGTGCGTGCGGGACCGGTGAGACGAGCGAGACGAACGACGGAACGAGGCCGAGGCTGTGTGTGCAGGACCGGTGAGACGAGCGAGACGAACGAGGCCGAGGCTGTGTGTGCGGGACTGGTGAGACGAGCGAGACGAGTGAGACGAACGAGGCCGAGGCCCGAGGCTGTGTGTGAGGGACCGGTGAGACGAGCGAGACGAACGAGGCCGAGGCTGTGTGTGCGGGACTGGTGAGACGAGCGAGACGAGTGAGACGAACGAGGCCGAGGCCCGAGGCTGTGTGTGAGGGACCGGTGAGACGAGCGAGGCCGAGCTGCGATCTGAACTCTGAAGTGCCTGTCGGTGCTGGTGACTCGGTGAGGGGTGTGCGATTCCACCGATTCGTGCGAACTGTGATTCTGTGAACTACCAAAATGGGGAAGGGGATTAGGGCTGCGAAGTGCGAACTGGCGGTGCACCGGTGGCACTGGCGGGACTGCGTTTGGTTTCAGCTTTCACTGGCTTCAGCGTTTCTGCGTTTGTGAATTGTCAAAATTGACTGATTGAGTGATTGAATTGTGCTGTGTTGGCCGGTTGGGAGAGTGCCAGAGTAGGAGAGGTCCCAGACTCCCAGGAGACTTGGTCAGGTGGTCTGTTGGTCACTCACCACGAGTCCACGAGGACCACGACATCACTTGGGCAGTTGGGCTTGGGTCGCTTGGGCAAATGGCAATGCACAATTTGTCAGTTACTCAATTAGGCAAAGGAAAACGACGTCGTTTTGAGCATGATGGTTATGCATTTTGCGGGTTGTAACCCGCGGGTTGACCCGCATTTAACCCGCATTAACCCGCGGGTTATACGGGGCGGGTCAATTTACCCGCAAATATGCGGGTATATTTTATGGTGACCCACCCCGCTCCTTATGCGGGGCGGGGCGGGTTAGACCCGCGGGTTGAACCCATTTTGACATGTATAGGGTTTGCTATAACAACAAACCTGTTAGGCCTACAAGAGAAAATGGGGAATTGGAGAGGCCCATTGAGTGGTTTTGGGCAGAAAGGCGTAGAAGGTCTATTCTAGGAAGAAATATCGTGGGGGGAACCAAGGACAGGTCAGCAAGTTAATCATGAGTTAGTTACTGAGGAAAGCACTATGAGGATAGGTAGCATAAGCAAGTAGCAATAAAAGGGGGTTGAGTGGAGTGAGGAGGGGTACTTGAGAATTTTGTTGAGAGTGTGTTGGGAGCAGAGGCTCTGTGTGGGTTGCGGAGCATTGGCACCGGGGGAGTTTCCTTTTCTTGAGGATCTCCATTGCTGTATTCAGAACCTTTCTTCTTTTGTTAATAGAAAATTCCCCCTTCTATTTTTCTTTTCCTTCTTATAATCTGTGTTTTTACTCTCGGTTCCTAACAATTGGTCTGACCTGCCGGATCCGATACCCGGCGACTAAGGATGCTAAACTCAAATCGTTGGAGAATGAAGTGGAGTTTCTGATGGCTGTTGTGGTAGAACGAGGAGTTCCGTCAATACTAACTATGGAGTTGGTTGAAGATTCCGAAAGAAAATTAGAGAAAATAGAAGAATGAAAAATACTATTGAGACTGTGGTTGTGGTGTGAGGGAATCAAACTTCCCCCTAATTAGACGAAGGTTTGTCCTCTATCGGAAGTCTCAAGTACATAAGTAATTTCAGCTATCCCATGTTTCGAAATTGAGAAGGTAGCAGTTGAAGAAGCCTCTGAAGGATGCAAGCAAGGGATCAAAGTGGAAGTTGCAAAGGTCAAAGAAGTCTGTAGGGTATTTAAAGTGGGTAAGCAGGCAAAGTAGGAATCCGACAGCGAGATAGTGGCCGAGACTGCCACTATTCTTAGGAGGTGTCAGAGATTTTGGGTTGGTTTCCTCAAACTCAGGTTCTTTACCGACATGGTTTTTCTGCAGAATTAAGGCACCACTACCACCCCTTGGATTGCCACCACCATCAAGCCGCGATCATCTGTCTCAGTCAAGAAGTTGGTCAAGGACGAAAGACCGAAAAGAAGGGCAAAGCCATTCACAAACGGGATACACGGGTAGGAAATGGTGTTTTAGAACCCGAGTCATCTGGATTACGGTATTCACGAATGGGTCTAGGCCGAGCCTTCCCACTATCTTAATGGGCCAAGCCCAACTGATCCTGATCCACCCGGAGGCGCAATCCCAAACTACGAGCCATTGGACCACAAGTCTTCATGTGTTCCGCAAGGGTCAACCCAGTCGATCCTGAGCCACATCACCCTGTTGCAATGTGCTTAACCAGTCTCTCCCACGGAATCTGTGCCCCTCATCATCTTCAACTGTGGTGACATCAACTTTCTTCAATTCTAGGATCGCCATGTGGAGAAGATCCCACCTTCGGAAACATATGCTACAAAAAAATAATCCCCATGCTTTCTCTTATTTCTGTCTCGATGGGGTTGGGAAATTCAATTAAGTATACAAATTCTGTCAAGAGGTTAATTGCTGACGAGGTAGAACCACGTTCCATTAATGTAGATGGAGGAACTGAGGACTTGAAAAGAGCTTTATCCTCTCATAAAGGGTATTTGGTCATCAGCATGGTACCCACGGATGACATTGGTGGCTATGTGTTTTAGCCAAAAGATAATACTAACGTAATGTTTGGTTTGCAGGTTTTCTATTTTTATTTTCAATAAAAACAGAAAATGGTAGTGAAACCATGTTTGATTGCAAAAAAATAGAAATGTTTTTTAGAAAATATTTTTTAAAATAAGGTAAATTTTAAAAACAATAAAAAGATGTTTTAACTATTTTCTATATAAAATTTTAAAAACAGAAAATGTAAATTGAAAACAATGGCAATTTTAAAATTCCTAAGTAAACCTCAAATCCTAAATTTTAAAATTCTAAATCTTAAGTCCCTAAATTCTAAAATTCTAAATTTTAAACCCTAAACCCCATAATCCAAAACCTTAAACTCTAAATCCTAAATTATAAAATCATAAATCCAAACCCCAAACTATAAACCTTAAACCCTAAAAGCCTAAACCTTAAACCTTCAACCCTAATCCCTAAACCATAAATTTGCAACCCTATATCCTAAAACCCTAAATTCAAAAACCCAAAACCCAAAAATCCTAAACTTGAAAATTTCAAATCCTATATCCTAAGCCCTAAACCCTAAACCCTAAACTCTTAAACCCCAAAATCCTAAATCCTAAACCCTAAACTCCTAAACCCCGAAATCCTAAACCCTTAAACTCTAAACCCTAAAATCCTAAACCCTAAATCCCAAAACTCAAAATCTTAAATTCCGAACTCAAAACCCTAAATTCCACACCTCGAAACCCCAAATCCTAAAACTTAAACCCTACACCTCAAACCCTCAACCCTATACCCTAGACTCTTAACCCAAACTTAAATCTTAAAACGTAAATTTTAAACCCTAAACCAAACACATTTGCATTAGTTTCATTTTTTTGAAACAGAAGTTGAATGATGCAAACTAAACATATTTTTTGTAATATAAAAAATTTTCAAAAGAAAATTATTTTCAGTAAAAACAAATCCAAATGAAAATAGAAAATATTTTCACAAACAAAATGCATCTATGTCTCTCTTCGAAACACAAAATGGGGTTGATGCAATTCTTCTGATATCTTATGCTGACATTTGTCCAATAGACCGTGTGGGTGTCACTCAATTCGTCTTACAGTACTGCCAAAGGGACCCTAAATATTTTCATAACAGTGGGAATGCTAGTTATCTAAACTGCTGCATGGGACATTACTCTTCAATAAACCAATTAAAGAATCTACTGATGTAAACGAGGAGGGATTTATGCAGTGGGTTAGGAATGGGATTTTACTAGTGGTACAAACCAAAGAGGCAGCACTTGTTGTTTGTTCTGAAAGCTCAATGGAAGAATTGAAGAGAGAAAGTACAATGGTGATGTCTGCGTTATAATGTCTCTCTCAACAGATACACCAGCTTCCACTTCTTTCTACATTTCATTTAAGGTGATGCTATGTTTTTCAGAAGTAGTGCTTGTTATGGTGTTAGTTCAAGGACCAGTTGGATTTTAGAGCTCCATCGGTGAAAAATCTGTACAAGTCACCAGGGAAGTTATTCCATTTCTTGTCCTAGATGTTGAAGTGGGTTATATGTGTGTGATGGTTCATGCTGCAAAAAGACGGCAACTAGAGTTATCTTCTGAAGGGCAAACAAGCATTGTATTTATGGAAGGTGGCATGCAAATGACTTTATCTAGTCTGTCCGAGGATTCAATTTTTATTGATGAAAGTTACATTTCCAAGTCTGCATATTTGAGAGTAGGGGAAGCGTCTACAATCTAGAATGCCTATAATTCAAGATGACTTGGTGGAGCTTGGAATGGTTGGTGGTGTTACAGAAGTGGACTTAATACACTTGGCAATTGGGAAGACTGAGATGTATGTGGTGGTACTAATGCAGTTTCTGGAATACTAGGAGGCTGCTGAACTTACATAGGCAGAATTTGTAGAAGCACAAGAGGCTTCAGTAGAAAGGAAATATTTGCTCATGTGGTTTCCAACTGTATCACAGGCATGTAAATTCATTTTTGAGATGTTTAGAGGGCAATATTCTGCTGGTAGTTATAAAGAAGCTTCTTTTCATTACATTGAAGCAGCAAAGTCCACAGAGACTAAATTAAAACAAACTGTATGCTGTACTTATATAGCTGCCTGTAATATCTGCATTAATGGTACTGAGTTTTCTTCACGGCTGCCTGATTCAATTGGACCAATTTATGGAGTAATGAATTCTTTTGTAGTAGTCAGAGAGGCAACAGGTGTTCTTTATGCTTCTAGACTTCTATTGTTGGGGCAGCAGGGCATACATGAAGCAAGGAACCGCCTGGCGAGAGGATTGCAATTGACACACAGTTATTTGGGGAAATCTCAACTTGTATTGATTGCTTTATATCAAGAATTTGGGGACAGAGGTGTAGCAGGAAGTTCACTTATAGAAATTTTTGTCATCCTAATGGTCAGTCTCCTTATAGTGTTCCTCAGGGAGGTTCTTGTGTTTCATTTGGAATATGTAATGGTGGCTGTCATTGTCACTTAGAACTCCATAGTGATCATCGATCTACTACACAAATTAAAGAGAAATCTCCCTGGGTTCTTATTGTTGTATTAGAGGGCAGAGGTATTGTTAGGCCCACAGGAGAATATGGAGAATTAGAGAGGCCCATTGAGGGGTTTGGGGCAGAAAGGTGTAGAAGGTCTATACAAGGAAGAAATATTGTTGTGTGGGGGGGGGGGGGGGGGGAACCAAGGACAGGTCAGCAGATTAATCATGAGTTAGTTACTGAGGAAAGCACTATGAGGACAGGTAGCATAAGCAAGTAGGAATAAAAGGAGGTTGAGTGGAGTGAGGAGGGGTATTTGAAAATTTTGTCGAGAGTTTGTTCAGAGCAAAGGCTCTGTGTGTTGTGGAGCATTGGCACTGGAGGAGTTTTCTTTTCTTGAGGATCTCCATTGCTGTATTCAGAACATTTCTTCTTTTGTTAATAGAAAATTTTCCTTACGATTTTTCTTTTTTCTCTTATAATCTGTGTTTTTACTCTTGGTTCCTAACAAAACCCATATGCCATCTCTCACTGCTTTTGAGATCCCATTTCAAATTTTATAATTTAAGGTTTGCATAAAGTCATGTGATCTTTAAGTGGTGTCTAATCTTGATTATTAGTGTGAGATCTGTTTATAATTTGTGAGAGAGAGAGAAGGTGAGAGATAGAAACATAATTCAGAAACTAGGGTTACACTAACTTGAATTTAGTTAGATATCCTGCACTTTATTTGTACTAAAAACACTAGACATTAGAACAAGTCTAAGCTACTTCTACTCAAAGCAATTTATATCTAACTAAGAAACTAATACACTTACTTGCACAAGACACCTCAGTTACTTGTATGACAAGTAACCAAGCCTAACCCACAACATATAAACCCAATCTGTCGTCTAACACTTCCCTTCAAGTTGGAACCTTACTAAGCTTTCAAAAGCTTGCAGCTTGTTACAAATTTGAAAACCTAAACTCAATGAAAAAAATCTAAAAATCAAGCCATAAAATCATATAAAGTTAGGCATAGCATCTAGCACCAGAGATTAGAGGAGTCTTCACCTCGCTGGCTGACCTTTCATCCTAGAGGCGGCTCCACCTAATGGGTGGCTCTTTTCTCTCCGTGGAGGTTCCATCTCATTGGCAGCTCTTTTCTCCTGGGGGTGGCTCCACTTCATAGGTTGCCCTTTCCTCATATTGTCTAGGCCAAAATGCAACAAATCCCCTTACACTTTTGGGTATGTAGAGAACTTCCTATGGTACCAATTGAAAGAAATAACCCCCTGCACTTAGCAAATGGTGCAAATCATCACCTTTTGTCAAGTCAATTAGTAAAAACTAATGTTGACTTACTCTGCTCTTAAACCAACACTCTCTTCTGAGGAATCTCTCTCACAGCACTGAGGTATGTGTTCTCCCTTAGACCTCAGAGGTGCATCTAGCTTCTTGAGGTATGTGTTCTCCCTCATGTAAGTTTTCAAGTTGTTGGGTTTTTGGGCAATGACATTGTTCTTCTTCATGGACTTACTTGCTTTTTCCTATTGAGGTCCAAGTTCAATGGTTAGCAATCTGAGTTTTGTTAAAATTCTTCTAAAAAATTCATGCCTCTTCAAAAATTCAAATTTCCAAATCTAATCTGCTGTCTGAACAGAAGTTATAGAACGCAAATTCATCTTTTTTCTTTTCAGCTTTGGTGGGTGATACGAGCAAATTGGACCCAGCTTTATTCTCCTTCGTCCTTTTAAAATGTAAATAATTATCAAGTTTTACTGGAAACAAATAACTCTTAGAGATAGTTCCTTAAAACAACCTCTTCTCTCCCATGAACATCATTCTTCCTCCATCAAAGAAGAAATTGGCGAAAGCTGTTCAGTTTCTTGATCTGCTGACCTGTTATTATCATTGATTCAATTGGAGAGCGAAAATGTATAATGCTGTGATGGATATTGAGTTGATTAGAATCGCTCAGGAGTTAATTAGTTGCATGTCAGCCGCTGAGCTTGCTCAGATCCAACAGCAGGTCAGCCGCCTTCTCTAACTTGAAAAAGGCATGAATTTTTTATAAGAACTTTTACAAATCCAAAATTGCTAACAATCGAACTTGGAACTCAATAGGAAAAATGAGGTAAGTCCATGAAGAAGGACCACGTCATTGCCTAGAAACCCAACAACTTGAAGCCTCAGATGAGGGAGAACACATACCTCAAGAAGCTAGACGTGGCTCTAAGGTTTGAGGGACACTACATACCTCAGTGTTGTGAGAGAGATTCCTAGGAAGAGAGTGTTGATTTCAGAGTAGAGTGAATCAATGTTAGTTTCTACCAGTTGACTTGACAGAAGGGGATGATTTGCACCATTTGTTGAGTGCTGGGAGTTTTTTGTTTTAAGTGATTCCACAAGGGGTATTTTGCACATGATCTAAAATGTAGGGAGTTTGTTGCATTTTGCTCTATTATTTGTGTGGGGTGTGGCTACACCTCGTTGGCTGCTCCTCACCCTACTGTTATCTTATCATCATTCACTACAAGGTCTTGGTAGTTGGTGAAGAACTTCTAGAAGTCTTTGACCTTTCTCCTTGGTAGCCCCTTCGACCTTCTTCTTGTTGCTCCTTGGTGCCGTCGATAAACACATTGTCACTCCTTGGGTCTCATACCTAGCAACACATATTTCTCCTACTATTCCCCAATTCATAAATCCTTAACTCCCTTAACAACACTTAAGAGCCAATTTCCTACAGCACCAAGTCTGAATCTTCATCATTAATCTGTTGTCATCTTAATGGCAACTCAGCACTTTACAGAAAACATGGCAAATTACCACGTACACCCAGAAGAATAAGAAGGGAATGAAACTGAGCAACATCAATTTCACCATAGAAACAAACTGAAACTTACAGGGGATTCATTACTACCCTTGAGCAACAAGCACTGGAACCATGGACATGTTGTTTAGCAACCAAACATCTATTAGAAACCAAACAGCAATGAAACAGCAGCTCTTTTAGAGACTACCCGCTAAAAGGCAACTAAACAGAAGCTAACAATGGCCAAACAGAACCAAACAGCAAACCAGATTGATGCTCAAGTGTCACTATACCTTTTGTGTCATTACCCAGTCACAGTTACACTGGTCTCACTCTGTTTCTGTACTGCCCAGGATACACTGAATCACCAATCGACCAGAACAGGATACCTCTTATGTCTGCAGCACTCCTGTTGTCCTCTGTTCAGTGGTACAACACCTTTATCGAACCAAAACAGTCCTCACATAACCAGAACAAGCCTCCTTCAAACCAGACCGGGCAGGAACAAACCAAAACAAACTCCACAAAACCAGAACAGACCCAACAGTTCTAGGATGACTTTTTTTATGTTCCAATTGTAGATGTTCTAAAGTAACCCACTCATCTCTATGCTTATTAAATTGTATTATTTCCCTGGCACTTTCCTGATCTAAAAATCTGATTTTCTAGGAAAGAAAACTGGTCGTTCTCTCTCCAATTGAATTGGTATAATTTATCCTAATTTTAGAGGTATCAGTTGGACAAATCTTTTCTTCTGGTGGGTCCTTGTCAAAGTGTTTCTTAGCTCAAGCTATTAAATAAGGGGCACTCATCTGTCAAACTGTTCTTTCTTCTTCAAATTATAGGTTTCACTAGAAAGTTCCAAAGCGAAAACTTTTGTTAACTCTTTGGTGTTATAGTTGCATGATTAAAATTTTTGTAAGCAATAACTGAAGGGGATTCCTTTCTCTTTCCTGCATTTGGGCAGGTTGGCCGTTGTTTTTCTGGCATGTGATGTCCTCTTTGCTGTCTTCTGTGTTGTTTTGGCATGCTTGATTGGCATTGCCCTCTGTTGTTGTCTGCCATGCATCATTGCGATTCTATATGCTGTTGCGGGACAGGTATGTTAAAAAACATTTGGGACTGACAAATTTTCTTAAACTATGGTGGCCCTTCTAACCGTTGTCATTGTTTATTTCGGGAAAAATATAGGAAGGTGCATCAGAAGCAGATCTCAATATGCTTCCTAAATACAGATTTCGAATGTTAAGCGAAGAGGAGAAGTCTAGTGGGGGAGCTGGATCAATGGTTCCCATAGAAACGAGCAGTGTGTATTTGGCAAATGAACGAATACTTCTACCTGAGGATGCGGTATGCATTATTGTAATTATGTACTTTTCTTACTTGCAAGGTCCATCACTTCTGCTAAAAGAAACGTATGGTTTCTTAATTTTCTATCTACTTTCTAAATCCAGGATTTGCTGAAATTAAGCATAAAATTGATGGAGGTCTAAAGTCTTCTGTCAAACAAAAGAGATGGGGTTTATGGTTTTATGGGATTCTTAATGGTGCATGTATATGAAATATGGCTTTGATAATTAAAAAGATAAATTGATAATACTTCATTTGTTCATGCATTATTATTTGCAAAGAGCACTTCCTTATTGAAATTAAATCAAAATGCAATATTTTGTCTTGTTTACATTTTAGCTGCTTCTTGTATTTTACCCCTTTCATCTGATTTTTGACTGGAAAGAAGTCTGGACTCCGATGCATCTTCAAGATTTTCAGTCTTACCAAAAATTTTTATGAGTAGCATAATGCTTTCATAGATTTTGCTCTATATATTAATTAATAGATATTTTTCCGTATATATTGGACTTTTGTGCTAGATGGAAGTCTGACCTTTGTTTTTGTTGTTATTTATAATAATCATTAAATGCAATGACTACTGCTGCTGCTGCTGCTACTCTGTATAAAAGAAACTTCTGTTTCAGATGGGGCGTGAGCTCTCTATTTCTATAACTCTTTAAAAAGTATGATGTGTGAGTTACGGGCAGTTATTTAACTTTTTCAATTTTCTCTATTTATGTATTTATGGTGACACCATAAAAGGTGTTCCCTTTCCAGGTAATTTATATTTGTTTTGCCATTTCCCTTTTCAGGAATGCTGTATATGCCTAAATTCGTATGAAGATGAAGCAGAACTCCTTGCTCTACCCTGCAACCATCATTTCCACTCTGCGTGCATAGTGAAGTGGTTGAAGACGAATGCAACTTGTCCTCTCTGCAAGTACAATATCCTTAAAGGAAATGACCAAGTGTGAGCGAGAAGGGAAAGTAAGTGAATAATCCAAAGTACTGAAGATTGGACTACTGTTGTCTGTATGTGGATATCACGGCAAGACACAGTAGATCTTATCCCAAGTTGCTGGATTTTGATGCCACCGTTTGCTTCTGGAGAGAAAAAAATAGAGGTACGGGGTAAAGTTTCTTAGAGCATTTATTAGACTCTATAGTCAATTGAGCCTTCCTATTACGATCAACTTAAAGTTGTTTTTTCCCTGCCTCAAATTGTTCATTTGGGAAGGAAAAAGTGAGAGAGAATTTGTGAGTCCAACTTTCAGGTTTTCTTAGATCGGATCTTATGGGTTCATTTTACACTAGTTTTCTGGGGAAAAGGAAAATGATTGTTTCACATTCTTGTTTGTGCTATCAGTTACGACTTGTCATAGGTTTTAACCCAGCCTCATTCTGCCTGTATAATTCTAGTGGATGCTTTTCATTATCTAATTTCAGGGAATCCCACGATTTGTATCATTTGATGTAGGCAGTCTTTCCTTTTATTATTAAATTCGTTTGATTTCATTTTATGCAGATCCCTTTATCTATCGTTTTTGATGGATTTTGTAATTCTGTAGTTGGTTTACTCTTAAGCATAGAAAGAGAACAGATACTCTTAAGCATAGAAAGAGAACAGATAAAAAAAGGTTTGGAATGGGAACACATTTAGAACAATAGCTTATAGGTGAAAAATATCTGCTCGAGGCGATCCACTTCTATGTTTGGATGTAATTTATAATTGCACAGGTCATGTTTATCTTGAAAGTTATTAAGGCATATGAAGACATTTTGATGAAAGAGCATTATTTTATTAGTTTTCTACTATATAAAAATATTTATTTTATCAATAATATTCTTAATGAATTTGAAGTAAGAAATATTTAGTTATAATTTTAATAGTCAAAATTTATTAAACCTTTTTCGATTAAATTGTTTTTAATAAATTGGTCTGTGTAAGGTAGAACAACCCCTTCCCCCAAAATAAAAGTTCTCTTCCAACCCTTCAATCGTACACTAATTCTAAAATTAGGATTTTTTTTTAAAAAAATTAGGATTTGTTTCACAATTGATTTAAGAGAGTTGAACAGTCTGTTACCAGAAACAAGAGGCAGACAACTAAGATAAATGACAATGATTGAAGTTTGAAAGCGCAACGAAATTGCCCTATAAGTTGAGACTGCTTCCAATTTCTTTAATTAGCTTCAATCAGGAGCATATAATTACACAAAAAAGATGGAGTAATACTCCTTGTATGTGCACAAACTTTCAAATAACCTTACTCAAGTAAGCCTATTTTGATAAGTCAGAATCATACAACACCATTTTATTGAACCAATTATCCATTTTCTCTTTTATTTTACAATTTGTGTAAAGATTATGGAAATATCAATAATCTATTTTATGCGAGAAATCTTGACCAAGTTGCATAATACATGATCCAAACGAAAGCTAACATCCAAAGATTCATCTAAATATAAAATTTATGGTGCATCAGGTTATGGTTGCCCAAAAACAACCTCCTGTTAATCACCAAAAAAACAAGAAAACAACAACCTCCAGTCACAAAATGATTGACCAGTACTTCTTATGGGCTCCCGTGGCCTTCAGACTATTTTTCCCGTAAACTAGGCTTCCAAAGCTCTTGATGACACTAATTCATTGTAAATGGATCTCGAGTCAGCTAGTTATGAATTTTGGAAATAGAGTTGGGAAACAAGTTGGCCTGGTATGGTCTCGGACTTATCTGATCTAAGCCAAAAAAAAGTTTAAACTTTTTACCTAAATCTAATGTTATAAAGTAACGGTTAACCAAATTGACTCTATAAGGTTAACTCTATTTTAACCTTAAACTTAAATATAAATTTGAATATAACCTAGTCCTATAGGATTGGCCTTGTAGGACCAGCTTTGAATATAATTTTAAATCTGAATTTAAATTTGAATATAAATTTAAATTTAAATTATAAATTAATATAAAATTTTTTATTTTAAAATTTTAAATTAATAAAATAATTATAAACTTATAAATATTTTTTATATTTTAAATTTTTGTATTTGAAATTTTATATTTACATAATTTTTTGATTAAAAGAAAAAAGAAAGAGTTAAAGTGACAAAAAATTAAAAATAAAAATTGACAAGTTGACCCAGGATGGCTAAGCTAGCCCTGTTTAATCTCGGCAAAAAAAAAAGTTTAAAATTTTTCAACCTAAATTTTTTAAAACTTAATCCTTAATTTTTCTAGACAATTTTAAGTAAGCCAGTTGGTTTAAGTCGAAATTGATGACTATATTTGGATGCCAACGAAGCCCATTTAATTCAAAATTATATTATGGGAATAGCAGGATCTTTTATTTTCAACAGTCACTTACAAGCAAAATTGAAGATTAAGATTATTTGTTAAGTATAAAATATTTATGCAGATATTAATAAATTCTAAATTTTTATATAAGGATCGATCAATATTGGATTATGACTTAACATACAATATTTAATTAATAATTAGAATTAGATAAAATAAAATTATTAATAATATTAATAAATCTAAATAGATATAATAAATTTAGAACCAGTACCATAAATAAATTTAAAATTTCTAATAGAACATAAATGTTAAATGGTTAAAAAGCATAATTTCATAAGTTTAAGTAAAAAATTTAACATAATTAAATTTTTCATTCAAAAATACATAAATAAAATGAAAATTACTATCGTTGACTTTCTCCTTTCTTTCTTCAATTTCGTGTTATTACTTTTTAAAATTATGAATTATTAATAAATGTATCACTAATTATAACTTGTACCAATATTAACATATCCTAACATAAATATGCAAACATACACGGGCACAAACACAATTTACACAAAAAGCGTTAGCCTAAATCTTTTCGTAAAATATTAAGAAGTCTCACTATTATTCCTTTTCTGATGATCTCAATCTGTCGACTCTATTTAATATGAGGGGTTACTTTTAGGATGAGGTTATTGACACTCCATTTTGAGAGTTGTTTTTAGAAGATAGAAATAAAGAAAAAAATCCCAAATTTAATTCTTTTTTCCTTAGAGGACAATCCCTGATTTACTTTGATACAATGCTTAACTATCCTCTCTTTTTTTAACTTATTTTCAGAGGTAGTAATTCTATTACAATAGTTTATAATATACATAATCTTTGTGAGTGTGTGTTTGTGGGCGTATTTATACATACGATATTTAATTGCTTACAAGTTTGTTTTTTTTTGGTAGAATTGCTTGCAAGTTTAATTATTATGCGTGACTTGCACAATATAAGGACATAACTTAACAATTTTCCCTGTCCACTTTTGCTTATTTTTTGAAGATAAAATATATAAAATAGTCTCTTGAAGATATAGCTATGCTCATTTTAGTCTCTCGCATTTAATTCAATCAATTGATATTCAAAAGGTAGACAAAACATAAAAAATGGTCACTCAAAGATATAGTCATGTTCATTTTAATCTCTCACATATTTAATTCAATCAATTAGTCCTCAAAAAATAGACAAAACATATAAAATGGTCCATCAAAATTATAATCATGATCATTTTAGTCACTTACATATTTAATTTAATTCATTAATACTCAAAAGATAGACAAAGCATACAAAATCGTCTCTCAAAGATAAAACTAGTCTAATTTAATCTCTTATAGATTTAATTCTATTAATTGATTCTTCATAAATGCAAATCACTTTCAATTTACTCCCCAAACCCAAATCTTAAACATCAAACCCTAAAATAATAAAATCCTATCCCAAAACCATTAACTTGAAATCATAACTTCAAAATTGTTACACACCATCAATTCATTCAATTCTATTGCCTAAAACCTATATATATATATATATATATATATATATATATATATATATATATATATATATATATATATGCACCCACTACTTCGTTGTATACTTTTCTCCTTTAAGAATGTCCCGAGAAATACATATATTAAGAGTTTCTTTAGGACTCAGCTAATTTTTATGTTTATGTCTAGCATATTGAAATGTTATTTGAACAATACAATAGTGTAAGTTTACCATTGGCCACCCATCATGAGCAATTTCTCACATTCAAATATTCACATCTATTATTCATGGCTAATAAAGTATTCATTTAGAATTTTATAAACTTATGACTTTTGAAAATCCTCACAAAATGAATTAAATTAAAACATAAATTTTGAAAATCTCCAAAAAATGGATTACAACATGTTTATTAAATATTTGAAACCATAATATTTCAAGTATAAAAAATTTGAATTCTCATCTAATTTATTTAACAAGCCAATCTAAAATGTTTTATATAATAGAACATTTTATTTTGTTCACGAGATTCAATATAACATGCTAAAACCCTGAATTGACTTTTAATCAAGTCTCTGATACATTGATTTTAAAGACCAAACCTTCGCATAAATTGAACTTAAGATCAAAGGCACCTACATTACATTTTCTTTAATTATTTTATACATAAATATAGAAAGTCTAAATATATATAATTATAATGCTTTTTTTAAATACAATTTGTTGATCGATTATTTGCTAGCTACAATGACAGATTTTTTTTTTCTTTTGTTACTACTATCATGTTATGCTTATAAACGAAGGAGTTTACTTTGCATGATTTTACATGAAGAAAATTACAATTTCTTTGAGTCCCAAAATTTATAGCTGTTTTTTTTTTCCTGAATATTTATGGTTTACTTTTATTGTCAAATTAAGTATCTTATTATTATTATTATTATTAGTGAATTAAGTTTATTTTATTATTATATGTCAAAGATCAAATAAATATTTGTAAGTAACTTATTTCTTGATACCATTTCAGATGGAGGGCATCGCTAGCAATGTTAATGTAGGGGGGCCGAGGTTGTGATGGCTCACAATTAAACAGGAGTGGGATAGGCTGTAATTTTGTTAGGTCAAAGAAATGCTAACCCAACTCACCCCTTAGATAGAGTGAGGTAGGAGACCTCGGGTTAATATATTTTTATATATAAAAATGCAAGTTGGCTCATTTTCATCCTGCCCTACCTTTACTTTTGGGTTAAACGATGTGGGCTAATTTATCAATATTTTATTGGGTCATATATATATATATATATATATATATATATATATATATATAAACCCACCCCACACCTTATTTGAGGTGGGGTGGGTCAAGCCTATTTTGACAGTTCTTAGTATTGCCACCAACTGCATGCAAATATTGCTGACAAATTGCTTAATTTGACCATAAATCAAGCTTGTTACTTATGTTGTTATAAGTGCGAAGATTTTGAGAATGAAAATTGAAGAGAGTGGAACATGATGTAGAAGAGGCCAAAATAGGAATGAGGTTATTTTGGAAGAGGTTGCATTTTGGCTATAGCAAGGCAACAGTCTCATTGAAGAAGACGTCCAAAAGGATAAAACTTGGGTTTTTAGATGATGTCCAAATTGCATATGGCAATATAGTCAAGGCAAGGATCTTGCTGGGAAGGCAAAGAAGATACAATACCTCAAGGCAATTAATTTTGATAAAGTTGGATGCCCTTATGAACTTCTAGGTTTGATATTACAAGATTTTATTCCATTTAATAGTAGAAATTCAGCTTATCAAGAGCTTTTGAAGATACTTGAAGATGGCAAGAATTATATGGTTGGATTGCATAGAATGGGGGAACAAGAAAAACAACACTAGTGAAAAAAGTGGGTGAGAAAGTTGAGGATCAAAGTTGTTTGATAAAGTGGTATTTGTTATTGTTTCCAATAATCTTAATATCAAAAAGATTCAAAATAACATTTCAAAGCTCTTGGGTCTGGAGTTTAAGAAAGAGAATGAATTAAATATTAAAGCAAAACAATTGTTTGTGAGACTAACAAATGGACAATATATACTCCTAATTGTAAATATCATATTTTGTCTAGCCCACTTTCAATTAAAAACTGTAACCAAAATTGTAAAACCAAATCCAAAAAATCCAAATCAAAAATCAAAAAATAAAATTAACACAAAATTAAAATTAAAATTAATCCCAAACATAAATGATAGAAGATAATGATAACAAAAACAAGAAATAAATTCAAGTGAAGATAAATGAATAATAATAATAAAATAGATAATTGGATAGAACAAGTCCAAGAGATAACAATAAAATGAAAAGCTAATAATAAAAGATAAATGAGAATTGAATAAAAATAAAGCAAGATAAAGTAATAAACAAAGGTAGACAAAAGAATGTGAAAAGAGAATAAGAGATAAAATAAATTCCAAAGTTAAGAAAACAATATATAAAATAAAGAGATCATAATAACAACATAGAGAAGCAAATAAAAGATAGATGATAAGATATAAAAGACAAATAAAAGATAACGATAAAGTGAAAAATAACCAAATAATAATAATGAGAAAAATGTTCAAGAGCTAATAGAAAGTAAGTATATAACACAAAACAAATTTAAAAGAATACAAGATAAAATAAATCCAAAAGACAAATAATAAAAACATAAAGAAGATAATAAACAAAATAAGTAATAAAAGAAAATAACAAATAACAAGAGATAAAGGATAACTAAAATCAAAAGATAAAATAAATAATTAGAATTTGAATAGGAAAGAACTCCAAAAAGAAAAAAACTATAAATACACACAATGAAAATCTTTAAAGACACTTTTCACTCTTCATTCTTCCATCTAGGCATTAAGCTCATGTATTGAGTTAGGGAATCCTTACCATACATTACTAGTTGCACACTCAAGTATTATTTTTCAAAGTATTTTTACATGAATAGAATACCAAGAAGTAGAATTTGCCTAGTTTAGTCTGTAAGACTCTTTATATTGATTTATTTCATCTATGGCATGATATGCTCTTTATGGATTGTGTGATTATGTGAATATGTAAAATATGCATGGTGGGCAATTTGTGTGGTAATGGGAGAAATTTCATATAGGTTTGGTTAGAAAGAATGTTTGAATTTATAAAATTTTTGTAAAATAAATAGATTGAAGATGTAGCAAAAATAATAAATAATAGTGGTCTAAAAAAATAAAAATCATTTCATGGGTAAGCTCTAAATTTTTTTGCTTAATTATGAGTTTTTTATGAATAGGATTTGATAAAAGTAGGTGTATTCAAGAGCAATTTTATTGGTATGATAAGTTTTCCTCCTAGAATTTATAATTAAATAAAGAAAATAAAAATAAATAAGAAACAAAAAGGAGATCAGGTGCACGATATAGGACATTTTTTACCTCTTTTCAAATTCTTTTTTCTTTTTGCTTTAGGCCTTTCATATTCATAATTTCTTTTTCTTCTTAGCAAAAAAGAAATTTTAAAAGTAAAAAATAATTTTTTTCAAATTATTTTTTATGAAAACTCCTCTTGAAAGGAGTGAGAAATTTTCTCAAGGAAATTATTGTTGAAAAACATGCAAACCCCTCTCAAAAAGAGTGAAAAATTTCCAAAAGAAAATTATTTTTCTAAACCAAGAATCAATTCTTTAGAAAACCCCTTCTCTAAAGAAATGCAAAATTTTTAAAAGAAAATTACTTTTTTAAAATAAATAATTTTTAAAGAAAAAATCTAACTTGAAAAGACTGGGGCGCATTTTCTAAAATATGTATTTTTTTTCAAAATCTACCTCTTTTAGGATTTTTAAATCAATACCATATTAAAATAAGACAAATTGAATAGATCATTTAAGTATTGAAAAGGCATTTAGAGTGTTAATACATTCTTTAAAACGTAATTAACTTTCAAACCCAATTTTTAAAAATGTAAACCATCTTAATTAGGTGTCTAATCTCTACTTTAAAAAATTATGTTGGTGGCAACTCCCTTTTCATTTTAAAAACCCATTTTTTCCCTCATTCCAAAATATAAAAGAGAGAGAGAGAGAGAGAGAGAGAGAGAGAGAGAGAGAGAGAGAGAGAGAGAGAGAGAGAGAATTTTGTATGGGATCACCACTCCGTGTTATGACATTACAACACTAATATTAGATGACATATGGCAAGAGCTGAAATTTGAAGGTATTGGGAATCCTTTTGAGGGAAACACAAGGGCTGTAGAGTTCTATTAACTTTATGTGAGTCAAGCACTCTAAAGAAATGCCCAGATACAATTAAACTAGAGCTCTTATCTAAGGATGAGACAAGGTTTCTATTTGTTAAGTATGCAGACCTAAGGAAAGATTCATCCAAAGACATAAAAAGTTGGCACCCCAAATTGCAGAAAAGACAAACTACCTATTGCAATTGTAGCTTTTGCAAGTAGTTTGAAAATGAAACCACAAGAAGTTTGGAGGGCAACATTCAAAAGCTTGAGAAAGCTAAAAGGAATTCACATTGTTGATGAAAAGAAAATAATTTACAAAGTCTTCAGCTAAGTTACAAAAATCCGAAGGATGAGAAGGCCAAGAAACTCTTCTTGTTATGTTCTTTGCTCTCAGAAGATTATGAAATTTCCTAAGAATATTTAACCAGATTTGTTATATGTTTAACCCTATTTGAAGATGTTGACTCATATGAAATAGCAAGGAAGTATGTTTTTTTTTATAAGAGGAAACTCCTTGATACTTTTTTGTTGCTAGAAGGGGAAGAAGATGGATGTGTCAAAATGCATAACTTATTGCATGGTACAGCTCATTGGATTACACATAATGAGATTCAGGTGATTATGAGATTGAAAACGAATGCAGCCGCAAAACAAGGCCCAATAGTGGCTTTTTGAAGGAATTAGATTGCACTAAACTTGAGATTCTAATATTATTGGGGAAATGAGTGCCTAAAGAAGAATTTCTTTTTAAGGAATAAAAGATCTAAGAAATTTGACTCTTGATAGTGAAGAAGGGTGGTATGACAGGCCAAGTTTAACTTTGCCAGTATCAAATGAATCATTAAAAAATCTTGGCAACCTATGCCTTACAAGCTTCATATTAGGCAACATTTCAATTTTTTGACATTTGTAAGCAGCTCTTAAGACTCTTGGATAGAATTGCTATTCTTCAATGAACTACCCAATGGAATTGTGGGATTTGAGGAATTAAAATTGTTGGGTCTAACGACCTATGAAATTAGATAGAATCCATGTGAAGTTATTGGCAGACTTTCACAAATAGAAGGACTATATTTTATGGACAATGATGAACGGGAAGAAAAGCTTGATAGTAGAGGGTTTGCTAATTTATTTGACAAAGATAGCATTTCCATTACTCAATTGAAGAGGTATCGTACACAATTCGAAGAGGGAATATGTTTATCTAACTCGGTAGATGGTTCAGTATCAAGAGCTATATCTATTGAAAACTTTGACGCTTCCATCTCTAATGCAGCAATGAAGGATCTTGTACAAAAGGCGGAGATTCTTCACACAAGTGAAATGCAAGGAGACCGTAAAACTATAATCCCATTTTTCTTCACAGCAATAGGAGGAGCCCTGAAGGAGTTGATTGAGCTTAAGCTTGGATTCTATTCTAAAATAGAGTGCATCATCAAAACTACCAACCCTCCCTCTTGTGAACCAAAATAAGTTTTAGCCACAAAGTATTAGAGGAGATAAATGAAACTGGGCCTAACATGACATTAAAGCAAAGATGTTTGAATTACACAACCACATCAACACTAGCTCACTCTTAATATATTTTTCAAAAAAGAAAAATCCGAAAATTGAATAAATTATGTAAAGAATTCTTAGTTTAATTATAAAGGAGAATTAATAGTGGTTGAAGAAGATGACATTAGCTAATTTTATGCTAATAATTAATATCCAAATTTGTCTTTATAAGAAACCAGACTACATAAAATAACAGAAAGATCTTTGGAAACATTCGTGCTTGAAGTAGAATATACGTGGAAGGCTATCACCTGATTTGCGTGGTCAGCAGTATGGATCTCAATTACGTGAAGTTATGTTTTATTATCACTAATCAGTTTAGAATCAAAATCATATAGAACCATTATTAATTTGACAGGGTTCCACAGTATACAGAATGCAATGAAATGTTGTGTGAGTGGTCTTGCATATGTTTGTGGGGTTGTTCATGTCCACCCCGTAATTCTTGAATTTGTCATTGGCAACATTTGTGGTCTCCCCATAATTTTGAAACCTAGACCCAACAACATTGGACTTTGTCCCGTATCTGGAGAACTCCCTCAGAACGATTGGCTCCTCCCATTGGCGTCGTAGGAGTACACGGTGAATCGGAGGTTCAGGACATTGACTGAATCAGAGTAGTGCTTGAACTCCCCGGCGCTGTAGCTGTGGAAGCCCTGGTTCATCACGTTGCCAATGGAGCCATAGCTGTTGAAATTGTCTCTCTGGCCAGTGGAGTCACGGCTGTATCGCCATAGCACGTGAGCTTGGAGATTTGGGGGATCTTGGGAGGGTGGGGTCACATGCTTCTCACGTGACATGCCTACTCAATATTAGTAAGCTCCGTCCAATGACTGGGTTGGCACGTGAGCGATTTTCGTCAGCTTTAGTATTTGGGTTGTCAATGATTGAACTCAATTGTTTCCATTTAAAAAGTTTTTAGACCTATTTGTTTAAATTTCACGAAGAAGAATCCAATTGTTTTAAATTAAAAATTATGGGAACCAAAATGTAATAAAGTCTAAATACAATGGGTAATGTTAATTTTTAATTTTAAATATAAGTTTACTTAAATTTTATGTCTGTTAATGACTATTAATAATAGTTATTTATGCTCTCAATAACAGTTGTGTTTATTTGTTTAAATTTTAACAATTATCATTAAGATTTATTACAGGGACATTTTGGTTTAAAAATTATTATAATGTTCAACCAATCACACTATGTCACTATTATTGCATCATTATATATAAAAAAATCTCAAAGTTTTACTAAAACAGCAATATTTTTAACTGTTTTTGCTATTTATGTTTTTATTAAAAAGCCAAATTAATTTAGACACACAATTTTATGCTAGAAGCAATATTTTAGAACTTGAACCGGATTAGCCGGTTCAATTGGAAATTGGACCTCTGGTGCTGGTTCGAATCGGTTTGAGATTTTCAATGATCAAAATGGATTTGAATCGGTAGAAATCAATCAATATCGATGCAAACTGGTTAGAAAATAAACTCTGCCAAGCACACATTTGAGGGAGAGAGAGAAAGAGAGGAAGGAAGGGTGGGGCAGTTCGAAACAGAATGAAAAGAAGAGAAAAACAAAAAAAGAAAAATTGATAAAAAAAAATTCTATCTTGTACTTTGTCCCCTGTTTTTGGTTAAAAATTATTATATTATCTCTTTTTTTATTTTTTTTATATTTCATCATCTCTCTATGCATTCTATCATATTATCCGATAAAAATAGATAATGTAACATTGAGAGTAAAAAACGGAATAAAATTGAAAAAAAAAAAAAAAAGCTCCATTAAAAAACACAAAGAAAAGCACTCTCCCTTCAGCAGTAAATTATTGAGGCTTCCATCACAGAGCAAAACGTAATGATGTACATTCAATTTTTTTTATAATTTATACATAAATTATTTTAAAATTAGTTTTGCTATAATTATTTAAATTCAAATATTATTATATAATAATTTATATAAATTATTAAAAAGACCGTATTCGAAAGCAGATAATTGACGCAAACAATTTATGCTTTTAAGATGGAAAAAACATTATTAAAATCTAACTTTTATTTTTTAAATTGAACAAAGAAAAGCACAAATAAAGTCACATATATTTAAGAATTTGTGGCCCTTCCTGGGGGACAACTAGCAAATGTTAATGCATTATATATTAGAGTCATTGGCTTATAAACGTACCTATCTTCGAATTCAAAACTTGCTTTTCCCACCAACATAAGGGGTAGAGATAGCAGATATTTGAATTTTTTAAATATATTATTTTAAGTTTAATTAAATTATGTGTATAAATAATATTTATTTAAAAGAAAATTAATTATTTTAATGATCTATATTTTTTAAAAGATATATTTTTTAACTATTGGTAAAAAAAATACCTTTAAAGTAATTGAAAAAACAAAAAACTTGCTCTTCCCTCAAAGTATCAGACTTGCCGTGGTTGCTGTGCGTTGCTTTATTCTTCTTTTTGCACATTCAAGAAAAGAAGCTAAAAACAGTAATCCCATTGGCATCTTGAAATGTGCGAGTCTTGCTCCATTGCCTCTCACATATCTTGCACCCCACGCTCACTGCTTCCGCTTCTGTGTCCGTTTCTAAATTTGCTGTTTGAAGCTTCTTCGCCCAGCTTTTCCTGTCTTACTGCTCCTTCTCTTTTTATTTCCGTGGAGAAGATTGTGATGTACACCAGCTCTGAAAATCGTTGAAGAGGTAAGTCTGTAACAAAATATTCCATCCTCTCTGTTGCCTTTCTTTTTCTTTGCTTTTTATTCTTATTTTCTCGCTTTCACTTTCAAACTTTAACTCGTCATTCTTCGGAATCTTAATTAATTTCTTTGTAGTAGGTGTTAGTATAAATCCCATAAGTATTTTGTACGCCTGCTTAAGTTTTCTGTCAGATCGATTTGTCATTTTATTTGAATAACAGATCATATATTTGATGTGGGTTTTATTTAAGAAAAAATCATATTTTAATAATTATTTATTCGTAATTTGTGTGTAATTTTACTCAAAATGAGGGAAAAAAAATAATTTATTCAACAACACGAGAGACTGAAATTATGGCTTGATCGAACAAATGACAGAAAAACATGTTTTTTTAATTTTGTTTTTTTGGGTGAAAGAGTTAGGCACATGTTTGAAAGTGAGAGACTGTGGAGAGCAAATAAAATTAGGTCTTCTATTATTTGTAGCTTTTCAGAAATTTTTACTGAAAAAAAGAGACCCCTTCGGTAAAAGCGAGATTGAAATTTTGGTTGATTAGCTGCGACCGTCTTGTTTGTATTAATTTTAATATATGAGTCTCAAGCAGTTGTTCTCCTTCTATGATCATTCTTAGGGTTAAAAATTGCTGCGCTGAAAGTGGAGAACATTGAGGTCACGATCACGACCATAAAATTGTAAGATACCTCGAAAAATCTTGGAGAAGAGGTAAGTCCATACAAAAATACTGTCATTCTTTTTTCAGTTATTAATCGTCTGTGTCTTTTATTTTATTTAGTTTGTGGCCTTGATCTATCACGGTGTCTCCATGCACTCATCTGTGCAGGCACATGTCACAAATTAACATATTGTTGCCAGAAATATGCAAACTTGGATACAAGAATATTGTAGTTACCATACTTTTAATTCTTGGCTCATAATAATAATAATAATAATAATAATAATAATAATAATAATAATAATATTTGTAAGAGATATGTGAATAATAAAATTTTTAAGAATTTTATTATTCTTGCACAATAAATTTAATTATTAAATTTATTAAATCTCATAAATTTAATTATATAATTCAATAAATTTCAATATTTACACTCATTAAATATCAATTTTATATAAAAATAAGATAGTAAAAATTAAACTTTATATAAAAATGTAAATTTTAATGATGTAATTTGTGGCGGGCTTCATGTGCCTTCTCTAGCACGTTGCCTCACTGACTTCAATATTTTTTTTCAGGGGAAGTATATGCATCGACATGCCCCCACAAAAATTGTTAAAGAAGAAACACAATAAAAAAGTAAAGACACTTAATAAAAGAAAATTTCACCTAATTTACTAATAAAATGATAGCATAGTAGTAAATGTTTGTGTTTTAGGTTAAGAGACTTAAAATCAAAAACTTAGGTTCAAGTCTTAGAGTCATTATTATTAAGAAAAATTATTAGCAACTAATTTTAAATATAAATTAATTTTACACTTAATAATAATATGTTAATGTCATGTGAATAAATATTAAAAAAAAAAGAGGTTTATACGTTTTGTCCATTTGCGTTTGAAAAGCGCCACTTAATTAACTCAGTATAAGATTTGCGCCACTTAACGCATTATCTTTAGAAGCGTATATGATAATATCGAAAATATTTTCATATACATTATATTTAGTGACAGCTAAGCTATACTAAAAAAAATCACTTTTTCAAGCAATCCCCAAAATATGTTATATTTAGTCTAATTGTGACTAATACCTAACTCCAGTTATCAGGAGGACACAAATCTAGTTATCTTTGAAAACTCCATTGACCCTATCTCAAACTTACTCCTTTGATAACCGAGAAGAAAGCAATTCACTCTCAACTATTTATTCTGTGCAAATTTTGTTACATCTAAATGCATGATCTTCAAGTAAAATCTTCCTATGATAATGAAACCAGAATTTTTTTTTCCCCATCATATTTTGAAGTGGTCTTTGTTTACTCTATGCATGTTATATGTGCTAATTTACCAATTGTCAATCACTTAGATAATATTTCACGCATAAAAAAACCATTGATAATCAAGATTAAAGCTATCATTTGTGATGCGCTTTTGAAATGTCTTGGATAAGGATCTAGTACCTTTTTTTTTTTTTTCTATCAAATGGTTTGGCTCGTCCAGCCATAACCTATGGCTCAAAATGAGTTTAGTTAAAACCTATTTATAAATGGATTACTAAAATATAAACCTTAATAGTCTTTTAGGTAGAGCAGGATGGGTCAACCCTATAAATTAATACATTTTTACATTTAAATATGTTAGTTTGTCTTAACTCATCTAACCTATAGGTTAAGGCAAGGATAGTTAAAACACTTGCTTATAAACAAGGCCACAAATGTACATATACAAATGTCTCCTAGGTAGTTCAAGATGGGCTAACAAGCATAATCTTTTTTGACACCTCTAGTTTTAGGGTATCAGTATCCATGAAGTCATCCAATATTATTCTAACATGTGGCATATGTTAACCTAGTATATAACTAGAATCATTGCTTTGACACAAATTCTCATGTTCCATCTTCTTTATTTTTCCTTTGATATTTTGACATGCATTTCCATGTTCTTTTTTTTTATTATTATTTTCCTCTCTATAATTTGACTCATATTCTCATGTCTTATTTTCTGTTACATATGTTTTATCTTGTTGGGAAATATTATTCTCACAAACAAAATTGATGAAGACAAAAAGATTTCAGTGGTTTGGCTTTTGGCCTATGTCCAATTTTACAAAATAATTCATTATTAAATCAATCAATAAAGTACAATTAACAATGTTAAATTCCTCTCATAAACCCAACTCCAATTACACTTAAATCACTTTCAAAATACTTGTCTCTCAAACAAAATTCCTCTTAAATAATTAAAACTACCAAGCAATTAACTGTCTCGCTACATGTACACCTAAACATGACTTCAACTCTTCTAATTGTAGGGTCAATAACGTCCTTCCCATTCTTAAGAGTTACAATCTCTATATTTGTTTGCAAGTCTTCATATATTTCATTTAAACTTCCTTTTTCCAACGTTGACTAATCTTCCTTTTTTTCCCTCCAAATTTGGGCCAATTGAAGGTAAAGATTTAACAATCTCCACATTACCTTAAATTGTATCAACACATACAACTCAATCAATATGAATTGAGCTCACCAAAATCTTTGCAAATTTATCTTTCTTCTTTGGCACATGTACATGCTTCACATTCGTCGCATTATTAAAAGCTTTCTTAGTGTCCTAATGACACTCTCTTCTTTCAACTTATACAAATCTCAACTCAATTCCATCAACACCCTAGAATCTTTGAAAACCTTCAAAGTTTCACATCCTCTAAGTATCATAGCACAAAGAGTCCAATTTTCCTCTTGAAATTAAATTTTTTCCAAATGGCACATGCCTCACTTGTAAGAGTCTTCACACTGCTGCCATCATGCACTTTTATTTTCATAGTGCCCTTTCCAACAATATTCAAACTATCACCATTAGATAGTTTTACATCCCTATCATCATAGTGTCAAACCACCCTCTATGAACAGAAATATTATTAGAACTTGCAGAGTCTATAAACTAACAATTATACGAAAAACTTTTGCTATCTTCTACCCCTTGTAACATCATTATCATCATCATCATCATCATCATACCAACAATAATTAGAATCGCAGCAACATCCTCAGACATTTCTTTACTTTTATCAAACTCTTATATATCTGCTTTCAGCTTCTTGCAAAACAATTTGATTTGACACATAATATGGCAATAAGAAAATTCTTTATTCTTGAACTTGATCTAGAATTTCCCCTCCCGTAATTTTTGTCATAGGATGTATTCCTCCCACGCTCAGAACTTGAAACATAAATTGTTTCCTCAGGTTGAGCAGCAAGATTCACAACATTCTCTTTAAAATTTTCATTCTTTAAAATATATGACAGAAGTTGCATCCTCAACTTTGAATGTCTCTTTTTAACTGGCAAAGTAGTTATCAAATTCCCATAAGAATATTGTGAAACAGATGATGACAACAATGCTTTATTTTCATCATTAATTTTGACACTTTCATTGATTAACTGAGTAATCAACTTGCAAAATAATTTAAGTGATATCTAATATATTGATACCTTTAGTCATCTTTAATTCATATAATTCTTAAATACAATAAACTCTCTCACCAGCATGCACACACAAACAAATTTCTAACTCTTCTATTTATAGCTAGGGTCAACACCCTCCTTATTTCAACAAGGTTACCAACTTTCTATTTTGTCTTGCAAGTCTTTTCTTATTCCAACTAAACTTTCTCTTTCAACGTTGACTAGTCTTTCATTTTTTTTTTTTATTTCTTCCAAATTTGGGCAAGGCATAAACTCAACATATCTTGACATGTATCTCTATGCAATTTTTCACTTTTTTCTCTAGTTGCACAAACCAATACAATAGGTAACCAATTTTTTTATTAGATGATTATTCTTACACTTTTTAAATTGAGCAGCTCAAAATAAGCCACAGCATCCTGGATTCCAATACCCTAAATAAATAATAAAGATAATTTGGTTCATTCCAAAACTATTATTACTCAGGTTTTTAAAATATGTATCAATATGAAAAATTTATCTACTATCTAAAGATATAAAATAAACTACATAAGATTGTGAAGCTGAATGATGAGCAATCTCATGTGTTAACACCCTGGGAAGTTTTACTCACTACCAATTTGTGAAAACTAGTGACAAAAAGTATAATGCTGACTGTGTGTGGAAACTAGCTAAATCGACTTCCTTGTCGAGAGTGGAAAGCTTGATTTAATATTTGCTAAATTTATACTATAAAGCAAGCAAGTTATGCATTAAAAGAAAAATGTGATCCTACAACAAACATTTTTCTGTCGCGAAATGGTGATGGGTTTAGGACAAATTAACAACTAATTAATTAGATGAAATTCATTAGCATAATTGTGATTCCATTGCGTCGGATATATCATTCGCCATTAAATTTCTTCGCTGGTATGTCCTGAGTTTTCTTGCAAAAGGCAAGGAAAAATTTTGGCATGGAAGTGCAACGGACCCTTTTGTCGCAAACTCAATCCGTTGCCAATCCGTCCTGAGATTCCTCGCAAAAATGCAGAAAAAGCTTGTGAGACAGAATTGCCAGAGAGTGTCCTTGTTACCAATTTACATCGTCGCAGTTCCATTGCGAGATGAAGATTAAGATAGATTTACAACGAAAATATCTCCTCAATTATAAAAAAAAATTGGGCTACTTTAGTTGCATATCACTCATAGCCTTGAGCCCATAATTGGAATGCATGTTTAAGTGGATGTGTGATTATTTAATAATATCTTCTCTTGTGTTCAGGTTAAGTTTCTTTTGATGGCAATGGAGCTTGGAACCGCTATTGCGGCTGAAGTTGCTAAGGAATCGGGAAAAGCAGCTTTACGTCAATTAGTAGATTACTGTTTCCACTTCAACAGACTTGTGGAAGAGCTCGGAAAAGAAAAGAAACGATTAACAGAACACAAACAAAGCGTGGATGAGGATGTGAAAATAGCCCAAGAAAAAGATGAAAATATTGTTGTTCTTGTTCAAAGTTGGTTGGCAGATGCAAAAGCTCTCATAGAAAAAGCAGATTTGCTGGAAGAAAAAGCAAAGCAAGGTTCTTGTCTTGAAGGCTGGCCTTGGATTTGGCGATATCGTCTAGGCAAGCGGATAGCAAAGCTGATAGGTGAAATCAAAGATCAAATTAGAGGCAGAATTGAATTGGGACCAGTAGGACGCATTAAGACACTTGAAGGTATGCGATACCACCAGCCCCAAAATTTTCAGTTCTTCAACTGTACAAAATCTGCTTATAATGATCTTCTTGAGGCACTAAAAGATGATGAAAAACACAAGATTGGTTTGTGGGGGATGGGGGGATCTGGAAAAACAACCTTGGTTAAGCAATTGGGTTTTGCAGCACAGGCACTAATGCCAAAGCTTTTTGACAAAGTGGCCTTTGTGGTTGTCTCTAGCAATGTGGATGTTCGAAAGATACAAGGAGAAATTGCAGACCAAATAGGTCTGAAAATGGAGGAAGAATATGAGTCGGGAAGAGCTCAACGCTTGTCAATGAGATTAAAACAAGGACAAAAAATTCTAATAATTCTGGATGACCTATGGAAAGAAATTCCTTTGAGAGAGATAGGGATTCCCATTGGCGAAGATTGCAACAGTTGCAAAGTTCTATTGACTACAAGAAAACAAGGAGTATGCAATCTCATGGATTGCCAAAAGACAGTTAGCCTTGGACTATTGGATGAAGCAGAAGCGTGGAGGCTGTTTCAAATTCATGCAGGTATAAGTGACGACTCAGCTGGTGCTTGGAATTTGGATTTGGGTGAAAAAATTTCAAAGAAATGTGGTGGATTGCCTGTTGCTATAGTAGCTTTGTCCAGAAGCTTAAAAGGCAAACCAAAAGTTAGGTGGGATGATTCACTCTCAGCAATTGAAAATTCTGAACAAGTACATATTCCTGAGAGTTTCCGGGAAAATGAAAATCCTTATAAATGTCTAAGATTAAGCTATGATAATTTGGAAGATGAAAATGCCAGGTCCCTCTTCTTGTTGTGTTCTCTATTCCCAGAAGACTCAAAAATTTATAATGAGGATCTAGTGAGACATGCTTTTGGTTTATCCAGATTTGAAAATGTTAATTCATGTAAAAGAATGAGGACTATGGTGGACACTGCCATTGATACGCTCATAGATTCTTGTTTGCTGCTACTGGCTGAAGATGGACAATCAGTCCAAATGCACGACTGGGTTCGGGATGTAGCCTTATCGATCGCAGAAAAACAAATTCAATCGGTTATGAAGCCGGATGATCTAAAGGCATTGGTGGGGCAAACGGATGCGAAAGACACTGTTACAAAACTCTATTGCAGTGGTATAAATGAATTTCCAGATCAGCTAGCTTGTCCTAATCTTGAGATTCTATATGCGCACCTATTTGGTCGTGCTAAGTTACCAGATGCATTTTTTGTAAGGGTGAAGGGACTCAAAGTGCTGACCTTAAACTTGGGCACTCGTCCACTACTGAGCCAGTCCATCCAAGAATTGACGAGTCTTCGAAGCTTGTGCTTGAGGAGTTGCAGCATGAAGGACCTATGTTTTCTTCGACAAATGAACAAGTTAATATTGTTGGATATATCGGACTGCGAAGTGGAAGGCAATCCTTTTGAGGTGCTTGCAGGCTGTTCACAACTGCAAGAGCTGTATTTTATGAAAAATGTCATTCTAGTAAAAAATAAACTCGATGATAGAAAAGTTGCTGAATGGTTTCACAGAGCGGCCTGGTTTTCAACGTTGCAAAGGTATCATCTGGATGTCTCATCTAAAACCAGTGGAACGTATTTCAGAGCTGATGATATCCGGTTGAGATCAAGATTATTCTGTATGGTCAGGTTTGATGCCTCTGCCGCAAACACAGGAGCGAAGGATCTCATGGAAAGAGCAGAGCTTCTTGTTCTTGACACAATTAAGGAAGGGTGTAAAAATATCATCCCGGACACAAGAGTAGCTATGAACGAGTTGAATGAGTTATGGATTGTTGCTTCTGACCAGATAGAGTGCTTAGTTGACAATACCACACTTTCAGGTCAGGTTGGAATTGCAGCCTTCTCCAAGTTGATTAAGCTACGGATTATGTTCATGGAGAGTATGAAAGCTACATGCCGTGGCCCACCACCCCACGCCCTATTCGAGAAATTAGAGTTCTTGGAAATAAAATCCTGCTTAAAGTGGAGATTTCTCTTCACGGATGTTGTTGCTAAAGGTCTCATAATGTTGGCAGAACTGCGAATTGAAAATTGCAATGCACTTCAGCGTTTAATAGGAGATGACAACGAGGAGGAGGAAATAGTATCAGCAGATGGTAGACTAGTGTTCCCAAAATTAAAATTGCTGCATGTTTACAGGTGCCATAAGCTGGAATATCTAATCCCAGTCTATTATACTGAGGGACTTCAACATTTGGAAGATTTGTCCATTAATTGGGCTGATAGCTTGAGATATATATTTGGCGAATCCAATCTGCAGAATCAGAACGAGTTTCACATTATTGATCTCCCTGCGTTAAAACGACTCCACCTTGAGTACTTGCCAAGTATTCGTAGCATCTGCCCAACAAACTATTGTCCAAAGTGGCCACTTCTGGACAAATTAGATTTGCGTAATTGTCAACCACGGTTGCATGACTTCATGCCTATTGATATTTTCGTGGCTGGTTCATTATGGCAGCAAAGTACTGTCACAAAGGTGCCATTCTTCATCTCCTTTCCCATTTCTTACATGTATATACGTAAATATATACACACGTATACACATATTTATAAATGTATGATTTTTGTGCGTATCTTGAAAATTATAAAAGAATTATGTTTTCTATTCTTTTTTTTTTAAATAATACGTCTTTTATTCTAGCTCAGTTAAAATAAAATTTGTAGCTCTATCACTAAACACCATGTATTGAACACCTCATTAAAATATCATTATTTGAATTATATTTTAAATAATTATAACTAGCTAATTATTTGCATATACTGTTTCTTAATGAACCCAGGATAGATTGCAAATAAAATGTAAGAAAATGTTTTTTCAATAGCTCTTTTTTGACAAAAAGTTTACATAATTAGGTGTGAGTGTATATAAGATCTAATAAATTTAATCATCTAAATTATATATTTTATAAAATTTAAATAAAAATAAAGTTATAAAATTAGGGAAACTGTAAAATGTAACTTGCATTCTTCTTTTTTAAAAATGTTTGATCGTACATGCAATATGTTTGTAAAAGGATCATAGAGACTTGCATATAATTATATGTATTTTGTTATTTATAAATTTATTGGCATATAATGACAAGTATATGGACTCTTATTTTTTTGAAATATCTTTGTTATGATTTTTATTAAAAGTATTTTAATTATATTTTATTTTCAGCATCTCCGAGAAGCAGCTGCCACATTGGTGCAAAATTTAGAGTCACTTAATATTTTATTCTCCAAAGTAGAAGGCATATTTTCACTGCAAGATGAACCTCCCGTCCCTGGACAAGTACACACAAGGTTAATTGAGTTGTCATTGACTTACTTTACTGAACTGAGGTACATATGGTTGAGTGCAAACTATGTTCTGAACCTCCAAAAACTAAAAAAAGTACAGATTGATGGATGTGAAAAGTTGAAAGCAATCTTTCCTTCTAATGTTCTGAGAAGCCTTCCGCAATTGAAGGAGGTATTGCTACGAGACTGCAATGAATTGGAGCAAATGGTTGAAAAAGAAAAGGAAAACCAAAATGTGGTAAATCCTCAAGAGCCGAGGTACATATTGATGGGTGCCCATTATGATATGGATCTGCAAAATCTGCAGGTTTTAAAAATTGAGGGATGTGGAAAATTAAATGCTGTCTTCTCTGCCTCTACCTTGGGAGGCCTACAGCAATTGAAGGAGCTTTGGATAATTAACTGCGAAAATCTGGTGCATATTACTGAAGAGGAAGGCGAAAATCAAAATTTATCACTTTCTCATTCTGGACAAGTTCGCTTCCCACAGCTCACCACATTGGTTGTCCATGGCTGCCACAAGTTGAAAGGTGTGTTTTCCTTATACACATCCCAAGAGCTTCCAAAACTGAGGAACCTACTCATAGTAGAAGCTTCGGAGCTAGAGGAAGTATTCAGACGTCAACAAGGTGACATTGAAGAGCAAGTGGGGGATTTGCTCCCAGAACTCAAAATTCTAATACTTGTGGAACTGGAAAACCTCACTCATGTTTGCCAAGGGTTTCAGTTGCAGACTGTGAACTACAGCTTCGTGCACCATTGTTCCAATCTCTCTTTGGCACCACCTGCTACTCAGCCTTCTCTAAATGATTTGGCTGATAAAGCATACAGAGGTACACTCTACACTTGCACTATATATTCTCATTCAGTCCTTAAAAATTTAATCAAAACAAAAGGAGGAAAATAATAGAATTACAATCTAAAGTTTAAGAGCCTAGACGTTAAGGTTATAAAAATTAAATAAAATTGATTTGAAATATTATATATATTTTGTTAGTAACCCTTGTGGACTTGTGATTTATTAAAAGGTATATACTACTGTATAAATTGTATTTACTGACTAGAAGAATAAGTTTAATTTGAAATGATTAATCTTATAACGCATGAAGAATTTCTCTAAATTACACAGTTTTTCAAATTTCCCTAGATGATCTAACATTTAACGTAAAAGTCATACTTTGTTTATATTTATTCTTAATTTTACCAAACGTTTTTCATTTTAATGTTGTGGGTAATTGTTGTAAACTTTGATTATAGATGGTCAAATGATACTTTCGGATTTGATTCGTGGGGTTGAATATAAAATTAGACCTGGCATCATATTTCCCACAATGGAAAGTATAGAACCAGAATGGGAAGCAGCATTTAATGAAGATTCTGAAACTAGAGAGAGAATCCATGAAGATACCAATCATGAGGTTCCATCTTCACAGGTTCGTACCAATATCCAATATATTGATGTAAGCCACATAACATAGATTGCTGTTGCTACCCAAACCACATGATATATAGTGGCACCCAATTTAATGCCATTTTACCCTAATTAGTTTCAAATTAGAAGCGGAAACCATTATTTGACAGGATTCCGAAGTAGGATGCAATGAATTTCTGTAACTGTATGAACGACCATATAAATTTACATATGTAAGTCAAAATTGAAAAGTGGGATTAAAATGTCTTGATTCCAAGTCTACTAATTTTATAGATGCTTGCCACTATTTTTTACGTTAACGTGTTACCTGTAATTCTCATTTGTGTTTGTGAAGGCCGGATTGATGGCTCAAAGTCTCTCCAACTCCCACTTTGCCGAAGCATCTGAGGCTCGTGCTCGCGCTAGGGATCTGGAGACCAAGGTAAATGAACTAGAAATTGAATTGGCAGAGTCTAAAGCTGAGTTAGAGACTTTTAGATCGTCCATAGAGGATATTATCGCTAGGGTTGTGAACGACGCGCGCCAAGGTTGGGTGAAGCTTGACACTCTTGAACCTATGCAAGAAGCTTGTTTTGAAAATGGGGTATATGCTACCCTACAAGCATGCTTAGAGCGAGATCCAAACTTCAATGCTGATGAGATTCATCAAGTAATATTTGGCTCGGGAGCTTGACCCTTCCTTTGTGCCTTACTTCTTTTTGTTGATCTTAAATTTGTGGGAAATGTAATTGACTTTCTAAAAGCAGACTTCATATTATATGGTGTGGCTATACCTCATTGTAAAACACTTATGTGCTGAACATTTTAATTCATTTTCAAAGACATTTGTTTTTCTAAGTATGTTCAAGGTTCTTTTTTTTTTTTTTAATCACTTTCTTTCTTAAAGCTTTTCTTTATTCTTTAAAAAAATTTCAATGAAGTATCTCTTCAATATGGGATGGCAGTGGCCAAACTAGCCCAAGCCTCGAAGGCTGAAGAGTTTAGTGGGTTAAGTCAGGCCAGCCTCTAATTTGAGTGGGCTATCAAAATGCTAGTCCACCGCAGTTCTATATATTTTTTAAGCGCAGTGATCCTCACCAGGTTTCGGGTTTGTGTAAGACGTGTCTGCATCACAAAGTACGTCTTTGGGTGGCAGTGCTTCGCCACTCGCACCACCGGGACATGGATCAATTGATTCTCTACTGAAGAAGTCAGTGGACTTACTTCTTCTCATACAATTTGATCCATGTAGTAATTATTTAAAATAATTATTTTTATCAGCAAGATTAGTCTAAATGGTAAGCAATTTAACCTTTTTGTGGCAAATTCAATTCAAAATTTGGTTAGAAACTAAATTTATTCTTAAGTATCCAACAATGTAACGAAAGAAACTGTTTCTAAAGAAATGATATCCTGAATTCAAAGAAAACAACAATTGCTTTTGGACGTAGACAGTCAATTTTATGAAATAAAGTCGGATGACTTTCTCTATTGAAAGTCAGCTGATGCGTGTCTCACACCATCGCCACTGAACCAAACGGACCAAACCCATCTCTCTCAGAATTTAAAGATCGCCGCCAAGTTGGGTCCTCATAAACTAAGGTTATTGTAAAAATTAGCAAAAGCCCCATCAAAACCACCTTTTGATTTAGAGTATGATGATGTTGGGCAATGCTGCTTCCACACCCTCCAGTTCCTAAACCATAGTCGTTGTCGCCACCTCCTAGGCCACTATTTCCCCCACAAACTTCGAGTCACTGAGCTAAAGAAAGAATTGTTTACTCCATTACAACCGTCATACCCAATAAGACTGCCAAGCCTATTTGAGCTGCCAATATAATAAGGATTTAATCCTTGACCATAGCTAAGTTTACTATTGAACTTTGCATTCTCCCCAAATCTCCAGGGCTGAAACTAGAGAAGATAATGGAGGAGTGTTGACAGTAGGGGATTTGGAAGTTTTGCTCTCCACCAAAGTACTTCATCTATAAGAGGTGACGGAGACTGTATCACCTGCACTGCGCCCTAGCATTTGATTGTATCACTGCTTGTTGCAGCCTTTCTGATGCAGACACGTTAGGTCATTGTAAATTTACTCGTTACTTGTTAGCGCAACTGCATTAACCTGCATTTCCACCCAGCCACGGCCGCAACCACAACATAACTATAATACAAGCGTAATCATATTTTAAATTCCGAATTAAACTCACAAATCTTTCCCGTCAAAATTTACAGGTAAATGAGCTGAAACAGGGCTTTGATCAACAGGGATTATATTAGTCATAAGTTGTAAAGACAGATGAAATAAATGGCGTGTAAAGCAAACAAATATATATAATTCTTCTCTTGCTGCCTTTTCCAGTACCGCTTGTTTGCAGCCCTTTACAAATAGCAAAGAACTTATTTCTTTGGATAAATATAGCTGAGGACTGCAACGGTCTGCACGACAGTGAGGAATGATATGGCCGTTGCAAAAAAGTTGTAACCTTTGCCAAGCCTTCTTCGGAAACGTTTCCAATGATGCCATGCAATTATTCTAGTATGGGGGTGTAACCAAATCAATATACTTATTGAACAATTGTAAACAAGCTTAGTTTAAGCTCGTTTATGATTGTTTAAAAAGTATATATAGAATAAAAATTCAAAAACTCGATCATTAAATAAATAAGTTCAAACAAAACATACTTGTTTATTTATGTTTATGAACAACTTGTTCATATGTAATGATTGCAATGCAAATATTTTTTGTTAAAATTTTTGAGCTTTTTCTTTTTGTTAATATTCTTCAGATCAAATCTTACCAGTGAGTAGTTTTGATTGTTTTTTCTCTTTTGCTATTAAATTTTTATAAACATAACTACCTAAGCAGGGACACACCAGCCGTGTCTGCTAACAGCAAATACATACACTCCCGGGGTGGTAGAGAAAATACATGGGTACCCAGTTTTTGATTTTGATAATATTTAAACTGTAAAATGCATTTACTTCTAAATCCAACCTCATCTTCAGTTGATCTCTATATAATCTTCTTCTGTACCACATGTAACGAATTAAACCATTAACATTAATCTTCAAACTACCTCTCCAGTTCTCTCACTGTATAATCGGCAAGACATATATACTCTGTTATCAAATAGTGTATTTCAACTAGTATAGGCCGATTGACTCCAACGGTAGCGATCCAGTCGGTTTGTGTCAGTCAATCAACTTCCTTCTCTCCTTGCTGTCCGTCAGTTCTTTCATTCTTTGTGTTGTAATAACGGCTCTCCAACTATATATATAAATATAAACTGTAAAGTGCATCTGTTTGTCTGACATATTTGAGTGGATGGGTATGAAAATTTGACATTACTTGTATTGACTTAAACAGAGCCGAGAAACTTTGGAAGGGTATAAATGAGTAGGCTCTATCGCAATTCACAATTCACAATTCTCAACGAAAATGGGATATTATCCATTGGTGAAAGAGAAGACGAGCCCTGGTGGAAAAGAAGACATAGCGGTGCATTGAATTGCTTTAGCATGTCTGCGCTTCCCCGCAAGTAGAAAATCACCATACTTCTTATCGATCAAGTATGGGTTGTCACGGGTTTGCTAAACTCTAATTAAACGTGACCGCTTAATCCTATATATAACTGTGCTTTTCATCACCGGGACCTGTGGACTTAACCCAATCTGACTGTTGCTTTGGTTTCGGATGGGTAGGTTATGCCTAGGAGATTAAGCTAAGATTGAGTTAGTTTGCTGAAACTCAGTTAGGTCACTAAAACTTGGCTGGTTCAACTGTTTTGGCCAAAACTGGCTGATTCACACCAACTCTTACGAGTTCCTTCGAATACGTAACTAGGTCCGACTTATTGTTTGGTTCGTAATAAAATTGGCCGTGCCGTTATGAGTTTTGTAACATTGATTTGAATTGGGATATTTTAAAGTGACGATTATTAATGAAAAAATTTATAGTTGTAATTATTTTAAATTTATAAATTATGATTTATGTTTATATTTAATAATAATTATAATTATTAATTTTTTAATAGTTATTCGCTTATATTTTATTTTTTAAAATATATTTTACATTTTTAGATCTTATTGATTCTCATATAGCAAGAAATATATTTCTACTTATCAGAAGATACTTGCTAGTGTACTTGGCTTTCATGCTTGTGGAAAATAATATTTGATATTGATTGAGGGAACGAATATAAAGAAAAATACCAAAATGAGAAATTATTAGTACCAATTTATCAATATAAAGAAAGTTGTTTTTTTTAAACATATACAATGCCTTATATATATATATATATATATATATATATATATAGACACACACACACACACACACACAACATAAAAACTTTAATTTTTCTAGAACAAGTAACAATGTGATAATCCTAAATTAAGATAAGATGACAAATCTAAATAAATTTTTTAAAGTATATGGTACATTTTACATTAAAATGTAAGCAAATAATCATAAAAAAAATTAATTATATAAATTATTATAAAATATAAATAAATAAATTATTATTTATAAATTTAAAATGATTTATATTATTAATTTTTTATTAATAATTATTTATTTATATTTTATTTTAAAAATGTTTCACGTACTTTAAAAATCTCAATATTATTACCTAAATAGATAAAGATAAATTTCCCTGTTATAATAATAGACCTCTAAGTACAATCTTAAACTCAATTATAAAATACGCAAATAACATATAAAAAAATTATAATTGTCATTATCTTATTCTGCATCATTTTTTTTATGGAAAAAACTCATCCTTAAGTGAACGGGCGGACAAGCTTCATGGATAGAGATACATATTAGTATTAACTTCACTTGTTCATATTATTTTTTTTTTAAGTCACTTTCTTGTAAGATGCTTGAAAGGATGACAATTGGATGGAGCATGCAAGTTGCTAGTAAAAAATTTTTATTTATGTATTTACAATTTTTTAACTATTGAAAGGGTAAACGACACGTTAAAAGAAATAATTTAAATTTTATAATTGAATAATAATATTAGTATGCAAAAGTGCATACTTTAAGCCTATAATTATTTCTTTCTCTCTCTTTCAAGTTTTCTCTCTCATATTTTTATTGCGTAAATATGTTAGCCAGATATACTTTAAATTAAGATACCTCTAATATTTTCCTTATAATTAAATTTGTGACTCATTTGATATGTGTTTCTGTAAGTTAGTTTGTTTAATTTAATAAATTTATATTTTTTAAATAAAATTAAAGTGTCAAAAATTTTACTTAAACCTCACGAGTATTTTATGAGTGGGATACTTTATAAGCCTTTATAATTTTATTTGTGAATTTTATAAATTAAATAATTTAAATTATTTTTATAAATTTTAATTTTAAAAATAAAAGAGACTACATCACAACTAAAATCTTATAACTTTTATTAAAATAATAATATATATAATAATTTTATACACATTTTATATATTTTTACACTTTTATTTTATAAATTTTTATTTATATTCCTAGGAGCTGCCGGCAGTTGTCGCCTATGTTGCTGTATTTGTATTGGCGTCCGTAGAGGATTATATGGAACGGCCGCCCAAGAGAAACGATCTGTGCATATGGGCATTTGGGGCATTTAACATAAGAATGAGGTTCCCTACATCATTCACATAAAATTTAAAAAACATCTTGATATTATCATTTTCCTTTTATGCACATCTAATATTGGACACATGTGCGCACTTATATTTCTGATCCAAAAGGATATATCCGTCCTTCAAACTTGAGAGCTAACTGTTCCACTCTTCTTTCCGTCCTGTCATGACAGATCGACGACTACCACATTTCCCATTGTCAACGCCATTATCTCGTATCTGCCTTTCAACGTATAGCCGAAGAAGCGCTTTCTTCTGCAATCGCTTTTAGCCCTTTCTAGCTTTGCCGCAGCAAAGGCAATTACCAAACTGGGGAGTTGTGAGCGAAGCCCTCTAGTTCCATAACCGCCGTTGAACGAATTTTAATTACTGCTTCTTCTACTTATACTTATTACTTGTTTATTTAATCATTCTTCGCTCTGCATTTTTCACCTCAATTATGCACCGCGCTTTCTCTCTGTAGCCATGTCATCGCAACCCTCGGCTTCCACGGAGGCGCCTGAGCCGCACGCGCCACTGCTTCGTACCCGCCAGGGAAGCTCCGATGGCACCGCCCGTACTCCTACCCTCGCGTTTCTCCTAGGCCGTGTCACCGGCCGCCGTGGCCCGTCCATGCTTGTCCGGGACACGGCGGCACGAGAACTGGAGGAGCGGAGGGCTGATTGGGGATACTCGAAGCCGGTGGTGGCGCTCGACATGACGTGGAATATGGCTTTTGTCGTGGTGTCGGCGGCGATGTTGATTTTTACAGTCGACGAGAAACCGAACACGCCGATTCGGTGGTGGATCTGTGGGTATGCGCTTCAGTGCTTGGTTCATGTGGTGCTGGTGTGGCTTGAGTATAGGAGGAGGAATAGAATGGAGTTGCGACGGCGAATGGCCCAGGACGGGGAAAGTCAATTGGAGGACGTTGAGGATGTCGACGACAGTGAGAATGGAGATTTTTCAGATGGCAGCTCGGGGATTTCGCGTCGCTCTAGGTGGGTCAAACTTTATTTTGCCTGTGTAGTTTGTTTTTTATTCATTTTTGAGTTTCAATTCGATCACTTTATGAGCTGAATTTTGTTAAGTTGATTGATTAGTTCTGTTTGATTGATGGGTTTCAATTTCATAATTTGATCGAGTGCCTTTGGACTGTTTGGTATACTTTTGGAGAAATTAGTGTTGTTACGTACTGAGCCAAGAAGTAGTCGCAGATGCCCGTGAAAAGGTCTCCTTTGTTCATCTCTAAATATTATTGTGGACGCAATGTGTTTCGAGCAGGTTCAAAGCGATTGTCTATGTGAGACATGAACCGATAGTACCAGAATGGGAAGTGTAGTGGACATAATCTTTATGATGCAAGGGAATATAATACATTTAAAGAGCCTCGTGGACATAATCTTTGAAGCAATTGTATTCTGATCGTTCCAAAATTTTTAGCTCTAATGTGTCATTTCTCTTCCAGTAGAATCTCTTTAGTTTCTAAAAATCATATGCATATCTTCTTAGGTTCAGTTGAGTTAGCTACGTAGGAAAGGGTACTGTTCCCGGTTAAGAAGAATGTGGGTCCATGTGCAGAGGAAACATTATGTAGGACTAATAAAGAGTCAAAGACAGTAGAGGAATTGGGATCAGATAAAGGAAGAGGGAGATTCTAGAAAGAGAGAAAAAGAAGGGGGGAGGGGGCGGAGAATAGAAAAAAATGTTAACTCAATAATTATCTCAATTCATCAAATATGTGTAGAGAACTGATAGGATCTTCGTATTGATATCAATACAAATACATACATTACACACAAATATGAAGAACAAAAAATCTACCCAATGACAAGATAGCCTCAAGTCTGGTTTCAAGGACCAGAGAACCTCCTTACTTTTCTTAGCCTGAATCTTGCCTATTGTCCTCGAATTACAGATAGTTATCTAGGAAGCATAAATATAAGATATAATACTGATACAACATAATATGGATACGAGTATACAGCAAAATGTAAAAAATAAAGGATATCGATATGGCATATATATGTGTATACCTATGTTTATATATATATATATATATATATATATATATTTATATGTATCAAGAAAACATTGTGAAGAGCCTTGTTCAGTTCCAAGTAGAGTATGAAAGAGTAAAATCACATGAATTCAATCTCTTTTCACTTACCATTGTTAGTTGTTAATTGCGCATTGTGCAACGCAATGGGGTTTTGTGCAACCAAAACCCCAATTGCATGCGAGGTTCAGATTGCGCAGCATTGTGAGTGAAATTTTGCACATAATGGCGAGCGCAATTTTGTGCATTGAGGACCAAACAGTGTAACCATCTCCTTTATAATGTTTGCCCTATTTTAGCCCCTTGTTCCCATGCCTAGCTTGGCTTCGCTCCTTGCTTTGTCTTCTTCATCCCTTGTCGGTTTCTCCAACTCTCTGCTCAAGTCTTGATGGTGGATGATGGTGGTTGCCCAGCCCAGCACTTCTGGTTCTAATTCTGTTCTAGGTTCTGCTATGGACAACGGTGGTTCTGTTCTGGGTTCTGCTACTGATTGCTTTTGTTCTGGGTGTTGGCTGCAATTGGTTCTGATACTGTTTTGGGTTCTGCTTCTGATTGGTTCTATTCTGGGTTCTGGCTGCGATTGCTTCTGGTTCTGTTCTTGGTTCTGCTTCTGATTGGTTCTGTTCTGGGTTTTGGCTGTGATTACTTCTGGTTCTGTTCTGGGTTATGACGTTTTAGTGTTTGTTATTTAAAATATTAAATTTTGATTGGAAATGAAGATGTTATATTTTTTAGGGTTATTTTTTAATATATTGTTGTTATTTGGGGTTATATTACATATATAAAAATATATTTTTATATATGTTATATAATTGCACTGTTATTCATATTGCCATATGCAATGTTGCAATGACCCCTAGCACAATAAGTGCACAATTTGCAATTAACAACTTTGCAAACAACTATATTTATGACAAAAATCACTTGAATGTTGCTAAGGAAATTCTTATTTAGAGAAATGTCACTAGGCAAGCATCTGGAAATGTCGTTGGAGTATTGGTATCGGATACGTATCCAACACAATATGACAGTCTATATAAGTGTTTGTGCTTCCTAGATAGTTATTTGCATCCTAATTGCTACTTGATAGCCAACCACAGTAACATGTAACCACTAATAACTACCTAAGCCAGAATTCTGCCATGTCTCTTTATTGCTTATTTATTTTTCTTAGGCTTTCGAAGTACACATCTTAATGATTGGTGGCCTAACAGTACCCACCCCTATAAGCTTCGCCTTGTCCTCAAGGTGAAGAGTTCGAAAACCTTCTGGAATTGCAGCTGCTGTAAGGGTAACTGCAATTGGAAAATAGTAGGTGCATCTCTCACATTATATGCGGATTCATCCATATCAGACTCCTGGGCAGGCTTTTTGTTGACAGGACACACACAGAACTCCAGAAACCACGAGATTTCCCAACATGTCTTCTGCTCCTGTCTGTTTGCACGTTAGCATTCTTTCTGTTTTTCTCTTTTGTACACTGTTGCTCCTTGCACCTCACCAACAGGTGTGTGGAACTGACCACCACCAACTCCCTGTTGTAGAGTTTCTATTTTTGTTCTGAAAGATGCCTCAAGGAATCCAGCTTCTTTCCAGATTGTGTTGCATCTTTTCTCCAGATCGTGTTGCTTTTAAATACTCTTTTCCAGAACTGGTGCTTGATACAGGCAATTCTTGATGCCACCCAACATCATGCTTAAGAATAGCAATAGACTGATCCAATGACTTTCCGGTATTAAGCTATGCTATGCAAATAAACAACAGACTTCGGGCTATTAAATTGCTCTATCCACATTCCCATACTCACATCCTCAGTCTTCAACAACCTTGGTTTATGACTTTCAAATTCAGATACAATGTAGGGTGCAATGTTAGAATTCAAATTATAAACCGGCCCATTGGCATAGGGTGGCCAGTGCTCTTCTGACCACTTCTAATATGTCACTGCCCATTGACCATAGTGTAATGGCTATAGTAATTATGTTTCCAATATAAAAGCTCCTTCCATCCGATAAATTCCTTTCTTCATTAATAACAGCATTCAGTGCCACAAGTGTCTTCATCACCCTTCATGATAGATTTAGCAGCAGCTGTGCAAACCCCATATTCACATATAGCCTTTGTTTTTAGCACAACATAGGCATAATTATCTATGTAAGGCACTATAACAATGTCACAAAAAAATTCCACCTCCTTCTTTAACTCTACGTTCACTTCTCTTCTTGGTTGATAAAAATTTGGGGGACCCGAGCAGAAAAGTGTAGAAGACACGGTATTATCAATCCATTTGGTGCTAAAATTACTTCCGTGGTTATTTGGCATGTTAACTAGGTTGTACGGGTATGGGTATGAGTTTTGTGTCGGAGACAGTACAAAATATAGGTATAGCAAATTTTCAAAAAATGGGGGTAAAAGTAGGGCTGTTTACAGCTATATATATAATCTTATGCAATTAATAACAAAGTTAGACATTAAAACAATAAATCAGAATTTATAATCATTAAACACTAAATAATAAACCACTATTAAGAGTATCAAGTGACCATATTATTATTAAAATAGCCATCATAAGACATCTCATATATGAAGGCTTAATTGACATAAAATTAATTGATTATGTATATATAATACTAAACCAAAATTAATTGGTTGTTTATATGAAATACTCACCCCCATGAATCCCCATTAAAACTCACCTACCCTTTACCTAACTATCCTCACCTACCTTCACGACTCAGAGTCCTTAACTACTGCCCCTTCTTCTCTTTCACCTTCCCAACTATGAAATTCTTTGCTACTATAGACTCAAAGTCATAATTACTGCCCCTTCTTTTCTTCACCTTCCCAACCATGAATTGCACTCTAGAGTCTAGAGCATGTGGAAGAAAGCGACAAGAAGCCACTGGAGAGCCACACCTTATCGTCCTCCAGAATCGAGAACCTTTGAACCAGATGGGAAGGAAACGGAGTGCTGGAGTTGCAACAATCTGGAGCTGAAGAGGCCAAAACCCACCAAGCTTGGAAGAAGGAGGCTTCCTTGTGAAGAAGCTCCAAGACACCGGTTCGTGTCTTGAAAATTTTTTTCAAAACAAAAGAAGGGAAACGCACTAGAGACAAGTGTTGTTGTCTGGAACGCTTCTCTGTCTCTAGTACCAAGATGCCGGCCAAAATGGCATTTTGGTGCAACCTTGCACATTAACAACAAAAGATTTCTTTGCTGTAAGGAGAAGGCACCATCGCTTCCTTAATTCTTCAATTTAGTGATCATTTAGTCTTTGTATCCTAGCAAAAAAGCTTCCTCATTCCCCACAATGTCCCATGTCTTGACTTGCTCCCCATTGTCCGATGACAGTAGATTTGAGTATTCTTATTCTTTGAATTTATCTTGAAGGGGTGATTGTTACTTGCCATTGAATTTGAAGGGGTGGTTGACAAGGGAGAACCCGAGTCCTTTACTCTAGGTTGCGATATTTGGCTGTTTAAGCCTTGATAAATTTTCTTAAGATTCAACCCCTAGGAACCTGAGTTTGAGGCAATGGGGCCCAACCATGATGGGCCTGAATATAAGGCTACTTCACTTCACTGTTGATTACAAATCCACAAGGACGTTGCCGGTACTGGTGTTCTAATCCCCACAAATTCGACAGCTTCCCCAATCTATTCTTGTTCCGCATCATAGGCAAAATCCATAGTTGATACATCTTGGGAATCATGGGTCCGTACCCACCTCTTGATCTCAGGTCAAAGATTGTTCACAAAATAACTTAAGAATTGATCCGTTGGAAGTTTACAGATCTGAGTGGCTAACATTATGAAGTGTCAGACATGCTTCTGAATCAATCCTAATTTGCTAAAGTCTGGTGAATTGCTCAAACAGGTTCCTCACCTTCCTGCCACAGTATCTCTCAATGAGTCCCCGTGTCAACATCTCCCAGTCTCATGATCCAATCTGGATTGCCATGGATCCACAAAAAACTCTAGGATGAGAGTAGCGCTCTGCTCACCACTTGGGTGATAATTTTTCCCTTGGTGTTGCTATGACGGCCTTACAAGGCCCTTCTCTTGAATTAGGGAAACTTCTTCCATTTCTAGTATAGATTCCTTCAAGTCCACTAGTTTCTCCTCCATCCTTGACATTCTGTCTTTAATGTCCGCCATATTACCTCTCATTTTGCCCATGATCCTCTCCATCTTCTCTTACAAATTTATCATTCTGGAAGTATACATCCCCTTAGGACTAGAAAAATGCTTTGATACCAATTGATAGGATCTTTTTATTGATATCAATACCATAGATTACACACACACATAAAGCATATGAAGAACAACAAATCTACCCTATAACAGGATAGCCTCAAGTCTGGTTTTGAGTGCTAAAGAACCTCTCTACTCTTCTTAACCCAAATCTTGCCTATTATCCTCAAACTACCAATAGTTATTCACATCCCAATAACTACCAAATAACCAACTACAATAACATGTAACTACTAATAACTACCTAAGCCAAAATTCTGCTACATGTCCTTTTATTGCTTATTTAATTTTCTTATGCCTTCTAGTACACGTCTTAATAATTGGCAGCCTAAAAAGGAACCCAAAGCACAGAGTTGTTCTCATATTGTTTTACCAAAGTAGTCCTTAAATATACGCAAAGCGATAGCAATATAAATCTTATCTATGAGAGAAATCCTAAGTATTTATTAGAATATCCCAGTTAACTATTAACTAGAATACTAAACTTATAAGTTTTGAAAACTTATTAGAGCAGATTTCTCACGTAAACTCTTAATCTTCCTACGTTTTAGTTCCTTGATGCTTAAGAATTTCTAGAAAGTTTTATCTATCTTAATAAAACATAATCTGGTTGAATTGAACAAGGATAGATATGTAATTGAGCTGCTGATCCATGAAGCACTGCTATCCAACTCTTCACGCTTCATCTCACTCCAGCACATACTCAGCGCATCAAGGGTGCTTCTGTGATGCAAGGTGCTTCAGTCCTAGTGGAAGCGGTTGCTAGTGCATTTGACAACACTGGAGTACATAAAAGCATGCATCAGGCAAAGGATTACTCTATGAGAACAGGGGGCATACAAACATCTATTCTTATTCAGATGCTGATGGGCTGGATGCCCCTTTGATTGGAGGCCTACTTTAGAGTACTGTGTTCTAACTGGAGGTAACTTGGTCTCTTGGAAAAGCAAGAAGCAAAACGTGGTGGCTAGATCAAGTGCAAAAAGTGAGTATTGTCCCATGGCCAATGTCACATATGAACTCATATGGTTCAAACAAGTTTTACAAGAATGGCATCTCCTATGAAGTTCATGTATGATAATCAGGTTGCTTTAATTTGGCCTCTAATCCAGTTTTTAATGAGAGGACTAACATTCTGAGATTGATTGTCCTATCATCCGGGAAAAGCTAATTGAAGGAATCATTGTTACTGAATTTGTAACAAGCTAGGAGCATATGATATCTATGCTCCAGCTTGAGGGGGAGTGTTAGATTATTTGTTATTAAACACACATTAATTAGAAATAGGCATGTAAATAGGCTTGTGTATAATGTGTTGACAGGTAGCATGTAAGTAGGGTAATTGAGCCCTTGTAAGTAGGCCCATGTTTATTATACAGCCAGTATAAATAATAGATTTGAAAGGCCTAATCTCAAGTTTTCTCTCAAATTCATTCTTACGCAGTTGTTTAATTCAAAGATGTTCATAGCTGCAAAGTTGTTCTTTGCTGCAAGTAAAGTTTTTTGTAGCTGCATAAGCTCATTGTCATTCATTGGATTGCAAGTTCTTTGTCAAGGTTCTGTTATTTAAGGGAAGTGTTAGTTTCGTACTTCCTTGTTTTGTTGAGTTTTAAACCAAAAAAAAGAATGTAATAAGCTGAAAGCTTGGTGAGTTTTTAGCCTGAGAGGGAGTATTAAGAAGTATTCCAGATCAGTACTCCATTGAGGTACGACAATTGGTCTAGCTTTAGTAGTGTATTTGTATGCTGTCCCTTTGTACTGTTAGCATGTGGTAATTTAGGGATACTAGATGCTGCGTAGTCAGTGTTTTAGTTAGTCTAGTCTATCTTATAGCTGTAGTTTATTTATGTAGGATATTGATTCTCGTATTCCAGTAATCTGCATACATAGAGAGAGCCTTGGATCTATCTGATCAAGCTATCAAGCCACATTAATATTGCCATCAACCTCTAAAGCTCTTTGTTTTCATTTAGTTTCTGACCGTGAATTTCAAGACACTACAAAGCTCTAGGCCCTCATTGGCTTGCCATTTTCTGACTACCCTGTTGAGTATAGATGATTGGTTTCTGTTTTGGTCTGTGGATAAAAGTTATTTTGTCATATTTTTCAGATAGGATTACAATACTAAATTTTTATTGTTATTTTTAATCTCTCTATGAATGTGGTGCAACTTTATTATCTGTACTTTTAGGGATGTCTTATTTGGGGGATGTCTTATTCTTGTAGGTGGTTAACAATTGGAATAGGTTTTCTCTTTTGTTTTCCTTAACTAAACTAATTGTATGGGAAAATAGTTATGTCTGTCTATAGATCTAATGTGCCATTTGTGCTCCAAGTTCTCATGGGGTGGTCAAGCAACACTTCTTCGGTTTAGATCCATCAAGGCATCACCCTTTACCTAAAATATTAGTACTTGAATTGACAAAGTAATATGTATGCAATCAATTTAGTGTTAGTCAATTTGAATATGGATTAGTCTTGATAAAGCATTTGTTAGCTTAAATATTGGATAATATCAATACCCAAAACAAAAAAAAAAGTTGATTATAATTTTTGGATATTTGATTTGATAGTATTTAATAACCCACAATTTTCATAAAATTTAGTAAACGGAAATTTTCCACTGATCTTTTGGCATAGAAATTGAGAGTACCATTGGTCTCTTGCTATACTTCATTCTGTGATATGTGAGGACTAACTGCAGGACTATTCATATCAATATGTTAGTTCAAGTTTTAATTGCCCTAACTGTTAAAGCTTGTAATTCTACTGTAGTATTATATGTTATTTGTCTCATTATCTGTTAGGCCTATAGAAGAGTCACACCATGAGGCCAGGCCCAAGAATAACAAGACAAGGGAAAGGGAAAATACTCAGGGAAAAGAAATTCGATGGGGATCAAGGCATGAAGGATGGGTAGTACAAGAGATGGGCATGAGTGGACAGGTGAAGAGGAAATTAGGAATAAAAGTCACAGGCAGTGCTGTGGGGAGGGCACTCGAGTATCTTGTCAGTAAACTGTTAGGAGCATTAGCTTTTTGAGTGAGGAGCATTTTGGCTCTGGGAGGGTGAAAGGTCCATTCTCTATCTGAGGATAACCCTTCCCCTGTAATTTTGCTATTTTTCCTTCACTATCAGTGAAAGGTTTACTGTTTCAGTCCCATTACTGCTCTGTAATTTTTCTTGGTTTCTAGCATTATCATATGTTTCTTTTGAACTGTACTGGGTAATTAATATTTGTCTATACTGATTTTGATTAATTATACCTCAGATACACAAAAAAATGTGAATCGGTGAATACCATGGTGTCATTTATTTGGTGGATAATTGGCTTTTATTGGGTAATCTCTGGTGGTGATACGCTTCTGCAAGATGCACCACGTTTGTACTGGTAAGCCTTTATTCAGATTGACTTCTGTGATTTATCTTAATTGTAATACTTCAATATACTATGTGTGTACTCATCTAGGAATTACAGACACTTCATATAGATTGTCATATTGTGCTGGATGTGTATCTGATAGTGATACTTTAACGACACTTTTAGATACTTGCATAGTGACAAATTGGGATCTTCTAAAATGCATAGTGCACTTTAAAGAGTAAAGTACAAATGCATGACCATTAATGAGAAAATCTATGGTATAGATTGTCTCAAGTTTATGAAATATGATTTACTTGTTTGTATTTTATAACAATCTACACTATTGATAAGAAAATCAATGATCATCTACTTATATTTTACTCTCTAACGTGCACCATGCACTTCAGAGGATCCAAATCTGCATAGTGACATATTTCTTAATGAGAATTTCCTTGGCAACATTCAAATAATCTTTACAATACACTACTATTGCCAAATTCATCAATCATAACTCCCTTAACAACACTTCACAGAAAATATGGCAAATTACCTCATACACTCAAAAATAAGAAGGGAATGAAAGTGAGCAACACCAACTTCGCCACAAAAACAAACTGAAACTTATAGTAGGCACAACAGGCCCTTAGTTCCCTTGAGTAACAAGCACTGGAACCTCGGAGATGCAATTTGGCAACCAACACATCTATTAGAAACCAAACAGCAACCAAACAACAGTTTTTTTAGAGACTACTAGAACAAATGCAAATGGCAACTAAACAGCAGCTTGCGAAGGCCAAACAGAGCCAAACAGCAAACCAGGTTGATGCTCAAGTGTCCCCACATCTTTTGTGTCACTATCTAGTGACACCCACACTTGTCTCCCTCTGTTTCGGTGTTGTCAATGGTTCACTGAATCACCAATCCACCAGACCAGGATCCCCCTTATGTCTGCGGCACTCCTGTTGTCTTCTGTTCAGTAGTACAACGCCTTTACCGAACCAAAACAGTCCTCACATAACCAGAACAAGCCTCCTCCAAACCAGGTCAGGTGGGAACAAACCAAAATAAACTTCACAAAACCTGAACAGGCCCAACAGATCCTGCATAACTTTTTTAATGTTCCCATTATAGATGTTCTAAAGTAACCCACTCATCTCTATGCTTATTAAATTTGTATTATTTCCCTAGCACGTGTCTGATCTAAACTGGTTTTCCTGGAAAGAAAACTGGCCTTTCTGCCTCCACTAGAATTGGTATAATTTATCCTAATTTAAGAGGAATCACTTGGACAGATCTTTTCTTTTGGTTTGTCCTTTCAAAGTGTTTCTTAGCTCAAGCTGTTAAACAAGGGGCACTCATCTGTCAAACTGGTCTTTCTTCTTTAATTATAGGTATCACTGGAGAGTTCTAAAGTAGAAACTTTTGTTAAACTATTTGGTGTTATAGTTGCATAATTAAAATTGTTGTAAGCAATAACTGAAGGGGATTCCTTTCTTTTTTCTGCATTTGGCAGGTTGGCCGTTGTCTTTCTGGCATTTGATGTTGTCTTTGCTGTCTTCTGTGTTGTTTTGGCATGCTTGATTGGCATTGCTCTTTGTTGTTGTCTGCCATGCATCATTGCTATTCTCTATGCTGTTGCGGGACAGGTATGAATGAAAACATTTTAGACTGACAAATCTTCTTAAACTACAGTGGTCCTTATAACTGTTGTCATTGTTTCATTTGGGAAAAATATAGGAAGGTGCATCAGAAGCAGATCTCAGTATGCTTCCTAAATACAGATTTCAAATGTTAAGCAATGACGAGAAGTCTAGTGGAGGAGCTGGATCGATGGTTCCCATAGAATCAAGCAATGTGTATTTGGCTAATGGGCGAATACTTTTACCTGAGGATGCGGTATGCTTTATTGTAATATTTACTTTTTTTTTCCCTGTCTTGTTACTTGTGTGGTCCATTACTTCTGCTAAAAAGGAATCTATGGTTTCTTGATTTTCTATCTACTTTCCAAAATCCAAGATTTGCTAAAATTAAGCATAAAATTGATGGAGGACTAAAGTCTTTTGTCAAACAAGAGACCAGGGGTTTATGGTTTTTTGGGGTTCTTTATGGTACATAGAATATGAAATATGGCTTTGAGGTGTGTATAATTAAAAAGTTAAATTGATGATACTTCATTTGTGTATGCATTATTATTTGCAAAGAGCGCTTTCTTATTGAAATCAAATCAAAATGCAATATTTTGTCTGTTTTTATTTAACCTGCTTCTTGTATTTTACCCCTTTCATCTGATTTTTTTGACAGGAAAGAAGTCTGGACTACGTTTGCTTCTTCAAAATTTTTAATATTAGCAAAAATTTTATGAGTAGCATCATGTTTCCATAGATTCTGCTCTATATATTAATTAATAGATATTTTTCCGTATATATTGGACTTATGTCCTAGATGGAGGTCTGAGCTCTTTGTGTATATTGTTATTTATGATAATTATTAAATGCAACGACTACAACTACTACTGTTAATTTCTATATAAACAAACTTCTATTTCAGATGGGGCCTGAGCTCTCTGTTATTGTAACTCTTAAAAAGTAAAAAAAGTGTAAATTGCGTGCAGTTATTTTAATTACTTGTTCAATTTTCTCTAATTATGTATATATGGTGACGCCGTAAAAGGTGTTCCCTTTTCAGGTAGTTATATTTGTTTTGCCATTTCCCTTTTCAGGAATGCTGTATATGCATAAGTTCGTATGAAGATGGAGCAGAACTTAATGCTCTACCCTGCAACCATCATTTCCACTCTGCGTGCATAGTGAAGTGGTTGAAGATGAATGCAACTTGTCCTCTCTGCAAGTACAATATCCTTAAAGGAAATGAACAAGTGTGAACGGAATGGGCAAGTAAGTGAATAATCCAAAGTACTGAAAATTTGGACTGCTACAGTCTGTATGTGGATATCAAGGCGAGATACAGTAGACCTTATCCCAAGTTACTGGATTCTGCTGCCACCGTTTGCTTCTCTAGTGAAAAATAGAGGTAAGGGGGGAAGTTTCTCAGAGTATTTTGTTAACATCGTAGCCTAAACTACCACAAAAACCAAGGAATTACGATCAATGTAAAGTTGTTTTTCTCTGCCTCAAATTGTTCATATGGGAAGGAAAAAGTGAGAGAGAATTAGTGAGTCCAACTTTCAGGTTTTCTCATCGGATTTTATGGGTTCATTTACAGTAGTTTTCTGGTAAAGAAGAAAATGATTGCTCCACATTCTTGTCTGTGCTATCAGTAACGACTAGTCATAGGTTTTATTCCAGCCTCATTCTGCCTGTATAATCCTGTTGGAAGCTTTTTATTGTCTAGTTTCAGGGACCGTTGTTAACGATTTGTATCATTTTGATGTGGGCAATTTTTCCTTTTATTATTAAATTCATGTTTAGCTTCATGTTATGTGAATCCCTTTAACTTATTGTTTTGCATAAATTTTATATTTCTGTAGTTGGTTTACGATTTTTTTAGTTCGGTTACCAATGGAGGCCGTGTAGTTGGTTTACTCTTAGCCATAGAAAGAGAACAGATAATAAAATGTTTGGAATAAGAACACTTTTAAAACAATATCTTATAGGTATTGCACCCCTCTTGAGTATACAAAAAAAAAAAAAAGAACAATATCTTATAGGTGAAAAAAATCTGCTCGGGTCGATACAGTTCTATGTTTGGATGTAATCATTAATTGTTGAAAATTATTTTTACTATATAAAAATATTTATTTTATCTGAATGAATTTGTAGTAAGAAATATTTAGTTATAATATATAATGTCAAAGTATTGAGTAAGAGATATCAAATCTCTTTCTAGAAAAAAATTTTAATATGATATTAATTGAGAAAAATTATTTTTTACACTTAAAAGTTATACAAATTATTTGTATATAACTTAAATTATGTTTTTATATTTTTAAATTATTCTTAATTATTATAAATTAATTTTATATATTTTAAATTATTTTTATGTATTTTAAATTGTTTTTAAATTTTTTAAAATTATTTTTAATTTAAAATATATGAAATAATTTATATAACTTTTAAAGTATAAGAAGTGATTTGTTTTAATATTACAAAAAGTTTTAACACGACTTAAAATATGAGGGCTTTAATGCATTTTATCCTAAATTATGTTAAATTAGAGTTTAACGTCAATAATGTTTTTTATTAAATCGGTGTTGACTAGCTGAGGTAGAACGACCATCTAGTTGAACATTCTATTAGCAGAAACACGAAGCTTATAACTAGGATAAATAAAAATGGTAGAAGTTTTAGAGCACGACAAAATTGCCATAGTATTCGCCACATTAAATGAAAGGGTTGGAGAATTTCATGATTTCATTCCCACTCCGTAATTCAAAAAAAAAAAAAGCTCCCACTCCAACCAAGTTAGTTCCTGATCATTTATTTTTAACTCACATATATGGACGAGAACAGCAGCACATGGTGCACTGGTGGCAATTGAAGGTGGAGATTTACAAGTTGAGAGTGCTTACAAATTCACTCAAACGGGTTTGATAAGAAATGGATTTAGATTTTTTTATTTTTTTTAATTTTAATAACTTTTTTATTTCTTTTTAAAATTTAATAAATAAGATCTATTTTTTTTCTCACTTTTAAAATTTTTTATCTTCACGGCAAAGAATCTTAATCCAATAAGAAACATATAGTTACATTGTTCAAGCTCAACTATATTTGCCTATACTATTATGAGAGAGGAGAATTTGGATTCCTAATGATTTAATTTTGTAACTTTGGAGACTTTTTTCTTTTTATTTTGTAGTGGGACTTACGTTATTTCTCTCAAAAAATACTATAAAATAAAAAAATATGGAAAAAAAATACCAAAGTTAAAAACACAAAAGTCAAAAAGTCTTAAACCGAAAGACGAGGATGTCTCTTTCAATTAAGATCCATCTCGATGATGAACTGTTCATCCTCTACATGTGTGGTCATTCAAAAAAGTACATGGACATTTAAATCCAGAATGAACTCCAAGCTTTAGCAAGGTGATTATACTTTTTAACCTAAGCTAAGTGCTTGGATTAGATTTACTTAGTTGAATATGCAGTTTATACCAATTTCATGTAGCTTGTACACATTTGGATTTGAATATTAGTGATTCAAGTCAATCACTTTATAGAGTAATTAGACCAGATTCCATATGGAATGAATGAGAGACGACAAAATTTGAGTGGATGTTCCACCATAATATACATATGATATTATATATGCTATATTGAATATGTCCCTTCTTCATTACTATGTGAGCCTATAGACGAGTGTAGAACCAGACCCCAAAGCCCTCATCATTTCCCTGCAAAATGGCCAACACGACAGAGAACCTATACTGGATGCTATATGGTTAGAGCTGAATAAGTTTCAGATGTTTCATTTGAAGCACATATACAGAGAACAAAATACATATGCCATTGGCTTGCTGCTAAGGTTGTCACTGCATTGCATGGCACTCAGTGGCTTGGTTCACCTCCTAGGCAGTTAGAGATGATGACATTGGCTGACACCATTGGAGTGTAATATCCTAGAAGTATTGTTGTGTGACCTTTCTTTCTCTGAGGCTTTGGACCCCTTTGTTTACAAATAAATAAATAAAGTTAAATAAAAAGAGGTGACACAATAAATATTAGCCCAGTATGTTTATAGAGGAGGTGACTCAAATGAAGAGCAAAATATGAAGATCAGAATATAACTCTTTACAGAGAGAATCTCCCTTTTAGTTACAGTATATTTCTCATTTTTTACAAGTAAGACTATTATTACAGAACTGGGGATACGACATTCACAGAAAATGCCGTGTCCCCCATGAGATGAAGTAGACCCAACATTTTGTGCGAATGCCATGTCTTCAATTTGATGTGCATAGAATTTTCGTTCTTTTGCCGAATAAATTTTTCCTTCGTAGTATCAGGACACTTGAGTATTTATTATCGGAATAGCCTGTTTGTATATTCGTTCCTTGTTGCACTTGTTTATGTGTCTTCTTCTTGGCAGTGTCTTTTGATAGATGGTATTGAACAATTTGAATCCAAACAGTTTGAATTCTATTCGTTCTGCCTTTTTCTCCTTTCTTATGTCATGCGATTTTGTCCTTGAGCTTTAGTTCTTTATGAGCCATTGCCGCCTTCTTTTCAACGTGCCTTTTGAAAGTTGATTTTGTTGCAACTTGGCCTCGAGTGCAAAATTCTTTTTGCTTTTTTATTTAAGCTTTGCCTTTATTTTGGTGAAATTAGCTTTGCCTTTTGTCTTTGAGTAGCCTTAGAGTATATCCTTTCTGGGCATTGTTGACTTCTTCAATTTTCCATTCTTTATACACTTAATTACATAGTTTTTCAATAGCATATGCGTGTCAAGTCTTCCATAAGTAGGTATGCTTTAATGGTTTTTTTAAAAAAAGTATTGTTTTTTAAATGGGGCTCTTTTAAAATTATGTTTTTATTGGGTTAAATTTAATCACATAAAATGTTACATCAGCATATTTAATTTTTTATAAAATTGTGAATATGATCTACAGTTTAATCCTGTCATAAAATTTTTCTATTTCCTTCAACTGCTTCTCTCAATTAAACCTGTGGAGTGCAACTCATGATTAAACTCATATTTTTTTACAACATAAAACTATGAGTTTAACCCACAATTTTATAAAAATTAAACTTTGTACAGGCATTCTGCATGGCTAAGAAATGAAAATTAAATTTATCTCCAATAAAAAAGTAGTTTTAAAACAATCTTATTTAAATAATTATTTTTTTAAAAAAAACCATTAAAGTAAAATCGCCCTTTTTCTTAACTATTGAAACACTTCACCCACATCCCTGCTCACTGGTAGCTTTACATTTTCAACTAAACCAATGTTTCAGAAGCAGATATTTTCTCTTGAACAAACAGCTGATGAGTTTAGGAGGAAATCAGACCAACTTCCTCTCACTGTCAAATGATCTATAAAAATTATTCAAAAAGAAATTATTTGAGAAGGACGTAAACTATCTGATTGTCAGAGAAAGTCAATCTTTTTTCATGAGAAGTTGGGTGGTCCTGATCCGAAGAGCCTTACATGACTGCCTTCCCGCGTGCTACAATATTTCAAAGAAAGGAGTGCCCCTTTAGCCTGACTGACCAAGTGCTGTTGAACTTGTATCAAATGCTCTCCGAGACTGTGCATGGTCTCAGCAAGCATGGTTTCGGTGTCAACTAGGTTTGCATGTAGGTGGGGGTTGGCGAGTTGCACCTGGGCGTCGGTGGCGGTCGTTGTTGGTGACTAGCTTGCCAAAGGAGCAAATAAGTGGTGTTTTGAGAGGATCGAATTATCCCACCAAAATATATATGATCTCGTCTCCCAGTCCATTACTGATGCTCGCAACTATCACAGAGTAAGGGGCTGTTTCTCAAGGGTCTCCCACAATATCAAGTGCCCTCAGTTTTGGCGTTCAGATGGCTTTGGAGCTTGGATGCTTTCATCACTTCGAAGCTGAGGTTGATTGTTTAGAGGTGGTCAATGCATTCAATGGCCCACCTCGGGGCATTACTTATTTTGATATGCAGATACTTTATCTCATGTCTTGTGCATTGGAAATATGGTGGCTTAATACTCCAAAAGAAAAATATATGGTAGCTCACATGTTTTTCACTTTAGCTTTTGATTATTTAGATTAAAATGACACTATTTTTATATAATTTTAAACACACTATTCTTATATAATTATATAAAATTTTTTAAATAGTATAATCATCTAAAAATCTTTACATAATTATATAAAGATAGTATAACTTAAATTATATAAGAAAATCATTACCTTTAAATTATGTTTGGGTGGAGGAAGCTCCTCCTCAAGTTGTTCGCTTGGCTATAAAAGATGTAATTTCTGCTCCCAATCAATATCTCTTGTGAGTTGGCTGTCCCAAAAAATATCATATTATCTTGTCACGACATTTTATATCTTATTTTAGTTATTTTTTTTCCTTTTCTAACAAACTCAAATGCATAAATTTAGATTTAAATCCTCTAATATAAAGAGTATATTTTACTTTAAAAAATATAAGTAGATGATTATTAATTTAAAATTAATAATAAAATTATTATAAAATATAATAAAATAAATAACAATTTATAAATTTAAAATAATTTATATTATTACTTTTTTTAATAATAATTATTTATTTATATTTTATTTTATAACATATATTTTTCACTTTAAAAATCTCACTCCACATAAAATTATATTATGCAAGTGGTATTATCAAAACAATTTTGGTACATTGTCTTCTCTATCAATATTCAATATGTATGGTACAAGTATTAATTAGATTTCTTGTACACCAAATAACCATTAATTAGATTTATATGACTTTCATGAGGACACATAAAGACTCATACACAGTCTGCATAGAAGTGCTGGATCTATTTAATTACATATAATTTTAGGTATCTACATTTTTTGGATTAAAAATTTTTAAAGTGAAGAGTATATTTTATAAAATAAAATATAAGTAAATAATTATTAATTAAAAAGTTAATAGGAAAGATTATTATAAAATCCAAATAAATAGATAATAATTTATAAATTCAAAATAATTTATGTCATTAATTTTTTAATCAATAATTATCTACTTATATTTTATTTTATAAAATACACTTCTTATTTTAAAAATTTAAATTCAAATTTTTAGACTAAAATTTACAACTATAATTTTTCATTAATTTTAGTGATCCATACCCTTATCAATCAAAACAAATTTGCCCATTGATGGTAATTAATTTAAGCAAGTGCACATACCAACTTTGGAAATTTCAATCAATCATAAGCCTACCAATTAAATCCATGAAATTGCATGCAGATATGCTTTTTTTATAAATTTAATTTTATTAAATATTTATTTAAAAGTTTTAGACATTATATTTATTAGACTTAATATTTATCATTTAAAGAATAAGTACAAAAAATAAAAAATTATTGAATAATCTAAAAATAATAAAATATTTTTTAAATAACATTTAATTAAAAACTAAATTAATTAAGCATTTAATAAACATAATAATTTGAGTGGACATAATATTGATAAAAAATAATTAATGTTATTTTGATATTAAAAAATAATAATTAAAAATAACTAAAATAAAATTTTTAAAATAATAATTATCCGAAAAAAATAATATCTAGTAGATATTATAATAAAATTATTATTTATAATAATTATTAACTAATCGCCATGAAACTACACTTTTTCAACTTTTCTATGACTTGAATGTTTAAATGTGTTAGTTTTTCCAACCCTGTTCTCTTGCCTGGGTTATTACCATGTTTCCTTCTGATTTGCCACCAATTTCAGTCAGGGTCCCTTAGTTCAGGCCGTAGCTAACCTGCACCTTGGAGCGCACATCACCCCGCATGCCCCATATTTTCACTGTACAGTGTACAGTGTACACTCTTCTGTGCGCATTAGGCTTCTGGCTTATCCTAAACCCAAGTCCTTCATTCGAATTACAGTTTACTATCCAGTCACTGTCTTTCTCTCTCTCACCCAGTACCGTCTGCTCACAGCAAAGCGTCTCTGCTAACTTCACGAAGCTCTGATTTATTAAATATCTTTCTCTCTCTAACTGGAGACTCACAAGACCAGATTTAAATCACAATCTAGAGAGAGAAACATCAATAACGAAGCATCTCTCTTACCTGCCTTCTCCAAAGCCACCATTTTCAAGCTCACATTTTCTCTCTCTAACTTTGTTTTCTCTCTCTCTCTCTCTCTCTCTCTCTCTCTCTCTCTCTCTAATATATATATCAAAATATCTATATGTCTTTATCTTTACGTTTCTGATTTGAAATCTGGGTGCTGGAATCCTGGGGAGTAGGAGCATTTGGATGTGACGGTGAGAGCGGGTGGAGAGGAGTTTCGGTATACATTAGATCGGCCATGGCGGAGGTTTCCGGCGAAGGGGGAGGGGTGGGGCCTGTGGAGGTAAGGGCAGAAGCGCCGGTGGCCACAGCCACGCCGTTGCAGCCGTTGACAGTGTCGGGATCGTTTAAGGAAGGGAAGAGCTCGTCGCGGAGGCGGGCCTCGATCAGGCCGAGCTTGGACGCGGACGAGTTCCTGAATCTGTTCCACGGGTCGGATCCGGTGAAGGTGGAGCTCAATCGGCTGGAGAATGAAGTTAGAGGTGCGGAATGCATTTCGATCCAATGGGTTTTGAGCTGATTTTAGCTTTGTATTTTCGTCATGCTGATTGTTGGTTTCTCGCTGTGCGCAGATAAGGACAGGGAACTATCAGAAGCACAGGCGGAGATCAAAGCCTTGAAGTTATCTGATAGACTCAGAGAAAAGGCCGTTGAAGAGGTCACCTTTAATTTTCACAAATGTTGTTTTATACTTTGCTGGCGTATTTTTTATGCTTGCCATGAATCATCAATTGTATTTGATTACCAGCTTCATTATATTTGACTGTTTTGAACAATCATTCATGGTGTTTAAATTAGGGAGGCTCTTTTGTTTGATTGCTCTTGGTTGCTATTATAATTTTTTTAAAAAAAGGCATTTGGGTTGTTTTGTTATTACCCCTTGAAAAGTTTGATACAAACCAAATATTGGCTGGGTTAAACTTTAGTAGGAAACTGCGTTAAACCTTTCCTTCTATGTGGTATAGGTTTTATCTGTCTAAATTAACGGATAGTACCTTTCACATCAGAGAAGTCAATTTCGGCATCCCTGAAGCTAACATGATATAATTTTTAAATTATGATAGCCAGTTAGTCATTCTGAGTTTACATGTTGATTAGACACCATCCCAGCATTTCTTGGTATGAAGATGCTTTGGTGTAGTTAAATCTGTATTCTTCTCCGTTGTCTGGTTGCTCTGATCTAGAACATTTTGGTCCTGTAGTTCTAGTGTCTCAATTCGTTCTGTTAATACTTTATTTAATTGCCAGTCTCATGTTGCCTTGACCATATAGATAGACCTGAAGTAGAAATTGTATAATTCATCCTTGATTTTGAATTAAGTGGTTGCTCTCAAGACTTGCATCGTTGCATTTGTCTACAGTTGTCTGTAGCTTTTATTATTGCAACAGACGATGCTTTTGGCTCATTTTTATACTTACTACATGAAACTTGCTTCATTTACCTAAAAGACCTTACTTCATTATTTTTTAATAATATTCCCTACAGTCTCCCTTAATTCTAGGTTCATGATAGTTGGTCTTTTGCTGTATCACGACTGAGGAAGTCATAAGATTTGGTAGCAATGTCTATAGGTTTGCTGTGGTAATTTTATTTTGGCTGGTGTCAGGGTGTTTTTTTTGTGCGTTTCATGTTTGCCCTTATTGTAAATGATTTCTAATTTTGCTGAATCATTCTATGTGTTGGTATTATCTAATTGCTTGAGCAAGTTAGGTTTTGTCTCTATCATGCTTTGGCTTAGTTATGTTTTTTGTTACTGGTTTTGCCTTCCTTTTATATTGCTGTGTCAAATTGTAATGTAACTGTATCTTCCTCTTTTGTTTATTTATTTTTCTTTTTGTACTGTAGCTCACTGAAGAACTTTCGAAGGTTGAGGAGAAGCTAAAATTAACTGAATCTCTTCTAGAAAGCAAAGTATTGCTTGGAGCCTTTACCCTCTTTATGAGCCTTTTCACTAGTTTTACTCCTATGTGTACTCAATAGAAAATGCCGTGCAGAATCTGGAAATAAAGAAAATCAATGATGAAAAGAAGGCATCAGCGGCAGCTCAGTTTGCAGCTGAAGCCACTCTTCGGAGGGTCCATGCTGCACAGAAGGATGATGACATGCCTCCAATTGAAGCCATCCTTGCTCCTTTGGAGGCTGAACTCAAGCTTGCTAGGCAAGAGGTAGGCCCTTGTTCTTGGAAAATAAATTTCAATTCTAATGGGAAAAAGAGCAGGAGGGGACGGATACTGGTTTATCATAGTGATTGATGTCATCTTTGATTTACATTTTCTTCTTGCAGATTGCTAAGCTTCAAGATGATAACAAAGCATTAGATCGTCTTACTAAATCTAAAGAAGCAGCCCTACTTGAAGCTGAGAGGACTGTTCAGGTTGCCTTAGCCAAGGCGTCCATGGTGGATGATCTTCAAAATAAAAACCAAGAGCTAATCAAACAGATTGAGATTTGTCAGGTATCTACAATTTTGTACAGCTTTCTCCTTGTACATCAGAACTGTAATTGTGTAGCTTCTGACATCTGTTATCTTACCTCCTATAGGAAGAAAATAAAATTTTGGATAAAATGCATAGACAAAAGGTGGCTGAGGTTGAAAAGCTTACCCAAACTGTCAGGGAGCTAGAAGAGGCTGTTCTTGCTGGTGGTGCAGCTGCAAATGCTGTGAGGGACTATCAGAGGAAAGTTCAAGAAATGAATGTAATGTGCCAAGTCTCCAGCAGCTTCACTCTTCCAGTTGCTTCGGTCTTAATTATTATATTGCATTTAGCTGAGAGCATGTTAGTTGTTGCATGATTGTTTGACTTTCTTCAGGAAGAAAGGAAAACTCTTGACCGGGAGTTGGCTCGTGCTAAGGTAACAGCGAACAGGGTAGCTACAGTGGTGGCAAATGAATGGAAAGATTCTAACGATAAAGTGATGCCTGTCAAACAATGGCTTGAAGAGCGACGGTTCTTGCAAGTAACTATTCTTTTGTTTAAATTCAATTGCATATAATGGTTGAGCTTTTCATTACTTTTTGTTTCTTCTTGATTTCCAGTATAGAACTTTTCCTATGTCTGGCTTCACTTAAGAACAGTTTTCACATATAATGGAACTTTGTTCTTATATTATAGGGAGAAATGCAGCAACTTCGTGATAAACTTGCTATCACTGAGCGCACTGCAAAGTCTGAAGCACAGTTGAAAGTAATGATTTGATTCTGTATCCTATTTATTACCTTAGGTGTTTAATTCTGTCATTATTCAAGGTGAACTTCTTGTAACTTTCAGGAAAAATATCAATCGCGGCTTAAAGTGGTAGAGGAGACTTTGCGAGGAACTCCTAACAGTAGTAATCGTGGTACCTCTGAGGGAAGAAGTGTTAGCAATGGACCTTCTCGTCGTCAATCCTTAGGAGGAGCTGATAATATCTCAAAATTAACCTCGAATGGGTTTCTGTCTAAGAGAACACCATCATCCCAGCTGAGATCTTCTCTATCCTCTAGCGCAGTTTTGAAACATGCTAAAGTCACTTCTAAATCTTTTGATGGTGGCACAAGGTCACTGGACAGGGGTAAAATTCTGCTAAATGGAATATCTCCAAGTTACATGTTCAATCAGTCTTCTGAAGGAACCAGAGAGAGTGAGGTAAATGATAATTGGAAGGGAAATCCAGATGATAAGCAGAATGAATTCCCAACAGTGGAAACACAGGATAGTGTTCCAGGTGTTTTGTATGATCTGCTGCAGAGAGAGGTCTTAGCCTTGAGGAAAGCTGGTCATGAGAAAGATCTAAGCCTAAAAGATAAAGATGATGCCATTGAGGTTAATATTAACTTTAATAATTGTTTTTTGATGGTAATCTTAGATGTTTAAATATTTAATTTATAATCTTAGCTAATTGTTGCTAATGGTCATTATCTATTAGATGCTAGCAAAGAAGGTGGATACATTGACCAAAGCTATGGAAGTGGAGGCAAAGAAAATGAGAAGAGAAGTAGCTGCCATGGAGAAGGAGGTAGCAGCTATGCGTGTGGAAAAAGAACAAGAGAACAGAGCTAAGCGCTTTGGTAATGCAAAGGGCCCTGTAAACAGTGCTCAGCATCAGCTGATTTCAGCAAGGTGCTTACTTAAAAGTCTTGTTTTACCTGATTCTTGGCTTTATCTACAATTATTAGATATTTTACTCTACAGAGTGCCATAGCATGCTTTTTTTCTGCGAATTAAGTTGAGGCCATAAGTGTTGACAATCTTACTGATTCATTTTGTTCTTGCTTTGCTTTGCTCCCAAAGGATATTTCATAATTTTCCTTTGCTTTCATTATCTATGGATATGAACCATTTTATTTTGCTTAAATTTGGAGTTAATGAATATAGGAAGTGCTATGGTTTCTGGTCCTGTTGTTACTACCTACAGTTTCGTTTTCAAACTCTGCCTATGTAAAACTTGAAAAACCTTCAACTTGCAGTTTTTCATCTCATCTTTGAAGTTTGACAGGCTATAATACATTCTTAATTTTCTGTTTTAACTTGTAAATAATATGTGGTTATAGTCCTCCTGAAACAGAACCTTGAAGGTTTAGTGATTGCTTCCATATTTTCTTAATGCATCGAATGCAGAGCTCACCCTTCAGATTTGGAAAAGGGCTAAAATTAATACATTAATAATAAATAATATGGCGTGTTCCCCAGAATCCTATTGTAGCAAGTGTGAGCCTTAATAATTAACTTTTCTTAATTTTTGTCACCCTATGGGTCAATGCACAAGCATTTGACGTAATAATCTGACATATCATTTTTTTTATTTAGTTGTATAAATTTTTAGTTATTATGTTAGGATCCATAGTTGACCCACGTGTTTCTTTTTTTTTGTTTGACTAATGAAATTAGAAACCAGTTCAAATATCTGAATTTGGGGCATGAAGGGTTAAAGGATGTGAAAGAGTTACGTTAGTTGAATTTTCTGGCACATAATAAAGACCTAAAGTTGAAGTGTATTGCCATTTTCTTTGTTTTGCCGCCTCTTTGAAACTTTCCTGGTTTGTTTCTTCATAATTGGGATGACTGATAGGGGATCTGTCTCTTGCACAGAAATGTGACGCGAGTAGGGTTAACACGAAGCACCCAATGACAAAACACCTATCACAGTGGTACAAAGCAGTAAATCTTAATAGGCATCTGCCTTGTCTTCTCTCATTTTGTCACTTTTCGTCCAATTGATTATAAAATTGTAACTTGCATGCCGATGATCATTGTTGCTGATATTGGCCTTGAATTGAGAGCAAGAACGATACTGAGGAAGAAGTTGGTATGCTTCTGACATAGACTATTGTATCTTATGCTTAGAGAGATTGTCCAAAAAGGCAGGCAAAGGAAAGACAATTAACCTGGGGCTAACCTTCAGTTTTTCTTGAGTGGCTGTGTGGTTGTATAGGTAGCCTTTTTTGTTTCCTCCTATTATCTTTTTTGAAGTTCATATCTGTATTCTGAAGCTAGTGTGATTGTTGTTGGTTCGGGTTTGTTAATATCTTTGTAATCAGATCGAGATCTAAGTTTATTTGATTGTTACAAGTTTCATATCCAGTTGGTTATTAATCTATGTTTTGAGTGAAGCGCGAACTACTGCCTTTTCATACCATTTTCTTTACTGGTGAGGTTGTTAAGTTAGTATTCGAATCAGTTGTACTCCTTAACGAATGTTCTCCAAAGATGAAGCAAAATATAAAATCGTGCCTACCCATTTGATGAAGCAAAATATAAAATTGTTGTTCCCACAGAACGGGGAGCAACGAAATATGAAACGGTCCGTATGATATGTCAGTGTTATAGTTCAACTTGTGGTATTTAATAACTTTTATGGTTCGTTCAGTAAAATATTGGTTGTGAGAATTGTGCGAGATAGTAAAATATATGTAATCTTTCCTATGCAAAATGTGAAGTTGATTCACGTTGGCAAAACTATGTGGCATAACTAATATGTTTTTTCTATCGTGCTGGACAGTTTTTTTCTGATCTCCCACCATATATAATGTTAAAACTCTAGTATCTATTCTCAACCTAACGTGCAAATTCTTAGAATAAGAGTTGTGATTAGTGGGTAAAAAGATTGACTGAATCGTACAAACAGAAGGGTTTTGAGACTTGAGAAGATGCGAGGTAACAGAGAAGATGACTGAACTGATCGAGCTCTGGCTGTTCTCTAGATATAGAAGACGAGATAACTCAACTGTCTCTCGTAATAATTTCAAGAATGCCAACGGGTTTTCACTTCTGTTTTTTTTTTCTTTTTTATCCAAAATGTCACGCCACAATGAAGAAATCATTTGGTCATTTTCAAAGTTGTGCCTATTTTTTAGAAACATATAAGATAACGGGAAGATTTTTCCAAAAAGTGATATTATAACTTGTATTTATCATATTGTTCTTAACAAAATTGTAGCAATCATATTTTTTGGAAAAAAATTTTAATATATGATGATATACAAGTATCTATTTGTGTATTAATCTTGTATCTAAATAAATTGTTCCTAAATACTATGCTTAAACCATTTTTTTCACGTAGTTTAAGATTGACACAACTGAATTGCATTTATGTGACACTTTTACTAGCCTAGTCACCTTAATTGGTTGTGAAAAAAATTTCATTCAACATATTTTTTTTTAAATTTAGAAAGAAAGACTTACACATGGTGTTCATTAATTTGAAAAAAACTTATAATAGAATGTTAAGAAAAGTCCTATAAAAGACATTGAAAAAAAAAGGGTATTCATATTATTTATATTCTTATTATAAAGGATATGTATGATAGGGTTACAACAAATGTAAGTATTTAAAGAAGGATAACAGAAGATTTTTTCATAAAAATTATTTGCATTAAGGGTTATTTTTAAGTTTATATATTTTTACTTTACTGATGGATGTACTTACTAGATACATCCGATATATAGTCCCGAAATATATATTTTTTGCATATCATATAGTTCTGATAGAGGAGTCAAAAGAGGAGGTTAATTGTAAATTAGAGATATGGAGAGAAGCTTTAGAATAAAAGAGTTTTCATTTAAGTAAGAGTAAAATAAAGTATATAAAGTGTAAATTTAATAAGAGGCAAGAAAATAATAATTTAAAAATAAAAATTAAGAAGTATAGTATACCACAGGTATCCAAATTTTGATATCTTAGATTAATTTTATAAAGTAATAGAGATATTGCTGAGGATGTCACACACAGAATCTAAGTTAGGTTAATAAAATGGAGAAATAATGTAGGAGTTATTTATGATGACAAAATATCTAGCAATTTGAAAAAGAAGTTTTAGTGAACTACTATTAAATCAGCTATGCTCTATGATAGTGAGTATTAGATTCTGAAAGATTAATACAAATAAAAATGAGGGTAACAGAAATGAGAATGTTGAGATGGATAAGTGGACATATAAAAAAAGATAAAATTCGAAAATGATTATATTCAGGAAAGAGTTGGTGTGACACCTATTAAAAAAAAATTATGAAAACTTTATTACGATTATTTAGGCATGTACAAAGAAGACCGCAAAAAGTTTTAATGAAAAAAAATTGTTCAAATGATTTTTAACCCAATGAAAAAATATTAAAAAAGATAAAAAGAGATATTTAGAGATATTATTAAAAGAAATTTTTAGTTGAATGATATTTTTGAAAACTTAACATTTTGGATAAAATTTTATAGTGATATTTAATTGATATAACTGACTTCATATAATAGAATAAGGTTCTGTTTATTGTTATTATTTTTTTTAATTTACGAGATGTGATTCAACTTTAATTATTTTGATAATTTAGAAATTGAGTCAAACACCTTTCACACGTTAAAACCAAACATAACAATCTTAGTTCCAAACAAAACCATCCTCACATTAAAGATCTTTTTGTTGAAACACGTACCATTATCAGTAGAAAGCACCAAAGTAAGGTAGAAGATAAAGTGAGGAAGAGAAGAGTGTTTAGAATTTGATTCCTCCTCATAGTTGGAATTATTTTTTAGCAACTTTTTTCTAAATATTTTTAAACCCTAATATGGTATATTATATTAATATAAATATTTAAATGATTTAATATAATGAGTGTTTACTTTATACATTAGCAACAAAGTACGTGCATAAACAAATTAATAACTTATGTGCCAATAGGATTGGCTCATCTAGTAGACTAGCGATACGGAAATTTATTGTCCTCACCCTAAAAATTTTCTCCACAATAAAAAAAATTAACAACCTATGTCTAATGATATTTTAAAACTAATAAAATATGAAAAACATTGCACTTAACGCCAGACATCAATAATTCATAAACAAATATTAATGCCAAATACATAAAGATACAACGAAGGATTCAAATTCTTGACTTTATTCACACAAATAAAGAAAAGAGAGAAAAGTTAAAAAAATAAAGTTCAACTGATCCATATTTATACACTTACTAAGTGGTGAAAAATCAAAAGTTTAGATCATTGAGAAAAATAAAAAATTTAAATTATTGTAAAACACAAATAGCTGCAATTTAGGTAATTCAAAATTTTTATTTATAATAATTTATATTTAATATATAGAGATATAAATACATCTTCCTACAATGATTTTATTTTCCTTCCACTAAATATCTTTTAATTCTTAAAATCTAAACAAGAAAAAGCCTATGGAAGCTAACTACAAATCTGCTCAATCATTAAAACTTCTCTGGTTTTAAGAGTAAGCCATAGGGTTTATATCATAAGAATGATGCTCCATTCATAGAAAATGACTGTCACGAATTTATTACCGAATCTGTGATAACCCTTTCAAATCATAAAATCATAAAAACAAAATGCAGCTGAGATTATTGCATAAAGTTAGCATAAATCTTCAATGATTATCCTAATTCCTTTGCTTTAATGGGAAATATTACAATGGCAAATTTTTAAATCCCTATGTGTATATGTGTATATATATATGTATGTATGTATATATATATATATATGTATATATAAAACTTAAGTGTATATGCTAGGAACTTACTGAAGTATTATTGAAAATGATTCTTTTTAATAAAATTTAAGAGAGGTTCTGTTTTGTGTACATTTTTATTCAAAAACACTAAAAACACAACTTTTTTTTTGGTGGATTTATGTCTCAAAAACTTTTAGATCAAAGGCACCTTGTTTGAAAATATATTTGATGAATTATATTTTTCTTTAATAATTTTAACCGAATTCCATTGAAAAATTAACCAAAACTTTTCTCATGAATTTATATACTAATAAAAAATTTTGATAGAAATATCACTGAAAAAATAAATTTAGAAAAGATTTTAGAAGAAAATAATTGTAATAACTTAATATAACATAAAATAACTATTCTACTATTTGTTCTCTCCCCTAAATATCTTCAACTTTTTTTTTTACTCTTTAAAATAAATTCATGATTAACTTAAACATTTATATAGTTAGTATATATATTTTAACATCTGTAGGTTCTATTCTTAAACATACTTTAATTAGGCTTATAGAATTCTTAAAGAGACCTTAGAATTAAAAATTTATGACATTACTTATAATTAACCTAAGAATTTGTATCTGAGAATATCTCCTAATTCATTAAAAAAAACAATCATACTTCATCAAAAGCTAAACTATTTTTTTCTTTCTTAAATACTTCTTTTAATAACCTTCTGATTTCTGATTTATTGTTTTCTTCATTTTCACAAAATATTGTTGATCATAATCCTGAAACATGATCTTTGAACAAGCTTCTACTTGGTACAAATTATGCTCAACAAATATTATTGAACCAAAATTTGTTTACCTTTTATACACAAACTGCAGACGTGAAAGTGACCGTGCCCCCACAACCATCAACCGTTTTTTCCGTTTTGGTCATCGTCTGTCTCTTTCCTTTTCTCAGTTTTCTGTTCGCGTTCTTCCCATCTATTTGGATGCGCATCCTGCATCTAAACCCATTCACTGATTTGATCCAAAAACGTTCCCACTGATCCTTCATTCGCTCCTCAGATCTCATTCCTTCGCCCCCATTGATTCATTTCCAATCTCTCATCTTTCTTGCACATAATTTGTTACTCTTCAGATCTTTCAATCCAAAATGGCGACCATGACGAGCTTGATCGGTCTTATTAACAAGATTCAACGGGCCTGTACTGTCTTAGGTGACCATGGTGGCGAGGGATTGTCCCTCTGGGAAGCTCTTCCCTCGGTGGCTGTGGTCGGTGGCCAGGTACCCGCCACGTAAAGTACCTTTTTTTGATCTTGGATTTTTTTTGGATTTGCACAGTAATGTTTGAAAAATGGGTGTTTCTTATGTTGTGCTTATGTTATTGGAAATCAGAGTTCAGGGAAATCGTCGGTGTTGGAAAGTGTGGTGGGAAGGGATTTTCTGCCTCGTGGATCTGGTAATGCTTACGTTTGGTCTTAGTATTCTATGCTTTGCTTTTTTGTTTATCAAATATCTTTAGCATTGAAGCTGAGAAAGTAAAGAAATCAGTATGCTGCTGCTCTGCTGGACTGTAGTACTTATGTTTCCTCTAGTAATTGAAAGTTGATGTAAAGTATGAAATGAGCTTACTGAAAGGGAGGTTTTTCTTGGTTCAGAATATATGCTAATTATACGAAATGGTTCTTGTTTATTCTTCTTGCCTTGTCTTTTAAGCTGCAAAGAGAGGTTTTTAAGGAATTTTCTTTGTTCATAGATAGCAGGCCATTGTGGTCTTCTTTCTATTCCCTCTGAAGAAAGTCAATGATTTATTACAGTGACGGAAGTGGAGGATTAATTTTATTTACTTTACTCTATCACTGTATGATATTTATATTTCATTCTATGTAGGTATTGTCACACGGAGGCCACTAGTGCTGCAACTTCATAAGATAGACGATGGGCAAGCTGAATATGCTGAGTTTCTTCATGCACAAAGAAAGAGATTCACTGATTTTGGTAAGCAGCAATTCTGACTAAAATGTAACTTGTCTCTCGAAGTAAGATATGCATAAATCAGAGCTGACATAAAGTGCAGTCACTTATATAGTCTACAATTCATTTTGTTTTTATAAGACTAGCTCAACTTTGTTTTGATTAATAATTAATAATCTAATACTCAATAAAATTGAGTGGTTCTTTCCCATCTTCCACTGAAGGTGCTAGGGTGGTTTTATTTTGCTATTATGCCACAATCCATCTAATTTTCAATTAGAAATAGCAGTGATTACAGTGATAATGCTATCAATGTATACTGGCATTAGCTTTTTTTTTTTTTCCTGAGAATAGAGTCCCTAAGAGTGTTGATGAGACGCAAACTCTCTTAGGGCTTGTTTTAGTATATGGATTTAAGATATTACTTTATATGTCAATGCTTCAGTGTGGCTAAAGCAGTTGCAGTATGAATGTATATTAAAACAATGCCAAAACATGAGGTTGGTGTTTGGTCTTTTCTCACTAGAAGACCCCAAAAGTAGGAAATTAATGGTACTGGGTAGTTCTTGAGACACTTGCAACTTCTTACTCTCTCTCTTTCTCTCCATCTATCTCTCTATCTATATAAGTGTGTCAGGACACTAGTAATTTTTATTGTATACTGCCATTTATTCTCCTACTTTCCTTGTCCATGCTTAGCTAGACAATCGCCATTACTGCTTGGCTGAGCAAATGATGTTGAATCCTTTTTTCCTTCATTTGGATTTACCTAGAGACATATTCTTTTTAATCCTTGATGTTCACATTAGTAAACTATGGATCTAATTAGTAAACTACATAATTGTCTTAGTTAAGCCCAGGGTGTCAGACAAGTGTACTTACCATATGAATGGCCTCTTTTGGAAAAGTGGCTGTATGACACAAAGTTTAATACCTTCTATACAATGTTAATAGCAATTTGTGTTAGTGTCAGTTGGCTTCTTTTAGGAGGATTTCTTATCCTTTGATATTGTACTTCTCTTTTCTTGTTCTCTAGTATCCTTTTCTCTTATAAAAAAAATCCCATCATAATATTAAAAAGAAATCTCATCGGACATGATCTAAAGAAGTGACTTCTATTAAATACACTTAGCACGTACAAAGAAACAACAAATTTTGTATGTATTCTATAAAAGAGAGTCCTTTCTTTTTTTTTTTTTTAATCTGATTTTGAGGTATAATAAAGAAAATGTTTTGGAGAGGAGAGTATAGTAATTTCTGGAGTTTACTTATATGTTATGTAAGCAACTTGTAGATGAGAAAAATATTCTATATTTGAGGGATTGGAGAAGTACAAAAGCCTAGATTTTAGAATGCTCATAAATCTAAATCCAAAATTGTTTCCCAAAAAAAAGAAAAAAACTGGGTTTGGCAATGTAATTAGTGCTTAATTTAATTTTTGAAATTTTAAGCAGTAATTATATTAAAGTTTATAACTGTAACTGCTCACCTTTTCTGTCCTTTTCGGCTCTTGCAGCTGCTGTGAGGAGGGAAATTGCAGATGAAACAGATCGTATTACAGGGAAGACAAAGCAAATTTCTAACATTCCAATTCACCTCAGCATATATTCTCCACATGGTTTGTATCTGTATTACCCCTTGATAACATGAAAATACAAGCAATTTGATGGAGATATTACAATACAGTAAGAATGTGCTGTGTTTCTCTTCTACAATTTGCCCTTCTTATTGAACATGATATTCGTAATTTCGTAGTAGTTAATGGTCATTTGTATTTTAAGGTGAGACAATCTTTTTATAGTACAACAAAAAAATAAATAAATAAATAAATAAATAAAGCCTTATCTCACTGTATCATCCCTTGGGTTCTGTCAAAAATCATATTTTCGAAAATATCATTTACTCAAATATTTCTTTTAATAATCTCTTTAGGTGTCCTTCTTGATTTTTCTTTACCTCTGTTTATTAGACTAAAAATTATTTGATAGGTTTTTTTCACTAGAGCCTCTAGTAGTTTTCTTTGCATATGCTCAAACTACTGTAACCGAGCATCTGTCATTTTTTTTCAGTAGGTGCAATACCAATTTTCTCTCAAATACAATAATTTCAAACTTTATTCTTTCTTATATGTTTACTCATCCATCTTAACATTCTTATTTTTGCCATCTCCATTTTTTGCTCTTGTAGGCTTTTCAAAGCCCCATACTCACTATCATAAAATATAACTGATCTTGTAGTAGTTTTGTAAAAGTTTCCTTTAAAGTAGCTAGATATTCTATGGTCACAAATGACTCTTGAGACATTTCTCTATTTTAGTCATTTAACTTGAATCTTGTGTATGATATCTCCATCACTTTTTAGATCGATCTAAGATACAAAAATCTTAACACCTGTGATATAATTTGCTCTCCAATTTTTATCTTCAAATCATTACTTGCTCATCCTTTGTTGAATTTGCACTTTGTTGCTTTTGCTTCAACAAAAACCCTTTGATTCCAAGACTTCTGTCCACACTTTCAAATTAGAATTAACATCCTCTTTTGATTCCTCTATTAGGATTATATCATCCACAAAAAGCATACATTTCAAAACTGCATCTTCGATGTGTCAAGTAAATACATTTGAAACTAAAATGAAAAGGTATGAACTTAAGGATGATCCTTGGTACAAGTCAATCTTTATGGGAGAGTCTTTTGTCATACCTCCCTGAGTCCTCATACTTGTTGTTGCCCCATCATACATATCCTTTATATCTTTAATATAAGCGATAAACACTTTCCATTGCCAGGATTTGAACCTAGGTTGCCTGGATGAAAGCCAGGTATTCTAACTAGACTAGATGACAATCTTTATAGAGTTGTTGATTAAATTTTCTCATCTTATTTTAAAATTTTATTCTTGCATACTCTTTCTTCTTTAAGTTGCCTACATCACCCAAATGTGTTAAACAGTCTCATTTCATTTTTTTCATGATTATTATTCTGGAATTGGTATTTTGTCAATATGATCTAGAACTATATTGTGTAAGAAACTGGTCTATGGAAAGTTGTAGGCACATGTCAGATATCTGTAATTCCCTCTGCATATCAGCCTTTTTAAAAATTAAATTTAATTCAAATTCTGTTGTTACTTATTCTTGATCTAATTCTTAATTGATGAGAAATAGCATTTGCTCAGATTTAGAGTATGAGGAATGTCATCATCTTTAAGTTTTAAAATACATGTTTTTCTTTGACTTTTGTCCCTCTACATATGTTGGTTTTACATGAGAAAACCTGTTTTTTCCTGTATCTTGTCTATGGTTCTATGCATAAATTCTCTAATGAAGAATAGAAGGTTACTTTTATATATTTATTTCTATTCTGAGCTAGTATCTTTCTTGTTTATCAAAGTTGGAGATATATATTATCTTCAGTTCAGTTCTGAACTTTTATGCTTTCCTGTTCTTTTCTACAAGGAACGTATTCTTCAAAGCAAAGTTGTTTTGGCCACAATTAAACATAGGTTTTTGTTTCAACCATGCGCCATGAAATTACAGCTATTTTGCTCTGCAACTCAGATTCTGTTTGAATCTATGTTGTTTCAAGCTATTATAACAATTGAAATCTTTTATGAATCATAAATTTGGGAATAAATGTACATTGACCTGCAACAATAATTGTTTTAAGTGAAGCTTTCATATAGTGTTCTCATTCTGGAAATCTGGTTATCAATTGTTTTTCAATATTTCCATGTTGCTCTCGTAGTTCATGAAATTTTGGCAAACACTTGATTAGTTTCTGTTGGTTGCATATTTTCAATGTTTCTTTTCTAAATTTATATTCTTGTTGGGAATATGATAGACATATAGATTGTGCTTCACCAATTAGTCCTCTTTCCATTTGCTTTATTGACTTGAGTTGTATAATGACTTTGCACGGCCGTTTCTGCAGTTGTCAACTTAACTCTCATAGATCTTCCTGGGTTGACGAAGGTTGCAGTAGGTAAGCTTTTATTGTGGTAGTTTAGACAAAATGAGTGGTAGCGCATGTGAGACTATTTATCAAACCATTTGATGGATATGATATTTTGGCTTCTTTTACAGAGGGACAACCAGATAGTATTGTTCAGGACATCGAAAACATGGTTCGCTCTTATGTTGAGAAGGTAATTATATTCTTGACATGAAAGGAAGAATACGGTAGTTTGATATGGTTGAAAATTATATTAACCAAGAATGATGTAAAGAATCTGATCAAATCAAAGTTAATAAGAGGATGAAGATTAATTCCGTTAACTGTAAGTGCTTATTAAAAAAGATAAGTTTTTCAAGTAATCCAACATTATTCTTTGATTCTGGGAATCTTATTTCAGAATGTTAGTAGTTCCTTCATAGTCAATAAGAAGGCAAGGATCCATCTCCACAAAAAAATCTTTTGCATTTATTCATTTCTTTACTCTATTTCTATGACCATATTCCCGTATTCAAAACAAGTTATTTCTGTTTGTCCATCACCACCCAGAAATTCTTTAAGAACCTTATCTCCATTTGTCTACCTGACTAAGAAGATTACACTTGAAAGCTAAAAATTGAAACTGATGTTTACAACATGGATTGAATACATGACTCCTGTTTGAAAATTGTGGATGATGTTGATGAATGAGTAAGAAATTAATTAATTTTGTACTGCTATATATGATTGTGTTAAGTTTTAGAGAGAGAGGGGTAGAAAATTAGAGAGAGAATGAGAGATTTGGTAAAAGGTAACCTCAACCTCTTAAGGCAGGATACCAAACTTTATACTAGTGACACTTTTTCTACTAATGCTATAGTGAAGGCTGACTAGTTACAGTTTTAAACACAATCAATTGAGTTCGCTCAAATGCACTAACTTAATTGCACTCTCTAACAGATTGTAAGTGCCTTCGTTTATCTCAATTATGTGTTCTGGCAAGAAATTTTCCTCATTATTATAAGCCATTTTGAGAAAAAAGTAGTTTTCTATTATCTAAATACCCCTTTCCATAATTCATTGTGTACATTAATTTTTTTCATTTACCTTCTCAATTGTTGTCCTTGATTATCTAACTGAGTTCTGTGATTATGAAGCCTAATTGCATTATATTGGCTATCTCTCCCGCAAATCAAGATATTGCCACTTCAGATGCTATAAAACTGGCTAGAGAAGTTGATCCTTCAGGTATGCTTGTTTATATCTCAATGACTTCAAGGATGGACACTATGTTTAAACCAATTAGTCTTTCCTTTTTTTCTTTTTTCTTGTTTAAGCCAGCATTCATTTAGAGCTATCTTTCTTGTGTTATTATTGTTTCAGGTGAAAGAACATTTGGAGTGTTGACAAAACTTGATCTCATGGATAAAGGAACTAATGCCGTTGATGTATATACTCTCCAACAACTGCTTTGTTATCTTGTGTTTTGGTGCTCACTAAATTTGCTTAATTTACATGTTATTAAGGGAGCTTAAAAAACATGATGTTTGTTCTTATATTAATCTTGAAGGTTCTTGAAGGAAGGCAATACAGGCTAATGCATCCGTGGGTAGGAATTGTGAACCGCTCACAAGCTGACATTAATAAAAATGTTGACATGATTGTTGCTCGTAAGAAGGAGCGTGAATATTTTGAGACAAGCCCTGAGTATGGACATTTGGCACATAAAATGGGCGCAGAATATCTTGCTAAGCTTCTATCAGAGGTTTTTTCTTAATAATATTTGTTTCAAGTTATTTGCCTCAGCATTGTTATCGTGTTTTTATTATTTTATTATATCTCTAATTCATCATATGATGAGTAATTTCCTTTTTTATCGGCTTTATTACTTCAGCATTTGGAGCATGTTATTAGACAGCGGATACCTAGTATCATTGCCTTGATAAATAAAACCATTGATGAGCTTAATTCAGAGTTGGACCGCATTGGGAGGCCTGTTGCTGCAGACTCAGGGGTCAGAACTGATACGTTGCCAAGATTTTTCTTCTTGGATTGTAATGATTTGGTTCCTCCTCAACTAAGTTGTGTTGCTTGCTTTTATAGGCCCAACTATACACTATTTTAGAGATGTGTCGTGCATTTGATAAAGTATTCAAGGAACACCTGGATGGAGGGTAAGGATCATCACTAAGCTTTTGTGTTAGCTAATACTTTCAGTCGACTGATTTTGAAAGTATTTTCTATTTTATGCTGATGTACTTATGGTACACTAATACAGTGAACATAATTTAGAACTTAAGTCCTATATTGCTGGTATAAATACAATTTTAAACATATCAAACTTCCAATAGGATTTTACTTATGCTTTCTGGGAAAAATTGCCGTGCGTGAGAGCCTGATTTTGCCCTTTCTAGAACTCTGTGCTATTCAATAGTTACTATAGTTAGTTTCTTTGCCATTTTTATAATGCTAAAATAATCAATAGTGAATAGTGTTGGAATTTATGCCATTTGAGATGAGGACAAAGGTTGGTAACATTTCATGGGTTGGGCACTGTTGGAAACCTGACCGACCATACTAGGAGTTGTTGAACCTGAAGTCATAGCTTTGACTTATAGTCTTCTAGAAGGATGTTCGAATTTTTAAAAATCTTTCCATGGTGGTACTCAAGTCTGAAATGGTAGTCTTTGCTGACTTTGACAATATATGATTTATTTATGCTAATATTACAATTTCAATGTTTGGCATGATAGTTTATCCCTTTTCTACATGGAGCTTTAGAAAACTTCAAATTGAGATAGAATAGAAAAATTTTTCACAGGGATTAAAGCAAATTTTCTTTTCTCAATTTGAATTAGCACCCTTGTCATATATTTAAATACTTTTTTATTTTCTTCAGAAGAATGTTTATTGCAATAAAGAAAGAACATAGTACACATGCCTATTACTAAGTCAATAGAAAAATTGATAGCTGTTACCAACTTCTCTTAAAAAGGAGGGTAAAATGAAAGATGACACAAGCAACACGCTTTTGTTTTTCTAGAACAAATGTGCTACCTTATTCACTTCAGAAGAATAGGATAATTCAGAATTGAGTTCAATTAAATACAGTGTTATCATATACTGTTGTTTTCTAACCAACGAGTATGCAACTCATTGTTTTAATTGTTAATATTATGACAAGTTTATCTATTAGATTAAGCAGCCAACTGCTATTTCAGGCGTCCTGGTGGGGACCGGATATATGGAGTTTTTGACAACCAATTACCAGCTGCTTTGAAAAAGCTCCCCTTTGATCGTCATCTTTCCTTGAAGAATGTCCAGAGAGTTGTTACAGAAGCTGATGGGTATCAGCCCCATCTGATTGCTCCAGAACAAGGGTACAGAAGACTTATAGATGGATCTATCAGCTATTTTAAAGGCCCGGCAGAAGCCTCTGTTGATGCTGTAATCTTCTTCATGACTTTGTACAATGTGTAATAATCTGTTTAATGTGGCTGCCATAAATGCATTATGTTCTTAGATATGCATGATGGAATGAGCAAATGTTAATATGGCGTTAACTATTCATGATTATGTGTAATATCTATTACTTGATCGACTACAAGTCCTTCACATATATGTCAGTTAATAATATTTTCAGAATAGTGCTTTATCTCCTTGCAGTGGTGTGTCTTACTATTTTTGGTCATGACAAAGGTACTTTTGAAGGATCTTTCGGCCAAAATAATGTTATTTAAGCGAGAATGATGACATTAGCTGATTATTAATATGCATACAACCTCAACTATCCTCTCTGGGCCATGTGAAAACCCCAAATCATATGCCCCAAACGTCTTACGGGCTGCAGCCCATTTCCTTTTTCTTTGATACTGGTATACTTTTTTGCCATAAAACATCTTTTAAGCATCAAACGAAGTTTTCTTTAACATTGGATCTTAAAATAAATATTGAAAACCTGTAGCTTTCCTCATAGCTACTGTTGAAAGGTTACATTCTATCATATGTTGACTTTTTAACCTGTTTTTTCTTTTCATATGTTTAAGATGGGAAAAATGGTCTCTAAAGCAATGGTTTTCCGCACCTATATTTCTTTAACTAGCATCAATTGTTGGTGTTCTTTTTCGAAACTATTTGCCTCAAACTGGTGCATTTCTAGTTGTTGTTCCCAAGTTACTCTGCATTTACTAATTATATGCTTTCTTCTTCTCTTCCTCAGGTTCACTTCATTTTAAAGGAACTTGTACGGAAGTCGATTGCAGAAACTGAGGTAAGCCATGTTGATTTTCCGATAAAAAAAAATGTGCAAGTGGGATGATCCTGTTTCTATTCAACAATGGACATCATTTCATCTTTGTCAGTGGTTGTGCATGTTAGTTTCGTCTTCAAATAAAATACTTTTAAAGGAAGACATGAATACTTTCTACAGTATGAATCTTTTTATTCATCAAAATATGTTATATTTTTTATGCTTGAGGTGAAGAATGTTGACAAGGTTCTTTCTCTTATTTGGAGTGTTGGAAAATAGGAGTAGTTACTTAAAGTATTGGGGTCTTTTAGTAATATCCAAAACGTTGTCTTATATATACTTGTCTAATATCCAAGTAGGCTGGTTTTTGTCTTCTGCAGCCGTTAGTGGTGTCTGTTGGTTTTTTTGAGTGAAGATCTAAGTCTGATACCTAAAATGATACCAAAAATAATATAGGACAGCAGGGATTTTGGGCTGTAAACAGGGTGTTAGGGGCTGAGGAAGGGCAGAAAAGTGGGAAATTGATAGATTAGGGTTTGTATATGAAGGAAGGGATGCTTTGATGGCAATAGGATGGATTGTTAATGTCAAATAGGCTAGTGTTTATGGCTGTGAACAGGGGATGCGAGATTAAGGTTTTGGTGCAGGAAAAGAGTGCAGAAAATTTGGAGGAGAAGAAGAAACCTAGTAATCACACCTAGGGTTTCAAGGCATCACACTTACGGTTTGATTGCATCACACAATTAAGGCAAAATTTTGAATAATTCTCATAAAACTAAACTCTACTTTGAAAAAAAATATTTGTTTAAAGAAAAAATCCTAATCTTTTAAGGATAAGAATCAGAGCCCAAGTCCAGCTCCTATAAGGATTAAAATACCTGAATATTATAAAAACAAGCCCAAATAGACTCAAAGTGTGCTGCTGCCAAAATTCATAAAATAAACTGAAAATAAATAAAAATGCTGCAAAAATTACTAAAATACCCCTAATTGAAAACTAAAGAAATATTGACTTCTAATTAAGCTCCCAAAATGGGGATCTCTAGGCATGTGACAAGCCAATGTTTGGACAGCTTTTCTATGCCTTTTGTAAGATTTTAAAGGTTGCCGCCAATGACCTCCATCAAGAGTGTGAGGTGTGCGAGTGGAACATCTTTCATCTTGTTGATTTTTCCTGGGTTTAGGAGCCGTATGCTCTGGGTAGGAGGACTCTTCCTCTCGGTGTGGCTGTTTTATTTGTTCTTCCATTTCCAATTTAGAGAGGTTCCTTTGCTACAGCAAGGGAATTCTCCTTCTGTTCTTCTGATTTAATAATACAATACAGTGAGCGTTTTCTGTTGAATCCTATCACAAGACCACAGCAAAGTTTCCTTAGTCTGTTCAGGCACGTATAACAATTATTAATGGATTAGAGTATCATTATGATACCTTCGTGAAAAATCAACTGGATGAAAGAGCAAAAGAACCCTAGGTCTAAGGGGTTAGAAATGGTGTTGAAGTAGAATGCCTCCTACTTTCTATTCTTGAACTAATGGGAGATTTTTCTTTTTTATATTTAAATGATAAAAAGAAAATAGTGAAACCACGGGAACATTAGTTATGTGGACTTAAGCTATGGAGTAGCCTTCTATCCTCCTTCTCAGAGCATAAATAGCTGAACATATGGCATATTGCTGTAATACAATAGAATTATGAAAACCAAGTAGAAGGACTCTCTTGATCAGTAACCATCCAAGGATAGCCAATAAACTTTTAATATTTTGACTGATGAATACCTCAGGAACTGTTGCTTTATATGTATGGATATTAAACATTCCCCTGAAGGCCCTCTATTTCTCTCAAGCAGCCCCAAGGGAACTGATCCTTACAGGATTGCTACTTTATGACATGCAGGAACTAAAGAGATTTCCGACACTGCAGTCTGATATAGCTGCTGCAGCAAACGAAGCATTGGAGAGGTTTCGAGAAGAAAGCCGGAAGACAGTCCTACGGCTGGTTGATATGGAGTCTAGCTATCTAACCGTGGAATTCTTCAGGAAGATTCATCTTGAACCAGAAAAAAATCCAAGTCGAAATGCTCCTAATGTGGACAATTCCATAGATCATCACCTCAGGAAGATTGGTATAATTTCATACATGCTTTCTTTTCACATGCACAGCATAGAGAAGTCTATATTAAATTATATCAGTGACCAAGGACTTTGAATTTCTCCCTTCTGCTCCTAAATTTTTTGTGTAAGTTCTTGGTCCTATATTATTGCAAGTTGGGTGTATTAAAAACTCATGATTTCCAGGTTTCATGTTGCTATGGCATATAAATTTAAATATCATTTTTTTACTTATCCTCAATTTTTTATCTGAATTATTTTAGTAGACACTAGTTTACAGATTTGTAAAGATGGACATTCATGATTTTGATTTATTTTCCCCATAAAAAGGACAAAAGATTTATATTCTGATTATTAAAGTATACTCTGCTTCTTGTTTCAGGATCAAATGTCAATGCTTATATTAACATGGTTTGTGATACACTTAAACATTCCATACCAAAGGCTGTGGTTTGGTGTCAAGTTAGGGAGGCCAAGAGATCATTGCTTAACCACTTTTATGTTCAAGTTGGGAAGAGGGAGGTATGATCTCATAACTTTGTTTAAGTTTTTGTTCATTTTAAACACAATTGCCAACTGCTTGATAATGTTCTTTGCATGGTTCAGATTAGGATAACTTTCAATTGCTATGGGGTTTCATGATGTGAGATTTGGTGGAAGAATGTGAGACTATCCCCTCACGGCTACTATTTATAATATGTGTACAACAATTATAAAGCAAATTACATGCTAATTATCAACTAATGATAAGTCTAATTATTTGCTAATTAAAAAGGCAACTTTCAACTACATGTGATACATATTTTGCACATGTTTAAAATTCTAACTCTCAAGCTAGCGCATACATACCATATGTGCCAAGCCTATCACAAATGTAGTTAACCCGAGGATTTGTGAGAGACTTAGTAAATATATTTGCTAGCTAATTGTTCTATTTAACAAAACCAATAGCCATATGACCTGAAATTACCTTCTTTATGATTAAATGGCAATCAATTTCTTTATACTTGGTCCTTTTATGGAAGACTAGATTAGAAGCCGTGTGTAGAGCTGCTTGTTTATCACACCTTAACTTCATTTGTTGGATCTTACCAAATCTTTACTCATGGAGTAATTGCTTTAGCCATATGAGCGCACATGTTGCTTTCACCATGGCTTGATATTCAACCTCAGGTCCTCAACATTGGACCAAGCAACAACCGGTTGTTTCTTGCTTCTTGATGATACTAAATTTCCTCCAATAAACACATAATACCTAATCGTTGAACATCTAACAATCAAGCAACCTACCTAATCAGCATCTAAATAACCAACTACCTAAGTATGTCGTTCGTCTTCACACAAGTGCCCTTTACTAGGTGCCTTCTTGATGTATTTTAAAATGCAAACCACAATATCCCATTGACTATCAAATGGGGAATTCAAGAACTAACAAATTACACTCCTAGGGAAAGCAATGTCAAGTCATGTCACTGTGAGATAATTGAGTTTACTAGCCATTCTCTGGTATTGGCTCAAGTAAGTTAAAGGCTCCCTTGATCAGGTAGGATTTTGACATTAGGATCCATTGTAGTAATGGATTATCCGCAAGTTGGCAATTGAAGATGCCTATTTCTTTCAATATGTCTAAAGCGTACTTCTGTTGTGAGATTTTGATACTCCTTTGTGATTGAGCAACTTATATTCCCAAAAAAATACTTAAGTTTGCCCTGATCTTTCATTTGGAAGTGTTAAAATGGAAGTTGTTTGAGTTTTTGTATGCCTTTCTGATAATTCCCTGTAATCACAATGTCATCTACATAGATAACTAGATGAATGATGGTAAAAGACGCAACAGTTAGCCTCACTTTGAGTCATACTGAACACTTGAACAACTGAATTGATTTCTCAAACCAAGCATGTGGAGATTGTTTTAGGCCATAGAGAGATCAATGTAGCTGACACACCAACCTATACTACTCTTGAGCAAGAAATCTAGGTGGTTTCTCCACATAAGGTTCCTCCTTTTTTAATATTCAACACCAAATGGTGAATGGCAACCAAAGAGAGAAAAAGATGAACAAAGGCACTTTTGGCAAGGGGAGAGAAAGTGTCATTATAATTGAGGCCATAGATTTAAGTGTGCCCCTTTTTTAGCGAGCCAAGCTTTACGGTGCTCAATTTGGCCATTAGGGCCAACTTTGACAATGTAAACCCAATGACAACCAATTTTGGATTTGCCATGTGGGAGAGGAACGAGGTCCCAACTGCCCTTAGACTCTATGGCAGCCATTTCATCTACCATAGCTTATTACCACCTTGGATGAGAGAGAGTCTCACTTGTCGTCTTAGCAAAAAATTGGATGACAAAGAGGGTAGAGAAGCATAATTTGGTTAAGACAAATGGTGATAAGCTGACACAATTGTAAATAGGGTGAATATTATGGTGGAACTAATACCTTTTTGTTCAAAATGGGAAGGCCCAATTTAGAAACCAAAGCATCAATGGAGGTTTCTAGAGTAGGAGATGAGCCCCAGAGGGCAATAGTAGAGTTATTGTTTGTTGCTAGTTGATGCACAATGGTAGGGATGTCGTTTGGTGCTAAGTGGGGTGGGCAAAGGTAGTTGAATGAAGGAGGACTAGAGTCATCTATGGAAACAACCTGTGGGAATGAACTAGCAAAAGGAAGAGCATTAACAATATCAACATGCTCAAATGGAGAAGAAAAGAATGGGATTGTTTTAAAGAATGTGACATCAACAGAGATTATATATCACTTAAGCTTTGGAGAAAAATAACGATAACCTTATTGCAGCCTAGAATAGCCCAACAAGACACATTTGAGAGCAGAGCCTGTAACTTGTCTTTACTAGGAGTGGGATCATGAACAAAGCATGTGCACCCAAAGATGCAAAGAAGAGGATAAAGTGATTGTTGGGGGGAAAAAAAATGAGCAAGGCACTTGATTTTGCAAGACGAAGGATGGTATTTGATTAATCAAATAGCAAAAGGTGATAATAGAATCTTCCCAAAAGCACAATGAAGCCTTATGATGAAGGAGACTATGCACAAGCATAGTTGTCAATTGCGAATTGTACACTTATTACACTTGGAGTTATTGCAACATTGCACCTTACGCATTGCACATTACAATTTAAACAATTATGTAATTATATTAAATATATAAATATATTTTTATATATGTAATATAATTTAGTTTTAGATAAAATTTTATAGTGGTGTTTAATCTACAACCAACCCCACTTAGTGAGATAATATTCTGTTTGTTATTATTGTTGTTGTATATGTAATATAACTCTAAAGAATATTTAAAAAAACTTTCGTCTTAAAGGAGAATAATCTCTAACTATCGACTGTAAAATAACTTAGGTTGTGTCCAAAAAAACATTTAAAAAATAGCCTTAAAAAAATTATAAGGGTATAAATACAGAACAAATTTTTCTAGATAGAGACTTGGCTTAAACTAAAGATTATATCCCTAAGCTAAAGATAAATCCTATAATTATTGAATAAACAAATAGCAAGATAATGACAGATAACACCTTAAGTGGATAGATGACAATCCCATCAGTCTGGGACTTCTACTGATTCTCTAACAATAACCATAGTCTGGACCTTGGGCTCTGGCTATTAGGCATAACAAAATTACAGAACCAACGATCAAATAGAGACATTCATACATATGGGTTCTGCCAAAAAGGCCAGAAGAGTGTACCTACGATGATTTGGTTCAAGCCTGTTGTTACCTTGCAGTTATTTTAGAAGAGAGTAAGAGGCCAGAAGCAAACCATGCAGAGGCAGAGTGAAAGTGATTTCGTTCCAAGTGAAGGACAGAGCAGACTACAACCCAAAGGCAGAGAGAGACCAAACTACAACCCAACCTTCTCTTCCAAAGATTCCATGAGAGATAGCTTCCAAGAGTGAGAAAGCATTCGGGAATGACAGACCCATAGCCGTAGAGGTTCAGACTTCAGTGACAGTCACAAAATTGAGGATGCGGTAGAGCAAAGCTACGGAGAACCAAAGTTCATTGAGACTCAGTTGAGAGGGAAAGACCACCATGGAGCCACCGAGAATTACAGAGGTACGCAAGAGAAGGAAAACAATGGGAAATTTCAAGGAAATAAGGGCTCGGGGTGTTAAAAGAGATATTTTACTGTTGAGTTTCTTACAGAAATTGCGCAAATTGCGATTGCAATTGCGCACAATTAGGATCTCAATGCAGTTGCAATTTTATTACGCAATGCGCAATTGTGCACAATTGATAACTATGTAAGCAAGTGCAATCAAGTGTCTGCCCTGATCAGCCACTCCATTACTTTGAGGGGTATGAGCACAAGATGATAGGTGGAGAATGGCCTGAGAAGTCATGAAAGATTGAAAAAGAGTAGAAAAGTACTCACATGCATTTTCATTGCGTTAAGGTACGAATTGTGGTACCAAACTAAGTTTAAATTCTGAGAAAAACTTTCAAAAATAGGAAAGAGTTTGAAACAATTGTCCTTAAGAACAACCGAGTAAATCAAGAGAGTCATTAACAGAAGTAACAGTATTGGAAACTCAGAGTTGAATGAGGTAAGGTAAAAAGAGTCTTAGCTTGTTTTGTTGACATGGCTAGGAAAAGGACAATGAACTTGTCTGCCCCAACTGACAGTTATCACATTCTAAAGTAGAGACACGAGAAAGACGAGGTACCATTTTCTGGAGTATTCATAGGCTAGGAAGTCCCACATGGGAATGGAGAAGTTCAAATGAAGCAACAATGGAATAGGCGACAGGAGATTGTTGTGCGGTGAGGTAGTACAACCCTCCAGACTCACCTTATTCCAATTTTCTATTCAGTTTTCCGATCCTGTACTAGAGCAAAATTATCCACTAAGATAACAAAATAAGGCATGGTATGAATTCATTGGCTAATAGAGATCAAATTGAATGGACAAGGCACAAAAAGGACTAAATGTAAAGACAAAGAAAAGAAGGGCTTGGCTTGGCCAATGCCTTTTACTTTGGTTTGTGTGCCATTAGCTAAGGTAATATTAGATACGAAGTCAGAATAAGTGAGGATAGAAAAAAAAAAAAAAAATTTGTTACCAAACATAGATCTGAAGCACCAGAATCAAGAATCCAAGGTCCAAATGAGGATAACTGAGATAGGCATGCAACATGTTGCTAGTCTGAGTGATTAAAGGCTATGGAAGTAATGGATGGCTTTGATTCCCGAAATTGGAGGAATTAATTGTATTTAACAGCGAAGATAACAAGAGTAGAGGAGAAAGAGTGTTGGCCGGTCATTCTGTTATGAAGACTCAAGAAGCAATGTGCTTACTGGTAGAGAAGAAGAGGGGACTAACAAAATCTGATACAGTCTTTTTCTGGTTCGATAACGGTGGATTGGCGATGGATATAGGCCAGAGACACACCAGAGAGAAATTTCAAATGATTTGAGACTGCAAGCGCTGGAAGAAAAGCTCAACCCCTGGACATCAATGTGTGTACATCACTTGCAAATGGTGTGGTGGCATGTGAGAGGTTAGATGGCAGCAAGCTTGCAGTGGTGGGCCGATCAGAACCTTCTAAGCTAGAATGGGAGGTGATTTCGAAAAACAGACACCAGGGTTGTTGGATTGAAATGCAGCCACTAAAAACCCCTTGAGGAAGAACTCTGCTAAATTTGAAACACAACAAAGGACACCGCTAGAGAAGACACTAGGGTGGTAGGAAGGAAATGCAATCACTAAAACTAGAAGATGAATGCTGCTAGAGTTGAAACATAGTAGGGAATGTCGCTGGAGAAGACACAATAGAAGAGAGATTTTTTCTCACAGAGTGCTCTGATATCTTGTAAGATTTGTAGAAGTATACGAGACTAGCCTCTCATAGCTACGATTTATAATGTGTAAATAATTACAAAGCTAATTACATTAGTCAAAAGTCTATTCATTAACTAATTATTAATTAAAAGCCTAACAGTTAACTATGCATGATCCATAGTTTGCACGTGTTTTATATTAATAAGTACACCTGTTTAATTAAAAAGCCTAACATAATAACGCTTTGTGTGTTGTACCATGCAGAGGGAGCAATTGGGCGCCATGTTAGATGAAGACCCAGCACTTATGGAAAAGAGGTCGCAATTAGCTAAAAGGCTTGAATTGTACAAGCAAGCCAGGGACGATATTGACGCGGTGGCTTGGAAATAATAAGGACCCCGGGCCTTGCAACAGACGTTAGGAGCCAAATTTTGCCTTATCCACCCTGTAAGAAAGATTTTGTCCATCATAGATTACCTATTCTTGTCTTACAAAGTCAAAAACGGGGTAGTCCCTCACAACAGCAGGAAGTTGTATTTGCACTTGCGCATAATTTTTTTGCCTCTAGTGTAAAACAATTTCTCCAAGCACTGTCATTGTCTTCTAAAAGCCAAATAGTTGGTGCACTGGAATTTTTAGACAATATTGATTCACGTTTAATTTTCCTTTGAACTATTCCCTCATGTTACATTCTACGCTCTAAAGCCAATTTGCTAGGATACTGGGCAACTAAAATTACTATTTTTGTGAAAATAAAGATGAAGCAGACCAAACGCATAGCACAGTAAACATGGTTTAGTTGGAAGCAACAAATGTCTTCGTATATTCTAAAATTAAGTCTATACTGATCGTCTATTGTAGTTGTCAAAATAATGATCAAGCAGACCATGTGCATACAATAGCAAAACTGGTTAAAATGGAAGCAACAAACGTCTTCGTGTTTTCTGAAATTAGCATTCTGTATTTATTGTCTATTGTCTGTTTACTTACATTGGATTAATTTCTAGAACTTTTACTCCACTGATTCGGCAGCTGAGTGTAGGCAGGAGTTTACATCCCTATACTTCTGGTTTTCTTTTAAAATTTCATTCTGAGAAGAATGATGCATACGGAAGCCAAACAAGGCCAACCAAAAAAGGGGGAGAAAAATGGGAACAAAAGGCCAAGCGGTTAAAAAGATAGAGTTCTTTGGTAAAAGCAAATGTTAGTCTTTCACAATTTCACAATAAAGGATTTGTCCTTTTGAGCCTCAAAATAAACACATGCAAATGATAAGGGCTATTTCTCAGATGAACACAGTAAAACGGGCAAAAGAATGGAGGAGAAGGATTACAAGAGCTAAGAATTATATTGTACAAAGATTTCCTTCGTGCCAATAAAAATATAGAAGGCAGTGGGAGGAATATATCACTTAGAAACACTGGTCGTACACATACGTGTTTTACAAAAACTCATCAGAGAGTCAACAAACAAATCCAAGATGGTAATCCAGAAGGTAGACACGCAGATACCTTTTTGTGAACCAGAATCTTACGCTTCTAACAGTTTATCCAGCTCAATGTATGTTAAGAGACGGAGAATCCTGCATGGCTGCCAGGCATAATTCATGCAACTCATTCATTATCCAGTCCTCCCCCATATATCCACCCAGTACCAAGACCCTAATTCCTTCTATTACACCGTAATGTACGACCCCAACAAAATCTAGGATGAGGAACTCAAGAAAAATCTAGGGTAGAGAGTGAAGGCCTGTCATAGAACAACAACATTACTTCCACAATACATGCTCACAATATGACCTATTTATGACCGATCTGACCCAAACCATGAGACATTATAGCGTGCTTTATGGGGAAGAAATTTCTTTCCTCCACAAAAGCAATCATTGGCCCATTTGTATAGGTAGGTCAGCCATTAACCAAGTATTGCATTGGCATATCAAAAAATAGGCCAATAAATCCTATTTGAAGAAACCATTTTCTTCCATCAAGAGATAAATATAATAGGGCCTGGGTCAATTTAATAGCGCCACAAATCTACGTATAAATTTTGAAACTAAATCCAATTATCATGTAGACTGACCCAAGCCAAACCCACCTCCTATTTCAAAATCTCTCTCAATTCTTTTGACCACCATCATCATATTACACTTTCTCTATTCTTCCTCTTACTCATTAGAATTAGGTCCTTTTGTCAATTGAGCTTGTTTGATTAACTTCACCACAAATTTCAATTTGATACATAGGAGAAAGATCCAGTAAAAGAGATGTCAACAAGCTCCAGCAGTGACGTTTGAACTCAACCAAGTTGACAAATGGACCGTCAAACTACTTCATTTTGATTATCGAGAGGAAGAATAGAGAAAGGGACAGGTATCATGGTGGTAGATGGTTGAAACAATTGGGAAAGACAAGAATTCAAAAACTGAAAAAGATAAGAAACAAATCTAGCCACTCTAACTTGGGGTTTAGTCGGATCCAGCTTGGTTCAACCTACACTAGGTCAGAACATATGTAAGATCTAGAAGCCATAAAGCAGACAGAATAGAAAGACACATTCAAGCATTCAATCAAGTCAATTGTTAAGAAAGTTACATAATGCTTTTTAATCGAACAATTTCTTGATTCCTAGTAGGAGGTATTGAATGAATTTGAGTAACATTGTTAGCAGTTCTTGTAAATCTTGCAGAAAAACGTACAAATAATGCAGTCCCTGCAAGAAGGTGTCTTTTCATCCCCATATGGTGAGTGATATCTCCAAAAGAGATTGTACTATTCCTATAACACTTGACCCTGAATTGAATGGATTTATATTTGTTCTTCTTCAAGTTACTCAGCTCTATGAAGAAGGATAATTACGCTGGTCCACAAGACTAAGCAATATTAGCAAAAAGAGACTTCAAAAACGTTTCTCCATGATGCTAGTTCTTTGGATCAAGGCATTGCTCTGTTGAAGAACACTGAGGAAAACTTGCAATGCTGTAAGCTCAAACCACTGACATATTATGCATAACCAGAATGACATATTGGGTTTGGTGCAAGATCTGGACAAATTATAGCATATGATCATGCTTTCAGACTTTGCTCCATTTTATTGATAATTGTATATAAGGAATGGAACAAGAATATAGCATGGACAGACATAGACAAACTTGTTCTGCATTGAAAGACAGTTACTACTCCGCAGTTGTTTCACCTGTTAGCACAAAATAACTGCTATTAAAGAGAAACAGTTCGTCTGTATAGTACCTCATCATCACTCTCCTCTTCCTCATCTGACACTATCTCATTCCCTGGCAACTCTAACTTGCCACCCATACAGAAGGATGCACCTATACTTTCTGTTTCAATGTAATTACCCTGCAATCTCTCTTCAAATCTCTGGTCACTACAATTTAGCATCCAATTCAATGAAAACCTTATTCCCTTGCTTTGTAACCTCTGGTACCTGGGTTTAATCCGGGACTCCAAGCTATAAGTAAAGTATTCTGGGAAATCAACAAGCTCTTTCATGGGTCTCCCCATCTCAGTCTTGAAGAAGTAATAACTGTTTTTCATGAGCTCAACTCGCAACGCTAATAACTGAGGACATTTAGTCACCATGTTAGCCACATCATGTGATGCTATTGCCCTTCCCAGGAGGAAGTCAACTGGCTTCATTATTACGTGTTGATGAAGGCTAACCACCTGTGGCATCTTCTCCACCACTCGTGCAAACCCTTCAGGATCAATTTTAAGCTTCAAACTAAAGAAGTACTGCTGCGAAGACATTTTAGCTTTAAGAGGTAGCCCAAGAATTTGTGGATATTGGGCAATCACTGAAGGCAGCAATTCCCTCCTTATTCCAAAACTAATCAAACAATCCACATTAGGTTTAACAGTTTCCTCAAGATTATAGCCAAGAACATATGCTCGCTTCTCAAACATCCTAGCTATAATTTTTTTGGGCAGTCCCAAAGAGACCAAGTAGTCAATTAATGGTCTAATCATAGTCCCAACTCTCATCCCTAATAAATAAGGATACTGCGTAACCATTGGACCAATATCTCTAGGGTTGACACCAATACTAACAAGATAAGCCACTGAAGTACTCATTGTACCCTCAAGCTTGAACCCAAGAAGCTCAGGATACTTTTCCAACACATACCCAATGTCCTGCTTCTCCACATCGAGCCCACGAAGGAACTTAACAACTGGAGCAAGCTCAACAATAACACTTGCATGTAAAACTTGTGGGTAGCTTCTAATAAATTCACCGAGTTTCGACCTTGGAATCCCAATCTTCTGCAAATAACCCAATACAGGAATGATATTCTTTCTCACACTGCATCCTAGCATCAAAGGGTACTCATTAAAATCATCAATGGTTAATCCCAACTTTTGAAGAAACTCGACGCGCTCCTTCATGACCTCAACAGTCGAAGGAAGCTCTAAGTCGTGCAATTCATCAGGAATAATACCTAGCCCCTTCAGGTAGTCAAAGACGATCACCCGTGAAACAAGCTTCTCTTTGCGTCCCTGAATCACGCCCCAGGTCACTGAGGGCATCTCATATTCGGGGAATTTGGAATTGGATGCTTGTGTGGAATATGATGATGCAGAGAACAGTAAAACCCTAAAAGGGTTTAAGGTTTTGAAAAATGCAGAATCTGGGTAAGGAGGAATTTGTATTGGCGCAGATGCAGCTTCACATTGACGAGAAATTAGTTGAGAACTATTAGGGATAGAGAAGAAATTAACGATTTTTCTTCTTCTGAGCATTGAGGTCCTTTGCCAAAAACGAACTGTAGTTCTAGGTGGTCTTTGTTGCGACCAGAGACAGGGATGAGAAAGAAGAAGGATTTACCTGCTGAGCTGCTTTGATTCTGCGGTAAGTGCACTGGGAAACACCGATTTCCGAGGGGGCAAATGGTTCTTTCCTTGGCTGTGTGTTGCAGCCATCAGAGCAAAGGAAGATAATGTATTTATGTAATGGACAGATCCAAGTTGAAACTTACCTGGGGAAAATGTTAGCAACTTAAGACCCAATGAGTACTGCGGGAAAAGGGTTGGACTGGAAAGGTAACCGGCGAGCGGATCGGCGAGTCAAGCCCACCCAATATTGGTTAATTCCCTACTTATATATTCTTATAAATTTATATTTATACAAATTTTATTTAAATTTATTAATTCTTATAAATTAAATTATAAAAATTAACAACTTAAATCACATTTTATGAAAAATTTACAATCCATTTTACTTGGACTACATTTTTGGTAATTATTTAAGCTTGATTAATGTTTATACGAGTTTTAAATTGTCTAAAACTCAGTTTATTTAATAAAGGAATTTTTTAAGTTTGTTCAAAAAAATTCATTTAATTTAATATTATTTATGCATAAAATTAAATTTAAAAAATTAATTTAAAGCTAAAATAATTTTAAATTTTTATTTAAAGTTATATACACTTAAATGTGTTATCATTTAAAGTATTTTCTTTCATATAAATAAAATAAAAATATAAAATCATAATAACACATTATTTATATTATTTTATTTTCATTAATAAGAAAGTTGTTCATGAGAATTACAAATGTTAAATTAAAAATTTTATGTTCGGCTCATTTAATAAAGTAGTCTATAATAATATTTAAGCTTGTGTATTTAAACATATAAATAAGTTTGAACCGAGTCTTGAAGAAGTTGTTTACACACTAAAAGTAAACACCTATATGTACATAAAGGCATAGTTAGGTGGAGGATAGGGGAATCTTGCCTCCCTAAACTTTGAAGACTCTGACATATACTAGAAAAATTTGAAAACTATTAGTTTGGACCTTGTGAATTTTGTAAAATATTCTTTAGATTTTTTTGAATTTTGCAAGTTTTCATATGTAAACTTTTTTTTAAAATTTTGTAAAATATTACATATAACTTATAATAGTTTTAAAACTTTCAAATAACTCTTTATATATTTTACTTAAAATAACTTTTGAATATTTTAAATAATAAAAATGACCTATCTTTTTGTTAAGTGCATTCATATCAGCAAACAATATATAGTAACACCTGTGGTCTCAACTTCCTTAAAGGTGAATCCTACTCCTCCCCTGCTTGTTGTGGTATACAAACATGAATCCATCAAAACTCAATTGAATCAATCCAAAGCAATCCAACAAGAACCAACTAAAACCGATTTCTTAATTTGATGAATTGGATGAGTATTTGAAAAAGCCAATTAGTTAGGTTTGTTTGTTAGATGTCAATTTTAAAAGACTGATTCCACCCCAATAAAACCCATTGCCTTATTAATAATTTTTTTTTATTTTTTCTATTATACAAATACATATATGAATAGTTATTTATATAGAATATATCGCTTTCATTGATTTTGTACAACTGTACAGATATTTATCACTATTATTAATAGCACCATATATTGCCTAACCAAAATATATGAATTGTGATTTCTTTTTCACATGATTCCATGCACTTTCAAAGCCTGTACCTATCCTTTTCATTTTCTTTCATGAATTTTTCATTTTGGTCATGTTTCATATTTGATAAATAGAAACATAGAATTCAATTAGGGTTTTGTTCTTGTTGTGGTGCACAATTTCAACATATTTCATTTGAGTGCATATTGTAATTTTTTTCTTTTAAACCTTTTAAATAAGAATATACTTATAACTAATTAATCACAACAAAAATTATTATCATTAATAGAGTAGAGTATATAGATAAAGTTTTATTATTAAATCTCTAAAACCATCATAAAGAGATTTCTAGTTAACAAGTAGAGAAAAAAAAATCTATTTTCTTGTAGGAACTGATCCAATCAATCTAATCCAAACCGAACCAGTATGGATTGGATTGGTTCGATTTTAGATAAATTAATCAATTAGATTTTTTTTTTTGTTAACGGATTGCATTAGTTTGATTAAATGAAGGAGAAACTCATCCAAGAACACCCATAGCCTTTATGCTTCCAGTTTTAAGAATAGTATTTAATTCATTAAAATAAAGTGTAAATTACTCCACTTTTCCGCATTTTTTTTTACAAAATATTTTACAATTTCAAAATATACACAAACCTCTTTTAAATAACACAGATTTTTAATTTCTCTTAAAGTAACTGATTTCTTTTAATCCAAAGCACAATATCAAGTTAACAAATGCTTTGTGACCTATTGTGTGAAGATACAAGTAAACTTTGTTTAAAGAATTAAGAAATTAAAATTTATAGAACTAACTCAAATCTATACGATATTTATCTATTTACGACGAAAACAAGTTCTACTCAATTTAGGACACTTTATTTTGTTAATTTAGAGCAAAAAGATATATTGATCTAATAGTAACCAATATTTGATTTGCATGGAGAAGTTTATAAAATTTTTAAGAAAAAATCAAGAGGTTTGTATCGGTTTTCTTTAGAGACATTTGGGTACATTTTTAATATATAGAAAAATTTTACGTGATAGAAATATAAGTAGGTTGAAATAGTTCATTCAATAAAAAAATAAGTGTAAATTAGATTCTCTAGCTTTGACGTTAACATGATAATAAAATAAAAATTTGCCAAATTGTAATATTATATCATGTTTTCTTAATAAATTTAGGATATCTTTCAATTCTTTAGAGATTTGTTACATTGAGAGTCAAACTCCTTACCACTTAACCTAACCCTTGTTTAGTTAATTAAGTGTTGACTTAACTAATTCAAATAAATATTCTATCCAATAACCATGATTAGGTATTGGACTTACATATTTATTTATTTATTTATTTTTGTCTGTATATATGAAATTAGTAAAGATTTAACTAAAGCTTAAGTTTTCACGTGATGATTGGAAGAAGGCATCCCTTCCATCAAGGAAGTCTTTTTTAAGTTTGCTAGAGTAGTTAAATTAAGTTGACAAATTTTGAACATGTGCCTTTAATTAAATTATAATATGAACCACAACTACTTAGTGATGCATGTTGGAATTTTATAGGGAACACAAGACTTGATCATTATGAAGAAAAACCGACTAGTTGGATTTAGTTTCAATAAGGTGATGGTTGTTGTCTGGTTATTAAGATCTCAAGAAAAATCATCTCTTGATTCAAGCCTCAAAGAAAATGATTAAATGAAGTTAAATTGAATTTGAGAGTCCAGTGAATGTGCAACAAATGATAAATATCCACAAGCGAGAAACAAAGAGAAGAATCATGATAAAAATGGAGGGGTAAAGCTAAGTTGGATAGGAAAGCTATTGCTTTAGTTAAGGTTAAAGAGATTGATTATAGTTCCTTAAATGGCAATATCATCATCATATTGAACATTGGACTTGATTAGAACAGGATAGTTAATCCTAAACTATAAATTTATCAGTAGGTTTTAGTTATAATGGCTTTAAAACATTGGAAGCCGGGACAAGGAGAGTAACTTGAAACAAAGGCAGTCATCCTTGTAAACGTACGTTTACAAAAGTCAGGTTCCAAACTGGTTCAGTAGACGTAGATAACTGGAGAAGCTATGTTACGCATTCATTCCCAGTAGGAATTCTTTGCCCAGTAACAGGTATTGCCATTTGTTGCCGTACACATTTCTTTAAAATGCAAAGGAAAAACTAGCAGAAAATAGGAAAAAGTCTTTCACAAGAACCCAATTAAAAAAAAATACATCCAAGTTCAGTCTCCCACAGGAGCACGTGCAAATGACAAGAACTGTTTTTACTATTAGTATAACAGTAAAAGAGGTAAAAGAACAAGGAAGGATGATACAAAACAGCGAAGAACTCTTCAATGTACAGAGGTTTCCTCTAATGGCATCGACAACATAGAAGCCACAGGGCGGCCATATCATTCTAAAAAAGTGTTACTTACAAAACACAAAGTCACAACAGTCATAGAAACTTATAAACAAAGCCAAGCTGCCAATGCATCAGGAAAAAACAAACCAGATGAACTCCTTTCTGTAAACCAAAATCCTGTCCTGAAAGTGGTTGGTTTTATGCATTTCACCAGTTATGCAAACTCATCACAGGTCAGTGTCCTGCCTGCTAGCCAAGCATAATTCATGCAACTCATTTAGTATCCATTCCTCCCCTGTATGTCCACCCAATACTAAGACCCTAGTCCCTCCAACCACACAAGTGCTATGACCCCAAGCAAATTTAGGTGGTTGCCCAGGAACGTTGAGGATCCTCCATGATGGTTTCTCCTCAGAAGGGTCCAAGAGAAAGAGCTGGGATGGAGAGTGAAGGCCTGCAATCGAACCTCCAAAAATAATAATTCTCCCACAAGGCATGCTGACAGCAACATGATCTAATCTAGGAGGTGGAACCACAGCACTTTGACTGCCTATTCCAGTGAATGCACTACATTCTAGCTGCCTCCACTGAGGCTGTTCATCTTCTAAATCAATTGTATAGGCCTCCCCTGATCGTAATCGCAGGTGTCCACTTTTGGCAAGTCCGCCAAACATAAGAATTTTTGTTCTACCATAGACTGAGAGTGAGTGCCCCAACCGAGAAGGAGGAGCCCATGAAGTTGGAATCTCCCTCCATGTTGGATTGTCTTTAGTAAGGTCTAGTAAGTATGTGTCACTAAGAAGTACCCCAGCATCTGTACAGCCGCCTGAGACAACCAGTTTAGACCCTTCAATTGTGCAAGAGCTGTGCCAAGATCTAGGGAGAGGTGGAGTTCCACCACAGACCTCCTTCCATGTTGGCTGTTGAGCGTCCAAATCAAGAACAAACACATCATTGAGCAATCCTTGCCTACCACATCCTCCAAAAACCACCAACCAAGAACCATTCAAGCATGAGAGTGTATGGCCCCACCTTCCAGGTGGGGATGATTTCACACTAACCCTGCGCCACTCAGGATTTTTAGCATCAAGATTGAGAACAAAAGTGTCATCCATAGGTTGCATATCAACACCTTCACCGCCAAACAATACAAGTCGATTTCCTGCAGCACAAGCACTGAAATTACAGCGTGAAGGCTCCACAGCACCTCCAACTGTCAGTTTTCTCCAGCAAACGGCCTCAAGAGTTGTCAGCTCCCGAGTTAGACGACCCCATCCTAACTTCTTGGTCATAAGCTCCAATGTGCCTGTCACTTCTTTCCCCCATGCATTTTGACACACCATCTTCCTGACATGATCATTCTTTGTTAACTGCCGGATCCTCCTGCAGACAGACCCAATGGATGCAACATCCCTTGGTGTCAATCGTGATAAAATGTTATGAGCCAGGACTTCATCAGAAAGCTGAAGAATGCCACACATCTCTTGCTGCTTACTGTACCATGAATGTCCAGTTTTTGGAGAATAATTACCAGTCTTACCAAAATCTAAATTGCAAGGCTCTTTGAAAACTGGATATGAGACGTGATTCAGATCTATATTTGCTTCAGAAAATATCTGGATGCCTATTATGTGTGTGACAGATCCATCATCATCATGAATTGGTGCAAGTCTTAGCCTGTTCACTAAAGGAGTACCATCCTTCCTGAAATTCAGAAGTTCACCTTGGAACTCAATACCTTCCTCAAGACATCTTCTGATCTCAGATACCACCACAGGATCCACCAAAGGGTGCCGCCTTTGAGCACGGGGGTCCCTAAATTGTAAGAACCGACTGAAACAAAAGATACATCCAAAGGATCAAAGTAGATCTTTTTTGACAGAAGATTATCAAAGAAAGAGATGTAAAATCAGATAACAGCAATGAGCCATACCCCTGCCCAAAGGTCTGGTGGCAGTCCAAACAAAAGAAACAAAAGGAATATAAAGAAATGAGCTTATTAAAACTAAATGGTATGAAGTCACTAAATCCTTGCAGAAATTATTTATTCAAATATATCAAAGCTGTAATAAACAAAAATTGAAAGTGAAGTTAGAAGTCTAGTAATATCACTATGCAGGTAGTTGAGGAAGTTTCCATATTAGTCGTCATGAACTCATTTGGGCATATTTTGCAGAGATTATGACGTAGAAGAGAGTTTTAATTTTAAGCAATATATTTAGCTTTTAATTATCCACATGAAAATGAAGCATGCATGTAATCTGACTAACAGTCAAAAGGCAGAAAATTGAAATAAGCACATTAAAGGCAACAGCATAGTCTTTTTTTTAAGTCTGTCTACTTGTCTAGAAATAAATTTTTGTCACATCAGAAATAAACATCTCAGCTTTGATCTCTATTACAGATAAAGTCATCCGCATTCCATATTGCTATAACACAAGTCAGATTCCTTGTACAATATAAGATGACGATGCAGCAGAAAGTAAAAGTACATGATATAAAATAACTGAAATTAGATAATCACAACTTTCTTGTTCCTTCAAACTATGTAACACTAATTATCCATCATAAAATTTTTACCTAAAAAAACCAAAAAAAGAAGAGCTTCAGATCAGATAGTAAGTAGGTAGAACTAATGAGATAAGATATTCTCCAAAGAAAATAGAACAGCAAAAAAAAAAAAAAAAAGGAGAAACAATGACCATTGTCAGTACAAGAGAGATAGTGAATACTAAGGATATGAGACAAACCCATCTGTTCAAAAGAACCATAAACAGAACCCCATAAAGACTCCAAAAAGACAATTCTGTTCCATATAAACTGAATGAAATGGGATTTCAACTTAAAACTCTTACTATTTAACCAATTAGTATAATGTCAAGAAAATTCCCTGTAAAATTTCATAATTACTGTGATATATTATGAGGCTAAGTTAGTAATGATTCATACATGAAGCAAGCCTTTTTCTTGATTTTCCATTGCTTTGATTCATTGTTTTCTTTTAGATTTTGAAGCTTACTAGATCTAAGAGTCAGTTTCATGACCTTACTTGTCACTAAATTAATAGTTCAGCACTTATAGTGCTAACTTAGTTTATCACATATAACTTCGAGCAGCTTAATTTACAAAATAAAAGGCATATAAAAACAAGCTGAAAGTAGATGCTTTATGTTGGTCCACGTTGAACAACGGGGAGCAAAAGTGTAATTTTTTTGGCTTAAATACACTATTGGTCTCTAGTTTTCAGATTGTTTCAATTTTATCCCTCTCATTTCAATTGTGTCAGTTTCATCCTCATACTTTTACAGACAGTGCAATTAAGTCCCTTCATAGCTCAGCATCACACTTAAAATGAAAAATGATGATTTGGCTGTTAATTTAATGGCATAGCCTAAGGCCCTAAGATAATACCATTTTAGGGCAAGAGAATTGATCCTTAACTCAAATTGGGGTTGATTGCAAGTGGAGTTCCTAGTATGTGATCAAAATGGTGACTTTTTTCAGCGACATAGCATTAAGTCAGGCCACATTATTAATTTCCATTCCAAATGTAATAATAGTTGGGCTGCCAAGGGACTTAATTGCATGTTATGTAAAAGTATGAGGATGATATTGATGCAATTAAAGCTAGGGTGACAAAAGTGAAACAATCTAAAAACTAGAGGGACCAAAAGTGTGAATAAACTTTTTTTTGGTCTTCAGTTTACTCTTTCTTCTCTCCAACTCTATATACACTAAAATCACAATTCTTATTGATGCTGCAGTTTTTAAATATCATCAAAATTCACCATCAACACCAAATTGACACTCATTAGCAGATAGCTTTGTTTATTCAGTATCTATTAATATCCAAACCTTTTAGATTTTATAATTTGTTTCCTACTTCTTCTGTTTCTAAATAGGTGACATTATTTTCCCAAAAAGCAATAGAGGCCAAACCAGCATACCAAAGTGATCAGATAGTTGCATGGAAGGGTCAGGGTTTGGAGCACTTGAGGGTGTCCAAAGAAACAAACTAGGTTAAGATTTTCTTTCACTTCAAATCAGTTGTTTTCCACCATTTTTCTTACTAGTTCTTGATTGTGAAATTTTGTAAGATACAAGAACAGCTGAGGTTGCCGTGAAGGGGAAATCAAATCTAGCGATTACTATTGGTTAAGATGAACAGTATGACTTAAGATTGATGACAAACAGTGCATATGCTCTAATAAGAGCAATTAGTATAATTATGAATTGGTATTTCAAATGGTACCAAAGAACTTGACAATTTACTGAAAGGTGACATTAACAATGACAACCAGTTGAAACAAAGGTCCAGGAATGATTTGTCACTGAATAATCTGTTCCTCTAATTGCATGGGGCCCAACAATGCATTCAATCTGTGCTACAACAAAATGAGAGCATTTATTTTATATTTGGAAACACCAAGTCCTCGCATGATACACACACTGATTGGCAAAGCATATGAAAGACAAGATGGGGGATAAATTTTATTTTCAGATGTTGACTTTCACATTCCCCATAAACACTTTGGCTAAATTTAATTTTACAGCACATCATCATGTCTTGGACGAAGTAAAAAACACCAACAATGGGGAGAGTTGCAACATATATAACACAAAAATATAGAAGATTTTCCTGCCTATAACCAAGTAAACAATGGCTAGAATAGATTGTTTGGACACACCATCAGGCATAAAACTTTTGAAATCACTGCAGGAGCAACTGTTATAAAAGTAGTGTCTCTTAAATATTCATACAACAATTCTTGGGACCTTGCTTGAAAAGCTCAAGCTTTAGGTTGACTATTACCTTGATATGGCCTAGGTGAATTTGAGAGCATGATCCCAAGGGTCCCTGGTTTAATTCTGAAAATTTTTCAATATAATTTTCTGTTCAATATAATTCTGAAAATTCAGGCTAGTGAGATTTAACATGAGGAGCATTTTAAAAATTATAAAAACCGTTCCTGGGCCCTTGAATTAAAGCTTTCGCTTATAGGTTGACAGGTGAATCCTGTATGGTAACTGCACCACCGCATTTTAGCAGCTTTCCCATGTTTGGTTCAGACATAATGTTATGTATCTTATTTTTTATTTAAGATGTTTTGAAAAGCTGAGGGTAAGACTCATGAGGAGAGATTAACACTAGGTTTCCATATCTCAGCAACTCTAGAGAAGAAAAACAATATCCTCCATATAGCTTTCCGGGCTATCATACCCCAACAAGTGCTGCATAAATGTGCTACTTCAATTTCTAGTCAAGACTCTACTACCTTTATGTTAAGTTTAATAGCTGCAAATGTTTTCAGCAACTGAAGCAAGTCTAACAGCCCTCACTTTTTTGAAGCCACTACCACCTTTTCTCCTAATAATTCAACAACAGTAGTCCATGTCACCAGTGAACCATCACTGACACAACTATAATCACAACTGAAATTGTTGCTACAACTGTCACAATTACACCACTTGAACTAAAATTACCAATATGACTACTGCTTCAACAATTACTTCATCAACTAAATCATTTACAATTATTGGCTTATTACAATTGCCCCTATCATCAGTAACACATAAACCTTCAGCTTTACTGAGTTTGTGCAGAGATCTTAACTGTGGTTCTAGATGCCAATGACTTGAAATTTTTCATATAAAATTTTTCAACAGTTTAGTTTGATTCTGCTCTTATACTGCTAAACTAGCACTAAATGCAAAACTTTTAGCTTTATAAAATTTGTCAAAATTGGAACAGGAACAAAGCTCCTTAAGATTTTATAACCAAAGAGAACCTTCAACATTGATCATGGAAGAAGGCCTTTAGTTCAACTTTTTGTTAAATGTCACAAATTTTGACAGAGTTAACAGAGCAAACAAATTTCAAAAGAAGGCCTAAAGTATTTGAGTCCTAAATGTTAATCTTATTTGTCAAACAACTAAGTTAAAGATTTTACCCAATCTTACATATGATTGACACTGATAGCCAAGTACCAAAGCCTTTTTTCTTTTTTCTTTTTTTTTCTTTTCAAACATGCATTACAGTTTTCATACTGCCAATAATTGCAGCATGATTCACAAGTAATGTCTTTAACTGCTCTTTCATCAACTAATTAGCTATGTAGGAAAAATTAGTATCACGGCTTGACAATTGTCCTGTGTAAAATTTGTACTCAAACCAAAAGCATGGATGGACCATTCTCTCCTAGGCGGCAGTTTCACTTCCAAATTATGGATTTTCTGTCATTGCATTACACTCAACGAAGTTGAAGACTGACAAAAAGATCTGAATTGGCATACTAAACATGCGATGAAAACCCCCCCTTTGTAATTTTTCTTTTTAAAAAAGTTAAACTAAATTAGTGCACTTGGAAATCATTGTCTGGAGAAAATGAATAGGAAACTCTAAAGAAAACACATAACACTAAAGAGGAATTCTGTAATCTCATCAAAGATGACATAAATGGAAGGAAGATAACTTTGTACAGACATCAGAATTGAAGAATAGCGCCCAGATGCAAATTATGTCATTTTGTGCAGCTCTGCTGCAAGTTTTGAATTGTTGCTCTTTTGTGGCAAAATATTTCTTCAATTATCGGCAAGAAAATAAAGTTTTCCATCAAACATTGACTTTTTAAACATATAGAATCAAATGGCACACCATCAGTAACTAAAATAGTGAGCTGACATTTCAATTTAAAATCAACTGGTCTCACATACAAGACAAGATATACAACTGCTTCAGAGCAAAAAGATTTGCCTACTTATAATTACTTATATAGATATCACAGGACATGGGAATATGATTTCAAATTATGAGATGTAAAAGAATCATGTACCACTTATGTACAGGGTTTGTTTAGCAAGTGCCTCGAAAAGTTCTGATTTGTTAAGAACTATCATTTATCATGAACATTCAGAATTATGCAAAAAGCAAGTTACACTCTAAAATAATGAATATGCCTCGCCTATAATCCCTGAACAGGTCACTCACAAAAGCACAAACAGAGATAAACTTCATATTATAAAACCCAAAATCCCATGGTATAGGGTTAAATGAATGGGAAGGGAAAGAAAAGAGAAAAGGTATCACTATGCAAGGATGAAAGCCAAAATTATCTTGAAATGTTACAGACTAAACAGCTTTACTACTTACACCAAGTTAAGCCAACAATTTATAGTTATAGATATTTTTGTTCAAAATAAGAATTAAAAATATTTTGCTGAAAGGTTATAAAAAATTAGGTAATATAAGTGTGATGTGATCATATAACCAGAAAATCAGAAGTACTTAGTAGATCTCCACTTCCACAAGTTTACTGAAAAAATAATTTTAAAGAAAAAAATTGCAAGATTCAAGTTGAAGGATGCGAGAAAGCATAATTTTAATTCGTGAAAATATACGAAGTGAATAAAAAGCACTCTTCCAAAAGAAGTAATATAGATTACAAAAGGCTAATTGCCATGACATATTTGAGAGATAGGTATCAAACAAACATTTGTCAGATAGAGGAAAGCTATGGGAATAAAGGAATGGTATCAGATATAATAACAGTTCTGAAAATGTATATCCGATTTCCACCAGACAGCTATTCTACTTCAGAACACTATCTCTAGATTGGAGAATGGGAATCACTCAACATCTAAACTTAGCAGGGATCTGAGGGAATGAATTCATTTCATCAATTGAAGAAAAGTGTCCACTTTAAGATGAAGATTTTTACATTGATCTATGCTTCATCGTGCAAAAATTGTGAAATTTTTATATATTTTAACTCTTCAACCCAGAAAACATTGAACCCCATACTATTTTTTTACACTATTTCCTCCAAACACGAACGGAAAAAAAGAAAATAAAGAAAACAAATTTCTCACCAGTTTCGACCCAGAACCTCATCAGCACGATACCCAGTGAAAATTTCAAAGACTTTGTTGACATAGATGACGGGGAAATCGGGTTCAAGGGCATCTGAGACAACGAAGGATGTGGGGGTGGTCGGGTAGAAGAAGAGCCCTGGCTGCAGAGGAAGCTCACTTTCATCTTCCCCTGTTTCTTCCTCTGCTTGACCCTTTTCTTCATTCCGCATAGGAGTACATTTTAGCCTCTTCCAACTGTTCTGAACCTCCTCGTCTTCCTCTTTCTCTTTCGCCATGGCCATTATCTACTCTGCAACAAATTCTACCTCTTCTCTATACGCAAATGAAAACTGCGTAGGATCGGACTCAGCCACGCCAGTGTCACACAAACCTCAAGCAATATAAGTGTGGTGGAATCGTATGACCGAAATACCCCTCGGAAAAAACACCAATTGCGAGTATACCTGTAAGATTCGAGATCGCCTTATCAGGAATCATCAAAGGAGGATTACGGACTGGATGGCAATGTTGTAGTTTTGGAGAAGTTCAGGTCTAGAAGGTAATCTACATTGGTCAACGCAAGCATAGTCGGTTAACGCTTGTCCTTGTGATATTTTCTTAGAAAATATCTCAACTGAATTCCCATCATTAATCTGCCACGTCATAGGCCTATCAGGAAGATATTTTCATTGCGTTGGGATTTGGCGGGGAAGCGGATAGAAATAGAATTATAGAATGCTGGTGTGGTCCCACTTTCCACATGGGAATTGCTGTTTAAGGTAGCGTGTAAACAATTTTGACACTATACAAAATTCAAAGAGATGTAATTAATATTTTAGTACAATTAATTATAGTAAAACACGAAAAAATCATAATTTTTCATGAAATGTTTATAAAAAAATTAACGACTACTTTAAGAGAATAAATGCTAGTTATTCTTTGTAAATATTTTATGAATTTTTTACATGAAAATAATAGACTTAATAAAATAATATCATGCATATAAGTGCGTAAAATAGTCTAAAATTACAAAAATAGCACAACTTTTTATATTATCTTTGCACAACATTTATATATATATATATATGAGTTAAATTATTTTTAAAAATATTTACAGGTGAAATTTGAGAAAAATAAACAGATAAAAATTTTATGCATGTTTGAGGGCCATAGGCAAGTTTAATGGATTCCGTTTCTATAAGTTAAATGTGATTATTTCCCTCTTTCTTTATTTTATATTTTTTTAAGTAATTTAAGGAATAATCTAAATATGTATATTTAGACATATGATAAGATATTACTTTTATTAATTGGACTAGATTTAACTTAACCTACTTAAATTTAACCTACAAAGAAACTATATACACCAAAATAGTGTGACAACAACGTAATTTTTCTACTAGATAGACATAACTTATGTGTTGTGTGAATTTTTAGGGAAATTTATTTCTACTATATCTTTTTTGTCTGTACATTTATTTTTATTATCTTAGTTTTACATAAAATTTATACATAATAGCTATGGATTTTTATATTTTTTAAAACTTGATTTTTGATGCATGTAAACGTGTGCATTACATGATTTACTCATATAATTCATATGATATAAATGATTATTCTAACTCATAAGTTTTCTTTTTTTTTTTTGTACATAACTCATAATTTTTTTAAAAGCTTATTATTAGTCACTGAATTATTATATTTTTAATAATTTTATTACATTGAACGATATTTTATTATAAATGCAAGAGATAATTAACAGACAAAAATTTATAGCATTAGCAATAAAATGATGAAAGAGTGTAGATGAGGCAAGGTTATATACAAATAATGTGAACAGTTTTAAAATTTATTTTATTAATTTTTCCCTAATAAAAAAATGGTGCAAATATGAATGGAAATTTTTTTTGAAATTTCGGTGGAAATCTTTTCAATTGATAAGCATACCTGTGTGTGAAACATCTATTTAAAATTTAAAAAAAAAAAAAGAAGAAGGAGAGAAATGACAAATAAAATAAAGGCCAAAGCAACTTCACATGAATTTATATTAAAAGTAGATAAATTTATCTAAAAAATGCCCTTTTTTGTTTTTTGTTACAATCCTATGCTTTAAAGAAAAGAAATAAAACATGGAAAACTATACTTTCTCAAGTTTGCGTAATGAAGTTCCCCACCACTACTGCGGCAACAGGAAGAGACAATTGGAGGTGGGAAAAGGATCTCCATGAATCCCCGTTGAACTGTCTGGCATCAATTGGCCAAACATTCAGCACATGGGTTACCTTCTTTTGTAGGTACGTGGCACTGCCAAAGATACCTATCAACCCTACTGTCATTTCAATGACATGACGATATTATTACCATGGAGTTTACGTAGGGTACTGTAGAATGAATAATGATATAAATATAGATATTTTATATACAAATTATATACACAGTCATAATCTCATTCATTTTTTTCTTTTTTTTCAACTTTTTTTTTTTTTTGGATAAAATCAACTTTTGTTTCTTAACGTAGAGAGAATGTTCACTTCTCGACATACCCATAACATTTTTCATGGAGAACAGCTACTAACTGCTTGGCTGCTTGGGAAGGGCAATCATGTATCCATGTCAATGCATTATATAATGATTACACAATGCATAAGTAGATGTAGGTCTTTATCAATGTGTTGCAGTAAATCTTGTTACCGATCAGTATTTATATATTGTACAAATATTATGTTAGAAAAGAATATGAAGACAAATAAAAATTTTAACTTTGATATATGAAATTATACTGTCTTGAGTATAATATTACTTTTAAATGAAGAGTAAGTTTCTTAGGATACAACAAAGCCTTTAAAATTCTTTTTGGAGAAAGTGAATGTATGTCCAAAAAGTAATCTGAAATTCTCTATTTATAAATATGAAAAGATATTTTTGAACAATTATATTTATTAGATTTTGATAAATATGATTGTCTATTCATAAAAGACATGATTGTCTGTCGCCAACAAACATAGCTATCTATTCTCAATAGACATGATTGCTTATTCCTAACAAATATGACTGTTTATTTTTAAAAGACATTATTGTCTATCACCAAAAGATATAATTGTTTCTTTCAAAAATCATACCTATTTGTTCCTAACAAATATAACTATCTGTCATCAAAAGATATGATCATATATATATATATATATTTAAATAATGGTAATAAAAATTAATAATTAATTTTTTCTTTTAACTTTAGGCCCCAAGGTTTCCCAAATTTCCTATCATAGAATTTAAGTATCTGTGATTTGACAATTTAATTTAGGTTATATTATGGGTTATGACTCATATATTATAATTTAACATTAGCTATTTATTGCCATTTATATAGTCTTTAATATTTATTATTCTTTTCAATGTGAGACTTCATATTTACAAACTATCTAACATATTATTTAATACATTCATGTATAAGAAACATTCTTCCTTGAAAATCACATTATACAACTAACTTTTGCTACCTAATAAGTCCATGCAACCTCCAAGCCAGAAAGGTTCCCCAAATGTCATTTGCAAAGCACTACAATGCTATAAATTCATAGCATATATCCTTTAAGCTAGTGTTCACGATCATCTTGAAGAGGCCTCCACGCCTAGCAAGACCAAGATTAATCTTAGATGCACCAATATTAGCATTGAGGTTTATAGACCCAAGGCGAATGAATGACCACAAACTTATTCAGACTTAACTTTCTGATATGTATGAACTATAACAAACCTTAAAGAGAACATGGTGATCGCAGTACCTAGTTAGAAGGGTCATAGGTAACAAAGCAAACCAATTCTTATGACTGGGATCAAGATCACCTACAGTTGTTGACTCAAGTGTAGGAGTAAAATCGTAAAGTTATCAAAGTTAGGAGTTCCCAAATTATAGGGAATCCTAATCTCCGTGACTAGGATAATAGCATGGATGCGTCTATATATAATAACCAAACGTATGCATCTTTTTCCATTTTAAACTTGTCTCTATAATTAGATTCTTATTTTTTGTTCTTTGAGAACATGAAGCAAAGGTGTAATGAAAAGAACTAAAGGATACACTTTTAACCAACCATGTCAGACTATTACTTAACACTTTTTAACGGTGCACTATGGAGAGATTTAATTAAGTATGGTTTTGTGAAGACGACAGGCTAGTTGATTCTTACTGTCATGTACCTCAAACCTAGGGGCTGGCACATAAAAGCCTCTTCCTATAGTGTTCCATTTAGGAACGCATTGTTCACATACACCTATCTTGTTTCCCTTCCTTTAGACAAAGCAATAACTAGCATAATTCTCATTGTGGCAGGCTTAATGACAAGGCTAAAAGTCTCTCCATAGTCGTTTCATGCTTGCTATAAATATCCTTGAGCTACAATGGTTGTCCAATGACAGATAGGTGGTATTTAAAAGTGACAATAGTGGCATTAATGGTTGTGGTTTAGTGGTGACAATAATAGTAGTGATTTGGTATTGGTAAGGGTGACAATGATAGTAGTGGAATCAAGTAAAGGTGGGAACGGTACATAGTGATAGTGGTATTTTAGTTATGACAATAGTGATGGTTGTCTAATGACAAAAAGGGTGACAACAATGGTGGTGGTGGTGGTGGTTGACATGGTGGCAATGGTAAAGGCCATGATAGTAGTGAAGGTGATAATTATGGCAATGACAGTGGTGGTGATGGTGTCAATGACAACAATGATAGTAGTAACAGTAATAATGATAATAGCAATAACAAAAGTGATAGAAGTGATAGTCATGATGACAATATTAGCAACTTTAATGCAAATGAATTAGGAGTTTTGATGAGCTTCTTTCTTCTTATGAACGATTGGGTATTTAATCTTCTTGTTATTTTCCAATTCTTTAGAATTGTAAAATATGAAACTAGAATTCAGTTCTAAAAAATATAAGAAAAAAACTTAAAATTTAGAATTAGAAGGCTTAATTTCAATTCCAGAGTCTAATTCTAGATTTAATTCTAATAACAAAATGGAGCTTAGTAGTGTAAATGGGTAATTAAAGGAGTTTGACTCTGGTGCATTTGGTTCACAATATTTAAGATTTCTATTTTAAACTACTGTCCTCAAAATATTATAACTTATAAGAATAAGATTCTTACGACTATATATTTTTCTATTTGTTTGTCATGGGAATATCAATGAATATTCTCATGAATTTAGGATTTTCATGTTTGGTTGAACATTAATACTTCCAAAGATGTTGGCACTATTTTTCAAAAATATCCTTAAGCATAAAAATTTTCACTTACTTTTTTGATTAAAAATATCTTAATTCATCTCCACTACCATGGTATTGTTGTCATTATTGTCAACATCACTACTACCACCATTACCATGGTACAACCATAGTCAAATCATCACCACCAATTGTCATTGTCATAATTACCATCGTTGCTAGCACCATTATTGTTGAACCACCATCACTGTTATCATCGGCGTTGTTGTTATTGTCAAATGGTCAGACCATCACTATAGTCATTATGATTGTCACAACACTACCGTTGCAAATGTTTCTACCACCACCATCGCCACCATTGTCGAACCACTACTTCAACTTCTATTACTGGCATTGCTATTGTCATGGTCACTACCATCGGTCCTGGCACTATAGTCAAACTGTCACAACTATCATTGTCGTTGTCACTGCTGCTACTACCATTGCTATTATTGCCATTGCAAGATCACCACCACCACTACTTTCACCAGTACCACCATTATCATCGTCTTTGTCATCGCTGTTGCATCATTCTTGGACTGTCACTATTATTATTACCACTTCTGTCATAGTTACTATCATTATTGTCAGACCACCATGGAAATAATTAACTATTTTACCTAATGAGAGTAAGATAGTTTTAAATAATATATTCATTCCTAATGTGGGATCAATGATTCCACATCTTCACATGGGTATCAAATTTTCATATTTTATAAGAATCTTTCATTCTTGGAAAATTTAAAATCATTTTACGTATGTTAAACCGAATATAGGAATTAAAAATTTCAAACCCCAAATTTTTAAAAATCTCCTCAAGTGCACACAGTAAGGGTATTATATGAAATTACAATTAATATTAATTGGAGAGGAGTATAAGTAGAGTCCCTTTATTTCTTTAAACTGTAACGTATAAAATTTCTTTAAAAAAAGTTAAATTATTAAATTTATTGAGTTTTATAAATTTAATAAGTAACAAAAATTATGAGTTAGTTGTTTATTCCCACTATTATGTCAAAAAAAACTTTTGGGTATAAATCTACAATTTGGAGCACCAATCCAGCATTTTAAACATATTTTGCTTTGCTTTTTTTTTTTCTTGTTTATTGGTTATGGCATTACACTTATTATAAGTGAAGCTATAATTGGGGGAGAAAATGTGTTGAGTTAGTTCATAAGTAACTCGCGATTCAATTTGATAAATAGTTTATTAAGCCAAACTCACGAGTCAAATTAGTGATACATGAGTCAGAATTTTTTGCTCATTTAAAATATGAGATGAACTTAAGTTAGTGAGTGTTTGATTAATTTGGCTCATAAGTTTGCTTGAAATATTTTATATTACAATATTATTATAAGTTAATTAAAATGTTATTTGCTTTGTAGCTATTTGGATTTTGGAGGTTTTGAATATTTAGTATAACTATTTATTGATGTCGGTTAACTAACTGCTTTTGGACTTTTGTTGAAGTTGGCTGAGTGGTTCCTTTTTATTGGTTTATATTGTTTATAGTTTAAATTTGATTATGACAAAAATTTGATATTATATAATTGTTTATTGAGATTTTAAATGTTATATTTAGTTAAGCAAAATTTTTACCCTATTGGGTTAGTTTGATATAAATGAATTGAATTCATATTAAATTATAGCTCAAACAAGCTCATATGAGCTCCTGAGCCGAGCTAAGCTACTCCTAAACTTCGTATGAGTCGAACTTAAGCTAAAAAAATTGACTGACATTAAATATGAGCTAAGACATAAACTTAATCAAATTTAATTGAACCGAACCCAAGCTAATCTCAACTCAACTTAGCTCAATTTCACTCCTAGCTCAACCCAAGCTAAATATATTTCTGTAAAGTAAATAGAAATTAATTTTTATTTACTCTTTTATAATATTAAATAAAGTCCATTTTTGTTTATGCATATATCCAGCATGTGTATATTTATGTCCAAAAATCATTTCTGTAGTATATAGTATAGTTGGTGCCCTAAATGAAAGTAAGTAATTGCTATCATGATTTTAACCCTGAATCTCGTTGTGCAGTATTTGCTAAACTAAGTATTCATTCCTATTGATGCAGTACATACAATGGATATGCAAAATTATTACAGAAGAATCTCTCATTTAGTTAATAGAATTAGCTCAATGATATTTGATATGGCTACTGCGTTAATTTACTTATAATCTCTATGGAGTAATATATTTCTTAAGGGTATGAGCATTAAAGGCAATGGAAAAGGGCATGCCATAAATGGGTTTGGTACAAAAATTTATCAATGGGTACTAAAAAAGAGTTATTGCTTAATATGATTAATGGCACCCTAAAACCTTTTACAGCTCATGCATGTGTTCAGTGTATCGTAATCACTTTGAAATTTATATCTCCCTTTTCTAAAATAAAAAGTGAACAAACATGTACTCCCATAACTATTAAGACACAGATTAATTTATTGTTCCAAGATTCTAAAAGTCCCAAGATTCTAGGAACTCTAGCATTTATTTTGAAAACATAGAAATTAATTTGATGGAAGAATAACACCAGTGTCTCCGATCAATGAGAGACAAATAAAATTTAAAAAAAATTAAAAAGAAGGTAAAATTTATAAATTAAATATAAATGCAAAATATAAAGACGAAATAAGATAACTAAAATTAAAAAATAAAAAAAACTAAAACATGTAAATAAAGTACATGAGGTATTTTATGATAATAATGAACAAATAATTAATAACCACTGTGAATAATATTTTCAAAATTACATAAGAAATTAAGAGAGGAAAAATTAATAGAAAAAGTATAAATTCATAAATTGAATTTAAATGTCAAATATAGAGATAAAAAAGTAACCAGAATTCCGGAATCAAAAGAAAAAAAATCTAAATCCTTCATTCTACGTATTTGCCTTTTATCGGGGCGTGGTAGTCTTGAAAGAGGTCTCAAGTTTGTATCACTTCTATCAATATTACCTTTTTTCACCTTAGTAACTCAAAGGCATCGTATTCTCCCCAACACAAGCATTTACGCAAAGTGTGTAACTGGCACTGGGTTCCCTGGGTTTCACAGCCCTAAATATTCTTGTTGTTCTATCATAGTAAAAGAATGAGAAGGAAACTTTTTCGCCATCTATGATCATGATTTCACCATCACTAACAGTGCCCAAGACTTTTGGATTTTCTAATTCCCCACAGGGAATTACTATACTCTCCATAACCCACACCTGATTCTGATAGTCTACCAATTTCCACATCTTTAGCACCATGTCATTCCCATCGATCCGACTCCAACTCGTTAATGCAGCAAGTCCATCAATTTGTACGAGACCTTGAATCTTATCATCTTCACCAAAACCCTCAGGGCGTGACAGCTTGATGAATTTCTCATCACAGAGATCAAATGCTACAGTCTCCACTGCTTCATCTTCAAGCAAATAGACCCGTAATAACAAAACCCCATTGACACAAACAACATTGTAGCTACAGTAGCAGTGATGGCGACCAATTGGAGGAGGGTTAACTCTTCTCCAATATTTACTGCCCACCGTGTAAACCTCATAGACAAACCCTTTGTCAATGTCCAGATAATCTTCTTGCCATATGCGCAGTACCTTGTAATGGAAGTTAGTGGAATCAAACCCGATAAAGTATTCGCAATCACAACTTCTACTGGAATATTCCAAGTCCGATGTTGGGAGAAGGATACATTCGCGAGTGTATAGATTAGAAAGTGTACCACCATTATCACCTTCCCAATCCCAGAAACAAACTAGGCCATCAAAAACTTTCGAGAACTTCAATGCATGTGGGGGAGAGAAACTATACTGCGTTACCTGATTTTTGCATTCTTTATCTGCAAATTTGAAGTGTATTCCTGCTTTGCGATTGTCACAGATGTGAGGAACGGTTGCTAGAATTTCTTGGCTGCTGTGTCGAGTACAGGAACGGCGCCGGTGGCGGTGTATGAAAGAAGGGTCAGTTTCTATACTAGATCTGCAGAATTTGCTGAGGCTTTTGAATCTCATGAGAGATTTTGCTGGTAGCCATGTGAGAAGCTCAACTACAAGATCATTACAGAGGTGGGATTGAGTGCTTCCTTGGGACATTGTTTAGCGTCAAAGTCCGCAGGGTTTGGGAATTTCTTTTCTGTATGTCTTCTAAGTGAGGATGGCAGAAAGTTCTAAATTTATAAAATTCTTTTAATTAATATATCAGGCATTTCAAGTTTGATTTAAATTCTGTTGAAGGCGATTTTTGAATATGAGATAAATATTTATTAAGTGAGGATAGCAGAAAATTCGAAATTTATAAAATTCTTTTAATTAATATATGAAATAAAAAGAGGGGCATTTAAAGTTTGATTTAAATTCTGTTAACAGTGATGTTGAATATGAGATAATATTTTTTTTTTAAATGGCATTCAAATTTGGTTCAAACTCCGTTAAGGCCAATCAGAATGGCAGATTGAATATATGTTTAGACTAATTTATTCTTCTAAAATTTTATAAGTTCTTAATTAATATATGAGATCAAAAGATGAGCATTTCAAGTTTCATTCAAATTCTGTAAAGGGTGATTTCCGGATAAGATAATTTTTTTTTAGAACTGTGCATCAAACTCTATTGAGGTTCAAACTCTATTGAGGTTGGTTTTCAGATATGAGATAAAATTTTTTCAGAACACTTATCCACGATTTTTCTCAAGCTTATCTGAACACTCTCATTTGAAATGAAGAACAATTACACACGTCTTATACACAGATTATCCATTCCCAAAACATCAAGCACCCCATATATACTTCTACACATTTTTTCTCAAGCTTATCTGAGAAAATCTGAGGTAACTCTGAATTATATATTTTAGATTCTACAGTTTCATTTTTACAGTGCTAAATAGATGCATGGAATAGACAGAAAATTTCTGCGAAAATCAGTTTCATTCAGCAGATATTGATGTTGATGATCCAAATGATAATAATTGTGGTATTATTTGGAGATCCTGGGGATTTAATCTTTTGTGATGGTTGTGCCCCCACATTGCATCAGAGGTGTTTGGATATACAGATACATCTACAAATATTATTAGCCTTATAACGGGTTATAGTTCTTCAAACATTGATGGTATAGTCATATTCAAAATATGGTTCTGTTTGGTGTTGTCATGCCTCTTCTTGCAGATACTCATATCCATTTTATGTTTACCTGGTTAATGCTTATTTGTTTCTCTTTTTTTATCATGTTTTTTGGGGGAGGGAGAAGTTTGGGGTAATGGGGGAGTGTGGTTTGCCTTTTGTTAAGATTTATGTTTTAGAATTTACAATTTCGGTGGAAGGGGGACAGTAAGAGCTCTTTCTTGGGAGTTCTGTTGCTTTAGAGTCACGAGGACATGGGAAACAAAAACCCAGGCATACAAGAAATCAGGTGTGTTGTTGAAGAATATCTTCTATGCTTCTGTAACTTTTTAAGGCCTTGAAGAAGTACCTGCCATCGCTGCTTGAATAAAGTAAGTTGGTTGTGATAGCCTCTTTCGTAATTTTCTAAAATGTTAGAAGAAAGAAGAAATTTCCCAAATAAACTTAAAAAGTTTGATAGAAAAATCAAGAAACTATTAAAGTTCTACCCAAAAAATAAATAAATAAATGAATCATGCTTCACACAAAAACTTTTTAATAGATTTTTTTTTAATTTCAAAATCTTTCTTTTTGCAAAATTAATGTTTTTGGTTTCTACGTATCTAACCACTTACAAAAATTTTATGCTAAAATGCATTAAATTTCCTTTTAACTTTTGTTGATGTGCATATAACCTTCATATTATGCAAGACTAGGATCCTCCCTAACATTCTTAAGTTAAAGTATGCAGTAGTAAAGAAACACATAAAATCAAGAGAAAAAAAATAATGAAAAAAAATTTTAAATTCACATATTAAATTTAAGTGTAAAATAAAAAGATAGAGAGAATGTTAACAAAATCAATAAAAAGGAAATTAAGCCAATGAACGGAGATCGTTTTTCAAAAATAATAATATATTTTTTTAAATTTTTATTAACATTTAAATTAATTCTTTCTATTACTTTTGTTGTCAATTTTTGCATAACAGTGTCACATAATTAATTATCATGTGTATATGTAAAATTTTAAAATCCGTACCCTTTAAAAAGAGTTAAGTAATTAGTGTGCCTTAGGTCTTTGAATGACCCAGATTACCACAGATAATGCTGAAATAAAACAAATGTGGAAGAAACTAACCAGTATGAATAATATTCTCAAAATTACATAAGAAAGTGGAAACAATAGTAATTATTTCCAACACATAAAAAATTAATTGCTGAATTTAATATCAGAATAATATTTAAGAGAAGTAACTAACCAGCATGAATAATATTCTCAAAATTACATTAAGAAATTGTAAAAAATCCCAAGTTAAATTTACTATTCTATCAATTTTATTTTGTTCACCTTAGTAGCTCAAAGGCAGAATATTCTCCCCAACACAAGCATTTACACGAAGTGTAGAACTATCATAAGCTTGATTGGCTTCCAAAACCCTAATTGTTCTTGCCGTTCTATCATAGTAAAAGAATGAGGAGGAAACTACCTTTCCGCCATCTATAATCAGGATTTCACCACTACTAACGGTGCCCAAGACTACGGGATAGTCTAGAACCCCATGGGAAATTGATATACTCTTCATAACCCATACCTGATTCTGATAGTCCTCCAATTTCCACAACTTTATCGTTATGTCATACCCATCAATCCAATTTATTAATGTGGGGAGTCCATCGATTTGTAAGAAAGCTACAATCACACCATCTTCACCAACGCTCTCTGGTAGTGACAGCATGTTGAATTTCTCATCACTGAGATCAAATGCTGCAATCTTGTCCTCTGGTTCATCTTCCAAATCTCCCAACGGAGTGACCCATAAATACAAAACCCCATGGACGCAGACAGCATTGAATTTACAGAAGCTGGGATGGTAACCATCAGGAAGAGGGCTAACGCTTCTCCAAGATTTACTGCCCACCGTGTAAACCTCGTAGACAAACCTATTGTCATCCACATCCGCATCATGTTCCCGCCATATGCGCAGTACCTTGTAATGCAAGTTAGTGGAATCAAGCCCAATAAAGTATTCACAATCAGAACGTGTTTTGGAATATTCCAAGTCCGATGCTGGAAGAAGAATAGATTCCTGAGTGTATAGATTAGAAAGCGCAGCAAAATTATCTTCTTCCGAACCAAAGAAACAAACTAGGCCATCAAAAACTTCCGAGGCCTTATTATATGCATGCGTGAAAGAGTGACTATACTGCGTTACCAGATTTTTGCATTCTTTATCTGCAAATTTGAAGTGTATTACCGGTGGTTCGCCACGGATTGAAGGAACGATTGCTAGAATTTCTTGGCTGCTGTGTCGAGTGCGGGAACGGCGCCGGTGACGGCATATGAAATAACGGTCAGTTTCTATAATAAATTTACAGAATTTGCTGAGGCTTTTGAATCTGACGAGAGATTTTGCTGGTAGCCATGTTAGGAGCTCAATTAGCAGATCATTAGGGAGGTGGGATTGAGTGGTTCTTGCGGACATTGTTTTGCGTCAAAGTCTGCAGAGTTTGGAATTTCCTGTTTGTATGTCTTCTAACTCCAGCCGCCGCAGGTTGGATATAAAGAAAAACAGTATGTAGTAATATACTTCTCACGAAACCACTCAACCACGTCTTAAATTCCTTGTGGCCCAATTTGTAACGTGTACGAGAAGGAGATTAATGTTGTATTTGAGGGTAACTTGGAAGGTTTTACATATATTAAAAGGAGTAGAAGTTGTATTTGAGAGTAACTTTGGTATATTCAGAATTTAAGTTTGCTTGGGAGAAATTTAAGATTTTTCTTTTATATAAATTTAAGATTAATGATTATCATTGATTGATTGGGGATTGATTTGTCTCAATATACTTAAACCAAAAGCTGAACCACATTATATTATTGTATTTTTATTTATTTATTTATTATTATTATTATTATTGTTATTATTATTAAAATATTATCGGTGTCAATATCATTGTTGTCACTATTATTAATATTTATGTTATTATTGTTAATGAAAATAATTAACTACTTTATCAAATGAGAATAAGATATTAAGATAATATTCTCATTCTCACTGTAAGAATCAATTATTCCCACATCTTTTCATGGCTATCAAATTTTTAAGTTTTATAAAAACTTTTTATTCTTAAAAAAATTAAATATATAGAAATCATTTATTATAACGTAATTAAATATATCAGATATCAATCTCTAAGAATCTCTTAAGACTACGTAAATCAAACACATCTTAATATAAAATTATAATTAATATTAATTAGATAGGAGTATAAATACAGTTCCTCTATTGACACAAATTAAAACTCACAAAATTTTTTATAAAAAATTTTAAATTATTAAATTATTAAATCTCATAAGTTTGATAGCCAAAAAAATTTTATGCAATGGCTGTTTATTCCTACTATTATGTAAAAAAAAAAAAAAAACTTCTGGATACAAATATACGAGTTCGAGGAACAATTGCCAAGCATTTTAAAGAGAATTTGCATTGTACTTTTTTTCCTTGTTTATTGGCCATGCCATTACACTTATTATGAGTGAAGTTGTAATTAAGGGCAGAAAAAAGGTGAGTTAGTTCACATACAGTTCGCAATTAGATTCAATAAAAATGGTTTATTGAGCCAATTTCATTAGTGATACATGAGTCCAAATTTTTGGCTCATTTAAAATATGAGCCAAACTTAAACTAGTAAGTGTTTGATTCATTTAACTCATGAATCGACTTGATATATAAACTATTATCATATTATTATAAGTTAATTATAATGTTGTTTACTTTTTAGTTATTTCAATTTTGGGGGTTTCAATATTCACTATAGCTTTAGTTAACTAATTGCGTTTTGTATTTTTGTTGATGTTGACTGAGTTGTTACTTTTTATTGGCTTGTTTGTAGTTTAAATTTGAATATGACAAATTTTTTATATTATTTGACTATTTATTGAGAACTTAAATGTTATATCTAATTAAGCAAATTTTTTTACTTATTAAGTTTCATATAAATGAGTTGAATACTCATATCAAATTATAGCTCTACTCTTTCGGATTTCTTCAGCTAAATATAAATGAGCTATTGAGCCGAGTCAACTTGCTAGTGAACTTTATATGAGTTAAGCTTGAACTAAAAAAATTAACTCATATCAAATGTGAGCCAAGTTATGAACTTCATTAATCAAATTTGATTGAGCCTCAGCAAGTCTGACTTAACTCAAGTCATTTCCATCCCTATAGATAATAGCTTACATGGATCCAAGAAGCCACCGAAATTATATCTCTCACATTAGTATCATTATCATTGTGATCCTCTACCGTACATTTATTTTGTGTGTGTTAATTTGGAAAACAATGTTATTCGGATGTGTGTGTGTGTGTGTGTGCGTGTGTGTGTAAAATAAATAGATATCAATTTTTATTTACTCTTGACCAGTTTTTGTTTATGCTAGTGTACCTATATTCGTGTGTTCATGTCCAAAGAACATTTATGTAGTATGTAAGATAATTTGTGCCCTAAATTAAGATAATTTGCTATCATGACTTTAACACCGAGGCTCATTGCACAATATTTGGTAAACTAAGTATTCATTCCTATCGATTAAGTGCATACAATAGATATGCACAATTTGCACCAAAAAAAAAAAAGGATGTGCACAATTATTGCAGAAGAATCTCATTCAAGTAGCTCAATGATATTTGGTGTGGCTACTACGTTAATTTACATAAAATCTATGGAGTAACATATTTCTTAAGGGTATGAACAATAAAGGGAATGGAAAAGGGTATGCAGTAAATGGGGGTTAGGTACAAAAATTGATCAATGGGTACAAAATAGGAGTTATTGCTTAAAAATTAAAATGATGATTAATGGCACCCTAGGACCTATTTTGGTTTCCATTAATCTGAATTTTGACGGGACTAACAATATATTCTTTTTTAGTATTCCTAAATTAATACAAACATATATATATATATATATATATATATATAATGTGAGGAACTCCCATTTAGGGTTTAATCTCTTCTCACCATATAATTGTGGTTAGTATATCGTTATTACTTTGAAATTTATATCTCTCTTCTTTAAAATAAAAAGTAAGCTAACATGCGCTCCATACCTGCCAAGACATAGATTAATTTTTGGATTCTCTAATTTCATTACTTTCTTTTTATATTTTTTATTTTGTATTTAAATCTAGTTTGTAATTCCAAGGTACCTTTTTATTTTATTAATTTTTAATCTTTCTTAATTTGATTTCTATCTTACTCTTATTGCATCCTTAACTTTAAATACATAACTTTAAAATCTGTCAAGTCACAAATTATAATAATTCCAAAATTCTAAAATCTTTAGTAATTATCTTGAAAACAAAGTTGCTGAGTTTGATAGCAAATTTACATAAGTTATTCAAAAGAGAGACAAAAACATAATTAAAAGAGAAAAAATTATTAAAAATATTAAACTCACATATTTAATTTATTTAAAAAATATAATTAAGATTAAAAAGTCATCAAAATTAAAAGAATACTAAAATTAAGAATCCACATCCTTTGTTCAGATAACAATCGAACAAATAAGTATGAATAATATTTTCAAAATTACAATGAAAAGAAATATATATGTAACTACCCACTATAAATATATATTTATGAATAACTTGAAAGAAGCCTCGAGTTTATATCACTTTATTATGAATTTTACTTTTTTCTCCTTAGTGACTCAATGGCATCATATTCTCCCCAACACAAGCATTCACGCAAAGTGCGTAACTCGGATCAGGTAGTCTGAGTTCCACGGCCCTGGACATTCTTACTGTTCTATCATAGTAAAACAATGAGAAGGAGACTTCTCCGGCATCTAGGATCACGATTTCACCATCACTAACAGTGCCCAAGATTATAGGATATTCTAGAACCCCACAGGAAACTGATATACTCTCCATAACCCATACCTGCTGCTGATAGTCCTCCAATTTCCACATCTTTAGCACCATGTCATTCCCATCAATGCAATACCAACTTATTAATGTGGGTAGTCCATCGATTTGTATGAGAGCTTCAATCTCATCATCTTCACCAACGCTCTCTGGGAATGACAGCATGTTAAATTTCTCATCGCCGAAATCAAATGCTGCAATCTTCTCCGCATCATATTCCGGCTGATCGACCCATAAATACAAAACCCCATCGACACAGACAGAATCGAAGCCAAAGAAGCTGGGATAGTAACCTTCAGGAAGAGGGTTAACCCTTACCCAAGATTTAACGCCAATCGTGTAAACCTCATAGACAAAACGTGTTTGATAAAAAGCAACATTATCATGTTCTTGCCATATGCGCAGTACCTTGTAATGCAAGTTAGTGGAATCAAGCCCAATAAAGTATTCATAATCAGAACGTCTATTGGAATATTCCAAGTGCGATGTTGGGAGACGAATAGATTCCTGAGTGTATAGATTAGACAGTGTAGCACCGTTATCAACTTCCGAATTAAAGAAACAAACTAGGCCATCAAAAACTTCCGAGAACTTATTATATGCATGCGTGAAAGGGTAAATATACCGCGTTACCAGATTTTTGCATTCTTTATCTGCAAATTTGAAATGTATTGCTGCTAGCTCGCCACAGATTTGAGGACCGATTACTTGAAGTTCTTGGCTGCTGTGTCGAGTGCAGGAGCGGCGCCGATGACGGCGTATGAAAGAAGGGTCAGTTTCCATACTAAATTTGCAGAATTTGCTGAGGCTTTTGAATCTGATGAGAGATTTTGCTGGTAGCCATGTCAGGATCTCAATTAGCAGATCATTAGGGAGGTGGGATTGAGTGGTTTTTGTGGACATTGTTTTGCGTCAAAGTCTGCGGAGTTTGGAATTTCTTGTTTGTATCTCTTCTAACTATGGGCGTCGTGTAACAGACAGTGTGTAGTTATATATTTGTCACGAAAACCCTAAACCACGTCTTCAATGCCTTTTGTCCCAATTTATGACGTACACGAGAAGGAGATTGATGTTGGGTTTTTAGCGTTGAAAGAAGAAGAATAATTTGGAAGGTTTTTTAATGTTAGATTAAGGAGTAAAAGTTGTATTTGAGAGTAACTTTGGTATATTTAGAATTTAAGTTTGCTTGAGAGAACTTTAATATTATTCTTTTATATATCTCATAGATAAATTTAATATTTTTTATTGTAATTACTTGAATAATTGATAGTGGATTGATTTCTGTCTATATACTTGAGCCAAAAATAGAACTAAATAAATTATATCTTTGTATTTTTTATTTACTTTTTTCTTTATTAAGCTTTCAAGGCAATATTTTCCCAATATTATTATATATTCTTAGTGTTTTTTTTTCTAGCAAATTAACCATTGAAATGAGAGCTTTTACAAAACCAACATCCATTCTATCGATAGAGCTAAATCCAAGTAATATTATAAAAATTGTTCCTTTTTTTTTTTTCTTGTTCTTGTTTATATTATTGGAAGAATTCAAATTTATAAAAATTGATGACATATGATAATCATTTTAGCAACATTGACAATGACGATCTCCTGTGGTGATAATGATTGGAAATTTCAGACAATAGGAATTGACCCAAAATTTTCAAAATAATTTCCATAATAATCACTCTAATTTGCATGATTGAAGGAGTTTTATTAATCATTAACTAAATTAGAGGTAGATTTAGGGGGCCCAGGGCTAAAGTTCCATAAATTGTATCTGTGCCGTGCAAAATTTTCACACTTCTTATAATGGCTCCGCCTGAAACTTTTTTAAAATTGTGCATATATCCAAAAAAATTTTGAAAATTTTTTAGGTAACTCCTTTATTTTTTACCTAAGAATTTTTCAAAATTTTGTATTAACCTCAACCTCAAAATATTTTAAAATCATAAAATTGATTAACTCTTTGTAACACTTTCTGAACTCAGAATTAGATAATCTTTACATTGTAATGTTTTCCATTGTCATTTCTCTCGCACTAGCTAGTACTTATTTTTCAATTTACTTATCTTCTACTTCAATTAAGCTCATTCATTCACTTTTATTGAATTCAAGTTACAACTATTTTTTTACTTGCCCAATAAATTTTCAACAAAGTTAACATTTCAAATTATTATTTGTCAAAATATTATATATTAATTAAAGTTGTATATCTTCTTCTTGTGTTTCTTGAAATTTAAATGAATAATAGTATGAAAAACTAGTTTCACACCTTCATTTTCACAAAAAGTCCAAATCATTAGGTGAGCACTTTTAAATTTGCTAGATTTTAGTTCAATTTATAAGATATAATAAATTTAATAATATAAATTATATATTATAAGAATTAAGTAAAAATAAAGTTGTGTAAATAATAAAATTTTAAATAATACTAGGTGAACAAAGTACATTAAGTTATTTAATTTTTTTATTTTAAGAATTTAATAAGATTAAACTTGTATGTAATAATTTTGTATCATTTGTATTTTTATTATATTCAATTTATCTTTATATATATGCATTGCGTGATTATCTTATTATTTTTAATTTTGGCCCACCAAACAAATTTTTTGGCTTTACCTAATTAAATGAGAAATAATTATTTCGCACCCTTTAGTCTTACATTTTTCTTACACATAGTACGTTGCTTAAGTATAAACTAGTAAATAAGTGTGAGAAAATAATAATTATTTTTAAGTTACATCATGAAACGTATGTGATGTGTAAATGTAAATATGTAGATATATCATTTCTCAACTAAATTATCCATATCATTATGAAAAAAGTTAAATTTAACTTATTCAGGTAGATGTTGCCAAAAAAAAAAAAAACCTTATTCAGGTAGAGACCCATAAGTGACCCCACATGCATATAGTATTCATTTGGGGTCTTAAGTTCCTATTTATGTCTATCTCTCCCCTTGTTTGAGAATATTAATAGAGACAAGAAAATATTCAATCTCTTGTTTTATATATATAAACAGACATGAATATTCTCCTTGTTTGAGAATGTCAATTGAGGCATTAAAATTAATGGAGAGAATTAATCCAATCTCTTATCATATATATATATATATATATGAGTTTACTTCACAAATTCCTTTATGTTATTAAAAAAATGCTACAGAACAATAAATATTATGAACTTCATAATTTCCTAACCTAATAAAGCCCTGGTGGGTGGGTGGGTGTGTGTGTGTGTGTGTGTGTGTGTGTATATATATATATATATTTGTTAACCATAGCCCTACTATTTTAAATAACAGGACTACAATTATGTACAAATCTTAAATTAAAAATCAAAATAATTCCAAAAAAAAAGGTATAAGAAAACTTGCAAATTTCCTTTTAGTAATATAGCTATGAAAAGATTTTTTGAACAGAATTTTTTGTCACAAATAGTCCATTTTTTTTGCGACAAAGTATTTTGAGATGGAGTTAGTTTAATAAATGGAAGAGAGAATGAGCTGAGAATCAAAATTCATTATCTTGAGAATACAAGGGTACATATGCACATTATATAGACTTGTATAGTGATAGACAAAACAAACTAAATGAATTGGTTGTATGGCAACCCAACTAGTATTACATTTAGCCACTGTTCAAATTACATGTGTCATTACTAATATCCGTAACATCCCCCCTCAAACTTAAGGTGTCCAAATCGATCACCCTAAGTTTGTCAACCAACAAACTGAACCTTGTACTAGACAATCACTTTGTGAGAATGTCTATAGGTTGCTTAATTGAAGATAGGTATCTCAACTGTGATTTGCTTCTGAATTACTTTGTCTCTAACAAAGAACAAATCAAGTTCTACATACTTAGTTTTGGAATGCAATACTGGATTGGCAGACAATTGTACTACACTCAAATTATCACAATAGATCACGAGAATTTTCCAACTCAATTGAGAGCTCTAACAAAAGAGATTGTATACATGCTACTTCAGTGACTGTGCTAGCTAAGCTTCGAAGCCCAGCTTCTGTTGATGACCTTGAAATTATAAATTGTTTCTTAGAAGACCAACTAAAGATTTTGTCACCCAAATATACACAAAAATCAGATGTAGACTTTCTATCATTAAGGTCTGAAGCCCAATCTGCATCACAAAATGCAGTTAACTTGGTAAAATCTATTTTCTGAAAGTATAATCCATGGTTTTAAGTCCCTGCTAGGTACCTTAGGATTCGTAAATTGGCATACCTTGGTAACAGAGAAGCTAATATCAAGTCTAGTTATGGTCCAATATTGCAAGGCACCTACTATAGACCGATAGAGAGACGGATTTGCAGTAGGTTCACTTCCATAATTGAACAACTTAGTTCCTGCCATCATAGGTGAAGAGATTGATTTAGCATATTACTTGTGGGTATGACTGAGCAAGTCCCTTATGTACTTAGCTTGTAGTGGGAATTAGGATCAGTGCGAAAATAAAGAGAGAAAGGGGAACATGTAGGTGACATTGGGTTTTTGGCACTTAGTTTTGTATGAGCTTCTAGCTTGGGGCTGAAGGAAATATCTTCCTCAATAAGGGGCACTACCCTATGGAGAGGCTGGAATCTGGGACCTCCGTTATCTGTGTAAACCCTTATATTTACAGTAATAGAAGTTGATTTTATTGTTAGCTTACTTTGTCTCTATCAAGTGGTTCAACTTGCCAAATGCCCTCGACACGGATAGAGGCAAGAGTAAAAGTTCTGGAGAAGGGAATAAAGGAAGTGAGGAGAAAGTTAGACCAAATGGAGGAGATACAAAGGAAGCTAAGCTATTTAGAGGAGATGAAAGTGATGATGACCCAAATCACAAGATAACTACGCAAGCGGAATGAGAAGGAAGGGGACTCAGTGGGGAATGACCCCCCACGAGCACGAACCAAGAGGAGCAAGGAAGTGAGAATGATGATCAAGCAAGGGAGATTCAGGTGAGTGAGAATGAGGCAGTGGCGTTAGCAGAGGTGCAGCTAGCGCTTAAGAAAGTCGAGTTACCAAACTTCGATGGAACGGATCTTGCAGGATGGTTGGTCAGGGCCTAGAAATATTTTAAAATACAAGGGACCAAGCAGAAGTAAAGGTCCATGTCACATTCATTAGTATAGAGGGCAGCACGATCCATTGGTTCTGTTGCTTAAGGAACAAGATTCCAGACTTGAAGTGGGAGATGTTGGTGTCAAAGATGATAAAGAGCTATGGCGGCCAAAAGGCTGAGAACCCCTACAAGCAACTGGCGGCCATAACACAGATGGGAAGCGTTGCAACATACATTGAGGCGTTTGAACTAATCGCAGCCTAGGTCCGGGTGTTACCGGAGGAACAGGCGTTAAGGTACTTCCTCAACGGGCTATGCAGGGAGTTACGACGGAGGGTAAGGATCCACGAGCCACCTGTGATGTCGCGAGCGATGTTGCTGGCAGTTTACATTGAGGACACCATTCTAGGAGACTTCGAGGTGGAGAATGAAGATAGTGGAGGCAAGCCACCCAAATCAGGCCTGTGGTCATATGGTGGGTCGGGAGTGAGATTAGGAGGGCTAGGACCTATGATACCGACCTGGAGTAACCTGACTAGGCTTAGAAGAATTGGACCAGCTAGTAGCGAGATTAAAGGTGGAAGGCCCAAGGCCAGAGGAGTGGGGCAAGCAAGGGCCCTGTCAAAGGAAAAGGAGGCCAACCTCCTTTGGGAATGTCATTCTTGAACATTCTTGACGGCTAGCAACCGCAAAACCGCAGGCAACCATGATCACAAGGTGCGTCATCTCTCGTACCTGGAATATCTTCGACGAAAGGAGGAGGGCAAGTGCTTTAGGTGCGGCCAGAACTGTAGCCCACTACACAAATGCTCGAAGAAGCAATTGTGCATTGTGGTGCTGTTGGGTGACGAAGCCGAGAATGAGTTGGAAGAAGAATTTGTAATGGTGGACACCAAAGAGGAGGAAAAAAATAAGGAAGAGAGGGGAGAGGAAAGGGATTGCCGAGTCCTCAACCTGTCCCTTTACGCATTAGGGGGGATCACGGGACCTAGAACTATGAAGCTAACTGGGAAAGTGGGAACAACGCCGGCAATCATTATGATAGGCAGCAGGGCTTCTCACAACTTCATGTCCACCCAGCTGCACAACCACTTAGAGCTTTCCATGGATAGAATGGGGTCATTCATCGTGAGATTGGGAGATGGTCGGAAAAGAGGCACCTGCAGCATATGCAAGTCAGTGGAGGTACGACTCGATGGGATGGAGTTTGAGGTAGACTTCCACCTATTCGAACTTGGTGAGGTAGACCAAATCCTCGGGGTGTCTTGGCTAGAGACCCTTGAGGAAGTGTTAGCGAACTGGCATAAGCTCATCATGTCCTTCACATATGGGGGGAAGCCCATCACCATTAAGGGGGACCCGAACCTGAGCAAGACTCCCATGTCGGTGAGAGCACTATTCAAGACAACTGAGGTTGGCTTTTATGATTTGTTATGGGTCGGGAGGAAGCAAAATGTTAAGGATTCCGAGGAAATACTAACAGCCATTGAAGGACGAAGTTTCGAATTAGTGGGAGAAGAGTTGAGAGTAACTGTCGCAGGGAATGAATTAGGCAGAGAAAGGACTCAAGAGATGCTGAAGCTGCTTCAATAATACACGTAGGATTTTACGACCCCCAAGGGTTACCCCCTAGAAGGAACTGAGACCATGCAATCCTATTGAAGGGGGGGCAGACCCCATAAACATGCATCCCTATCAATATGCCCAGCATCAAAGGACGAGATAGAGAGGCTAGTGCAAGAGATGCTATTAGTCGAAGTAATACAACCCAGCTTGAGCCCATACTCTAGCCCGGTCATCTTGGTCAAGAAAAAGGATGGGAGTTGGAGTTTTTGCATAGACTACAGGGCATTGAATAGAGCACAATTCCTGACAAGTATCCCATTCCAGTTATTGATAAGCTACTAGATGAATTGTACGGGGTAGTTTTTTCTCAAAAATTAACTTGGAGTCGAGGTATCATCAAATCAGGGTAGCAGATGACGACATTGCTAAAACCACTTTCCGGATGCACCAGGGACACTACGAGTTGTTCATCATGCCTTTCGGCCTAATGAATGCCCCGGCCACATTCCAGTCTATCATGAACACTACCCTATAGCCGTTCCTAAGGAAGTTTGTATTGGTATTCTTCGATGACATCCTGATTTATAACAGAGGATGGCCAAAACACTTATAGCATGTAGAGTTAGTTTTGGCCAAATTGGTGCAATAGTAGTTCTATGCTAACCCGAAGAAGTGCCAATTCGGTAAATCCACAATGGAGTACTTGGGGCACATGATTTCTCCTCAAGGGGTAGTAGCGGATCCTTCTAAGGTCAAGAGCATCATGGAATGGCCAATTCCCAGAACTGCTAAGGCTGTCAGGGGCTTCCTAAGATTAACAGGGTATTACAGAAAATTCATCAACGATTATAGGAAGGTGGCACGACCGTTAACTCAACTCTTGAAGAAAGGGGCATTCGTATGGGATACCCAAGCGCAAAACGCCTTCCACACACTGAAAGGGTTGCTGACAAAAGCCCCCATGTTAGCAATGCCCAATTTCACCAAGTCCTTTGTAATGAAGAATGATGCTTTAGGCTCAGACATAGAGGTAGTGCTAATGCAGGAATCAAGGCCAATAGTGTACTTCAGCAAGGCCTTAACAAATAAAAACTTGGCCAAATCCACTTATGAGAAGGAACTCATCACTTTGGTGTTAGCAGTCCAACATTGGAGGCCTTACCTACTGGGCAGACAGTTTGTGATACACACAGACCAAAAGAGTCTGAAACACTTGCTAGAGCAGTAAATAGTGACACAAGACCAGCAGAATTGGCTCGCCAAATTGCTGGGATATAATTTTGATATCCATTATAGAGCAGGAAAGGAGAATAGAACGGCAGATGTTCTATCTCGCATGGGAGAGGAGGGAGAATTAACGGGGATATTGAGACCTCGATGGATCGATATGGAGGCCGTCTTGAAAGAGGAGCAAACCGACCTCGAGTTAACGAAAATCATCCAAAAGCTTAAGGACGATCTAGACTCTTGCCTCCATTACACATTGGAGCAAGATAGGTTGTTCTACAAGGGCAAGGTGATGATTTCTACCAAGTCCTCCTGGGTTTCGAGGCTACTAGAGGAATTCCATTCCACCCCATCGGGAGGCCACTCAGGGGTTTACACGACCTATAAGAGAATGACTTCCAATCTATACTGGATCAGTGTCAAGGGGGATATGACAAAATTAATAACTAATTGCAAGGTGTGCTAATGGAACAAGTATATGGCGACCTCCCCTGCAGGTGTACTACAACCCCTGCCAATTCCAAGGTCAATCTGGGAGGATATTAGTTTGGACTTCATTATTGGCTTACCACGATCTAGGGGATACTATACCATTTTGGTGGTGGTGGATCGGCTTTCAAAATACGGCCATTTCATTCCGCTAAAGCACCCCTACACAACAAGATTAGTGGCTGAAGTATTTTGCCAGGAGGTGGTTAGGTTGCATGGGGCACCGGGGTCCATAGTCAGTGACCGCGACCTTATCTTTGTCAGCAACTTTTGGAAGGAAGTGTTCAGGTTATAGGGGAAAAAATTACGGATGATCTCAGCCTACCATCCAGAGTCAGATGGACAGACCGAGGTATTGAATAGGGGGTTGGAAACATACCTCAGGTGTTTTGCATCAGAGCAGCCTTAAGCATGGGTATTATGGCTCCCATGGGTAGAATTTTGGTACAATACATCATTCCATGGGGCGACAGGGCCTACTCCCTTTGAGCTAGTATATGGGCAACCCCCTCCCATTGTGAGCCGCTACCTACTAGGAGAAATCTTAGTGGAGGTAGTAGAGCAGGAGTTGATGGATAGAGATGAGATTCTGCGTCAGTTACATTACAACTTGCAGAGGGCACAAAACAGAATGGCAAACTTTGCTAATGCCAAGAGGAGGGATGCGAATTTTCAGCTTGGAGACTAGGTATACCTCAAATTATGGCCCCATGGATAGCAATCAATAGCTAGGAAGGTTGTTGGGAAGCTGGCAGCACATTATTATGGCCCTTACCAGATTATTGAGAGGATTAGACCAGTAGTCTATAAGCTGCAACTACCTGAAGGGTCACGCATTCACCCTGTTTTCCATGTATCACAACTGAAGGCAGCAAGGGGGTCCATTGAGGCTAAAACCACCCTGCCACCGGATATGGAGGTTGAAGAGGCTATTCCCCAATCGAAGAGGGTGTTGGCATCCCGCACCATCACCAGGGGAAGCCAGAAAATTCCCCAAGTTTTGGTTCAATGGTCTACTAGACCACTAAAGGAGGCTACATGGGAAGATGAGGCCATGATCAAGGGGCAGTATCCTACCTTCAGCCTTAAGGATAAGGTTGCTGAACAAGAAGGGATTGATGTTAGAACCCGAATTGAAGAAAATAAGGCAAGACAGAAAGAGTAGGTGGTTTACACCCATAGGAAGACTAGTGGGGCCCAAAACTGTTAGAAGAGTGAGAGTAAGTGGTGGGAATTAGGATCAGTGAGAAAATAAAGAGAGAAAGGGGAACATGCAAGGGACATTAGGTTTTTGGCACTCAGTTTTGTACGAGCTTCTAGCTTGGGACTGAAGGAAATACCTTCCTCAACAAGGGGCACTGTCCTGTGGAGAGGCCGTAATCTAGGACCTCTATTATCTGTGTAAACCCACATATATGTAGTAATAGAAGTTGATTTTATCGTTAGCTTACTCTGTCTCTATCAGTTTGAGTAAGAAGAAGTTCACCCTTTGGGGTTCATTTCACTTCTATCCCCAAGAAATAGTTTGCTGTCCCTAGATCCTTTAAAGCAAATTTACAATGCAGCTGCTGAATTAGGTTCTTGATATCTGTTTGTGAGGTGCCAGTGATTAAGATATCATCCACATAAACTAGGGTAATCAATGTCTCAATTTGTGTCTGTTTGATGAATCAGAGAGCTATCACACCTAGCAGACTTGAAACCAAACTCTTGCAAAGCCCCTGAAAAATTTTTGGAACCAAGCCCTTGGAGCTTGTTTGAGGCCATATAAAGCCTTCTTTAACTTGCACACCAACTTATGATTATTTGAAGTAAAGCCTTGAGGTTGGTCCATAAACACCTCTTCAGTAAACTCTACGTTTAGGAAAGCATTATTTACATCTATTTGATAAAGTGGCCACCCTTGAGACACTGCCATAGTCAGAACCACTCTGATTGTAGTGGGTTTAACCACTGGACTGAAAATTTCTGAAAAATCAGTCCCTGCTCTTTGATAGAAACCCTTGGCTACCAACCTTGCTTTCTGTTTTAGGATAGACCCATCAGGGTTATGCTTGAGTTTAAACACCCATCAACAGCCAATAGACTTCCTTCCTTCTGGTAACTCAACCCATTCCCATGTGTTATTTTTCAACAAGGCAGAATACTCCTCTTCCATAGCCAATTTCCACTGAGGAACAAATAGTGCTTCTTTTACTGAAGTTGGCTAAACATTGGCAGTAAATACCTTTGGTTTAGTGATACCAGACTTGCTTCTGGTTTGCATATGATGTTTATTCTGAGAGGCATGAGCAGTGGTAGGTACTGCAGTGGCATTTGGGTTCTGAGGTTCACTGTTTGGTCTTGCAGGCAGTGTTAGTGGCAATAGGAAAAGCATTAGTTGCAGCAATGCCATAGTAAGTATTCTCAGAATGAGTCATGTTTGGTACATTGACATTTGGTGCAGCGGGGTTGACATATGGTACTGACATACTGGTTTTTGGGTTGGCAATTGGGATTGCAGCAGGAGTAGGATTTTAAAAATGATCATAGATGGAGTAGTCAGATTGAGATTTGTTAATGGTAGCATATGGAAAATGGTTCTCATTGAAAATAACATCATTAGAAATGTAGATTCTTCCAGTATAGCTAAGGCACTTGTAACCTTTGTGATGTGGACTATATCCCAAAAATGTACACTGAATTGACTTATATTGAAATTTAGGTGAGTTATAGGGTCTTAGGTTTGGAAAACAGGCACAACCAAATGCTCTAAGTGATTTGTAAGCTGGTTTAGTATTGAATAGGACCTCAAGAGGGGTTTTGTTACCAAGAATATGTGTGGGCAACCTATTGATGAGGTATGCAGAGGTAAGAAATGCATCATCCCAAAATTCCATTGGCATAGGGGCTTTGTGTAAGAGTGCAAGGCCCATTTCTACCAAATGCCTGTGTTTTCTCTCAGCAATGCCATTTTGGTTATGGGAATAACGACAGGCTAACCTATGAAGAATTCCATTTGTGGTAGGTAACTAGACAATGACCTATATTCCCCACCCTAATCAGATTGTAATGCTCTGATGGAGTGGTTTGTCTTAAGTTCAACTTGCCTTTCGAAGAGAATAAATGCTTGTAGAGCTTGGGATTTCAATTTCAGAGGGTAAACCCAAGTGAGTCTATTATAGGCATACACAAAACTAATATAGTACCTGAAGCCATTGTTGGATGGCACAGGTGATGGGCTCCATACGTCTGAAAGAACAAGTTGCAAGGGTGTATGATATACAGTTTCAAAGGTAAAGGAGGGAAATCTATGTGCTTTGCCCATGCAGCAAGAGGTACAAAAAGAAAGCTGACTTTTATTATATTCTGTAGATTACAAGATTTAAGAACAAGATTGAGTACATTCTTTGAAGAATGTCCAAGCCTAAAGTGCCATAGGTCTACCAGTGAAGAATATGCATTCTGAGATTGAAGGGAAAATACTGCAGTATTTGTGGAGATATGAGAAGACTCTTTGTTTCTGTTTGTGGTAAAGGGCAATATCTGAAGCTTGTAAAAAACATAAAGACCATCTTTGAGTCTTCCTGTCAAGAGGGTTGTCTTGGAGTCCTGGGTTTTGACACAACAAAAGTCAGGGTAGAAAACAAAGTAGACTTTATTGTCATTAGCAAATTTAGATACATTACGCAAATTTTTAGTGATCTGTGGTGCATGCAGTAAAGATTTGAGAGTAAGAAATTTATCTGACTCAGTTTTAATTTGAGAATGCCCAATATGACAAATTTGCAAACCTGAACCATCTCCAATCATCACTTGCTCTTGTCCTGCATATGTGGATTTGGTGGTATGGTTCTCTTCATCATGAGTTAAGTGGTTTGTTGCCCCTAAATCAGGGTACCAACCCTGATCAAACACCTTTTGTACTGAGGCAACCATAGCTTGCATCTGATTTCTGCTAGCATTGTAGTTTGGATTATAGATTCTGCACTGGGAACTTGGGTATTCAGAAGAGTACCTGTAAGAGAGGTTGGTTGGTTGAAGTGATGAGTCTGGTAAGGTATCATCAAATCTGAAATGACAGTGCCATTCTCCATGACCATGTCTGCCACATACTTGACATATTAAATGTCCTTCAGAACTAAAATTTCAACCACTTCCTCTAGTTCTAGGTCCTTAAGTACCATAGTTTCCTCTTCCTCTCTGTGGAACCCCTTACGAGCCTCTAGATAAATTGTATTGCTGATTGTAAGGAGAACTTATCTGATAAATGGGTGCCATGGGACTGTTGTTTGAGAACTGAGGCTGCATATTGACTTTGTTATCAAAATTCTTCACCTTAGGAGCATTGATAGTATTGATATTCACATTTGCAGCAAGGTTGGCTGAAACAGTATCAATTTCTTTCATATGTCTCTCTCTAGGCGATTTTCTTGTGCTAATAGTAAAAACTCTACTTCTTCAACAGAGAAATTTTCTGGTCTACCGATCACAGTCATTGCCAAAGGGTCATATTCTACAGGTACCCATCAAGAATTGTCATTGCCAAAGGGTCATATTCTACAGGTAACCCATCAAGAATTGTCTCTATATGATCAACGGAAGTAATTGAACATCCTACTGAGGCCAAAAGATCAATCGCACCTTTAATCTTGAGAAGGTATTCAGAATTCGCTTGACTTCCTTTCTTGGTGTTTTGCAGCTGTCCTCTGAATTGACGAATTTTCGCTCTGGTTTGTGAAGCAAAGTGACTCTCTACTTTATCCCAGATTTCATACATGCTGCTAGATCCCACCATTCGGGTTAAGACTGCATCAGTCATGGAAGAAAGCAACCAAGACACAAGAAGCTGATCTTGTCTCTTCCAATCAGAGTAATTTTGATTAATTTTGCCAAGCAACGCATCTTGTTCTGAGAGAAATTTCCGAGGTACATCTGTGGTAGTGAGGTATTGCTAAAGATCATAGCCATGAATGGCTGCTAGGACTTGCTGTTTCCAAAGCAAATGGTTCTTTGCATCAAGTTTTATGGAAACTGAGTGGGTAAAGGTGATTGGAGGGTTGTTGATCGGATTTTGGGTATGGTTTTGATGATGGTTTTCGTCTTCCGCCATTGAGAGGATCCGAGCTCTGATACCAAGTTTGATAAATGGGAGAGAGAATGAGATGAGAATCAGAATTCTTGAGAATACAAGAGTACAGAGGCACATTATATGGACTTCTACAGTAGGAGACGAAACAAACTGAGTTGGTTATGTGGCAATCCAGCTAGTATTACACGTAGCCACTGTCCATATTACACGTGTCATTACCAATATCCCTAATAGAGTTTGAAGGGTACTGATGGGTATGTTGTACCCCCGACATCCTAGACTCACGTTTATAACGTGGTTAAAGGTGAAATTTTTAAAAATTAAAAAAAATATTTGAAAAAAATAAAAAATATAGATGATAAGTGTAAATGAAAGTATATGAATGAAAATATAAATATAATATTATTTGAATTTGAAATAGACATTTTTTTACCTCAAATTGTTATGATAATTTTAACACTAAATGGATACGCACAATTACAGGAGAATCTCTCATTTAGTTCATTGAATTAGTCAAATTATATTTGACATGGCTACTGCGTGAATTTACTTATAATTATGGGTAATATATTTTTTATGTGCATGAACATTAAAGGGAACGGAAAAAGGTATGCAACATATACAGAAATGGTAGGCCTACCTTTGTAGGCGTAAGTTTCTTCTTCAATGGTAAAAGAATGAAAGGAAAACAAGAACGAGAAATAAAAAATAAAAAAAAAACTTTTAACTTTTAAAATTAAGAGAATGTAAAGAGAAGTATAAGAAAAACGTAAGGTGATAAGTGTGGATATATTATTGTTATAACATATATGGGATTAGGTACAAAAATTGATCAATGGGCACTAAAAAAGAGATAGACTGCTTCAAGTGCTTAATGGCACCCTGAGGCCATTTTCTTCCAATTAATCTGCATTTTGACGGACTACCCATATGTTATTTGTTAGTTTCCCTAAATTAATACAAGTTTATAACGTGAGAACCTCTGATTTGGTGATTAGTTAGTCTCTTCTCACAATATGAATTTTATTTTAAAGTAAAAAGTAAATTAACATGCACTCACATTACTGTCAAGACACCAATTACAATAAGAGCATATTACTACTTACACGTGATTCAATGGCTAAAAATAATCCACACAAAGTCTATTAAGAACTCTTTTCTAACGATGTTTTACTAATATATTGTGCAGTCTTTGTGCACTTCAATCCAAAGATTCTAGAAACTATAATAGTTATTTGAAAAAATAAAAAATTGAGTATGAGTAAGTTTGGAGGGTGAGAATTACAGGTTGAAACCAATGGCTTTAAGTTCTTGGAATTAGAAATGAGGTTTATAATTACAATTTCAATTTAATCTTGTTAAAATTAGAATTGGGATAGAAATATTAATTTGATATTTGGATATTGTGAAGAATTAAAATTTAGAATACTTGGAAGAAAAAATAAAGTGAATAGTATTTTTTTGGTGAACAAAAGTGAATAGTATTTAGTAGGATGGGTTTGACAATAACAATAATATTAATGATGACAATAATATTGGCAACTTTAGTAGTAATAGTAATAATGATGATAATGCCAATAAGAATAATGATAATAGCAATAGTAGAGACGGCAATTATAATGACTAAAGTGATAATGACAATGATAAAAATAGTGATGAAATAAATTATTAGTTATTACAAGTTTTTTAACTCTCATATCTTTAAAATTAACATTTTTTGGGTATAGGTATAAATAATTAAGAAATTTAATTTTCTAATTATTTTTTAATTTTTTAGAATTATAATATGAAATAAGACTTCCAATTCCAATAGATATAACAAATATAAAATTTAAAATTGGAAACCTAATTCCAATTTGAAATTCTATTTTTAGCTCAAATTTAATAACTAGACAGACACTTATTGACTCTGGCCAAGGGTATTACATGAAATCGCAATTAATATTACTAATTACTCAAAGAGAATATAGAGTCTCTTAATTCTTATAAATTATAATTCATAATATAAATTATTAAATTTAATTAATCTTATAAATTCAATATTTCACACAAATTTTGGAGAGATATTTATTCTTATTGCTATTACCTCCTACCATTACCTCGTAACAACCTTCCCGGTATAAATATACAATTTGGAGCCCCAACTGCCCCACCCTTGAACAGAAAAATTGCCCCACATAGTTTATAGCATAATATTATTAGGATATATAAATATTTATATATTTATGCAAAATAAATAGAGATAAATATTTATTTATTATTTTATCATATAAAATAAAGACTATCTACATACATATATTTATATCCGAATGGCATTTTTGTAGTATATATATGATGAAGTTTGTCCACTAGATTTATGAAAATCAGTAATTGCTAATATGATTTTAACACCGAGTCTCGTTGTGCATTATTTGTTAAACTAAGTATTCAGTATTCATTTCTATTGATCCTGTGCAAACATTGGATATGTGCAATTAGTGCAGAAGAATATCTTATTTAGTTCATACAATTAGCTAAATACGTATAATATATTGTTTTTTAATTGACTTAATTCTTTAAAGTTAATAGTGTATTTTATTTGGTAAAGCAAAAATGAATAATCGTTGATAAAAAAAAATGATATAATGTAATAACATCTAATTTAATAAAGGTCTCTCACAAGAGAAACAATAGGAATATGTTTGGTGATGTGACCTAATTTTTTATGCTTAAAAAATATATAAAAAAAGTTGAAATAAAAAAGATGAAAATTATAGATAAAATTATAAATATAAGAGTGTTAATATCTCACAATATGTATTTTGTTTATGATAGAGAAATTGTGGTCAGTGAATCATTATTACTTTGAAATTTGTTTCTTTCTTTTCGAAAATAAAAAGTGAACTAACATGCACTTCCATACACGTCAAGCTACTCCAAAACATAAAAACTTCACTCAGAATTTGATAGCCGAATAACATTTTTACTTGTGATCGATAAGCAAACAAATAAGACTTTCAAGAGAAGTACTTGAGGCATTTTTCTATGACAGCAAACAAATAACTAAACAGTAGGAATAATACTTTCCAAATCTCATAAGAAATTTTAAGTGGAAACCTTAGTAACTCAATGGCATAATATTCTACCCAACACAAGGATTTACTGGAAGTGTGTGACTATTAGCTTCACGGGGTTCCACAACCCTTAATCTTCTAGCTGCTCTATCGTAGTAAAAGAATGAGAACGAAACTTCTTTGTGATCATCTCTGATCATGATTTCACCATTACTAACAGTTCCCAAGAGTCTAGGATATTCAAGGAACCACACAGGGAACTAATATACTCTCCATAACCCATACCTGATTCTGACAGTCCTCCAATTTCCACATCTTTATCATTATGTCATCATTCCCATCGGAACACCAACTTATTAATGTGAGCAGCCCATCAATTTGTATGAGAAACTCGGTCTCGTCATCTTCACCAACGCTCTCAGGGAATGACACCATGTCCCATTTCTCACCACAGAAGTCAAATGCTGTAATCTTCTCCACTGCTACTTCAAACGAAACAACACATAAATACAAAACCCCACTGACACAGACAGCATTCAAGTGAGAGAACGCGAGCTGGTATCCATGAGGAACAGGGTTAACTCTGGTCCAAGATTTGCCGACCTGCGTGTAAACCTCATGCACAAATCTATCGTCATCAACATCCGCATCATGATCTCGCCATATGCGCGGTGCCTTGTAATTCAAGTTAGTGGAATCAAGCCCAATAAAGTATTCACAATCAGAACTCGTATTGGAATATTCCAAGTCCGATGTTGGAAGAAGAATAGATTCCTGAGTGTATAGATTAGAAGGCGTTGCAACATTATCACCTTCCGAATCAAAGAAACAAACTAGGCCATCAAAAACTTTGGAGGCTTGATTATATGCATGTGTGGAACTACCCTGCGTTACTAGATTTTTGCATTCTTTGTCTGCAAATTTGAAATGTACTGCTGGTGGTTCGCCAGAGATTGAAGGAACGATTGCTAGAAGTTCTTGGCTGCTGTGTCGAGTGCAGGAACGGCGCCGGTGACGGTGAATGAAAGAAGGGTCAGCTCCTATACTAGATCTGCAGAATTTGCTGAGGCTTTTGAATCTATGAGAGATTTTGCTGGACGCCATGTTAGGAGCTCAACTACAAGATCATTACAGAGCTTGGATTGAATGCTTCCCTTGGACATTGTTTTGCATCAAGGTCTGCAGAGTTTGGAATTTCCTTTTTGTATGTCTGGTGAGGCGCCGCACGATATGGAGACAAAGGAAAACAGCGCGTAGGAATATATATCTCATGAAACAAAATCACGTCATTTAATGCGTTTCGGCCCAACTCATGACCCATCGATCCGAGAACGTGTTTGTTGGGTCTTTTGCCTAAAAGACAAGTAAAGGTTGTGCGTGACTTTATCTTAGAAATTGCAGACACGACAAGGGTAAATATTATTTACTGATTGCTGAATGACATTGTAATTACGCAGATAAGTAAGAGTTGAGCGTGATTAAGGAAAACTCCTTTTCAATCATCCAAAAGTGATTATTATGCCAATTATTCCGAAAATTTTGGGTCAATTAATTATGGTTGTCTACATTTTCCTAATAATTATTACATATGAAGTCCTCATTGTTGTTGATATTAAAATGATTATCATCTGGTTGCAGGCCAAGCAGGTCAACAAACAAATAAATTTAAAAAAATTAATTATAATTTAAATAAGACATTTATTGTTATAAGATATTTGCAAACCAACTCGTAGAGAAAAATGACTCAAAACAACATTGTGTTATTATTTTTACATCAAATATTTGTGGGCTAAAACTTAGCAAATTGGTCCACCCTAAACTATGGGTTAGGCAGGGCAGCCTTTGGCTTTTTACCCGCTATTAGTTATCAAATGGGTTATATGATAGCTAACCCAACTTGTCTTTTATATTAAATGGGTTATACGGGTTGCCCATGAATTAAATTTAAATTGATATTCTTATATCCAAGTTCAAAACAACTTGCTTAAGATTTCATTAAGAAATTAATGTAATTTGATACAAGCTTCTTCAAACTTTTATAAGTGTTTTTTGCACAAACCTATTCAAACTTGCAATAAATCTCCCACTGAGTAAGTAGAGAGGATTGCTCACTAAGGAGCGCAATACAAAGTTATTACGTATACAATGTTCTCTCAAAGAACAAATATCCCTTCTTGAGGTGCGCAATAAGAATTCTTAGAATATAGATAAGCATATAAGTTATTCTCTTTGATTGTGAGCTGCACCGTCAAATCTTTAGCTTTATATAACTTCTTCAACAGTTATTTCCATGATTTATTCTTTGATTTTCTTCCAGTTGCTGGAGTCTTTAATTTCCTAACTCAATCACATCTTCAATTTGTTTCAGTCTTCTTCCTCTTGATTGATCTTTGTTTCCATCTCGCTTTGATTGACTAAGCTGACTTTACTTTCATTTGAGCTATAGAATCCGTGGTTGCTATAAGTCTTTGATTTCTTTCCTTTTTGAGTGACTTTGAAATTCAACATGTGTTTTTGCTCTACATTCCTTTTCTGAAATGCTATGATTGAGTCTTCATTCTCTAAACTATTCCTTAAGCGGATCTCGTTTTTTGTTTTACTCAATTATGCTTGATTTCTTTCCTTATATAGCCCTTGAGATTGAGACAAAAGGATTTCCTTTAATGCATAAGATCATATTTGAGAATTTTAAGTTTCTACATCAAGGAAAATTCTTAATATTAGTATAAGTCACAATAGATTGGCACAACAGGTTCAAATCGTCAAAATAAAAATTGCTTGCTTATGTGTAACCTTGAACTAACACTTATCTCAAACAAGATCCGTCAGGCCATGTCGAGCACCCATCTAGATGAAGGAGTATATGACCAAGACGTGTGAGGGTAGGTGTTAAGTCACGTATTGAGGAGCACATTGAAGTGTCTTGCAGTTATCGTAGTGTTACTTTATTTTGAAGTTTACCTGTTGGTTTACGGTAGGTTGTGTGTGCATATATATATAGGCATGTACTATTTCCACAGTTTCTTAATGAGAATTATCTTGGGTTTCTGCTCTTTCCTAGTCCGGTGGAATTTGTGTTCACTCAAAGAATACCAATCATAATTTGAAAGCTTTTCTGAAATCGTAAGTGCAAAGGATGAAGTAAATTAAAAGAAAGTTTAATGCATGAAGATAACTTGTTGTTTAGTTAGGAACAAAATATGGCTTGAATGATTCCCATGTTAGTCCCTTCTCCAGATGCTCCATATCAGAAGGGTCAAATGGCCCTTTTATTTTATCTATGGACTTCATCACTGCCCTGGCGTGGAGAAAGCTCATTGTTGGGTGAGCTGAGGTCCCGTAGCTCAAGGATGAAGAAAAGCCCTAAAATGTGCATAGGAACAAAGTTAAATTTCTCTGAACCAAATGATAATCAGTAATTCACTAGACACTAAGAACAAGCCGAAATCAATTGGAACTAATTTGGGTTTATCAATTTTTGATTAATTTCTTTAGTTTGTTTTCCTTATGAGGCCTTCCTAATACAAAATCCAAAAGACGTTACCATATAGATGTGGGAAACTGACCTTGAAAACTTTAGCATTTATTTTGAAAACATAGAAATTAATTTGATGGAAGAATAAACCAATGTCTCAAATCAGTGAGGAACAGAAATAATTAAGACAGAAAAATTAATAAGAAAATAGATAGAATTTATAAATTAAATATAAATGCAAAATATAAAGACAGAACAAGATAACTAAAATTAAAAAATCAAAAAAGTAAAACATCTAAAGAAAGTACATGAGGTATTTTATGATAATAACGAACAAATAATTAACAACCACTATGAATAATATTTTCAAATTTACATAACAAATTAAGAGAAAAAATTAATAAAAAAAGTATAAATTCATAAATTGAATTTAAATGTAAAATATAGAGATAAAAAGGTAACCAGAATTCTGAAATAAAAAAAAAAAATCTAAATCCTTCATTCAACGTATTTGTTTTATCTGGGCGTAGTAGTCTTGAAAGAGGTCTCAAGTTTATATCACTTCTATCAATGTTACCTTTTTTCACCTTAGTAACTCAATGGCATCATATTCTCCCCAACACAAGCATTTACGCAAAGTGTGTAACTCGCATTGGGTTCCCTGGGTTTCACAGCCCTAAATACTCTTGTTCTTCTATCATAGTAAAAGAATGAGAAGGAAACTTTTCCGCCATCAATGATCATGATTTCACCATCACTGACAGTACCCAAGACTTTAGGATTTTCTAATTCCCCACAGGAAATTACTATACTCTCCATAACCCATACCTGATTCTGATAGTCTTCCAATTTCCACATTTTTAGCACCATGTCATTCCCATCGATCCGACTCCAACTCGTTAATGCAGCAAGTCCATCAATTTGTATGAGACCTTGAATCTTATCATCTTCACCAACACTCTCAGGGAGTGACAGCTTGATGAATTTCTCATCACAGAGATCAAGTGCTACAGTCTCCACTGTTTCACCTTCAAGCAAATAGACCCGTAATAACAAAACCCCATTTACACAAACAACATTGCAGCTACAGTAGCTGCGATGGCGACCAATTGGAGGAGGGTTAATTCTTCTCCAATATTTACTGCCCACCGTGTAAACCTCGTAGACAAACCCTTTGTCAATGTCCAGATAATCTTCTTGCCATATGCGCAGTACCTTGTAATGGAAGTTAGTGGAATCAAACCCGATAAAGTATTCGCAATCACAACTTCTACTGGAATATTCCAGGTCCGATGTTGGGAGAAGAATACATTCGCGAGTGTATAGATTAGAAAGTGTACCACCATTATCACCTTCCCAATCCCAGAAACAAACTAGGCCATCATAAACTTTTGAGAACTTCAATGCATGTGGGGGAGAGTAACTATACTGCGTTACCTGATTTTTACATTCTTTATCTGCATATTTGAAGTGTATTCCTGCTTTGCGATTGTCACAGATGTGAGGAACGGTCGCTAAAATTTCTTGGCTGCTGTGTCGAGTGCAGGAACGGCGCCGGTGGCGGTGTATGAAAGAAGGGTTAGTTTCTATACTAGATCTGCAGAATTTGCTGAGGCTTTTGAATCTCATGAGAGATTTTGCTGGTAGCCATGTGAGGAGCTCAACTACAAGATCATGACAGAGGTGGGATTGAGTGCTTCCTTGGGACATTGTTTTGCGTCAAAGTCTGCAGGGTTTGGGAATTTCTTTCCTGTATGTCTTTAAGTGAGGATGGCAGAAAGTTCTAAATTTATAAAATTCTTTTAATTAATGAGTTAAAAAGAGGAGCATTTAAAGTTTGATTTAAATTCTGTCAAGAGTGATTTTTGAATATGAGATAATTTTTTTTTTTAAACTGGCATTCAAATTTGGTTCAAACTCAGTTGAGGCCAATCAGAATGGCAGAAATTTTTTGGACTATTTTATCCTTCTTGAATAAATGTTTAGAATAATTTATTCTGCGAAAATTTTATAAGTTTTGAATTAATATATGAGATAAAAAGATGAGCACTTCAAGTTTCATTCAAATTCTGTTAAGGGTGATTTTCGGATAAGATAAATTTCGTTTTAGAACTGTGCATCAATCTCTATTGAGGTTGATTTTCAGATATGAGATAACATTTTTTCAGAACACTTATACACGATTTTTCTCAAGCTTATCTGAACATTCTGAGTTGAAATGAAGAACAATTTCCCATTATAGCTACAAATGGTGACGATAAAATCAAGAGTACACACGTCTTATACACAGATTACACATTCCCAAAACATCAATCACCCCACATACACTTTTACACATTTTTTCTCAAGCTTATCTGAAAAAATTTGATGTAACTCTGAATTATATATTTAGATTCTACAGTTTCACTTTTACAGTACTAAATAGATGCATGGAATAGACAAAAAATTTCTGAGAAAATCAGTTTCATTCAGCAGATATTGACGTTGATGATCCAAATGATAATACTTATGGTATTATTTGGAGATCCTGTGGATTTAATCTTTTGTGATGGTTGTCCCCCCACATTGCATCAAGGTGTTTGGATATACAGATACATCTGCAAATATTATTAGCCTTATAACGGGTTATGTTTCTTCAAACATTGATGGTACAATCGTATTCAATATATGGTTCTGTTTGGTGTTGTCATGCCTCTTCTTGCAGATACTCATATCCATTTCATGTTTACCTTGTTAATGTTTATTTGTTTCTCTTTTTTTATTATGTTTTTTGGGGGAGGGAGAAGTTTGGGGTAATGGGGGACTGTGGGTTTGCCTTTTGTTAAGATATATGTATTAGAATTTACAATTTCGGTGGGGGGATAGTTAAGAGCTCTTTCTTGGGAGTTCTGTTGCTTTAGACTCAGGAGGACATGGGAAACAAAAACCCAGGCATACAAGAAATCAGGTATGTTGTTGAATTATGTCTTCTATGCTTCTGTAACTTTTTAAGCACTTGAAAAAGTACCTGCCATTGCTGCTTGAATAAAGTAAGTTGGCAGTGATAGCCTTTTTCGTAATTTTCTAAAATGTTAGAAGAAAGAAGAAATTTCCTAAATAAACTTAAAAATTTTGATAGAAAAATTAAGAAACTATTAAAGTTCTATCGAAAAAAGTAAAAAAAATAAATGAATCATGCTTCACATCAAAACCTTTTAATAGATTTTTCTTTTTAATTTCAAAACTTTTCAGTTTGCAAAATTAATTTTTTTTTGGTTATTACATATCTAATTACTCACAACAAATTTTATGCTAAATTGCATTAAATCTCATTTTAACTTTTGTTGATGTACATATTGTAAGACTATATTGGACATCTAAAATATGAAATGACATCTAAAATAAAGTAAAGCAGAAAAAAGACTGATCTCTAGTAATTGTAAGTGTTGAAGTCGAAAATTGTCTACAAGATGCTTCTAACTCAGCTCTTTTCACTCTTTGGTAATGTACTAAAATATTTTGTGCTTTTGGATAGTAAGAATCTAAGTCAGGGATCTTGTATATATAATACTCAGGTGTTACAATGTTTTCACATAAAAAACCGCAATGCTTTTCGGAATCCACTCCATATCACCGAAGAAACACTAGAAACAGACCATTTAATGGTCTGTTATGCACGTTGACTCCACCCAACAATTAGAAACCAAAGTTTCAATAGCCAATGTTTAGAAACTTCAGCTTTAATGGTGGCCAATGTTTCAAAACATAAGAAACCAGAGGAGTCAAACATTAGCATGCTAGCAACGTCTATAAATGTTGCCAAACTTCTCAGAATGATATATACAACGTCTCTAAAACCGAATAACCAACGTCTCACACATATAACCTCCATATTTTGCAAGACTAGGATCCTCCCTAACTTCCTTAAATTAAAGTGTGCAATAGCAAAGAAATATACAAAATCAAAAGAAAAAAATAATAAAAAAATTAGAATTCACACATTGAATTTAAGTGAAGAATAAAGAGATAGAGAGAATGTCAATAAAATCAATAAAAAAAGAAATTAAGCCAATGAACTGGGACTGTATTTCAAAAGATAATAATATATTTGTATTTGTATTTACTTTTTTTATTAATTTTTTAGGGAATATTTTCCCAATATTATTATATTTTCTTAGTTTTATTTAATTTTTTTTCTAGTAAATTAACCATTGAAATGAGAGCTTTTACTTAAGCCAACATCCATTCTATCTATCGATGGAGCTAAATCCCAGTAATATTATAAAAATTGTTCTTTTTTTTTATTTCTTGTTCTTGTTTATATTATTGGAAGAATTCAAATTGATGACATATGATAATCATTTTAGCAACATTGACAATGACGATCTCCCGTGATGATAATGACTGGAAATTTCCGACAATAGGAATTGACCCAAATTTTTCAAAATAATTTCCATAATAATTACTCTAATTTGCATGATTGAAGGAGTTTTTATTAATCATTAACTAAATTAGAGGTAGATTTAGAGGGGCCAGGGCTAAAGTTCCATAAATTGTATCTGTGCCATGCAAAATTTTTAACTTTGTATAATGGCTCCGCCTGAAACTTTTTTAAACTTCTGCATATATCCTAAAAAATTTGAAAATTTTTTAGGTAACAAATTTTTTAGGTAACTCCTTTATTTTTTACCTAAGAATTTTTCAAAATTTGATATTAAACTCAACCTCAAAACATTTTAAAATCATAAAATTGATTAACTGAACTCAGAATTAGATAATCTTTACATTGTAATTTTTTCCATTGTCATTTCTCTCACACTAGCTAGTACTTATTTTTCAATTTACTTATCTTCTACTTCAATTAAACTCATTCATTCACTTTTATTGAATTCAAGTTACAATTATTTTTTTACATACTCAATAAATTTTCAACAAGGTTAACATTTCAAATTGTTATTTGTCAAAATATTATATATTCATTATTTTTCATTAAAGTTGTTTATCTTCTTTCTTGTGTTTCTTGAAATATAAATGAATAATAATATGAAACACTAGTTTCACAACTTCATTTTCACAAAAAGCGCAAATCATTAGGTGAGCACTTTTAGATTTGCTGGATTTCAGTTCAAACACAATAACTTTAATGATGTAAATTATATATTATAAGAATTAAGTAAAAATAAAATTATATAAATAGTAAAATTTTAAATAATACTAGATAAACAAAGTACATTAAGTTATTTAATTTTTTTTATTTTAAGAAGTTAATAAGATTAAGCTTGTATGTAACAATTTTAAATTATTTATATTTTTATTATATTCAATTTAATTTTATATATATGCATTGCGTGAAACTTTCAAATTTTTTATTATCTTATTATTTTTAATTTCGGCCCACCAAACAAATTTTTTCACTCTACCCCTCACTAAATTGTCCATATCATTATGGAAAAAGTTGAATTTAACTTATTCAGGAAGATATTGCCCAAAAAAAAACTTATTCAGGTAGAGACCCATATGTGTGCCCCCATGCAGATAGTGTTCATTTGCGGTCTTCAGTTCCTATTTATGTCTATCTCTCTCCTCGTTTGAGAATGTTAATAGAGACATGAAAATATTCAATCTCAACAGACATGAATATTCTCCTCGTTCGAGAATGTCAATTGAGGCATTAAAATTAATGGAGAGAATTAATCCAATCTCTTATTATTATTATTATATATATATATATATATATATATATATTAGTTTGCTTGATTATATGCATGCATGGAAGAATAACTATACTGCGTTACCAGATTTGTGCATTCTTTATCTGCAAATTTGAAAGTATTGCTGGTGGTTCGCCAGAGATTGAAGGAACGATTGCTAGAAGTTCTTGGCTGCTGTGTCGAGTGCAGGAATGGCGCCGATGACGGTGTACGAAAGAAGGGTCAGTTTCTATACTAGATCTGCAGAATTTGCTGAGGCTTTTGAATCTCATGAGAGATTTTGCTGGTAGCCATGTGAGGAGCTCAACTACAAGATCATTGCAGAGCTTGGATTGAATGCTTCCTTGGGACATTGTTTTGCATCAAAGTCTGCACAGTTTGGAATTTCATTTTTATATGTCTGGTGAATGTGGGCGCCGCTCTATATATAGACAAAGGAAAACAGCGTGTAGGAATATATATCTCACGAAAACCCAAAACCACGTCATTAAATGCGTTTCGGCCCAACTCACGCCCAATCGATCGCAGAACGAGTTTGCTGGGTCTTTTGCCTAAAAGGTGCTTGAGCCACGATGGGTGACGTGGTTTAAGTAAAATTTATTAAAAATAAAATTAAAAAATTAAAATAAATAAATAAATAAATAAAAATTATAAATGTAAGAATGTGAGTATAATAATACTTAAAAGATAAGTAAAAATTGTGCATGACTTGATTTTAGAAATTACGAACACGACAAGGGTAAATATTATTTACTTATTGCTGAATGACATGGTAATTACGCAGATAAGTAAGCAGTTGAGAGTGATTAAGGAAAACTCCCTTTCAATAATCTAAGACTGATTATTATGCCAATTATTCCAAAAATTTTGGGTCAATTAATTACGGTTGTCTAAACTTTCCTAATAATTATTACAAATGAGATCATCATTGTTGTTGATATTAAAATGATTATCATCTGATTGTAGGCTAAGTAGGTCAACTCACAAATAATTTTAAAAAATGTTTATAATTTAAATGAGACATTTATAATAATAAAACATTTGCAAACCAATTCAAAGAAAAATAACTCAAAATAACGTTGTGTTGTTATTTTAACATCAAATATTTGCAGGTCAAAACTTAGCCAGTTGGTCCACCCTAAACTATAGGTTAGGCAGGGCAGGCTTTGGTTTTTTTACCCACTATTAGCTATTAAATGGGTTATACGATAGCTAATCCAACTTGTCTTTTATACGGCATAGATGAGTTGTCTATGAGCTAAACTCAAATTGACATTTCTACATCCAAGTTCAAAACAACTTGCTTAAAATTTCATTAATAAATTAATGTTATTTGTTCCAAGCTTCTTCAAACTTTTATGAGTGTTTTTTGCACAAACCTATTCAAACTTACAAGAAATCTCCCATAAAGAGTAAGTAGAAAGGATTGCTCACTAAGGTGCGCAATACAAAGTTATTAAGTATATAATGTTCTCTTAAAGAACAAATATCCCTTCTTGAGGTGCACAATAAGAATTCTTAGAATATTGATAAGCATATAAGTTATTCTCTTTGATTGTGAGTCGCATCTTCAAATCTTTAGCTTTATATAACTTCTTCAATAGTCATTTCCATGATTTATTCTTTGATTTCTTCTAGCTGTTGGAGTCTTTAATTTCCTTAATCAATCACATCTTTAATTTGTTTCAATCTTCTTCCTCTTGATTGCTCTTTGTTTCCATCCTGCTTTGATTGACTAAGCTGGCTTTATTCTCATTTGATCTATAGAATCCTTGGTTGCTGTAAGTCTTTGATTTCTTTCCTTTTTGAGTGACTTTGAAATTCAACATGTGGTTTTGCTCTTCATTCCTTTTCTTAAAACGCTATGATTGAGTCTTCATTCTCTAAACTATTCCTTAAGCGGATCTCGTTTTTTATTTTACTCAATTATGCTTGATTTCTTTCCTTATATAGCCCTCGAGATTGAGACAAACGATTTCCTTTAATGCATAAGATCATATTTGAGAATTTTAAGTTTCTACATCAAGGAAAATTCTTAATATTAGTATAATTCACAATTGCTTGGCAAAACAGGTTGAAATCGTCGAAAATAAAAATTGCTTGCTTATGTGTAACCTTGAACTAACACTTTTCTCAAACAAGACCCGTCAGGCCATGTCGAGCACCCATCTAGATAAAGGAGTATATGACAAAGACGTGTGAGGGTAGGTGTTGAGAGGCATGAAGTCACGTATTCAGGAGCACATTGATGTGTCTTGCAGTTATCGTAGTGTTACTTTATTTTGAAGTTTCTATCAGTTTACCTGTTGGTTTACGATAGGTTGTATATATATATATATATCGGCATGTACTATTTCCACAGTTTCTTAATGAGAATTATCTTGAGTTTCTGCTCTTTCCTAGTCCGGTGGAATTTGTGTTCACTCAAAGAATACCAAATCACAATTTGAAAGCTTTTCTGAAATCGTAAGTGCAAAGGATGAAGTAAATTAAAAGCAAGTTTAATGCATGAAGATAACTTGTTGTTTAGTTAGGAACAAAATATGGCTTGAATGCTTCCCATGTTAGTCCTTTCTCCAGATGCTATATATCAGAAGGGTCAAATGGGCCTTTTATTCTATCTATGGACTTCATCACTGCCCTGGCTTGGAGAAAGCTCATTGTTGGGTCAGCTGAGGTCCTGTAGCTCAAGGATGAAGAAAACCCCTAAAATGTGCGTAGGAACAAAGCTAAATTTCTATGAACCAAATGATAATCAGTAATTCACTAGACACTAAGAACAAGCTGAAATCAATTGGAACCAATTTGGGCTTATCAATTTTTGATTAATTTCCTTAGTTTGTTTTCCTTATGAGGCCTTCCTAATATAAAATCCAACAAAAATTACCATATAGATATGGGAAACTGACCTTGAAGATAAGCACATCTACTCCCTCTTCATCCACAACTGCATGAACAACAGGCGCTCCTCCTCTTGCTGACTGGCTATACGTACAGTTCCAACTTAACAATCTGCTCATTTTGTCCATATTCATCATCTTCATCTCCATCCTCATCTTCGTATCTAACTCGCTGTCTTGCGGCACACCAAACCCTTAAAACTCCAGGGTTGCTGAAATCAACAGAAACTTTAAAGGCAGAGCTGCCAAAGCACCAGCTGCTGGGCTTGCAAGTTTGATTGTTCCTCACAGAGAAAGGCAAGTTTGAAAGTGATGGTGCCATTGTCCATCTCCCTATATTTTTCAATATTTTGGTTGTAATGGGATCCAGAAAGGGGCTAATGTATTTGTTTAAATTACCTTGTTGGCTTTTATTTTCTTAAGGGACTCTGAGAAATCTCAAAGATAAGGGTGGTACAGATGCTTCGGCATTTGTAGAAAGAATGCCAATTTAAGCTATGAAACTTGAGAGTGCTCTCTGGAGCTCAGAACCAGAACCTTTCTAATTACCAGTTTCCCCTCGTTGTTCCTGATAAAGTTGCTTAGATTTGTCAGATAAGAGTAGAGGTTAATATGTAATTTGGAAAATAATTGTTGTACGTATCAGGAGTGTACATTTTTTATAAACATAAATAATAAAAAAAAAAATTTTAAATGAGTGAAAATATACAGGATTATGTAAATTATGTATAAAATTTATTTATAAATACATCATTACTCAGATAATTTATGGCCTCTCGTAGTAGTATAGATCATTCAAATTCGGTACCCATTGAGAGGCATGCATTTCCAACTACCTGTTTTTAATAAAATGAAAAAAATATTAAATTGAAAGTTGATGTAATTAATGTTTATGCAAGAGTTGAAATAGCGTATATTATATAATACCTTGTATTCATTATTACTCAAACATGGCAACATCAATTCTAATAGTAACATATTGCATTTAGCATGATGCATCATCAATATATTAATGATTTTCAATTATAATGAATGCACCAAAAACAATGAAGTAATTAAAATTGAAAGAAAGATATAAAGAATATCTTATAATACATTTTTAGCATCATTTAAAATAATACATCATTTGTTAATAAGTAGCTTCAAGTAAAAAAAAAAAAAAGAGTAATTATCCTATTATGAATGGAAAAAAGAAACGACTATTTCACTTTTATGGATTGTAAATTTGAATCACACTTGGATGACATTTTCACATATATTGCTAGAAAAATGATAATGCATTATCTATTTCTTTAAAAAAAAAAAAAAAAAACTAAACATCACTAGCAAAGAGTGCTGTTATTTATATGTATCTGCATGGAGACCAAAAAAATTTTGAGTGAAACCTAGATTTTTCTTGTCTCTATGTGCTGAAACTGGATTCTTTTGTTATTAAGATAAAAAAAAAAATTTATAAAAAAATAGATATAAAATTTAAAAATATAAAAAAATGTTATATATTAGATTATAAAAATAAATTAAAAAATAATTAAAATAAAATAAAATATTAAAATCTCTATGCACTCCTATACCTTCGATAGCATTATTGTTAAAAGTACTCTTATGCATATATCTTTATATGTAAATATTTTAGAGAATAATAGGGTTATATTTATAATTCTGCGTCTCTAATTATATCTTTAATATAGTAAAAAATAAATTTATTAAAAAATTTAAAAAATAAAAAAATTAAATAACAAAATAAAAATTATAAATATAAATATAAAAATTAAAAAATTAAAAAATTTTATATATTTTTTATTTTTTATATTTTTATCTTCTAATTTTGTTTAGCAAAACTATAGACCGTATTATCTTTTTAAAATATTTTTTATATATATATTTATATTCATAATTTTTATTCTAATTTTTATTTATTTATTTAATTTTTAAATATTAAAACTTATGCAACATCAAAAGTTGTAGTGCCAACAATTGCTTTTTTTTTATAACTGTGGCAAATGGCCGCAGAGGCCCCGCATGAGTCCCTGCCATTCAGAGACATGTGGCAGGCTGCGAGAGGAGACTGGGTAGTGAGCCACCGACGCTCATTCCTTCCATCATCATCATTGCTAAACTATACAGCCATTTCACGGAAAAGATTCTCCCTCTCATGTGAGTGGGTAAGTTGGATTTGTTGGGTTTAAATATTTTTAATTAATCTAATGCTATAAGTTGTAAGTATGAAGTTGTAAATTTTAATTTATAAAAAAAAAATTTATATAATAATTTTTCAAATAAGGTTATATATGTATATATTTTTAAATAACATTATGCAAAAAGTGATATAAGTAAATATAATAAAAAGAAATAAAATATAAAAAATAAAAGTGAGCCAAAATACACTTTATAGCATTTTTTTATATTTTTGGTAGAAAATTTTTTTTATTTAAATTAAACTTAAAATTTAAGTCCTGATATAAAATTTTAAATTTAATTTTTTAAATAAATATTTAATAAAATTTAATTTATAAAAATAACAAAATTACTTTTGATAATAAGTATATTCTTCTTGCATGCCATTCAATAAGCAACATTACTCATAGATTCTCTCCTTCGAAAATTATTACATACAATTATCCAAATCTTTTTATTTTAAAAGATAAATAGAATTTCAAATTTTATTACGACATAACAAATCCAAGAGTTTTATTTTCTCTTCCCCTCGCGTCATTTTTTTTACACACTCGTTTTCCGTTGTCCCAATTTTCTCTTTTTACATTTCGAATTCTTTTTTTTTTTATTACATTTCCTTCAATTACCGAAACCCATAAATTACCAGAAAATGTCAACATACTTGCCAGATCTGATCCCCAAAACCCTCTTCAATTTATTTCCTTTTCCGGAGACTGTTGGATTTTTGTTTCCTTTCCCCCCTCCCCCCCCCCCCCCCCCCCCGATTTTTGTAGCTACTGCTCGGTGGCTATGTTGAATCTGAGCTTAGCAATTTTTCTCGGAGACTATAAATAGTGTTCGATTCTCACTGCGCCTGTGAGATTGCTGCAATGGCTGCTTTGCAGAGAGCGGCACAGTCTAGCGTGAGCACTAGCTCAAGCAATTATGGCTCCTGCAAAGGTGGTGCTGCTGCGGCTTCTGCGGTTGTACCTGATCAATTCCCGGCTGGTTTGAGGGTTCTCGTGGTCGACGATGACCTTACAACCTTGAGAATTATTGAGAAAATGTCTATCCGATGTCATTATCACGGTTAGTCTCTGTTGCTTTTCATGCCCATAATACTCTGTATCTGGATGACCTATGAATTAATTGGGTATTTTTCTGGGGAGGTATTGTGTGTAGTGTATGTGTATATATAAGATTTATACAGAGCATGATTTTATTTGACAGATGTTAGGTGATCGTGGAGTGGGTTATTTTGACTTATTTGAAAGAGGATTCTTTTGGTATATGACTGACGTTTTAGTCTTGTTCATTAATTTTCTTCCAAAGAATGTATTTTCTTCATGCACTGTAGCGTATTTACGTAATCTACTTGCTTTGAGATTTAAATCTCTAGTGGTTGCCATGTACCTTGGAAACCAACAATATAATGTTAAAATTTGGTTGTTTTATTTTGATTAGGCTGACCATACGTTAGTGGCCACTTGGGATTTTAAATTGTAACTTTGAGTTTGTAAAGATGGGGCAAATTGACTAGTACTGACTAGTTTGACTGATCACGATATAGGCATTTTTAGTTTTTCTGAAAGAAATAAAACATTCTTTCCTAAAAATCTATGGGGATTATCTCTGCTATCCTTAAAGCTGTCATTCTCTGGACTGTTGGTTGGTTCCCTATATTTTGCTTGTATTGTTCGTGATGGTATTTATGTAGATGCCCGCTTCTTTAAAGTCGTGGGTTTAATGTAAGATCTCAGAATGTTGTCAAGGGAAGTTCTAGATTCTTGTATTTGTCTTAATTCTTACGATTTACAAATTGCTTGCTGGATATTTGCAAACCCAATATCTGGTACAGAAGTCATCATCTGTTGCAATGACTACATGTCTTCAAACATGGATCTTTAACAGTTTGATCATCTTTCCCTTTAAACTTGCTGATCCAAAAGAAAGTAACAAACTGTAGGCTGATTCAGATATATTTATTCCATTAACATTCAATATATTGGTTATCAGAAGACTTGTGCATTTTATTCTTTTACTTTTATGTTAACCCATTATAGCCAATTTGTCCTTCTACGTCGTGTTATAGTATCTAATATTGTAATGTTTTGTGAGATCACTGTTGTCAGATACGGCTGAATTGGCCGCATCAGGAAAAATACAATATGGGTTTTGATTCCACTCCACTGCATCAGAAATTATAAAGCACCTCAGTTGCATGGTGCAACCATTACGTGCCATTTTTCAGATGATGAGGCTAAGGCATCTTCAATTATTTTTCGGTTTTATCCTTTTATTACCTCTTAAATCAGTTAACATTTAATGGTTATGTCAAATAAAGTGGTAATTTGGGTCAAATAATTAATTTTGAACTAAATAAAGCAAATAAAGGATTAGAAGTAGAGCCATGCCAGATTCTGTTCCTAGTCAGAGGAGCTGCAGGTAATAACACAAACATATGTTTCTATCCATTTGGTATATCTATTTGTAATACTTCTATGATGTTGGTACTTTTTTATGACTTCATTTGCGCTAAAGTCTTATAATATGATTTTTTTAGCTCTATGAATTATTCTTGTGTTTTGTCTCAAACTGGCTGCATCACTTTCATGCTGTGGCGCATTGCCTCACCACATCAAAGTTATGCGGGTTTTGGGCTTGCTGCATTTCGCCTCATGACAACACTGAGTGAGATTTATTCTGTTTAATCAGTGTAAAATGTTTACTTCCTCATATCTTAAGTAGCTGAAGGAAGATTTTACATGAATTTTGTTTGCAGAGTGATTTATAATAAATTTTGGTCTGGAACCAGTTGATATGTGGATGAACCTCATTTATGACACATGTTTGGCTGCCTTTATGCAAATGCTGTTAATTTAGAGAATATCATTTCTTCTTAATTGTAATTGTTATCATCGTCTTTTTTCTGGTGTTACAAACTTGAACTAATATTTTTGTTTATTGTCCACTGTCCAGTTACCACATGTTCTCAGGCTGCTGATGCTTTGACTCTTCTACGGGAGAGGAAAGGCTGCTTTGATGTAATACTTAGTGATGTCCACATGCCAGACATGGATGGCTATAAGCTCCTTGAACATGTTGGGCTGGAAATGGATCTTCCTGTTATTAGTGAGTACTGTTTCTCTTGTCCCTAGAATTTCTTGAGGATGGTTATGTTATTTAATATTTCAAATTGGTAACACTCTGTAGTGATGTCCGCTGATGGTAGAACAAGTGCTGTGATGAAGGGAATCAAACATGGGGCTTGTGATTATTTGATTAAGCCTGTCCGTGAGGAAGAGCTGAGGAATATATGGCAGCATGTTGTTAGGAAGAAGTGGAATGAAAATAAAGAACATGAAAATCCTGGCAATTCGGAAGATAATGATCGCAGTAAACGAGGCAATGATGAAGCTGAATATGCTTCTTCTGTCATTGATGCAACAGAAGGGACAGTTAAAGTGGCAAAAAAGAGGAACAGTTCAAAAGAAGATGACGATACTGATCTGGAGAATGATGATCCATCCACATCAAAGAAGCCCCGTGTCGTCTGGTCAGTAGATCTGCATCAACAATTTGTCAGTGCTGTGAACCAACTTGGGCTTGACAGTATGGTTCTTCTGCAACTTTTTTTTTTTTCCTTTCCATTGCTTTTGTTTGCTCATTAATTGACTTGACTACTGCATTGGTGGTACTACAAGATGTATACAGCATATTCTGAAGAGTATACAATTTTTTTTTTTTAAGTTATTAAAGCATTTCTTGTAATATAGCTTATTGGAACCTTTTACCTTCCATTTCAGAGGCTGTTCCAAAGAGAATTCTTGAATTGATGAACGTACCTGGCTTGACAAGAGAAAATGTTGCTAGTCATTTGCAGGTTTGATCATGCATACATTTGATTTTGCATATATGCATACATTTTGCATATGTACCCTAGGCTGAAGCCTTTTTCTTGAGTCAGTAATGCAATAGTGCTTGTTCAAAGCATATGTAATTAGGATTCACTTTTAGGGGGATCGAGGACTGAAGAACAAATCAAAATGAAAGGGACAAGTGGTAGGTTCTTTCCCCCTCAAATTATATAAAAACCAAAAGCTGTCAATTGTAATAGTCAGTTCAAGACTACAAACTAGATTCTCAATAAGATTAAAGACTTAAGTGTGTGCAGAAACACACTTTGTCCCATTATTTGATGATAAATGATATTATATTAGTTCTAGTAATGTTAGAAGTACTAAGATCTTGCTAAGATCAGCATCACTCTTTGCTGACCTCTGAATATTGGAGATAGTGGAATTTGAAAATGTATTGGCTGAGAAATATTGTTCTGCTTATGCTCTGTACAAAAATGTTAATGTTTAATAAATATTACAGACTAAGGTACTGTTCTGAAACACTGTTTATAGGCTTCGATTTTGTGTATAGGAATTGTAATTTAACAATGCTATGAATTGTATTATTGATTGGCAGAAATTTAGGCTTTATTTAAAAAGATTAAGTGGAGTAGCACAGCAACAGAATGGGATGCCAAACACAATCTCTGGATCTGTAGAATCTAATGTCAAACTGGGTGGAGTTGGAAGGTTTGACATCCAAGCCTTGGCTGCTGCAGGCCAAGTTCCTCCTCAAACATTTGCGGCCCTTCATGCTGAACTCCTAGGTCATCCAGCTGGAAACTTAGTGGCAACAGTGGGCCAGACTTCTCTGCTGCAGGCATCCATGCAGGGGCCCAAACATTCTTCTGCAGAACATGCGATGGCATATGGCCAGCCTCTTCTTGAACGTTCCTCCAACGTTCCCAATACTATTCCTCAGTCCAATCTAAGTGTAGATGATGTACATTCAGGATATGGAGCATGGCCATCATCTAATATAGTTGGTTCGTTGGGGCCCAATAATAGCCTTGGAGGGATGGTTGTGCAGAATAATAATGTGCTGATGGATATATTGCAGCAGCAGCACCAGCAAAAACAGCAGCAGTCACTGATACATGATCAAAGTCGTTCAATCAATGTTCAACCATCTTGCTTGGTGGTTCCCTCTCAATCTTCAGGCACTTTCCAGGGAGGAAATAGTTTTGCTTCTCTCAACCAGAATATAAGCTTTGCTAGGAAAGCTGTTACTGATTACAGTCATTTTTCTCCTCAATCAAGTAATTCTTCTTTGAATATTGCTCCATTCCCTGGTCGGGACATTAAAGCTAGAGGTGTTCTATCTGGGTACACTACTCCAGGCTCCATTTCTCCTTCAACATCTTGTTCTTCAATAAGCACTGACAATAGCAGTATTCAGCAGTTTCAAAACTCAACTTTAACATTTGGTGCCATGAGACATTTGCCTGCTCCAGCATCTAGTTTGACTGATACACAAGGTCCTTATGTCACTAAATCTGGGGATGCACATGATCAGGGAACTCTTAGGAATCTTGGATTTGTCGGCAAAGGTATCTGTATTCCAAGCAATTTTACTGCCCATGAAATCGAATCATCCTTTAGTGACTTTAGCCGAGGAAAAATCTCCATGGATAGCAATGGTAGTAAGACGGTGAAGGTGGAGCCAAATACAGGTTCTAACAATAATCAAAAAGTGGGTCTTCCTGTATTACAAAGATATTCATCTTGTGATCTCATGGATGTGTTCACTGAATAGGAGACTTACCAGGTTAGTTTTTCCTTTTATTTATTTTTTTATTTTTCACATTATGCTTTTGCATGCTTGTGAATAGTAGTTTTACTACTTGGCCAGTCACTAATATGTTATACTAGATTTGGATAGGTGAGATGATTGAGTTTTCAGCCAAAAAGGGAAAAGATAATGGAGTTGTCTAATTCATTATTAGGATCATAACATCGGCGATGTGATTTTGTTGCGAGTTGTCTTTATGTAAATTAAACATTTTAAAGATTTTTTTTTTTTTTTGGTGAAAACATTTCAAAGATATTTGTTATAAACTATTTTGACCCGATTTGTAATTAAATGATGGATGCATGCATGTGTATTGTCTTATTCTAATTGTTAAAGAAACCATAGAAGATCCAGTATATTATTACTTCAAGATTTAATAGCTCAAGTTTAACTAGGCAATGCTGAGTAGGATAGGGGGTAACATCTGCCAAGGACAACGATTTTTTTTCTTTCCTTTTTTTTTTTTTGGTTGTTTTATGAATGATTCTAATAAAGTAATATTTGGCTGCTGCTTATTCTTAGAAGGAGTTGGTGGGAGATGAGTATTTATTAGTAATTTAACATGTTATCATGTGCACATTTTTGGGGTTCGGCATTTATGACCACATTGTAGCATGCTTAGGGGTTACTCCAGTTTATTACAATTATCTTCATTTTGCTTTCTTCTCATCTTCTGAGTTAATTTTTTTTTCCTTAAAATATCGTTCCATTAGTGTTTTTAATGTCAGAATGGTTTTCATCCTGAAAGTTGAAAGTGAAATTTAAATGATCATGTCTATATTTTGTATTGTTTGTGAATGTCTTGTTCTGAATCTTGTTACAACAGGCGGAAATATATGATAAGGAAAAGGCCTTTCCTCGAAGGTACAGATTGTTGTCTTCAGTGGTTTAGAAGAGATTCTGAAATTTTTTGGTGTCTCCACTGAAACCCAGGTGCATTCTGCAGCCCAGTGATGAATGTATAATAGATTAATATTCATGAACGTTGGTTTGCTCTTCGTAGTAGCTAGCTGCACACGTATTTATAAACGTATTATAGTTAGTCATGTAATTTGTAGGGAAAATAAATTCTCAGATTACAACAGCTTGAATTGATGTTCAACTTCATGGCTTCTTGCCTGCAATGTTAGTTTGGGGCCTTTGGACATTTATGATGTTAAGATGCTTCCGTATCATAGCTTAAGTGGGACTGTTTGATGAACACGAAACGTGGTGTTGTTGATTGGGAATTGATTAACCTATGCTACTCATTTGAGGTGACATTTTAGGAAGGGGGAAAGACAAACTCACAAACTCTGGTCTCACAGATCTGACACTATATTTAGATTCTTTAAGTGGGACTCTGTTTTAGGAACTGGGAGGATTGATATAGGTATATTTTGTCTTTTTCTGAAATATGAAAGGTTTCATACTTCACTGTTTAGAATTAATAAACATATCATTTCTATCAACATGAAAATAGACCAAGTTAATATTACATTTGTTTATAATTTAAACTTTCTTCTATGTTTCAAACTCATAGCTACGCAGTTATTGTTCTCTGTGCAAACTCTATATCCCAATTTATCGTCAACTCAGTTATCCTGGAAGATCAGGGTAGTTTAAAAATAAAGTTCATTTAGATACACGCTTGCATATGCATTTATTAGCATCTTTTTGAGCAACTTGATGGAGGGGACGTAAATGTTCAGCTAAAATCTAACATCAGGAATTATGTGAGTGTTAAAACAAAAATGGAAGTTTTATAATTTGATCTGAAGGATTTTAATGCGGTATTGTTATTCTAATAAATTATATTTTATTATATATTCATGTTAAAAATTTTGATTAAAATCTTAATTATTTGAGTTTTACAAATAAGATTGTGAAATTATAAAATAAAGTGATTTATAAGTTATTTTGTAACAGTTTAATAACTCCAATTTAATAAAAGCTACTTATAATAACTTTGTGTTCAAAATGTAAGATGTGAATAGTAAATTCATACTTCAGATAACTAATTATATACTTGGATTTTGTTGATTATTAACACCTTGATCATTTGAAATTCAGAAAGTTTAGTGGTAATCTCGGTTATCACATCAATAAATTAACAGATTATTATGTTTTATAATTTTATACTAAAATGTAATAAATTTAATAATTTAAATTTTATTTAATTAAAATATGACAATAAAACGACGTTTATCACACTTTTCGAACTTTATTTTATGGCTTGTTAGCAAACTATGACGGCTAGCACATATTTCTTTTAAAAAATATTTATTAATTAAAGAATATTAAATATTTATAAAGTTTAAAATTATCATTATTTTTGTTAAAATCGTTATTTAATTTATATGATTTAAAATATTTAATAATTTAAATTTTTTTAATAAATATTAAGTAACATTTAATTTATAAAATTAGTAAGATTAAGTGTCACATAGGTGTCACATTATCAATTTTGTGTCAGTATATGAAATTCTATTAAAATTAACGGACCTATTATATTTTAAATAAACATGAAAGATATTTGTTTATGCACATGAAAAATATTTGTGTATCCCATTTTCTTTATATTATTTACACTCATACAAATGTCACTTCTATAATTGCTGTAGAATGAATTTACATAAATATTCTTAAATTAGTGACAATTGAAAAAGAAAAATCCACCTTAACTAAAATTCTCCCCATCAAGGAAATACAACTTCAATTTTGCTTAATACTCACACTTTTCATTTTAAATATTTAAATTTATTAGATTTTATAATAAAGTTTAATATATTTAATAATATAAATTTTATATTAAAAAATTAAATTAAAATAAAATTATAAAAATAATTTAAGTCATGATAATATGCTATTCTGTAAAATTTTGATGGTCTAAATACAAAAGTAGACTAAAATGTAATTTTATATTCTTGATATAATATTATATTGTGTATATTTCTTTCTTTCTTTTTTCTGTTTTCTTTTTTGCGTTTTGATTGGTATCATCATTCTTAGTCCTTACTGGAAAGATGATTTCCCAAGTTCCCCCCATTCACATTTTCCCCAGATTTTCTGGATCTATGGATATTCTATAGGTTATATATTTATATTAATGTGGCAAAACTTTGAATTTTGTGCATAAATAAGAACAGAATAATTTTTTTTTTTTTTAAAAAAAAGTGGATGTAACACTCACTTGCCTGTCATACACTGTCTTTATATAATAACCTTGCAATTACATGAAAGAAAGACAACCATACCATACCATATCATGTTAATTGCCAAATCATGATTTGTTGCAAACACCTTTGTTTTTTAGTATGCTTTTGGCGTTCTTTGCTCCATTAGTCCTTTTGAGTATTTGTTCTATGATAGTTTAGTTTCATTTTCCGCGTATGAGCAACAAGCAAAGAAGCAATTATGGCAATCAAGGAGGTGTTTTCTATGACAAATGGGTTTAGGTAATAATGTTAAAATTTTATAATATTTTATCAACAAAATATTTGATTAGTGTAAGTCAATTTTATATTAAAAAATTAAGAAAAAAATAATAAAAAAATTAATGTTATAAATTAAATTATAAAAAATTATTAAAATTAAAAAAAATTCAAATCCAACAAATTAGTGAGAACAAATTTAGATGGCTATCACAATAGGTGTTGGTGGGGCTTTCTACTTTGTTCTGTATAGGAGATTTTTTCCTTGCATTGGGGATCATATTTAATTGGAAAATGATGCTTTACATCTGAAATAAGTACAATGGCTTCACAACCACTTACAGAGACATTGAAAGAAGAAGAAAAAAAAATAGTTGGAGGAAACGCAGTCCACGTACGATTAACACTGCTCTATTTAATTTGTTGTCCACTCCAACCGTGCATTCCTATCAGAAAGTGCCGGTACTGGTAGGAGATGTACTGTGCCAGCAGCAGAGTAGCAAATTTGGGTCTGTATAACTAAGCCTATGTAATATTGTTTTTAAAAATGTAAGAATTGAATTAAAAAAAAATTAGTCTAAGAAAATTTGAACTTTTTTAACCCGACCAATCTTGGGTCAGCCGCTAATTTTATTTCATTTTTACTTGTTTTAACTTGGGCTCTTTTTTTCTTTTCTCAAATTTTAACATCTCGTTGCAATATCATATCAAGCATATAGAATTAAAAAAAAAGGAAATACATAAATAAATATTAAATTTTGAGTAATAAATATTTTTAATTATTGTTTTAATATATAAAAAAATAAAAATTATATAAATTATATAAATATAAAAATTTATAATACAAAAATTTAAAATAAAAAAATTATAAATTTATAACTATTTTATTAACTTAGAAGTTTAAAATATAAAATTTATATTAATTTACCATTCAGATTCAAGGTCAGTCAATAAAATTAACTCATTTAACCACTAATCATATAAGATTAAGGTTAATTTCAAAACTTTTTGACTCAAAAAGATGTGAGCCTTTTTTGGCTTGAACCAAATAGGTTGAGAACCAAATCAAGCCAGTTCATTTCATAGCTCTAGGCAACAAATTGTGGATGGAAGGAGAGAATAAAAGGTAAGTTATATTTTATGACTATTTTTCTCAATTTTACATATGTAGAAGATTAATTATTTTGTAAAAACTGACAATAAAGTTAATAGAAGGGATTAATTATATAAATATAAAAGTTTAATGAGATATATATTACCTTTTAAATATGTGCATTTCAACAAAAGTTGAGATGAGTTTAATGCCAAGGTCTTTGACAGCAAAGGTTGAGTGGAGCTGTTTAACTAGATATTGCACTTTGGTAGGTGAGGAACCAGTGGCAACTATGTCATCAACATAAACCAAAACAAATAACTAATGCTACTTGGTATTTTGATAAACAAGGAATTATCACATTGCAAAGGTAATACTCAGATATAGTAACGCAGTTATTGATCTCTATGCAAAGTCTATATCCCAATTTATCATCCTCTCAGTTATCCTGGAAGATCAGAGTAGTTTAAAAACAAAGTTCATTTAGATCACGCTTGCATATGCATTTATTAACATCTTTTTCAGCAACTTGATGGAGAGGACGTGAATGTTCAGCTAAAATCTAACATTAGGAATTATGTAAGTGTTCAAACAAAAAGGGAAGTTTTTATATTATGCATATCTCTTCCTTTTTTTTTATTTTCTTTTTTCCTTTTGTGTTTTGACTGGTATCATCATCCTTAGTCCCTACTAGAAAGATGATTTTCCAAGTTCCATGTATTCATTTTTTCCCACATGTTCTAAAACTATGGATATTCTATAGGTTATATATTTATATTAATTTGACATTTTTTTGAATTTTGTGCTAAAATAAGAACAAGATAATTTTTATTTTTAAAAACAAAAAAAGTGGATCTCACACTCACTTGCCTATCATACACTGTCTTTATACAATAGCCTTGCAATTACGTGAAAGAAAGACAACCATACCATACCATATCATGCTAATTGCCAAATCAGATTGCTCCAAAGGAAGCCGCCACCTCTTTGTTTTTTAGTATGCTTTTGATGTTGTTTGCTCCATCAAGTCCTTTTGAGTATTTGTTCTATGATAGTTTAGTTTCATTTTCCGCTTATGAGCAACAAGCAAAGAAGCAATTATGCCAATTAAGGAAGTGTTTTCTATGACAAATGGGTTTAAGTAATAAAGTTAAAATCTTACAATATTTCACCAATAAAATTTTAGTACAGTAAAAATTAACTCTCTTTCAAAGAATCTTGAGGCAGTGTCAGATCGCTTTTTCCAAGTCCTTGCTCAGAAATATGGCCCTCTAATGTTTCTGCAAATGGGCAAACCACAGCTATTGTTGTTTCAACCTCAGAATTGTCAAGGGAGATTCGGAAATGGTAGACGATGGTCTACAACCAGAGAGAGGAGGACTTATAGATAAATTGTGGCTATAACCCACGTAAGTATAACACTCCTTGAGAGATTTTTAAATCTAATGACATGGCCTTTGCGAACCGACCCCAATTCACATCTGCAAAAATCCTATTTTATGGATGCATTAGCGTGCTTTTGGTTCCTATGGTGACAACTGGAGACCGAAGAGAAAATTTTGAACTTTTGAGCCTCAAAAGGGTACAATCATTTCAGCTCATCAGAGAACAAGTTGCAGATTTGGTCAACAAGATACGTGGAGTAAGCTCAAGCAACAATGCCCCTGTCAACCTTGGTGAGATGCTGATTGCAACTTCAAACGACATAGTCCGTAAATGTATTCTTGGAAAGAGGTATAATAAATTGGGGATTGTGGTTGTTTGATGTTAAGATAAAAAAAAAAGAAAAAATGTGAGAGACATATATATATATATATATATATATAATTAAGAGTAAAAAAAAAATTATAAGTAAATTATAAAATATAAAATTAAAAAAATTAAAATATTTAAATTCAATAAATTAGATTATGAAAATAGATTTGAACAGCTAGCATAAAAGTGTTAATAAATTTAAATTCTTTTATATTTTTATTTTAAAATTTTTTATAATTTAATATAAAATATATTAATTTTTATTTTTTAATTTTATAGTTTTGATCTAACCCTTGATATTTTTTTTAAAAAATTTAACTTTCTACTCTCTGTATGGGAGGTATTCTCCCTGCAGGTCCAATCACTAATTTGTTGCCGACACTAACAGTACATCCCTATCGGAAAGTGCCGGTACCGGTTGTTGTTGTCAGTAATTATTCAACTAAAATCGACAGTAAAATTAATTACAATATTAGTTATGAAAATAAAAGTTTAATGAAGTATATATTATTTTGTTTAAAATAGATTGTGTATATTAATAAAAATTGAAAGAAATTTAATATATTTTAATTTTAAATTTATTAAATTATAAGTTTATCTTTATTTAATGAACTATATCATCACATATCAGAATACTGTTAACCTGACGAAGCCGTCTCATGTGCGTCTTTCTGCTGTATGCTTCAAGCCATTTGCCATTGACACCTTTTATGATATAAATAAAAATGGTGTAAAAACGTATTACCATCTGTCATATTAGCATGCATTAAATGAATTGTGAATAATATAAAGATTATATTATATATGCTTATTAACTCAGGGTAATCAAATATCATTGAAAAATCATTTTTTTTGTAACACTAAATATCTCATTTTCAGCCAAAAATATCAACAAATTGACAGATAATAAGATTTGGTTGAGAGAATCAAGGGATTCTAAACTCTTTGTAAAGAAAAGAGCCATAGCTGTAGTTGTAGACATTTGTCCAAAGCTACTTCACGAAGAAAGATTCGAGTTTATGCCATAGGCACTAGGAAATATGCCATTACATACGCCCGCTTGTTCCACCCTATTTCGAAAAGTATACTCTTTTTTTTTTTAACATAAGTAAATTATAAAATTTTGACTTACAATAAATAAATATAAATCTTTTTTATATTTTATTATAAATAACTAAAAATCTAATCTTAATTTATTTTATTTAAAAATTTAATAAATATAAATTACTTAAAAATAATGTCACTTATTTTATTTTATATAAAAATAAAATAATTTTTTCATACTTCAAGAAAAAAAATTAAACTATTACAAATTTTAAAAGAATTATTAAATTTTGTTATTTTTATAATTTAATCTATTAAATTTAATAAATTTAATATTTTAAATGAATATTTAATATGATTTATTTTGTAAAATAATATAAGTATTTTATATATCCTAAATTGCAAACTTTTGTTTTTTTATAAGCGATTTTCTACTACTCCACCCTTACTCTCCCGTCTCCACGTAACCCACTAAACTAAACAACAAGGCTTCCGTGTGCAACCTTTGTTTGGTTCTGGTCACACGCGTTCTCCGTTCCTCTTGGCTATATGAGACGTTGCGGATTGTAACGCTACTTTTTCTCGAGCTTCTTCGCCATTTTCCAATCAAGCCAACTTGTTTCTTCTTGTAGCCCATTAGTAGCCGTAAGAGCGTAAGAATAGAATTTTCCTTCAACTTTCACGTCACACTCAGATTCTCAAATTTCTCTCTTGGTCACTCTCTAATGTATCTGTCTTCTTCTTATTCGCCATCAATCTTCCGTTTTGTCAAGGCAACTAGTCTTATTTCTCCCCCCTCAACATGCTTTTCTCCTCCCTCCGAAGCCACATAGTCTCTTCCTGGTCTTGACCACATGAACCTAACCTTTTGAAAGCAGGATCAAACTTAAAATCCCCCGTATTTCTTCTTCCTTCTTCTTGCTCTGTTTTCTGGGGTTTGGTATTAGTTTTAGTTCAACCCCATTAGTTTTAATTGGCCGGATAATATTGGTTAGAGCTCCAAATGGGGGAAGGAGAAGATTTTGCACTAACTCAGATGAGGAAAGCGGTTGAGAAGCTTGGTTCTTCGGCAGAGGTGACCAATTTTTGTGTTTCTCACCCAATGCAGTAGCTGTTTATTTCAATTCGATTATTTGTTTTCGTGGGTTTTTCAACTTTGCAGATGTCTGGAGACCCAACACTTAGGAGGTTCTTGATTGCACGATCAATGGACCCAGATAAAGCAGCAAAGATGTTTGCTCAGTGGCAGAAGTGGAGGGCAGCTATGGTGCCTAATGGGTTCATTTCCGATTCTGAAGTGCCTGATGAATTGGAAAAGAAAAAGATCTTTTTGCAGGGTTTGTCCAAGGATAAATACCCCGTACTGATCGTCAAAGCAAGCAAGCATTTTCCTGCCAAGGATCAGATTCAATTCAAGAGTAATTTGCTGCTTAACTCTCTCAATTGATACTTTTGTTTAAAATAAAATTGCTAAGTTTATGATTTCCATTTTGGTTTGAACAATTTGATTCTAACTTAGTCAGTTCGAAGATACCTTTCTAATATAATTTGTCCTCTTTGTGGGCCATCACACGAATATGCCCTAGGAGAAAGTGCTTACAATTTAAATGTCTGTGATCAAATGGGTTTACTTGGTTTACTCCACTTGGCTTTTTCTTTTTTTCTTTTTCCTCCTTTTTTGGCGGTTTTGCCGCCCGTGTGATATAGTCCCTTATTACATGGTTTACTTGGAATACTCCAAGGTGTTTACAGTATTCTTGCTGTGTTTGTTTTAACTAAAAGCCTTTAGGGAAAGGTATCTGTCAATATAGAATTAGGCGTTGGCCACTGCCAGAATAAATTTTCTATCTACTCTCCAACTACTTGCTTTAGACGTTGTGGTTGTATCAAGATAAATTAGTTCAATTATTTAGATGTGGGGTGGACCTGCTTCAATAAATTGAGTCTAGCCCATTTGTCTTCTAGTACTTGTCTTCTGTTTTCAACTTTTATATATTATGACATAATTCTTTTACAATTTTTTTTTCTCTTAATTTAGACGCATATTATCTTAATAATTAGAGTTGCCAAGAGTCCTACCGAAATTCCAAACATTTCAATAGCTGTCTCAGTTACCAGATTACGCGGTCTAAAGCTGCTTCATTTGCCATATGATGATATCTTGTCCCCTCAAAGACTCTTGGCTTTATTTTTCCGTAAAATTGTCCTTTTTTTTAATTTATTAATTCACCTAATCACTTTTCAAATAACATCTAAGTAAAATTGTTTCAGTAATAGAAGTAAAATAACTGCATGATATTTCACTGGTGCTTCCATCTGGCTTTATCAATTCAAAAACAACTTGAAAATCTTTTATGTGAAGATTTCTGATATATCATCTAATCTAACTGTTATCTGAGATTGTCCTTGATTGGATGATTTATATTTTATCTATTGTCAGTCAGTTACTCCAACTAATCATTTGATCTTTTGGAGAAAAATGAATGTCCATGTGAAACTGACAGATGTGTGTCTCAGAAATGTAATAGATATTAGATTTTCCAAAAGTTAATGATTCATGTTATTTCATGTATATACTCAAATCAAATACATTGATTTTGTAATACTATTTAAGACAGTATAGACTAAAATATGTGAAAACATGGTCTAGGATGGAGTGGGAAACTTGCCTAGAACTGCTATGTCTAGGACTGTGAGGTTTTAAAATCACAGAATTAGGCTGGGGGACATAGAAACGAGGTTTTGAAGATCATAGATTTGGTTTGGATATGCTAAAGGTCTTATTGGCAAAACAGTCATTGGAATTCAAGACTTTCTTGACAGCATGGAAAATCTCACTAGAAGATTTGTTTTGCTGTGATGCTGAAGAAACAGGTTGAAAAACTTGAGAGATTTAAAGTCAGGTTTAGTAAAAAAGAGATACATTTGGGATGTATACAAGGGAGAAAAGAGACTTAAAGGGCCTCTTCTATTCTTCTGCATTATTAAAGAGTAAAATGTGACTGATTATACTATTAAGAGGAAGAGAGAAAGATTCTTGCCAGAGAATATTGCCTTATGCTTAAGATTTTCAATAACCTGATTTTGAACTCAATGTAGATTTTATAGTTCATGGACTTTTAGATTATCATTTTCTTATAGAATTTGTTACTTTCGATATGATATTGTTCCTACTTCCTAAGACAAGATTCAGGTATTATACAGTGCTCGTATGCCTAGAAAACTAATTTAAAAAATCAAGATGAGATGCAAATGGGGATATGTAAATTTTAGTTTCTTTACACGGGGAGTTGATATCACAAGTTGAATTTATGATGTCTATTCAAATTCCCTCCCATTTCAATTCCGAACCACAGGAGCTGTGCTCGTGTTTGGGGACATGAAAGTTAAAATAATATATAGATAGATGTTGATTTATGCTATTTGATGCACTGAAAAGGTTTCAACCCAAATACTAGATATATATACTAGAGAGCCATCATAAGGTTCTCTTCGAATTCCAGGAAGCAACTAAGATAGAAAACTAATCAAATTTAAACATGTTACAGTTATGGATAATTAGATACTTCTCAGTGCCACTAATTGTCATATTAATGGATTCCTATTTTATTTTCACTGAAAAGTCAGTAAATTGGAAATTTGTCTGTTAACTTTGGCAGTTATAAAATTGTATATATGAGCTGTGACAGATGTCAATTTGTTTCTAAGGTTTTTGTTAATATCACATGAGCTTCTTCTCCCACTCTCACAATATTGAATAGGATTAAAATGGAGCTGCAAAATTGAAATCACATTATGTGTTCTGATTTACTCCTAAAGTCAGTTTAGGTTGCTCATTTCAGAAATCTAAACCAAGGAATTATAATGAGAGCCATAGTGTAAGCTGTATACCTTTCCCTAGACACCCCCATACAGAAACTATAAAAAGAAAAAAAGGACAAAAAGCTAAAAAGAAAAACTAAGTAAAGGAAAAAAATAATAATAATGGCACTGCATTGCATAAGACCATAAGTATAGATTTCCATAATATTGGAAAATCTCTTTCATTGCTGCGATTTCATTTTCCCCCTCTTGTACACTTTAAAGAGAAAAATAAAAAGAACAATAATATTTTATTGAAAATAAATAGAATTTTTCTACCAATGTATTCATGGTAACAACTTGTTAGCTAATTTTGTTTTTTCCCTATTGGTGCAGAGTTTGTTGTTTATATGCTAGACAAGACAATTGCAAGGTATTTTTCACTTTATTGCTACTTTGGTGGATTTAACTTTCATCTGAGGGATTAAATTTGTGTTAAAATGGAAGAATGGCATTATAACCTTTTTCTAACTGTTATACTACATATGATGAGCATTTTCAGATATTGGTATCAGTTGAAAAAGTCATGTTAACTAAAGCTGGAAATTAGCTAAGATTGATGATAGTTGTGAAGGATCAAACTTTGTTTACCATGCTGTGGAATATGTGCAAATTTGTTATGTGATGTTTTCATTTTTTTTCCCCGAAGCGGGGGAGTTAATGTTTATCTTGTGAGCTAATTGTTCTTGGTATGGTTAGAAATATGAAATCAGATTCGTAATGGCATATATAGACTGAGAAAGGGAGGGGGAGTGAGAGAAGATGTGCTTGTTTTTTGTCACAAATTTCAATAACTGTATTAACCCTTGATTTTCAAGACAGCTAGGCAGTTCATTCTTCTTTTTCCCCGCCAAGAGTGAACAGTCATAAGGATGCTATTATTGTATAGTGCATTGGAGGGGGAGTGAGAGAGGATGTGCTGGCTTTTTGTTACAAATTTCAACAACTGTATTAACCCTTGACTTTCAAGACAGCCAGGCAGTTCATTCTTCTTTTTCCCCTGCCAAGAGTGAACAGTCATAAAGATACTATTATTGTATAGTGCATTTGAACTTTGTTCTTTTCTCTTTTTCATAGATGATTGAAAAATTTATGGTTATTCATTTCATTGCTTTTCAGTGCTTTCAAAGGAAGGGAACTAGGAGATGAAAAGTTGATTGGGATTCTTGATCTGCAGCATATTACATATAAAAATATTGATGCACGTGGGTTAATCACTGGATTTCAATTTTTGCAGGTTATTTTCCTTTTTCTTTTCTTGAAATTTTTTATTTTAATCTTTAGTGGATGTAGATGAGTCAAAGAGCAAATTTGATACATATACCACAAATGCCAACATAACATGAATATTGATTTACATTGGTCCAAATCATACCTTTTGTTCTTATGGGAAAGGTAAAGGCAGGGTAGAAACTTCATAAGCTTGTCATTGTAAAGTGCAAGAATTAAGCTTGGTATTGGGAAAATTTTATTTCCAAATATAGCAAAACAGAACCTTTTTTTTTTTTCAATGTTTTTTTCTCACAGAAATTCAAAATCCTATGTGCTATATAATAGTTTAGTTATTAGAAGATTTGTTGAAATCTGTAAATGGCACTAAGTATGCAAAGCATACCTGAGGCCATATGAGTTGAAGTAAAATATCCAATGTGATTATGGTCTTACTTTCCGATCTTATGTCCTTCCCCTCAAAGTCATAATATCGTTTTTAATAAGGTGTAGGACAACATGAAGAGGTTGCATTAGTTATAAGGTCAGATTGTGCATTGCAGAATTGTTTTCTGATGTCTTTTGTTTCTGATAAATGAAGAAATCAGAAATTTTATTAGAATGAGGAAACAAAGGTTACATAGAAAAGGAGTACAAGGATTTCTCTTTAAGAAAAGTGCAAGTAAATAGAAAGAATAGACCAAATCAACTCATTAACATAGTTGTTTATAACGAATAGCGTACTTATAGCGCTTAGGATTATTGCGACATAGCGCATAGCGCACTGCTATTTGAATTATAACGCAATTATATTACATATATAAGTGTATATATATTTATATATGTAATATAACCCAAATAACAAGAATATATAACAAATAACCTTAAAAAATATGACAAACATGAAGCAACTTTATTTGCAATCACAATTCAATGTTTCAAGCAATAAGTTTGATACCAAAAAGATAAATTCATCAAGATCTAAGGCTAAAGCCTCTAAACATCATAAAAAAATACTAGAGACAAGTAAGAAACCAATAACCAGCAACCCAACCAGAGACAAGCAAGAAAGCAACGCCAACAACTAGCAATCCAACCAGAGACAAGTAAGAAACCAGCAACCAGCAACTAGAGACAAACAAGAAAGCAGAGCCAACGGCCAGCAACCCAACCAGAGACAAGCAAGAAAGCAGAGCCAGCAACAAGCAACCAGAGACAAGCAAGACCAGCAACCCAACCAGCAACGGTATCGCAAGTTCGCAACGACCAAAGAGCAACGATGCAGCGACTAGAGACCAGAAGGCAGCAATGATATCACAATGACGGTAGCGATCGTGAGCAAAGCAGACCAGACCAGAGAGTAGCGATACTTGAGAGCAGGAAGCGATCGTGACCAGCAGCAACATTCAAGAGTAAGGAGCAATCGTTGCCATGACCAGACCAAAGAGCAATGAAGTTCGAGATAGTTCTAACGAGTTAGGACTTAAAAATCAACTCATTTGTTACCGTTGAATCCATTACCTACGCTATAGCACATGCTAAAACGCGCTATAGCATTGTGATAGCGCAACATAGTGCACGCTATGCTGCGCTATCTTGATCTCGCTACGCTATAACACATAGCGTAGTGCTAAGTGCCATAGCGCCGCGCTATGTGCTATAGCGAGCGCTATTGACAACACTACTCATTAATATAACATAACACTCTAATCCTACTGAGCATCTTTTCAGAAATATTGTTAAAATAAATTATTTTCTGACACCAAAGAGAGGCCAAAGAAAACAATCATGTACCATGATAAGAATAATGTTTTCATTGTTTGTTTTTGTGGCATCATAGTACTGTTCAATATCACCCTACCCGTACTACTGTTGTGGTCATTGCCAACAATGATGATGAGGTACACCATGCAAAGACTATTATTAAATTTGTTCATGTTGGATTGCAATAACATAATTGTGAAAGATCACGAATATCTACTGGTTTAATGAAATACTTTAGTGACTTATGTAAGGTTGCCCTATAGTGAAGAACTTGAAGAAGATAGACCAAATATCTAGTCGATGATCTTCTCCGAATTTTTAAGTTCTATAGGTGCTTGGAGGATATTATTTTTCACTCTTTGCAACTTTGATATTATTTTCTTCTGTTTTCTAGAATTTTATTTATTTATTTTTCAGCAATCCCTTTAGCATGGAATTGGATGTGAGCTGCTGAATGCAGATAACTCAGATTTGGTCATATTGAATAGAAACTTGTTTTTGTTCCTCATTGCCTCTGCTTGAAGAACAGAAGTTTCTGATCTACGGGTTTAGTCACTGCTGCAAAAAGCTGATTATTGGCATATGAAATACTATAAAAATTTATGAAAAGAGAAAAAAATTATATACTTCCAAGATCACATCAATATGTAAACACTGCGCTCAGCCTCTACTTGATTTCTTTTGATTGGAGTTTACCGTGTTAACTTGCATGACTCAAGGTACAATCTTGTGAAAATATGAATTTTGGAAAGCCCCATCAAGTATAAATTGCTAAATTTGGTTGATTTATTTATGTTCTTTGTTTTCTTATGTTCCCACTTCACTGCAAACATTTCTGCTGGATGATCTGAAATGGAAACTGGTTTTGGATGAGTATACTGAAATTAGATTTTGCAAAGTTTGAGGCATTTGTGCATTAGGCAGCAAAGCCCTCCTATGAACTCTTGAACTCTTGTTTATCGTAGTGCTGCACCTGCATATGCATCAAATTTAATTTCATTCATATATTTTTCTGAATTGCAGGCTTACTACCCTGAACGCTTAGCGAAGTTGTATATTTTATACATGCCCCAGTTTTTTGTGAGTGTTTGGAGATTGGTTTCTCGCTTCCTAGAGAAAGCAACACTAGAAAAGGTATTTACTGACTGTCTTAAGTTCAATATTAATAATGGGTTCTGAAGCAAATGAGAAAAATTCATGGTATACAAGCTTAGCTGTATATGTTGGAGTCCCCAGCCCGTAACTCTCACGTTGTCTCTGTGATAGCTAGATCTAGATCATATGTTATTTTGTGTGTCCAGTAAAACATGAGATATCTTTGCCCCAGCTTTCTGTTTCCCTTCTTGCACTGTTGAAAGCTTAAAGTCCCTTTACTTTGTATTCAAATGTAAAGTCCCTTCTTGCATAATTAAATCAGCCTAAAATGTCCATTTTACCATACCTGAGCTTCGTGAGTCATGCATACTCTGTTGATTTCTTAAATAATTAAATTATTGTCTATATTTGTACTCTAATCTTATGTGGTACTTAAAGGTATATGCATCACTAGTCCTACATTTTAATGTAGCTTGAAACTTGAGATGATTCATCGTGTGAAATAATATTGAAGAAAGACTTCCATGAAGTCTTCATTTATACAAGTTATGGCAATCCTGTTTCCTATAATTAAACTGCTACATCTATGTTTCATAAATTTTTTAGTGGTTATTCTTTTGGTGGATATGCTTCATTCAGTTATTTGATTGCTGTGCAGTTGTACGTACCGGAAAATGGTATTTTGTTTAACTTATTATGGTTGCTAGGTCTGCTTGAGTTTATGCATTGGACCATTGGACCATTAGTTGTATATAATCTAGTATAGCCACCTCCCCATCAGAATTAGCATTATATATCTGTTCAATCTTATTGCAGTCTCACGGTTTAGCTGATCCAAAGTTTTATGTAAAGGTGTGAGCCTTTTGTCGGAATGATGATGTGGGAACGTCTTTGTTTTTCTTATTATCACAAATAATCTGCTACCTGTTAACCCTATTTGTTTATTTATTTTTATCTTTTTCACTTCTCCCCCATCCATTTTTAAGGTCAGACGAAACATTTTTCGAGTGATAGAAGATTCTTCCCCTACATTTGTCAAATTTTTATTGGTTATGGATGGTAAATGCAGATTGTCATTTTAAGCAATGAGGACGAAAGAAGAGAATTTATAAGAGAGGTTGGACGAGAGGTTCTCCCAGAAGAGTATGGTGGGCAAGCAAAGCTTGCAGCCATCCAAGATGTGGTGTTGACCTCATCTCTGGAAAATGGACGAACAAATTGATAAAGGTGACTGGTATGGTGATCTCATCATGTAGGAGTCCTTTAACTGTAAGGGCATCTGAAGCTAATAGTCTACCGCTGCATCTATCACAACTTCCCTTCCTTGGAACTTATTTAATAAAGGAAAGTACAATCAAATTCGTTTCCTGATCAATCTTTGAGTGCCCTCACTCATTAAATGCACAACTTCATTCAGTCTTGTTCTCTGCTTTGTTTCCCCTCTCTCCTCTTTTTTATTTTCCTGTAATTTTTGAATTTTTTATGCTTTTGACATGATAATTTGCTGACAGGTTGGTTGAATAACAGTAATGTTATACTTACGTACTCATATTTGTAATTTTATTTATAACTCTTATCTCTTTTATTTTAATTATTTATTATATTTTTTTATATCATTTTTTAACATTTTAAATTTAAACCACATCCAAACGTATCCACAAGAATGTAAATACAGCATTTTCAGTTGAATAAATAGGATAAATAATAAATGCGGGTGCAAACAGCTCACGGAGGCTACAGAAGCTTTTGTTTGCCCTGAGCAACCTATTAACAATTCAGATTGGTTAATTTAGTTCAATAATACTTTTAAACTAAATCAAATGAGTTTTTAAAAGTAAATATCACTTAGTTGAAATATATCTTTACATGTTTTTTAATTAATGATATTATATTTAAAAATAAAAGTTAGAAGTAAAAAGAAATGAACAAGTAGCATGACATAATCATTTTATGATGGAATCCCATATCAGTGTATGATTGTATACACACTATGATTATTCAACCGTGAAGAGGCATTCCTCAGTTTTCTCTGTTCTCCATGAAAATGTCAAATTTCAAGTGGATCTCAAAGTATCGCACTGAATGGATAGGAGGGGCAAGTCATTTCACGTGCGTTCCTCACATAAGGAGCACACGTGATTTGTCCACAATCTAAATGGTGAGGAGCTAATTCATACGGAAAAATATATAGAGGATGAGGATAACTTTATACGAGCTCTTTGTACAAGAAGCACACGTAAATTTATCATTTTTAATGATATTACAATATATTTTGAAAGAGAAAGCTGCATCCACGTGAAAAATTCTTCACGTGGAACGTACAATCAAAAACATTAAAAAAAAAGTTAAAAATGATTGATAGAAAAAGGTTTAAAGATGTGCTACCTTTACGTTATGTGAATACTTTGTGTAGAGATAGCATGTGAATATATCTCAATGCTATTTTTAACAAAGTAGTAGTATTAAACAAGATTCTAAGATATCTGAAAATTGTAATAATTTTATTATTTTTATAAACTAATTTTATTTAATATTTATTTAAAATTTAAAATTATTAAATTTATTAAATATTTTATTAAATTGTAAAACACAATTTAAATAAATCAAATATTGTGAAGGTTTCGAACTTTCCATTTAGGTGAGAGGGATGTTTTCGAAATTAATATAGTACCAAAGATTATATCTACTTTTTTACAAAGTGATTTAACTTTAATATCTAAAATTTGAATTAGTTAATAATTAATTCAGTCCATCTATTTTTATGTTATAAAATATATAAACATTTTATTTAAAAATTTAAAATCATTAGATTTAGATCTAACATTTTATACATTCTTTATAAGGTTGTATTGTTATTTTTATTGATAAAATTTTATTAAATTTTTGTTTAAATAAATTTAAATTATTAAATCTATTAAAAATGACATATGTCCTATATATTAAAAATGACATTTTTATTTGATACATAATCTTTTATATTGAGTAAATGATTTATAGAAATCTAATTAATACTAATTAATTTTGTTATTATATTGTTAAAGCATTTTTACGAATTAAATTTCAATTAAAAAATGTAGATAACAGTTGAGGGAGAAAGGTCCTATTTATATATCATTAGAAATAATAATGATAAAAAAATTAAAAATAATAATAAATATATGTTAATGAGTCTTATATTAAAATTATCTAAAACTCTTGATAATTTATGTCTTCAATTTTTGTTTGTAGACATTATTATTTGATCTGCAACTTTTAAAAGTTTTTATAATCATAATAAATATATGTCTTTTCTACAATTCCCACATTCAAGCAAATAGTAGTGCTTTATAACATAGTTATAATATTCTCAGAGTGATTGATTGGCGTCACAAATTATTTAAATTAACCTTAAAATCTACAAAAAATGTATAAAGCTTCAGGACTTCCATACACTCAACTGATACCTGCAATTTCAGCCTCCAATTGGTTCAAACTTTGTTATCTAATTGGATATCAACTAGTAATAACAGATAGAGTTGAAGATAAATATAATAATACTATAAAATTGAATTAACAACACACAAAATCAACCTCCCACTCCTTTCAATTACATATTTCACTTGACGAAATCCGTGCACGTCGATGCACTGCACATGCGCTGTACGAAACTGGTCAAACGAAAAATGATATTTGTATATTGGGAGTGTACCTTGTATACTCTTCCACATAAAAAATTTTGGAAAAGAAAGGAAGACTAAAAAACTGTGTAAAAAAAATGTAAAGTGTGTAAAGTTTATTCATATAAATATTATTATCTAGTCAAACCAATAATGTTTTCTGATTCCTAAGCTCATTCTAGAGAGAGAAACAGAGACACAGAAGAAGATACAGAATGAGATAGAGAGAGGGCATCCTTAAAATCTGAATCTCATTCCAAAGCCTTGTATTCCAAAACTAACAATGAGTTCGTCAGCTACAGGTGCTGTCCCCAGTTCCAACGGACATAAACATCACTAATTCAGTCGTTGATTTTGGCTTGAACGGGTTGACTCATCTGAAATCACTTTAAGATATTAAAGGTTAAATTAGAAAAATTTCAACTGTAAAAGTTTGGGCTTTTCTTTTTTCAGTCCATATCCAGCCCGCCAATGTTTTACGAAGCTCTTCGTTCCTTTTTCTTCAATTTTTCTCTCTTCTTCTCTTTCGGACCCCTAAACCCAAGCCCACACTCCAATTTTTTACTTGAACTCTTCCCTTTGAGTTCCCTCTAGTCTCTTCTCATACTCTCAGCGACACTGCAACGCAGGCTCCAGTCTGTGAGTCTGGGTTCTCTTCTTTTCTCACTTACGTCAATAATGTTTCAAAAAGCTAGCTAGACATAAAAATATAAATTAGTCCGTACACCAAAATATATATGTATAAATTAGTCCAACCTTGAAAAACTCTATTGTCATATTAAATTTGTCTTTAAAAAAATAGGCTGTGTGAATCTCTTGTTCCAATTAAATACATTAAAAAATGGCCACCATATACTCTTTAGCTAAATCATGAACAAAATGGGTTTTCAATAAAATTAGAAGGTGATTGTTTTAAAAGGGCTACAATAGTATAGGCTTGAGCAATTATGAAAATATTAAAAATAGCACCTCATGAACATTTTATATTTTTTGGAATATTTTTTTAAAATTCCAAGTAAATATTTATTTTTATAAATTAAATTTATTAAATTTCATACATTAAATTATAAAATTTAACAAATTTTATGATTTGTTTTAATTTCATAAGAGTTTCATCTCAATAATGCGAAAACTTAATTTGTCATTTGTTTGTTAAAACGGTAAAGACTAAAGTGCAGCTAAATTTCTAGAATTTGGTTTGGTTCAATTAACCAAAAGTGTTCCTTTTCTGACTAGAACTATCTTTAATTATGCTGTGCTAAAAGCAAATTATTGTTTCATTACTTACCCATTTAATATTCAGTAAACAAACAGACATGGCTTGTGGACCGTTCAGTACTCAATTTGCAATTATTGGAAAGCAGAAGCACAGGTCAAGCTATTAATTTTCTCATAACTAAGCTGGGATTCCAATTGGTACCCAAAATCAGTGATATCATCAATTTAGAAATTTAAAATATAATGAATACAAAAAAGTTGTAAGTCTATAACTCTTTCAATAATTTAGAATTTTAAATATAAAATTTATATTAATTTATAATTTAAATTTAAGTTTAAACTTAGGTATAAATTTAAATTTAAATGTAAGTTCAGAATTATATTTAAATTTAAATTCAAGTTCACAAGCCAACCTGTTGAAATTGCTAGCACATAGAATTAGGGTTAGGTTCCAACTTTATTTTGCTAAAAAAATTTAGACTTTTTCTGGTCTAGACCAAATTAGCCTGAGCTCAAACTAGGTTAGCTTGGACCAATCCGAGCTAATCCATTTCATAGCACTACCTATTTATATCTTTGAGATTGCAAAAGACCTAAATCTTAGTCCCAATCACTATGACCTGTACAAAAAATATAAGGCCATGGTAATTGCATCTCTTATTTTTCTATGCTTTTGTTGATACCATGTTGATGGATACTCACATATAAAGCTTGCAAAATGGGCCTGCGATATAGGTTAAGATGTACATAACTTATTTAAATGTAGATAAATTAATCTGTCTTACTTGAAACTATGAGTTAAGCTGAGTAAAAGGTAGGTTAGCCTATGAACTTTTGACTCATAATTCTAAAATTAATAAAATTTAAATTTTTTAATCTTTTACTATTCTTTTACCATAAGATTAATATTAGAATAATGCAATTAGAAGAGTTTTAAATTATCAAAGTATTATTTATAGTTGAGCTAATAGTCACTATACTTAAAATTAGATAATTAAATTAGCCCCATATTTACAATTGTTATATATGCTTGATTTATTGGTTGAGTTACATAATTTATAGTTATATTATTTATGAAATATTTATGACTTTTATTTATGATTGTTATTTGGAATATGATAGTTTGGTTATTTTAAAATTAAGACTTACATTTATGATTATTTTTAATAAATTTTAAATAATTTTTTTAATTTGATGGGTTGGCAGGTTAGCCCGTGCTGCAGGGCAAGGTGAGATTGGTTGGAATTTTTTTAATCCACAAATATGTAAATCAGCTCAGCCCACCCTAATTAATAATGGGCCATTGCAAGTTGGTTGGGATAAGTCAGCCTACTTCAATGGTACTATTTTCATATTTATTTGTGTGATATCTAATTAGGTGACTTTGAGGTAGTTTATCAATAGAGATTCAAGTTTGAAGTCATCTTCATTAGAAAATATTTATTATTAAATAATTTTTATCTTGAAAAAATTAATTTTTTATTCAAAAAATAGATTAATATCCTTGAAAAAATTTTATAAAAAAGAAAATATTGAAATATTAGCTAAGAAAAAATCGCAGGTTGTCGTTATCTGACAAATATTAGGTACCCATGAGATTATAACATTGTTTTTTTGGTATGGAGTATAACGTGCTTAATTTCTCTGAACATGAGTATCATTCAGGATATGTATCTTGTTAAAAATTCAAGAACAATCTTGGTTGATACCGTTTCGCTGGGTAAACCTTGTGGGGGAGGGCCATACCGTTTTGCTCTCGGCCCAAAGGGAGTTAGGCTTGTGGGCCATGCTCAATCATGGTACGGATCTGACACTAGCCTAATTCCTTTTAAGATACTTCCAAAAACCAAAAAAAGGAACAATTTTGGCTGCATAGTGCTGGAATGAACCAGCTCATTGCGCCACTGCCAAATTTGCCAAATGGCAACAGCCCATACCACATGCCACTGGATAATTCCACACCCATTATCTTCCTAGACATTAAGTTTGAACCAGTCAAAATGAGATGTTGACCAGAAGGAAGGGTTACCTTGCAGTCCAATGAGGTGGCTCTAAACATTCACAGCAAATGGACAATCACGCAATAAATGCAAAATTGACTCCTAAGCATTGTCACAAATAGGACACTTGCCATCAATTTGGGAATGAATTATGTCAAAAGTCACGTCTTAAAATTTACAAATCACTTATGTTTTAAAAAAAAAATAAAAGGTGAATAATATATTTTATACTTAAAATGTACTATTTATTTTTATTCTTTAACGTAAACAAATTATAAATTTGGGTACATAGTACATATTTACTCTTTCGGAATTCCAGCTTTTCATGTAGGCCATAGTGAAAAGTTTCCCATGTGTCGTTTGCTATACATAGGTACAAATACCCAATGGGATCTTCATCTTCCAAATTTTAGTCCATAGTTAGTCAGGCGAGTCCAATTACCTAGAAGCAAGCACCCTATAAGCTGTCTTAACTGACAATAAGCCATTGGGCATGTGTTCCCAAAGAACAATGTTAGATCCTATATCATTTCGAGGCCCAGGTATACCCCGAATTTTTGCAATTAGAATATTAGGTAGCATTGAATGAAGGAAATCCCAATCCCACTCTCCGTTATTAAGCACTAGATCCTTAACTCCCCCACATCAGTTGTCTGAAAGGCGTAATCAAGAAGTCGACATTCGGTTGAACCCAACTATCTCTCCAAAAATTAACTGAGGCACCATCATCGAGGGACCACTTCACATTTTTTAAAAATTCGTTCCATACCAAAACTAGGTAATGCCATCAATTTGAGATAGATATATACTTACAACTCTAAACATACAAGTTTATCCACATTCTACAATAAGACAAGTTGAACAATACATTACCTAATCATTTTGTGGAATGTGGATAGACTTATATGTTTGGTATCATGAGTAAAACAGAATTGTAAATTTGAGTCTTGTGCACACTTTCAAGAACAAATGGCCAATTTTCCCTATGGCCGTGTTTACCTTTCATTACTTTAATCTATAGACTATCTTTTTGGGTAACCATCTTCCAAACAAGCTTCATAAACATGCATCATTCATTAAAGACAAACTGCGCATCCCTATTCCCCCATTAATCTTTGGTTGATACAATTTTGCCCAGCTAACTGGATGAGCTTTCCTAGTCTCAGTATTATGGCCCCATGTAAATGATCTTTGTTCTCTTTCAATATGCAAACAAACAACAGATTTGGGCAACTTCGCTACTTGCATTGTATACACAGGTATGGAAGCCAACACTAAAGAAGCAAGCGTCATACGCCTTGCCATGGACAGAGTATGAGCTTTCCAGCCTGCAAGTTTGTCTCTCACCCTCTTCAACACATGATCATATTTCCTTCCTCTCCTGCCCGATGGAATGAGGACTATTCTCAAATATCTACCAATACTTTTGGTAGCAGTAAAGCCAGAAAACTCCGTGATTTTCTTTGCTAGAGTTTCAGAAACATTCTTTGAGAAATAAATACACGACTTCCTTGCATATACCTTCAGCCCAGATACATTACCAAAGGAGTTCAAACAATCAGTGACACATTTGATTTGTTCAAGAGACGCCTTTGTAAAGTGCAACAAGTCATCAGCGAACAGAAGATGAGAACTCATTGGCCCATTTCTACCAGCTTTCATACCTCTCCATCTATTTCCATTAATAGCATCTGAGATTAAATGGGAAAGCTTTTCCATACAGAGCACAAAGAGATAGGGGACAGAGGGTCCCGTTGATGTATCTCTCTAGAAGGCTTGAAAGAAGAAGTAACAGCACCACTCCACAGGATGTTCAAGGAAGAAGACGAGATACAGCACACTATAATATCTATGAGATGATCAGGAAATTTTAATTCCTCTAAGATAGACTTGACAAAATCCCAATGTAATCTGTCATAGGCCTTTTTAAGATCTATCTTAATAACCATGAAACCCCTTCCAGATCTCTTTTTCCTCATTGAATCTACTAATTCACTGGTAATTATAATATTGTCTTGAATTGCTCTTCCAGGCACAAAACTGGCCTGGTTAGGAGACACAACATATGAAAGATACCATTTGATGCGACTGACAATAATTTTCGTCACACACACTCGAAGATAGGGCGGAATTGAGAGACAAATTCATGCTTAGGTACCTTAGGAATGGTGTGATAGCGTCTGATTGATCTCTTCCACTCCACTAGCATTCTGAAAAATTTGCTGGATAAACTGATAGACTTTATCTCCAACAACATCCCAATTTTGTTGAAAAAATATAGCAGGGTATCAAACAGATGACGATATTTTGTTTCTTCACTAATTGTAGAGTTTTTATTGATATATAATTTAGTTCTATATATTTAGTTAACATTATTCACATTTAAATATTGTAATGATTTCATGTGTTAATACCATTGCAGTAATTCATGCTTTCAGTAATTAATGAGTGATTTTGTTTTAAAATCAATTATAAAATTATAAATTTGGATTACAAAATTAGTAACATATTTTATTTCTCTATTAGTTTCGGAGCATTTAATAATAGACAATTTTAATTTTATACATTTAATTAACATTATTTAAATTTAAACATTGTAATAATTTCACGTGATAATATTTATTGAAGTAATTAATATTTTTTGACAATTAATAAGAGATTTTTTTTGACAATCTAATGTAATGTAATAAATCTAACTTATAAAACAAATTATTTTTTTTTTAATTGTTTCATTGATTATAGAGCATTTAATGATAGATTATTTTGTTTTATATACTTAGCTAACATTATTTAAGTTTGAATAATTTTATTTTTTCTTTTTTTATTTATTTCAAAGCATTTAATGCCAATAAATTGTATTTTATTTATTTTTAATTTTTACCTTACATTATTATTTAAATTTATTTTTAATTATAATTTTTAATAATAACATATATAAATGTTTATCACAATAATAAATATTTAAAGAATGTCTAAGAGTTCTCTTTTTAAAATATAAGTGTGACTTTCTGTGCAATAAGTAGAGAGGTGAGTCAATGGATAATTAGTTTAATGCCCCGTTACTTTTTTATTCTTTATTTATTTATGATGATGCCCGAAGTTGTTTGGAGAGTTTTAGCTTTATGAGTATAGACATTATATCTAAGGCTGTGTTTGGTATGTAAAATTTAAAATTTTATATTAAATTATATTCTTAAAAATTTTATGATTAAGAATAAGATTTTTAAGAATATATATTTTTTATTTATTTTATCATAGAAATATTAATAACTATTTTTGTGAATTTAGGATTCCTATATTTAGTTTAACATTTATATTTTCAGAAATATTTTATTATTTTTCAAAAACATCCTTATCTATAAAAATTTTACTGTTAAATTATTTTGTAAACTTTTATAATTAAACTAAATTTTTAAATGAATTTTTATAATTTAAATTTATTTTCATAAATTTTTATAGTTTTTACATGTATACTTTTGATCCTTTTTATCATAAAATATTATAATAATATTATTATTATATATATATATATATATATGTGTGTGTATGTCACGATTAAATAGCAAATAATAGCTATGACAAAAACTTTAAACCCGTGACATGACCCATCTTCCTAACCATTTATTTATAAAACAGGTTATTTGACTTGCTTACAATATTACACGGTAATCAAGCAGAAATATCTAAGAAAAGAGAGACTACGGAGGCTATTCTTGCCGACGTCTGTATCTTTAGATTAAGCAGAGGAAAGAATGTGATTTTGAATTTGAGATAGAACGGGGAAGCAGCTTGAGGTCGAGAATGAAGGGAACTTCTCTTTAGCTTGGGTGTTTTGGGTCTGTGAGTGTCATTTTGGTTAGAGGAATAGGATTTTGTTGAGATGGAGAAGGGGAAACTATAAGGGGCAAACCTTTAGATTGCGTTTGGTTTATAAAAATATTTTTTGTTTTTATTAAAAATAATTTTTTTTAAAATAAAAATATATTTAGTTTGTATCGATCAAATTTTATTTTTAAAAAATAAAAATAATAAAAATACATTTGATTTAGGTTGTAGGTTTTAAGGTTTAAGGTTTAGATTTTAAAGTTTAGAATTTATGATTTATGATTTAAGATTTTGAGGTTTAGAATTAAGGGTTTTTAGGTTTGGGATATATGATTTTCGGTTTTAGATTTTAAGATTTAGAGTTTAAATTTTGAGGATTTTAGAATTTAACATTTAAGATTTAAGACTTTGAGGTTTAAGAATTTAGGACATTAAGATTTATAGTTTAGGATGTAGGGTTTAGGATTTTAAGATTTAGGATTTTTGAACTTAAAGTTTAAGATTTAAGATTTGGGGTTGAAGGTTTAGGGTTTAAGCTTTTAAGATTCTAGGGTTTATAATTTTAGGGTTTTTGTTTGGGATTTTAGGATTTAAGGTTGACAATATTGAATTTTAGGGTTTAAGATTTAGTGATTAGAGTTTTAGGGTTATGGGTTATGTTGTTTAGAGCTTAAAATTTAAAATTTTATAACTTAAAAATTTAGAATTTAAGATTTAAGATTTTAAAATTTAAGATTTTAAAATTACGTAATAATTTTAAAATTATTATTGTATTTTTAATTTATGTTATCTATTTTCAAAATTTTACATAAAAAAGAATAAAAATATCTTTTATTATTTTCAAAATTTATCTTATTTTAAAAAATATTTTTATTTTTTTTAAACACACACATTTTCACTACTATTTTTTAGTTTTCACTGAAAATAAAAATAGAAAACAGTGTAAGCAAACTACCCTTATCAGCCAAGATTCCTATGAAAGAAACTGAACTTAGCAATCTTTCACATGTTCACATAACAGCAGATTCAAGCAACACAATCAGAGTTCATAATCAAGTCAGAATAAATTCCAACGCATAAATTTCGTAGAGTAAATGCCCGAAACATTTTTAGGTAGCGATTGGTACATGAAGGACCACAATCTTGCACTTGTTGCAGGCTTTAGCAACAGTACTGGTGTTGCCTGTTTCCCACTTCCAAGTTTGTCCATGGCTAAGTTGAAACTGAAACTTCCTCTTCCGCTTATTCAATTTTCCATTGCTGCTCTTTCTCCTTAGGATTAATCTCTTTGAAACCGTTGTTACTATGGGCATTAACTGTGGCGTCTTAGGAAGTAATCTGCCATTTGAGTGTTGAGGCATTGTGTTTAGGATTGATTTTATGGCACCTTAGGAAATGGTTTCTAGAGGAAAGTAAGAGAGATGCTAATTATAGATAAACGAGTATGAAAGAAGGGTCATACCAAGTGTTCAAGGTTTTGTGATGTTTGTTATTTGGGTGACATTTAATATATTGCATATATATATATATATAAAATAGTGTTATAATATTTTATAATGACAGAAATTTTAAATATAAATAATAAAAATTATAATAATTTGTTAAAAAAATTTTAAATTATAAAGATTTACTTAATTATTTATAATAAATCTTAATTAAACAATTATTTTCAATAAAAATAAAAAGGTCTGTCAAAAAGATAAAAGAAAAAACTTAGAATTTAACAAATCACACCTTGATGAATTCGGTAGTTGCTACAAATCATGTATCCATGCATCTGCATTACAGCTTTTAAAGAAAGTGATACTTATTGAACTATAAAATTCGAATGACGTCCTCTTTTGCTCTAATTACTTATCCGAAAGTACAGAAATGTTTGTTATATGCTTAAAGAATTGGTATGCAAGCCATCTTAGTAGGTAGTAAATGATCAAAGTAAATTTTCTTTTTCAACGAGAAATCTATAACTAAAATAGTAAATTACTTTATTTAATAAAAATAGTATAATCTTTATTTAACGACGATAGTAAATTAGAGGATAGTATAATACTTTTTTTTTATATTTATTATAATTAAAATTAATTTATGTGATCATTTTCTATGCTAAATTTATGTTATAATTATTTGTGTGGAATTGGTTCAAATTTTGTCCTTTAATGGAATATCAACTAATAATAATAAATAAAATATAAAGTTGAAGATAAGTATAATAATACTATAAAATTGAATATACAACACACAAATCAACGTCCCACTCTTTTCATGTACATCTTTTACATCCTTCGTATCCTCGTCAAACCAATAATGTTTTCCAATTCCTAGCCTCATTCTACAGAGAGAGAAACAGAGACACAGAAGGTACAGGGTGAGATAGAGAGAGGGCATCCTTAAAATCTGAATCTCATTTCATAGTCTTGTATTCCAAAACTAGCCATGAGTTCGTCCAAGACAGTGAGGAAGCTGCAGGTGCTGTCCCCAGTTCCAGCAGACATAGACATCGCTAATTCAGTTGAACCTGTTCATATCTCTGAGATTGCTAAGGACCTGAATCTTACTCCCAATCACTATGACCTTTACGGAAAATTTAAGGCCAAGGTAACTGCGTCTCTCATTTTTCGGTGCTTTTGTTGATGCCATGTTAATGGGTATTGGCATATTCCTTGTCGTGATATATGGCTAAGGAATTATCCTTGTGCAGTTAATTCTGGGTATTGTCGTTGTTTCAGAGAAAATATTGAAATATTAGTTAAGCAAAACTGTGGGTTGTCGTTATCTGACAAATATTAGGTACCCATGAGAGTATAACGTTCTTCGTTTCTCTGAACATGTGTATCACTCAGGATATGAGTCTTCTTGTTAACAATACGAGAACAATGTTGGCTGATTGGATAGATATGCCTTTCTTTGTCGTTTAATTTAACTGAAGAGCGATTTGTATGTGCATAGGTTTTATTATCGGTGCTTGATGAACTGCAAGGATCAAATGATGGGTATTATGTTGTGGTTGGAGGGATTACTCCAACCCCTCTCGGTGAAGGCAAGTCTACTGCTACTGTCGGTCTCTGTCAAGCTTTTGGTGCTTTCCTTGATAAAAAGGTAATCTTTTTTTCTTTCTTCCACATTTGTGACATGACGACATCCTTTTATTTAATACTGATATGATATGTTCTGTAACTTTTTATTTCAACGAATGATGTCTGTGAAGTTTGGACCGCATTGATTCTTGCTTGGTAATTAATTAATTACTCTGAAACTTTAGTGAACATTATTTCTTCAGTATTCCGTGTCCCAAATATTTCTAATCATGGATATGAACTAATTAAAATCTTGCCAAGTCAAGCTGTGTATAGCCCTTAAATCATATTTTACTTGCATAAGTGAAAATGGTAACACAAATAGTGGAAATTCTGAACTTGAAATCACTGTAATTGGAATTTTTGAAGCTTGAGCTTCTATAGCTGAGAAAATTTGACGAATCCTACCTGTAGTTCTTGTGTCTTTTAATTAAGACACTGTAATTTCAGGATGCTTTTATGGTTTGCTTCTAAAGCCTCTTGTTGTATTGAGCACAGAATTTGATATTTAACCATGATCTTCAGTGTTGTCTTTTGAAGAGACGTTGATAAAAAGTACCACATATATGTAAGAAACTTTAAGTTGTAAAATCTTCTGTTATGGCAGCAAAATTAATCACAAAATTTAAATGTATTACTGCTTGAATTTCGAGGTGTAAGGAATCTGATGGAAAAAAATTGGAAAATCAAGAAAGAAGGAAAGGAAGTTAGAAAAAAGTTAATGAAATTTTTGGAAAGCTACATACAAATAGTGGAGTCTTAAAAACAAGATGGCAGGAAGCTATCACGGTATCACCAGAAAAGGTGAACTACAATAACTCAAGCAGACTCCATACTTTCCATATATTTTATGTTTCATTTGTTATTACTAATAACTTCACCTCTTGGGGCCTAGATTTGATCACAGAATGGATTTATGCAGAAAAGTATGCATTTTCTGTGTCACATGCATCTAATACATATTACATATCAATAAATGGTTTTGGTTCATTTAAGCCACTCATCATGGAAATTATTTGACAGCATCGATGAATATCCTTGAATCACTTATAGTACTTGATTTTTGTTCTTAGTATTGAACTTGAGAACGATAATCTATAGAAAGTGTATTTGTCTATAGAAGCAGACACCCCATGTTATTTATGTGCTCTGAAATTACGTGTTTGAATGTTGTTATGGCATATCATACTTTTGAATGACAGTGGATTATCGGACTCAATATTGCAGTAGCAAGGGTTCACTCTACATATGCATAGTTGTATGTACACACCCACTTGCACACCTGAGTGGCATGGTTCCATAGGTTATTTTGTGAAAATCTAGATGCTCTGAGTCTACGAGAGTAGATTTTGTTTTAGGATTTGTGTACTTTATCCAGAAGATAAAGAACTATTGAATTTTCACTCTGTTCTGAAAATATTTTCCCATGTTTATTTTTCATCCTTACGGTGATGAGATGACTGGATGTAGGAGTTTTTCATTCATCAACCTAATTTAGCTGCCTAAAATGTTTAATTTGCCCTTAGCAACCCACGCTATTTCATGGCTTTCATTGTTATGGCAAAGTTTTGAACCTTCACTAGCTTTGTGAGTCCAGGATATTGATGGCTAACTTTCAGTCTTAGTCAAGATTATGCTGGTAACATATTGAAAACCCTATTTTGTCTGTGCTTGAGTCAGGTTGTCACCTGCCTTCGTCAACCATCACAAGGACCTACATTCGGAATTAAAGGGGGTGCAGCTGGTGGTGGTTACAGCCAAGTGATTCCCATGGATGAGTTCAATCTTCACTTGACAGGTGATATTCATGCAATAACAGCGGCAAACAATCTTCTAGCTGCTGCAATCGATACCAGAATTTTCCATGAGGCAACACAGTCAGATAAGGCTCTTTTTAATCGATTGTGCCCACCAAATAAAGAAGGAAAAAGAAAGTTTAGTGATATCATGTTTAGGCGTCTTAAGAAGCTTGGTATTTCCAAGACCAATCCGGAGGATCTTACTGAAGAAGAAGTAAAGAAATTTGCCAGGCTTGATATTGACCCAGATTCTATCACATGGAGGAGAGTAATGGACATCAATGATCGGTTCTTGAGGAAAATTACTATTGGTCAGGGCCCTGAAGAGAAAGGAATGGTAAGGGAAACAGGATTTGATATTTCAGTTGCTAGTGAGATAATGGCTGTTTTGGCTCTCACAACAACCTTAGCTGATATGCGAGAGAGGCTTGGAAAAATGGTTATTGGAATTAGTAAGAGTGGTGACCCAGTTACTGCTGATGATCTAGGTGTTGGAGGTGCTTTAACAGTGTTAATGAAGGATGCAATCAACCCTACTCTTATGCAGACTCTGGAGGGTACCCCTGTTCTTGTTCATGCAGGTCCTTTTGCAAATATTGCTCATGGAAATTCTTCTATTGTGGCAGATAAGATTGCACTAAAGCTGGTGGGACCAGGTGGATTTGTGGTTACTGAAGCTGGTTTTGGTGCTGATATTGGAACTGAAAAGTTTATGAACATCAAGTGTCGATATAGTGGTTTGACACCTCAGTGTGCTGTAATTGTGTCAACAATAAGGGCTCTAAAAATGCATGGTGGAGGTCCAGGAGTTGTTGCTGGAAAGCCTCTTGACCATGCATATTTGTCTGAAAATGTTGCTCTAGTTGAGGCTGGTTGTGTGAATATGGCGAGGCATATATCAAATACAAAAGCTTATGGTGTGAATGTTGTTGTTGCTATTAACAAATTTTCAACTGACACTGAAGCTGAATTAAATGCAGTTCGAAATGCTGCTTTGGCTGCTGGGGCTTATGACGCTGTAATTTGTACCCATCATGCCCATGGTGGTAAAGGAGCCGTAAGTCATTCTTTTGGATTTTTTAGATTTGAGCTACGTATTAGCCATAATTGTCTTCTAACCTGTCATGAATTATAGTATTCTGAATTATAGTCTTCTTGAATCAGGTTGACCTAGGCATTGCAGTTCAACGAGCCTGTGAGAATGTGGCACAGCCATTGAAGTTCCTATATCCTCTAGAGATAGGTATCAAAGAGAAAATAGAAGCAATAGCAAAATCATATGGAGCTAGTGGTGTCGAGTACTCTGAGCAGGTAGACTCTTAGATGGTTCTGGCGACTTACTCTAATTTTTACTTACTATAAACTCAACTACAATTATTAACCAAGAAATGAGACTTGATCTGATTGCTTATCTTGGTCTTGATGGACTGCAATCAGACAATTTAAACTTATATTATTCGTTATGAAATTTTTGCTGGTAAAAAGGGCATATTATTTATGATTGTATTTTCTTTTTCTTTTTCTTTTTCTTATTATTTTGGTTGTTTTGTTAAAAAAAAGAATTTATTGATAGAAGAAAAATAAAACACTAGAGGATCTGGAATCCTCCTGAAAATAAAGAAAACCAAAAGGAAAGGGGAAAAAAAGGATAACATTAGTTCTAAAGATTAAAAGAATTGTCTAGTAGAAGCAAAGTTAAGTTTCTTAACTACATGCGAAAGATTAAAAAAATTAGGAGTGCTTCCTGGTATTCACCATGGCTGGAGTGATAGTTGTCATTCCAGTTAATCTGGAACAAGCCATCCAAAATCATTTCAACGAGCCTTCCAACATGCAAGACGTTAAACTTTTATTTTCAAGCATCATGCCTATACATGGAAGTTACATGGCTTTACTTCCTTTACTTGTAATATATTCGGTGCCAGTGTTGGCTGTTATACCTCCCAAAGTGTCCATTATTGCACACAAATTATATCGGTTCCCAGTTTGGGTCTTTCAACATGCTTCCTAAATTTTATACATACATCCATGTAATTCGTCTATGTAGTTTGGTTCAACCCAAACAGAGAACTTTTTAACTTTTTCTTTTTTTGACTATCTGATAGATGCCCTTTCATAGATTACAGAGACTAAAAAATTTAGGAAAGCACACATAAATTTATAAGCTGATCGCCATTCTCATTGTCTAATCAGGCTGAGAAGCAGATAGAGATGTATAGCAAGCAGGGATTTTCTGGTCTGCCAATTTGCATGGCTAAGACTCAATATTCCTTCTCACATGATGCTTCGCAGAAGGGAGCACCAACTGGATTTATCTTGCCAGTAAGGGATGTGAGAGCTAGTATTGGAGCTGGATTTATTTATCCTTTGGTTGGAACAATGAGCACAATGCCAGGGCTTCCTACAAGGCCATGCTTCTATGACATTGACCTTGATACCAAAACAGGAAAAGTTATTGGTCTTTCTTAAACCTCAAGTGGCCCTACCAATTATAAAGGGTTCTGTGCCAATTACATCGCCTTTCCTGAAGTTCATGAACGTGTCATATTCACAGGTTCCTTTTTGACTGAAATTTCGTTGTTGTAATTTTCTCGATAGGTGACCTGTTTGACCAAATTATATGAGTAAGTTCGGAAGAAATAATTTTAATTTATTTTATGATATGGGTGTAGTGTGTCATTGTTGGAAAGTTTTGGTGAATTGTCTGACCTGCCTTTGGAGGATCAATCCCTTGACCTCTAATTTGTGGAGCTTGAATGCTTTCAAAGAAAGATAGCCCTTTCACTTCCAGATGTGTATTTTGTCCATATACTGATGGTGGTTCAGTGTTGTTTTATGTGCTGATTGTGTTTGATATTATGTTTTAAACTAATTCTACTAACTAGTGCAGGTCAATAAAAATTCATCCTTAGCATTCAATGTATTCAAGGGCATCCTTGAAACTAACCCAGGATATATATATATATATATATATATGTACATACACACACCATACGTTAAATGGGAAATTCCTAAGCAATGGTAGTGAGGGTAACAACAATTTCCTTCTCACACCTTTTGCAGATAAGTATGTGAGAGACTTCAGTGGGTTTGCCGCCAAATTTCACACCATGTTCATTACCGTGTCATTAATCCAACCCTCTGACAAGTTTTCTACCCACTCTAATTAGATCAGGAACCATGTCCGTCCCACGGGCATTCAAATTTACAATTATCTCAACAACAAAACTCCTCAATCTCCAATAACTGTCCCTAAAATTCCCAACTTCTTGCTTTAAGTCATTAGTGGTATCACTGCTTTTCAGTTTAATAAACTCTTAAGGGCGGCATTGCCCTTCTTTTTTTTTTTTTTTGGTGCGAGGCATTCCCTTTTTTAAACACTGGTAAGTGCTTCTATCGCTCAAACATAATTGTATTTTGGAGTAAGAGCAGATTTAATCTTTTTATCTTATTAGAAGTTTAATTTGATTACTCAACTTTTAATTTAGAGAATAAATGTTTTGTTTCAAGCTCTAACGTGAAATAAACAAGGTCACCTAAGGTTCACTAGGCACTGATACGAAAGTGTTTGATGCCTCGAGAAGAGCAGTGAAATGCCGTGGTTGAAAGTGCAAACTTGGTGCATAAGCTAGTACAGTAGCATACTGACGGATACAGAGCCTTTAGGTATGTAGGTTGAGTGACACAAAAGCATCCTCGCCCAAATTTGTAAACCCAACGGCGAGATCAGGGCTCACTCTATGGCTATGCTATTCCATTGAGAAGTCTCAATTTCAGTCATCGTTTTCGTGAAATGTCATTCAAGCTCACTTTCCTACCATCCATAAAGAGTACGAATTAAGTATCAATCATTTTTATTAAGCCAAAGTAAAGAAGGAAAGTAGTATAAATAAATATATATAATGTTCTTTTCACCCAAAAAAAAGAAAAAATTCTCGTTCTCACTTTTGTCAAGAATTCATATATATATATATATATATATATATATATGTACACACACATATATACAAGAAGATCAAAGATGATCCTCTCTCTCTATTATAATGTTACCTACCAATACATGTAGAAGATATTAAAAAGCTCAATTGTTAAAGCATCTTGTATATGAAGGTGCATTCATTAAAGCACGATATAAATAGAGGTACATGTCCGCAATTCAGATGTGTTAAAGTTCAAAAAAGCGGTGTCTCTCTTGTTTATAAATAGATGTTGTTACATTGCGAACGAAAAAACCTAGCACAACCATTTCTTAATATTTTTTGCTAATTATTCTCTTACTATATTTGTAACAATCTCTTTTAACAGTTGACCCTCCCATTTGTAATTTTTTGTTCCATGTTATATTATTTCTCTACTATTGTTGTACGCCTGTATCAGTAAGCTTCTCAAGAGTGAAAACAGAACCAAAAACAAGAGAATAGATGAAAGTTATCTAATTTGCAATATATAGTACACAATTCTTTCTATAACAGTTAAAATTCCAAACCAAATATACCATTACCAACATAATGACAATGCATGTAGTGAAGGTTCAGGGATGCCTCAATTGGTTCTTTAAAAGAAAACGTGAATGATTTGTATATATAAATAAGTACATTATACATTACCACACAATTTCAAGTGTAACTCCAAATATATTATACATTTGTAAATATGCTTGCAATTTTACCTTACAATGGAATTATTAAATGTAAGATCCTACAGCAAGAACTCTCTTGGATCAGTAACGTATCCAGTCAATGCGGATGCTGCAGCTGTATATGGGGAAGCCAAATATATCTGACCTTCCTTATGCCCCATTCGGCCTGGAAAGTTCCTGTTTGTCGTTGAAACACAAACCTGCACAACCAGCCAGTCAAGCTTACAGAAGGGCAAAACTGGATTCATATTCTAATCACTTAACAAAAGACAATCACGTGGTGGAGCAGACTTTCATCAGCTTGATATATACTAACAGTAAGACTATTCCATTTTACAATTTTCAAACCATATATCTATATTCATTGAGAATCGAGAGTACTACAAATAATAATAGCTATTTGGCCACCTTATCAATTATTTTCTTCAAGATAAGCAGTTCATGGCAGCATTTCTTCATCAATACCGGCTGCCACCCAAATTCACGTTTGGTCCTCTCCACAAATGAAATTCTCAGCGATCTATGTTAGAAATTGAGAAGGGCCCCACAACACAAGTTTGTAACAATTATAAACTTGCTTTTAATAGCAGATCTCCATTGCTGATGGATTCTGTTATTTCTTTTTTTTAGGAATAAACCATTTTAAGTTCATCTTGTACAATAGAGGTATAAACAAGGTATAATCATTTGTAATCATGCTATTTTAACTATTTTTTGCCACAGTTGAATGCTGATATTAGCTATCACTTTCATCTAATGAAGAAAAAGGTTATTTAGGAGGTGGGTTAGTCCTGTGCTTTACAAAATGATACAGACAGAAGAAGCAAAGGAACTTGCCAGAGGTTCATTCAGACGTGCATATGTATCTTTTGGACCACCCAAACAAGCACCACAACTAGGACTTGCAGGAGTGTCACACCCAGCTTCTTCAAATATCTGTGAACAAGTCTTACCACCAGATCCAGGGACAGGGATGCTATACAAGTCCATCCAAACCTACATCCACCAATAGAGATGTTAAATAACAGTCATCTCTAAGAACTTCACATGAGAAAGTCAAAAACTGCAAATACACTGAAACACAGTGATAGATGAACAGTCCAACCTTCTGTGTTGCAGGCACAAGAAATGTGGGTACTTTGACCGTTTTACCCTGTATATATCACAATTTCAATACAGAAGAATGGCGTATAATCAGAAAGATTACACCTAAGGAGATTTTGAAGGATAAAACAAAACCTTAAAAGAGTTATTTTAAAATATTAATTGGTTACACTGACAAAAATGTCATAGGATAACTATATAAAATAGATAAGATGCAGCAAACGTCCATTAAAGATAATATACCAAGGAAACACGCAGATCAGGCATACACCTTGGTCATGCAATACTTACAAGTCATGGCACTGTGGCAGTCAATATTACCTTGTACATAAAGATTGTTGAGAAAGTAAGACTTCACCAAAAAAAGCCACCGATAAGTATTTATCTAAACCAAGTATAACATTTTTTTCCGCCAAATTATATACTTGGGATCCCTTTAAAGAAAATGAGCTTTCAGTGGGTTCTTGTAATACAAATTGCCTCAACTGGGTCCTAAAAATGTAATGATTTTTCAATTGTGTCCAAAATTACACTTAACAGTCAGATCCATGATGGTAGTTGACTGCCATCTCAGCAAAATGACTGCTAAATCAGTGAATCGTTGGGCCACATCAGCTGTCACAGCAGCAAAATGGCTGCCATGTCAGCATTTTCCATCAGGTATGACATTTTAAGGACCCAACTGAAACAATTAAATTTTTAGGGACCACTTTGAAAATGTATATATTACAGAAACCAATGTGGAATTGAGCTTTCCTTTTTAAAGTGTGGCATTAGAGATTTTAATTTGATGTGTATATATCAGGAAATAAAAAATAGGAAGACACGATGCTTACTGATGCTAGAAAAACTTTTGCTGCAGCCATGAAATCCTCTGTTTTTCCACCTGTACAAGACCCTATGTACACTCTGTCAATTTTTACATCCTTGCATTCTCTTGCCAAAGCTCGATTATCTGGGGAATGAGGCTGTAATTAACATAAGCATTGTATTAGCCATGGAACCTAGCAGCATCAGATAATAACAAAAAATAGCCACGTATCAGATAAAACAGAATAGAACCTCACTTAAAATCAAAGCAAAGAACTCACCTTGGCCACCAGGGGCTCCAGTTTTGAGACATCGATTCTATACTCAGAAAGAAATCTACAAACAGAATAAAACGCATGAGCACACATACAACCACCAATGAACAAAAGTAATAGCCAATTACAGCTTAAGTTTTATTTTATAATTCAATAGAGGCAATTATAACACAATCCATGAAGCAGTCAACCTCAAAGTGAAAGTGTAGTTAGATGCAAAATTATGGTCAACTGATATATTGCCACTGATCAAATTTGAGGCTTTGATAGTTCAATGACAAACAACCTTGATAGAAATAAAGAGCCTATGCTTAGTCTTCAACTGGATCATAAAATCTATTGAACAACTCTTTCCCTCTAAACACACTGCTGTATTCCAACCATATAAGCCATGACAAGCAAAAGGAAACATTCTCTGAAACAATGGCACAAACTACCCATTCTTCATTGCTAGCAATAAAACAGCACCTTGTTAGTGGCAGTCATCACTAGTACACAGCAAAAGAACTACAGAGTAGATTCCACCGCAAGGCATTGCAATGCAGGAAAATTATTGGTCTATGTTCAACCATTAACTTCCTATGATAACTGAATATATGAAGAGACAAGAAACTAAATAACTCTAACTACCTTGCTTGCTTGTCACTGTAAACTGGTTCATATGCCACAGATGTTTTATCCTGTACAAGAAACAAAGGCAGCATTAAAGCCCCTGCTAACCAAGACATATGAACAACATGCCAAGAGTAACCAACACCCATGTTGAACCACGTACTTGAACCCTCCACACAATGTAAACAGAGCAAATGGGATACCAAAGTAAATTATGATACTATCAATTCCACCCATGATACACTGAAATATAAAACACTCCTCTGATGCTATATAAGCCTAATAGATCTGTAGAAGAATCACTAAGCTGGCATTTGGTTTGCTGGTATGAGAGGAGTGGAAATGGAAATGGATAAAGTGTTTGGTAAATCCTTTGGAAAGGTAATTGTCATTCCCTCATTTGATGGAATAGGTGTTTCCAAGGGAATGACCACCCTTACCACTACTGCCACTCCCTGCCCCTCCACCCAGGGGTGCTGCTGCCAGCCCTGCCATTACCAAGACCACAACCACCACGATTACAGCTAACACCACCACCTCCACTACACCCTCCCCAAAATCATTACTACTACTATTACCAACCCCACCACCACCGTCACTCTTAATGCCACCCCCTATCACCACCTTGCACCACCACCCCCTACTGCCACCACTGTCATCTGGCCCACAACTCTACCATAAACACCCATTGGCCACTGCCACATTGTCTCTAGCACCACCCCACCATTGTCACCATCACCAGTACCACCGGCACAGCAACACTGTTATCACCATCATGCCTGCCACCACTATCAACCCCTACTGGTGCTGCCAGCACCATCACCACCATTCCAGTCAACACCTGCAACCAACATCGTCATCGTATACCTGTCCACTGCCAACACAACCGTCATTGCAAGTGTGACCACTATCACCGCCCACTATTATACAATTTTAGTTTGGTAACAAGACTATCATTGTCATTACTCTTTGCAGATTTTACCAATTCTAGTGCAAAACATATCAACAGAATGAAATTATTCTAATGAAACCAACATAATATTGGAAAGGATCATTACATTCCATCAAAAATCATTATGTCCAACCACATGCCACCTAAATTTATTTGAATCTGAATGGCAATGCAGGTATAGAGAAATAAATGCAAAATATGAACGTATAGATTTAACATGTATTGCAACACATCAATTTCAGTGCATCAGAACAGTCACACAAACCTCAAGATACTTGTATGTAGTGCTATCAGCAGGAACAACACCATTCTTTCCTCCAGCTTCTACAACCATGTTGCACAATGTCATTCGTTCTTCCATCTATCCAACGGAGCATATTACCAAAGCAACCTTTATAACCAAATTAATACGAATTCAGAGACTGAAAAAGAAATATTTAGAGCTCGCCACAATCTTTTACATTTAAACTTTCAACAGTTGTGCCAACAAACTCCATAGTTTTATATGTTGCACCAGCCATAGTTATTTCTCCAATTATCTGCAAGAAAATATCACTCGCATATGTAAGGATGTAAAGATGAATATTCAGTAAATGCAAAGAAGCCAATTAGATAATCAATGCTTACCATATGAATAATGTTATATCCGATAGAAACAAAAGCAAAAGTTCAAGGAACACTTACTTGCAAAATCAAATCCTTTGCAAGCAAATAATGGGGCATTTCTCCATCCATTACAAATCTTAGACTTTGAGGCACCTGCACGGTAAGCAATATAGATGACAATTAGAAATATGCAGGAAACTCTTAGTAGAATATAGCAGTAACCCATGGAAAAGGCCTAGCATAGAAGTAAAAGTCAGAACCACCGTCCCCACAAGCTAAAAAGAGCAGAAAGGAATTACAATCAAAATGGATGTCCATAGCCACCTACTAAAAGCTTAAGGGTGTACTCTAGCTGATAATCAAAGTGTGGTAACCCAATAAGAAATGGAAGATGTACTTTAGTCATAGACATAGGAACATACTTGCGAGATTTTATTAGGGAAAATAAAGGATGGGGATCTGCTGTGGGTTATGAGGACCCATTAACCACTCAATTGATTAATTTAATTCAAGAGTGAGTTATTAACTCACTACTCCTGTACTAAATTAACCAAATAAGTCTTTGACTCGACTGCTCTGAATGTTTAATTTTCCCTCTTTGTTAAACCTTGTCCGCATTTGTTTTGTTTTACGTGGTTAGTCTTTGGGCTCCCCAAATTGGCCCAAGCTGTAGTTCAATTCTCTTTAAAAGTACTAATTAAATTATATAATTTCTCCCTAATCTCTCTCTCTGCGTCAAACCCCCCCTCCTCTCTCCCCCTTCAATTGCTCCCCCTGTTGAGGAGATTGATAATACACTTGATGAAAAGATTGTTGAATCTCTCCATAGTCATTTCCAATGCCAAGCTCGTCTGTTGGAAGGCTTGTACTGACTTAGAAACAAAGCATATGAGTTTCTTACTTGAAAGGTAAAGGAACCAATAAAGCACAAGTGCAAAGCTGCAATGAATAAGGAAAAACAGGAACAATTTTTCACCGAAATATTAAGTGGAGAAAACAACAGGGAAACTGAGCTCCAATTATCATAGTAATAAGAAACATCCAAAAGTAACTCACAACAAGAGCGTCATATATCTAAATTAAAAATAAAATTACCTTGAGCAGAAGCTTCCCTGTCCCCAATACAAAACTGGCATCAGTATTACCAATCCCAGTAGCAAATTGACCAAATGCTCCAGCAGTACAAGTGTGAGAATCAGTACCTATGAGAACCTGGAGGTAACAGAATGGGTATGCGCATAAGGAAGCTGGAACTAAAATGCTGTCAACAAATAATTTCACTCGCCTACACAACATACTAAAACAATCAAACCTCTCCTGGCCTACAATGACCCTCCTGAGCAAGAGCAACATGGCACACACCTTTGTAATCTGGGTTTGCCTGCATGGTTATAAGCTCACATTCAATGAGCATGGCCATGGTGTAGTACCCATTCTCTTCAAAATTCATTATATCAAATTGAGACTGAATAATAAAGAATGCATACCTTAAAGTTACTAAGATCCTTAATATCATAAAAGTACTTGATTTTCTGCTCATGGGAGAAATCTCTTAAGATGTCCACATTGCGATTAGCACGTTCATCAGATGTGAATATGTAGTGGTCAGGTATCATTACAACCTTTTCACGGTCCCAAACCTTTCATTTCAAAATAAAGATGCGGAATGCTGGTCTTAGAATCGAAGGAGAATCATATTAAACAATCCTAGAAAGAACTACGAATCGTTCAATGAGTCACAAAAAATAATCACAACCAAAATTTTTGATCTGATCATTTTAGATTCTAGTAGAAAAGTATAGATAAAACTATGAGATAAAAGGTTCGACCACAAATGTCATGCACATCAACAAGTATGCATTTAAGCCAATATATTGCTTTTGGACTAACAAGTTCAAACCAGTGAAGTTAAACGTAAGTTTTTTCTAGCAGAAAACGAATCATTTTAAACTCATTTTTTTTTTTAAAAAAAAAATAGCAGAATAGATACGCTACATCCTGCTTCACATGACTTCAAAATTCACAGAACACTGAGAAGGAGAAAGCTTCTAGTTTGCTTTTGGCAAAAGGCACAAAAAAAATTCTCTTTTTCACATAACAGATTGAATTTCAATTCATAACTTTTGATCTTATTTCCTCAAAAACTATCGTACTTCACACCTCGCCGAAATACATAAGATCGAGCTCAACAATTCACAGCAAATCCGAACACATACAATGAATATCATCCTCATATTTGCTAAGTTTAAAATTATAAATTGTAATTTATCAGAAAGGAAAAAATTAAAATGACACGTTGAGCAACAGCGAACCTATACCTTTGCTTCCTCGCCAAATTCTTTCTTAAAGATTCCGATAGTACCAGGACCACAGATATCATTGGTCATCAAAATATCAACATTAACCCAAACATTTTCTCCTGGGCTCAACTGGGGTTTCTGAGAGGCCTTAGCCAATATCTTCTCGGTCATCGTCATTGCTGTCTTCACCTGAAACCAATTAAAGGAGTTATTGATCAGCAACAAGAGACCACAGACCGTGAACCAGAAAGGGTGAGCCATAGATGGAGCAACAGAACTGATCCAGTGGTGTAAGGCCTGCGTTCCGATTGCTGGGGCTTTACTACCGAACAACAAATTCTCTTCGAAACTGTGTTCTGGAATCTCTGAACAGGATGCGGCGACGTCGAAGATAAGGCAGAGAGCCCCAAATCTTTCTGAGAGACAAGAAAATCAGAAGAGCCATCAATTACAGCAAATTTAACTCTGGCCACAGGGGGGGGGGGGGGGGGGGAAAGAATCTTTCAAGCAAGAAAACGAGGAAAAATGGCAATTATATGTTGAATTTGGGGTAAATGAGTGTAATAAGACGGAATCAACCTTAGTGTGGATGAAAGAGGTGAAAGTTCGAGCAATCACAGAGGAAGCCATAGGTGTCAGCTTCAGTCTTGCAGAGGAAGTGAAATCGAAGATAGTTTTCATCCTTTTTGGCCAAAAGCTGTCACTTTCACTGCTCGTTGATTTTTGCACTGTGCCAATTTTGGGAACCATAAAAAATATTTGTCTTTGGGTCCACCTTGACCCCACGGCCCGAGACTACATGCTTCACAGCCTCAGAAAATCAAATTCCCGAGCTCCAAAGGAACACTTGCTGAACTTTGCAGAAAACTGATTCTATTGCAGAAATTCCAGAGTCAATTTGAGATGGTGGAGGTGATCCTAGAGGGTACAGTTGTAGACAAGAATATTGTCAAAATAATACGGCAACAATTTTTCGCAGGTATGGCTTGAACATCCTATTCATCTTGGAAGGCACAAGGGGCAGTTGTGAGCCCGAACGACATGACTAAATATAATGGCCTTTGTGGGTGGCAGTTTTTGAGTGTCTTTGTTGAGGACCCTTATCTGGTAGTACCCAAACGAAGGTCTAGCTTGGAGAACAACTCAACCCCATGTAATTCATGGATCAGTTCATCGAGTGTACGCAAGGGAAAACAATCGCGGACGGTGATTGCCTTGAGTGCGTGGTAGTCCACACGCAGAAGTCAGGTTCCATTAGGCTTCTTCACCAACAACACTACGGAGGAGTAGGGACTCTGGCTCGGTTTAATGTGACCGGCCTCCAAAAGTTCAGACATTGGAGCTTCACTTTCGTTCTTCTGGTAATGGGGATACCAGTATGGGTGAACATTAACAGGGGCGGGTCCTGGTTTGAGGTGAATAGCATGATCCAACCGATGAACTGGGGGCAAGGAGTCGGGTTTCTCAAAAACAGATTGGTAAAAGAGAAGGATGTTCTGGTTTCTACCAAAAAAAATAAAAGGATGTTCTGGAGTTCAGGTGGGATAATTGAGGCTAACTCGGCTAACTCAGACTGGGTAGATGGGGTTTGAACATCAAAATTATTTGTGCTTGTGGACTCGAGTGATTGGAATGTCTGCAATATGGGGTTCACTAAGACCGGATGGGGATTTGTGACCTCCCCAGTCAGAACCACATGTTTCCTTGCCAATGGAAATCCATTCACACCTGCTCGTAGTCGTACCCACATGGGCTAAAGTCGCTAACTATTGGATACCCAATATAAGGTTAACCCCTTTTAACGGCAAAACAAAGAAGTACAAAACGAATTCATGGCCTTGCAAACTGATTGAGCACTGTTACAATGCCAGGAATGTAGGAGAGCGTCACCTCACCATTACCCAAATACAGTTTGAAATGCGTAACAGGACTAGCTAACTTGGCTACCAAGCCTTCCCGCACATTGTCGGTACTTCCATCATCAAGTAGAACAGCGACCACGTGTCCGTTTCTTTGAGCAGAAATATTCAAAGATTTAAGGGAAGCCAAACCTGTTAAAGCATTAAGACTAACCATCACACAGGGTGAACTCCTATGACTGGCGGTGATGGCACTTACAGCTTTCCTGTAATTATATGCACACATGAGAATGAATGTTATACTGTAATAATGTTGATCACGATGAGAAGGATTAACATTCCTAACATTACTGGGCAGAGAATTGCTACTGAGAGTGCTAAATTCACAGTGACTAATGCAGTTGTGGAGAACCTAGACATAAAAGCTATTCTATCTTCTGGTTCCAGCAATTCAGTTTGCATAGCAGATTTAGGATGTTCAATTGGACCCAACACCTTTTTTGCTATGCAAAATATTCTAGATGCAGTGCAACAGAAGTACCAGTCTGAAGGCCTTGCCTCTCAAATGCCTAAATTCCAAGTGTTCTTTAATGATGACCATGTGTCAAATGATTTCAATGCTCTTTTTGCCTCTCTCCCTTCAGGAAGGCAGTACTTTGCAGCTAGTGTACCCGGGCCCTTTCATGGTCGTTTGTTCCCCAAGTCCTCTCTCCATGTTGTGCATTCTTCTTATGCCCTCCACTGGCTCTCAAAGGTTCCTGAAGAGTTGCTAGAAGAAAACTCACAAGCATGGAACAGAGGGAGGGTTCACTACACTAATGCCCCAAACGAAGTGGGAGAAGCTTATCCAATGCAGTTTGCCAAGGACATGAAAAATTTTCTAGATGCCAGAGCACATGAACTAGTGCCTGGGGGTTTAATGGTGCCGATCATGATGGGTCACCCCAATGAGATCCCCCATCATGTGCTCCAGCTGGGATTGTGTTTGACTTTCTGGGTGTTTCAACATTGGGAGAATGGAATTAAGCATTTCTGGCCGTGGATCAGTGGATGCACAAGCATGCACATGGCACAGCGGAACTGGCTGGGAGGGAGATTTTAGCAAGCACTTTGAAGGGAGATTATTGATGAGCAATTTAATCTATTCCGAAAGAAAGTTGCAGAGTCTTTTAGTTTGGTAGAGTCAACGGCCAAGGATGTAACTCAGCTTTTAATTGTTCTCCAGCGGACATAGGCTTCACGGTTGAGTTTCTTGATAAGCTGCCTTCCAGATATCTGTAATATCATATCTATTCTGGGTTGAAACTTGTAACAGAATAGTAGTAGCTCCTAAATTATTTGACAAATGTTTGTAGAAGCTGATGTAACACATAGAATCAGTTATTTGTATGAGTGTGAACAAGGTTATGTTTTACTTTCTTTCCGCACAAATCTTGTTATTCTTGTTCCCTCTTCATTTTAATTTTCTGACATTATTTTTATTTGACTGTGTAGAGAAAAAAAGTTAATAAAAAATATAAGAAAATAAAAAATTAAATAATTGTGAGAATTTACACGTAAAGTTTAAATTAAATATTTTTATCAAAAGTAAAAAGATATAGAGCGACTTATGAGTAGTTAGTTATATTTTGTTTTCAACTTAACAAAACAAATTAAGTTGTTACAAATTTGTGATAAATATTAGATATGTTGATATGTGAAATTTAATAAATTTAATTATTTAAATTTTTATAAATAAAAATAATAAAATTATATAATTAATGGTCAATATTTTATTTTTAATGTGGTTATATTATTATTTATTAAAGAAAAAAATTTTAAAAATATTGGTTTTATATAGTATTATAAATAATGAGAGGCAGTTAATCAGTTTGACCCAGATTTATATTTCTTGATTTTAATATTTTTAATTTTAGTTACTTTTTTTTGAAATATTTAAATATATTATTTTAATTTATTTTTATTTAAAAATTACATTCTACTCAAGCTGCTATAAAGTGCAAATTCAACTTATACCATGCATGTACAAATATATTCAATCCTAGTACAAATTCTAAGACAATACATGTATAAAATAACACTTAGAAAACTTTGAAATGAATAAAATCGTCCACCCTCATAAAAGCTAAGTTGTGCGGCCATGCTGTTACGAGTGCCCCTTTAGAATACATGCCTCTGAATTTGGCAGGTGAAATGATTCACATACCTTTATATTAGGGGTTTTATTAGGCTTTGACCTAAGTTTGACTTTTTAACAGAATTAGGAATTAATGACATAAATTTGACCAAATTAAGCTCACGGCCTAGCAAGGATCATATACATGTTTTGAGTGCAAAATTACCGCGCGATAATAGAGATGCAAAAAGACTAAAGTGCCCCAATTCTCTCGTTTCAGGATTTTTTTTTTCAACTTTTGCTCTTCTGAAATTCAAAACTTGGAATTGGGAGAAGATATTCCATTTTTCAAAATTTTTTAATTTTTAATTTTTTTTATTTTCTTTAGAAATTTGTTTACTTGTTGAATTTTCTAAAAATTTTTGTTTTTCTGGAAATTTCATATATGTCTGTTTTTGAGTTTTTGTATATTTTGATCTTGGGGAATCCTTGTTGATATATTTTTTTAATTTAGAGCTTCTTTGAAAAGTAGACAAAATCAAGGTTAGTATTTAGTCTTAGAATTCAATTACAAACCTTAAAATAAGTTGATTTTGTTTTATGAATAAATTTGACTATTTACAGTTTCCACTGCTACTTTTTGTTATTATTTTTAAATATATTTAATTTTTATTCTTTTAATACATTTTTACCATAAAAATATAAGGTTAAAAGTAAATAAAAATAAAATTAAAGAATTTGATAGGAAGACATTTGTTTTTTAAAAAAAAAAAAAATTCTTGTGTTCTTAAATCATATTGTCAATACCAAAAGTTGGATCACGCTGGAGAAAGTGCATAGGAGACTGTGCAAATATTTATGTGAAAGTGTACATCAAATTAAAAATATTTATTTATAAAGGATTAAATTATCTAATTTTATTATTTTTCCTTTCTTTGCAGTGTAAAGGTAAAGAAGCATTTGAAATTAATTTTTTTTATGAGATATTTTATATTTTTAAAATTATAAAATTAATTCTTATTTATAAAATTATACTTATCATTAATTTTTAAATATTTAAATTTAAAAAAATTCAAATTTTAATTATATTTTTTAAAAAATTTAAAGATAATTTGACTAATTAAACTAAATTTAACTTGAAGCATTTGTAGCTATTATAAGTCATGTTATAGCATAAATTATTTTTGTCCTATTGACGCTTCTCTTTCCCCCATCCCGCCTCCTTGCTCTTTGCCCATCAGAACAACCATTTGCGAAACGGGGTGAAGAAATCAGCAATGATGTGATAAATTCATTTCTAATTGATTAATTTTTTTAAATAATATCATTTATGTAAATAATTTTTAAAAAAATTATTTATGTAAAATGGCCTTTCAACTCGTTTACCGATGCGGCGATGCCAACCTTACTTGCCTTGCATTTTATCATGATTTCAAATGAAGTTGGGTGGATATTTGAATATGTTTGTTAATGAATTAATTATTTTAAATATTTAAATTGTTGGATAAAAGTTGAATAATAGATTTATAATTTTATTTTAATCATATTCTTATATAAAAGCTTTTTTTAAATATAAAATATAAATAATATTTAATTATCAATAACAATAAAGATTGAACTTTAATTGTTTAATCATAAAATTTTAATATTATATCAAAAATTATTTTAAAATTTTAATATGTTAAATAAAAATACAAAAATAAATTTTTACTTTTCTTTTCTACATATCCATCCTATTTTTTTTTTTTATAAATGTACTCTTAATAGTATTGAATAAATATAAACTAGCCCTTCAACGTCTACTCCACGGTGTGAAAGGCTTTTCCTTCTAGAAAATTTGTTGTTTGATTTTTTTAATGCATTTGACTTCTATTCTTCGAATACATTTTTGCAATAACAATATAAGATAGAGAATAAAATCACAGAATTTGTTTGGGAGGGACTTTTTTTTTTTAATTTATAGTATTCTTAAATTATACTGTAATATCACAAAGGAAATTAAATGACACTAAAAGAAATGCCTAAGAGAGTGTGCAATTAATTAATTTAAAGTGTATATTAAATTGGAAATAATTTTGAATGACGCTTGGAGCAGAGAAGAAGTAGGAGAATTAACTCCTATGCCCCTAAAACTCTTAGCAAGGGTATCGGCAACGGCATTCCAATTCCTGTTCACGTAATAAATCTGCACCACCCATTCTCCAGAAATCAGGTCTTTGACCACCTCCACACAAGCTGATTCGTTGGACCTGATCAATGGGTAAATCCATGCAGATAATTAATTGCTTCCTCAGGATGAATTAAAGCCACCGCTTCCATTGAATCAGTTTCAATAATTCCTCTTCTGAAACATGCATTCCATGCATGTTGAAGCCCTTTTATGAATGACTAAGCAAGCTCCTAACCCTGCAGCAAAACCGGACACGGACTCTCCTTGCTCATTTCGGATACCACCACCGCAGTCAGCACTATTATCTAGCTGAGCAACAGAAGCATCAACATTGACTTTAATCCACTCCTTCGGCGGAGGACACCCCCCCGTGTGGATATTAGTGACGCCATATGGATTATTCCGATTGACAGTCAGAGAAGAACGGGTGAAGGAGCATTTATAATCGTTTTAAGTCACGTCACGGCATAAATTGTTTGGCTTATTCCTTTGATCAGGTGCCAATCCTCATGGGCCTCCATCAACTCAACTAATTTCGACAGTTGACTGGCTACAGATAAGAATGGTTTTATAAAAATCACTTTGAAATTTTTGGGTCGAGTTCGGTATCATGTGTTTCAAAATGCTAAACTAACCCCATTGATCACACCCATGACAAACTATTTTTTATTATCACTTGTTGCGCCATTCTTCTTTTAAAATAGTCCCACGCGCTTTACTTGTGTTTGCTGGTGGTCGGTCACTGTAAAAGTTCAAGCAAGCAGCCTTCTTTGTCTATATATGCTCTCAGATGAACCATACACAGGGTGCGTCTAAAATGAGTAACCAAGCGCCGGCTACGGCTCCGGACTCATATCCTATGACTGGTGGTGATGGCACTTATAGTTACTCCAGAAACTCCTACTATCAGGTGCGCACTTGTAGCTTTCCTGTAACTACATGCACTTTAGGACTAAGAAAACGAAGCACTTCTGTAATTATAGCTTTCCCGTAATTATAAGAAAACGGAAAAGTGTAGAGCCACCAAAGTGGGTTTTACACAATTGTCACAAATGGCCTGCAGTTGCAGTTCAGTCTATGGTATGGTCCATGTTCTTGTAAGAAAGATTTACTAAAACTTTGTTTGAGAATAGATTGAACATAAAAAGAGGGGACTTTAGGACCAAAAGTTTGCAGCGTTGCAACATAATCTTCATCGCTATTCACAATTAGTACTATCTTTACAGAAATGAACATTATGCATGTTTCAGACATCAGAAGCTGATAAAAATGGAATAGACCATACTAATGAATGTTATACTGTAATAACGATGATCACAATGGGAAGGACTAATATTGCTAACATCCTGGGCAGAGGATTGCTACTGAGAGTGCAAAAATCACAATGGCTAATGCAATTGCGGACAACCTGGACATAAAAGCTATTGGATCTTCTGGGTCCATCAATTCAGTTTGCATAGCAGATTTAGGATGTTCAATTGGACCCAACACCTTTTTTGCTATGCAAAATATTCTAGATGCTGTGCAACAGAAGTACCAGTCTGAAGGCCTTACCTTCCCGCAAATGCCTGAATTCCAAGTGTTCTTCAATGACCATGTCTCAAATGATTTCAATACTCTTTTTGCCTCTCTCCCTTCAGGAAGGCAGTACTTTGCAGCTGGTGTACCGGGGTCCTTTCATGGTCGTTTATTCCCCAAGTCCTCTCTCCATATTGTGCATTCTTCTTATGCCCTCCACTGGCTCTCAAAGGTTCCTGAAGAGTTGCTAGAAGAAAACTCACAAGCATGGAACAGAGGGAGGGTTCACTACTTTAATGCCCCAAATGAAGTTGGGGAAGCTTATGCAGTGCAGTTTGCCAAGGACATGAAAAATTTTCTAGATGCCAGAGCACATGAACTAGTGGCTGGAGGTTTAATGGTGCTGATCATGGTGGGTAACCCCAATGAGATCCCCCGTCCATGTACTCCAGCTGGGATCGTGTTTGACTTTCTAGGGTCCTGCTTATGGGATATGGTGAAGGATGTAAGTAATTATAATTAGGTGTAGTTGTTTTAATTTCTAAAAATGCTCATTTCAGGTAGTTTAAGGATCTTCTCAAACAGCTGTGTGCAGAACTTCATGATCCAAAAGTAGAATTTTGATTCCAGTATGAATTATGTAATGAAAATTGGTGTACTTAATCTGAAAATAACTCGACAAATCGTTGAAAAGATTTGTTTAATAATCTTTGTTTGCTTGATCAGTTTTGAAACAACGGCTCACTTATGGCCTGTTATTGCCTCAGGGTATGATAAGTGAAGATAAATTGGACAAGTTCAACATTCCAGTCTATGCTGCCTCGCCCAAAGATATAAGAAGGGCTGTAGACGAAAATGGGTGTTTCAACATTGAGAGAATGGATTCAAGGATTCCTGGCATTGAATCAGTGGATGGACAAGCATGCACATGGCACACCCGAGCTATCTTGGAGGGAGTGATTAGTAAGCACTTTGGAAGTGAGATTGTTGATGAACTTTTTGGTCGATTCCAAAAGAAAGTTGAAGAGTCTTTGAGTTTGATGGAGTCAACGACCAAGGAAGCAACTCAGCTTTTAATTGTTCTCAAACGGAAATAGGCTTCGGGTGAGTTTCTTGATATTCTACCTTCCAAATGGGTGTACTGTCATTTCATACCGATTCTGGGTTGAAACTTGTGATATAATAGTGGTAGCTCCTAAATTATTTGACAAACAAATGTTTGTAGAAGCTGATTTTAAGACGTTGAATCGATTAGTTGTGTCTATTACCATAAAACTGTCATATAATTTGGCCCATGGACTTGCTGTTTGCAGGCTTTTCTGGCATCTACAGGTGAATCTTGTAGTATCATTTTATACCTGTTTTGTTTTGAACTTGTGACAGAATGGTAGGTAGCTTTTGAAGCATTTGACAAATGTTTATGGAAGCTGATGTAAGAGAAAGTATCAGTTTTGTTTTGATAAATCTAACTATCTTCCAGTCTTTTAGACCAAAAGACTTATCTCCCTCGTAGCATTGTCTAATATTTTGAAGAGTCTTTTGCTTTGGTAGAGTCAATGGCCCAGGAAGTAACTCAGCTTTTAATTGTTCACCAGCGGAAATAAGCTTCAGGGGTGAGTTTCTTGATGAGCTACCTTCCAGATATCTGTAATATCATATCATATCATATCATATCTATTCTGGGTTGAAACTTGTGACAGAATAGTAGTATCTCCTAAATTATTTGACAAAATGTTTGTAGAAGCTGATGTAAGACATAGAATCAGTTAGTTGTGTGAGTGTGAACAAGGTTATGTTTTACTTTCTTTCTGAACAAATATTGTTATTCTCGTTCCCTCTTCATTTTAATTTTCTGACATTATTTTTATTTGTCTGTGCAGAGAAAAAAGTTAATAATATAAGAAAATAACAAATTAAACAATTGTGAGAATTTATATGTAAAGTCTAAATTAAGTTTTCCTTTCAAAAGTGGAAAGATATAGAGTGATTTATGAGTAGTTAGTTACAAGTTTTCTTCAACTTAATGAAAAAAAATTAAGTTGTTACAAATTTTTGTGATAAATAATTTTTTTTTTTGCTTAAAAAGAGTCCTACATTAAGGCGATTATAGAGGAAGGAGAATTAAGAGAATCGAATCACCGTCCCCCTTCGATGTGAGAGGCGTTTGTGCCATTAAGTCGGAGGCTCTCGGGCTTTTTGTGATAAATATTAGATATGTTGATGTCGTACATCGCGACGCGGGGTTGCGGTGACCCGAAAAAGATCAGGTTTGAATGGCAATGATTTTGGGGAATGAGTTTTTTGGAGAAAGTTATGAAAACTTTTGGAGTCGCCACCGATCTAATTTTAAATGGTGAGATCGGACACCGAGATTATGGTCTACGTCACAGAAATCAGGTTCGGGGGTTGGTTACGTGTAGGGAAGGTATTAGCACCCTACAACGCCTTTTCGGTACCACATTAGATTTTGTTGCTTCTAATTTCAAACTTGTGCTTTGATTTTTGCTTAAAACATGTTTATTCATATATTTTTTTATTCTTTTATTTTGATAGGATTTCTAGGAGGAATGAGGTTTAGTCACGTCATAAGGATTTTGTCAATTTTTTTAACTTAATCCATGACGTATTATTTTGAAAAAAGGTCAACAGCGGCTACTTTCGTCAACCGCCTGCATTGTGGTTCTTGAAAGAATAGGATTTTGAGAACCAGGCTGAACTTTCAAAGAGGGGTAATGGACTTCAATGAGGATGCTAATCACGTTATGTGAACTATATCAATTTCTTCAATATAATTCATAACGTAATTTCCTCAAGATAGTCAGTTACAGTCACTTTCGTCAACTGTACTAACAACCGTCGTCAGGTTAATCAGGGATTTGGAGTTTAAGGATATTTTAGAATGTGAATAATCTTCCTAAAACTTTTTATATCATTTTTTAACAAAATTATGACTCAATTTTTTATTCTTTTTTTTAATATTTTTTATATTTTATATTTTTATTTTTTAATTTTTTATTATTATATTATTATATTATATTTTATTTCCCAAAAAAAAGAAAAAGAGGGCATCACGGCATGGGCCAAAGCCCATGCCGTGAATTCAACATTCAAGGCCAACTTTTAGTTTTCTTTTATTTTTTTATTTTTTAAAAATTTTTTATAATATATTTAAATAGTGATGCTGATAAATTTATAATTCTTCTTCTATTCAGTTTCTAACATTTTTTGAAAAATAGTATCAAGTTTGGTAGATCAAATGACACAATCAGAATATTTTTTCACAAAATCAATTTTTTTCTACATTTTTTTTAAATGAAATAAAAAGACAGAAATAATACAGTTAATCGTTACATTCTTTATCCAAAATTTTTGCAACCAGTATCAAAAATTTTCTTAAAAAATGCTTGTTTCAACTGCATATTTTCTTTTATTTTTCTAAAACATTTTTTATTTTTGAATTATTTTTAAGAGACAATTATTGGGTACACCATATCCCATGAAGGGTGCGGTGCACCCTTCTTCTTTTAGAAACTGCGCTCGTAGGCGCAGTTTCGAAAAGTGGCAAAGCGCATGGCTCCACCTACAGCCCAAAGGCTAAACTTCAACCAGTAAATCTATTCAATATTATGGCAATATAATGGCATTAATCAGAAGAATAACAATGGGTCATAACAGAGACATGCCTGAATGAAGACTTTAAGAACTTATCACAGATCAGGTGATAGACATACCTGATGGGAAGCTCTCGGCTAGGCTTTACAGACCTCTCAAAACTCACATACAAAGGTCACCAACCCCCCCCCCCCCCGGTTGTGTACACTTTAACAGGACTTTAGAGAGCTTCTTCTTTCGTCCCTCACTCTCTGTCTCAGCTCCTCCCCGGGTTCTCTCCAAAGCTCTCTAACTTTGCACTCATTTCTCTCTAAATTCGTCCTTCTTTTGCTCTCTGAAATCCCTCCTTTAACTCTTTTCTCGTGACCTCCTTTTTTGAATTCGCTCCCTCTCTATATTCACCTCTGCTCCCTTCTTTCCAATAGGAAGCGTCCAAACATTGACAAATCTGCTGAGCCAATATGCCTCCCGCGACTCACATCAGCTTCCTTCCAATGAGAAATGGCCGGGAGTAGGTGAATGAGTTCTGACTCCTTCAGGCTGATAACTCTTGACAGCTTGTCTTTCGTCAATAATGCATGCATTATTTGCGAAGCCGTAAGCGATTTTTCCTTTTCATTTTCTTCTTTTTTTTTTCATTTCTTCTTCTTTTTTTTTAATATTCTTCTTTTTTTTATTCTTTTTACCTTATTAATCTTTTTAATTTTTTTAATTTTTTTTTGTTTTATTATTATTACATTTTTTTATTTATTATTTTTTTACTTATTATTTTTTATTTTTTTATTTTTTTAAAAAGAATCATGCATGGGTCTATCTTAATTTTTGAAAGTTCGGACAAAATTAGGTGTCTACAGATTGCCCCCCTCTGCTTATCTTCTAAGTATTAGGAGATGAGCAGAGGTTGAAAGACACTATTTTGGCCGACGATTGACTCCACCCAATGCATGAGGATGGTGAACCTATTTAAGATTGACCTGGGATTTCCTTACTCACCCAAGTCTAGAGGATTTGAGTCAAATGATGCTTGACTCTGGCACAAGTAATAATTGATTGAGTCAAACGAAGCCCGACTCTAGCTTGAATGATAAAATGTTGAGTCAAACGAAGCCCGACTCCGGCTTGATTGATAAAAGGTTGAGTCAAACGAAGCCCGACTCTGGCTTTGATGATAAAAAGGTTGAGTCAAACGAAACCCGACTCCGGCTTTGATGATAAAAAGGTTGAGTCAAACGAAGCCCGACTCCGACTTTGATGATAAAATGTTGAGTCAAATAAAGCCCGACTCCAGCTTTGATGATAAAAAGGTTGGACGAGTGAAGCACGACTCCAGCTTGTCCTAAAATGGCCTACTCGACATGCATACCTGTTTGATAGGGCTTTGCATGTGAAGGGGTTTGATCTCCAAAACGGGATCGTTAACATGCGTACCTGCTTGACAGGGCTTGGCATGTGACCTGCTGGGCAGGATTTGGCGTGCGAACCTACTTGACAGGGCTTAGCACATAAGGAGGCTTGACCTCCAAAATGGGATTACAACATGCGTATCTGCTTGACAGAGCTCGGCATGTGACCTGCTGGACAGGATTTGGCGTGCGAACCTGCTTGACAGGGCTTAGCACGTAAGGAGACTTGACCTCCAAAATGGGATTACAACATACGTATCTGCTTGACAGAGCTCGGCATGTGACCTGCTGGGCAGGATTTGGCGTGCGAACCTGCTTGATAGGGCTTAGCACGTAAGGAGGCTTGACCTCCAAAATGGAATTACAACATGCGTATCTGCTTGACAGAGCTTGGCATGTGACCTGCTGGGTAGGATTTGGCGTGCGAACCTGCTTGACAGGGCTTGGCACGTGAGGAGGCTTGACCTCCAAAATGAGATTACAACATGCGTATCTGCTTGACAGAGCTCGGCATGTGACCTGCTTGGCAGGATTTTGCGTGCGAACCTGCTTGACAGGGCTTGGCACGTAAGGAGGCTTGACCTCCAAAATGAGATTACAACATGCGTATCTGCTTGACAGAGCTCGGCATGTGACCTGCTTGCCAGGATTTGGCGTGCGAACCTGCTTGACAGGGCTTGGCACATAAGGAGGCTTGACCTCCAAAATGAGATTACAACATGCGTATCTGCTTGACAAAGCTCGGCATGTGACCTGCTGGACAGGATTTGGCGTGCGAACCTGCTTGACAGGGCTTGGCACGTAAGGAGGCTTGACCTCCAAAATGAGATCACAATATGCGTATCTGCTTGACAGAGCTCGGCATGTGACCTGCTGGATAGGATTTGGCGTGCGAACCTGCTTGACAGGGCTTAGCACGTAAGGAGGCTTGACCTCCAATTACAACATGCGTATCTGCTTGACAGAGCTCGGCATGTGACCTGCTTGGCAGGATTTGGCGTGCGAACCTGCTTGACAGGGCTTAGCACGTAAGGAGGCTTGACCTCCAATTACAACATGCGTATCTGCTTGACAGAGCTCGGCATGTGACCTGCTTGGCAGGATTTGGCGTGCGAACCTGCTTGACAGGGCTTAGCACGTAAGGAGGCTTGACCTCCAAAATGAGATTACAACATGCGTATCTGCTTGACAGAGCTCGGCATGTGACCTGCTTGACAGGATTTGGCGTGCGAACCTGCTTGACAGGGCTTAGCACATAAGGAGGCTTAACCTTCAATTACAACATGCGTATCTGCTTGACAGAGCTCGGCATGTGACCTGCTTGGCAGGATTTGGCATGCGAACCTGCTTGACAGGGCTTAGCACGTAAGGAGGCTTGAACTCCAAAATGGGATTACAACATGCGTACCTGCTTGACAGGGCTTGGCATGCGACCTGCTTGGCAGGATTTGGCGTGCGAACCTACTTGACAGGGCTTGGCACGTAAGGAGGCTTGACCTCCAAAATAAGATTACAACATGCGTATCTGCTTGACAGAGCTCGGCATGTGACCTGCTTGGCAGGATTTGGCGTGCGAACCTGCTTGATAGGGCTTGGCACGTAAGGAGGCTTGACCTCCAAAATGAGATTACAACATGCGTATCTGCTTGACAGAGCTCGACATGTGACTTGCTGGGCAGGATTTGGCGTGCGAACCTGCTTGACAGGGCTTGGCACGTAAGGAGGCTTGACCTCCAAAATGAGATTACAACATGCGTATCTGCTTGACAGAGCTCGGCATGTGACCTGCTGGGCAGGATTTGGCGTGCGAACCTGCTTGACAGGGCTTGGCACGTAAGGAGGCTTGACCTCCAAAATGGGATTACAAAATGCGTATTTGCTTGACAGAACTCGGCATGTGACCTGCTGGGCAGGATTTGGCGTGCGAACCTGCTTGACAGGGCTTGGCATGTAAGGAGGCTTAACCTCCAAAATGAGATTACAACATGCGTATCTGCTTGACAGAGCTCGGCATGTGACCTGCTGGGCAGGATTTGGCGTGCGAACCTGCTTGACAGGGCTTGGCACGTAAGGAGGCTTGACCTCCAAAATGAGATTACAACATGCGTATCTGCTTGACAGAGCTCGGCATGTGACCTGCTGGGCAAGATTTGGCGTGTGAACCTGCTTGACAGGGCTTGGCACGTAAGGAGGTTTGACCTCCAAAATGGGATTGCTAACAGTGAGGCTTTACATTGGGTCAATGCAAAAAGGACTGAATGCGTTATCGTGCGACGTGATAGTATCGTCATGACGCATGTGAAAACATCGAGGGATATAACAAGTTCTAGCAAGCTATGCTAGATTTCTCTTCCCACTATCCTTCCCTCTTTTTTCGTCACTAACAATTAGTTAAGTTTGTCATTTTGGGCATTTCAACACATTTCATGAGTCTGATACGTCATACAATCGTCCACCATCTGAGAATTGAGGACTTTGTTAAGCAATCAAGACCTTCTTTTTTTTTCAGTACTGGTAGAATGGATTTGACTAGGATGAAATCAAGATATTAGATCAATAATTTGTCGCTCTTAGACACCAAAAATGAAAAGATATCATAATCACGATTGCCCCAGTGTTGGCTTATTTGGGTGATGGTACCTTTCCCTGGGCATCTACCATTCATCAGTCATTCATGAATTTTAGATGAGAATTGATATCACACGATACACGATGTCTTATTAAATCCAACAGGATGCCCACTTACAACCATTGCCAAGGCCCTGGGCGAAGCCATTAGCAGTACAATACGCAATTAGAAATGCAACATTTTTCTTAAGGGACAAAAGATGCATATGATGTTCCTGATGAATCTTGTATGGGATGCGCATCAAGAGTCCAGAACGACCCTTTACTCTGCCATGAGACTAATGTGGAAGATAGCATTTTTAAGGAAACAAAATATGCATATGATGTTCCTAACAAGTCATGCATGTGAAGCGCACCAAGAGTCAAAATAACTCTTTACTCTACCCTGAGACTATGCAACAGACACTCTTAAAAGGAAAAGCCACACTTTTCTTTTTTCTTTTTTGTTGTTTTTTTTTTATGCAGGAGATGCCTATGATGTTCCTAATGGGTAATGCATGCGAAGCGTATCAAGAGTCCAGAACAACTTTTTACTCTGCCATGAGACCACACAAAGACATGCATAAAAAAAAGGAAAAGAAAGTACATTTTTAAGACACACGAGAATACATATGATGCTGGTTATGCATGGGATGCGTATCAAGAGTTAAGAACAACCCTTTACTCTGCCATCCTTTACATACCTCGACCTCGATAACTCTACTAGCAACTCTTTCACTCGGACCATCTTTCTTAGACTTGTACATTATTCAACTAACAAAAAGTGAATCTACGACAAGTCACAACCGAAGGATAGTATCCACTTTACGCTTCCTACTACCATCGAGAGGCTTTTCGTCCACTTGTTTCACCAATAGACCTGATTGAAATGCACGGACTTGCAGCTGATCAATCAGCTGATCAACGTTTGAGCCTGTTATTATGTTACGACGGACCTCCAATGGTATGAAGCCTCGTTCCACAACATGATCTAGGAAGGCCAATAAACCATCATAGAAACCATTAATATTTATCAATCCTAATGGCTTTCTGTGATCGCTTGATTTGGCCCAAAATGCCACACTAGAAATCCCTTCCAGTGTCTCCAAACCTCCAGGCAATGCGATAAAAGCTTCAGCAGTGCAAATCATGTGTTCGAAACGTTCATGCATGCTTAAAACTTTTAACTCATTCCCAAAGGTGAAGTAAGTTTTGTCTGCCACCTGTCGTGCAAGGATGCCGATGACATGGCTACCTCCCATGATTGCAGACGCGGCCTCCCTTTAATCCATGAATTCCTCCTCCATACACCACATTTATCCCTTTGGTAGCTAACGCCTTACCGAGCTCGATGGCTGTACTGAGGAATTTATAATCCTTTCCTAGGGTAGAGCCACCAAAGATACAAACAGATTTGAATCCGCATGGGGAGGATGCCTCTTTTTCTTTTTCTGCCCGGGCCATGTGAAAGCTAAAGAGTGTGGAAGAGTACTTATAGATAGAAAGGCACGACAAAGAAGTCATGCAACTTGGTCAGGGTTAGGGTGATCAGAAAGCAGGCAGGTGCAATAACGGCATTATGGCAAGAAAGTCAAGTGAAAAGATGTACCAGCTAACACTTCGGTAATTAGAGCAGAAAGAAGGCTGTAAAGTGGTCGACAATGAAGAGACGACTGCCTCGATAATTGAAATTGTGCATGTAAAGTCAAAAGTAAACAGTGCAAGAGGACAGATGCATCGACAATTACTAAAGAGCAAGGACAATTATGCATTAAAAGCAGACTAATGTGCCGACAATTATTAAAGGGAAAGGACAATAATGGCAAACAGTGTAATGATACATGCGTCGGCAATTATCAAGGGAGAAAAGTCATTAACAGCAATTGTACTGATCAAAACCATGCATACACCACTGGAAAGAAAATGGTGGGTTCATCAGCAATTAACAAGAATACATTACCAAGTTAACAAACAGTGATCTCGGCTGATCCCTTGCTTTGGTATTACATCCATCATAGCTTAAACACCATCCAGGATTTGCTTGCCATCTAACCTTTTTACAGATCGGCAAATAGGGTCGTTTAATGTCAGATCCCCAAGACAAAAGCGCTCCTTTTCTTGGTGGAATAAGTCCGCTAAAGCAAGAAGAATGTGATGCACTTGTCCACAAGGATGCGTCTCAAGAGTCTGAAGGACATCATCCAACGACTCTTTACTCAGCCCATCCTTGATGAATCGAATTTTGTCTTCTCGATTTAGGGATACCATTCCTTTCCCTTTGCAGCGCGCGTTACATGTCCACCTTGCGCACTTATAACAGACATCCATCCTCTTAGCCCTCCTCCTCTTGGCGTAAGAGCTTCTTCCCATTCCGGGCAGATGTCTAACAAGTGACTCCTGAAACTCCCCTTCTAGACGCACCTTGGCTTCGATGACCCAACGCACGTCTTCAGGAAGACCCAGATGTGTTAGTGCCTTCATTCGTTCGAGCCGGTACTTGTAGATCTTCCTGAGTACATCTTGGGGAAAGGAAGGGAATCTATTTCTAAGTTTCGCAAGGCTTTCCTCCATGTTCTACCCTTTTGGTTAATCGATGAGTTCAGACAGTCAAACGATGCTCTGCAAAGCCTTCTAACTTTTCTTTTTCTGATGAGCAGCTTCAAGATGAACTTTCCAGTTAGTCAAAAATGACGTCATGAACATTAAGACATACGGAGAGGGTGACAAGGCACCTTTGTGCGGTTGGGCCTCATGTTGCCCCAAAGGACCGATGGGCCTTAGGTTACCCCTTAAACTAAAAATAAAAAAGGACTAAAATATGTTTAATGATGATGCTAGCCGACCTTTAGGAAAACCAGCGTTCAGTGTATTGACTGGCCCAAATGAAACCCAGACTTAAACAGTGTTAATTTGGGCTTAAGTAGTGTTGATTTGGGTCTCAGATTAATAAACTAAAAATAACAAAACTGAATGAATGATGCATGCTTACAATGAAATGATCTTAAGTTTATGCTTAATGCTTAATGATGCAATGTCGATCAGGATTCTCCACGACTCTGTCCTGCTTTACCAATCACAAATTCATGGAATAATATTTTATTGTTGTTATCATCCTGAATAGCTCTTTTTTCAAGCAACTAGGTCAACTTGTACCAATTCCTTCTCATTGTCAGAATTTAAAACGTACAATTCTTAAACACAACTTAGTTGAAGGTTTCTTCCTTGGGTTCACTTCCCTGATAATTGCCCCAGTTTGCTTTGGTCACCTTTGAAAAGACTTTCTTAGTTCATCATTTCCCTTTTTTGAGCACATGCCTCAAAGGAATGCATATGTTGGATGAAGACTACTCAATTCTCTGGAGTCAAGGTCTCTTTTTGAGCAACTCCCTGATTAAGACACTTTCAAGTGCTTGTGTTCTCTTACAAGTGTTTACACTCAAGTGTTTGCCCTCACAAGCATCCCATAAGCTTGTGTTCATGTCCCTCTCTGTACTTGTTATTTCACCACATTAGCTAGGATCACTAGGTCTTTATTCTAGCTTGTAATGTAAGGCTTAGGTAATGGCTTAGAAAGAAATGGATAAGGATTTAACAAACAAAGAGAGCACAAGATTGAGCACACAAAGCATTGTATTTCTCAACAACATAAGAATCTTTTTGGACATAGGAGGAACTAACTTTCTTTCGCCCATTTTTCATTTATTTCTGGGCCTGATCTTTCCTTTTTCAGTTCCCCAAGTTCTATTTTTCTTAATTTCTAGGATCCCCCTTTTATTCTTGCCTTTTCATAATTAGGGCTTCGATCGAATGCATAAGCATTCTTTCTCAGTTAATTGCTTTGGTGCTCCTTTGACTCTCCTTTAGGGTAAGGATCATGGTCTTCCTAGTTGAGAGGTTAGGGTAAATGAGGGTCAAAAGGGATAGTCGATGGTGGTCTTGCCATCCTTTAGGGCTCAAATGGGTAACTATAGATGTTTTGCTTTAAGGTTAGCTTGAAAGGTCCAAACAGTCCAAAAATGGCCTAGATCACTTCTCTAGTTAATGTGGTGTCCAACAAATTATTTCAAGGGGCATTCAAACAAGTTCAGGAAACTTGCTTTCTCACAGCATTCTTATGAGCTATAAAACATCACTCTCTCATCACGGCTTACGCTCTAAGATACTCTATCATCCAAGAGAATTGAGTCTTATGTTGGGCGATTTTATCATTGGCAAAAATGGATTTTGGTAAGGTGATAGGGTGAAGGTGACTTGCGATACAGTGACACCCTTCCAACATTAGGCATAGGCCTTAAAAGATTTGTTACCCTCTTGGCTATATAAGGATTCCAATGTAGCTCTTCAATAAGCTCTTTTTTGTTGTTCTACCATGGATCTTGACTGGGATAGCATTACAGGCGCCGTGGTTTCTCCCTCGACTTTTCTCTTTTTCTTTTTTCCAAATGAAACAAATGACAAATGAATCTATGCATGAAATTGTAATGCAATATGAATGCAAAAAGGAGTGACTCAAATTATGATGTGATGCAAATGTTCATGCTTGGTATCACCTAAAAAATGATGATGAATGAGAAAGACAACATTAGAGCAAAGTCCCATGCACTTATGGAAACCAAAGTAGAGGTGTTCAGGTGCCTGCACGGAGTCCAAGGATCTCACGAAGGTCGACCTTACTTTTGCCTTTACCCGGTTAAATGCTTATGCATGCAGTAATAACAAATGCAAAGTTCTAATTAGAAACACAGGAATGCATGAGTAGAATTTTCCCCTTTGTGCTTAAGTCAAGGTTACCCTAGGTTCATCCCTTAGCTTCCAAGGTTTAGGTCAAATACTCTTGGCAAGGTGGTACTAAGGCAACTACCAGTGTGAAGGGTAGGTTCTAAACTCCTATATTAGGTCCCCAAATTATCCTTAGGAGGATCAATTTGAGCGGGGTGTTCAGGCGCCTACACGGAGACCAAAGGTCTCACAAAGGTCAACCCTACTTTTGCCCCTACTATCCTAAAAGTTCCTGGGAGCTCGGGTTGAGAGGTCAGGGGTCATCACCTCCCCTTTTCTAGTTCTTGTGGTGCAAGTGTAAGTGTGTGAAGGGGATATTACACTCATATCCTGAAAAATAACCAGCCAAAAACAATCCAGATAATAAAACTAAATCATCTAAACCTACTCCACAAGACAGATCAAAAAAATATAAACACACAAAGTATAAACAAATCAGGCATTAGGACAAAGCACAGAAATGAAATAAGAAAGCAACTAAAACCAATTGAAATGGCCTAACCCTCAGGCTCTCCCCAGTGGAGTCGCCAAGCTGTCGTACATCGCGACGCGGGGTTGCGGCGACCCGAAAAAGATCAGGTTTGAATGGCAATGATTTTGGGGAATGGGTTTTTTGGAGAAAGTTATGAAAACTTTTGGAGTCGCTACCGATCTAATTTTAAATGGTGAGATCAGACACCGAGATTATGGTCTACGTCACAAAAATCAGGTTCGGAGGTTGGTTACGTGTAGGGAAGGTATTAGCACCCTACAACGCTCTTTCGGTACCACATTAGATTTTGTTGCTTCTAATTTCAAACTTGTGCTTTAATTTTTGCCTAAAACATGTTTATTCATATATTTTTTTATTCTTTTATTTTGATAGGATTTCTGGGAGAAATGAGGCTTAGTCATGTCATAAGGATTTTGTCAATTTCTTCAACTTAATCCATGACGTATTATTTTGAAAAAAGGTCAACAGCGGCTACTTTCGTCAACCGCCTGCATTGTGGTTCTTGAAAGAATAGGATTTTGAGAACCAGGCTGAACTTTCAAAGAGGGGTAATGGACTTCAATGAGGATGCTAATCACGTTATGTAAACTATATCAATTTCTTCAATATAATTCATAACGTAATTCCTTCAGGATAGTCAGTTACAGTCACTTTCGTCAACTGTACTAACAACCGTCGTCAGGTTAATCAGGGATTTAGAGTTTAAGGATATTTTAGAATGTGAATAATCTTCCTAAAACTTTTTATATCATTTTTTAACAAAATTATGACTCAATTTTTTATTCTTTTTTTAATATTTTTTATTTTTTAAAATATTTTTTATTTTTTAAAATATTTTTTATTTTTTATTATTATATTATTATATTTTATTTTATTTCCCAAAAAAGAAGAAAAAGAGGGCATCACGGCATGGGCCAAAGCCCATGAATTCAACATTCAAGGCCAACTTTTAGTTTTCTTTTATTTTTTTATTTTTTTAAATCTTTTATAATATATTTAAATAGTGATGCTGATAAATTTATAATTCTTCTTCTATTCAGTTTCCAACATTTTTTGAAAAATAGTATCAAGTTTGATAGATCAAATGACACAATCAGAATATTTTTTCACAAAATCAATTTTTTTCTACATTTTTTTGAAATGAAATAAAAAGACAAAAATAATACAGTTAAACGTTACATTCTTTATCCAAAATTTTTGCAACCAGTATCAAAAATTTTCTTAAAAAATGCTTGTTTCAACTGCATATTTTCTTTTATTTTTTTAAAATATTTTTTATTTTTGAATTATTTTTAAAAGACAATTATTGAGTGCACTATACCCCATGAAGGGTGCGGTGCACCCTTCTTCTTTCAGAAACTGCGCCCGTAGGCGCAGTTTCAAAAAGTGGCAAAGCGCATGGCTCCACTTCTGGAGCCATGCATCCCTACAGCCCAAAGGCTAAACTTCAACCAGTCAAATCTATTCAATATTATGGCAATATAATGGCATTAATCAGAAGAATAACAATGGGTCATAACAGAGACATGCCTGAATGAAGACTTTAAGAACTTATCACAGATCAGGTGATAGACATACCTGATGGGAAGCTCTCGGCTAGGCTTTACAGACCTCTCAAAACTCACATACAAAGGTCACCAACCCCCCCGTTGTGTACACTTTAACAGGACTTTAGAGAGCTTCTTCTTTCGTCCCTCACTCTCTGTCTCAGCTCCTCCCTGGGTTCTCTCCAAAGCTTTCTAACTTTGCACTCGTTTCTCTCTAAATTCGTCCTTCTTTTGCTCTCTGAAATCCCTCCTTTAACTCTTTTCCCGTGACCTCCTTTTCTGAATTCGCTCCCTCTCTATATTCACCTCTGCTCTCTTCTTTCCAATAGGAAGCGTCCAAATATTGACGAATCTGCTGAGCCAATATGCCTCCCACGACTCACATCAGCTTCCTTCCAATGAGAAATGGCCGGGAGTAGGTGAATGAGTTCTGACTCCTTCAGGTTGATAACTCTTGACAGCTTGTCTTTCGTCAATAATGCATGCATTATTTGCGAAGCCGTAAGCAATTTTTCCTTTTCATTTTCTTCTTTTTTTTTTTCATTTCTTCTTCTTTTTTTTTAATATTCTTCTTTTTTTTATTCTTTTTACCTTATTAATCTTTTTAATTTTTTTTTAATTTTTTTTGTTTTATTATTATTACATTTTTTATTTATTATTTTTTTACTTATTATTTATTATTTTTTTATTTTTTTTAAAAAGAATCATGCATGGGTCTATCTTAATTTTTGAAAGTTCGAACAAAATTGAGTGTCTACAGTTGATATATAAAATTTAATAAAATTAATTATTTAAATTTTTATAAATAAAAATAATAAAATTATATAATTAATGGTCAATGTTTTATTGTCAATGTTTTATTTTTAATGTGGTTATATTATCATTTGTTAAAGAGAGAGATTTAAAAAATGTTGGTCTTATATAGTATTATAAATAATGAGAGGCAGTTAATCAGTTTGACCAGATTTATATTTTTTGGTTTTAATATTTTTAATTTTAATAATTTTTTTAAAATATTTTAAATATATTATTTTAATTTATTTTTATTTAAAAATTACATTCCACTCTAGCTGCTATAAAATGCAAATTCAACTTATACCATGCATGTACAAATATATTCAATCCTAATACAAATTCTAAGACAATACATGTATAAAATAGCACTTAGAAAACTTTGAAATGAATAAAATCGTCCACCCTTATAAAAGCTAAGTTGTGGGATCTTGCTATTGCGAGCGCCTCTTTAGAATACATGCCTCAGAATTTGGCAGGTGAAATGATTCAAATACCTTTATATTAGGGGTTTTATTAGGTTTTTTCCTAAGTTTGACTTTTTCACAGAATTAGGAATTAATGACATAAATTTGACCAAGTTAAGCTCATGGCCTAACAACGATCATATGCATGTGTTGAGTGCAAAATTACCGCAAGATAATAGAGATGCAAAAAGACAAAAGCGCCCATATTCTCATTTTCAAGATTTTTTTTTTCAACTTTTGCTCTTCCGCAATTCAAAACTTGGAATTGGGAGAAGATATTCCGTTTTTCAAAATTTTTTAAGTTATTATTTTTTTCTGAATTTTTAAAAAATTTATATTTCTTGTATTTTCTTCAGAAATTTGTTTACTTTGGAAATTTTCTAAAAATTTTTGTTTTTCTAGAAATTTCATATATGTCTATTTTTGAGTTTTGTATATTTTGATCTTGGGGAATTCTTGTTGATATATTTTTTTAATTTAGAGTTTCTTTTGAAAAATAAAAAAAATTAAGGTTAGTATTTAGTCTTAGAATTCAATTACAAACCTTAAAATAAGTTGATTTTGGTTTATGAATAAATTTAAGTATTTACAGTTTCCCTGCTACTCTTTTTGTTGTTATTTTTTAAATACACGTAATTTTTATTCTTTAATATATTTTTATTAAAAGTATAAGGTTAAAAGTAAATAAAAATAAAATTAAAGAATGGGATAGGAAGACATTCTTTTTTTTGAAAAAAAAAAAAAATTCTTGTGTTCTTAAATTATAATGTCAATAAAGAAAGTTGGATGGTACTAAAGAAAGTGCATAGGCGACCGTGCAAATATGTATCTGAAAATATACATTAAGTTAAAAATATTTATTTATAAAGGATTAAATTATCTAATGTTACTTTTTATTTTCAATGCAGTATAAAGGTGAAGAAGCATTTGAAATTAATTTTTTTTAAATATTTTATATTTTTAAAATTATAAAATTAATTTTTACTTATAAAATTGTATTTATTGTTAATTCTTGAGTATTTAAATTTAAGAAGATTTAAAGTTATATTTATCAGATTCCAGCTTAACTTGAAGCATTTGTAACTATTATAAGTCATGTTGTAGCATAAATTATTTTTGTCTTGTTCATAAGATCGGGTTGCCCCTTAAATGCTCATGATTTAGGTGAATTCCGAATGTCAGTTTGACAAAGCTTTATTAAGTTGTTCGCAATAACCTCAGTGCATGCCTTGATAGGTTCATAGTCATGGTCCTACGACAACTTAATTTCGGCAGACGGCAGATTGGGGGATCGAAAATAATAAGGCTACGTTTTTTAGTCATAACTTTAACTATGTCTTTGAAGTAGTTAGAAGGAGATTGTTAAAAAAAAAATTTAAAATATAAATATAAATTAAATGAAAGAGATAATAATTATAAATAATATTATTTATATAAAAATATTAATTAAAAATATTAATTAAAAATATTAATTAAAAATAAAATTTAAAATTTAAAAATCACTTTAACTTTTCAATCAGATTTGGTTTTTTGAATTTTACATAAAAAAATATTAAATCATCTTGATTGATCATAGCCATAATAAATTTTTTTCTATTACTGTTTCAACCCGATCCATTTTAGAGAAATAATATTGTTTTAAAAATTATTTATATAAATAATATTATTTAAAAAGTATTGATAAATTAAAAATAAATTTATCAAACATACCTGACATTTCGGTTTGTATCATGCCACATCATCGTTGATTATTACTGATGATCTTTACTCCGTTTCTCGCTCACTCTTCTTTTTTCCCATCACGCCTAAGAGTGGGTATTGGGTGGGGCGGTTTGGGTTGCGGCAAAATTTCCTTAACCCAGTTGAACCCAATCTTTTATTAAGTTAGTCCAACCCCAGCCAAAAAATTCTTCAAACCAATATTCTTGGGTTGGAATGATCCAGTTTTACTTGAGTGGGTTAGTTTGGGTTAGGATAGAGACGAACGAACGTGAGGTGAGTGGTGGAACGAGAATGAGGTTCGATCGACTATTGAGGATCCAAAGTATCGAAATGTGATAATTAGACAAGATATGAGTCAAAATGAGAAGAGGCGAGTCAAGACAAGGTAAGAGGGGGTAAGGGATTAGCGTTGATGTTGAAAATGACGAGACAACGAACGAGACTTGTAGCTCGTGAGAGAGGGAGTCGAGGGACCGAGGGTTCGAGATGAGGGAGTGAAGAGTGGTGTTGGTTTGCTGAAGTTGAGCTGCCTCTTGTCTACTTGTGCTTGCAAAAGTTTTAGGGCAAGTTAGAAAATGACATCATTTTAAAAAATGATACTATTTTATAATATCAGAATTCAAAATATATATAACATAATAATTGAAAATATATATTTATATATATGTAAATTTTATTGGGTACCCGCGGTAACTCAATAGAGAGGGGATAGAAATTTAGCTCCATCCAATTTATCTCATCTTAAACCAAAATATTATATAATATTTATTTTATCTCATTTTAATCTAATCTAAATTTTTTTTTATAATTTAAAACAAATTAAAACAATTTAACCCGATCCAATACCCACCCTAATCACGCCGCCTTGCTCTTTGCCCATCAGAGCCAACATTTGAGAAACGGCGTGAAAACCATCAATAATAACCAGCAATGATGTAGCATGATAGAAGCTGACTTGTCTGGCATATGTGATAAATATATTTTTAATTTATTAATATTTTTTAAATAATATTGTAAATAATTTTTAAAAAATTATTTATGTAAAATGGCCTTTCAACTCGTTTACCGATGTGGCGATGCCAACCTCACTTGCCTTGCATTTTATCATGATTTCAAATGAATTTGGGTAGATATTTGAATATGTTTGTTAAAGAATTAATTATTTAAAGAATTTAAATTATTGATTAAAAAATTTTAAATATTTAAATTATTAAATAAAAATAAAAAAAATAAATTTATATTTTTATTTTAATCATCCTCTCATATAAAAGGTTTATTAAAAATAAAATATAAATAATTTTTAATTTTTAGTAATGATAAAAATTAAACTTTAATTATTTAGTTATAAAATTTTAATATTATGTTAAAAATTATTTTAAAAATTTAACATATTAAATAAAAATATAAAAATAAATATTTACTTTTATTTTTTTACATATCCATCCTATTTTTTGTAAACTAATACTCTTGATAGTATTGAATAAACATAAACTAGCCTTTGAACGTCTACTCCGTGGTGTTAAAGGCTTCTCCTACTAGAAAATTTGTTGTTAGATTTTTGTAATCCATTTGACTTCTATTCTTCTAATATATTTTTGTAATAAAAATATAAGATGGACAATAAAATATAAAATTTTTGAAAAAAATTTATTGTGTTCTTAAATTATACTGTCATGTCTCAAAGCAAGTTGGATGACACTAGAAGAAATGCCCAAGAGAGTGTGCAATTAATTAATTTAAAGGATATACTAAATTAGATATAATTAAGGATATATAAAATTAGATATAATTTTATTTACGAAAGATCAAATTATAGGGTACTCAATCCTTTTCTTCAAATAAAAAATAAAAGGGAAATGAGCATTTTTTTTTTTTTGTACAGCGGAATGATATGTGACAAGACAACTAAGCAATAGTACAACTGAAAAAGGAACTCTTAATTTTTCTTCGTGGAGGGCTCTTTGAATGGAAATAATAGAATTATGTGGATGTAATTTGTAGTTTTATAATTAGGGAGAAAAAGAAAAAATCTAAGTGTTTGATTTTTTTTTAATTTTTTAATTTTTGATTATAAAAAATGTATAAATATAAAAAAATAAAGATAACACCATTTCCCTTTGAATGACATTACGAGCAGAGCAGAAGGTAAGTGAATTGACTCCTATGCCCCTGACACTATTACCAAGGGCATCAGCAACGGCATTCCAGTTCCTGTTCACGTAATAAATCTGCACCACACACTCTCTAAAAAATCTGGGCTTTGGCCACCTCCACAAGCTAATTAGGTGGACCTGATCTGTGAGTAAATCTATGCAGATAATTAATTGCTTCCTCAGGATGAGTTAAAGCCACCGCTTCCATTGAATCAGTTTCAATAATTACTGTTCTGAAACTAGCATTCGATGCAGGTTGAAGCCCTTTTATCAATGACCGAGCCAGCTCCCAACCCTGCAGCAAAACCGGACACGAACTCTCCTTGCTCATTTCGGATTACACCACCGCAGTCAGCACTGTTATCTAGCTGAGCAACAGAAGCATCAACATCGACTTTAATCCTCTCCTTCGGCGGAGGACATCCACCCGTCTAGATATTAGTGATGGCACATGGATTATTCCGATTGGCAATCAGAGAAGAACAAGTGACGGAGCATTTGTAATTATTACAAGTCACGTCATGGCATAAATTGTGCAGCTTACGCCTGTGATCAGGTCCCAATCCTCACGGGCCTCCATCAACTCAATTAATTTCTGACAGTTGACTGGTTAGAGATAAGAATGGTTTTATAAAATCACTTTGAAATTTTTGGTCGAGTTCGGTATCATGTGTTTCAAAATGCTAAACTAACCCCATTGATCACACCCATAACAAACTATTTTTTATTGTCAATTGCGATATTCTTCTGTTAAAAAAGTCCCACGCGCTTTACAAGTGTTTGCTGGGACAAGTTCAAGCAAGTAGCCTTCTTTGTCTATATATGCTCTCAGATGAACCCTACACAGGGTGCGTCTAAAATGAGAAACCAAGCGCCGGCTACCGCTCCGGACTCATATCCTATGACTGGTGGTGATGGCACTTATAGTTACTCCAGAAACTCCTCCTATCAGGTGCGCACTTATAGCTTTCCTGTAACTGTATGCACTTTAGGACTAAGAAAACGAAGCACTTTTGTAATTATGGCTTTCCTGTAATTATAAGAAAACGGAAAAGTGTAGAGCCACCAAAGTGGGTTTTACACAATTGTCACAAATGGTCTGCAGCTGCAGTTCAGTCCATGGTATGGTTCATGTTCTTGTAAGAAAGATTTTTAGTAAAATTTTTTTTGAGAATAAAATGAACATAAAAAGAAGGGACTTTAGGACCAAAAGTTTGCAGCGTTGCAACATAATCTTCATCACTATTCACAATTGGTACTATCTTTACAGAAATTATCATGATGCATGTTCCAGACATCAGAAGCTGATAAAAATGGAATAGACCATACTAATGAATGTTATACTGTAATAACGATGATCAGGACTAATATTTCTAACATGCTGGGCAGAGGATTGCTGCTGAGAGTGCAAAAATCCCAGTGGCTAATGCAATTGCGGAGAACCTGGACATAAAAGCTATTGGATCTTCTGGGTCCATCAATTCAGTTTGCTTAGCAGATTTAGGATGTTCAATTGGACCCAACACCATTTTTGTTATGCAAAATATTCTAGATGCTGTGCAACAGAAGTACCAGTCTGAAGGCCTTACCCCGCAAATGCCTGAATTCCAAGTGTTCTTCAATGACCATGTGTCAAATGATTTCAATACTCTTTTTGCCTCCCTCCCTTCAGGAAGGCAGTACTTTGCAGCTGGTGTACCGGGGTCCTTTCATGGTCGTTTATTCCCCAAGTCCTCTCTCCATATTGTGCATTCTTCTTATGCCCTCCACTGGCTCTCAAAGGTTCCTGAAGAGTTGCTAGAAGAAAACTCACAAGCATGGAACAGAGGGAGGGTTCACTACTTTAATGCCCCAAATGAAGTTGGGGAAGCATATGCAGTGCAGTTTGCCAAGGACATGAAAAATTTTCTAGATGCCAGAGCACATGAACTAGTAGCTGGAGGTTTAATGGTGCTGATCATGGTGGGTAACCGCGATGAGATCCCCCGTTCGTGTACTCCAGCTGGGATCGTGTTTGACTTTCTAGGGTCCTGCTTATGGGATATGGTGAAGGATGTAAGCAATTATAATTAGGAGTAGTTGTTTTAATTTCTAAAAATGCTCATGTCAGGTAGTTTAAGGATCTTCTTAAACAGCTGTGTGCAGAACTTCATGATCCAAAAGTAGGATTTTGATTCCAGTATGAATTATGTAGTGAAAATTGGTGTACTTAATTTAAAAATAACTCGACAAATCGTTGAAGAATTTTTTTTCTGCTACTGTTTAATAATCTTTGTTTCCTCGATCAGTTTTGAAACAACGTCTCACTTATGGCCTGTTATTGCCTCAGGGTATAATAAGTGAAGATAAATTGGACAAGTTCAACATTCCAGTATATGCTGCCTCGCCCAAAGGTATAAGAAGGGTTGTAGACGAAAATGGGTGTTTCAACATTGAGAGAATGGACTTAAGGATTCCTGGCCATGAATCAGTGGATGTACAAGTATGCACATGGCACACCCGAGCTGGCTTGGAGGGAGTAATTAGTAAGCACTTTGGAAGTGAGATTGTTGATGAACTTTTTGATAGATTCCAAAAGAAAGTTGAAGAGTCTTTGAGTTTGATGGAGTCAGCGACCAAGGAAGCAACTCAGCTTTTAATTGTTCTCAAACGGAAATAGGCTTCCGGTGAGTTTCTTGATATTCTACCTTCCAAATGGGTGTACTGTCATTTCATACCGTTCTAGGTTGAAGCTTGTGATATAATAGTGGTAGCTGCTAAATTATTTGACAAACAAATGTTTGTAGAAGCTGATGTAAGACATTGAATCAATTAGTTGTGTCTATTACCATAAAACTGTTATATAATTTGGCCAATGGACTTGCTGTTTGCAGGCTTTTCTGGCATCTACAGGTGAATCATGTAGTGTCATTTTATATCTGTTTTGTTTTGAAATTGTGACAGAATGGTAGGTAGCTTTTGAAGCATTTGACAAATGCTTATGGAAGCTAATGTAAGAGATAGAATCATTTTTTTATTTGGAAAAATCTAATTATCTTCTAATCTTTTAGATCAAAAGACTAGTTTTTCTCCTAAAATCGTTAAATATTTTAAAATGAGTTCCATTTATAGCAAGGATTCAGACAAAGGTTCGTTATATTGAAAGTCAAGTTTCTTACTCTTTCACTCAACCCCTGTTACTAAGACATAGAATCAGTTAGTTGTGTGTATTACCACAAAACTGATGTATAATTGGACTAAGTTGACTTGGTGTGTGTGCTGGCTTTTCTGGCATCAAAAGGAACAAAACTCTGATACTAACATGTTGCTGCTACTTACATTTTTTTACGTGTCTTTTCAAAAATTTGTTGGAAAATAGTGCAGTTTCTAAGTTTATAATTTTAGGTATCCTATAAAAATATTTATTATTAAGGATTATTATGCCACTCTTTAGGTGCAAAAAATTTATGTGCAGTAATTTCTTAAGATTCAATAGAGTTTTCTAATTGTGTGCACATATGATTAGGAGATAGGATTTATAAAAATAATGAAATATATATATATATATATATAAGTAGTATTTTAGCAAAGAAAGAATAGTTTTACACAATCCATACTTGTATTTTCTATCTAATACATCACATGAAACGACATTTTATAGGATGAAAGGAATAGTTAGTAGAGAATTAATAGTAATTAAAATATAATCGTTGAATAATAAATAGGTATTATTAAAATATAATTTTTGAATAAATAAATGATTTAGTAAAAAATAACAAAATGTGGTTACTAAAATAAGAATTTAACTATATTTATAACAAATTTTTTATATATAAAACTTTTTAAAAATATTTTTTCAAAATATAATAATTTTTCACTATTTCACTATTTTTAAAAAGTTTAGCAAGAGTTTAAAATTTTGCTATAAATATTTATTTGTTACTATTTATAAAGTGAATACATTGATGTATTAAAAAAAAAAAAAGTGAATACATTGATTTGATGTATTTTGGACTATAAATTAAATTTAGGTAAAATGATACTTTATAAAACATATAGCCTTTGTGAGCCAATAAGTCTTTATTATAAATCAATAATCTCACATGTCATGTTACACTTGTTTAAGATATATTTTTGTTGAATAAGGTGATTTTGCGCTAATAGACCATGCGCAAATAGACCATGTGCTTTGTAATTAATAAGTGTTCTAAAAATTTGTTACTATTTCATAGGAGGAGTCTTACTCTACACTCATATAGTAATTATATCAAGTATACATTTATTAATATGCCACCTATAAGGATTATAGAAATAATTAAAAACTTTTACTCATCCCTTCTCATTACTAGTTCAACCACTATCACACACCATAAAAAAAGACTTTAAATTTTATTAGCACTTGCATGCATGATTAATAGTTACTTATTCTTACCCATATGAACATACTTCATGGGATGTCCAATTTCATAGGTTGGGTTATCATAACTATTAATTTCATTTGACATTAGTCTTATCTTTTGATGTTTCAAATATTTATTTTTTATCTAAGAATTTAGTCATAGGATTGATCAGATTCATTTTTGACTTCACATACTTGATGGTACTATCTTCTAATATTTATTTTATTACAATATGTTTCATTTAAAGAGATTACTTGTGTACCCAAGAAAAATTTTGCTTAGCTTCGTTACCATCCATCTGAAGAGTAACAAATTTTTAACTCTATGGTGGATGTAGAATTTTTATTTATTCTTTCGTGGATAATTTCTAAGTATCCTCACACTTTCAAATATTCAAAAAATAACATCATACACTTTCACAACTCATGGTACTTTATAAGCCCAACAAAAAATTATTTGGCATTATTATACTTTTATATACAATAGAAATGTCCTTCTTTGTCTAATATAAAAAGCATAATAAATGTTAAATAACATATAATTATATTTGTGAAGGATTTATAATTTTTACAATATTAGTAACTTTAGTTAATTATATTTAATTTTAAAAAAATAAAATCACATAAGTAATAAAATTACATAGCAATTATAACACTAAAATCAATGAAATAATTATACAAATTATTTTAAATATCTAACATGCCCCTATTGATATATATTAATTGTTCACGAAGTATGTCTAATCTCTGACAAAATATTGCAACATCTAATACAAAATATTTTCATAAATCATAATCAATAAGGATAAGAGTATTATAACAACTCCCACAAAATTTATATAATCTCTCAAAATATTACAACATCCAGCCAAAAATATTAGCAAATAAATACGATCCTATTGTAAAACTTTTACAATGGAGGAATACAATAGAAAATAATATGAATAGAAAAAGAAGAAGTATGCCAGAGGTATTATAGATTTTTCTTTCTTGAGATTTCATAAATGTTTAAATACAAGAAATATTTATAAACACATAAGGTGAAGAGTCATACCTCTTCATTTTAGAATTATAACTCTTCTTCTTGAAGATTATGTCTCTCCTTTTTGAAAAGTTATATTTCTTCTTCATGAAAGGTCATATCTCTTCCTCGAAAAAAGTCATGTCTCTTCATATCTAATTATTGAAATTGTCATATCTAATGAACATCTATTTATTTTTAGATATTCATAACACTTTTCTTTGAATGTCTATTTTATGCACAATGAATATGTCTCATTAAAATCTCACTAAGAAAAACCCAATTGGAGAAAACTTAGCATAAGAAAAAGAGTATATTATTCATTATAATTAATACAAATAGGAATCTGACTCATTAAAAAACTTGCTAGAAAAACCTAGTGGGACAAAACTATGGTCAAACAAGAAAGTGTAGTTGTATTAACTCCTCTCATGGAAATATCACTTAAAATCTTTAATCTAACACATTCTAATCTTGTGAACTAATTTTTCGAATGTTGATGTAAGTAATGTTTTAGTGAATAAATATATTAGATTCTCTCTTGAACCAATTTGTTGAACATCTATGTTACCATTTTTTTGAAAATCATAAGTGAAAAAGAATTTTTGATGAAATATGTTTTGATTTATCACTTTTGATGTAGCCACTCTTTAATTGTGTAATACATGTAACATTATCTTCATATAAAAGGTGAAATGATTCAAATACCTTTATATTAGGGGTTTTATTAGGTTTTGACCTTAGTTTGACTTTTTAATAGAATTAGGAATTAATGACATAAATTTGACCAAATTAACATATACATGTGTTGAGTGCAAAATTACCGGAAGATAATAGAGATGCAAAAAGACTAAAGTGACCCTATTATCTATTTTCAGGAATTTTTTTTTCAACTTTTGCTCTTCTGCAATTCAAAACTTGGAATTGGGAGAAGATAATCCATTTTTCATTTTTTTAATTTTTAAAAATTTATCTTTTTTTGTATTTTTTTTAGAAATTTGTTTACTTTTGGAATTCTCTAAAAATTTTTGTTTTTCTGAAAATTTCCTATATGTCTATTTTTGAGTTTTTGTATATTTTGATCTTGGGGAATTCTTGTTGATATATTTTTTTAATTTAGAGGTTCTTTGAAAAATAGACAAAACTAAGGTTAGTATTCAGTCTTAGAATTTAATTACAAACCTTAAAATAAGTTGATTTGAGTTTATGAATAAATTTGAGTATTTACAGTTTCGACTGCTACTTTTTGTTGTTATTTTTTTAAATACATTTAGTTTTTATTCTTTTAATACATTTTTACCATAAAAATATAAGGTTAAAAGTAAATAAAAATTAAATTAAAGAATTTGATAAGAAGACACTCTTTTTTTTAAAAAAAAAAAATTCTTGTGTTCTTAAATTATAATGTCAATAAAGAAAGTTGGATGACACTAAAGAAAGTGCATAAGAGACTCTGCAAATATTTATCTGAAAGTGTACATTAAATTAAAATTATTTATTTATAAAAGATTAAATGATGTAATTTTACTTTTTTTTTTCTTTCAATGCAGTGTAAAGGTGAAGAAGCATTTGAAATTAATTTTTTTAGGAGACATTTTATAATTTTTAAATTATAGAATTAATTCTTTTTTATAAGATTATGTTTATCATTGACTCTTGAATATTTGAATTTAAAGAGATTCAAATTTATATTTATCAGATTCCAGCTTAACTTAGAAGCATTTGTAACTATTTTAAGTCAGCTTAGCTTGAAGTATTTGTAAGCATTATAAGTCATGTTATAGCATAAATTATTTTTGTCTTATTCATGAGATCAGGTTGCCACTTAAATGCTCAGGATTTAGGTGAATTCCCAATGTCAGTTTGACCAAGCTTTTATTTAGTTATTTGCAATTATCTCAGTGCATGCATTGATAGGTTCATGCTCATAGTCCTACTACAACCTAATAAATTTGGGCATTTGGCAGATGGGGGATAAGATTTGAAGTTTGAAAATCGCTTTGACTTTTTCGATCGGGTTCGGTTTTCTGTGAGTTTCACATAAAAAATGTTAAATCATTCTGATTGATCATATCCATAATATTTTTTTAACCTGGCCCATTTTATATAAATAATATTTTTTTAAAATTATTTACATAAATAATACTATTTAAAAAATATTGATAAATTAAGAATAATATTGTTTTTATATTTTTATATTTATAGTTTTATTCATAATTTTTATTTTATTTTAAATTTTTAAATTTTATTTTTTAATAATGTTATCTTAAAGCACGTTGTGATTCAAAATATTTAAGTACAGATATACCCCATCATTTCCGACAAATTAAAGGTAAATTTGCCAATCATGCCACATCATTGTTGATCATTGCTGACAATCTTCACTCCGTTTCTCGCTCACTCCTCTCTTTCCCCATCACGCCTCCCCGCTCTTTGCCCATAAGAACAAACATTTGAGAAACGAAGTGAAGACCATCGGTAACGACCAGCAATGATGTGGCATGATACAAGCTGAGGTGTCTTGGCAAATTTATTCCTAATTTATTAATATTTTTTAAATAATATTATCTAAGTAAATAATTTTTAAAAAGATTATTTATGTAAAATGGCCTTTGAACTCGTTTACCGATGCGGCGATGCCAACCTCACTTGCCTTGCATTTTATCATGATTTCAAATGAATTTGGGTAAATATTTGAATATGTTTGTCAAAAGAATTAATTATTTTAAGAATTTAAATTATTAACCAAAAAATTTTAAATATTTAGATTATTGAATGAAAGTTTTAATTGTTCTTTCGTATAAAAGTTTTTTTTAAATATAAAATATGAATAATTTTTAATTTTAAGTAAGAGTAAATATCAAACTTTAATTGTTTAGTTATAAAATTTTAATATTATATCAAAAATTATTCTAAAAACTTAATATATTAAATAAAAATACGAAAATAAATTTTTACTTTTATTTTTCTACATATCTATCCTATTTTTTGTAAACTAATACTCTTAATAGTATTGAGTAAATATAAACTAGCCTTTGAACGTCGACTCCGTGGCGTTAAAGGCTTTTCCTTCTAGAAAATTTGTTGTTAGATTTTTTTAATGCATTTGACTTCTATTCTTCTTACACATTTTTTGCAATAAAGATATGGAGAGACTTTTTTCTTTTTCATTTATTGTGTTCTTAAATTATACTGTAATGTCACAATGGAAGTTGAATGACACTAAAAGAAATGCCTAAAAGATTGTGCAATTAATTAATTTAAAGTGTATTAAATTAGAAATAATTTTATTTACGAAGGACCAAATTACAGGGTACTTAACCCTTTTCTTCCAATAAAAAATAAAAGGTGAATGAGCATTTTTTTTTTGGTACTGCGGAATGATATGTAACAGGACAACTAAGCAAAATTGCAACTGAATAAAGGAACTCTTAATTTGTCTTCATGGAGGCCTCCGTGAATGACACTAGGAGCAGAGCAGAAGGTAAGAGAATTAACTCCTATGCCCCTGAAAATCTTAGCAAGGGTATCAGCAACTGCATTCCAATTCCTGTTCACGTAATAAATCTGCACCGCCCACTCTCTAGAAATCAGGGCTTTGGCCACCTCCACAAGCTGATTCGTTGGACCTGATCTATGAGTAAATCTATGCAGATAATTGATTGCTTCCTCAGGATGAGTTAAAGCCACCGCTTCCATTGAATCAGTTTCAATAATTACTCTTCTGAAACCAGCATTCCATGCATGTTGAAGCCCTTTTATTAATGCCCTTTTATCAATGACTAAGCAAGCTCCTAACCCAGCAGCAAAACCGGACACGAACTCTTCTTGCTCATTTCGGATAACGCCACCGCAGGCAGCACTATTTTCTAGCTGAGCAACAGAAGCATCAACATTGACTTTTAATCCATTCCTTCGGCTGAGGACACCCACCCGTCTGGATATCAGTGATGGCATATGGATTAATCCGATCGACAATCAGAGAAGAACGGGTGAAGGAGCATTTGTAATTATATAAGTCACGTCATGGCGTAAATTGTTTGTCTTATTCCTGCGATCAGGTCCCAATCCTCACGGGCCTCCATCAACTCAATTAATTTCCACAGTTGACTGGTCAGAGATAAGAATGGTTTTATAAAGATCACTTTGAAATTTTTTGGTCGAGTTCGGTATCGTGTTTCAAAAAGCTAAACTAACCCCATTGACCACACCCGTGACAAACTATTTTTTATCATCAATTGTTGCGCCATTCTTCTTTGAGAATACTCCCACTCGCTTTACAAATGTTTGCTGGTGGTCGGTCACTGTAAAAGTTCAAGCAAACAGCCTTCTTTGTCTATATATGCTCTCAGATGAACCCGACACAGGGTGCGTCTAAAATGAGTAACCAAGCGCCGGCTACGGCTCCGGAGTCATATCCTATGACCGGTGGTGATGGCACTTATAGTTACTCCAGAAACTCCTCCTATCAGGTGCGCACTTACAGCTTTCCTGTAACTATATGCACTTTAGGACTAAGAAAACGAAGCACTTCCGTATTTATAGCTTTCCTGTAATTATAAGGAAACGGAAAAGTGTAGAGCCACCAAAGTGAGTTTTACACAATTGTCATAAATGGTCTGCAGTTGCAGTTCAGTCTATGGTATGATCCATGTCCTTTTAAGAAAGATTTAGTAAAATTTTGTTTGAGAATAAAATGAACACAAAAAGATGGGACTTTAGGACCAAAAGTTTGCAGCGTTGCAACATAATCTTCATCACTATTCACAATTAGTACTATCTTTACAGAAATGATCATTATGCATGTTCCAGACATCAGAAGCTGATAAAAATGGAATAGACCATACTAATGAATGTTCTGCTGTAATAACTATGATCACAACGGGAAGGACTAATATTGCTAACATACTGGGCAGAGGATTGCTAGAAGAAAACTCACAAGCATGGAACAGAGGGAGGGTTCACTACTCTAATGCCCCAAATGAAGTTGGGGAAGCTTATGCAGTGCAGTTTGCCAAGGACATGAAAAATTTTCTAGATGCCAGAGCACATGAACTAGTGGCTGGAGGTTTAATGGTGCTGATCATGGTTGGTAACCCCAACGAGATCCCCCACTCATGTACTCCAGCTTGGATTGTGTTTGACTTTCTAGGGTCCTGCTTATGGGATATGGTGAAGGATGTAAGTAATTATAATTAGAAATTATAATTAGGTGTAGTTGTTTTAATTTCTTAAAATGCTCATTGCAGGTAGTTTTATGATCTTCTCAAACAGCAGTGTGCAGAACTTCATGATCCAAAAGTAGGATTTTGATTCCTGTATGAATTATGCAATGAAAATTGGTGTACTTAATCTGAAAATAACTCGGACAAATCGTTGAAGGGATTTTTTTCTGCTACTGTGTAATAATCTTTGTTTGCTTGATCAATTTTGAAACAACGGCTCACTTATGGCCTGTTATTACCTCAGGGCATAACAAGTGAAGATAAATTGGACAAGTTCAACATTCCAGTCTATGCTGCCTCACCCAAAGACATAAGAAGGGTTGTAGACGAAAATGGGTGTTTCAACATTGAGAGAATGGATTTAAGGATTCCTGGCCGTCAATCAGTGGATGGACAAGCATGCACATGGCACACCCGAGCTGCGTTGGAGGGAGTAATTAGTAAGCACTTTGGAAGTGAGATTGTTGATGAACTTTTTGGTCGATTCCAAAAGAAAGTTAAAGAGTCTTTGAGTTTGATGGAGTCAACGACCAAGGATGCAAATCAGCTTTTAATTGTTCTCAAACGGAAATAGGCTTCAGGGTGAGTTTCTTGATATTCTACCTTCCAAATGGGTGTACTGTCATTTCATACCGATTCTGGGTTGAAACTTGTGATATAATAGTGGTAGCTCCTAAATTATTTGACAAACAAATGTTTGTAGAAGCTGATGTAAGACATTGAATCAATTAGTTGTGTCTATTACCATAAAGCTGTTATATAATTTGACCAATCGACTTGCTGTTTGCTGGCTTTTCTGGCATCTACAGGTGAATCTTGTAGTATCATTTTGTATCTTTTTTGTTTTGAGCTTGTTACGGAATGGTAGGTAGCTTTCGAAGCATTTGACAAATGTTTATGGAAGCTAATGTAAGAGATAGAATTAGTTTTTTTTTTTTTAATTTTTTATAAATCTAAAGTATCTTCATGTCTTCTGAATCAAGAAAGTAATTTCTTTCGTGATATTGTTGGATATTTCAAAGTAAGTTTCACTCTCAAAAAGATTTAAATCAGGATTCGCTACATTGAGAATCAAGTTCCGTACTACTTGGCCCAATCCTTATTAGTAAGACATAGAATCAGGTAGTTGTGTGTATTACCACAAAACTGTTGTATGATTGGACTAAGTTGTCTTGGTGTGTGCACTGGCTTCTCTGGCATCAACAGGAACAAAACTGTAATACTAATGTGGTGCTATTAGTTTCATTTTTACGTGTCTTTTCAAAAATTTGTTGGAAAATAGTACAGATTCTAAATTTATAGTTTTAGGTATATTATAAAAATATTTATTTTTAAGGATTATTTTATCATCTCTTAAGTACAAAAAACTTATACACAACAATTCTATAGAATTAAATAGACTCTTCTAATTGTGTACACTCACAATCAGGCGATAAAATCTATAAAAATAGTGAAATATATGTAAGTAGTATTTTAGTAAAGATACAAGAGTTTTACACAACGCATGTTTGTACTTTCTATCTAATACCTCACATGAAATAACATTTAATAGGATAAAAGAAATAGTTATTAAAGAATTAATAGTAATTAAAATATGATTATTAAATAATAAATAAGTATTATTAAAATAAAGCAGTTAGAGAAATAAATGGTTTAATAAAAAAATAACATAATGAGGTTATAAAACAAGAATTTAAGTATATTTATAACACATAAATTTTTGATACACAAAATCTTTTAAAAACATTTCTTCAAAATACAATAATCCTTCACTATTTTTAAAAAGTTTAGCAAGAGTTTAAAAATTTGATATAAACATTTACTTGCTATTACTTATAAAGTGAATACTTTAATTTGACATTTTTTGGATTATGAATCAAACCTAGACAAAATGATGCTTGTTGAAACATATAACATCTATGAGTTAATAAGTCTTATTATAAGTTAGTACTCTCACTTGTCATATTATACATTCTGAGGACTTATTTTTGTTGAACAACGTGGTTTTATGCTAATAGAGTGTGCATGTGTTTTCTATTTCATAAGTGCTCTAAAGATTTGCACCATCTCATAGGAGCAACTCTGCTCCACACTCATATAGGTTATTCTATTAAGTATACATTGCTATTAATATATCACTCATAAGGACTATAAAAATCATTAAGAGCTTTTGCTCATCCCACCTTATTACTAGATCCAACACTATCACATATTATAAAAGGGACTTAAAATTTTATTAGTACTTGCAGCATGATTAATAGTGACTTAACCATATGAACATACTTTATGCGATCTCCAATCACATAAGTTGTCAAAACAACACTTTAGATAAACTAATCTCGTCATTTTTTCTTTGGTACATTTGACTTGTTTTATTAGATGAACTAATCTCAAAATTAAACTAAGAGTGCATATAAATATATTTTTAAATCATGAACATCATAAACCTCCACAATAAAAATTTCACTTAACATTACAAATTAAAATAAACAAAATACAAATATTTTTGATTTATAAAAGAAGAAAAATTATTTATATGCAAGACAAAATCAACATACCAAAATGTATAAGAACCAATCAAATAAGTAGATTTAAATACATAAGCAAAATTGGAAGCACGCTAATTCATGATAATCTAAATATTTAGTACAAATAAATTATGATTACAATAACCTTTGCTCACAAGCACAATATTTGTGTGATCACAAATTTTTTTCGTTGCATATAAGATTTTAACCTCCACTTTTCCAACAATAATACAAAAATTAAATTTTGGTTTAATGTTGGGAACTTAATGTCATATTAGATGTGAATTTCAAAAGGACATTGCCTTTCCCTAAAGCTTTTGTACTTCTGGATTCTTCAAAGTAAGCCAATTCTTCTTCAACGCTTATCGATGAGTAAGGGGTGAAGGCATCTCTATTAGTATAAATGTGTCTAATAACATTAGAGTCAATTACTCAATTTATTTCACATTGGTGACCGAAACTTATTTCACCTCCTTTAACCAATTTTTCATTTGGCTTTGGAGCACGTAATCAATATTATTTATACCAAATAAAAGTTATTGTATGTACGTCTTGTAGTGTGTATTAACTTGCACCAAATAACCTTTAAATAAATGAATTTGCTTTTATAGCTTTTGTCGTCTCCCAATGACAATGCTCTCATTGGCATTTCTTTATTTTTAAACAATTACAGCAAAACATTATGTGATCATGACTCTAAATCCTAAACTCTTAACTTTTTATTCCTCACATACACAATGAATATCAAACAAATTGTTAGATAAAATCAATCTTATAAGCTTATTCACATAACACAAATTGAATTAAATAATTATTAAGAAACTTAGTATGAATTAAGATGCATGGTATGAGTAAAGGCAATAACAGTGGGGATGACAACGACAACAATAGCTCCATTTCAAATGTGGGAACAGTATTGTTAAAATTTGTAGAGATAATAATCCTTAAAATTGTTGAAAAATTGTGTCGATTCTAAGTTTTTAGTCTAAGACATGTTGTAAGAATAGTTGCCCCTAAAGATTATTTTACCACTCTTCAGGAGCAAAGGACTTGTACAAGGTATTTTCCTAAGATTTAACAAACTCTTTTAATTATGTACTTTTACAGTCAAGAAATAGGATTAGCAGAAATAACAAAATACATGTAATTAGTAATCTAGCAAAGATACATGAGTTTTATACAGCACACACTTGTACTCTCTATCTAATACCTCACACGATATGACCTTTTATAGGATAAAAGAATTGGGTATTGAAAACTAGCTATTAGAGAATTAATAGTAATTAAAATATGATTATTAAATAATAAATAAGTATTATTAAAATATAGTCATTAGAGAAATAAATAGTTTAATAAAAAAAATAATGAGATTAATAAAACAAAAATTTAAATATATTAATAACACCTAAATATTTGATATACAAAACCTTTTATAAACATTTCTTCAAAATATAACACAATTATGGCCAATTCAAGAAGTGAGTGAAAGATCAAGAAGTGATTATTATATGGTAACTGGCATAATGTGATTCTTATGGCTAATTTGAGAAATTGATGTGCTTATTGTTGAGAAAATGCCACACTTCTGGAAAATGTCTGAAGGGCTTTGTGTTCAATTGGGTTGTGTAACATAAGCATTTGACACTTAACAGTTCAGCAGCCTGAAACGGAGGGCCCTCTTGGATGACACTAGAGGAAGTGTCTTGTAGGAAAGTGTGCAATTAGTTGTCTCAAAGTTTTTATTAAAAAAGAAATGACTCTGTCAAGAGCTATATTCCACACTATAAAGTTATATGTTACAAAAAAAATTATTAATATAATTAATAGATAATTAAATTTTTTAAATATATTATTTTAAATTTAATTTAAATTATTTATAAAAAAATATATATTTACTTTGATAAATTTTTTATTTAAATTTTATAAATAAAATATAGGATTGTATTATTTATTTCTTCGACGGCGGTATTAAAAGGGAAGAAGCATTTAAAATTATTATAGGTCACGTTATCGCATAAATTGTTTTTGTCTTATTCATGTGGTCAGGTTGCCGCTCAAATGCTCATGAATTAGGCCATTCCTAATGACACTTGACCAAGCTTCGTTGGTTGTTCCCAATGACCTGAGTGAATGCATCGATAGGCTCATTGTCCCAAGTCCTACCATAATTACTTTAAAAGTGCCGCTACATTTATACTTTTAGAATTACGTTGGGTTATTTTTTTTATTTTTTTTAAAATAAAAAAATTTATTATTTATTTTTTATTAATGAAAAAAACATAGCTTAACATGTATATTAAAAACGTAACTTTAGTATTACCTTTAATTTTAGCAGTTGGCAGGCTGTAGATCAGAATTGAAATTTTAAAATCACTTCAAGCTTTTTCAATCGGTTTCGTTTCATGTGGGTTTCAAAATGCTAAAACATGCTGATCCATAACACCAGAAGAATTTACTTTTTAATTAACTCACTAACTGTCATATATTTTTCTAGCAGTATAAATAGTAAATAATTTTTTTAAATAAAAAATTTAGAAGTGTTCGTTGTCATTACAGTTTAACGTAATAAGCATTAAAATATAAAAGGAAATATAGTTAAATAAACATATTATCAAAAAAATAAATTAAAATATACTGAATATAAAATGGGATTAAAATTGATATATTAAATAACCTTAAAAATCTTAATGTAACCTAAATGACAAATGATGAATAACAATAAGGAAAACTCTCAAATCATTTGTCTTTTGAATTATTCGGTGAAAAAGTCAACACAAATTTTCAAACCTAATAAAAGAAGATTATTTTGAGCCACTGAATTTTTTTCTCCTAAATCTAATCTTTGTCATTAATTTTTTAGGTCAGATTTTTACATGCCGTTTGTTTTGTCTTTGTTTTGTTTTTATTTTTACTAAAAATAAAAAATTCTGGTAGAAAAATATACATATTTTTTAGAAAATATATTTTAAAATAAGATAAATTTTAAAAATAATAAAAAGGTGTTTTTAATATTTTTATATAAAATTTTAAAAATAAAAAATATAAATTAAAATATAATAATAATTTTAAAATTACTACATAAACTTTAAACCCTAAATTTTAAAACCATAAACCTAAATTCTAAATTCCTAAACCCTAAATTCTTAAATTCTAAATTCTTAAATCTTAAATTTTAAACCTTAAATCACATAATTTAAAACTCTAAAACTCAAAATCCTAAACCACAAAATCTTACATCTTAAACTCTAAACCCCTAAAACCCAAAACCTAAATCTCAAAATCCCAAACTATAACTCTAAAACTATAAATCTTACAACTATAAAATCTTAAAAGTCTAGACTTTAAAATGGTCCTACGCGCTTCACGAGTGTTGGCTGGTAGTTGGTCACTGTAAAATTTTCAAGCAAGCAGCCATCTTTGTCTATGCTCTCAGATGAACCCTACACAGGGTGAGTCTAAATTGAGTAACCAAGCGCCGGCTCCGGCTACAGCGCCGGACGCATATCCTGTGACTGGTGGTGATGGCACTTGTAGTTACTCCAGTAACTCCTCCTATCAGGTGCGCACTTAAAGCTTTCCTGTAATTATATGCACTATAGGAATAAGAGAACGAAGCACTCCTGTAGTTATAGCTTTCCTGTAATTATAAGAAAACGGAAAAGTGTAGAGCCACAAAAGTGGGTTTTACACAATTTTCAGAAATGGTATGCAGTTGCAGTTCGTTCTGTAGTTTCGATAAATTTTATGGTCCATGCTCTTTTAAGAAAGATTTAGCAAAATTTTATTCGTAAGAATACATGACCATGAAAAAGAAGGGACTTTAGGACTAACATTTTGCAGTTTTGCAACATAATCTTCATTAACATTCACAATTCGTACTATCTTTACAGAAATAATCATTATGCATGTTCTAGACATCCGTAGGTGATAAAAATGGGATAGACAATACTAATGAATTTTATACTGTAATAACGGTGATCACAATGGGAAGGACTAACATTGCTAGCATACTGGCAGAGAATTGCTATTGAGAGTGCAAAAATCAGTGGCTAATGCAATTGCGGAGAACCTGGACATAAAAGCTATTTTTTCTTCTGGGTCCATCAATTCAGTTTGCATAGCAGATTTAGGATGTTCCATGGGACCCAACACCCTTTTTTTTATGCAAAACATTCTAGATGCTGTGCAACGGAAGTGCCAGTCTGAAGGCCTTGCCTCTCAAATGCCTGAATTCCAAGTGTTCTTTAATGACCATGTCTCAAATGATTTTAATGCTCTTTTTGCCTCTCTCCCTACAGGAAGGCAGTACTTTGCAGCTGGTGTACCGGGGTCCTTTCATGGTCGTTTATTCCCCAAGTCCTCTCTCCATATTGTGCATTCTTCTTATGCCCTCCACTGGCTCTCAAAGGTTCCTGAAGAATTGCTAGATGAAAACTCACAAGCATGGAACAAAGGGAGGGTTCACTACTCTAATGCCCCAAATGAAGTGGGGGAAGCTTATGCAGTGCAGTTTACCGAGGACATGAAAAATTTGCTGGATGCCAGAGCACATGAACTAGTGGCTGGAGGTTTAATGGTGCTGATCATGGTAGGTAACCCCAATGAGATCCCACATTCATGTAATCCTGCTGGGATCTTGTTTGACTTTTCTAGGGTCCTGCTTATGGGATATGGTGAAGGATGTAAGTAATTATAATCAGCTGTAGTTGTTTAAATTCTAAAAATGCTCATTTCAGGTAGTTTAATGATCATTTTCTCAATCAGCTGTATGCAGAATTTCATCATGATCCAAAAATAGGATTTCGATTCTTGTATGAATTATCTCTTGAAAATTTGTGTACTTAATCTGAAAATGACTCATGAGAAATCTTTAAAGAAATTGTTTACTGCTACTTCTTGATCATCTATGTTGGCTTGATCAGTTTTGAAACAATGGCTCACTTATAGCGTGTTATTGCCACGGGTATAATATGCGAAGATAAATTGGACAAGTTCAACATTCCAGTCTATGCTGCCTCGCCCAAAGATATAAGAAGGTCTTTAGAAGAAAATGGGTGTTTCAACATTGAGAGAATGGATTTAAGGATTCCTGGCCGTGGATCACTGGATGCACAAGCATGCACATGGTGCACCCGAGCTGGCTTGGAGGGAGTAATTAGTAAGCACTTTGGAAGTGAGATTATTGATAAACTATTTAGTCGGTACCGAAAGAAAGTTGAAGAGTCTTTGAGTTTGATAGAGTCAGTACCCAAGGAAGCATCTCAGCTTTTAATTGTTCTCAAACGGAAACAGGCTTCTGGGTTAGTTTCTTGATATTCTACCTTCCAAATGGCTGTAATGTCATTTCATATCTATTCTGGATCGAAACTTGTGATAGAATAGTAGTAGCTCTAAAATTATTTGACTACCAAATGTTTGTAGAAGCTGATGTAAGACATAGAATCAATTAGTTGTGTCTATTACCACAAACTGTTGTATAATTTGTCGTAATTGACTTACTGTTTGCTGGCTTTTCTGGCATCTACAGGTGAATCTTGTAGTATCATTTTATATCTGTTCTGTTTTGAGCTTGTGACAGAATGGTAGGTAGCTTTTGAAGCATTTGACAAATGTTTATGGAAGCTTTTGAATCAATTCGTTGTGTCTATTACCAGAAAACTGTTGTAAGACATAGAATCAGTTAGTTGTGTGTATTACCATAAAACTGTTGCATAATTCGACTAAATTGACTTGGTGTGCGTACTGGCTTTTGTGGCATCTACAGGAACAGAACTGTGATACTAACGTGGTGCTGCTAGTTACATTTTCACATTTGAAAACTGCAAGACTTGATTTGTCTGGTTGCTCATCGTTGGAGAAATTATTTGACATCTTGGATACCAATGCAAATTTAACATCTTTGCTTACAACAAACGACAATTTAAGAATTACCATTATCACTAGAAAGGTTGATTGGGCTTCAAAACTTGTGTTTAGAGATGTGTGGAGACCTTGTGTTTGTTCCAAAATGCATCTCTAACATGACCCATCTCACCCAACTAAATTTTTCCAGTTATAGCAACTTGTCAAAAATTCCTGAAAGTATTGGCTGCTTGTCAATAATAAGTGAATTGGCTCTCCGTAGGTGTAACAATATTGCCATTCTTCCTGCAACCATTGCTCATCTTTGGGGTCTAGAATCACTTGGTTTGCGGAATTGTGAAATGCTTCAATCTACACCAGAGCTTCCACCATTTCTACAACACTTGTTGGCATTTGATTGTCCTAAAGTGAAGGGAGTTTTCATTTTCAAAGTTTTACAGTCGAGATTGAAAACGTATTTGAATTGAACTTCATCAATTATGAATAGCTGGACCAGGAGGCTTATAGCAACATCACTGCTGACTTTGGGTAAAGGTTAAGCGAAGACACATGGAACTTAGTTTTCTTCTGCTTTCAAGGGAGTAAAATCCCAGATTAGTTTGCATATCGGAGTTAGGAACACCAGCTAACTTTAGAAGGTTATTAAGATTAGTGCAATGATATGTCCCTTGGATTCGCTGTATGCGTTGTTGTTGCTACCAAGAGTGAGAATCTTGACAAATGTTGATTTAGGTACAAATTTATATTCTATAGTGATAAACGGAGATGGTCACCTTATAATATGGGAGGTTATGGTAATCAGCATATATATGATCGTAATTGGAAGGGTAAAGGAAGATATCCTAAACAAGATCACATATTTTTGTAGAATTGTAATTTAAGAAAATATGGACAATTCGGGGAGATGAATCACTTTGCCTTTGAAACCTGGAAATCTTATGATGCTGATGTACGCTACTTTCAAGATAAAAGAGTGTGGACTTTGCCCACTATACAAAATTAAAGATGTTGATTCACGACCCTTTTAAGTAATATCCTCTTGAATCATGTTGGTAAGTTTATTATTTTTCTTTAGAAATAGATTGAGTATACGTAGGAACATTCCAAAAGTCCTGTTGTAAGACTTTTTAAGTGGTTATTTATGACAGAAAAAAACAGACCATGTCGCTTTCATCCCATCTTAGTTTTATATTTTTATTAAATCATTGATATAATCAAATGAAATTATGAATCTTTCAAGAATGGAATTCACTAAGAAAATTTTAGTAGGAAGAACGGAGCATAGAACAAGAGTTACAACTTGGAAGGTACGATATCAAATTAACAACAATAATGATTTATTCAATGCATTTTGGCGCTTTCATTTTGACTTGTATATGATTTAAAAAATCAAGCTTAAGACAAATGGCGCCTTGTGCTACGGGCCACAACTTCATCCCACTTGATTTTAATTAATGAAAATTCTATAATAAGTAAAATGCCAGGTGTCTATTAATTGTTTATAGAATTATTATTATTAATAATAAATTATTGACTTGTTTATTGTTATAATAAAATTTAAAAAAAAGAAAAACGGATGGGGGTGAAATTAAGCCGTACTGTAAAAGCACGGGTATATGCTGGTGGAATATCTGGGAATGTTATTTTCTTAGTTGTCTGCAAATTAGGAGTAATGCTATTTTTATAAATAAATTTTACATATTAATTATGTAAATTTTCATATTTTTTTAAATTTTTTTTATTTTACTTTTTAAGTTTCTGTATGTAGAAAAGTGTACCCTCCTCACTTACCATTCACAATTTCCCAAATCCATGGCCACTCCCTTCGGTTTTGCGCACAGTCATTCCTTTATAAGCAGGGGCTAGTGCAACTTTTTCCAAAGAGTTTCCATTAGAAGGGGTGCCACGTTAGATGCTGACAGGAAAAAAAAATAATACAAATAGTTTTAAATAAATGGGAGAAGTACTGTGAGTTGGGTACTGCTGTAAATTGTTCTCCTTCCCATTCTCTCTTCCTCTATTTGTCCTTGCTTTTCTCACTTCAATTCCCCATTACGCTTTATACAGGTTGGTTCACCACACTATGCTTCTGTTTTCTTTTAATTTTTTTTTCATTTTCGTTAATAATAATAGTCACTCTATTCCATAAATTAAAATTTATAAAAATTTTATTTAAAAATTCAAATTATTCAATTTACCTAATACTCTTAATATTTTTATGAATTTTTTATGTAATATTTAGTGAAAGTAACTTTTTTCTAATAATAAATAGTTGCTTTGTTTTACATAATAAAATACACAAAAATTTTACTAAATAAATTAAGATTATTAAATATATTAAATATCATAATTTCACAATTCCACTAATTGACTGATTCTATTTCTTTTTCATGTAGTTTTCGCCCTACTTCTTTTAGCAGACATTATTTGATCAAGATTATCTGATATGTGAATATGTGAGAGTGATTTCCTCACTTGAAAGTGAGGTGATCCTCACCCAATAAACATGATTGTTGAACTTTTACTCACTACTCTTTTGTTTTTCTTGAATCATTTAGTGAGAAAGTCCACACAATTTTTTAAACTTACTAAAAAGATTATTTTGAACCATTTAGTTTTTTTTTTTCCTAAATCTAACATTTTTCATTAATTATATAAGCCAGTCTTTTTCCCATTTGTTTTTGTCATATTTTTTTGTCAATTTCCACCTCGAAATTGATTGCGCCATTTTTCTTATAAAACAGTCCCGCGCACGCCATGAATGTTTGCCAGTACTTAGTCCCACAATGTGTAATCATTAAGTAAAGCCAGCTTTACTCAAATTTCAAACAAACAGCCTTCTGTCTATGCTCTCAGATGAACCTTACACAGGGCGGGTCTAACATGGGTAACCAATCGCCGACTCCGGCTACGGCGCCGGACTCATATCCAATGACCGGTGGTGATGGCACTTATAGTTACTCCAGAAACTCTTTCTATCAGGTGCGTACTTATAGCTTTCCTGTAACTATAAGAACACGTAAGAAAATAAAGCATTTTAGGACTCACATTTTGCAGTCTGCCCTCTCCATTAGCATTCACAATTCGTACTATCTTTACACAAATAATCATTATGCATGTTCAAGACATAATCAGTAGGTAAGAAAAATGGAATAGACCATACTAATGGATAATATACTGTTTCTGTAATACGGTGATCACGATGGGAAGGACTAATAGTCCTAACGTGCTGCGCAGAGAATTGCTACTGAGAATGCAAAAATTACAGTGGCTAATGCAATCGCGGAGAACCTGGACATAAGAGCTATTCTATCATCTGGGTCCAGCTATTCTGTTTGCATAGCAGATTTAGGATGTTCAATCGGACCCAACACCTTTTTTGCTATGCAAAATATTGTAGATGCTGTGCAACAGAAGTACCTGTCTGAAGGCCTTGCCTCTCAAATGCCTGAGGCTGAATTCCAAGTGTTCTTTAATGACCACGTCTCAAATGATTTCAATGCTCTTTTTGCCTCTCTCCCTTCAGGAAGGCAGTACTTTGCAGCTGGTGTAGCGGGGTCCTTTCATGGTCGTTTATTCCCCAAGTCCTCTCTCCATGTTGTGTATTCTTCTCATGCCCTCCACTGGCTCTCAAAGGTTCCTGAAGAATTGCTGGACAAAAACTCACAGGCATGGAACGGAGGGAGGATTCACTACACTGATGCCCCAAATGAAGTGGGGGAAGTTTATGCAGTGCAGTTTGCCCAGGACATGAAAAATTTTCTGGAGGCCAGAGCTCATGAGCTTGTGGCTGGAGGTTTAATGGTGCTGACCATGATGGGTAACCCCAATGAGATCCCCCATTCTTGTGCTCCTGCTGGGATCTGGTTTAACTTTCTAGGATCCTGCTTAAGGGATATGGTGAAGGATGTAAGTAATAATCAGCTAGAGTTGTTTAAATTCTAAAAATGCTAATTGCAATTAGTTTAACGATCATTTTCTTGATGAGCTGTAGACAGAATTTCATCATGTTCCAAAAATAGGATTTTGATTCTAATATGAATTATGTCTTGAAAATTGGTGCACGCAATCTGCAAATAGCTAATGAGAAATCGTTGAAAAAATTGTTTTCTGCTACTTTTTTGATTATCTTTGTTGGCTTGATCAGTGTTGAAACAACAGCTCACTTATAGCCAATTATTGCCACAGGGTAAAGTAAGCGAAGATAAAATGGATAAGTTCAACATTCCAATCTATGCTGCCTCACCCAAAGATATAAGATGGAGTATAGAAGAAAATGGTTGCTTCAACATTGAGAGAATGGATTTAACGCTTTCTGGCCGGGGGGGATCAGTAGATGGACATGCATGCGCAATGCACTGCAGAGCTGGCTTGCAGGGAATAATTAGTAAGCACTTTGGAAGTGAGATTATTGATGAGCTATTTAGTCGATACCAAAAGAAAGTTGAAGAGTCTTTGAGTTTGATAGAGTCAATGACCAAGGAAGCAACTCAGCTTCTAATTGTTCTCAAACGGAAATAGGCTTCAGGTGAGTCTTGTATATCTGTTCTGTGTTGAACTTGTGCTAGAATGGCAGGTAGCTCTTAAAGCATTTGACAAATGCTTTTGGAAGCTGATGTAAGACAGAATCAATTCGTTGTGTCTATTACCAGAAAACTGTTGTAAGACATAGAATCATATAGTTGTACATGTGGCAATAATATTGTGAAGGAAAAAAATTAGTTTTTTTTAAAGAGAAAAAAAAAAAAAGAATCACAACTAATCTAAATTTCAATGAGGTCGGTCACCATATTTTTAAAAAAGAATTGTTTACATTTTTGAGAAATTTGATTTATATATTAGTTATGGGTAAGGAACTATTAGCAATTTATAAAGCTTTTTTGATATCTTACTGATTTTATATCACTTCTTCCTAGGTTCAATATAGGCACTTAAACTTGCTTGTATTTTAATAAATTGATATTTTTGAAAAAATAACTTTATGTAAGAAGAATTTTGGCCTTTAGGATTGGGTTTTTTTGAGGACATTAAAAATAGGTTTCGTGTCGATCCCCTCGAAGCTATTTATATTGGCGGCATTGCTCCATTGGACTTTTTTCGACTTTTTCATGTAACACTCTAAAATTTGAAAGCCAAGAAAAGCTTTGATAGAAAAGCAATTAATATAGAAAAAGATCCTTGTAGGTAAGTCTTTTTTCAATTTTTTTTAAAATCTTTCTCTTCAAATTATAAGAAATGGAAACATCACTCAATTTGATTTTCATATTTTTTCTTAGAGATTTGAAATGATTTAAAAAAAGGTTTTTAATAAAAAAACTCGTTTATTTAAAAGTAAGATATTATAAATTTCAAAAGGGATACAAGTCATTGAAAATTCTTTCTTTTTCTGTTATGTTTGGAAAATAGGATTTGGTTCATTGAAACTCCCATTTGGATAGGTCATTGAAACTCTTTATTGAGTGAATGTGAACTTACGCATATTACACTATCAAAGTAAAACAAAGACTAAACAAGTTTACCAATTCAAATAAAAAAAATACGAGGCATGATGAAAAAAAGACTTCATCGGTAAAATTATAAATCTTTAATCCCAAATAGACCAATTCAAGATAGCTTGAGATTTACCTTTTTAAAAAAATTTTTGTTACCTCTCCTTTTTTATGGGAATTAATATATAGTGTTACCCCTATCTAAACTTAAAACAAGCCCAAAAAATCAACCCAAAAAGCTGAATTTATCCCCACTCAAAGAAAATTTTATTTAGTTTTCGTCTACTCCATTTTGCTTAAGAAGCCTTAAAAGACAAGGGACAGATTTAAATTTGTGTCTTAATCACACATGTTCCAACTTACCCAACCAACAAAATAAAAAATACAATAAGAAAAAATGGTCTATTCATGGGCCATTTTCAAATGGCCTTGTAAGCTCAGATCAAAGACTACTGTGTAGTCCGATCTGAATAGGAAATTATTTTTTAATTCCTTTTAAAACTGGTAATAGGACATTAAAGAGAAAAAATGAAATTAAAAAATTAAAAAGGATCCTCGTCTTCTTCGCATGTTCGCACCCACGAAGACGACAAACCTAAACATGCTGCTAGTTCAGGCGCAGCAGCATCACGCGAAAGAGGGATGTTGTCGACGGCGCAGCGTGGTACACTTGTCAGCGACGATTCCAAAAGGATTTTAAGCCCTTAAAGCAGAGAGAGGAGCCTTTCCATGCTTTCTCTCCAAAATTTCTCAGTTCTAATCGTCCAACAGATCCCTCAAAACCAATTTGATAGGTGTGGTATGCAGAATTCAACAAGAAAGAGGAAAATGAAACTGGAAAAGAGCTTACTAGCTCAACTTACTAATACTTAACTCTTCAGTGATCAAATACAGAGATGGATGCGACTTTTAAATAGTCTCTTGCTTACAAACTTTCTTAACAAACCCATACATCAATGGCACCCCAACTTCTTCTAGAACCAACGTATATCTAAAACGCTACCATCTAACTACAAAGCACATGATGCCGTTTTCTTTCTTTTGCATTCTGATTCTTGTTTCGTTCCTGATGGTTCCATTTTTCCCCCACACTTCCTTTCTTTAAAGAACCAAATTGACTTTCCCTCCTCCTTTCCTAAGCACTCGTATAAATACCCTCCCCATGGAGAGGATGCTTGTCCTCAAAGATCAAGGGGTTGGAGGACATTTAGGATGGGAGGGAATTTTTGTTGAAAACTATGCAGTTGCTTCCATGTAGCGTCCTCCAAAGGTTATCGGTCCCACTGGATCAAAACTTCAGTGATTGCCTTATTGCGCTTCTTTATTCTATGCTCAAGGATAGCCTTAGGGGGGTGAACGATCTTGCATAGTCAGTTAGAGGGGGAAAGGTGGCTGCTACTGGGGTTGTCCATGATGTTCTTTGAGAAGAGAGACCTGGAAAACATCATGGGTGTAGGAATCGGCTAGTAAATGGAGGCGGTAAGCAACTGGGCCAATGTTTTCTGCAACTTCATAAGGACTAAAATAAGAGGCATCGAGCTTACGGAAGATTCGACTTGCGATCGATAATTGTTTGTAAGGCTGCAATTTAGCATATACCTAATTAGCAACACTAAATTCCCATTCAGAGCAACCTTGGTCAGCTAATGTCTTCATACAATGGTGAGCCTTTTGCAAATTAAATCGGAGGAAGCCAATAACTTGATCTCTGGTTCTTAAGTCAATATCAACGGCTTGCACACATAAATCACCTACCATATATGGGAAGTGAGGCAGTGGCAAGTAGCCTAAAGCGCCTCAACTGGGGACATACCAATAGTAGAGTGAAAAGCAGTGTTGTACTAGTACTCCACGAGATGCAACCATCCACTCCATTGCTTGGGAACTTCAGAGCTCATACACTTTAAGTAGCCCTCAATTGTTCTGTTTGCCACCGCGGACTGGCTATCTGTTTCGGGGTGGTAAGCAGTAGATTTAAGCAGCTGAACCCCATGAGCACAAAAGATATCTTGCCAAAATTGACTAAAGAATATAGGATCACGATTGGTGATGATGGTTTGAAACAAACCGTGGAGCTTAGCCGCATTCTTCATCAAAAGATCCGTAACTTGTTCGAGGATGGATGACTCAATGCAAGGAAGTGGCCATACGTGGTCATTCGATTGATCATAGTCAAGATGTGGAGTACCCCCTGGACATTGCAAGCCCTATGACGAAGACCAACGTGATGGAACTCCATGCGACGTCGGGGAAAGGAAAGGGTTGTAAGAGCCCTTGATAAGCAGCAAGATCAAGTTTAGCGCGCTGCCGTAAAGGGTCACATCACCTGACAAAATTCCTATAATCTCATTGGAGTCCTTTCCAATAGAAGAATAGTGAAATATGTTGATAAGTAGCCATTGACTTGGAATGCCGAGCCCATAATGAGGCATGGAACTTATCTAATAGGCGCCCACGCAATTGAGTATCATTCCCCACAACGAACTTGCCTTTTATACGAAGTAAGCCTTGTGACCATTCATATTTGGGGATGGCTTAAATGTTTGTTTGTAGTGCCCGAATTTTATTTTGCAAATCAGCATCGTTTTGCTAGCTAGGTTTTTCTTGGCTAAGCAAATCAAAGACCATCGTCGAAAAAGGACATAAAACTCCATAAGGTTCTCTTCTAGAGCGTGAGTCAGCCATAACATTCTCGGAGCCCTTCTTTATTGCACATCGTAGTCAAAACCCAGAAGCTTGCTCACCCATTTGTGTTGCATGGGATTATGCAATGCTTGCTCCAGTAGATGCTTAAGAGCCTGTTGGTCGGTCTTGATGGTGAACCACCCACCTATTAGATAAGAAGATCATTTGCGGATGCCATGACAATCACCATGAGCTCTCGTTCATAGTTGACATCCCCTGAAATTGAGCTCTCATGTCTTTGCTAAGTAATGCAATAAGATGATTACCTTGTAACAATACAGCGCCTACTCCGTTGCCTGAAGCATCAATCTCGATTGCAAAGGGCTACGTAAAATCTGGTAGTGCAAGAATTGGGGGATTTGCCACTGCTGCTTTCAACCTTTCAAAAGTCCCCTATGCTTCGTCATCACAATGAGATCCCTCCTTTTTAAGCAACTACATCAATGGTTGGGCTATCTTGCCGTGATCTTTTGATAAAACAGTAATAATAACCTGCGAGGCCAAGAAAACTGTGTAATCCTTTCACTGTGGTTGGACAGGGCCATCGCACCGAGGCCCTTATTTTTGTTGGATCTGAAGAGATCCTATCTTCCGATATGATATGCACCAGATATTTAACTATGTTGTGGCCAAGCATGTATTTCTTCATTTTCGCAAACAATTTTATGAGATCTGAGAATATCCATCCACTACAGGAAACATACAATTTAGTGGTAGTCATAAACTTTAGTGGCGGTTTTGACCAATCGGTGAAATAACTATCCCTAATGTACACTTTAGGGTGGTTATGACTACCACCAAATGAAGTGTGAATTTTAACAAAGTTTAAATAAAAGAAATTTCATTTTAAAGTTAGTGGAGGTTCAAATTGCCCCTATCACACTAAAAATACAATTTTGATCAAAATCGCTATTTGTTAGTAGCGGTTGTGATTGCTACTATTGCACAAAAAATATAATTTTCTTAAAATCATAGTTTATATTAGTAATAGTTACAATTGTCGCTAACACTTAGTAAATTCTTTTTTATGACAATTAATGTTAGTGGCAATTAGAACTATTATTATGAATATTAGAAAATTTGAAGTAAAATAATTTAGTAACGGTTTAAACCGCTACTATTATTTTTAATAGATTTTTGTTATTTGTATAGATTAAATAACTACAATCAATAAAAGTATCAATCAATTTACTACAATCAACACAAGCGTAAATCAATTAAACTAGAATCATACTAAATCACCTACCGTAATTGTATCCAAAAGCAATTGTACCATAATCATATATCTAAATCTAATAACAAAATTAAGAAAATTAGTTAAGTATTGAAATGATATCAAATACAATCCAAAGAGTACATTCTATTTATACATTCTAATCAAACTCTGTGTTTATTGTATTGAACGATTATCATCATTGGTTGGCCTGCTTGTCCCTAACTGTAATGAAGGTAATCCACTTTTTAAATTTGGTTCCCATAATAAAAGAATTATAGCATAGGTTAAATAATATACTATTGACAAAGCCTTGTAAATCATTTACATACAATAAAGAAACAAACATTTTCTTTCTCTTTTCATTTTTCTTTCCTGCCGTATTTGTCAAATTTTGAAATATAATACTAAAAGTAGTATAAGTATCAACGACTCAATGAGGCATCAACACCAAGTACCAAGATTGTAGTAGATCTCTTTGTACTATAGCATCAACAGCTCAATAAAGGAATAGCCAATAATAATCTTTATCAAACAAGTCAATCTTTTAGTTCCTACATCAATGCTCAAATTTTTCACCAAGAAATTTTGTGTCATGTATATCTTCCAAATGTACACTCATTCTACTATTTGTTTCCTTATTATCTTTTTTTCTTTATCAAATGCTGCTAATTCACTATCTAGTTGGAGAATTTATGAAGCAACTTTTTACAGTTCAGTCTCAAGAAATTTACCCGCAAAATAGTAGAATTCAATGAATATGCTTAAATATATACCTAACATGCTTTCTGATGGTTTGCCTAGTCAAAGTCTCTTGAGTTGAAGATTTCTCAAATCTTTAAGTACCCCATTTGGGAGCTCATATAGCTTCCACGTTTTAAATATTAATATAAAGATCAAACACCAAGTCACGAACCCAATTTGCTTCGTCATTTAGAATTGCCATGTTCCTCAAAGTTAAGTAAAATAGCAGTTGCTATGAACTAAAACTGAATATCTGAAGTTAAGGAACCCAGAAGTCTAACACAATCAAATTAAGGAAACCACGAAAGCGATTTCAGAGCTATATATTAAATCTGTTCAAATTTCTGAGGGGAAGGGTTTGTACATTGAATACACGTTGGAGCTTCCCGCCTAAGGGACAAGGTAATTTTAAACTGACAGCTGAATTAGCTTGCATCCTATATGGTGACTTAATTTAATTAAACATAGAAGCTAGCTAGTAAATCTAACGAAGCTATTTTACTTGTAGTCTTGGTCTAATATTCTAATTCTTTGGTATATAAGTTCTAAACATGAATCTAAATTTCTAAAAGGAAAACGTCAAAAAACAACTGAGTGGTGAATGCCATTGCACTTGCCAACTTCCTTGGCCGAGGTCAGAATAAGCCTTTCTTCGTTTCTGTCTAATCATTCCTACTGAGCACACTCTAGTGCTGTTCAAAGTAAAATTAAGAATGATCTAATCTATAGTTTTGTTCTAAGCAAAATTAAGAAGAAACTAAACATGGGTTTACCTTTCTTATTGTAAAAGAAGGTTCCTTATCCCTTACTCTTAAGTGCTTGTGTGCGTTCACAGCTTCGTTTGTGGACATTTGAAGTTATGAAAAATGCATAAATCTTATTAAAGGTTAGCCTTTAAATCCATTAAACGGTAATATAAAGCACAAAAATAAAAATCATAATATACAAATTGTAGCAGCATGTAAGAACTATGGACCTTGTATCAACTGCACAGCCCACACTTTATTTTGTCCCATAGCACAAACCCTTCATTACCTCTTCAAAGACTCCACTCTCCCCCACCCCATCATCTTTAAAGCTACTAGTTTAGTAGTATGCCAGGCTCATTTTGATTTATTTATCAAAACAAATTCCCAACGTCGAGAAACAAATACATAGACCTGGTCATCGAAGACATAGAACGTTCTTTGTTTAGAAGTATGCTCACGCTTTTATCCTTAGTTTTGCAGCTTAAGTTCTTTTGGATAGTTAATTCCTCGACATAATATTAAAGTTTTGGACAAAGGTTTAATCGTCACTAAGAGGATAAGAATCTCTTTGTTATTGTTGGTGTTATTGGATAGGGTATTTAGGTTATCAAAACGAATTCCTAGCCTCAAAACAAATTACGGAAGGGTCTGAAGCTTTTATACAACCATACACAACACGTGAAGAGAAACTAACTGTAACAGAATCTTAGCTACCTAATAGACTGCCAACTCCGCCTAACCGTCTGACTGACGTGGCACACTAGATTACAACAGAATAGTTCCATGCTTATACATTTATACCCCTAACAAATAGTCATCAATTTGTAAAAGACAATGATTGATATATTATAATGTCATACATAGAAAAGCCAGACCAACTTCAAGCAAACCGAAAATCCATTATCGTACTCTTCAGTTCCCCATTCTATCTTTCCTTATGAAAATGCCCTTATCTTATTGCTAAATGACCACAATATTCAGTAGGCAAACATTCTTTAAATTTGTGGTTAAATTGATATCAACTTTATAGATGCTAGCAAGCTGATCGAGAAAAGAACAAAAGAAAAGAAACAAGTGCCAATCAGGGTCTTGTAAATTAATAGCAGAAAAATTGGTTCACACTCATTGTTCTCTTTCTGCCTCTGCTTCTGCTTCTTTGGCGCGTATCCTCCCATTCGAAGCTCGAGACACAGAGAGAGGGAAGGGAAGCGAGTTGAAATTGGATATAGCAGTTAAATGGGAAAGTTGGTGTTTGTAAAGGAAGTGGATTTAATGCAGATTTTATTGGTGGGTTTGGTCTCAGAGATTCAATTTCAATCGGTTGTTAGTGGGCTGCTTATTTTTAATCTGAAAAAAAATGTGCATGGTAGAGTAATTATACTAACAGGAAATGGCTGCGTAAAATGAAAGAATGCTATGTAATTCTTTGTCCTCTCCTGATCGAAGATTGGTTTTGGTATGGTTCATTTTCATTCAAATACTAGTTTTTCTCTCTCTTTTTATTTTTATTTTTTCATTTTTTGCTGTGATGACGAAGAACTTCGCTATCAAAAGGAAAGAAACCAAGATGCATTGGGTTGTCCCTTGCGATACAACGAAACCCCAAAACAAGAAAGAAAGATAGCTTCTGGCTTACCTAAACTGATCTTCAAGTCAGATATATTATACCATGATAAATCAAAGGGTTTGAAATCTAATATTATCTTAGATAGCAGAAGAAGAATAATTTTTGTTAATTGAAGTACATTTCCTTGACGAGGTAAGTGCACTCATAAGTGAACACAAAAATGATCTCTTAAAAGGCTTCGAAGGAATGGGCTGGAGAAAAGAAATCACAGGGCAAGAGATACTCAGTATGTTTTTCACTGCTAACCACATTCCAATAATTGACAAAAAAGGAGAAAATTAATGAACTTAAATTTGAATTTTCATGTCAATCAATAATGAGCACCTGTATTATAACATATGGGCCACATTGGTCTTATCAGCATGGCCTTTACAAAGTAATGGGAATGTAAAGGAAAATGAAAACAGAGCTCTTATTTTTTTTCAAAGCAATGAAACAAAAACGACAATTGCCCCACGTAAAATGGGATATATTTTAGCGAAAGACGCTTCTTTCAGTATTCTGCAATGCACTTCTACACAGCTTGATGCGTGAGCGCTTACAATTTTTTTAACTGTCTCTCCTTCTGCTGTACTTGCAACTCCGCAAGCATTTTCTCCGTTGTTTCCGTGCGTTGCTCCAATTCCTTGTTGGTGACCATGCAGAATTCACAAAATAATTTCAATCAAAAACCCAACATCCTATTTCAAACTACAAAAACGAAGCCACAACATTCATAAATTCAGTAAATGATTTGCAGCAATTTCAATAATAAAATCTCCTTTGAATTACAATCATTCACTAGTGGCCTTCCCTTTCTTCCCTTTGCAATTGAACGCTCCTTCACTAACCCGAGCTCAGCAAGCAACTATAATCACGATCCAGAGGTAGTTGTATGGGGTCCACCTCATGAAAGGGCAAAAAAAAATTGGAGACAAGATAGAAAGAATGCAGCCTATGACAGTGGAGTGGTTTTTCAACTTCATGAATGCTCAAACATGCAAGTACTTGGGAGTTAAAATATAAGCTGGTGAAATTTTTCAGTAACCCATTTAATGGCTTAAGAAATTGAAGCCGTAAACTTTGACAAAGTGAGAAACAAGCAGCTCAAGAACTTCTATAAATAGAGGTTCATTCAGCAAGCCAAAAGACACCAAGCAGAGCAGAGTCCTGAAAGGCAAGAAAGCGAATGCATTAGAGTGAGGGACAAAGGTCTCTAATTGTGAGATAAAAAGATAGTCTAAGTAACTTTTAATTGAGTGTGGATGTGAGTCCACACGATAATGTCACTATAATTTAGTATTATTTAAAAGAGAGTAGAATATGTTGTAAGAATGTTTATAATTATTTTTATTATAGTAAAATATTTTTTTAAAATTTATTCTGCAATTTTTTTTTAATATTAGAAAATTTTTTACATTAAAAATTTATACTTCTTATATTTTTTTCCTACTTGAAATTTGTTGTGCATTATTTATTTTCATAATAAAAAAGTGATCCTGACATACTTCTTCTTATTGTCAAACCTCTAATCTATTTGTCCAATAAGTTGAAATTCTGGGAGAAGAGATTTAAGCAAACAGAGAAGTGGGTTATAGATACTTTGTACAAATTAGTGAGAATTTTCCTGGCTCAATACATTAGCGGTGCCTCAAAGTGAAGTGAGGAAGTATGTGAGTAATTTGGGTTGCTAATGGGAGGAGAAGGAGGTGCATTCGAGAGTCTGTGTAGTGGAAAAGGTGAAAGTTTTTTAAGAACTATGGGTCCTTTGAATTTCTAGCTGGGTGAGTATTTTGGGTGTCCACCGTGATGAAGAATTTTCCCTGATTGTGAGAGCAAAGTCTATATACAAAGTAAGATCAAGGGCCAAATTAATGTGAATAGCTGGTGATGAGTGGGTGCTGAGTTGCCAAGGCATGAATGTACGCGTTGGAAGGAACAAACAGAAGTAGCAATTAGCGATTGTTTTATGAAAAAGGGCAATAATGGGGGGTTATCTCAGTGAAGGTTTATGGAGATGATAAGTGTGAAATCAGTAGAAAGAAAATAAAAATGTGGGAAATGTAGAAAAGGGATTACTTAAAATTTGGGGAAACTTTAGTGAAATGGTGTTGAAAATAGAGAGTGATTTTGGGGATTGAATATGCTGTGTGAAAATTTCTTTCTTGCAAAAATAATTTTTGGTTCCTTAATCGAGCTTTGGTTTGAAGGTGATAATTAATTTGGCTTATAAGTCTGGGCCAAAATAAACAACAATTAAAATTAAAATCAAGAAAGTGTGCCGAATAAATGTAATTTCTACCGTGTGTATAATTATACTAAATTGACTTGGTGTGTGTTGTGGCTTTTCTGACATCTACAGGAATAGAACTCTAATACTAATGTGGTGATGCAAGTTACATATCCACATGAATCGTCTTTTCAAAAATTATGGCTAATTTAAGAAGGTTGGCTCAGTTGATTTGAAGGGTGGGCAAGTTTTGATTCCCACCTTCAACCAATAGTCTTGTTTTAGTGGACAACCCTTCCTAAAGAGATTCCTTGGCATTTTAGTGGACAACCCTTCCTAGAGAGGTTCATTGGCACTGAGGACCTAGTTGAGTAGCCTATTCGGGGTCCACTTCTAAGGCAAGAAAAATTGCTGGTTGACTTCTAGGTTGAGCTTCAATTCGTTATAAAAAAATGATAGAGTTATGCTTTTGATACACATAATTTTTTTAAATATTATTTAATATTTTAAAATTTTATAATTTTAATACGTATAAAAAGTATAAAAATAACAATGCTTTTGCTTAATATGCTAGTAGCACCATGTCAGATAGTTTGAAGTAACCTATTTCTATTATCATTTTTTTCTAAAATTAAAAAAAAAAAAGTGAGTGAAAGAGGAGAAGTTATTCTTATATGGTAATTGGTAAAGTGCGATAATTCAGGAAATTGATGTATTTATTGCTGAGAAAATGCCACAATCCTGGGAAAATTCTTAGGGCCTTTCCGTCCAATTGGGTTGTATAACGTAAGCATTTGACACTTGCAGGACAACAGCCTGAAAAGGACGACACAGCTAGTTTATCGTATCTGGCCTCCCCTGTGGTAGAAGACAAGTTTGCTTTCTCTCCTTAAAACACATTTACTCTGTCAAGCTAACTTAACCCAAATATCCATAGATAAAAAAAAAAAAAAAGAAAGAGAAAAAGAAATGAAGGACACTTAGTCATGTTCCTTCACATGAAGTTGAGCTCCAGTGTTACAATGAAGGCAACATCTTTCCTTGAGCTCCATCTAGGATTGTATTTGATAACGGCCGTTAACAGATGGATAAATTTTTCATATTGATTGATTTTGGAAAAAGCCGTCATCGCTCAATTAACCCTTGTTTATTTTCAAAACAAAATCTTTAAACCTCAAAAATTTGATAAAAATATAACATATGTAGTTATGTACTAAGGGAGTTAAACAAAAGGGTACAAAATAATAAAGTTTGAACTATATTGTAATGTATTGAAAACATGCCAAACCACAGAACAAGAAGTAAGCTTAATCCTGAGTGACTTTATTCAAGTTTTGAAATTCTCCCTTTGATCTTTCAAGTTTTAAATATCCTGCGTAACTTTATGAACAGATATATGCAATTAAATGTTTCTTCAATCGGTCCCTCAATTCAAATAAATTAAAAATTTTACATAAAAAATTTAAATTATTAAATTTACTATTTTAATAGAACAGGCATCTTCTTTATTAACCGTCTAACAGTACTTCAGGGGAAATGGACAGCTCAGGACACATCAATAACGAACTAAGACAGCATTTTCAGGTCCAGCTATGTGTCTTGAAAGCGCAATGTCAATAGATCCAACCTATCTATGCAGATGTTTTGTTCCATCACCCACGTAAAAACAAATACAACAATTAAAGAAAATTACCATCTAGACACTTTTTAAAACACAAACTTTAACGTATATTAAAGTATCATATTGCAAATCAATCCACATTCAGCTTTCATATTTAAATATTTAATGTTACATAACTATAGGATATGTCAAACTATAAATGACAGTACACACTTGTAATATTCAAACAAACATAGTATTTTACGTCATGTTAATTGTGGGTCTATGTTGATAAGAATTTGAGGGTAGTCTAGCCTAGAAACTGGTAAATATTTGTAACATTCGATGGAACATAGCATTTATGTTTTATCAGTTGCCAGCCCATGTTGATAAGAATTTGAGAGTAGTCTAGTCTAGAAGCTAACAAATATTCGTAATATTCAAATGAATATTGTATTTTACGCTATGTCAGTTGCTGGCCTATGTTGGTAAGATCAATTTGAGAGTAGTCTAATATAGAAACCAACAAATATTTTTAATATTCAAAGGAACATGATATTCTACATCGTACTAGTTGCCCGCTCATGTTGATAAGAATTTGAGAGTAGTCTAGTATAGAAACTAACGAATATTTGTAATACTCAAAGGAACATAGCATTCTACGCAGTGTTAGTTGCCAGCACATATTGATAAGAATTTGAGAGTAGTCTAATCTAAAAACCAAGGAATATTTGTAATATTCACAGGAGCATAGTATTCGTTAATATATAAAAAAGAGAGAAAGATAGCGACCAGAAATACAAGCTAAGGTGTTGTTTTTTGCTCAGTTTCTGTCACGAGACCAGAAAATTTATTTGACTATTATTCTGCAATATATAGCCGCACCCATGTCCGAGAAAACTGGAAATTTTGCACCAATTTGCTGTTGCCATGGCAACGGGTTCTTCTTCTGGTGCTTCTCGGGACCCTCCCTCACAGTACGACGTTTTTCTAAGCTTCAGAGGGGAGGACACACGTGATACCTTCACCTGTCATCTGTATGAAGCTTTGCGGAGAAAAAAGATTGAAACCTATATAGATGACAGGCTTAACTGAGGGGAAGAGATCTCGTCATCACTTCTGCAAGCAATAGAAGATTCAAAGATGTCTGTGATAATTTTCTCAAAACACTTTGTGTGTTCAACATGGTGCTTGGATGAACTTGTAAAAATATTGGAATGCAAGGAAAAATACGGAAGGGTTGTGTTGTTGTTTAAAGGACAAAAAGGAAAAATCTACAGCAAAAACTGAATTTTACAGCAGCAGCACTTGGCATAAAACTGAAGGAAGGAATAGGAATATTTATTAAAACCATAAGGACAACATATATACTGACTTTGATAACTGAAAGTTGAACAACCTCAGTATTTTCTGCCACTAAGACACGTTAACACCAACTCACTTCCTTGTTCTAAAAAATAGCAACAGAACAGAATAGATTTTATCCAAAAACAAAAAACCATAACAGCTATTGACTCCTAGAAAGTAGGACAAATCATAACTAATCCAAACAACATCAAACATCACTAACCATCAGCTCATGAGACACTAACACTCTCCTCCTTGATCATGAGCTACACACACCTAATTTTGCTCTATCGACCAACATGAAAAGACTTACTAAATATGTCTGCAATCTGATCTTCTGTGCTGCAATGCACCAGCTTCACCTCTTCAGCTTTTTGCACTTCCCTCAAGAACTAATATTTGACTTTAAAGTGTTTAGTTCTTCTATGAAACACAGGGTTTTGTGATATGGCTAGAGTGGCCTGATTATCAGCAAACACTTCTATACTTTCCTCTTGCTCCAAATGTAGATCATCCATCAGCTTCTTCAACCACAAAGCTTGATTCATAGCTGCAATTGTTGCAATAAACTCAGCTTCTGCAGTTGATTGAGCCATGATCTCTTGCTTCTTTGAACACCAAGAAAAACAAGCAGATCCAAATGAAAAACAATATCTAGATGTGCTCCTCATATCATCAACTAATCCTGCACAGTCATTGTCAGAATATCCTTGCAACTTAAACATTTGAACCTTGCAAAACTTGATTCCATATGAAAGAGTACCTTTGAGATACCTTAGCACTCTCTTTACGGCCACCATATGCAGCTCACTAGCACAATTGAGAAACTTGGACAAGACACTTATAGGAAACATGATGTCTGGTCTGGTTGCAGTGAGATACATTAGGCAGCCAATTAAACTCCTATAAACACTTTCATTTGCAGGTTCAGCTCCATCTTGTTTCTGCAGCTTCTCTTTCTGATGCATTAGAGTACTTATACTCTTGCACTCCTCCATATCAAATCTCCTTAGAATCTCCTTTAGATACTTCTTCTGACATATGAAAATTTCATTATGAGCTTGCTTGATTTCCATCCCAAGAAAATAAGCCATCTCACCAAGATCAGTCATTTCAAACACCTTCATCATATCCTGCTTTAATGCATCAATCTGAGCACCATCACTTCCTGTCACCAGCATGTCATCAACATAGAGAGAAACAATAACTATGTCAGAAGCAACCTTTTTAGCATAGAGTGTTGATTCACTTAGGCTTTTCTCAAAGCCTAAGCCCAGCAAGTACTTATCCTTCTTGTTGTACCAAGCCCTGGGAGCTTGCTTTAAACCATACAAAGCCTTCTTTAACAGATACACTTTCTCCTCCTGACCTAGTATAATGAAACCTTCTGGCTGCTCAATATAGATTTCCTCCTGAAGTATACCATTCACGAAGGCAGATTTCACATCCAACTGATAGACCTTCCATCTCTTTTGAGATGGCAAAGCAAACAACATTCTGATGGTATCCAATCTCACTACAGGTGCAAAAGTCTCTGAGAAATCTACTCCCCTAATCCGTGCATACCCTTTTACCACTAATCTGGCTTTGTATTTGTTCATTGAGCCATCAGGATTAAGTTTTGTCCTGCAGACCCACTTAACTCCAATCACCTTCTTGTCTTGAGACTTTTCCACTAGCTCCCAAGTTTAGTTTTACTCTATCATGGATAGCTCCTCCTTCATTGTAGCTTCCCATTTTTTATCTCCCTTAGCTTCTTTACATCCTGCAGGTTCCAGAACAGCTACATTGCATCTCTGGTATATGTCTGCAAGTGACCTTGTCCCTCTGATTGGTTGATCATCCACCAGCTCATTAGGCTCCAATAACTCCTCCTGATGTTTGACTTGAGACTCTGTTGTCTAGTTCCATTGCTCATCTTCTAGGAACTAAATATCTTTGCTAGTCACTACCTTTCCAGTCTGAGGTTGAAAATTTCTGTAGGCCTTGGAAACCAGACTATAGCCAATGAAAATTTCTAGCTTAGCCTTCTCTCCCAGCTTGTCCCTTTTAACCTGTTGAACATGAGAGAAACACAAACAGCCAAACACTTTGAGGTTCCTCAAATTAGGCTTCACACCCAACCATGTTTCATATGGAGTTTTCTTATCCATAACCCTTGTAGGCAACCTATTCAGTAAAAAAATAGCTGTATTTGTTGCTTCTGCCTAGAACTTCTTTGGCAAATTCTTCTCATGCAACAGATACCTAGCCATCTCCATAATAGTCTTGTTCTTCCTCTCACTGACCCCATCTTGTTATGGAGAATAAGGGGTAGTTAAATGATGCTCAATGCTAGCCTCTTCATAGAAAGAGTTGAATCTTTCTGAAGTATACTTAATCCCATTGTCTAATTTGATGACCTTGATCTCATGGCCACTTTGATTCTTCACCCACTGTTTAAACTTCAGGAATACTTCTACAACCTTTGACTTTTGCTTCATAAAATAGATCCAGCACATTCGGGTAAAGTCATCAAAGAAAATGATGAAATACCTACTGCCATTTAGTGATGGAGTTGAATGAGGACCACAAACATTAGTGTGGATTAGCTGCAACTTTTGACCAGCTTTCCAAGTAGATTCTTTGAAAGGAAGCCTAGTTTGCTTACCCAGCAAACAAGCCCTGTAGCTTTAGAACTGCTCCTCCAAATTTGGTAAGCCATGCACTAGCTCATTCCTCTGCATATACAGCAAAGCCTTGTGATGAAAGTGACCCAGCCTTTTGTACCAAGTCTCTGAAACACTGACTTGACTCTTGAATGCCACTTGCTCCTTCACCAGTGGATTCAAAGTAAAGCTCTTGCCTTGCATCTTAATTCTGAACAGTTCCTGTCCACTTGGATCAATAATCAAACACATTCTTTCTTCAAAAATTAACTTAAATCCCTTCTCTGGCAGCTGACTAACACTTAACAGGTTCTGATCAATCTCAGGCACATACAGCACATCAGCAATGAGCTTAGTTCCCACATAGCTCTCTATGGCTACGTGCCCTTACCCCTCACAGCTATATATTCTCCATTTCCAATTCTTACCCTTGATCGTTTTGACTTATCAAGGTCTCTAAACAACTTCTCATCACTTGTCATGTGATTTGTACAACCACTGTTAACAAGCCAACTATCACTTGAAGCACAAGAGGAGAAACAGAAAGCAACAAACAATTGGTTACCTCTTGTTGTGCTACAGTTTGTGCCTCACCTTGATGCTGAGTATCCTTCTCCTTATAAATAGCTTCAGCATGTCCTAGCTTATGACACCTTCTGCATTTCATATTAGGCTTCCTCCAACACTTGTAGTGTGAATGGTTCCTTCTTCCACAGTGCTGACAAGGAGGAAATCTTCCCCCTTTGTTGTTGTTTGAAGCATTTGTACTTCCTTTTTTTGTAGCAACCTCAAAGCCACTGCCATTCCCTTTCTTCGCTTTTGACTTCTTGTCTTTTCCTCTAGGATTTTCCTACACTTTGGCCTGCAAAACTCCTTTTGTACTTCCTTCTTACCTCATTAATCTCCTCTGCTCTTGTGCTTGCAAAGCACTAAGCAACTCTGCCAACTTGATAGTTGACAGATCTTTGGTGTTCTCCAAAGAGGCAATGGTTGCCTCAAACCTTTTAGGCAGAGAGACAAGAATCTTTTGCACTAGCTTGAGAGGTTAGTGCCTAGAATCCTCACCTTGTTTGCAATGTCAATCAATCTGTCAGAGTACTCTTTAATGGTCTCTGACTCTTTCATCTGCTGTCTCTCGAACTCCTTTATCAAATTCAGCACTTTCATGCTTTTGATCCTCTCATCTCCTTGGTACTTAGCCTTAAGGAAGTCCCAGATTGCTTTTGCTGATTCTAACACAATGATTTTGCTGAAGATGGTCAGTGAAATAGTAGCATACAAACAAGCTTTGGCCTTTGCTTTCCTAGTTGTCATTTCCTTGTGATACTTGATTTTATTCAGAGTTGGATTTTTATGAAGAGGAGCAATTTCATAGTCTACTTCCACAGCTTCCCAAAAATCACAACCCTCAAGATAGGCTTTCATTCTCACTACCCAGGCTTGATAATTTTCTCCTTCAAACACTGGTGGAGCCATGGCTGAAAAAGTACTTGATCCTACCTCCATCTTGCCTTCAGCTTCTATGGATGCAAACACACCTCTCAATGAATTCTCATAAGTCACTCATACACAGGTTCCTTAAGATCAAGGGAGCTCTGATACCACTATTGTTATTTAAAGGACAACAAGGAAAAAATCTACAGCAAAAACTGAATTTTACAGCAGCAACACTCGGCAAAAAATTGAAGGAAGGAATAGGAATATTTATTAAAGCCATAAGGACAACATATATACTGACTTTGATAACTGAAAGCTAACAAACTTAGCATTTTCTGCCATTAAGACACGTTAACACCAACTCATTGCCTTGTCTTAAAAAATAGCAACAGAACAGAATAGATTTTATCCAAAAACCAGAAACCATAATAGTTACTGACTCCTAGAAACTAGGACAAACCATAATCAATCTAAACAACATCAAACATCACTAACCATCAGCTCATGAGACACTAATAGGTTGTTATACCAATTTTCCACAACATAGATCCTTCAGTTGTGAGGCATCAGCGAGGGAGTTATGCAGATGCATTTACTAAACATGAGCAGAGATTCAAGGACAACATGGACAAAGTGCAGAGGTGGAAGGATATCCTGACTCGAGCATCATGTATTTCTGGGTTGGATTCAAAGGATTTTAGGTAAGTTATGTATATTCCTTTAATGATCCTTAAGTCCAATTAGATTTTGAAGTAAAATTAATTCAAATATTTGAAATTCCAAATATATGGTCATAAGAACTAATTGATCAAAATTACTTTACAATTATGTCATACTTGTGGTTGCATGTGGCCTTGTGGGTGGGGAGATGTTTGGCGTTCAATTATGTCATGGCTGGGACTGAGGTACACTTACTATTTAATAAGGATATCAATACCTACAATATTATAGCTTATTTTAAGTCATTTGATTCAAAAGATGTAACGATAATAGTTCAATTAAAAAATATTAATTATAGCATCAAAAAAATTAATTATGTATTGAATTGGCTGATTTGTGGAAATTAGAGAGAGGAAAGTGAAAAAAAATGGAATCTGGAGATGCATGTCAAAATAAATATCCTGCGTAACTTTATTAACAGATATATGCAATTAAATGTTTTTTCAATCGGTCCCTCAATTCAAATAAATTAAAAATTTTACATAAAAAATTTAAATTATTAAATTTACTATTTTAATAGAACAGGCATCTTCTTTATTAACTGTCTAACAGTACTTCAGGGGAAATGGACAGCTCAGGACACATCAATAACGAACTAAGACAGCATTTTCAGGTCCAGCTATGTGTCTTCAAAGCGCAATGTCAATAGATCCAACCTATCTATGCAGATGTTTTGTTCCATCACCCACGTAAAAACAAATACAATAATTAAAGAAAATTACCATCTAGACACTTTTTAAAACACAAACTTTAACGTATATTAAAGTATCATATTGCAAATCAATCCAGATTCAGCTTTCATATTTAAATATTTAATATTACATAACTATAGGATATGTCAAACTATAAATGAGAGTACACACTTGTAATATTCAAACAAACATAGTATTTTACGTCATGTTAGTTGTGGGTCTATGTTGATAAGAATTTGAGAGTAGTCTAGCCTAGAAACTGGTAAATATTTGTAACATTCGATGGAACATAGCATTTATGTTTTATCAGTTGCCAGCCCATGTGGTAAGAATTTGAGAGTAGTCTTATTCTAGAAGCTAACGAATATTCGCAACATTCAAAAGAATATTGTATTTTACGCTATGTCAGTTGCTGGCCTATGTTGATAAGATCAATTTGAGAGCAGTCTAATGTAGAAACTAACTAATATTTAGAATATTCAAAGCAACATGATATTCTACGTTGTACTAGTTGCCGGCTCAGGTTGATAAGAATTTGAGAGTAGTCTAGCATAGAAACTAACGAATATTTGTAATACTCAAAGGAACATAGCATTCTACGCAGTGTTAGTTGCCAGCCCATATTGATAAGAATTTGAGAGTAGTCTAATCTAAAAACTAAGGAATATTTGTAATATTCACAGGAGCATAGTATTCGTTAATATATAAAAAAGAGAGAAAGATAGTGACCAGAAATACAAGCTAAGGTGTTGTTTTTTGCTCAGTTTCTGTCACGAGACCAGAAAATTTATTTGACTATTATTCTGCAATATATAGCCGCACCCATGTCCGAGAAAATTGGAAATTTTGCACCAATTTGCTGTTCCAATGGCAACGGATTCTTCTTCTGGTGCTTCTCGGGACCCTCCCTCACAGTACGACGTTTTTCTAAGCTTCAGAGGGGAGGACACACGTGATACCTTCACCTGTCATCTCTATGAAGCTTTGCGGTGAAAAAAGATTGAAACCTATATAGATGACAGGCTTAACAGAGGGGAAGAGATCTCGTCCTCACTTCTGCAAGCAATAGAAGAATCAAAGATGTCTGTGATAATTTTCTCAAAACACTTTGCGTGTTCAACATGGTGCTTGGATGAACTCGCAAAAATATTGGAATGCAAGGAAAAATAGGAAGGGTTGTTATACCAATTTTCTACAACATAGATTCTTCAGTCGTGAGGCATCAGCAAGGGAGTTATGCAGATGCATTTGCTAAACATGAGCAGAGATTCAAGGACAATATGGACAAAGTGCAGAGGTGGAAGGATCTCCTGACTCGAGCATCATGTATCTCTGGCTTGGATTCAAAGAATTTTAGGTAAGTTATGTATATTCCTTTAATGATCCTTAAGTCCAATTAGATTTTGAAGTAAAATTAATTCAAATATTTGAAATTCCAAATATATGGTCATAAGAACTAATTGATCAAAGTTTCTTTACAATTATGTCATACTTGTGGTTGCATGTGGCCTTGTGGGTGGGGAGATGTTTGGCGTTCAATTATGTCATGGCTGGGACTAAGGTACACTTATTATTTAATAAGGGTATCAATACCTACAATATTATAACTTATTTTAAGTCATTCGATTTAAAAGATGTAACAATAATAGTTCAATTAAAAAATATTAATTATACTATCAAAAAAATTAATTATCTACTGAATTGGCTGATTTGTGGAAATTAGACAGAGGAAAGTGAAAAAAAATTGAATCTGGAGATACATGTCAAAATAAATAAAAGAAAGTTAAAAAATTTGTGAAAATTAGAGAGAGAAAAGTGAAAAAAAAATTATGAGTATACATGTTAAGTTGGAAAGGGAAATGTGAGAAAAATAGAATATAGAGATAGGTGTCAAAATAAATAGAAGAAAGTTAAAAAAGGAAATAGAAAGACATGTCAAAATTGAGAAAAAAAAAGAAGAAAATAGAATATGTGAATTCGTATTGTCCTTCAGGTCAGCACATATCACGTGCCATAATGATATTAACTAATTTCAAGAGTATCAATATCATAAAACTAAAATAAAAGTACTATAAGGTAATCCTTAAGTTAAATTTATTCTAGATAATTCCAAATATAATACACGGTACACTCAAATATTAAAAGTATCATAACAATTACTAATTTTAATTGAGTCAACTTTATTATACACTATATATACATAATAAAATTTTCGTAGATGTGATTGAGTGAAAACTAGCTTAGTATCTTATATGGTATATTATTTTTTCTGTTAAGATTCGGGAGCTAAGATAGCCTTTTTAAATAAAATCAATTAATTTATATTATAAACTTATTTTAAAATTTTAGCGGATTTAGAAATTCGTTCACTGTATAAGAAGATTTAACTATTTTAATTACCTTCCAAGCTAGGTTGATATTTTTCCTTATAATAACTTTTTTTTCCCAATTTTTTTATATGTCTTTCAGGCCAGACTCTGAACTTGTTAAAGAAATTGTCAAAGATGTTTTGAAAAATTTGAATTGTATGTCCACCCTCTCATGTGATTTGCAAGGATTGGTTGGTGTTGACAAACATATCATAAAAATTGAATCTGTAATAGAACAACTTGAACCAAGAAGCAAAGATTGCAGGGTGGGAATTTGGGGCATTGGTGGTATAGGTAAGACAACAATTACTAAGGCTTTGATTGAAAAGCTTGTTACCAAGTATGAATTTGATTCTCACTGTTTTGTTGAAAATGTTGGGAAAGAAATGGAAACAAGCGGAGTTGATCACATACGTAATAAATATCTTGCTGAAATTCTTGAGGAAGAAGACCAACAAGTTCACAGGTTCACTTTTCAAAAGAGAAGGCTTGAACGTATGAAGGTTCACCTTGTTTTCGATGATCTGAGGAATGCAAGTCAAGTGATAGATTTATTTGGACGGTGTGGTCCATTCATGTCTGAAAGTATAATCATTGTCACTACTAGAGGCAAGCAAGTGCTTAAGAATGCTGAAACTGATATCATACATGAGGTTACAGAATTGAATTACGAAGATGCCCTTCAACTTTTCATTCTACATGCCTTTAAGCAAATGCATCCAATAAAAGATTACATAAAGTTGTCAAAACAACTGGTGGATTATGCCAAAGGCATTCCATTAGTTCTCAAAGTCTTGGGTACATTTCTCTATGGTAGAAGCAAGAAAGAATGAAAAAATGCTTTCAAGAAACTTGGAAAAGCTACTAACAAGGAAATTTTTGAAGTACTGATGTTAAGTTATGATGGGATTGACGAAGAGGAGAAGGACATATTTCTTGATATTGCATGTTTTTTCAAAGGAAAAAATAAAATTTCAGTACAAGAAACTTTAGAAAGTTGTGGTTTCTCTGCAAGCATTGGAATGAAGGTTCTAGAAGATAGAGGCTTGTTAAGTTATACAAATGGTAAAATTATGATGTATGATTTGATTGAAAAAAAGGGCCATCAAATTGTTCAACAATCTGCCAAGGTGCCTAGTAAATGTAGTCGACTATGGGAGCGTAACGATATTTCTTATGTTCTAAGAAGCAACAAGGTAATAGTCAATTAATTTTTTCAAGTCTAATATAAAATTTAGAATTAAGATTTTTTAAAATGAATGGTGTACTTTAGAGAATAAAATTATAAGCAAATGACTATTAATAAAAAAATTTAATAATCACAATTATTATTAAGTACAAATAGGTGGATAACAATTCATAAATTTGAAATAATTATAACTGTTAATTTTTTTTATCAATAACTATTCACTTTTATTTTACTCTCTATAGTACACATTATATTTTAGAGGATCTAAATATAATAATTAATGTTTTTTTTTTCATTGCCACAATCTAGAGTATACAATTGATATTTCTATTTTTTGGTTGTTATTTATTTCCTTTTTTAATTTATGAATAAAACTTGTAGGGAACAAAAGCAATTCAATGCATATTCCTCAACGTGTGCAATGGCATGGACAAGATTGAATTGCATGGGGAACCCTTTGCGAAGATGGATAATTTGAGATTGCTCCAGTTTTATAATTCCAACCCGAATGAGCATTCAAAAGTGTACATTTCCAAACATCTTGCAAGTCTTCCAAAAAAACTAAGGCTTTTGCGTTGGGATGGCTTTCCCCAAAGATGTTTGCCTATTAAATTTTTCCCAGAAAACCTTGTTACACTTGACATGCGTAAAAGTCATCTTGAGAAGCTTTGGAAAGAAGATAAGGTATTTCATACTTTATCCCAATCTTCAATTATTAGTTCTCTAGTTTCCTTTCTATCTCTTGAGAAAAGAAAAAGAAAAAAAAAAGCAAATATCATGCCTAAATTGAATGAATGTCACAATTTCTCTTCTTATTTATATAATTCTTGTTTTTATTTTTGTAACAGCTTCTTCCTAATTTAAAAAGGATTAATTTAAGTTATTCCAATCAATTGATTGAACTCCCAGATCTTTCTCAAGCACCAAATATTGAAGAAATAATTCTAAGCTATTGTACAAGGCTACGCGCATTATACTCTACAGGCACTCTCAACAAGCTCCACACTTTATGGTCAGATGGTTGCTTTAGCCTTTTGTCCGTAAACCTTCAAAGCAATCTTCTTGCTGAATCTTTAGGATTAATTGTCCTCTATAATTGCAAAAATTTTAGGACTTTTGAAGTTAAAAATGTTCGTCATCGATTTCACAAGGGGATAAGATGGGATGACCTTCACTTTGCTACGGAGCCAAAGTCAATATTAGAGAGATTTACAGACGCTCTTGTGGTGGAGCCCACAGAAAGTGCAGATTTTGATCATGAACTAAACGATAGTGTACATCTAATCAAGTTAAACTTGTTACGAGAAGGGACAACCTTGTCATCTCAAAGATTCAAAGAACTTTGTTGGTTGGATCTTTCTTATTATGATTCTCCTATTAGTCTTTCAGATTATATTTTTCAGTTTAGAAGACTAAGACTTTATCTCCGTGTTTGCTTAAATTTGAGTTGTCTCCCTGAAATCTATACACCTCTAGAGAATTTAACAGTGATCATCTTGGATGAAACATAAATTGGAGCACTACCCCAAAACATGGAGCATTTTGTTGCGCTTGAAGAATTAAGCTTGTGCAAGTGTAGAATGCTTAATTCCATTCCATTTTCAATTGGAAGTCTCAACAAACTTCGCAAGTTAGATCTTACATTTTGTCATTCACTTGACGTTCTTCCGAGCAGTATTTTTAATTTGAAAATTGCAAGATTTGATTTGTCAGGTAGGTTGCCCGTCATTAAAGAAATTACCTGACATCTTGGATACCAGTATGAATTTAACGTATCTTTGCTTACAAGGAACGACAATTCAAGAATTACCCTCATCACTATAGAAGTTGATTGGGCTTCAAAGCTTGCATTTAGAGATGTGTAGAGATCATGAGTTTGCTCCAAATAGCATCTTTAACATAACACACCTCATCCAACTAGATTTTTCCAGTTGTAGCAACTTGTCAAGGAAATTGTCTCTGCGTGGTTGTAAGAATATTGTTACTATTCTTGCCACCATTACTCATCTTTCGAATCTAAAATCACTTGATTTGAGGGATTGTACAAAACTACAATCTATACCAGAGCTTCCACCGTTTCTGCAAGAACTGTTAGCACTTGATTGCCATCAAGTGAAGGGAGGTTCCTGTTCAAGGTTTACACTCACAAGAGATTTACAAGAGAATGTGTTTGAGTTTCACCTCACCAATTGTGAACAGCTGGACCAGGGGTCTTATAACAGCATTGTGGCTCACTCAGGGCAAAGGTTTGGCCAAGATACACACAGCTCAATTTTCTTCTGCTTTCTTGGAACTGAAATTCCATATTGGTTCCCTTATCGGAGTCAGGATCACCAGCTAAATTCAGAAGGCAATCGAGATTGGTACAACGATAAGTTCCTTGGTTTCGTGATATGTGTTATTTTTACTACAAATAGTGAGACTCTACACAAATGTAGATTGAGGTACCAATTTGAATTATTTGATGATGAAATGTTGTGGGAACCTTTCCAATGTTATGGTGATCAGCAAATATACTATCGTAATTGGAAAGGTTATAGAAGATATCTTAATCAAGATCACATATTCTTGTGGAATTGTAATTTGAGGAAATATGGAGATTTCAAGAAGATGGATCACTTCGCCTTTAAGGTCTGTAAATCTACTGATTCTGACGCCACTTTCTTGATAAAGGAGTGTGGAGTTTCCCCACTATAGGAATTTAAAGATGGTGATTCAGGGTCCTTAAGTGAGATATGCTCTGGGATCGTGTTGATCAATGGATGGCTCAAGTGTGCTCTTCTTCTTTTTAATAATTACTTTATCATTTTTCATCTTCTCCACATTAAATTTTATAAATTTAGCAGTATATTAATTAGGAAGTTCTTAGGACCGAAGATAGTGACGCAGAAGACGTTAGCATTGAATTCCAGTATTCAAAGTTCTCTCATCCTCAGCAAGTACAGCAAGCAACATTGGCGAGTTTTGGGAATAATAAGAACACAAGAGGGGAATGGAGATTTTATTGCTTGCTATCACAATCCCTCATGTGTGTTCTTATCTCTCTATTGAAATAGTCTTTTTCTCTGCTCCTCCTTTTTATCAATTTTTTTTTTTAATCGGTAAAAGCTCCAACTTGGTATCTTATTGTCTCATTTCTTTCAGTTTTCAATTTATAAGCGGTGAACTTCTAAGGACTGCGTCTGTTTGATGAGCAATAACTTTATCAGAACTTATATAATCTCAGATTAATTTCTTTTACGTTTGGTTATTAATGATTGGATTACAATCAAGGGTTCCAAATACAACCCACATAACCTGCAAGTTGCTTGGTCGTCAAAAGATTCAAAACAGTATACTTTGGAAAGGCGAAAGGCATAAAGGGCAAGAGTAAAGAGTTAAGAGAGACTTTACATATTCCAAATGATAGTGCTTAATTTGAATATGTGATATTGGAAGAGTACAATGGAAATTGTCTAAAAAATTGGCATAATTGTATTTAATTGGCGAATGTATACTCCTGAGTTGAAGACTGATGCTGAACCAAAAAATAGATTTTGTAAAAAACTATCACAGAAATTCTATTGTATGAAAGAACAAATAAGAGAATAAAGATAATAAACTAATCCTATAAACTAATTCTATGATGTCACTAAAGAGATTTTACCCGCCAAAAAACATGTTTAATCTTAAATTATTGGGGATAATTGGCGATTTACATGGAAATAATTTTGAATTTTTTTGGTTTTGCTTATAATTAATTCTATGAAATTTTTCATGAATGCAGGTTGCTTATAAAAAGTTTTTCATGAATCAATATTTTCTCTGTCCCTTCCTCTATCGATTTATGGGTTCATATATTTTTTATATGCAAATATGCATACTGACCAACCTCATTTAATTTCTTCGTAACTTCAAATTAAATCACTTTATTTTATTATAATTTATAAATAAAATAAAATAAAATATATCTGACAACAAATTATTATCACAATTTACATTTTATAAATTTAAATTAACTAATTTTTAATTTTTATGATTTTAATAAGTTTTTCTTTATATATTTAAATTTAAATTTATATATTTAAAATTTTTTAATTTTATTTTTATTATTTTAATTATACATTATAATTTTTATACAAAAAATCATCCATTTTCATTCAAATTTCGTACACTTAGATTTACCGGCTGTAATTTCTTGATTCCTTTCGGCGCGAGGGAACTTTTTTGAGTCACCTTCACCTTTTGTTTTATCGAAAGCATTTAGCTAAACTTATAAAATTGCGAGACGGTACTCCCAATTCCCAATGAGTGATGTTGATGACTCGATGGGAGACCTCGCATAAAAAGTTTCAAAAACATCTATAACTTTATCATTATGCTAATAATGTAATGGTCAGGCGAGTGACGATGCTTGAGCAGATGAGTTGTGAGGCAAGCGATGATGCTTCAGTTGCCAAGAAAAAGTGAGAGAGAAAATGAATGCGAAAGAACTTAAGAAAACAGGTGAAGGAAGTGAGTGGCAATTGGGCAGTATAAAAGTTATAATAAAGAAAAAGAAGAAAAGTGAGTGTGGATGCAAAAACTTTTAGAAAGAGGTAAAGAAAAAGAAAAAATAAGATAAGATAAGAACGTTGAAAAATAGAATAAATTTTTAAAAAAATTATTTTCATAATTATTTTAAAATTTCAACTTGTATTTTATTTAAAATATTTAAACTTTCTTATATGCTTTAATTTAAATTTTGAAATTTAAATTATAGACATATATATTCATTAAATTTTTATAATTCAATTAATAATTTATTAATTTATTAACCTCACTTATTTAATAACTGAGAGAGAAAATTTTGACACCAATGATTGTAGATACATTTCCTTTGGCGAGGGAACTTTTCGAGTTGCCTTTGCTTTCTGCTTTATCCAAAGCATTTCGCTAAACTTGCAACTGTGGGACAGTGCTCCCAATTCCCAATGAGATGTTGATGACTCGATAGAAGACTTGGCATAAAAAGTTGCAATCAGAAATAAAGTTTTAGTTTAAATTTTAAAAATATATAAGAAGTTTTATTTAAGTATAAATCCTAACTTATATTTCATAAAATATAGATTTTAATTTAAATTTAAATTTTTTATTATAGACATATATTTATAAAACATTTATATATTTGATTAATTTTTATGCAATTTTCTAATACTTTATTAGTTGAATCGATAATCTGGCCTATTCATTTATAAGTCTAATTTTAAAAAAAGAAATGTTATTCTTATATTAATAAATTTTTATTTTTATTTATATTTATGATGTGTCATTAATTTAAAAGGAAGTTTAATTTTTTTTAAGCTCTTATTTTAAGACGTACTTAAGAAACGTAAAAGCAATAATATATACCTAACATTTTGTTTTAAAAAAACATCTATAATTATAAGTAATATTTTATTTATAATTATTATTTGTTTTATTTATTTTTTTAATTTTTTAATTTTATCCACCTTTATTAACGTGGGTAAAACGTTATCCCTACACAGGGGATTGTACCGTCTTCTCTGAGAATGTTACGGCAAGCAATAATGCTCGGGCGGATGGCATTGCTGAACAAAGGTGAAAGGGGCAAAAGGAGCCCGAGAGCTTTAGTTTATGTAATATTAAAAAAAAAGAAACAAAAGGAATGTGAAAGAAAAGAAAAAAATAAAAAAAAGATAAAGGAAGGCTCTGGTGGTGGTTGAGGAATTTAGATTTTTTTTTAGATTTTTTTAATTTTTTTTAAAATTTAATAAATAAAACTTATTTTTAATTTTTTATTTTTAACATCTTGTATCTTCATAATAGAAAATCCTAATCCGTAAACAGAGACAAGATAAAAAAAAATAAAATAAGTGGGTGAGTAGGGTACACAAACTTTTAAAGAAATAAAATAAAAAATAAAAGTTAAAGTTAAAAGAAAAAAGTATATTTTAATAAATTTTTTTAAATTTAAATTTTTGATTTAAAGTATTTAGTTTTTTATTTGATAAATACATTTTTTAATTTTAATTTTATGACTTAGATTATAGGTATATATTTATAAAACTTTTTATAATGACCCAATAAACTCATCGAATGACAAAATTGAACTGAAATATGTACTTTATAACTTATCATTTGTGGTTTCTTAATGTCATTTAGTTCTCACCCAGGTCTGAGAGGCTGTTCCAATGGCAACGGGTTCTTCTTCTGGTGCTTCTCGGGACCCTCCCTCACAGTACGACGTTTTTCTAAGCTTCAGAGGGGAGGACACCCGTGATACCTTCACCTGTCATCTGTATGAAGCTTTGCTGAGAAAAAAGATTGAAACCTATATGGATGACAGGCTTAACAGAGGGGAAGAGATCTCGTCATCACTTCTGCAAGCAATAGAAGAATCAAAGATCTCTGTGATAATTTTCTCAGAAAACTTTGCGGGTTCAACATGGTGCTTGGATGAACTCGCAAAAATATTGGAATGCAAGGACAAATACGGAAGGGTTGTTATACCAATTTTCTACAACACAGATCCTGCAGATGTGAGGCATCAGCGAAGGAGTTATGCAGATGCATTTGCTAAACATGAGCAGAGATTCAAGGACAACATGGACAAAGTGCAGAGGTGGAAGGATCTCCTGACTCTAGCATCAAGTATTTCTGGGTGGGATTCAAAGAATTTTAGGTAAGTTATGTATATTCCTTCAATGATCCATAAGTCCAACTAGATTTTGGAGTAAAATTAATTCAAATATTTGGAATTCCAAATATATGGTCATAACAACTAATTGATCAAAATTTCTTTACAATTAAGTTCTGTCATATTTGTGGTTGCGTGTGGCCTTGTCGGTGGGGAGATGTTTGGCGTTCAATTATGTCATGGCTGGGACTGAGGTACCTTATTATTTAATAAGGGGATCAATTTCTACAATATTATAGCTTATTTTAAGGCGTTCGATTTAAAACATGTAACGATAATAGTTCAATTAAAAAAGGTTAATTATAGCATCAAAAAATTTTATTATCTATTGAATTGACTGGTTTGCGAAAATTAGAGAGAGAAAAGTGAAAAAAAAATAGTATCTGAAGATACATGTCATAATAAATAAAAGAAAGTTAAAAAAAAATTTGTGAAAATTAGAGAGAGAAAAGTGAAAAAAATTATGAGTATACATGTCAAGTAGGAAAGATAAATGTGAAAAAATAGAATATAGAGATAGATGTCAAAATAAATAAAAGAAACTTAAAAAAGGACACAAAAAGACGTCAAAATTGAGAAAAAAATAAAAAATAGAATATGTGAATTCGTATCAAACCTCAGGTTGGCACATATCAGGTGTCATAATGATATTAACTAATTTCGAGAGTATCAATATCATAAAACTAAAATAAAAGTACTATAATGTAATCCCTAAGTTAAATTCATTCTAGATAATTCCAAATATAATACACCGTACAGCCAAATATTAAAAGTATCATAACAATTACTAATTTTAATTGATTCAACTTTATTTTACACTACATATACACAATAAAATTTTCGAAGATTTGATTGAGTGAAAACTAGCTTGGTAAGTTATATGGTATATTATTTTTTTCTATTAAGATTCAGAAGCTAATATAACCTTTTTAAATAAAATCAATTAATTTACATTATAAACATATTTTAAAAATTTAGCAGATTTAAAAATTCTTTCACCGTATAAGAAGATTTAACTATTTTAATTACCTACCAAGCTAGGTTGATATTTTTCCTTATAATAACTTTTTTTCCCCAATTTTTCAAATGTCTTTCAGGACAGACTCCAAACTTGTTGAAGAAATTGTCAAAGATGTTTTGAAAAAGTTGAATTGTATGTTCTCCCTCTCAAATGATTTGTAAGGATTGGTTGGCGTTGACAAACATATCATAAAAATTGAATCTGCAATAGAACAACTTGAGCCAAGAAGCAAGGATTGCAGGGTGGGAATTTGGGGCATTGGTGGTATACGTAAGACAACAATTGCTAGGGCTTTGTTTGAAAAGCTTATTACCAAGTATGAATTCGATTCTCACTGTTTTGTTGGAAATGTTGGGAAAGAAATGGAAACAAGTGGAGTTGATCACATACGTAATAAATATCTTGCTGAAATTCTCGAGGAAGAAGACCGACAAGTTCACAGATTCACTTCTCAAAAGAGAAGAAGGCTTGAACATACGAAGGTTCTCCTTGTTTTCGATGATGTGAGGACTGCATGTCAAGTGATAGATTTATTTAGACTGTGTGGTCCATTCATGTCTGAAAGTATAATCATTGTCACTACTAGAGACAAGCAAGTGCTTAAGAATGCTGAAACTGATATCATACATGAGGTTACAGAATTGAATTACGATGATGCCCTTCAACTTTTCAATTTACACGCCTTTAAGCAAATGCATCCAATAAAAGGTTACATAAAGTTGTCAAAACAGCTGGTGGATTATGCCAAAGGCATTCCATTAGCTCTCACAGTCTTGGGTACATTTCTCCGTGGTAGGAGTAAGAAACAATGGGCAAATGCTTTCGAGAAACTTGGAAAAGCTCCTAACAAGGAAATTTTTGAAGTATTGAAGTTAAGTTATGATGGGCTTGACGAAGACGAGAAGGACATATTTCTTGATATTGCATGTTTTTTCAAAGGACAAGATAAAATTTCAGTACAAGAGACTTTAGAAAGTTGTGGTTTCAATGCAAGCATTGGAATGGAGGTTCTTGAGGAGAGAGGCTTGTTAAGTTATACAAATGGTAAAATTATGATGCATGATTTGATTGAGAAAATGGGCCATCAAATTGTTCAACAATCTGCTAAGGTACCTGGTAAATTTAGTCGACTATGGGAGCGTAGTGATATTTCTTCTGTTCTAAGAAGCAACAAGGTAATAGTTTTTTCATTTTTTAAATTCTAATATAAAAATTTAGAATTAAGATTATCTAAAGTGTAAGTTATAGTTTAGAGAATAAAATACAAATAAATTACTATTGATAAAAAAATTAATAATCATGATTATTATTAAATATAAGTAAGTAGATTATAATTCATAGATTTGAGATAATGATTAATATTGATTTTTTCATTAATAATCATCTATTTGTATTTTATTTTTCAAAGTGTATATTGCACTTTAGAGGATCGTGTATAATAATTTATATTCTTTTTTGGTCGCCACAAATCTAGAGTATACAATTGATACTTTTATTTTCTAAAAGATAAGATTGAAATAAGTTGTGGTACCTCTTTTGGCCATTATTTATTTCCTTTTTTATGTCCTTTTTTAATTTATGGATAAAACTTGTAGGGTACAAAAGCAATTCAATGCATATTCCTCAACATGTGCAAAGGCGTGGACAAGATTGAACTGCATGGGGATCCCTTTGCAAAGATGGATAATTTAAGATTGCTCCAGTTTTATAATCCCAACCCAAATGAGCATTCAAAAATGTGCATTCGCAAAGATCTTCAAAGTCTGCCAGAAAAATTAAGGTTTTTGCGTTGGGATGGCTTTCCCCAAAGATGTTTGCCTATAAAATTTTTCCCAGAAAACCTTGTTGCACTTGACATGCGTAAAAGTCATCTTGAGAAGCTTTGGGAAGAAGATCAGGTATTTCATACTTTATTCCAATCTTCAATTATTAGTTATTTGGTTTCCTTTTTGTCTATTGAGAAAAGAAAAAGAAAAAATAAGTAGATATCATGCCTAGATTGAATGAATGGCACAATTTCTCTTCTTATTTATATAATTCTTGCTTTTATTTGTGTAACAGCGTCTTCCTAATCTAAAAAGGATTGATTTAAGTTATTCCAGTCAATTGATTGAACTCCCAGATCTTTCTCAAGCACCAAATATTGAAGAAATAATTCTCAGCTATTGTACAAGGCTACGTGCACTCCACTCTATATGCATTCTCAAGAAGCTCCACACTTTATGGTTAGATGGCTGCTTTAGCCTTTGGTCTGTAAATCTTCGAAGCAATCTTCTTGCTAAATCTTCAGGATTAGTCATCCTCTATAACTGCAAAAATCTTAGGACTTTTGATGTTAGTCCATATCGATTTACACTTAAGAGCGCTAGGAAACCAAAGTCAGTATTAGAGAAATTTACAGATGCTCTTGTGGTGGACCCCATGGAAAGTGCAAAATTTGATCATGAACCAAACGATAGTGTACATCTAATCAAGTTAAACTTGTTACGAGAAGGGACAACCTTATCATCTCAAAGATTCAAAGAACTTTGTTGGTTGGATCTTTCTTATTGTGATTCTCTTATTAGTCTTCCAAATTGTATTTTTTGGTTTGGAGGACTAAGAAGACTTTATCTTCGTGGTTGCTCAAATTTGAGGAGTATTTCTGAAATCTATGCACCTCAAGAAAATTTAACAGTGATCATCTTGGATGAAACATCGATTAGAGAACTACCCAAAAACATGAAGCATTTTATTGCGCTTGAAGAATTGAGCTTGTGCAAGTGTAGAATGCTTAAATCCATTCCATTCTCAATTGGGAGTCTCGACAAACTTCGCAAGTTAGATCTTACATTTTGTCATTCACTTGAAGTCCTTCCGAGCAGCATTTTTGATTTGAAAATTGCAAGACTTGATTTGTCTGGTTGCTTGTCATTAAAGAAATTACCTGACATCTTGGATACCAATGTGAATTTAATGTATCTTTGCTTACAAGGAACGGCAATTCAAGAATTACCCTCATCGCTACAGAAGTTGATTGGGCTTCAAAACTTGCATTTAGAGATGTGTAGAGATCTTAAGTTTGCTCCAAATAGCATCTTTAACATGACACACCTCATCCAACTAGATTTTTCCAGTTGTAGCAGCTTGTCAAAAATTCCTGAAGACATTGGCTACTTGTCAATGATTAGGAAATTGTCTCTGTGTGGGTGTAAGAGTATTGTTACTCTTCCTACCACCATTACTCATCTTTCGAGTCTAAAATCACTTGATTTGAGGGATTGTGCAAAACTACAATCTATACCAGAGCTTCCACCATTTCTGCAAGAACTGTTTGCACTTGATTGCCATCAAGTGAAGAGAGTTTCATGTTCAAAGATTACACTCACAAGAGATATAGAAGAGAATGTGTTTGAGTTTCACCTCACCAATTGTAAACAGCTTGACCAAGGGGCTTATAACAGCATTGTGGCTCACTCAGGGCAAAGGTTCAGGCAAGATACATGCAGCTCAATTTTCTTCTGCTTTCCTGGGAGTAAAATTCCATATTGGTTCCCTTATCGGAGTCAGGATCACCAACTAAACTCAGAAGGTAATCGAGATTGGTACAATGATAAGTTCCTTGGTTTCGTGATATGTGTTATTGTTACTGCAAAGAGTGAGACTTTACACAAATGCAGATTGAGGTACCAATTTGAATTATTTGATCATGAATTGTTGTGGGGACCTTTCCCATGTGATCAGCCAATATACTATAGTAATTGGAAAGGTTATGGAAGAGATCTTAATCAAGATCACATATTCTTGTGGAATTGTAATTTGAGGAAATATGGAGATTTCAGGAAGATGGATCGCTTCACCTTTAAGGTTTGTCAATCTACTGATTCTGATGCCACTTTCATGATAAAAGAGTGTGGAGTTTGCCCACTATACGAATTTAAGGATGGTGATTCAGGGTCCTCAAGTGATATATGCTCTTGAATCGTGTTGATCACTGGATGGTTCAGGTGTGCTCTTCTTCTTTTTTTTAATTACTTTATCATTTTGCATCTTCTCCACATTAAATTTTATAAATTCAGGAGGATATTACTTTGGAAGTTCTTAGGACCAAAGATGGTGACGAAGAAGATGTTAGCATTGAATTCCACTATTCAACGTTCTCTTAGCCCCAGCAAGTACAACAAGCAACATTGGCAAGTTTTGGGAATAATAAGAACACGAGGGGAATGGAGATTTTATTGCTTGCTGTCACTAATCCCTCGTGTGCTTTTATCTCTCTATTGAAATAGTCTTTTTCTCTGCTCATCGTTTTTATCAGTTTTTTTATCGGTAAAAGCTCCAACTTTGTATCGTATTGTCTCATTTCTTTCAGTTTTCATTTTATAAGTGAACTTCTAAGGACTGCATCCGTTTGATGAGCTATATCTTTATCAGAAGTTATATAATCTCAAATTAATTTCTTTTACGTTTGGTTATTAATGATTGGATTACAATCAAGGGTTCCAAATATAACCCACATGACCTGCAAGTTGCTTGGTTATCAAAAGATTCAAAACAGTATATCTTGGAAAGGCAAAAGGCATAACGGGGAAGAGTAAAGAGTTAAGAGAGACTTTACATATTCCAAATGACAGTGCTTAATTTGAATATGTGATATTGGAAAGAGTACAATGGATGTTGTCCAAGAAATTGGCATAATTGTATTTAATTGGCTTGGCCAATGTTAGGTTGTAGACTAATGCTGAACCAAAAAATAGATTTTGTAAAGAACTATCATAGAATTTTTATTGTATGAAAGAAACGAATAAGAGAATAAAGATAATAAACTAACCTTATAAACTAATTCAATGATTTCGCTAAAGAGATTTTACCCATGAAAGACATGTTTAGTCTTAAGACTCTTGAGAGAAAATTAGCAATTTACATGGAAATAGTTTTGAATTTATTTTGTTTTGCATATAAACAATTCTATGAATTTTTTCATGAATCAATATTCAACAAAGAGAATTTAACACATACATATCTTACCCTTGTTCAAGACCAATCTTGGCCCGATGACCAAACCAGTGGCAAGGACTATCCAGTGGGCCTTTTCATAACTGTGACATATCTACAAATTTTAATAGCTTTTGTGTCTGCATAAGCACAGGAGAACCTATTGGAAAGATAACTAAATCCGCAACTAAAACTGGTTTTTTTCTCTATATTGTTGTTACCAGAAATTGATATGCTTATTGCTAAGAAAATGCTAGACCTTTGTAAAAATTCTAAGGGGCTTTGTGTCCAATTGGATTGGACAAAAAAAGCATTAGACACCTTAGAGAACAACAACCTGAGATGGATGGAGTACACTCTCAATCATTTTTCTTCACATGAAGTTGTGCTCCCATGACAATGAAGGCCACATCTTTCCTAGAGCTCCATCTAGGGTTGTATTTCATTAGCATGGTGTGTAAAAGGGAAATTTTTTTCCCGTTGATTGCTTCAAAGAAATGGTCATCACCAATTTGTTATGACCATATTGGTGTGTCCTCTATTTTACTCTCTAACATCATTGGAGTGTTTAATAGATGTTGTAAGTCTATGGCCAATCTGTATCACGAACATGTATGTGAGTAGTATTCATATGGACTCAACCATGCACCTTAATTATATGATAATTTTCTAAGATAATTTTCTATTAAGAAATTTGATGTAGTTTGACTATCAGTTCATATATAGCTGAATTTTGAATAAAAATAAATAACTAATAAAATAATTAATTACTAAACAAAAAAAAGCATAATTAATCATTACTTAACATTCAAGGTATTTTTTTAATAAATTATTAAGATATTAATTTTTTAAAAAATGAAAATTATTAAAATAAATAGTATTTTTTAAATAAATATTTTCTATACACATAATTTATATCAAACTTAAAACGATATATTTAATTAACCTGAGTATATGACAGTCCTAAATACGTTACAAAAATTAAATATATAATTTTTTTTTAAACAAAATGTTGACTTTTGTTTATCCTCTGATTGAATGAAGAGGAAAATAAGTTATTCTTAAGTATGTTTCTTAAGCTCAAGTTTTAGTAAATTCATATTTCATAAATTTTTTGGTCCTGCTTGCAATTTTATAATTAAATGAAAATTAAGTTTATGTTTTATTTTCAAACTCAAATGATTTTTTTATGAGAAAACAAATTAGAGTTAAAAGTTAAAACAAAAAATCTTGAATTAATGTCTAATAACTTGCGAACTAAAATGATCTTGTTCAGAATCTAAGTTCTGAATTTGATCACTCCCACTAATCAAGTCATTCTCAAGAAATTTTGCAGTTCTTGATTCCACAATCCTAGTACTATGAGATGGACAATAAAATTTGTATTCCTTAGACCTTTCGCCATATCCAATAAAATAGCCACTAATGGTCCTTGGGTCTAACTTCTTCTCTTGTGGATTATAAACCCTAACTTCTGACGGGCATCCCCAAATGCGCATATGTCTTAAACTAGGTTTTCATCCTTTTCATAATTCAAATGGCATCTTTTCGACAGCCTTGGTTGGAACCCGGTTAAGAATATACACAGCCATCTTAAGGGCTTCAGTTCACAAGGACTTAGGAAGTTTAGAGCTACTAAGCATGCTCTGCACCATGTCCATTAATGTTCGGTTTCTTCTTTCAGCTACACCGTTTTGATTCGAAGATCCAGGCATGGTGTATTGGGTAACAATCCCATGTTCTTGAAGAAACCTAACAAATAGACCTAATGCTTGTCCATCTTCAGTGTATCTACCATAATACTCACCACCTCTATCTGATCTCACTATTTTAATTTGTTTACCACATTGTTTCTCTACTTCTGCCTTGAAAACCTTAAAGGCATCTAGTGCCTCATTTTTATTATTCAGTAAATAGAGAAACATGTATCATGAGTAATCATCTATAAAGGTGATAAAGTATTTTTTACTACTTGAATCTATATCTAGACTACAAATACCTGTATGTATGATCTCTAATAAGGTAGAACTCCTCTTGGCACCTTTCTTGATCTTATTAGTCTACTTTCCCTTAATGCAGGCTACACAAGTATCGAAGTCAGTAAAGTTAAGAGTACTAAGTACTCCATCTTTTACTAACCTTTTCACCCTCTCTGTTGAGATATGCCCAAGTCTACGATGCCACAATTTAGAGGAATTTTCATCAATAATACTTCTCTTAATACCTATATGGCTAGAAACATACATTGAATCATAAGATGTACTGTCTTGTAATTGAAGTTGAAATAGACCATGATAAACTGTACCTTTTCCAACAACATCAGATTTATAAGATAATTGGAATAAATTATCTGAAAAGTTGAAGGAATATCCAAATGGTACAAGTTTTGAAACTGAAATGAGGTTTCTAGAGAAACTTAATACATAAAAGATCTTTTTCAAGATCAATACATAGCCAGTATCTAAAACTAATTTGTATGTTCCTACGCCTTCTACTTGTGAGCCCATCCTGTTTCCTGAATAGATGTATTGCTCACTGCCCACTGGCTTCCTTAGGTCTAGAAAGCCCTGTAAGGTATTAGAGATATGGATTGTAGCACCAGAGTCAATCTACCATGTATTACTACTAACATCTACCATATTAGATTCATAACAAAAGAGTGAGGTTGAATTACCTTTCTTTTCCAGCCAAGCCTTGAATTTGGTCCTTCTTCATGTGTCCTTTCTTTTTACAGAAAAAGCACTTGGACTCCTTCTTGATGCCAGCTTGAATGGGTGCCTTGCCCTTCCCTTTGGCCTTGCTTTGTTTTTTACTTTTTTCTTGTATGGCCAAGTGTGCACTTTCTCCCATATCAGCTAGGAGTCTTCCCTCTTCTTGAACACACATGGTCAATAGTTCATTAATAGACCATTTCTCCTTATGTGTGTCGTAGGAGATTTTGAAAGATCCATACTGAGATGGTAAAAAGTTTCGAATAAAGTGCACAAGGAAAGGCTCTGACATCTCAACCTCTAGACTCTTCAGTTGAGCCGCAATATCCCTCATTTGCATTATGTACTCTCGCATACCCCTTATGCCAGTGAGTTTCATAGTAGATAACCTTGCCAAGGCCTTGTCATCAGGGTGCTTGCCAAAGCCTTGTCGGATGACTCATATTGCTCGTCAATGGCCTTCAGCAGGTCTCGGATGTATTCATGCTCTCTTAACGATCCACGAATACCTTCAGATATTTTGGTCTTTATACACATTATGCTGAGATGGTTAGATCGCTCTCAGCGTTCATAAAGATCTATGTCTAAAGCATTGCTTGTGTTCGTGGGCGTAGGAGGTTTTTCCTTTCTTAGTGCGTAGTCAACATCCATGCACCCTAATTGTAGGATAATTTTCTCTTTCCAAGTTTTGTAACTGTCCCCTCTTAGTTCAGGAACTTGGAAGTCAGAGATATTTATGGGTTGAAAAGCTGTATAATATGCTATGTCAAAATTTGAGGCAACTTACTATTTCTTTATGATATGTCTTACCAATGTAAAGCAAATCTTATAAATTATGAGCCTAGTAACAAATAAAACTGCATGTGGGCTAAGCTTTATTCAATTAGGTTCATGCAGCTTTATGATGAAACTGGTAAATTATTTCTATTTCTTAAATCCTGTGGGTAATTAAGAAAAAAGAAAATTTATCATTCCATCCTAATTAAACATATATAATATGATAACAATCCTGTGAGATAATGATTATCATATCATATATATTAATTACAATTTTATGTCTTTTGTTATATGTAATTTATTTTATAATGTGTAATTTTAGAATAACCAAAGATACTGTGGCTAAACTCTAATTAAACTAAAATTACAGTAATCACATGACATTATAAAGAACTAAATACTTGCTTATAACTAGACAAATATGCATAAGCAAGATTACATTATAGAAATTTAAATAATTAATTAATCAACTAATCTTAAAATGTGACTAATTAATTAAAATTTCTCACAAATCAAGTATGCCAAAATACTCCCAAAATAAATTATAAATATTGGGTATACGGCATTATAAATTTTGGACAAAATAAATCATTAAAGAAATATTAATTTCTAAATAAGATTGAATTTTACAAAATTTTGTACAAAATTATTTTATTTATAAAAATATATCCAATATGAAATTTTGATGATAGAAGGCTAAATTCTGAATGGGCCATGTCAAAAATCCAAAATTTGGCCCAAATTCGGCCCAAAACCGGAAGTCCAAATTTTTTTTTTTTTGCTGAAAACAGATCAGACCCAAAAATGAGGCCGGCCCAAGTGGCCCAAATGGTGCAGCCCGAAGGCCCAGAAGCGTGGCTCAAAGGCCCAGCCAATCACTTTAATGAAACGGTGCGTTTCATGAGGTTCAGGGGTTGAAATTCGCTTAGCCAAAATAACGTGTCGCTCACAAGGAGGCAACGTGGCCAGGATGAAACGACGTGTCGTTTACGTCATCTTCAACCTCCAGTCAGGTCTCTTGACCCAACTCGACCCGAGACGGACCCGCCAGAAAACCTGACGGTTTCTAGCAATTCTGGACGTATTTTTCGATGTTTCAAGAGCTTAAATTCATCATAATTTCATGAGGAATCTATTTATGCAATTAAAACACGAAAAACACGCATGCATGAAGCAACCCGAAGCCAAGAATGTTTCACGATTTTCAGACGAAAAACACAGCAAGGCAGAGGCCTTCTACAGCTCTGATACCAACTGTAAGTCTCTAAATGATATCCTAAACATGAAATGACATCTGAAATAGAGTAAAAGCGAAAGAAAAACTGACCTCCAGCCATTGCAATCTTCAAGTCAAAAGTTACCCACAGGATGCTTCTAACTCAGGATTTGTCACTCTCTGATGGTATGCTGAAGTGTGTTTGGCTTCTGAATAGTGAGAAACTAAGCCAAGGGACCCCGTATATATAGTGGCCCGGTGTTGCAACGTCTTCCCATCAAAGACGGCAACGCCCTTCAGAATTCACTCCAAACAGCCATGGAAACGTCGGAAACGGACCACTTAATGGTCTGTTACGCACATTGGCTCCACCCAACAATCAGAAACTAAAGTTTCAATGGCCAACATTCAAAAACTCCAGCTTCAATGGTGGCCAATGGTCAAAAACGTAAGGAATCGAGGAGGCAGGTGTTGCCAACATCTCTGAATGTTGCCAACATTTCTGTAATGTTCATGCAATGTCTCTAAACATGAGTTTATGGAACTTGCAACGTTCAGAAATGAAGAACTAACACTTACATCGCTTGCATAAAACATCATTGCAACAGTTTTTTAATGTGCTTATATTGCAATAGTTGTGTCTACTTGACATTACTTAGTTTCGTTTTTTATAATTCTCAAACTTCTACATAGCAGTCAAGGCACCAAGCAAGTTACTTATTATATAAGCTGTAAAGGCCTGCGAAAAGGAGAAGCCTTCATAAAATCTAATCTACAGTTGTTGCTCACAAGCGAGGTTCTTTAATTTCAAACAATACTTTGTTGTTTATTTGATTGTCCTTTTAGTTCCTAGTTACTTGATTTAGTGTTATTCATGATTTTGTAACTTTTATCTTTTGTGTTTCTCAATGCTAGTTCTCTCTGAGGTCTGAGAGCCTGTTCCAATGGCAACGGGTTCTTCTTCTGGTGCTTCTCGGGACCCTTCCTCACAGTACAACGTTTTTCTAAGCTTCAAAGGGGAGGACACCCGTGATACCTTCACCTGTCATCTGTATGAAGCTTTGCTGAGAAAAAAGATTGAAACCTATATAGATGACAGGCTTAACAGAGGGGAAGAGATCTCATCATCACTTCTGCAAGCAATAGAAGAATCAAAGATCTCTGTGATAATTTTCTCATAACACTTTGCATGTTCATCATGGTGCTTGGATGAAATCGCAAAAATATTGGAATGCAAGGACAAATACGGAAGGGTCGATATACCAATTTTCTACAATGTAGATCCTTCAGTTGTGAGGTATAAGCGAGGGAGTTATGCAGATACATTTGCTAAACATGAGCAGAGATTCAAGGACAACATGGACAAAGTGCAGAGGTGGAAGGATCTCCTGACTCGAGCATCATGTATTTCTGGGTGGGATTCAAAGAATTTTAGGTAAGTTATGTATATTCCTGTAATGATCCATAAGTCCAACTAGATTTTGAAGTAAAATTAATTCAAATATTTGAAATTCCAAATATATGGTCATAAGAACTAATTGATCAAAATTTCTTTACAATTAAGTTATTTTGCTTGTGGCTGTGGGTGGGGAGATGATTTGTGTTCAATTGGTTTGTGCAAATTAGAAAAAGAAATGTAAGAAAAATTATGACTATACATGTCAAGTCAGAAAAAGAAAAATGAAAAATATAGAATATAGAGATACGTGTCAAAGTAAAAATGAAGAAAGTCAAAAAATGACATAAATGCATGTCAAAATTGAGAAAGACTAGTGTAGAAAATAGAATGTGTGAATGTGTTAAATTAATTATTCAAGTTATTATATTAATACATGTCACATATCATAATGGTATTGATTGGTTTCAAGAGTACAAATATTTTGAAGCACATCCCACATGTCATGATGGTATCAACTGGCTTCAAGAATAGCAATATCTTGAAACTAAAACAAGAGTACTGTAAATTTTTTTGTACTATAATGTGACACTTAAAATTATATTGATTTCAAATATTTCGAGAATTGATACACAGTAGAATATTAAAAATATGATAACAATTACTAATTTTAATTTATCCAACTTTATTATACACTTAATAGATGTTATTGAGTGGAAACTAGCTACATAAGGTATATGCTATATTCTTTCTTCTATTTAGATTCGATACCCTTTTCAAATAAAAATAACTTAATTTACATTATAAACATATTTTAAACATTTAGCGGATTTAGAAATTCTTTTACCATATAAGACCAAAATTTAGCTATTTTAATTACCTACCAAACTACATTTACATTTTTCCTTGAAGACTAAAATATAGCTATTTTGATTATTTACCAAACTAAAAGAACGGAAGTGTCACCCTTAAATTATATTTGTTCTGGATAATTTGAGAAATAATGCATAGTAGACCCAATATTAAATATACCATGACAATTACTAATTCTAATATCCAACTTTATTATACTATATGTATACTTAACAATTTTTCTTAAGTGTGATTAAGTGGAAATTAAGTAAGGTGTATAGAATATTCTTCCTTCTAGCAAGATTCGGCAGCTAATATAGCTTTTTTAAATAAAATCATTTAATTTATATTAAAAATATCTTAAAAATTTGGCAGACTTTATATATTAATAAGCCCCGATCAAGAAATTCTTTCATACTATGGAAGACGGTTTAATAGGTCTATGCTATCTACCAAATTAGGTTGATATTTTTCCTTACAATAGCTTTTCTTCCCATTTTTTCCAATATCTTTCAGGCCAGACTCCAAACTTGTTGAAGAAATTGTAAAAGATGCTTTGAAAAAGTTGAATTGTATGACCTCCATCTCATGTGAGTTGCAAGAATTGGTTGGCATTAACAAACATATCAAGAAAATTGAATCTGCATTAGCACAACTTAAGTCAAGAAACAAGGTTCGTAGAGTGGGAATTTGGGGCATTGGTGGTATAGGTAAGACCACAATTGCCAAGGCTTTGTTTAAAAAGCTTATTACTAAGTATGACTTTGATTCTCACTGCTTTGCTGAAAATGTTAGGAAACAAATGGAAACAAGGGGAGTTGATCATGTACATAATAAATATCTTGCTGAAATTTTCGAGGTAGAAGACCAACAAGTTCACGGATTCAATTTTGAAAAGAAAAGGCTTGAATGTTCGAAGGTTCTCCTTGTTTTCGATGATGTGAGGAATGTAGGTCAAGTGACAGATTTATTTGGATGTTGTGGTCCCTTCATGTCTGAAAGTATAATCATTGTTACTACTAGAGACAAGCAAGTGCTTAAGAATGCTGAAACTGATATCATACATGAGGTTACGGAATTGAATAACGGAGATGCCCAACAACTTTTCAATTTAAATGCCTTTAAGCAAAAGCATCCAATAAAAGATTACATAGAGTTGTCAAAAAGGCTGGTGAATTATGCCAAAGGCATTCCATTAGTTCTCAAAGTCTTGGGTACATCTCTTTATGGTAGGAGTAAGGAAGAATGGGAAAATGCCTTCAAGAAACTTGGAAAAGTGACTAACAAGGAAATTTTTGAAGTATTGAAGTTAAGTTATGATGGGCTTGACGAAGAGGAGAAGGACATATTTCTTGATATTGCATGTTTTTTCAAAGGACAAGATAAAATTTCAGTACAAGAAACTTTAGAAAGTTGTGGTTTCTCTGCAAGCATTGGAATGAAGGTTCTTGAAGATAGAGGCTTGTTAACTTATACAAATGGTAAAATTATGATGCATGATTTGATTGAGAAAATGGGCCATCAAATTGTTCAACAATCTGCCAAGGTACCTGGTAAACGTAGTCGACTATGGGAGCGTAGTGATATTTCTTATGTTTTAAGAAGCAACAAGGTAATAGTTAATTTTTTCAATTCTAATATAATAATTTATGTTCTTATTTGATCGCCACAAATTTTGAGTACGCAATTGATATTTTAGTTTCTGAAGATAAGATTGAAACAAGTTGTGGCACCTCTTTTGGCTGTTATTCATTTCATTTTTTAATTTATGGATTAAACTTGTAGGGAACAAAAGCAATTTAATGCATATTCCTCAACATGTACAATGGCATGAGCAGGATTGTATTACATGGGGATCCTTTTGTGAAGATGGATAATTTAAGATTGCTTCACTTTTATAATTCCAACCCCAATGAGCATTCAAAAGTGTACATTTCTAAAGATCTTGAAAGTCTTCCAGAAAAATTAAAGTTCTTGCGTTGGGATGGATTTCCGCAGAGATGTTTACCTTCCAAATTTTGTCCAGAAAACCTTGTTACACTTGATATGCGCAAAAGTCATCTTGAGAAGCTCTAGGAAGAAGATTAGGTATTTGATACTTCATTCCAACCTTCAATTATTAGCTATTCAATTTCCTTTCTATCTCTAGAAAAAAGAAAAAGAAAAAACAATCAGATATCATGTTCACATTGAATGAATTTCACAATTTCTATTCTTATTTATATAATTATTATTTTTATTTTTGTAACAGCCTCTTCCTAATTTAAAAAGGATTGATTTAAGTTATTCCAGCCAATTGATTCAACTCCCAGATCTTTTTCAAGCACCAAATATTGAAGAAATAATTCTAAGATATTGCACAAGTCTGCGTCAACTCCACTCTTCACACACCCTAGACAAGCTCCACACTTTATGGTTAGATGGTTGCTTCAACCTTTGCTATGTAGACCTTCGGAGCAATCTTCTTGCTGAATCTTCTGGGTTGGTTGTCCTCTACAACTGCAAAAATCTTCAGACGTTTAAAGTTGATAAAGTAGTTCATGATGAGTTTCCTGCATATCACTTTGGCGAGGTGCCAAGATTAATTGGGAAATATGATGAATATACGGTACTGCATGGACTGTGCCCGGAAAGTGCGAGCTTCCCAAGGACAGTATTAGAGAGATTTGGATATGCTTTCGAGATGGAGGACCCCATGGAAAGTGCAAATTCTGATCATGAATCAAAGGATAATTTTCATCTAATCAAGTTAAAATTGTTGAGAGAAGGGCCAACCTTATCATCTCAGAGATTCAAAGAACTTTGTTGGTTGGATCTTTCTTATTGTGATTCCCTTCATCAACTTCCAAATGGCATTTTTAAGTTGGCAGGACTAAGAAGACTTTATCTCCGTGGTTGCTCAGAGTTGAAGAATCTCCCTGAAATTTTTACTCCTCTAAAAAATTTAACAGTGATTATCTTGGATGAGACACCAATTAGAGGACTACCAAAAAACATGGAGCATTTTATTGTGCTTGAAGAATTAAGTTTGTGCAAGTGTAGAATGCTTGAGTCCATTCCATCCACAATAGGGAATCTCAACAGACTTTGTAAGTTAGATCTTGTATTCTGTGATTCACTTGAAGCTCTTCCAAGTAGCATTTTTAATTTGAAAATTGCAAGACTTGATTTGTCTGGTTGCTCGTCATTAGAGAAATTACCTGACATCTTGCACACCAATGTGAATTTAACATATCTCTGCTTACACGGAACGGCAATTCAAGAATTGCCCTCATCACTGCAAAGGTTGATTGGGCTTCAAAACTTGCGTTTAGAGATGTGTAGAGATCTTGGGTTTCTTCCAAACAGCATCTGCAACATGACCCATCTCACCCAACTAAATTTTTCCAGCTGTTGCAACTTGTCAAGAATTCCAAAAAACATTGGCTCCTTGTCAATGATAAGGGAATTCTCTCTGCGTGGGTGTAAGAATATTGTCACTCTTCCTGCCACCATTGCTCATCTTTCGAGTTTAAAATCACTTGATTTGAGGGATTGTGAAAAGCTTCAATCTATACCACGCGCTTTACATGTGTTTGCTGGGAAAAGTTCAAGCAAGCAGCCTTCTTTGTCTATATATGCTCTCGGATGAACCCTACACAGGGTGCGTCTAAAATGAGTAACCAAGCGCCGGCTACCGCTCCGGAGTCATATCCTATGACTGGTGGTGATGGCACTTATAGTTACTCCAGAAACTCCTCTTATCAGGTGCGTACTTATAGCTTTCCTGTAACTATGTGCACTTTAGGATTAAGAAAACGAAGCACTTCTGTAATTATAGCTTTCCTGTAATTATAAGAAAACGGAAAAGTGTAGAGCCACTAAAGTGGGTTTTACACAATTGTCACAAATGGTCTGCAGTTGCAGTTCAGTCTATGGTATGGCCCATGTTCTTATAAGAAAGATTTAGTAAAATTTTGTTTGAGAATAAAATGAACTCAAAAAGAAGGAACTTTACGACCTAAAGTTTGCAGCGTTGCAACATAATCTTCATCGTTATTCACAATTACTACTATCTTTAGAGAAATGTATCATTATGCATGTTCCAGACATCAGAAGCTGATAAAAATGGAATGGACCATACTAATGAATGTTATACTGTAATAACGATGATCACAACGGGAAGGACTAATATTGCTAACATACTGGGCAGAGGATTGCTACTGAGAGTGCAAAAATCGCGGTGGCTAATGCAATTGCGGAGAACCTGGACATAAAAGCTATTGGATCTTCTGGGTCCAGCAATTCAGTTTGCATAGCAGATTTAGGATGTTCAATTGGACCCAACACCTTTTTTGTTATGCAAAATATTCTAGATGCTGTGCAACAGAAGTACCAGTCTGAAGGCCTTACCCCGCAAATGCCTGAATTCCAAGTGTTCTTCAATGACCATGTGTCAAATGATTTCAATACTCTTTTTGCCTCCCTCCCTTCAGGAAGGCAGTACTTTGCAGCTGGTGTACCGGGGTCCTTTCATGGTCGTTTATTCCCCAAGTCCTCTCTCCATATTGTGCATTCTTCTTATGCCCTCCACTGGCTCTCAAAGGTTCCTGAAGAGTTGCTAGAAGAAAACTCACAAGCATGGAACAGAGGGAGGGTTCACTACTCTAAAGCCCCAAATGAAGTTGGGGAAGCTTATGCAGTGCAGTTTGCCAAGGACATGAAAAATTTTCTAGATGCCAGAGCACATGAACTAGTGGCTGGAGGTTTAATGGTGCTGATCATGGTGGGTAACCCCAATGAGATCCCCCACTCATGTACTCCAGCTTGGATCGTGTTTGACTTTCTAGGGTCCTGCTTATGGGATATGGTGAAGGATGTAAGTAATTATAATTAGGTGTAGTTGTTTTAATTTCTAAAAATGCTCATTGCAGGTAGTTTAATGATCTTCTCAAACAGCTGTGTGCAGAACTTCATTATCCAAAAGTAGGATTTTGATTCAAGTATGAATTATGTAGTGAAAATTGGTGTACTTAATCTGAAAATAACTCGATAAATCGTTGAAGAGATTTTTTTTTGCTACTGTTTAATAATCTTTGTTTGCTTGATCAGTTTTGAAACAACGGCTCACTTATGGCCTGTTATTGCCTCAGGGTATGATAAGTGAAGATGAATTGAACAAGTTCAACATTCCAGTCTATGCTGCCTCGCCCAAAGATATAAGAAGAGTTGTAGACGAAAATGGGTGTTTCAACATTGAGAGAATGGATTCAAGGATTCCTGGCCTTGAATCAGTGGATGGACAAGCATGCACATGGCACACCCGAGCTATCTTGGAGGGAGTAATTAGTAAGCACTTTGGAAGTGAGATTGTTGATGAACTTTTTGGTCGATTCCAAAAGAAAGTTGAAGAGTCTTTGAGTTTGATGGAGTCAACGACCAAGGAAGCAACTCAGCTTTTAATTGTTCTCAAACGGAAATAGGCTTCAGGGTGAGTTTCTTGATATTCTACCTTCCAAATGGGTGTACTGTCATTTCATACCGATTCTGGGTTGAAACTTGTGATATAATAGTGGTAGCTCCTAAATTATTTGACAAACAAATGTTTGTAGAAGCTGATGTAAGACATTGAATCAATTAGTTGTGTCTATTACCATAAAACTGTCATATAATTTGGCCCCTGGACTTGCTGTTTGCGGGCTTTTCTGGCATCTACAGGTGAATCTTGTAGTATCATTTTATACCTGTTTTGTTTTGAACTTGTGACAGAATGGTAGGTAGCTTTTGAAGCATTTGACAAATGTTTATGGAAGCTGATGTAAGAGAAAGAATCAGTTTTGTCTTGATAAATCTAACTATCTTCCAGTCTTTTAGACCAAAAGACTTATCTCCCTCGTAGCATTGTCTAATATTTTGAAGAGTCTTTTAGTTTGGTAGAGTCAATGGCCCAGGAAGTAACTCAGCTTTTAATTGTTCTCCAGCGGAAATAAGCTTCAGGGGTGAGTTTCTTGATAAGCTACCGTCCAGATATCTGTAATATCATATCATATCATATCTATTCTGGGTTGAAACTTGTGACAGAATAGTAGTAGCTCCTAAATTATTTGACAAAATGCTTGTAGAAGCTGATGTAAGACATAGAATCAATTAGTTGTGTGAGTGTGAACAAGGTTATGTTTTACTTTCTTTCTGAACAAATCTTGTTATTCTCGTTCCCTCTTCATTTTAATTCTCTGATTTTTATTTTTATTTGACTGTGTAGAGAAAAGAGTTAATAAAAATATAAGAAAATAAAAAATTAAACAATTGTGAGAATTTACATGTAAAGTCTAGATAAAGTATTCCTTTCAAAAGTGAAAAGATATAGAGTAATTTATGAGTAGTTAGTTATAAGTTTTCTTGAACTTAATAAAAAAAAATTAAATTGTTACAAATTTTTGTAATAAATATTAGATATGTTGATCTCAATATGTGAAATTTAATAATTTAAATTTTTATAAATGAAAATAGCAAAATTATAGAATTTTTGGTCAATATTTTATTTTTAATGCGGTTATGATTATCATTTATTAAAGAGAGACATTTAAAAAATGTTGGTTTTATATAGTATTATAAATAATGAGAGGCAGTTAATCAGTTTGAGTCAGATTAATATTTCTTGATTTTAACATTTTTTATTTTAGTAACTTTTTTTTAAAATATGTAAATATATCATTTCAATTTATTTTTATTTAAAAATTACATTCTACTCAAGCTGCTATAAAGTGCAAATTCAACTTATACCATGCATGTACAAATATATTCAATCCTAATACAAATTCTAAGACAATACATGTATAAAATAGCACTTAGAAAACTTTGAAATGAATAAAATCGTCCACCCTTGTTATGGGGCCACGCTATTACGAGTGCCTCTTTTGAATACATGCCTCTGAATTTGGCAGATGAAATGATTCAAATACCTTTATATTAGGGGTTTTATTAGGTTTTTACCTAAGTTTGACTTTTTAACAGAATTAGGAATTAATGACATAAATTTGACCAAATTAAGCTCATGGCCTAACAACGATCATATATATCTGTTGAGTGAAAAATGACCACAAGATAATAGAGATGCAAAAAGACTAAAGTGCCCCTATTCTCTACTTTCAAGATTTTTTCTTCAACTTTTGCCCTGCTGCACTTCAAAACTTGGAATTGGGAGAAAATATTCCATTTTTCAAATTTTTTTTGAATTTTTAAGAAATTTTTTTTTTTTGGCATTTTCTTCAGAAATTGGTTTATTTTTGGAATTTTCTAAAAATTTTTGTTTTTCCGGAAATTTCGTCTACGTCTATTTTTTAGTTTTTGTATATTTTGATCTTGGGGAATTCTTGTTGATATATTTTTTTAATTTAGAGTTTTTTTTGAAAAATAGAAAAAATTAAGGTTAGTATTTAGTCTTAAAATTCAATTACAAACCTTAAAATAAGTTGATTTTGGTTTATGAATAAATTTGAGTATTTACAGTTTCCTCTGCTACTTTTTGTTATTATTTTTTAAATACATGTAATTTTTATTCTTTAATACATTTTTATCAAAAATATAAGGTTAAAAGTAAATAAAAATTAAATTAAAGAATGGGATAGGAACACATTCTTTTTTTAAAAAAAAAATCTTGTGTTCTTAAATTATAATGTCAATAAAGAAAGTTGGATGATACTAAAGAAAGTGCATAGGAGACCGTGCAAATATTTATCTGAAAGTATACATTAAGTTAAAAATATTTATTTATAAAAGATTAAATTATTTAATTTTACTCTTTTTTTTTCTTTCAATGCAGTATAAAGGTGAAAAAGCATTTGAAATTAATTTTTTATGAGATATTTTATATTTTTAAAATTATAAAATTAATTTTTATTTATAAAATTGTATTTATTCTTAATTTTTAAGTATTTAAATTTAAAAAAATTTAAAAAAAATTATATAAAATTTCTTTGTAGTATATCTCACGTGTAAAAAATTTTTTATACTTTTAATTTATTCAAATAAAATCTTACACTTTAAATTTATGTAAATAACCCCAAATCGTTAAAAACTTAATAGAGGTCCGTTAAATAATAAAACGACATATCCATTCTGCTAAGGAGGACATCCACTTCCAAGCTCTAGCTCGTTAAGTTCAGCACCAAAATTCTTCACTTTCAAGAAATTCGCATACCTCAACTGATTATGGAAAACAGAACATTGAGGTAATAACAATTGGTTACTCTAAAACTTCAGCACAGTTCTCTTCTTCCATCCCCTCATAGCACAGTTCTCTTCTTCCATCTCATCACTTAAGCAATCAGCACCCTCATTTCAGTACATTCTTGCCCAAAACAAAAGCATCCCTCTGCACTCTCACCTACGTAACCTAGAGAAGGAAAATGGCCCTCACCCCTCCATTGTATTGAAACTAACCCGAGCTTCTACACAAAGGCATCATTAGTTGGTCTGCAGTATCACACGTCAACTTATGTGGAGGAGCCCATTGTCACCGCTGTCCTGTCCCAATCAATTCCTGTCACCAGCCCAACTTGAGCTTCGTCGCTACTGCCAGTTTGCTCTCAGCCATCACCCAGGTCGTTATTTTTTAGCACCAAAATTCTCCCTCTCTTTGAGAGAGACTCCTTGTGATATTCATCTTACCATTGGCAAGTAAGATTGTGAGACTCGTGGAAGCCCTGATAGTTTACAACATGAAAATTGTAGTAACCAAATAGGTATAGAAGAAAGGCTAAAATAATTATTATAAGTTTTGAAATGGCTGCAAAAATCTGTATTTTCTCTTTGTTCCTGTCCTCTTCCTTTTGATCTCTCTCTCTCTACTCTGCCATGGCCTTATCATAATCCACAAAGCTAGAGAGAGAAAGAGCTAGTAGGAGGTAGTGGCAGCTCTAAGGCGCTCTGTTTAGAGTATGCATGTGTGAGAAAATGTGCAGGTCTTCCTCTGTCAATGAAGAAAAAATGAAACGAAGGCAATAGAAAGTAGTTTAAGAAGAAGGGTTCCTTTGCTGCGAAAAAAATAAGTAAATAAAAATGAGATATTTTCAGCATGTATATATTCATTTCATATCTTCTCTATCAGCACAGTAAAAAAAAATTAAATAATATATCAGACACATGCCAACTTCTTACATCTCTTGCTCCTCTTATTTTTGCAAAATTTTGGTACTCTTGACAAGTGCTTCTTTTCTCACCCACTCTTTAGTCTCCATAAAAATGAAAATTTCTTATTTTTTTTATTTTGCTGTATGATACACTTCTATTTCTAGTATTTATTTCTTTGTGTTTTTGAGTTCTGGTATCTCTTTTAAATCAAAGCAAAGAGTTCAACAGCAAGCAGAACGAATGGATTTAAAGAATTTTTTTTAAAAGTATGAACTTCAACGACATACTGATTTTATTACTTAATAAATTTTTATTAAATTCTTAATAATTTGGAGACTATTTACACAAACTCAAAATATAAAATTTTATTTGAGTAAATTAAAAATGTAAAAAAAATGTTATACATAAAATATACTACAAAAAAATTTTATATAATTTCTTTAAATTTTAAAGTTATATTTATCAGATTCCAGCTTAACTTGAAGCATTTGTAACTGTTATAAGTCATGTTATAGCATAAATTATTTTTGTCTTATTCATAAGATTAGGTTGCCACATAAATGCTCACGATTTCGGTGAATTCCTAATGTCAGTTTGACAAAGCTTTAATTAGTTGTGACCTCAGTGCATGCATTGATAGGTTGATAGTCATTGCCCTACGGCAGCTTAATAAATTTCGGCAGTCGGCAGATTGGGGATAAGATTTGAAATTTGAAAATCGCTTTGACTTTTTCCATCTGGTTTGGTTTTCTGCGAGTTTCACGTAAAAAAATGTTAAATCATCCTGATTGATCATACCCGTAACAAATCTTTTTCTACTACAGTACTACTGTTTCAACTTAGCTCATTTTACAGAAATAATATTTTTTAAAAAACTATTTACATAAATAATATATTTAAAAAGAATTAATAAATTAAAAATAAAAATAAATTATATTAATTTCTTTTGATATATTTAATTATGATGCTTCACTTTATTTTTATTTAAATATTACATTCCATCTAATTTATTCAAATATTTATTAAAAAAATATATTTAAATATTAATAAAATATTTACAAAAAATATTAAATTAATATTTTATTTTAATTTTATTTAAAAATTATACTTTAACTTAGTTAACTATTTTAAATAATTAATATATTGATAAATTATATATTTTTAATTAAATAATTATATTCATTATAAGATATAAATTTAATAATATATGTAATTATAAAAAAAATTTAATATAAATATAAAGATATCTTAAGATAAATTTAGTTAAAAAAAATATAAAACATAAATAATCTTTTTTTTTACTAACTAAACTCACTTCAAAATTTTTTATATTTATACTGAATTTTTACTTTTATTTTTCTACACAACCATCCTATTTTTTGTAAACTAATACTCTTGATAGTATTGAATAAATATAAACTCGCCTTTGAACGTCTACTCCGCGGTGTTAAAGGCTTCTCCTACTAGAAAATTTGTTGTTAGATGTTTGTAATGCATTTGACTTCTATTCTTCTAATACATTTTTGTCATAAAAATATAAGATAGACAATAAAATATAAAATTTATTTGAAAAAAATTTATTGAGTTCTTAAATTATACTGTAATGTCACAAAAGAAGTTAGATGACACTAGAAGAAATGCCCAAGAGGGTGTGCAATTAATTAATTTAAAGGATATATTAAATTAGATATAATTAAGGATATATTAAATTAGATATAATTTTATTTAAGAAGGACTAAATTATAGAGTTCTCAATCCTTTTCTTTAAATAAAAAATAAAAGGGAAATGAGCATTTTTTTTTTGTACCGCGGAATGATATGTGACAAGACAACTAAGCAATAGTACAACTGAACAAAGAACTCTTAATTTTTCCTCATGGAGGGCTCTTTGAATGGAAATAATAGAATTATGTGGATGTAATTTTTGTAGTTTTATAAATAGGGAGAGATAAAAAAAAATGTAAGTGTGCGATTTTTTTTTATAAACATTTTTTATTTTTAATTATAAAAAAATGTATAAATATAAAAAAATGAAGATAACACCGTTTTCCTTTGAATGACATTTGGAGCAGAGCAGAAGATAAGGGAATTGACTCCTATGCCCCTGACACTCTTCCGAAGGGTATCAGCAACGGCATTCCAGTTCCTGTTCACGTAATAAATCTGCACCACACACTCTCCAAAAAATCATGGCTTTGGCCACCTCCACACGCTGATTCGGTGGACCTGATCTATGAGTAAATCTATGCGGATAATTAATTGCTTCCTCAGGATGAGTTAAAGCCACCGCTTCCATTGAATCAGTTTCAATAATTAAATTCCATGCATGTTGAAGCCCTTTTATTAATGCCCTTTTATCAAAGACTGAGCAAGCTCCTAACCCTGCTGCAAAACCGGACACGAACTCTCTTGCTCATTTCGGATAACACCGCCGCAGGCAGCACTATTATCTAGCTGAGCAACAGAAGCATCAACGTTGGCTTTAATCCACTCCTTCGGCGGAGGACACCCACCCGCCTGGATATTAGCGATGGCATACGGATTATTCCGATTGGCAATCAGAGAAGAACGGGTGCAGGAGCATTTGTAATTATTATAAGTCACGTCATGGCATAAATTGTTTAGCTTATTCCTGTGGTCAGGTCCCGATCCTCATGGGCCTCCATCAACTCAATTAATTTCGACAGTTGACTGGTTACAGATAAGAATGGTTTTATAAAATCACTTTGAAATTTTTGGTCGAGCTCGGTATCATGTGTTTCAAAATGCTAAACTAACCCAATTCATCACGCCCCATGACAAACTATTTTTTATTGTCAATTGCGATATTCTTCTGTTAAAATAGTCCCACGCGCTTTACATGCGTTTGCTGGGAAAAGTTCAAGCAAGCAGCCTTCTTTGTCTATATATGCTCTCGGATGAACCCTACACAGGGTGCGTCTAAAATGAGTAACCAAGCGCCGGCTACGGCTCCGGAGTCATATCCTATGACTGGTGGTGATGGCACTTATAGTTACTCCAGAAACTCCTCTTATCAGGTGCGCACTTATAGCTTTCCTGTAACTATGTGCACTTTAGGATTAAGAAAACGAAGCACTTCTGTAATTATAGCTTTCCTGTAATTATAAGAAAACGGAAAAGTGTAGAGCCACTAAAGTGGGTTTTGCACAATTGTCACAAATGGTCTGCAGTTGCAGTTCAGTCTATGGTATGGTCCATGTTCTTATAAGAAAGATTTAGTAAAATTTTGTTTGAGAATAAAATGAACTCAAAAAGAAGGGACTTTAGGGCCAAAAGTTTGCAGCGTTGCAACATAATCTTCATCGTTATTCACAATTACTACTATCTTTAGAGAAATGTATCATTATGCATGTTCCAGACATCAGAAGCTGATAAAAATGGAATGGACCATACTAATGAATGTTATACTGTAATAACGATGATCACAACGGGAAGGACTAATATTGCTAACATACTGGGCAGAGGATTGCTACTGAGAGTGCAAAAATCGCAGTGGCTAATGCAATTGCGGAGAACCTGGACATAAAAGCTATTGGATCTTCTGGGTCCATCAATTCAGTTTGCATAGCAGATTTAGGATGTTCAATTGGACCCAACACCTTTTTTGTTATGCAACATATTCTAGATGCTGTGCAACAGAAGTACCAGTCTGAAGGCCTTGCCCCGCAAATGCCTGAATTCCAAGTGTTCTTCAATGACCATGTGTCAAATGATTTCAATACTCTTTTTGCCTCCCTCCCTTCAGGAAGGCAGTACTTTGCAGCTGGTGTACCGGGGTCCTTTCATGGTCGTTTATTCCCCAAGTCCTCTCTCCATATTGTGCATTCTTCTTATACCCTCCACTGGCTCTCAAAGGTTCCTGAAGAGTTGCTAGAAGAAAACTCACAAGCATGGAACAGAGGGAGGGTTCACTACTCTAAAGCCCCAAATGAAGTTGGGGAAGCTTATGCAGTGCAGTTTGCCAAGGACATGAAAAATTTTCTAGATGCCAGAGCACATGAACTAGTGGTTGGAGGTTTAATGGTGCTGATCATGGTGGGTAACCCCAATGAGATCCCCCACTCATGTACTCCAGCTTGGATCGTGTTTGACTTTCTAGGGTCCTGCTTATGGGATATGGTGAAGGATGTAAGTAATTATAATTAGGTGTAGTTCTTTTAATTTCTAAAAATGCTCATTGCAGGTAGTTTAATGATCTTCTCAAACAGCTGTGTGCAGAACTTCATTATCCAAAAGTAGGATTTTGATTCCAGTATGAATTATGTAGTGAAAATTGGTGTACTTAATCTGAAAATAACTCGATAAATCGTTGAAGCGATTTTTTTCTGCTACTGTTTAATAATCTTTGTTTGCTCGATCAGTTTTGAAACAACGTCTCACTTATGGCCTGTTATTGCCTCAGGGTATAATAAGTGAAGATAAATTGGACAAGTTCAACATTCCAGTATATGCTGCCTCGCCCAAAGATATAAGAAGGGCTGTAGACGAAAATGGGTGTTTCAACATTGAGAGAATGGGCTCAAGGATTCCTGGCCTTGAATCAGTGGATGGACAAGTATGCACATGGCACACCCGAGCTGGCTTGGAGGGAGTAATTAGTAAGCACTTTGGAAGTGAGATTGTTGATGAACTTTTTGATCGATTCCAAAAGAAAGTTGAAGAGTCTTTGAGTTTGATGGAGTCAACGACCAAGGAAGCAACTCAGCTTTTAATTGTTCTCAAACGGAAATAGGCTTCGGGTGAGTTTCTTGATATTCTACCTTCCAAATGGGTGTACTGTCATTTCATACCGTTCTGGGTTGAAACTTGTAATATAATAGTGGTAGCGCCTAAATTATTTGACAAACAAAAGTTTGTAGAAGCTGATGTAAGACATTGAATCAATTAGTTGTGTCTATTACCATAAAACTGTTATATAATTTGACCAATCGACTTGCTGTTTGCAGGCTTTTCTGGCATTTACAGGTGAATCATGTAGTATCATTTTATATCTGTTTTGTTTTGAACTTGTGACAGAATGGTAGGTAGCTTTTGAAGCATTTGCCAAATGTTTATGGAAGCTAATGTAAGAGATAGAATCATTTTTTTGTTTTGGAAAAATCTAATTATCTTCTAATCTTTTAGATCAAAAGACTAATTTTTTTCATAACATCGTTAAATATTTTAAAATGAGTTCCATTTATAGCAAGGATTCAGACAAAGGTTCGTTATATTGAAAGTCAAGTTTCTTACTCTTTCACTCAACCCGTTCGTAAGACAGAATCAGTTAGTTGTGTGTATTACCACAAAATTGATGTATAATTGGACTAAGTTGACTTGGTGTGTGTGCTGGCTTTTCTGGCATCAACAGGAACAAAACTGTGATACTAACATGGTGCTGCTACTTACATTTTTTTACGTGTCTTTTCAAAAATTTAATATAGACAAAATTAAGGTTAGTATTTAGTCTTAGAATTTAATTTCAAACCTTAAAATAAGTTGATTTTAGTTTATGAATAAATTTGAGTATTTACAGTTTCGACTGCTACTTTTTGTTGTTATTTTTTAAATACATTTGATTTTTATTCTTTTAATACATTTTTATCATAAAAATTTAAGTTTAAAAGTAAATAAAAATAAAATTAAAGAATTTGATAAGAAGATACTCTTTTTTTTAAAAAAAAACAAAAATTCTTGTGCTCTTAAATTATAATGTCAACAAAGAAAGTTGGATGACACTAAAGAAAGTGCATGGGAGACTGTGCGAATATTTATCTGAAAGTGTACATTAAATTAAAATTATTTATTTATAAAGGATTAAATGATGTAATTTTACTTTTTTTTTTTTCTTTCAATGCAGTATAAAGGCGAAGAAGCATTTGAAATTAATTTTTTTAGGAGACATTTTATAATTTTTAAATTATAGAATTAATTCTTTTTTATAAGATTATGTTTATCATTGACTCTTGAATGTTTGAATTTAAAGGGGTTCAAATTTATATTTATCAGATTCCAGCTTAACTTAGAAGCATTTGTAACTATTTTAAGTCAGCTTAGCTTGAAGTATTTGTAAGCATTATAAGTCATGTTATAGCATAAATTATTTTTGTCTTATTCATGAGATCAGGTTGCCACTTAAATGCTCAGGATTTAGGTGAATTCCCAATGTCAGTTTGACCAAGCTTTTATTTAGTTATTTGCAATTATCTCAGTGCATGCATTGATAGGTTCATGCTCATAGTCCTACTACAACCTAATAAATTTGGGCATTTGGCAGATGGGGGATAAGATTTGAAGTTTGAAAATCGCTTTGACTTTTTCGATCGGGTTCGGTTTTCTGTGAGTTTCACATAAAAAATGTTAAATCATTCTGATTGATCATATCATAACAAATCTTTTTCTACTATTGTTTCAACCCGGCCCATTTTATAGAAATAATATTTTTTTAAAATTATTTACATAAATAATACTGTTTAAAAAAAACGATAAATTAAGAATAATATTATTTTTATATTTTTATATGTATAATTTTTATTTTTATTTAAAATTTTTAAATTTTATTTTTTAATAATTTAATTTTAAATCATGTCCTAACCCAAAAATGTAGAGATATAAATGCACCCCATCATTTCCTACAAATTAAATGCAAATTTGCCAATCATGCCACATCATTGTTGATCATTGCTGACAATCTTCACTCCGTTTCTGGCTCACTCCTCTCTTTCCCCGTCACGCCTCCCTGCTCTTTGCCCATCAGAACAAACATTTGAGAAACGGAGTGAAGACCATCGGTAACGACCAGCAATGCTGTGGCATGATACAAGCTGAGGTGTTTTGGCAAATTTATTCCTAATTTATTAATATTTTTTAAATAATATTATCTATGGAAATAATTTTTAAAAAGATTATTTATGTAAAATGGCCTTTGAAATCGTTGATCGATGCGGCGATGCCAACCTCACTTGCCTTGCATTTTATCATGATTTCAAATGCATTTGGGTGGATATTTGAATATGCTGATTAAGGAATTAATTATTTTAAGAATTTAAATTATTAACCAAAAAATTTTAAATATTTAGATTATTGAATGAAAGTTTTAATTGTTCTTTCATATAAAAGTTTTTTTAAATATAAAATATGAATAATTTTTAATTTTAAGTAAGAGTAAATATCAAACTTTAATTGTTTAGTTATAAAATTTTGATATTATATCAAAAATTATTCTAAATATTTAATATATTAAATAAAAATACAATAAATAAATTTTTACTTTTATTTTTCTACATATCCATCCTATTTTTTGTAAACTAATACTCTTAATAGTATTGAGTAAATATAAACCAGCCTTTGAACGTCGACTCCGTGGCGTTAAAGGCTTTTCCTTCTAGAAAATTTGTTGTTACATTTTTTTAATGCATTTGACTTCTATTCTTCTTACACATTTTTTGCAATAAAGATATGGAGAGACTTTTTTCCTTTTAATTTATTGTGTTCTTAAATTATACTGTAATGTCACAATGGAAGTTGAATGACACTAAAAGATTGTGCAATTAATTAATTTAAAGTGTATAATAAATTAGAAATAATTTGATTTACGAAGGACCAAATTACAGGGTACTTAACCCTTTTCTTCCAATAAAAAATAAAAGGTGAATGAGCATTTTTTTTTTTTTTTTGGGTACTGCGGAATGATATGTAACAGGACAACTAAGCAATATTACAACTGAATAAAGGAACTCTTAATTTGTCTTCATGGAGGGCTCCGTGAATGACACTAGGAGCAGAGCAGAAGGTAGGAGAATTAACTCCTATGCCCCTGAAAATCTTAGCAAGGGTATCAGCAACAGCATTCCAATTCCTGTTCACGTAATAAATCTGCACCACCCACTCCCCAGAAATCAGGGCTTTGGCCACCTCCACAAGCTGATTCGTTGGACCTGATCTATGAGTAAATCTATGCAGATAATTAATTGCTTCCTTAGGATGAGTTAAAGCCACCGCTTCCATTGCATCAGTTTCAATAATTACTCTTCTGAAACCAGCATTCCATGCATGTTGAAACCCTTTTATTAATGCCCTTTTATCAATGACTAAGCAAGCTCCTAACCCTGCAGCAAAACCGAACACGAACTCTTCTTGCTCATTTCGGAAAACACCACCGCAGGCAGCACTATTATCTAGCTGAGCAACAGAAGCATCAACATTGACTTTTAATCCACTCCTTCGGCTGAGGACACCCACCCGTCTGGATATCAGTGATGGCATGTGGATTAATCCGATTGACAATCAGAGAAGAACGGGTGAAGGAGCATTTGTAATTATATAAGTCACGTCATGGCGTCAATTGTTTGTCTTATTCCTGCGATCAGGTACCAATCCTGACGGGCCTCCATCAACTCAATTAATTTCGACAGTTGACTGGTTACAGATAAGAATGGTTTTATAAAAATCACTTCGAAATTTTTGGTTCGAGTTCGGTATCATGTGTTTCAAAATGCTAAACTAACCCCATTGATCACACCCATGACAAACTATTTTTTATTATCAATTGTTGCGCCATTCTTCTTTTAAAATAGTCCCACTCGCTTTACAAGTGTTTGCTGGTGGTCGGTCACTGTAAAAGTTCAAGCAAGCAGCCTTCTTTGTCTATATATGCTCTCAGATGAACCCTACATAGGGTGCGTCTAAAATGAGTAGCCAAGCGCCGGCTACGGCTCCGGACTCATATCCTATGACTGGTGGTGATGGCACTTATAGTTACTCCAGAAACTCCTACTATCAGGTGCGCACTTGTAGCTTTCCTGTAACTATATGCACTTTAGGACTAAGAAAACGAAGCACTTCTGTAATTATAGCTTTCCTGCAATTATAAGAAAACGGAAAAGTGTAGAGCCACCAAAGTGGGTTTTACACAATTGTCACAAATGGTCTGCAGCTACAGTTCAGTCTATGGTATGGTCCATGTTCTTATAAGAAAGATTTACTAAAATTTTGTTTGAGAATAGATTGAACATAAAAAGGAGGGACTTTAGGTCCAAAAGTTTGCAGCGTTGCAACATAATCTTCATCGCTATTCACAATTAGTAATACTATCTTTACAGAAATGAACATTATGCATGTTCCAGACATCAGAAGCTGATAAAAATGCAATAGACCACACTGATGAATGTTATACTGTAATAACGATGATCACAACGGAAAGGACTAATATTGCTAACATACTGGGCAGAGGATTGCTGCTGAGAGTGCAAAAATCACAGTGGCTAATGCAATTGCGGAGAACCTGGACATAAAAGCTATTGGATCTTCTGGGTCCAGCAATTCAGTTTGCATAGCAGATTTAGGATGTTCCATTGGACCCAACACCTTTTTTGCTATGCAAAATGTTCTAGATGCTGTGCAACAGAAGTTCCAGTCTGAAGGCCTTACCCCGCAAATGCCTGAATTCCAAGTGTTCTTCAATGACCACGTCTCAAATGATTTCAATGCTCTTTTTGCCTCTCTCCCTTCAGGAAGGCAGTGCTTTGCAGCTGGTGTACCGGGGTCCTTTCATGGTCGTTTATTCCCCAAGTCCTCTCTCCATATTGTGCATTCTTCTTATGCCCTCCACTGGCTCTCAAAGGTTCCTGAAGAGTTGCTAGAAGAAAACTCACAAGCATGGAACAGAGGGAGGGTTCACTACTTTAATGCCCCAAATGAAGTGGGGGAGGCTTATGCAGTGCAGTTTGCCAAGGACATGAAAAATTTTCTAGATGCCAGAGCACATGAACCAGTGGCTGGAGGTTTAATGGTGCTGATCATGGTGGGTAACCCCAATGAGATCCCCCGTCCATGCACTCCAGCTGGGATCATGTTTGACTTTCTAGGGTCCTGCTTATGGGATATGGTGAAGGATGTAAGTAATTATAATTAGGTGTAGTTGTTTTAATTTCTTAAAATGCTCATTTCAGGTAGTTTAAGGATCTTCTCAAACAGCTGTGTGCAGAACTTCATGATCCAAAAGTAGAATTTCGATTCCAGTATGAATTATGTATTGAAAATTGGTGTACTTAATCTGAAAATAACTCGACAAATCGTTGAAAAGATTTGTTTAATAATCTTTGTTTGCTTGATCAGTTTTGAAACAACGGCTCACTTATGGCCTGTTATTGCCTCAGGGTATGATAAGTGAAGGTGAATTGAACAAGTTCAACATTCCAGTCTATGCTGCCTCGCCCAAAGATATAAGAAGAGTTGTAGACGAAAATGGGTGTTTCAACATTGAGAGAATGGATTCAAGGATTCCTGGCCTTGAATCAGTGGATGGACAAGCATGCACATGGCACACCCGAGCTATCTTGGAGGGAGTAATTAGTAAGCACTTTGGAAGTGAGATTGTTGATGAACTTTTTGGTCGATTCCAAAAGAAAGTTGAAGAGTCTTTGAGTTTGATGGAGTCAACGACCAAGGAATCAACTCAGCTTTTAATTGTTCTCAAACGGAAATAGGCTTCAGGGTGAGTTTCTTGATATTCTACCTTCCAAATGGGTGTACTGTCATTTCATACCGATTCTGGGTTGAAACTTGTGATATAATAGTGGTAGCTCCTAAATTATTTGACAAACAAATGTTTGTAGAAGCTGATGTAAGACATTGAATCAATTAGTTGTGTCTATTACCATAAAACTGTCATATAATTTGGCCCCTGGACTTGCTGTTTGCAGGCTTTTCTGGCATCTACAGGTGAATCTTGTAGTATCATTTTATACCTGTTTTGTTTTGAACTTGTGACAGAATGGTAGGTAGCTTTTGAAGCATTTGACAAATGTTTATGGAAGCTGATGTAAGAGAAAGAATCAGTTTTGTCTTGATAAATCTAACTATCTTCCAGTCTTTTAGACCAAAAGACTTATGTCCCTCGTAGCATTGTCTAATATTTTGAAGAGTCTTTTAGTTTGGTAGAGTCAATGGCCCAGGAAGTAACTCAGCTTTTAATTGTTCTCCAGCGGAAATAAGCTTCAGGGGTGAGTTTCTTGATAAGCTACCTTCCAGATATCTGTAATATCATATCATATCATATCTATTCTGGGTTGAAACTTGTGACAGAATAGTAGTAGCTCCTAAATTATTTGACAAATGTTTGTAGAAGCTGATGTGAGACATAGAATCAGTTAGTTGTGTGAGTGTAAACAAGGTTTGTTTTACTTTCTTTCTGGACAAATCTTGTTATTCTCGTTCCCTCTTCATTTTAATTTTCCGACATTATTTTTATTTGACTGTGTAGAGAAAAGAGTTAATAAAAATATAAGAAAATAAAAAATTAAACAATTGTGAGAATTTACATGTAAAGTCTAGATAAAATATTCCTTTCAAAAGTGAAAGGATATAGGGTGACTTATGACTAGTTAGTTATAAGTTTTCTTCAACTTAATGAAAAAAAAATTAAATTGTTACAAGTTTTTGTAATAAATATTAGATATGTTGATCTCGATATGTGAAATTTAATAATTTAAATTTTTATAAATAAAAATAGTAAAATTATAGAATTTATGATCAATATTTTATTTTTAATGTGGTTATGATTATCATTTATTAAAGAGAGACACTTAAAAAATGTTGGTTTTATATAGTATTATAAATAATGAGAGGCAGTTAATCAGTTTGAGTCAGATTAATATTTCTTGATTTTAATATTTTTAATTTTAGTAACTTTTTTTTGAAATATTTAAATATATCATTTCAATTTATTTTCATTTAAAAATTACATTCTACTCAAGCTGCTATAAAGTGCAAATTCAACTTATACCATGCATGTACAAATATATTCAATCCTAATACAAATTCTAAGACAATACATGTATAAAATAGCACTTAGAAAACTTTGAAATGAATAAAATCGTTCACCCCTGTTGTGGGGCCACGCTATTACGAGTGCCTCTTTTGAATACATGCCTCTGAATTTGGCAGATGAAATGATTCAAACACCTTTATATTAGGGGTTTTATTAGGTTTTTACCTAAGTTTGACTGTTTAACAGAATTAGGAATTAATGACATAAATTTGACCAAATTAAGCTCATGGCCTAACAACGATCATGTACATCTGTTGAGTGAAAAATGACCACAAGATAATAGAGATGCAAAAAGACTAAAGTGCCCCTATTCTCTACTTTCAAGATTTTTTCTTCAACTTTTGCTCTGCTGCACTTCAAAACTTGGAATTGGGAGAAAATATTCTATTTTTCAAATTTTTAAGAAATTTCTTTTTTTTTTTGTATTTTCTTCAGAAATTGGTTTATTTTTGGAATTTTCTAAAAATTTTTATTTTTCTGGAAATTTCGTCTACGTCTATTTTTTAGTTTTTGTATATTTTGATCTTGGAGAATTCTTGTTGATATATTTTTTTAATTTAGAGTTTTTGTTTAAAAATAGAAAAAATTAAGGTTAGTATTTAGTCTTAGAATTTAATTACAAACCTTAAAATAAGTTGATTTTGGTTTATGAATAAATTTGAGTATTTACAGTTTCCTCTGCTACTTTTTGTTGTTATTTTTTAAATACATGTAATTTTTATTATTTAATACATTTTTATTAAAAATATAAGGTTAAAAGTAAATAAAAATTAAATTAAAGAATGGGATAGGAACACCTTCTTTTTTTAAAAAAAAAAAAATCTTGTGTTCTTAAATTATAATGTCAATAAAGAAAGTTGGATGATACTAAAGAAAGTGCATAGGAGACCGTGCAAATATTTATCTGAAAGTATACATTAAGTTAAAAATATTTATTTATAAAAGATTAAATTATTTAATTTTACTCTTTTTTTTCTTTCAATGCAGTATAAAGGTGAAAAAACATTTGAAATTAATTTTTTATGAGTTATTTTATATTTTTAAAATTATAAAATTAATTTTTATTTATAAAATTATATTTATTCTTAATATTTAAGTATCTAAATTTAAAAAAATTTAAAGAAAAATTATACAAAATTTCTTTGTTCCTGTCTTCTTCCTTTTGATCTCTCTCTCTTTACTCTGCCATGGCCTTATCATAATCCACAGAGCTAGTAGGAGGGAGTGGGGGCTCTAAGGCGCTCTGTTTAGAGTATGCATGTGTGAGGAAATGTGCAGGTCTTCCTCTGTCAATGAAGAAAAAATGAAACGAAGGCAACAGAAAGTAGTTTAAGAAGAAGGGTTCCTTTGCTGCAAAAAAAAAAGTAAATAAAAATAAAATATTTTCAGCATGTATATATTCATTTCATATCTTCTCTATTAGCACAATAAAAAAAAATTAAATAATATATCAGACACATGCCAACTTCTTACATCTCCTGCTTCTCTTATTTTTGCAGAATTTTAGTACTCTTGTCAAGTGCTTCTTTTTTCACCCACTCTTTAGTCTCCATAAAAATGAAAATTTCCTATTTTTCTTTATTTTGCTATATGATACACTTCTGTTTCTAGTATTTATTCCTTTGTGTTTTTGAGTTCTGATATCTCTTTTAAACCAAAGTAAAGAGTTCAACAGCAAGCAAAACGAATGGATTTAGAATTTTTTTTAAAAATATGAACTTCAACGACATATCATTTTATTACTTAACAGATTTTTATTAAATTCTTAACAATTTGGAGCCTATTTATACAAACTCAAAGTGTAAAGTTTTATTTGAATAAATTAAAAGTGTAAAAAATTTTTTATACATAAAATATATTACAAGAAAATTTTATGTAATTCCTTCAAATTTTAAAGTTATATTTATCAGATTCCAGCTTAACTTGAAGCATTTGTAACTGTTATAAGTCATGTTATAGCATAAATTATTTTTGTCTTATTCATAAGATTAGGTTGCCACATAAATGCTCACGATTTCGGTGAATTCCTAATGTCAGTTTGACAAAGCTTTAATTAGTTGTGACCTCAGTGCACGCATTGATAGGTTGATAGTCATTGCCCTACGGCAGCTTAATAAATTTCGGCAGTCGGCAGATTGGGGATAAGATTTGAAATTTGAAAATCGCTTTGACTTTTTCCATCTGGTTTGGTTTTCTGCGAGTTTCACGTAAAAAAATGTTAAATCATCCTGATTGATCATACCCATAACAAATCTTTTTCTACTACAGTACTACTGTTTCAACTTAGCTCATTTTACAGAAATAATATTTTTTAAAAAACTATTTACATAAATAATATATTTAAAAAGAATTAATAAATTAAAAATAAAGATAAATTATATTAGTCTCTTTTGATATATTTAATTATGATATTTTATTTTATTTTATTTAAATATTATATTTTACTTAATTTATTCATATATTTATTAAAAAAATTAAATATTAATAAAATATTTACAAAAAATATTAAATTAATATTTTATTTTAATTTTATTTAAAATTTATACTTTAATTTAATTAACTATTTTAAATAATTAATATATTGATAAATTATATATTTTTAATTAAATAATTATATTTATTATAAGATATAAATTTAATAATATATGTGATTATAAAAAAAAATTTAATATAAATGTAAAGACATCTTAAGATGAATTTAATTAAAAAAATATAAAACATAAATAATCTTTTTTTTTATTAACTAAACTCACTTCAAAATTTTTTATAGTTGTACTGAATTTTTACTTTTATTTTTCTACACAGCCATCCTATTTTTTGTAAACTAATACTCTTGATAGTATTGAATAAATATAAACTCGCCTTTGAATGTCTACTCCGCGGTGTTAAAGGCTTCTCCTACTAGAAAATTTGTTGCTAGATGTTTGTAATGCATTTGACTTCTATTCTTCTAATACATTTTTGTCATAAAAATACAAGATAGAGAATAAAATATAGAATTTATTTGGAAGAAATTTATTGAGTTCTTAAATTATACTGTAATGTCACAAAAGAAGTTAGATGACACTAGAAGAAATGCCCAAGAGAGTGTGCAATTAATTAATTTAAAGGATATATTAAATTAGATATAATTAAGGATATATTAAATTAGATATAATTTTATTTAAGAAGGACTAAATTATAGAGTTCTCAATCCTTTTCTTCAAATAAAAAATAAAAGGGAAATGAGCATTTTTTTTTGTACCGCGGAATGATATGTGACAAGGCAACTAAGCAATAGTACAACTGAACAAAGAACTCTTAATTTTTCCTCATGGAGGGCTCTTTGAATGGAAATAATAGAATTATGTGGATGTAATTTTTGTAGTTTTATAATTAGGGAGAGATAAAAAAAAATTTAAGTGTGCGATTTTTTTTATAAATATTTTTTATTTTTAATTATAAAAAATGTATAAATATAAAAAAATGAAGATAACACCGTTTTCCTTTGAATGACATTTGGAGCAGAGCAGAAGATAAGGGAATTGACTCCTATGCCCCTGACACTCTTCCAAGGGTATCAGCAACGGCATTCCAGTTCCTGTTCACGTAATAAATCTGCACCACACGCTCTCCAAAAAATCATGGCTTTGGCCACCTCCACACGCTGATTCGGTGGACCTGATCTATGAGTAAATCTATGCGGATAATTAATTGCTTCCTCAGGATGAGTTAAAGCCACCGCTTCCATTGAATCAGTTTCAATAATTACTCTTCTGAAACCAGCATTCCATGCATGTTGAAGCCCTTTTATTAATGCCCTTTTATCAATGACTGAGCAAGCTCCCAACCCTGCTGCAAAACCGGACCCGAACTTTCCTTTGCTCATTTCGGATAACACCGCCGCAGGCAGCACTATTATCTAGCTGAGCAACAGAAGCATCAACGTTGGCTTTAATCCACTCCTTCGGCGGAGGACACCCACCCGCCTGGATATTAGCGATGGCGTACGGATTATTCCGATTGGCAATCAGAGAAGAACGGGTGCAGGAGCATTTGTAATTATTATAAGTCACGTCATGGCATAAATTGTTTAGCTTATTCCTGCGATCAGGTCCCGATCCTCATGGGCCTCCATCAACTCAATTAATTTCGACAGTTGACTGGTTAGAGATAAGAATGGTTTTATAAAATCACTTTGAAATTTTTGGTCGAGCTCGGTATCATGTGTTTCAAAATGCTAAACTAACCCAATTGATCACACCCGTGACAAACTATTTTTTATTATCAATTGTTGCGCCATTCTTCTTTTAGAATACTCCCACTCGCTTTACAACTGTTTGCTGGCGGTCGGTCACTGTAAAAGTTCAAGCAAACAGCCTTCTTTGTCTATATGTGCTCTCAGATGAACCCTACACAGGGTGCGTCTAAAATGAGAAACCAAGCGCCGGCTACGGCTCCGGAGTCATATCCTATGACCGGTGGTGATGGCACTTATAGTTACTCCAGAAACTCCTCCTATCAGGTGCGCACTTAGAGCTTTCCTGTAACTGTATGCACTTTAGGACTAAGAAAACGAAGCACTTCTGTATTTATAGCTTTCCTGTAATTATAAGGAAACGGAAAAGTGTAGAGCCACCAAAGTGAGTTTTACACAATTGTCATAAATGGTCTGCAGTTGCAGTTCAGTCTATGGTATGATCCATGTTCTTTTAAGAAAGATTCAGTAAAATTTTGTTTGAGAATAAAATGAACATAAAAAGAAGGGACTTTAGGACCAAAAGTTTGCAGCGTTGCAACATAATCTTCATCACTATTCACAATTAGTACTATCTTTACAGAAATGATCATTATGCATGTTCCAGACATCAGAAGCTGATAAAAATGGAATAGACCATACTAATGAATGTTCTGCTGTAATAACTATGATCACAACGGGAAGGACTAATATTGCTAACATACTGGGCAGAGGATTGCTATTGAGAGTGCAAAAATCACAGTGGCTAATGCAATTATGGAAAACCTGGACATAAAAGCTATTGGATCTTCTGGGTCCATCAATTCAGTTTGCATAGCAGATTTAGGATGTTCAATTGGACCCAACACCTTTTTTGCTATGCAAAATATTCTAGATGCTGTGCAACAGAAGTACCAGTCTGAAGGCCTTACCCCGCAAATGCCTGAATTCCAAGTGTTCTTTAATGACCATGTCTCAAATGATTTCAATACTCTTTTTGCCTCTCTCCCTTCAGGAAGGCAGTACTTTGCAGCTGGTGTACCGGGGTCCTTTCATGGTCGTTTATTCCCCAAGTCCTCTCTCCATATTGTGCATTCTTCTTATGCCCTCAACTGGCTCTCAAAGGTTCCTGAAGAGTTGCTAGAAGAAAACTCACAAGCATGGAACAGAGGGAGGGTTCACTACTCTAATGCCCCAAATGAAGTTGGGGAAGCTTATGCAGTGCAGTTTGCCAAGGACATGAAAAATTTTCTAGATGCCAGGGCACATGAACTAGTGGCTGGAAGTTTAATGGTGCTGATCATGGTGGGCAACCCCAATGAGATCCCCCACTCATGTCCTCCAGCTTGGATTGTGTTTGACTTTCTAGGGTCCTGCTTATGGGATATGGTGAAGGATGTAAGTAATTATAATTAGGTGTAGTTGTTTTAATTTCTTAAAATGCTCATTGCAGGTAGTTTTATGATCTTCTCAAACAGCTGTGTGCAGAACTTCATGATCCAAAAGTAGGATTTTGATTCCAGTATGAATTATGTAATGAAAATTGGTGTACTTAATCTGAAAATAACTCGGACAAATCGTTGAAGGGATTTTTTTCTGCTACTGTTTAATAATCTTTGTTTGCTTGATCAATTTTGAAACAACGGCTCACTTATGGCCTGTTATTACCTCAGGGTATAACAAGTGAAGATAAATTGGACAAGTTCAACATTCCAGTCTATGCTGCCTCGCCCAAAGATATAAGAAGGGTTGTAGACGAAAATGGGTGTTTCAACATTGAGAGAATGGATTTAAGGATTCCTGGCCGTCAATCAGTGGATGGACAAGTATGCACATGGCACACCCGAGCTGCGTTGGAGGGAGTAATTAGTAAGCACTTTGGAAGTGAGATTGTTGATGAACTTTTTGGTCGATTCCAAAAGAAAGTTGAAGAGTCTTTGAGTTTGATGGAGTCAACGACCAAGGATGCAAATCAGCTTTTAATTGTTCTCAAACGGAAATAGGCTTCAGGGTGAGTTTCTTGATATTCTACCTTCCAAATGCGTGTACTGTCATTTCATACCGTTCTGGGTTGAAACTTGTGATATAATAGTGGTAGCTCCTAAATTATTTGACAAACAAATGTTTGTAGAAGCTGATGTAAGACATTGAATCAATTAGTTGTGTCTATTACCATAAAACTGTTATATAAGTTGGCCAATCGACTTGCTGTTTGCAGGCTTTTCTGGCATCTACAGGTGAATCGTGTAGTATCATTTTATATCTGTTTTGTTTTGAACTTGTGACAGAATGGTAGGTAGCTTTTGAAGCATTTGACAAATGTTTATGGAAGCTAATGTAAGAGATAGAATTAGTTTTTTTTTTTAAAATTTTTTATAAATCTAAAGTATCTTCATGTCTTCTGGATCAGGAGAGTAATCTCTTTCGTGATATTGTTGGATATCTCAAAGTAAGTTTTACTCTCAGAAAGCTTTAAATTAGGATTTGCTACATTGAGAATCAAGTTCCTTGTTACTTGACCCAATCCTTATTAGTAAGACATAGAATCAGGTAGTTGTGTGTATTACCACAAAACTGTTGCATGATTGGACTAAGTTGTCTTGGTGTGTGCACTGGCTTTTCTGGCATCAACAGGAACAAAACTGTAATACTAATGTGGTGCTGCTAGTTTCAATTTTACCCGTCTTTTCAAAAATTTGTTGGAAAATAGTACAGATTCTAAATTTATAGTTTTAGGTATACTATAAAAATATTTATTTTTAAGGATTATTCTATCATCTGTTAAGTACAAAAAATTTATACACAACAATTCTTTAGAATTTAATAGAGTCTTCTAATTGTGTACACTCACAACCAGGCGATAAAATTTATAAAAATAGTGAAATATATGTAAGTAGTATTTTAGCGAAGATACAAGAGTTTTACACAACGCATGCTTGTACTTTCTATCTAATACCTCACATGAAATAACATTTAATAGGGTAAAAGAAATAGTTATTAAAGAATTAATAGTAATTAAAATATGATTATTAAATAATAAATAAGTATTATTAAAATAGAACAGTTAGAGAAATAAATGGTTTAATTAAAAAAATAACATAATGAGGTTATAAAACAAGAATTTAAGTATATTTATAACACATAAATTTTTGATACACAAAATTTTTTAAAAATATTTCTTTAAAATACAATAATCCTTCACTATTTTTAAAAGGTTTAGCAAGACTTTAAAATTTTGATATAAACATTTACTTGCTATTACTTATAAAGTGAATACTTTAATTTGATATTTTTTGGATTATAAATCGAACCTAGACAAAATGATGCTTGTTGAAACATATAACATCTATGAGCTAATAAGTATTATTATAAGTCAGTACTCTCACTTGTCATATTACACATTCTCAGCATTTATTTTTGTTGAACAACGTGGTTTTATGCTAATAGAGTGTGCATGTGTTTCGTATTTCAGAAGTGCTCTAAAAATTTGCACCATCTCATAGGAGCAACTCCGCTCCATACTCATATAGGTGATTCTATTAAGTATACATTACTATTAATATATCACTCATAAGAACTATAGAAATCATTAAGAGTTTTTGCTCATCCCTCCTTATTACTAGATCAAACATTATCACATATTATAGAAGGGACTTAAAATTTTATTAGTACTTGCATCATGATTAATAGTGACTTAACCATATGAACATACTTCATGGGATCTCCAATCGCATAAATTGTGAAAACAACACTTTAGATAAACCAATCTCGTCATTTTTTCTTTGGTACATTTGACTTGTTTTATTAGATGAACTAATCTCAAAATTAAACTAAGAGTGCATATAAATATATTTTTAAATCATGAACATCATAAACCTCCACAATAAAAATTTCACTTAACATTACAAATTAAAATAAACAAAATACAAATCTTTTTGATTTATAAAAAAAGAAAAATTATTTATATGCAAGACAAAATCATCATACCAAAATGTATAGAGGAAGCGTCTTGTAGGAAAGTGTGCAATTAGTTGTCTCAAAGTTTATATTAAAAAAGAAATGACTCTGTCAAGAGCTATATTCCACACTGTAAAGTTATATGTTACAAAAAAAAAAAATTAATAGATAATTAAAATTTTTAAATATATAATTTTAAATTTAATTTAAATTATTTATAAAAAAATTTATTAAAATATATATTCATTTGATAATTTTTTTATCTAAATTTTATAAATAAAATATAGGATTGTATTATTTATTTCTTCGACGGCAGTATTAAAGGTGAAGAAGCATTTAACATTATTATAGGTCACGATATCGCATAAATTGTTTTTGTCTTATTCATGTGGTCAGGTTGCCACTCAAATGCTCATGAATTAGGCCATTCCTAATGACCCGAGTGCATGCATCGATAAGCTCATTGTCCCAAGTCCTACCATAATTAGTTTCAGCAGTTTGGTAGGTTGTAGATCAGAATTGAAATTTAAAATCACTTCAAACTTTTTCAATCGGTTTGGTTTCACGTGGGTTTCAAATTGCTAAAACATCCTGATCCATAACATCAGAAGAATTTACTTTTGAATTAACTCACTAAATATCATATATTTTTCTAGCAGTATAAATAGTAATTAATTTTTTTAAATAAATAATTTAAAGGTGTTCGTTTCATTACAGTTTAACGTAATAAGCATTAAAATATAAAAGGAAATATATTTAAATAAACATACTATAAAAAAAAATTTAAAATATACTGAATATAAAATGGGATTAAAATTGATATATTAAATAACCTTAAAAATCTTAATGTAACATAAATTACAAATAATGAATAAAAATAAGGAAAACTCTCAAATCATTTGTCTTTTGAATTATTCAGGGAAAAAGTCAACACAAGTTTTCAAACCTAATAAAAGAAGATTATTTTGAGCCACTGAATTTTTTCCTCCTAAATCTAATCTTTGTCATTAATTTTTTAGGCCAAAATTTTACATGCCGTTTGTTTTGTCTTTTTTTTTTTTACTAAAAATAAAAAATAATAGAGAAAATTCTGGTAAAAAATATAAATATTTTTTAAAAAATATTTTTTAAAATAAGATAAATTTATGAAATAATAAAAAAATGTTTTTAATATTTTTGTATAAAATTTTAAAAAAATATAAATTAAAAATATAATAATAATTTTAAAATTAATACACAAACTCTTAATTTTAAATTTTAGAACTATAAAACCTAAATTCTAAATATTAAATTTTAAACTTTAAATCACATAATTCAAAATTTTAAAATTCAAAATCCTAAATCTTAAATTCTAAATTACAAAATTCTGCATCCTAAACTTTAAAGCCCAAAAACTGAAATCTAAATTCTAAAATTTCAAACCATAACCATAAAACTATAATCTTACAACTGTAGAATCTTAAAAGCCTAAACTCAAAACTTTCAATCTCAATCCCTAAATCCTAAACCCAAAATTCCAAAATTCTAAATTCTAAAATCTTAAATCCAACATCCTAAATCCTAAAATCCTAAACCCAAAATCCTCAAAATTTAAATTCTAATTCTTGAAACTCAAAGCCTTAAATCTCAAACTTCAAAACCCTAAATTTCAAATCTCTAAATTCTAAATCTTAAAACCCAATCCCTAAATCCTAAACTCCCAATTCAAACTTTAAATTCTAAAATCTACATCTTAAACCTTAAACTAAATATATTCTTATTATTTTTATATTTTAAAAATAAAATTTAACTAATATAAATTTAAATATATTTTTATTTTTTCTAAAAATTTATTTTTAATAAAAATAAATTTAAATAAAAAAAATATTTTCACAAAATAAACATACCTCTATTTTATTTTAATTATTTTGTCAATTCCGCACTCTGAATTGCAGCGCCATCTATCTTCTAAAATAGTCCTACGCGCTTCACGAGTGTTGGCTGGTAGTTGGTCAGTGTAAAATTTTCAAGCAAGCAGCCATCTTTGTCTATGCTTTCAGATGAACCCTACACAGGGTGAGTCTAAATTGAGTAACCAAGCGCCGGCTCCGGCTACAGCGCCGGACGCATATCCTGTGACTGGTGGTGATGGCACTTATAGTTACTCGAGTAACTCCTCCTATCAGGTGCGCACTTAGAGCTTTCCTGTAATTATATGCACTATAGGAATAAGAGAACGAAGCACTCCTGTAGTTATAGCTTTTCTGTGATTATAGGTAAACGGAAAAGTGTAGAGCCACAAAAGTGGGTTTTACACAATTTTCAGAAATTGTATGCAATTGCAGTTCATTCTGTAGTTTCGATAAATTTTATGGTCCATGCTCTTTTAAGAAAGATTTAGCAAAATTTTATTCGTAAGAATACATGACCATGAAAAAGAAGGGACTTTAGGACTAACATTTTGCAGTTTTGCAACATAATCTTCACTAACATTCACATTCGTACTATCTTTACAGAAATAATCATTATGCATGTTCTAGACATCCGTAGTTGATAAAAATGGGATAGACCATACTAATGAATGTTATACTGTAATAACGGTGATCACAATGGGAAGGACTAACATTGCTAGCATACTGGCAGAGAATTGCTATTGAGAGTGCAAAAATCACAGTGGCTAATGCAATTGCGGAGAACCTGGACATAAAAGCTATTTTATCTTCTGGGTCCATCAATTCAGTTTGCATAGCGGACTTAGGATGTTCAATCGGACCCAGCACCTTTTTTTTTATGCAAAATATTCTAGATGCTGTGCAACAGAAGTACCAGTCTGAAGGCCTTGCCTCTCAAATGCCTGAATTCCAAGTGTTCTTTAATGACCATGTCTCAAATGATTTCAATGCTCTTTTTGCCTCTCTCCCTATGGGAAGGCAGTACTTTGCAGCTGGTGTACCGGGGTCCTTTCATGGTCGTTTATTCCCCAAGTCCTCTCTCCATATTGTGCATTCTTCTTATGCCCTCCACTGGCTCTCAAAGGTTCCTGAAGAATTGCTAGATGAAAACTCACAAGCATGGAACAAAGGGAGGGTTCACTACTCTAATGCCCCAAATGAAGTGGGGGAAGCTTATGCAGTGCAGTTTGCCAAGGACATGAAAAATTTTCTGGATGCCAGAGCACATGAACTAGTGGCTGGAGGTTTAATGGTGCTGATCATGGTGGGTAACCCCAATGAGATCCCACATTCATGTACTCCTGCGGGGATCTTGTTTGACTTTCTAGGGTCCTGCTTATGGGATATGGTGAAGGACGTAAGTAATTATAATCAGCTGTAGTTATTTAAATTCTAAAAATGCTCATTTCAGGTAGTTTAATGATCATTTTCTCAATCAGCTGTATGCAGAACTTCATCATGATCCAAAAATGGGATTTCGATTCTTGTATGAATTATGTCTTGAAAATTGGTGTACTTAATCTGCAAATGACTCATGAGAAATCGTTAAAGAAATTGTTTTCTGCTACTTCTTGATCATCTATGTTGGCTTGATCAATTTTGAAACAATGGCTCACTTATAGCCTGTTATTGCGACAGGGTATAATATGTGAAGATAAATTGGACAAGTTCAACATTCCAGTCTATGCTGCCTCGCCCAAAGATATAAGAAGGTCTGTAGAAGAACATGGGTGTTTCAACATTGAGAGAATGGATTTAAGGATTCCTGGCCGTGGATCAGCGGATGCACAAGCATGCACATGGTGCACCCGAGCTGGCTTGGAGGGAGTAATTAGTAAGCACTTTGGAAGTGAGATTATTGATAAGCTATTTAGTCGGTACCAAAAGAAAGTTGAAGAGTCTTTGAGTTTGATAGAGTCAGTGCCCAAGGAAGCAACTCAGCTTTTAATTTTTCTCAAACGGAAATAGGCTTTTGGTTTAGTTTCTTGATATTCTACCTTCCAAATGGCTGTAGTGTCATTTCATATCTATTCTGGATCGAAAATTGTGATAGAATAGTAGTAGCTCTAAAATTATTTGACTACCAAATGTTTGTAGAAGCTGATGTAAGACATAGAATCAATTAATTGTGTCTGTTACCACAAACTGCTGTATAATTCGTCGTAATTGGCTTGCTGTTTGCTGGCTTTTCTGGCATCTACAGGTGAATCTTGTAGTATCATTTTATATCTGTTCTGTTTTGAACTTGTGACAGAATGGTAGGTAGCTTTTGAAGCATTTGACAAATGTTTATGGAAGCTTTTAAATCAATTCGTTGTGTCTATTACCAGAAAACTGTTGTAAGACATAGAATCAGTTAGTTGTGTGTATTACCATAAAACTGTTGCATAATTGGACTAAATTGACTTGGTGTGTGTACTGGCTTTTCTTGCATCTACAGGAACAGAACTGTGATACTAACGTGGTGCTGCTAGTTACATTTTCACATTTGAAAACTGCAAGACTAGATTGTCTGGTTGCTCATCGTTGGAGAAATTATTTGACATCTTGGATACCAATGCAAATTTAACATCTTTGCTTACAACGAACGACAATTTAAGAATTACCATTATCACTAGAAAGGTTGATTGGGCTTCAAAACTTGTGTTTAGAGATGTGTGGGCACCTTGTGTTTGTTCCAAAATGCATCTCTAACATGACCCATCTCACCCAACTAAATTTTTCCAGTTATGGCAACTTGTCAAAAATTCCTGAAAGTATTGGCTGCTTGTCAATAATAAGTGAATTGTCTCTGTGTAGGTGTAACAATATTGCCATTCTCCCTGCAACCATTGCTCATCTTTGGAGTTTAGAATCACTTGGTTTGAGGAATTGTGAAATGCTTCAATCTACACCAGAGCTTCCACCATTTCTACAACACTTGTTGACATTTGATTGTCCTAAAGTGAAGGGAGTTTTCATTTTCAAAGTTTTACACTCGAGATTGAAAACGTATTTGAATTGCACTTCATCAATTATGAATAGCTGGACCAGGAGGCTTATAGCAACATCATTGCTGACTGTGGGTAAAGGTTAAGCGAAGACACATGGAACTTAGTTTTCTTCTGCTTTCAAGCGAGTAAAATCCCAGATTAGTTCGCATATCGGAGTTAGGAACACCAGCTAACTTTAGAAGGTTATTAAGATTAGTGCAATGATATGTCCCTTGGATTCGCTGTGTGCGTTGTTGTTGCTACCAAGAGTGAGAATCTTGACAAATGTTGATTTAGGTACAAATTTATATTCTATAGTGATAAACGGAGATGGTCACCTTTTAATATGGGAGGTTATGGTAATGAGCAAATATATGATCGTAATTGGAAGGGTAAAGGAAGATACCCTAAACAAGATCACATATTTTTGTAGAATTGTAATTTAAGAAAATATGGACAATTCGGGGAGATGAATCACTTTGCCTTTGAAACCTGGAAATCTTATGATGCTGATGTACGCTACTTTCAAGATAAAAGAGTGTGGACTTTGCCCACTAACCAAAATTAAAGATGTTGATTCACGACCCTTTTAAGTAATATCCTCTTGAATCATGTTGGTAAGTTTATTATTTTTCTTTAGAAATATATTGAGTATACGTAGGAACATTCCAAAAGTCCTGTTGTAAGCGTGGTTATTTATGACAGAAAAAAACAGACCATGTTGTTTTAATCCCAACTTAGTCTTATATTTTTATTAAATAATTGATATAATCAAATGAAATTATGTATCTTTCGAGAATGGAATTCACTAATAGAAAATTTTAGTAGGAAGAACGGAGCATAGAACAAGAGTTACAACTTAGAAGGTACGATATCAAATTAACAACAACAATGATTTATTCAATGCATTTTGGCGCTTTCATTTTGACTTGTATATGAATTAAAAAATCATGCTTAAGACAAATGGCGCCTTGTGCTACAGGCCACAACTTCATCCCACTTGATTTTAATTAATGAAAATTCTATAATAAGTAAAATGCCAGGTGTCTATTAATTGTTTATAGAATTATTATTATTAATAATCAATTATTGACTTGTTTATTGTTATAATAAAATATAAAAAAAAGAAAAACAGATGGGGGGTGAAGTTAAGCCGTACTGTAAAAGCAGGGGTATATGCTGGTGGAATATCTGGGGATGTTATTTTCTTAGTTGTCTCCAAATTAGGAGTAATGTTATTTTTATAAATAAATTTTACATATTAATTATGTAAAATTTTCATATTTTTTTAAACTTTCTGATTTTACTTTTTAAGTTTCTGTATGTAGAAAAGTGTACCCTCCTCACTTACCATTAACAATTTCCTAAATCCATGGCCACTCCCTTCGGTTTTGCGCACAGTCATTCCTTTATAAGCAGGGGCTAGTGCAACTTTTTCAAAATAGTTTCCATTAGAAGGGGTGCCACGTTAGATGCTGACTTGAAACAAAATAATACAAATAATTTTTTTTTAGTGATTAAGGAGTCATTAGATGCATTTGTGACGGGAAAGGGTAAAGGTGAGTTTCGAACCTGCGAACAGATTCTAGGTAAGGGTCATTTACGCCGTTGAGCTGTGAGCTCATTGGCTAATACAAATAATTTTAAATAAATGGGAGAAGTACTGTGAGTTGGGTACTGCTGTAAATTGCTCTCCTTCCCATTCTCTCTTCCTCTATTTGTCCTTGCTTTTCTCACTTCAATTCCCCATTACGCTCTATACAGGTTGGTTCACCACACTATGCTTCTGTTTTCTTTTAATTTTTTTTTCATTTTCGTTAATAATAATAGTCACTCTATTCCATAAATTAAAATTTATAAAAATTTTATTTAAAAATTCAAATTGTTCAATTTACCTAATACTCTTAATATTTTTATGAATTTTTTATGTAATATTTAGTGAAAGTAACTTTTTTCTAATAATAAATAGTTGCTTTGTTTTACATAATAAAATACACAAAAATTTTACTAAATAAATTAAGATTATTAAATATATTAAATATCATAATTTCACAATTCCACTAATTGACTGATTCTATTTCTTTTTCTTGTAGTTTTCGCCCTACTTCTTTTAGCAGACATTATTTGATCAAGATTATCTGATATGTGAATATGTGAGAGTGATTTCCTCACTTGAAAGTGAGGTGATCCTCACCCAATAAACATGATTGTTGAACTTTTACTCAGTAACTCTTTTGTTTGTCTTGAATCATTCCGTGAGAAAGTCCACACAATTTTTTAAACTTAATAAAAAAGATTATTTTGAACCATTCAGTTTTTTTTTTTCCTAAATCTAACATTTTTCATTGATTATATAAGCCAGTCATTTTCCCATTTGTATTTGTCATATTTTTTTGTCAATTTCCACCTCGAAATTGATTGCGCCATTTTTCTTATAAAACAGTCCCACGCACGCCATGAGTGTTTGCCAGTACTCAGTCCCATAATGTGTAATCATTAAGTAAAACCAGCTTTACTCAAATTTCAAACAAACAGCCTTCTGTCTATGCTCTCAGATGAACCTTACACAGGGAGGGTCTAACATGGGTAACCAATCGCCGGCTCCGGCTACGGCGCTGGACTCATATCCTATGACCGGTGGTGATGGCACTTATAGTTACTCCAGAAACTCCTTCTATCAGGTGCGTACTTATAGCTTTCCTGTAACTATAAGAACACGTAAGAAAATAAAGCATTTTAGGACTCACATTTTGCAGTCTGCCCTCTCCATTAGCATTCACAATTCGTACTATCTTTACAGAAATAATCATTATGCATGTTCAAGACATAATCAGTAGGTAAGAAAAATGGAATAGACCATACTAATGGGTAATATACTGTTTCTGTAATACGGTGATCGCGATGGGAAGGACTAATAGTCCTAACATGCTGCGCAGAGAATTGCTACTGAGAATGCAAAAGTTACAGTGGCTAATGCAATCGCGGAGAACCTGGACATAAGAGCTATTCTATCATCTGGGTCCAGCAATTCTGTTTGCATAGCAGATTTAGGATGTTCAATTGGACCCAACACCTTTTTTGCTATGCAAAATATTCTAGATGCTGTGCAACAGAAGTACCAGTCTGAAGGCCTTGCCTCTCAAATGCCTGAGGCTGAATTCCAAGTGTTTTTTAATGACCACGTCTCAAATGATTTCAATGCTCTTTTTGCCTCTCTCCCTTCAGGAAGGCAGTACTTTGCAGCTGGTGTACCGGCGTCCTTTCATGGTCGTTTATTCCCCAAGTCCTCTCTCCATGTTGTGTATTCTTCTAATGCCCTCCACTGGCTCTCAAAGGTTCCTGAAGAATTGCTAGACAAAAACTCACAGGCATGGAACGGAGGGAGGATTCACTACACTGATGCCCCAAATGAAGTGGGGGAAGCTTATGCGGTGCAGTTTGCCAAGGACATGAAAAATTTTCTGGAGGCCAGAGCACATGAGCTTGTGGCTGGAGGTTTAATGGTGCTGACCATGATGGGTAACCCCAATGAGATCCCCCATTCATGTGCTCCTGCTGGGATCTGGTTTAACTTTCTAGGATCCTGCTTAAGGGATATGGTGAAGGATGTAAGTAATAATCAGCTAGAGTTGTTTAAATTCTAAAAATGCTAATTGCAATTAGTTTAACGATCATTTTCTTGATGAGCTGTACGCAGAATTTCATCATGTTCCAAAAATAGGATTTTGATTCTAGTATGAATTATGTCTTGAAAATTGGTGCACGCAATCTGCAAATAGCTAATGAGAAATCGTTGAAAAAATTGTTTTCTGCTACTTTTTTGATTATCTTTGTTGGCTTTGATCAGTGTTGAAACAACAGCTCACTTATAGCCAATTATTGCCACAGGGTAAAGTAAGCGAAGATAAAATGGATAAGTTCAACATTCCAATCTATGCTGCCTCACCCAAAGATATAAGTTGGAGTATAGAAGAAAATGGTTGCTTCAACATTGAGAGAATGGATTTAACGCTTTCTGTTCGGGGAGGATCAGTAGATGGACATGCATGCGCAATGCACTGCAGAGCTGCCTTGCAGGGAATAATTAGTAAGCACTTTGGAAGCGAGATTATTGATGAGCTATTTAGTCGATACCAAAAGAAAGTTGAAGAGTCTTTGAGTTTGATAGAGTCAATGACCAAGGAAGCAACTCAGCTTCTAATTGTTCTCAAACGGAAATAGGCTTTAGGTGAGTCTTGTATACCTGTTCTGTGTTGAACTTGTGTTAGAATGGTAGGTAGCTTTTAAAGCATTTGACAAATGCTTTTGGAAGCTGATGTAAGACAGAATCAATTCGTTGTGTCTATTACCAGAAAACTGTTGTAAGACATAGAATCATATAGTTGTGTATGTGGCAATAATATTGTGAAGGAAAAAAATTAGTTTTTTTAAAGAGAAAAAAAAAAAAAAGAATCACAACTAATCTAAATTTTAATGAGGTCGGTCACCATATTTTTAAAAAAGAATTGTTTACATTTTTGAGAAATTTGATTTATATATTAGTTATGGGTAAGGAACTATTAGCACTTTATAAAGCTTTTTTGATATCTTATTGATGTTATATCACTTCTTCCTAGGTTTAATTTAGGCACTTACACTTGCTTGTATTTTAATGAATTGATATTTTTGAAAAAATAACTTTATGTAAGAAGAATTTTGGCCTTTAGTATTGGATTTTTTTGAGGACATTAAAAATAGGTTTCGTGTCGATCCCCTCGAAGCTATTTATATTGGCGGCATTGCTCCATTGGACTTTTTTCGACTTTTTCATGTAACACTCTAAAATTTGAAAGCCAAGAAAAGCTTTGACTAGAAAAGCAATTAATATAGAAAAAGATCCTTGTAGGTAAGTCTTTTTTCAGTTTTTTTTTTAAATCTTTCTTTTCAAATTATAAGAAATGGAAGCATCACTCAATTTGATTTTCATAATTTTTCTTAGAGATTTGAAATGATTTAAAAAAAGGTTTTTAATAAAAAAACTCTTTTATTTAAAAGTAAGATATTATAAATTTCAAAAGGGATACAAGTAATTGAAAATTCTTTCTTTTTCTGTTATGTTTGGAAAATAGGATTTGGTTCATTGAAACTCCCATTTGGATAGGTCATTGAAACTCTTTATTGAGTGAATGTGAACTTACGCATATTACACTATCAGAGTAAAACAAAGACTAAACAAGTTTACCAATTCAAATAAAAAAAATACGAGGCATGATGAAAAAAAGACTTCATCGGTAAAATTATAAATCTTTAATCCCAAATAGACCAATTCAAGATAGCTTGAGATTTACCTTTTTTTAAAAATTTTTGTTACCTCTTCTTTTTTATTGGAATTAATATATAGTGTTAGCCCTATCTAAACTTAAAACAAGCCCAAAAAATCAACCCAAAAAGCTGAATTCATCCCCACTCAAAGAAAATTTTATTTAGTTTTCGTCTACTCCATTTTGCTTAAGAAGCCTTAAAAGACAAGGGACAGATTTAAATTTGTGTCTTAATCACACATGTTCCAACTTACCCAACCAACAAAATAAAAAATACAATAAGAAAAAATGGTCTATTCATGGGCCATTTTCAAATGGCCTTGTAAGCTCAGATCAGACTACTGTGTAGTCCAATCTGAATAGGAAATTATTTTTTAATTCCTTTTAAAATTGGTAATAGGACATTAAAGAGAAAAAATGAAATTAAAAAATTAAAAAAGATCTCGTCTTCTTCGCATGTTCGCACCCAGGAAGACGACATACCTAAACATGCTTCTAGTTCAGGCGCAGCAGCATCACCGCAAAAGAGGGATGCTGTTGTCGACGGCGCAGCGTAGTACAGTCGTCAGCGACGGTTCCAAAAGCATTTTAAACCCTTAAAGCAGAGAGAGGAGCCTTTCCATGCTTTCTCTCCAAAATTTCTCAGTTCTAATCGTCCAACAGATCCCTCAAAACCAATTTGATAGGTGTGGTATGCAGAATTCAACAAGACAGAGGAAAATGAAACTGGAAAAGAGCTTACTAGCTCAACTTATTAATACTTAACTCTTCTGTGATCAAATACAGAGATTGATGCGACTTTTAAATAGTCTCTTGCTTACGAACTTTCTTAACAAACCCATACATCCGGTGCCATTTGGCACCACAACTTCTTCTAGAACCAACGTATATCTAAAACGCTACCATCTAACTACAAAGCACATGATGCCGTTTTCTTTCTTTTGCGTTCTGATTCTTGTTTCGTTCCTGATGGTTCCATTTTTTCCCCACACTTCTTTTCTTTGAAGAACCAAATTGACTTTCCCTCCTCCTTTCCTAAGCACTCGTATCAATACCCTCCCCATGGAGAGGATGCTTGTCCTCAAAGATCAAGGGGTTGGAGGACATTTAGGATGGGAGGGAATTTTTATTGAAAACTATGCAGTTGCTCCCATGTAGCCTCCTCCAAAGGTAATCAGTCCCACTGGATCAAAACTTCAGTGACAGCCTTATTGCGCTTCTTTATTCTATGCTCAAGAATAGCCTTAGGAAGGTGAACGATCTTGCATAGTCAGTTAGAGGGGGAAAGGTGGCTGCTACTGGGGTTGTCCATGATGTTCTTTGAGAAGAGAGACCTGGAAAACATCATGGGTGTAGGAATCGGCTAGTAACTGGAGGCGGTAAGCAACTGGGCCAATGTTTTCTGCAACTTCATAAAGGACTAAAATAAGAGGCATCGAGCTTACGGAAGATTCGACTTGCGATCGATAATTGTTTGTAAGGCTGCAATTTAGCATATACCTAATTAGCAACACTAAATTCCCATTCAGAGTAACCTTGGTCAGCTAATGTCTTCATACAATGGTGAGCCTTTTGCAAATTAAATCGGAGGAAGCCAATAACTTGATGTCTGGTTCTTAATTCAATATCAACGGCTTGCACACACAAATCACCTACCATATATGGGAAGTGAGGCAGCGGCAAGTAGCCTAAAGCGCCTCAACTGGGGACATACCAATAGCAGAGTGAAAAGCAGTGTTGTGCTAGTACTCCACGAGATGCAACCATCCACTCCATTGCTTGGGAACTTCAGAGCTCATACACTTTAAGTAGCCCTCAATTGTTCTGTTTGCCACTGCGGACTGGCTATCTGTTTCGGGGTGGTAAGCAGTAGATTTAAGCAGCTGAACCCCATGAGCACAAAAGATATCTTGCCAAAATTGACTAAAGAATATAGGATCACGATTGGTGATGATGGTTTGAAACAAACCATGGAGCTTAGCCACATTCTTCATCAAAAGATCCGTAACTTGTTAGAGGATGGATGACTCAATGCAAGGAAGTGGCCATACGTGGTCATTCGATTGATCATAGTCAAGATGATGGAGTACCCCCTGGACATTGGAAGCCCTATGACGAAGACCAACGTGATGGAACTCCATGCAAGGTCGGGGAAAGGAAAGGGTAGTAAGAGCCCTTGATAAGCAGCAAGATCAAGTTTAGCGCGCTGTAAAGTGTCACATGACCTGACAAAATTCCTAGAATCTCATTGGAGTCCTTTCCAATAGAAGACTAGTGAAATATGTTGATAAGTAGCCATTGACTCGGAATGCCGTGCCCATAATGAGGCATGGAACTTATCTAATAGGCGCCCACGCAATTGAGTATCATTCCCCACAATCAACTTGCCTTTTATACGAAGTAAGCCTTGTGACCATTCATATTTGGGGATGGCTTAAATGTTTGTTTGTAGTGCCCGAATTTTATTTTGCAAATCAGCATCATTTTACCAGCTAGGTTTTACTTGGCCAAGCAAATCAAAGACCATCGTCGAAAAAGGACATAAAACTCCATAAGGTTCTCTTCTAGAGCGTGAGTCAGCCATAACATTCTCGGAGCCCTTCTTTATTGCACATCGTAGTCAAACCCAGAAGCTTGCTCACCCATTTGTGTTGCATGGGATTATGCAATGCTTGCTCCAGTTGATGCTTAAGAGCCTGTTGGTCGGTCTTGATGGTGAACCGCCCACCTATTAGATAAGAAGATCATTTGCGGATGCCATGACAGTCACCATGAGCTCTTGTTCATAAGTTGACATCCCCTGAAATTGACCTCTCATGTCTTTGCTAAGTAATGCAATAAGATGATTACCTTGTAACAATACAGCGCCTACTCCGTTGCCTGAAGCATCAATTTATTTGAATCTGAATGGCAATGCAGGTATAGAGAAATAAATGCAAAATATGAACGTATAGATTTAACATGTATTGCAACACATCAATTTCAGTGCATCAGAACAGTCACACAAACCTCAAGATACTTGTATGTAGTGCTATCAGCAGGAACAACACCATTCTTTCCTCCAGCTTCTACAACCATGTTGCACAATGTCATTCGTTCTTCCATCTATCCAACGGAGCATATTACCAAAGCAACCTTTATAACCAAATTAATACGAATTCAGAGACTGAAAAAGAAATATTTAGAGCTCGCCACAATCTTTTACATTTAAACTTTCAACAGTTGTGCCAACAAACTCCATAGTTTTATATGTTGCACCAGCCATAGTTATTTCTCCAATTATCTGCAAGAAAATATCACTCGCATATGTAAGGATGTAAAGATGAATATTCAGTAAATGCAAAGAAGCCAATTAGATAATCAATGCTTACCATATGAATAATGTTATATCCGATAGAAACAAAAGCAAAAGTTCAAGGAACACTTACTTGCAAAATCAAATCCTTTGCAAGCAAATAATGGGGCATTTCTCCATCCATTACAAATCTTAGACTTTGAGGCACCTGCATGGTAAGCAATATAGATGACAATTAGAAATATGCAGGAAACTCTTAGTAGAATATAGCAGTAACCCATGGAAAAGGCCTAGCATAGAAGTAAAAGTCAGAACCACCGTCCCCACAAGCTAAAAAGAGCAGAAAGGAATTACAATCAGAATGGATGTCCATAGCCACCTACTAAAAGCCTAAGGGTGAACTCTAGCTGATAATCAAAGTGTGGTAACCCAATAAGAAATGGAAGATGTACTTTAGTCATAGACATAGAAACATACTTGCGAGATTTTATTAGGGAAAATAAAGGATGGGGATCTGCTGTGGGTTATGAGGACCCATTAACCACTCAATTGATTAATTTAATTCAAGAGTGAGTTATTAACTCACTTCTCCTGGACTAAATTAACCAAATAAGTCTTTGACTCGACTGGTCTGAATGTTTAATTTTCCCTCTTTGTTAAGCCTTGTCCGCATTTGTTTTGTTTTACGTGGTTAGTCTTTGGGCTCCCCAAATTGGCCCAAGCTGTAGTTCAATTCTCTTTAAAAGTACTAATTAAATTATATAATTTCTCCCTAATCTCTCTCTCTGCGTCAAACCCCCCCTCCTCTCTCCCCCTTCAATTGCTCCCCCTGTTGAGGAGATTGATAATACACTTGATGAAAAGATTGTTGAATCTCTCCATAGTCATTTCCAATGCCAACCTCGTCTGTTGGAAGGCTTGTACTGACTTAGAAACAAAGCAGATGAGTTTCTTACTTTAAAGGTAAAGGAACCAATAAAGCACAAGTGCAAAGCTGCAATGAATAAGGAAAAACAGGAACAATTTTTCACCGAAATATTAAGTGGAGAAAACAACAGGGAAACTGAGCTCCAATTATCATAGTAATAAGAAACATCCAAAAGTAACTCATAACAAGAGCGTCATATATCTAAATTAAAAATAAAATTACCTTGAGCAGAAGCTTCCCTGTCCCCAATACAAAACTGGCATCAGTATTACCAATCGCAGTAGCAAATTGACCAAATGCTCCAGCAGTACAAGTGTGAGAATCAGTACCTATGAGAACCTGGAGGTAACAGAATGGGTATGTGCATAAGGAAGCTGGAACTAAAATGCTGTCAACAAATAATTTCACTCGCCTACACAACATACTAAAACAATCAAACCTCTCCTGGCCTACAATGACCCTCCTGAGCAAGAGCAACATGGCACACACCCTTGTAATCTGGGTTTGCCTGCATGGTTATAAGCTCACATTCAATGAGCATGGCCATGGTGTAGTACCTATTCTCTTCAAAATTCATTATATCAAATTGAGACTGAATAATAAAGAATGCATACCTTAAAGTTACTAAGATCCTTAATATCATAAAAGTACTTGATTTTCTGCTCATGGGAGAAATCTCTTAAGATGTCCACATTGCGATTAGCACGTTCATCAGATGTGAATATGTAGTGGTCAGGTATCATTACAACCTTTTCACGGTCCCAAACCTTTCATTTCAAAATAAAGATGCGGAATGCTGGTCTTAGAATCGAAGGAGAATCATATTAAACAATCCTAGAAAGAACTACGAATCTTTCAATGAGTCACAAAAAATAATCACACAACCAAAATTTTTGATCTGATCATTTTAGATTCTAGTAGAAAAGTATAGATAAAACTATGAGATAAAAGGTTCGACCACCACAAATGTCATGCACATCAACAAGCATGCATTTAAGCCAATATATTGCTTTTGGACTAACAAGTTCAAACCAGTGAAGTTAAACGTAAGTTTTTTCTAGCAGAAAACGAATCATTTTAAACTCTTTTTTTTAAAAAAAAAAATAGCAGAATAGGTACGCTACATCCTGCTTCACATGACTTCAAAATTCACAGAACTCTGAGAAGGAGAAAGCTTCTAGTTTGCTTTTGGTAAAAGGCACAAAAAAAATCTCTTTTTCACATAACAGATTGAATTTCAATTCATAACTTTTGATCTTATTTCCTCAAAAACTATCGTACTTCACACCTCGCCGAAATACATAAGATCGAGCTCAACAATTCACAGCAAATCCGAACACATACAATGAATTTCATCCTCATATTTGCTAAGTTTAAAATTATAAATTGTAATTTATCAGAAAGGAAAAAATTAAAATGACACGTTGAGCAACAGCGAACCTATACCTTTGCTTCCTCGCCAAATTCTTTCTTAAAGATTCCGATAGTACCAGGACCACAGATATCATTGGTCATCAAAATATCAACATTAACCCAAACATTTTCTCCTGGGCTCAACTGGGGTTTCTGAGAGGCCTTAGCCAATATCTTCTCGGTCATCGTCATTGCTGTCTTCACCTGAAACCAATTAAAGGAGTTATTGATCAGCAACAAGAGACCATAGACCGTGAACCAGAAAGGGTGAGCCATAGATGGAGCAACAGAACTGATCCAGTGGTGTAAGGCTTGCGTGCCGATTGCTGGGGCTTTACTACCGAACAACAAATTCTCTTCGAAACTGTGTTCTGGAATCTCTGAACAGGATGCGGCGACGTCGAAGATAAGGCAGAGAGCCCCAAATCTTTCTGAGAGACAAGAAAATCAGAAGAGCCATCAATTACAGCAAATTTAACTCTGGCCACAGAAGGGGACAAAAAAAAAAGAATCTTTCAAGCAAGAAAACGAGGAAAAATGGCAATTATATGTTGAATTTGGGGTAAATGAGTGTAATAAGACGGAATCAACCTAGTGTGGATGAAAGAGGTGAAAGTTCGAGCAATCACAGAGGAAGCCATAGGTGTCAGCTTCAGTCTTGCAGAGGAAGTGAAATCGAAGATAGTTTCAGTCTTACACTGTTTACTGTTTTCATCCTTTTTGGCCAAAAGCTGTCACTTTCACTGCTCGTTGATTTTTGCACTGTGCCAATTTTGGGAACAATAAAAAATATTTGTCTTTGGGTCTACCTTGACCCCACGCCCCGAGACTACATGCTTCACAGCCTCAGAAAATCAAATTCCCGAGCTCCAAAGGAACACTTGCTGAACTTTGCAGAAAACTGATTCTGTTGCAGAAATTCCAGAGTCAATTTGGGATGGTGGAGGTGATCCTAGAGGGTACAGTTGTAGACAAGAATATTGTCAAAATAATACGGCAACAATTTTTCGCAGGTATGGCTTGAACATCCTATTCATCTTGGCCTGGAAGGCACAAGGGGCATTTGTGAGCCCGAACGACATGACTAAATATAATGGCCTTTGTGGGTGGCAGTTTTTGAGTGTCTTTGTTGAGGACCCTTATCTGGTAGTACCCAAACGAGGGTCTAGCTTGGAGAACAACTCAACCCCATGTAATTCATGGATCAGTTCATCGAGTGTACGCAAGGGAAAACAATCGCGGACGGTGATTGCGTTGAGTGCGTGGTAGTCCACACAGAAAGGTCAGGTTCCATTAGGCTTCTTCACCAACAACACTACGGAGGAGTAGGGACTCTGGCTCGGTTTAATGTGACCAGCCTCCAAAAGTTCAGACATTGGAGCTTCTTTCGTTCTTCTGGTAATGGGGACACCAGTACGGGTGAACATTAACAGGGGCGGGTCCTGGTTTGAGGTGAATAGCATGATCCAACCGATGAAATGGGGGCAAGGAGTCGGGTTTCTCAAAAACAGATTGGTAAAAGAGAAGGATGGTCTGGTTTCTACCAAAAAAAAAAAGGATGTTCTGGAGTTCAGGTGGGATAATTGAGGCTAACTGGGCTAACTCAGACTGGGTAGATGGGGTTTGAACATCAAAATTATTTGTGCTTGTGGACTCGAGTGATTGGAATGTCTGCAATATGGGGTTCACTAAGACCGGATGGGGGTTTGTGACCTCCCCAGTCAGATCCACATGTTTCCTTGCCAATGGAAATCCATTCACACCTGCTTGTAGTCGTGGCCCACATGGGCTAAAGTCGCTAACTATTGGATACCCAATATAAGGTTAACCCCTTTTAACGGCAAAACAAAGAAGTACAAAACGAATTCATGGCCTTGCAAACTGATTGAGCACTGTTACAATGCCAGGAATGTAGGAGAGCGTCACCTCACCATTACCCAGATACAGTTTGAAATGCGTAACAGGACTAGCTAACTTGGCTACCAAGCCTTCCCGCACATTGTCGGTACTTCCATCATCAAGTAGAACAGCGACCACGTGTCCGTTTCTTTGAGCAGAAATATTCAAAGATTTAAGGGAAGCCAAACCTGTTAAAGCATTAAGACTAACCATAACACAGGGTGAACTCCTATGACTGGTGGTGATGGCACTTACAGCTTTCCTGTAATTATATGCACACATGAGAATGAATGTTATACTGTAATAATGATGATCACGATGAGAAGGACTAACATTCCTAACATTACTGGGCAGAGAATTGCAACCGAGATTGCTAAATTCACAGTGGCTAATGCAGTTGTGGAGAACCTAGACATAAAAGCTATTCTATCTTCTGGTTCCAGCAATTCAGTTTGCATAGCAGATTTAGGATGTTCAATTGGACCCAACAGCTTTTTTGCGATGCAAAATATTCTAGATGCAGTGCAACAGAAGTACCAGTCTGAAGGCCTTGCCTCTCAAATGCCTGAATTCCAAGTGTTCTTTAATGATGACCATGTATCAAATGATTTCAATGCTCTTTTTGCCTCTCTCCCTTCAGGAAGGCGGTACTTGGCAGCTGGTGTACCCGGGCCCTTTCATGGTCGTTTGTTCTCCAAGTCCTCTCTCCATATTGTGCATTCTTCTTATGCCCTCCACTGGCTCTCAAAGGTTCCTGAAGAGTTGCTAGAAGAAAACTCACAAGCATGGAACAGAGGGAGGGTTCACTACTTTAATGTCCCTAATGAAGTGGGGGAAGCTTATGCAGTGCAGTTTACCAAGGACATGAAAAATTTTCTAGATGCCAGAGCACATGAACTAGTGGCTGGAGGTTTAATGGTGCTGATCATGGTGGGTAACCCCGATGAGATCCCCCGTCCATGTACTCCAGCTGGGATCGTGTTTGACTTTCTAGGGTCCTGCTTATGGGATATGGTGAAGGATGTAAGCAATTATAATTAGGTGTAGTTGTTTTAATTTCTAAAAATGCTCATTTCTGGTAGTTTAAGGATCTTCTCAAACAGCTGTGTGCAGAACTTCATGATCCAAAAGTAGAATTTTGATTCCAGTATGAATTATGTAATGAAAATTGGTGTACTTAATCTGAAAATAACTCGACAAATCGTTGAAAAGATTTGTTTAATAATCTTTGTTTGCTTGATCAGTTTTGAAACAACGGCTCACTTATGGCCTGTTATTGCCTCAGGGTATGATAAGTGAAGATGAATTGGACAAGTTCAACATTCCAGTCTATGCTGCCTCGCCCAAAGATATAAGAAGGGTTGTAGACGAAAATGGGTGTTTCAACATTGAGAGAATGGATTCAAGGATTCCTGGCATTGAATCAGTGGATGGACAAGTATGCACATGGCACACACGAGCTATCTTGGAGGGAGTAATTAGTAAGCACTTTGGAAGTGAGATTGTTGATGAACTTTTTGATCGATTCCAAAAGAAAGTTGAAGAGTCTTTGAGTTTGATGGAGTCAACGACCAAGGAAGCAACTCAGCTTTTAATTGTTCTCAAACGGAAATAGGCTTCAGGGTGAGTTTCTTGATATTCTACCTTCCATATGGGTGTACTGTCATTTCATACCGATTCTGGGTTGAAACTTGTGATATAATAGTGGTAGCTCCTAAATTATTTGACAAACAAATGTTTGTAGAAGCTGATGTAAGACATTGAATCAATTAGTTGTGTCTATTACCATAAAACTGTCATATAATTTGGCCAATGGACTTGCTGTTTGCAGGCTTTTCCGGCATCTACAGGTGAATCTTGAAGTATCATTTTATACCTGTTTTGTTTTGAACTTGTGACAGAATGCTAGGTAGCTTTTGAAGCATTTGACAAATGTTTATGGAAGCTGATGCAAGAGAAAGTATAAGTTTTGTTTTGATAAATCTAACTATCTTCCATTCTTTTAGACCAAAAGACTTATCTCCCTCGCAGCATTGTCTAATATTTTGAAGAGTCTTTTAGTTTGGTAGAGTCAATGGCCCAGGAAGTAACTCAGCTTTTAATTGTTCTCCAGCGGAAAAAAGCTTCAGGGGTGAGTTTCTTGATAAGCTACCTTCCAGATATCTGTAATATCATATCAATATCATATCTATTCTGGGTTGAAACTTGTGACAGAATAGTGGTAGCTCCTAAATTATTTGACAAATGTTTGTAGAAGCTGATTTAAGACATAGAATCAGTCAGTTGTGTGAGTGTAAACAAGGTTTGTTTTACTTTCTTTCTGAACAAATCTTGTTATTCTCGTTCCCTCTTCATTTTAATTTTCCGACATTATTTTTATTTGACTGTGTAGAGAAAAGAGTTAATAAAAATATAAGAAAATAAAAAATTAAACAATTGTGAGAATTTACATGTAAAGTCTAGATAAAATATTCCTTTCAAAAGTGAAAGGATATAGAGTGACTTATGACAAGTTAGTTATTAGTTTTCTTCAACTTAATGAAAAAAAAAATTAAATTGTTACAAGTTTTTGTAATAAATATTAGATATGTTGATCTCGATACGTGAAATTTAATAATTTAAATTTTTATAAATGAAAATAATAAAATTATAGAATTTATGGTGAATATTTTATTTTTAATGTGGTTATGATTATCATTTATTAAAGAGAGACATTTAAAAAATGTTGATTTTATATAGTATTATAAATAATGAGAGGCAGTTAATTAGTTTGAGTCAGATTAATATTTCTTGATTTTAACATTTTTAATTTTAATAACTTTTTTTAAAAATATTTAAATATATCATTTCAATTTATTTTCATTTAAAAATTACATTCCACTCTAGCTGCTATAAAGTGCAAATTCAACTTATACCATACATGTACAAATATATTCAATCCTAATACAAATTCTAAGACAATACATGTATAAAATAGCACTTAGAAAACTTTGAAATGAATAAAATCGTCCACCCCTGTTGTGGGGCCACGCTATTACGAGTGCCTCTTTTGAATACATGCCTCTGAATTTGGCAGATGAAATGATTCAAATACCTTTATATTAGGGGTTTTATTAGCTTTTTACCTAAGTTTGACTGTTTAACAGAATTAGGAATTAATGACATAAATTTGACCAAATTAAGCTCATGGCCTAACAATAGGGATGTCAAAATGGGTTGAGCCCACCGGGTCAGCCCGCCCCGGCCCGCATAAGGGGCGGGTTGGGTTGTTATATAGGTAGTCCATTTATTCGTGGATAAATTAGTCTGTCCCCGCATAACTCGCGGGTTAACGCGGGTTGGGGCGAGTTGAACTCGCGGGTTTTGACCCGCATTATTTAAATTTTTTTCTAAAATAACATATTATTTAAAATAATTTTAACTTTCAGAAAATTGTTATAAGTTATACTATTATGACAACAAGATCAATTGATATGAATTGGAAGAGGAGGGCAAGTTAAATGATTATCATTTGATTCCGACTTGGATTATGCAATATAAACAAGATTCTCATACAGTTTAGATATAATTTTCTTATGTTTTGAATATCTTATGTATAATGTGTGATTTTATAGGTGACCGTAGAGACAAAAGAATTTTTGAAAGGTTTTAAGTTAAAAAGTAAGTAAAAATTGATGAGCTCAAAGAGAAGACAAATTATTATACTATGCAATAACTTATTCTGAATCATTCAAGTGATAGTATAAAGCTTGTGTTATTACATAGCTATCATCAATATCACATTTATATACTATTTTTTGAAGCAGAAAGTACTATCTTTATATTTGTATTGAGTTCTTCAGCTTTTATGTTATCATAATTTAAGGTACAAAACTCAAACATTGCATATATAGGAATAGTGGTATAAATGTATAATAGCATAACTCTATTTTCAATTAGCATGTAGTTTATTTTGAATGACATCAATATTAGACTTTGTCACATAAAGGAACATGACCTTTATATCTTTGCAGACATGTGTTTTATTGTGCATGTATGTTAGTAATATTATTGAAGCCTTGCCTAAAAAATGATGATGTATATTAGTAATTTTATAAGTAGGATCAAGATTTTTATAATTCATTACAGGATAAATTCAGGTTATGCCTTTAGGTACATTATTAAAAGGCAAATTTGATTGTATTCATTTGTAATTATTTTAAAATTAGTATATTAAATTTAACTAATCATTTACTATCATTTATAAATTCTAATTTTTAATAAAATTTTTTTTTAATTATTGGCAGGCTAGCCCGCCTAACCCATAACCCGCTGCGGGGCGGGTTGGGTTAGAATTTTTCAACCCGTCAATTATGCGGGCCGGCTCACCCCGCTCCGCCTAGTTGCGGGCTTATGCGGGTCGGGACGGACTGGCCCGTTTTGACAAGCCTACCTAACAACGATCATATACATCTGTTGAGTGAAAAATGACCACAAGATAATAGAGGTGCAAAAAGACTAAAGTGCCCCTATTCTCTACTTTCAAGATTTTTTTCTTCAACTTTTGCTCTGCTGCACTTCAAAACTTGGAATTGGGAGAAAATATTCTATTTTTCAAATTTTTTTTGAATTTTTAAGAAATTTCTTTTTTTTTTGTATTTTCTTCCGAAATTGGTTTATTTTTTGGAATTTTCTAAAAATTTTTGTTTTTCTGGAAATTTTGTCTACGTCTATTTTTAACTTTTTGTATATTTTGATCTTGGGGAATTCTTGTTGATATATTTTTTTAATTTAGAGTTTTTTTTTTGAAAAATAGAAAAAATTAAGGTTAGTATTTAGTCTTAGAATTCAATTACAAACCTTAAAATAAGTTGATTTTGGTTTATGAATAAATTTGAGTATTTACAATTTCCTCTGCTACTTTTTGTTGTTATTTTTTAAATACATGTAATTTTTATTCTTTAATACATTTTTATTAAAAATATAAGGTTAAAAGTAAATAAAAATTAAATTAAAGAATGGGATAGGAACACATTCTTTTTTTAAAAAAAAAAATCTTGTGTTCTTAAATTATAATGTCAAAAAAGAAAGTTGGATGATACTAAAGAAAGTGCATAGGAGACCGTGCAAATATTTATCTGAAAGTGTACATTAAGTTAAAAATATTTATTTATAAAAGATTAAATTATTTAATTTTACTCTTTTTTTTTCTTTCAATGCAATATAAAGGTAAAAAAGTATTTGAAATTAATTTTTCATGAGATATTTTATATTTTATATTTTTAAAATTATAAAATTAATTTTTATTTATAAAATTATATTTATTTTAAATTTTTAAGTATTTAAATTTAAAAAAATTTAAAAAAAATTATATAAAATTTTTTTGTAGTATATCTTATGTACAAAAAATTCTTTACACTTTTAATTTATTTAATTTATTCAAATAAAATCTTTCACTTTAAATTTATGTAAATAGCCCCTAAATCGTTAAAAACTTAACAGTGATCCGTTAAATAATAACACGACATATCCATTCTGCTAAGGAGGACATCCACTTCCAAGCTCTAGCCCGTTAAGTTCAGCACCAAAATTCTCCACTTTCAAGGAATTCGCATACCTCAACTAATTATGGAAAACAGAACATTGAGATAATAACAATTGGTTACTCTAAAACTTCAGCACAGTTCTCTTCTTCCATCCCCTCACAGCACAGTTCTCTTCTTCCATCTCATCACTCAGCAACCAGCACCCTTATCCCAGTACATTCTTGCCCAAAACAAAAGCATCCCTCTGCACTCTCACCTATGTAACCTAGAGAAGGAAAATGGCCCTCACCCCTCCATTGTACTGAAACTAACCCGAGCTTCTACACAAAGGCATCGTCAGTTGGTCTGCAGTATCACACGTCAGCTTCTGTGGAGGAGCCCATTGTCATCGCTGTCCTGTCCCAGTCAATTCCTGTCACCAGCCCAACTTGATCTTCGTCGCTGCTGCCAGTTTGCTCTCGGCCATCACCCAGGTCGTTATTTTTCAGCACCAAAATTCTCCCTCTCTTTGAGAGAGACTCCTTGTGATATTCATCCCACCATTGGCAAGTAAGATTGTGAGACCCGTGGAAGCCCTGGTAGTTTACAACATGAAAATTACAGCAACCAAATAGGTACAGAAGAAAAGCTAAAAAAATTATTATAAGTTTTGAAATGGCTGCAAAAATCAGTATTTTCTCTTTGTTCCTATCCTTTTCCTTTTGATCTCTCTCTCTCTCTACTCTGCCATGGCCTTATCATAATCTACAGAGCTAGAGAGAGAAAGAGCTAGTAGGAGGGAGTGGGGGCTCTAAGGCGCTCTGTTTAGAGTATGCATGTGTGAGGAAATGTGCAGGTCTTCCTCTATCAATGAAGAAAAAATGAAACGAAGGCAACAGAAAGTAGTTTAAGAAGAAGGGTTCCTTTGTTGCAAAAAAAAAAGTAAATAAAAATGAAATATTTTTAGCATGTATATATTCATTTCATATCTTCTCTATCAGCATAGTAAAAAAAAATTAAAAAATATATCAGACACATGCCAACTTCTTACATCTCCTGCTCCTCTTATTTTTGCAGAATTTTGGTACTCTTGCTAAGTGCTTCTTTTCTCACCCACTCTTTAGTCTCCATAAAAATGAAAATTTCTTATTTTTTTTATTTTGCTGTATGATACACTTCTGTTTCTGGTATTTGTTTCTTTGTATTTTTTAGTTCTGGTATCTGTCTTAAACCAAAGCAAAGAGTTCAACAGCAAGCAGAACGAATGGATTTAGAATTTTTTTTTTAAAGTATGAACTTCAACGACATATCGTTTTATTACTTAACAGATTTCTATTAAATTCTTAACAGTTTGGAGACTATTTATACAAATTCAAAGTGTAAAATTTTATTTGAGTAAATTAAAAGTGTAAAAAAAATTTTATACATAAAATATACTACAAAAATATTTTATATAATTTTTAAAATTTTAAAATTATATTTATCAAATTGCAGCTTAACTTGAAGCATTTGTAACTGTTATAAGTCATGTTATAGCATAAATTATTTTTGTCTTATTCATAAGATTAGGTTGCCACATAAATGCTCACGATTTCGGTGAATTCCTAATGTCAGTTTGACAAAGCTTTAATTAGTTGTGACCTCAGTGTACGCATTGATAGGTTGATAGTCATTGCCCTACGGCAGCTTAATAAATTTCGGCAGTCGGCAGATTGGGGATAAGATTTGAAATTTGAAAGTCGCTTTGACTTTTTCCATCTGGTTTGGTTTTCTACGAGTTTCACGTAAAAAAATGTTAAATCATCCTGATTGATCATACCCATAACAAATCTTTTTCTACTACAGTACTACTGTTTCAACTTAGCTCATTTTACAGAAATAATATTTTTTAAAAAACTATTTACATAAATAATATATTTAAAAAAAATTAATAAATTAAAAATAAAGATAAATTATATTAGTCTCTTTTGATATATTTAATTATGATATTTTATTTTATTTTATTTAAATATTATATTTTACTTAATTTATTTAAATATTTATTAAAAAAATTAAATATTAATAAAATATTTACAAAAAATATTAAATTAATATTTTATTTTAATTTTATTTAAAATTTATACTTTAATTTAATTAACTATTTTAAATAATTAATATATTGATAAATTATATATTTTTAATTAAATAATTATATTTATTATAAGATATAAATTTAATAATATATGTGATTATAAAAAAAAATTTAATATAAATGTAAAGACATCTTAAGATGAATTTAATTAAAAAAATATAAAACATAAATAATCTTTTTTTTTATTAACTAAACTCACTTCAAAATTTTTTATATTTGTACTGAATTTTTACTTTTATTTTTCTACACAACCATCCTATTTTTTGTAAACTAATACTCTTGATAGTATTGAATAAATATAAACTCGCCTTTGAATGTCTACTCCGCGGTGTTAAAGGCTTCTCCTACTAGAAAATTTGTTGTTAGATGTTTGTAATGCATTTGACTTCTATTCTTCTAATACATTTTTGTCATAAAAATACAAGATAGAGAATAAAATATAGAATTTATTTGGAAGAAATTTATTGAGTTCTTAAATTATACTGTAATGTCACAAAAGAAGTTAGATGACACTAGAAGAAATGCCCAAGAGAGTGTGCAATTAATTAATTTAAAGGATATATTAAATTAGATATAATTTTATTTACGAAGGACTAAATTATAGAGTTCTCAATCTTTTTCTTTAAATAAAAAATAAAAGGGAAATGAGCATTTGTTTTTTGTGCCGCGGAATGATATGTGACAAGACAACTAAGCAATGGTACAACTGAACAAAGAACTCTTAATTTTTCCTCATGGAGGGCTCTTTGAATGGAAATAATAGAATTATGTGGATGTAATTTTTGTAGTTTTATAATTAGGGAGAGATAAAAAAAAAATTTAAGTGTGCGATTTTTTTTCATAAATATTTTTTTATTTTTAATTATAAAAAATGTATAAATATAAAAAAATGAAGATAACACCATTTTCCTTTGAATGACATTTGCAGCAGAGCAGAAGATAAGGGAATTGACTCCTATGCCCCTGACACTCTTCCCAAGGGTATCAGCAACGGCATTCCAGTTCCTGTTCACGTAATAAATCTGCACCACACACTCTCCAAAAAATCATGGCTTTGGCCACCTCCACACGCTGATTCGGTGGACCTGATCTATGAGTAAATCTGTGCGGATAATTAATTGCTTCCTCAGGATGAGTTAAAGCCACCGCTTCCATTGAATCAGTTTCAATAATTACTCTTCTGAAACCAGCATTCCATGCATGTTGAAGCCCTTTTATTAATGCCCTTTTATCAATGACTGAGCAAGCTCCCAACCCTGCTGCAAAACCGGACCCGAACTTTCCTTTGCTCATTTCGGATAACACCGCCGCAGGCAGCACTATTATCTAGCTGAGCAACAGAAGCATCAACGTTGGCTTTAATCCACTCCTTCGGCGGAGGACACCCACCCGCCTGGATATTAGCGATGGCGTACGGATTATTCCGATTGGCAATCAGAGAAGAACGGGTGCAGGAGCATTTGTAATTATTATAAGTCACGTCATGGCATAAATTGTTTAGCTTATTCCTGTGGTCAGGTCCCGATCCTCATGGGCCTCCATCAACTCAATTAATTTCGACAGTTGACTGGTTAGAGATAAGAATGGTTTTATAAAATCACTTTGAAATTTTTGGTCGAGCTCGGTATCATGTGTTTCAAAATGCTAAACTAACCCAATTCATCACGCCCCATGACAAACTATTTTTTATTGTCAATTGCGATATTCTTCTGTTAAAATAGTCCCACGCGCTTTGCATGTGTTTGCTGGGAAAAGTTCAAGCAAGCAGCCTTCTTTGTCTATATATGCTCTCGGATGAACCCTACACAGGGTGCGTCTAAAATGAGTAACCAAGCGCCGGCTGAGGCTCCGGACTCATATCCTATGACTGGTGGTGATGGCACTTATAGTTACTCCAGAAACTCCTCTTATCAGGTGCGCACTTATAGCTTTCCTGTAACTATGTGCACTTTAGGATTAAGAAAACGAAGCACTTCTGTAATTATAGCTTTCCTGTAATTATAAGAAAACGGAAAAGTGTAGAGCCACTAAAGTGGGTTTTACACAATTGTCACAAATGGTCTGCAGTTGCAGTTCAGTCTATGGTATGGCCCATGTTCTTATAAGAAAGATTTAGTAAAATTTTGTTTGAGAATAAAATGAACTCAAAAAGAAGGGACTTTACGACCTAAAGTTTGCAGCGTTGCAACATAATCTTCATCGTTATTCACAATTACTACTATCTTTAGAGAAATGTATCATTATGCATGTTCCAGACATCAGAAGCTGATAAAAATGGAATGGACCATACTAATGAATGTTATACTGTAATAACGATGATCACAACGGGAAGGACTAATATTGCTAACATACTGGGCAGAGGATTGCTACTGAGAGTGCAAAAATCGCAGTGGCTAATGCAATTGCGGAGAACCTGGACATAAAAGCTATTGGATCTTCTGGGTCCAGCAATTCAGTTTGCATAGCAGATTTAGGATGTTCAATTGGACCCAACACCTTTTTTGTTATGCAAAATATTCTAGATGCTGTGCAACAGAAGTGCCAGTCTGAAGGCCTTACCCCGCAAATGCCTGAATTCCAAGTGTTCTTCAATGACCATGTGTCAAATGATTTCAATACTCTTTTTGCCTCCCTCCCTTCAGGAAGGCAGTACTTTGCAGCTGGTGTACCGGGGTCCTTTCATGGTCGTTTATTCCCCAAGTCCTCTCTCCATATTGTGCATTCTTCTTATGCCCTCCACTGGCTCTCAAAGGTTCCTGAAGAGTTGCTAGAAGAAAACTCACAAGCATGGAACAGAGGGAGGGTTCACTACTCTAAAGCCCCAAATGAAGTTGGGGAAGCTTATGCAGTGCAGTTTGCCAAGGACATGAAAAATTTTCTAGATGCCAGAGCACATGAACTAGTGGCTGGAGGTTTAATGGTGCTGATCATGGTGGGTAACCCCAATGAGATCCCCCACTCATGTACTCCAGCTTGGATCGTGTTTGACTTTCTAGGGTCCTGCTTATGGGATATGGTGAAGGATGTAAGTAATTATAATTAGGTTTAGTTGTTTTAATTTCTAAAAATGCTCATTGCAGGTAGTTTAATGATCTTCTCAAACAGCTGTGTGCAGAACTTCATGATCCAAAAGTAGGATTTTGATTCAAGTATGAATTATGTAGTGAAAATTGGTGTACTTAATCTGAAAATAACTCGATAAATCGTTGAAGAGATTTTTTTCTGCTACTGTTTAATAATCTTTGTTTGCTCGATCAGTTTTGAAACAACGTCTCACTTATGGCCTGTTATTGCCTCAGGGTATAATAAGTGAAGATAAATTGGACAAGTTCAACATTCCAGTATATGCTGCCTCGCCCAAAGATATAAGAATGGCTGTAGACGAAAATGGGTGTTTCAACATTGAGAGAATGGACTCAAGGATTCCTGGCCTTGAATTAGTGGATGGACAAGTATGCACATGGCACACCCGAGCTGGCTTGGAGGGAGTAATTAGTAAGTACTTTGGAAGTGAGATTGTTGATGAACTTTTTGATCGATTCCAAAAGAAAGTTGAAGAGTCTTTGAGTTTGATGGAGTCAACGACCAAGGAAGCAACTCAGCTTTTAATTGTTCTCAAACGGAAATAGGCTTCGGGTGAGTTTCTTGATATTCTACCTTCCAAATGGGTGTACTGTCATTTCATACCGTTCTGGGTTGAAACTTGTAATATAATAGTGGTAGCGCCTAAATTATTTGACAAACAAAAGTTTGTAGAAGCTGATGTAAGACATTGAATCAATTAGTTGTGTCTATTACCATAAAACTGTTATATAATTTGACCAATCGACTTGCTGTTTGCAGGCTTTTCTGGCATTTACAGGTGAATCATGTAGTATCATTTTATATCTGTTTTGTTTTGAACTTGTGACAGAATGGTAGGTAGCTTTTGAAGCATTTGCCAAATGTTTATGGAAGCTAGTGTAAGAGATAGAATCATTTTTTTGTTTTGGAAAAATCTAATTATCTTCTAATCTTTTAGATCAAAAGACTAATTTTTTTCATAACATCGTTAAATATTTTAAAATGAGTTCCATTTATAGCAAGGATTCAGACAAAGGTTCGTTATATTGAAAGTCAAGTTTCTTACTCTTTCACTCAACCCGTTCGTAAGACAGAATCAGTTAGTTGTGTGTATTACCACAAAATTGATGTATAATTGGACTAAGTTGACTTGGTGTGTGTGCTGACTTTTCTGGCATCAACAGGAACAAAACTGTGATACTAACATGGTGCTGCTACTTACATTTTTTTACGTGTCTTTTCAAAAATTTAATATAGACAAAATTAAGGTTAGTATTTAGTCTTAGAATTCAATTTCAAACCTTAAAATAAGTTGATTTTAGTTTATGAATAAATTTGAGTATTTACAGTTTCGACTGCTACTTTTTGTTGTTATTTTTTAAATACATTTGATTTTTATTCTTTTAATAAATTTTTACCATAAAAATTTAAGGTTAAATGTAAATAAAAATAAAATTAAAGAATTTGATAAGAAGACACTCTTTTTTTTTTAAAAAACAAAAATTCTTGTGCTCTTAAATTATAATGTCAACAAAGAAAGTTGGATGACACTAAAGAAAGTGCATGGGAGACTGTGCAAATATTTATCTGAAAGTGTACATTAAATTAAAATTATTTATTTATAAAGGATTAAATGATGTAATTTTACTGTTTTTTTTTTTCTTTCAATGCAGTATAAAGGCGAAGAAGCATTTGAAATTAATTTTTTTAGGAGACATTTTATAATTTTTAAATTATAGAATTAATTCTTTTTTATAAGATTATGTTTATCATTGACTCTTGAATGTTTGAATTTAAAGAGATTCAAATTTATATTTATCAGATTCCAGCTTAACTTAGAAGCATTTGTAACTATTTTAAGTCAGCTTAGCTTGATGTATTTGTAAGTATTATAAGTCATGTTATAGCATAAATTATTTTTGTCTTATTCATGAGATTAGGCTGCCACTTAAATGCTCAGGATTTAGGTGAATTCCAAATGTCAGTTGACCAAGCTTTTATTTAGTAGCTTGCAATGACCTCAGTGCATGCGTTGATAGGTTCATGGTCATAGACCTACTACAACCTAATAAATTTGGGCAGTCGGCAGTTGGGGCATAAGATTTGAAGTTTGAAAATCGCTTTGACTTTTCCGATCGGGTTCGGTTTTCTGTGAGTTTCACGTAAAAAATGTTAAATTAACAAATATTTTTCTACTATTGTTTTAACCCGGCCCATATAAATAATATTTTTTAAAATTATTTACATAAATAATACTGTTTAAAAAATAACGATAAATTAAGAATAATATTATTTTTATATTTTTATATTTATAATTTTATTCATAATTTTTATTTTTATTTTTATTTAAAATTTTATTTTTTAATAATTTAATCTTAAATCATGTCATAACCCTAAAATGTGGAGATCTAAATGCACCCCATCATTTCTTACAAATTAAATGCAAATTTGCCAATCATGCCACATCATTGTTGATCATTGCTGACAATCTTCACTCCGTTTCTCGCTCACTCCTCTCTTTCCCCGTCACGCCTCCTTGCTCTTTGCCCATCAGAACAAACATTTGAGAAACGGAGTGAAGACCATCGGTAACGACCAGCAATGATGTGGCATGATACAAGCTGAGGTGTCTTGGCAAATTTATTCCTAATTTATTAATATTTTTCAAATAATATCATCTATGGAAATAATTTTTAAAAAGATTATTTATGTAAAATGGCCTTTGAACTCGTTTACGGATGCGGCGATGCCAACCTCACTTGCCTTGCATTTTATCATGATTTCAAATGAATTTGGGTGGATATTTGAATATGCTGGTGAAGGAATTAATTATTTTAAGAATTTAAATTATTAACCAAAAAATTTTAAATATTTAAATCATTGAATGAAAGTTTTAATTGTTCTTTCGTATAAAAGTTTTTTTAAATATAAAATATGAATAATTTTTAAATTTAAGTAAGAGTAAATATTAAACTTTAATTGTTTAGTTATAAAATTTTGATATTATATTAAAAATTATTCTAAAAACTTAATATATTAAATAAAAATACGAAAATAAATTTTTACTTTTATTTTTCTACATATCCATCCTATTTTTTTGTAAACTAATACTCTTAATAGTATTGAGTAAATATAAACTAGCCTTTCAACGTCGACGCCGTGGCGTTAAAGGCTTTTCCTTCTAGAAAATTTGTTGTTAGATTTTTTTAATGCATTTGACTTCTATTCTTCTTACACATTTTTTGCAATAAAGATATGGAGAGACCTTTTTCCTTTTAATTTATTGTGTTCTTAAATTATACTGTAATGTCACAATGCAAGTTGAATGACACTAAAAGATTGTGCAATTAATTAATTTAAAGTGTATAGTAAATTAGAAATAATTTGATTTACGAAGGACCAAATTACAGGGTACTTAACCCTTTTCTTCCAATAAAAAATAAAAGGTGAATGAGCATTTTTTTTTTTTTTGGGTACTGCGGAATGATATGTAACAGGACAACTAAGCAATATTACAACTGAATAAAGGAACTCTTAATTTGTCTTCATGGAGGGCTCCGTGAATGACACTAGGAGCAGAGCAGAAGGTAGGAGAATTAACTCCTATGCCCCTGAAAATCTTAGCAAGGGTATCAGCAACAGCATTCCAATTCCTGTTCACGTAATAAATCTGCACCGCCCACTCTATAGAAATCAGGGTTTTGGCCACCTCCACAAGCTGATTCGTTGGACCTGATCTATGAGTAAATCTATGCAGATAATTAATTGCTTCCTCAGGATGAGTTAAAGCCATCGCTTCCATTGAATCAGTTTCAATAATTACTCTTCTGAAACCAGCATTCCATGCATGTTGAAACCCTTTTATTAATGCCCTTTTATCAATGACTAAGCAAGCTCCTAACCCTGCAGCAAAACCGGACACGAACTCTTCTTGCTCATTTCGGATAACACCACCGCAGGCAGCACTATTATCTAGCTGAGCAACAGAAGCATCAACATTGACTTTTAATCCACTCCTTCGGCTGAGGACACCCACCCGTCTGGATATCAGTGATGGCATATGGATTAATCCGATTGACAATCAGAGAAGAACGGGTGACGGAGCATTTGTAATTATATAAGTCACGTCATGGCGTAAATTGTTTGTCATATTCCTGCGATCAGGTCCCAATCCTCACGGGCCTCCATCAACTCAATTAATTTCCACAGTTGACTGGTCAGAGATAAGAATGGTTTTATAAAGATCACTTTGAAATTTTTTGGTCGAGTTCGGTATCATGTATTTCAAAAAGCTAAACTAACCCCATTGATCACACCCGTGACAAACTATTTTTTATTATCAATTGTTGCGCCATTCTTCTTTTAGAATACTCCCACTCGCTTTACAACTGTTTGCTGGCGGTCGGTCACTGTAAAAGTTCAAGCAAACAGCCTTCTTTGTCTATATATGCTCTCAGATGAACCCTACACAGGGTGCGTCTAAAATGAGAAACCAAGCGCCGGCTACGGCTCCGGAGTCATATCCTATGACCGGTGGTGATGGCACTTATAGTTACTCCAGAAACTCCTCCTATCAGGTGCGCACTTAGAGCTTTCCTGTAACTGTATGCACTTTAGGACTAAGAAAACGAAGCACTTCTGTATTTATAGCTTTCCTGTAATTATAAGGAAACGGAAAAGTGTAGAGCCACCAAAGTGAGTTTTACACAATTGTCATAAATGGTCTGCAGTTGCAGTTCAGTCTATGGTATGATCCATGTTCTTTTAAGAAAGATTCAGTAAAATTTTGTTTGAGAATAAAATGAACACAAAAAGAAGGGACTTTAGGACCAAAAGTTTGCAGCGTTGCAACATAATCTTCATCACTATTCACAATTAGTACTATCTTTACAGAAATGATCATTATGCATGTTCCAGACATCAGAAACTGATAAAAATGGAATAGACCATACTAATGAATGTTCTGCTGTAATAACTATGATCACAACGGGAAGGACTAATATTGCTAACATACTGGGCAGAGGATTGCTATTGAGAGTGCAAAAATCACAGTGGCTAATGCAATTATGGAAAACCTGGACATAAAAGCTATTGGATCTTCTGGGTCCAGCAATTCAGTTTGCATAGCAGATTTAGGATGTTCAATTGGACCCAACACCTTTTTTGCTATGCAAAATATTCTAGATGCTGTGCAACAGAAGTACCAGTCTGAAGGCCTTACCCCGCAAATGCCTGAATTCCAAGTGTTCTTTAATGACCATGTCTCAAATGATTTCAACACTCTTTTTGCCTCTCTCCCTTCAGGAAGGCAGTATTTTGCAGCTGGTGTACCGGGGTCCTTTCATGGTCGTTTATTCCCCAAGTCCTCTCTCCATATTGTGCATTCTTCTTATGCCCTCAACTGGCTCTCAAAGGTTCCTGAAGAGTTGCTAGAAGAAAACTCACAAGCATGGAACAGAGGGTGGGTTCACTACTGTAATGCCCCAAATGAAGTTGGGGAAGCTTATGCAGTGCAGTTTGCCAAGGACATGAAAAATTTTCTAGATGCCAGGGCACATGAACTAGTGGCTGGAGGTTTAATGGTGCTGATCATGGTGGGTAACCCCAATGAGATCCCCCACTCATGTCCTCCAGCTTGGATTGTGTTTGACTTTCTAGGGTCCTGCTTATGGGATATGGTGAAGGATGTAAGTAATTATAATTAGGTGTAGTTGTTTTAATTTCTTAAAATGCTCATTGCAGGTAGTTTTATGATCTTCTCAAACAGCAGCGTGCAGAACTTCATGATCCAAAAGTAGGATTTTGATTCCAGTATGAATTATGTAATGAAAATTGGTGTACTTAATCCGAAAATAACTCGAACAAAAGGGATTTTTTTCTGCTACTGTTTAATAATCTTTGTTTGCTTGATCAATTTTGAAACAACGGCTCACTTATGGCCTGTTATTACCTCAGGGTATAACAAGTGAAGATAAATTGGACAAGTTCAACATTCCAGTCTATGCTGCCTCGCCCAAAGATATAAAAAGGGTTGTAGACGAAAATGGGTGTTTCAACATTGAGAGAATGGATTTAAGGATTCCTGGCCGTCAATCAGTGGATGGACAAGCATGCACATGGCACACCCGAGCTGCGTTGGAGGGAGTAATAAGTAAGCACTTTGGAAGTGAGATTGTTGATGAACTTTTTGGTCGATTCCAAAAGAAAGTTAAAGAGTCTTTGAGTTTGATGGAGTCAACGACCAAGGATGCAAATCAGCTTTTAATTGTTCTCAAACGGAAATAGGCTTCAGGGTGAGTTTCTTGATATTCTACCTTCCAAATGGGTGTACTGTCATTTCATACCGATTCTGGGTTGAAACTTGTGATATAATAGTGGTAGCTTCTAAATTATTTGACAAACAAATGTTTGTAGAAGCTGATGTAAGACATTGAATCAATTAGTTGTGTCTATTACCATAAAGCTGTTATATAATTTTACCAATCGACTTGCTGTTTGCTGGCTTTTCTGGCATCTACAGGTGAATCTTGTAGTATCATTTTATATCTGTTTTGTTTAGAGCTTGTTACGGAATGGTAGGTAGCTTTTGAAGCATTTGACAAATGTTTATGGAAGCTAATGTAAGAGATAGAATTAGTTTTTTTTTTAAATTTTTTATAAATCTAAAGTATCTTCATGTCTTCTGGATCAAGAGAGTAGTTTCTTTCGTGATATTGTTGGATATCTCAAAGTAAGTTTCACTCTCAAAAAGATTTAAATCAGGATTCGCTACATTGAGAATCAAGTTCCTTACTACTTGACCCAATCCTTATTAGTAAGACATAGAATCAGGTAGTTGTGTGTATTACCACAAAACTGTTGTATGATTGGACTACGTTGTCTTGGTGTGTGCACTGGCTTTTCTGGCATCAACAGGAACAAAACTGTAATACTAATGTGGTGCTGCTAGTTTCATTTATACGTGTCTTTTCAAAAATTTGTTGGAAAATAGTACAGATTCTAAATTTATAGTTTTAGGTATACTATAAAAATATTTATTTTTAAGGATTATTCTATCATATCTTAAGTACAAAAAACTTATACACAACAATTCTTTAAAATTTAATAGAGTCTTCTAATTGTGTACACTCACAATCAGGCAATAAAATTTATAAAAATAGTGAAATATATGTAAGTAATATTTTCGCAAAGATACAAGAGTTTTACACTACGCATGCTTGTACTTTCTATCTAATACCTCACATGAAGTAACATTTAATAGGATAAAAGAAATAGTTATTAAAGAATTAATAATAATTAAAATATGACTATTAAATAATAAATAAGTATTATTAAAATAGAACAGTTAGAGAAATAAATGGTTTAATAAAAAAAATAACATAATGAGGTTATAAAACAAGAATTTAAGTATATTTATAACACATAAATTTTTTATACACAAAATCTTTTAAAAATATTTTTTTAAAATACAATAATCCTTCACTATTTTTAAAAGGTTTAGCAAGAGTTTAAAATTTTGATATAAACATTTACTTGCTATTACTTATAAAGTGAATATTTAATTTGATATTTTTTAGATTATGAATCAAACCTAGACAAAATGATGCTTGTTGAAACATATAACATCTATGAGCTAATAAGTCTTATTATAAGTCAGTGCTCTCACTTGTCATATTACACATTCTCAGGACTTATTTTTGTTGAACAAGGTGGTTTAATGCTAATAGAGTGTGCACGTGTTTCATATTTCATAAGTGCTCTAAAGATTTGCACCATCTCATAGGAGCAACTCTGCTCCACACTTATATAGGTGATTCTATTAAGTATATATCGCTATTAATATATCACTAATAAGGATTATAGAAATCATTAAGAGCATTTGCTTATCTATCCTTATTACTAGATCAAACACTATCACATATTATAGAAGGGACTTAAAATTTTATTAGTAATTGTAGCATGATTAATAGTGACTTAACCATATGAACATACTTCATGGGATCTCCAATCACATAAATTGTGAAAACAGCACTTTAGATAAACCAATCTCGTCATTTTTTCTTTGGTACATTTGACATGTTTTATTAGATGAACTAATCTCAAAATTAAACTAAGAGTGCATATAAATATATTTTTAAATCATGAACATCATAAACTTCCACAATAAAAATTTCACTTAACATTACATATTAAAATAAACAAAATACAAATCTTTTTGATTTATAAAAGAAGAAAATTATTTATATGCAAGACAAAATCATCATACCAAAATGTATAAAAACCAATCAAATAAGTAGATTTAAATACATAAGCAAAATTGGAAGCATGCTAATTCATGATAATCTAAATATTTAGTACAAATAAATTATGATTACAATAACCTTTGCTCACAAGCACAATATTTGTGTGATCACAAATTTTTTTCGTTGCATATAAGATCTTAACCTCCACTTTTTCAATAATAATACAAAAATTAAATTTTGGCTTAATGTTGGGAACTTAATGTCATATTAGATGTGAATTTCAAAAGGACATTGCCTTTCCCAAAAGCTTTTGTAATTCTGGATTCTTCAAAGTAAACCAATTCTTCTTCAACACTTATTGATGAGTAAGGGGTGAAAGCATCTCTATTAGTAGAAATGTGTCTAATAACATTAGAGTCAATTACTCGATTTATTTCACATTGGTGACCGAAACTTATTTCACCTCCTTTAACCAATTTTTCATTTGGCTTTGGAGCACGTAATTAATATTATTTATACCAAATAAAAGTTATTGTATGTACCTCTTATAGTGTGTATTAACTTGCACCAAATAACCTTTAAATAAATGAATTTGCTTTTATAGCTTTTGTCGTCTCCCAATGACAATGCTCTCATTGGCATTTTTTTATTTTTCAACAATTCCAGCAAAACATTTTGTGATCATGACCCTAAATCCTAAACTCTTAACTTTTTATTTCTCACATGCACAATAAACATCAAACAAATTGTTAGATAAAATCAATCTTGTAAGCTTATTCACATAACACAGATTGAATTAAATAATTATTAAAAAACTTAGTATGGGTTAAGATGCATGGTATGAGTAAAGGCAACAGCAATGGGGATGACAACGACAACAATAGCTCCATTTCAAATGTGGGGATAGTGTTGTTAAAATTTGTAGAGGTAATAATCCTTAAAATTGTTGAAAAATTGTGTCGATTTTAAGTTTTTAGTCTAAGGTGTGTTGTAAGAATAGTTGCCCCTAAAGATGATTTTACCATTCTTCAGGTGCAAAGGACTTGTACAAGGTATTTCCCTAAGATTCAATAAACTCTTTTAATTATGTGCTTTTACAGTCAAGAAATAGGATTAGCAGAAATAACAAAATACATGTAATGAGTAATCTAGCAAAGATACATGAGTTTTATATAGCACACACACTTGTACTCTCTATCTAATACCTCACACGATATGACCTTTTATAGGATAAAAGAATTGGGTATTGAAAACTAGCTATTAGAGAATTAATAATAATTAAAATATGATTATTGAATAATAAATAAGTATTATTAAAATATAACTGTTAGAGAAATAAATGGTTTAATAAAAGAAATAATGAGATTAATAAAACAAAAATTTAAATATATTAATAACACCTAAATATTTAATACACAAAACCTTTTATAACATTTCTTCAAAATATAACAAAATTATGGCCAATTTAAGAAGTGAGTGAAAGATCAAGAACTGATTATTATATGGTAACTGGCAAAATGTGATTCTTACGGCTAATTTGAGAAATTGATGTGCTTATTGTTGAGAAAATGCCACACTTCTGGAAAATGTCTGAAGGGCTTTGTGTTCAATTGGGTTGTGTAACATAAGCATTTGACACTTACAGTTCAGCAGCCTGAAACGGAGGGCACTCTTGGATGACACTAGAGGAAGTGTCTTGTAGGAAAGTGTGCAATTAGTTGTCTCAAAGTTTATATTAAAAAAGAAATGACTCTGTCAAGAGCTATATTCCACACTATAAAGTTATATGTTGCAAAAAAAAAATAATAATATAATTAATAGATAATTAAAAATTTTAAATATATTATTTTAAATTTAATTTAAATTATTTAAAAAAAATTTATTAAAATATATATTTACTTTAATAAATTTTTTATTTAAATTTTATAAATAAAATATAGGATTGTATTATTTATTTCTTCGACGGCGGTATAAAAAGGGGAGAAGCATTTAAAATTATTATAGGTCACGTTATCGCATAAATTGTTTTTGTCTTATTCATGTGGTCAGGTTGCCGCTCAAATGCTCATGAATTAGGCCATTCCTAATGACAGTCGACCAAGCTTCATTGGTTGTTCCCAATGACCTGAGTGAATGCATCCATAAGTCCTACTATAATTAATTTAAAAGTGCCGTTACATTTATACTTTTAGAATTATGTTTTTTATTTTTTTAAAATATAAAAAATAAAAAATAAATTATATATTTTTTAAATTTATTTATAATGATAATTTATTTTAAATTTAAATAAATATTATATTCTATTTCATATTAACTTATTTGCTAACAAAATTAAAAATAGATTCTAACAAAATATTTTTTCTTAACTATAGTTAACTCTTTATATTTATTTATTTATAAATAAATAATAATTAAATTACATATTTTTTTAAAATTTTAAGTGTTATTACTATTTATTTATCATTAATTATATAAAGAACTACATAGTATATCCTATAAATAAATACATTAATTTATATTAAAATTAATAATAAATTACTTAAAAAATTAAAATTAATAATACTATATAAAATTATATTAATATTAAACGTAATACTATGTGTGTAAAGGGATTAACCTTATTTCATAGATATATTAATACACAAATCATACTTGAAATACTTAATTGTGCCAGCCATGGATGTTAATGGTATCTTCAAAAGTAATTTGAGGAATAAGATCACTCTTAATTTCATATAGTTCTAAATATGATTTGTGTATTAATATATATATATATATATATAAATAAAATGAGGTTGGTCCCTTTACATACATGGTGTTATGTTTAATACTAATATAATTTTATATAATATTATTAATTTTAATTTTTTGGGTGATTTATTATTAATTTTAATATAAATTAGTGTATTTATTTATAAGATATATTATATAACTTTTCGTATAATTAATGATAAGTAAGTAGCAATAACATTTAAAATTTTAAAAAAAATATGATTTAATTATTATTTATTTATAAATAAATAAATATAAAGAATTAATCATAGTTAAAAAAAAATTCTATTAGAATTTATTTATAATTTTATTAATTAATAAATTAATATGAAGTGAAGTGTAATATTTATTTAAGTTTAGAGTAGATTATTATACAAACAAACTTTGAGAATAGGATAATTTATTCAAAAATAAATAATAAATTTATTTTTTTTATTAATAAAAAAATATAACTTAACATATATATTAAAAACGTAAGTATTACCCTTAATTTTAGCAGTTGGCAGGCGGTAGATCTGAATTGAAATTTTAAAATCACTTCAATCTTTTTCAATCGGTTTGGTTTCACGTGGGTTTCAAAATGCTAAAACATCCTAATCCATAACACCAGGAGAATTTACTTTTTAATTAACTCACTAACTGTCATATATTTTTCTAGCACTATAAATAGTAAATAATTTTTTTAAATAAAAAATTTAAAAGTGTTCGTTGTCATTACAGTTTAACGTAATAAGCATTAAAATATAAAAGGAAATATATTTAAATAAACATACTATCAATTTTTTTTTTAAATATGCTGAATATAAAATGGGATTAAAATTGATATATTAAATAACCTTAAAAATCTTAATGTAACATAAATTACAAATGATGAATAAAAATAAGGAAAACTCTCAAATCATTTGTCTTTTGAATTATTCAGTGAAAAAGTCAACACAAATTTTCAAACCCAATAAAAGAAGATTATTTTGAGCCACTGAATTTTTTCCTCCTAAATCTAATCTTTGTCATTAATTTTTTAGGCCAAAATTTTACATGCCATTTGTTTTGTCTTTTTTTGTTTTTATTTTTACTAAAAAAAAATAATAGAGAAAATTCTGGTAAAAAAATACAAATATTTTTTTAAAAATATATTTTAAAATAAGATAAACTTTTGAAATAATAAAAAGATGTTTTTAATATTTTTGTGTAAAATTTTAAAAAAATATAAATTAAAAATATAATAATAATTTTAAAATTATTACATAAACTCTTAACTTTAAATTTTAGAACCGTAAAACTTAAATTCTAAATCTTAAATCTTTAAAGTCTAAAATCCTAAATTTCTAAATCTTAAATCTTAAATTTTAAACCTTAAATCACGTAATTTATAATTCTAAAATTCAAAATCTTAAATTCTAAATTTTAAACTACAAAATCCTACTTCCTAAACTTTAAACTCCCAAAACCGAAACCTAAATCTTAAAACCTCAAACCATAACCATAAAACTATAATCTTACAACCGTTGAATCTTAAAAGTATAAACTCAAAACTTTCAATCTCAAACCCTAAATCTTAAACCCAAAATTTAAAAATTTTAAATTCTAAAATCTTAAATCCTACATCCTAAATCCTAAATTTTAAAATCTTAAACTCATAAATTCTAAATCATAAAACACTAAACCCAAAAATTCTCAAAATTTAAACTCTAATTTTCAAAACCCAAAACTTTAAATCTCAATCTTTAAAACCCTAAATTTCGAATGTCTAAATTTCAAATTCTAAATCTTAAAACCCAATCCCTAAATCCTAAATCCTCAATTCAAACTTTAAATTCTAAAATTTACATCTTAAACTTTAAACTAAATATATTCTTATTATTTTTTTAAAAATAAAATTTAACAAATTTAAACTTAAATATATACTTTTTTAAAAAAATTTTTTTTAATAAAAATAAATTTAAATAAAAAAAAATATTTTCACAAAATAAACATACCTCTATTTTATTTTAATTATTTTGTCAATTCCGCACTCTGAATTGCAGCGCCATCTTTCTTCTAAAATAGTCCTACGCGCTTCACGAGTGTTGGCTGGTAATTGGTCAGTGTAAAATTTTCAAGCAAGCAGCCATCTTTGTCTATGCTTTCAGATGAACCCTACACAGGGTGAGTCTAAATTGAGTAACCAAGCGCCGGCTCCGGCTACAGCGCCGGACGCATATCCTGTGACTGGTGGTGATGGCACTTATAGTTACTCGAGTAACTCCTCCTATCAGGTGCGCACTTATAGCTTTCCTGTAATTATATGCACTATAGGAATAAGAGAACGAAGCACTCCTGTAGTTATAGCTTTTCTGTGATTATAGGTAAACGGAAAAGTGTAGAGCCACAAAAGTGGGTTTTACACAATTTTCAGAAATTGTATGCAATTGCAGTTCATTCTGTAGTTTCGATAAATTTTATGGTCCATGCTCTTTTAAGAAAGATTTAGCAAAATTTTATTCGTAAGAATACATGACCATGAAAAAGAAGGGACTTTAGGACTAACATTTTGCAGTTTTGCAACATAATCTTCACTAACATTCACATTCGTACTATCTTTACAGAAATAATCATTATGCATGTTCTAGACATCCGTAGTTGATAAAAATGGGATAGACCATACTAATGAATGTTATACTGTAATAACGGTGATCACAATGGGAAGGACTAACATTGCTAGCATACTGGCAGAGAATTGCTATTGAGAGTGCAAAAATCACAGTGGCTAATGCAATTGCGGAGAACCTGGACATAAAAGCTATTTTATCTTCTGGGTCCATCAATTCAGTTTGCATAGCGGACTTAGGATGTTCAATCGGACCCAGCACCTTTTTTTTTATGCAAAATATTCTAGATGCTGTGCAACAGAAGTACCAGTCTGAAGGCCTTGCCTCTCAAATGCCTGAATTCCAAGTGTTCTTTAATGACCATGTCTCAAATGATTTCAATGCTCTTTTTGCCTCTCTCCCTATGGGAAGGCAGTACTTTGCAGCTGGTGTACCGGGGTCCTTTCATGGTCGTTTATTCCCCAAGTCCTCTCTCCATATTGTGCATTCTTCTTATGCCCTCCACTGGCTCTCAAAGGTTCCTGAAGAATTGCTAGATGAAAACTCACAAGCATGGAACAAAGGGAGGGTTCACTACTCTAATGCCCCAAATGAAGTGGGGGAAGCTTATGCAGTGCAGTTTGCCAAGGACATGAAAAATTTTCTGGATGCCAGAGCACATGAACTAGTGGCTGGAGGTTTAATGGTGCTGATCATGGTGGGTAACCCCAATGAGATCCCACATTCATGTACTCCTGCGGGGATCTTGTTTGACTTTCTAGGGTCCTGCTTATGGGATATGGTGAAGGACGTAAGTAATTATAATCAGCTGTAGTTATTTAAATTCTAAAAATGCTCATTTCAGGTAGTTTAATGATCATTTTCTCAATCAGCTGTATGCAGAACTTCATCATGATCCAAAAATGGGATTTCGATTCTTGTATGAATTATGTCTTGAAAATTGGTGTACTTAATCTGCAAATGACTCATGAGAAATCGTTAAAGAAATTGTTTTCTGCTACTTCTTGATCATCTATGTTGGCTTGATCAATTTTGAAACAATGGCTCACTTATAGCCTGTTATTGCGACAGGGTATAATATGTGAAGATAAATTGGACAAGTTCAACATTCCAGTCTATGCTGCCTCGCCCAAAGATATAAGAAGGTCTGTAGAAGAACATGGGTGTTTCAACATTGAGAGAATGGATTTAAGGATTCCTGGCCGTGGATCAGCGGATGCACAAGCATGCACATGGTGCACCCGAGCTGGCTTGGAGGGAGTAATTAGTAAGCACTTTGGAAGTGAGATTATTGATAAGCTATTTAGTCGGTACCAAAAGAAAGTTGAAGAGTCTTTGAGTTTGATAGAGTCAGTGCCCAAGGAAGCAACTCAGCTTTTAATTTTTCTCAAACGGAAATAGGCTTTTGGTTTAGTTTCTTGATATTCTACCTTCCAAATGGCTGTAGTGTCATTTCATATCTATTCTGGATCGAAAATTGTGATAGAATAGTAGTAGCTCTAAAATTATTTGACTACCAAATGTTTGTAGAAGCTGATGTAAGACATAGAATCAATTAATTGTGTCTGTTACCACAAACTGCTGTATAATTCGTCGTAATTGGCTTGCTGTTTGCTGGCTTTTCTGGCATCTACAGGTGAATCTTGTAGTATCATTTTATATCTGTTCTGTTTTGAACTTGTGACAGAATGGTAGGTAGCTTTTGAAGCATTTGACAAATGTTTATGGAAGCTTTTAAATCAATTCGTTGTGTCTATTACCAGAAAACTGTTGTAAGACATAGAATCAGTTAGTTGTGTGTATTACCATAAAACTGTTGCATAATTGGACTAAATTGACTTGGTGTGTGTACTGGCTTTTCTTGCATCTACAGGAACAGAACTGTGATACTAACGTGGTGCTGCTAGTTACATTTTCACATTTGAAAACTGCAAGACTAGATTTGTCTGGTTGCTCATCGTTGGAGAAATTATTTGACATCTTGGATACCAATGCAAATTTAACATCTTTGCTTACAACGAACGACAATTTAAGAATTACCATTATCACTAGAAAGGTTGATTGGGCTTCAAAACTTGTGTTTAGAGATGTGTGGGCACCTTGTGTTTGTTCCAAAATGCATCTCTAACATGACCCATCTCACCCAACTAAATTTTTCCAGTTATGGCAACTTGTCAAAAATTCCTGAAAGTATTGGCTGCTTGTCAATAATAAGTGAATTGTCTCTGTGTAGGTGTAACAATATTGCCATTCTCCCTGCAACCATTGCTCATCTTTGGAGTTTAGAATCACTTGGTTTGAGGAATTGTGAAATGCTTCAATCTACACCAGAGCTTCCACCATTTCTACAACACTTGTTGACATTTGATTGTCCTAAAGTGAAGGGAGTTTTCATTTTCAAAGTTTTACACTCGAGATTGAAAACGTATTTGAATTGCACTTCATCAATTATGAATAGCTGGACCAGGAGGCTTATAGCAACATCATTGCTGACTGTGGGTAAAGGTTAAGCGAAGACACATGGAACTTAGTTTTCTTCTGCTTTCAAGCGAGTAAAATCCCAGATTAGTTCGCATATCGGAGTTAGGAACACCAGCTAACTTTAGAAGGTTATTAAGATTAGTGCAATGATATGTCCCTTGGATTCGCTGTGTGCGTTGTTGTTGCTACCAAGAGTGAGAATCTTGACAAATGTTGATTTAGGTACAAATTTATATTCTATAGTGATAAACGGAGATGGTCACCTTTTAATATGGGAGGTTATGGTAATGAGCAAATATATGATCGTAATTGGAAGGGTAAAGGAAGATACCCTAAACAAGATCACATATTTTTGTAGAATTGTAATTTAAGAAAATATGGACAATTCGGGGAGATGAATCACTTTGCCTTTGAAACCTGGAAATCTTATGATGCTGATGTACGCTACTTTCAAGATAAAAGAGTGTGGACTTTGCCCACTAACCAAAATTAAAGATGTTGATTCACGACCCTTTTAAGTAATATCCTCTTGAATCATGTTGGTAAGTTTATTATTTTTCTTTAGAAATATATTGAGTATACGTAGGAACATTCCAAAAGTCCTGTTGTAAGCGTGGTTATTTATGACAGAAAAAAACAGACCATGTTGTTTTAATCCCAACTTAGTCTTATATTTTTATTAAATAATTGATATAATCAAATGAAATTATGTATCTTTCGAGAATGGAATTCACTAATAGAAAATTTTAGTAGGAAGAACGGAGCATAGAACAAGAGTTACAACTTAGAAGGTACGATATCAAATTAACAACAACAATGATTTATTCAATGCATTTTGGCGCTTTCATTTTGACTTGTATATGAATTAAAAAATCATGCTTAAGACAAATGGCGCCTTGTGCTACAGGCCACAACTTCATCCCACTTGATTTTAATTAATGAAAATTCTATAATAAGTAAAATGCCAGGTGTCTATTAATTGTTTATAGAATTATTATTATTAATAATCAATTATTGACTTGTTTATTGTTATAATAAAATATAAAAAAAAGAAAAACAGATGGGGGGTGAAGTTAAGCCGTACTGTAAAAGCAGGGGTATATGCTGGTGGAATATCTGGGGATGTTATTTTCTTAGTTGTCTCCAAATTAGGAGTAATGATATTTTTATAAATAAATTTTACATATTAATTATGTAAATTTTTATATTTTTTTAAACTTTCTTATTTTACTTTTTAAGTTTCTGTATGCAGAAAAGTGTACCCTCCTCACTTACCATTCACAATTTCCTAAATCCATGGCCACTCCCTTCGGTTTTGCGCACAGTCATTCATTTATAAGCAGGGGCTAGTGCAACTTTTTCAAAATAGTTTCCATTAGAAGGGGTGCCACGTTAGATGCTGACTTGAAAAAAAATAATAAAAATAGTTTTCAATAAATGGGAGAAGTACTGTGAGTTGGGTACTGCTGTAAATTGCTTTCCTTCCCATTCTCTCTTCCTCTATTTGTCCTTGCTTTTGTCACTTCAATTCCCCATTACGCTTTATACAGGTTGGTTCACCACACTGTGCTTCTGTTTTCTTTTTATTTTTTTTCATTTTCGTTAATAATAATAGTCACACTATTCCATAAATTAAAATTTGTAAAAATTTTATTTAAAAATTCAAATTATTCAATTTTCCTAATACTCTTAATATTTTTATGAATTTTTTTATGTAATATTTAGTGAAAGTAACTTTTTTCTAACAATAAATAGTTGCTTTGTTTTACATAATAAAATACACAAAAATTTTACTAAATAAATTAAGATTATTAAATATATTAAATATCATAATTTCACAATTCCACTAATTGACTGATTCTATTTCTTTTTCATGTAGTTTTCGCCCTACTTCTTTTAGCAGACATTATTTGATCAAGATTATCTGATATGTGAATATGTGAGAGTGATTTCCTCAGTTGAAAGTGAGGTGATCCTCATCCAGTAAACATGATTGTTGAACTTTTTACTCACTAACTCTTTTGTTAGTCTTGAATCATTCAGTGAGAAAGTCGACAGAATTTTTTAAACTTAATAAAAAAAACTATTTTGAACCATTCAGTTTTTTTTTTTTTTTCCTAAATCTAACATTTTTCAATAATTATATAAGCCAGTCATTTTCCCATTTGTATTTGTCATATTTTTTTGTCAATTTCCACCTCGAAATTGATTGCGCCATTTTTCTTATAAAACAGTCCCACGCACGCCATGAATGTTTGCCAGTACTCAGTCCCACAATGTGTAATCATTAAGTAAAACCAGCTTTACTCAAATTTCAAACAAACAGCCCTCTGTCTATGCTCTCAGATGAACCTTACACAGGGCGGGTCTAACATGGGTAACCAATCGCCGGCTCCGGCTACGGCGCCGGACTCATATCCTATGACCAGTGGTGATGGCACTTATAGTTACTCCAGAAACTCCTTCTATCAGGTGCGTACTTATAGCTTTCCTGTAACTATAAGAACACGTAAGAAAATAAAGCATTTTAGGACTTACATTTTGCAGTCTGCCCTCTCCATTAGCATTCACAATTCGTACTATCTTTACAGAAATAATCATTATGCATGTTCAAGACATAATCAGTAGGTAAGAAAAATGGAATAGACCATACTAATGGATAATATACTGTTTCTGTAATACGGTGATCACGATGGGAAGGACTAATAGTCCTAACATGCTGCGCAGAGAATTGCTACTGAGAATGCAAAAGTTACAGTGGCTAATGCAATCGCGGAGAACCTGGACATAAGAGCTATTCTATCATCTGGGTCCAGCAATTCTGTTCGCATAGCAGATTTAGGATGTTCAATTGGACCCAACACCTTTTTTGCTATGCAAAATATTCTAGATGCTGTGGAACAGAAGTACCAGTCTGAAGGCCTTGCCTCTCAAATGCCTGAGGCTGAATTCCAAGTGTTCTTTAATGACCACGTCTCAAATGATTTCAATGCTCTTTTTGCCTCTCTCCCTTCAGGAAGGCAGTACTTTGCAGCTGGTGTACCGGGGTCCTTTCATGGTCGTTTATTCCCCAATTCCTCTCTCCATGTTGTGTATTCTTCTCATGCCCTCCACTGGCTCTCAAAGGTTCCTGAAGAATTGCTAGACAAAAACTCACAGGCATGGAACGGAGGGAGGATTCACTACACTGATGCCCCAAATGAAGTGGGGGAAGCTTATGCAGTGCAGTTTGCCAAGGACATGAAAAATTTTCTGGAGGCTAGAGCACATGAGCTTGTGGCTGGAGGTTTAATGGTGCTGACCATGATGGGTAACCCCAATGAGATCCCCCATTCATGTGCTCCTGCTGGGATCTGGTTTAACTTTCTAGGATCCTGCTTAAGGGACATGGTGAAGGATGTAAGTAATAATCAGCTAGAGTTGTTTAAATTCTAAAAATGCTAATTGCAATTAGTTTAACGATCATTTTCTTGATGAGCTGTACGCAGAATTTCATCATGTTCCAAAAATAGAATTTTGATTCTAGTATGAATTATGTCTTGAAAATTGGTGCACGCAATCTGCAAATAGCTAATTAGAAATCGTTGAAAAATTTTTTTTCTGCTACTTTTTTGATTATCTTTGTTGGCTGGATCAGTGTTGAAACAACAGCTCACTTATAGCCAATTACTGCCACAGGGTAAAGTAACCGAAGATAAAATGGATAAGTTCAACATTCCAATCTATGCTGCCTCACCCAAAGATATAAGATGGAGTATAGAAGAAAATGGTTGCTTCAACATTGAGAGAATGGATTTCACACTTTCTGGCCGGGGGGGATCAGTAGATGGACATGCATGCGCAATGCACTGCAGAGCTGGCTTGCAGGGAATATTTAGTAAGCACTTTGGAAGTGAGATTATTGATGAGCTATTTAGTCGATACCAAAAGAAAGTTGAAGAGTCTTTGAGTTTGATAGAGTCAATGACCAAGGAAGCAACTCAGCTTCTAATTGTTCTCAAACGGAAATAGGCTTCAGGTGAGTCTTGTATATCTGTTCTGTGTTGAAGTTGTGTTAGAATGGTAGGTAGCTCTTAAAACATTCGACAAATGCTTTGGAAGCTGATGTAAGACAGAATCAATTCGTTGTGTCTATTACCAGAAAACTGTTGTAAGACATAGAATCATATAGTTGTGCATGTGGCAATAATATTGTGAAGGAAAAAAATTAGTTTTTTTTAAAAAAAAAAAAAAAGAATCACAACTAATCTAAATTTTAATGAGGTCGGTCACCATATTTTTAAAAAAGAATTTTTTACATTTTTGAGAAATTTGATTTATATATTAGTTATGGGTAAGGAACTATTAGCACCTTATAAAGCTTTTTTGATATGTTATTGATTTTATATCACTTCTTCCTAGGTTTAATTTAGGCACTTAAACTTGCTTGTATTTTAATAAATTGATATTTTTGAAAAAATAACTTTATGTAAGAAGAATTTTGGCCTTTAGTATTGGATTTTTTTGAGGACATTAAAAATAGGTTTCGTGTCGATCCCCTCGAAGCTATTTATATTGGCGGCATTGCTCCATTGGACTTTTTTCGACTTTTTCATGTAACACTCTAAAATTTGAAAGCCGAGAAAAGCTTTGACTAGAAAAGCAATTAATATAGAAAAAAGATCCTTGTAGGTAAGTCTTTTTTCATATATTTTTTTAAATCTTTCTTTTCAAATTATAAGAAATGGAAGCATCACTCAATTTGATTTTCATAATTTTTCTTAGAGATTTGAAATGATTTAAAAAAAGGTTTTTAATAAAAAAAACTCGTTTATTCAAAAGTAAGATATTACAAATTTCAAAAGGCATACAAGTCATTGAAAATTCTTTCTTTTTCTGTTACATTTGGAAAATAGGATTTGGTTCATTGAAACTCCCATTTGGATAGGTCATTGAAACTCTTTATTGAGTGAATGTGAACTTACGCATATTACACTATCAAAGTAAAACAAAGACTAAACAAGTTTACCAATTCAAATAAAAAAAATACGAGGCATGATGAAAAAAAGACTTCATGGGTAAAATTATAAATCTTTAATCCCAAATAGACCAATTCAAGATAGCTTGAGATTTACCTTTTTAAAAAAATTTTTGTTACCTCTCCTTTTTTATTGGAATTAATATATAGTGTTAGCCCTATCTAAACTTAAAACAAGCCCAAAAAATCAACCCAAAAAGCCGAATTTATCCCCACTCAAAGAAAATTTTATTTAGTTTTCGTCTACTCCGTTTTGCTTAAGAAGCCTTAAAAGACAAGGGACAGATTTAAATTTGTGTCTTAATCACACATGTTCCAACTTACCCAACCAACAAAATAAAAAATACAATAAGAAAAAATGGTCTATTCATGTGCCATTTTTAGACTTGTCAAATCGGGTAACCCGCCCCGACCCGCACAAACCTGCAATTTATTGCGGGGCGGGGCGGGCCGACCCGCAAAACTGGCGGGTTGACAAATGCTAACCCAACCCGCCCCATAATATATTGCGGGTTAGGCGGGCCAACCCGCAAATAATTTTAAAAAATTTTAAAAAAAAGAAAAAAATATTTAATAAAAAATTTAGTGCTAAATCTTTGCCAAAACGATGTCGTTTTGAGCCCTGATGATTAATTGGCTATGCAGCATTTGCGGGTTGTAACCCGCGGGCTGACCCGCAATTAACCCGCGGGTTATACGGGGCGGGTAAATTTACCCGCAAAATTGCGAGTATATTTTATATCGACCCGCCCCGCCCCGCATAAGGGGCGGGGCAGGTTGACCCAGCGGGTTGAACCCATTTTGACATGTATAGCCATTTTCAAATTGCCTTGTAAGCTCAGATCAGACTACTGTGTAGTCCAATCTGAATAGGAAATTATTTTTTAATTCCTTTTAAAATTGGTAATAGGACATTAAAGAGAAAAAATGAAATTAAAAAATTAAAAGGGATCTTCGTCTTCTTCGCATGTTCGCACCCACGAAGACGACAAACCTAAACATGCTTCTAGTTCAGGCGCAGCAGCATCACCGCAAAAGAGGGATGCTGTTGTCGACGGCGCAGCGTAGTACACTCGTCAGCGACGATTCCAAAAGGATTTTAAGCCCTTAAAGCAGAGAGAGGAGCCTTTCCATGCTTTCTCTCCAAAATTTCTCAGTTCTAATCGTCCAACGGATCCCTCAAAACCAATTTGATAGGTGTGGTATGCAGCATTCAACAAGACAGAGGAAAATGAAACTGGAAAAGAGCTTACTAGCTCAACTTACTAATACTTAACTCTTCAGTGATCAAATACAGAGATGGATGCGACTTTTAAATAGTCTCTTGCTTACAAACTTTCTTAACAAACCCATACATCCGGTGCCATTTGGCACCCCAACTTCTTCTAGAACCAACGTATATCCTACAATGCACATGATGCCGTTTTCTTTCTTTTGCGTTCTGATTCTTGTTTCGTTCCTGATGGTTCCATTTTTCCCCCACACTTCCTTTCCTTAAAGAACCAAATTGACTTTCCCTCCTCCTTTCCTAACCACTCGTATCAATACCCTCCCCATGGAGAGGATGCTTGTCCTCAAAGATCAAGGGGTTGGAGGACATTTAGGATGGGAGGAAATTTTTGTTGAAAACTATATGCAGTTGCTCCCATGTAGCCTCCTCCAAAGGTAATCGGTCCCACTGGATCAAAACTTCAGTGATTGCCTTATTGCGCTTCTTTATTCTATGCTCAAGGATAGCCTTAGGAAGGTGAACGATCTTGCATAGTCAGTTAGAGGGGGAAAGGTGGCTGCTACTGGGGTTGTCCATGATGTTCTTTGAGAAGAGAGACCTGGAAAACATCATGGGTGTAGGAATCGGCTAGTAAATGGAGGCGGTAAGCAACTGGGCGAATGTTTTCTGCAACTTCATAAGGACTAAAATAAGAGGCATCGAGCTTACGGAAGATTCGACTTGCGATCGGTAATTGTTTGTAAGGCTGCAATTTAGCATATACCTAATTAGCAACACTAAATTCCCATTCAGAGCAACCTTGGTCAGCTAATGTCTTCATACAATGGTGAGCCTTTTGCAAATTAAGTCGGAGGATGCCACACAAATCACCTACCATATATGGGCAGTGAGGCAGTGGCCAGTAGCCTAAAGCGCCTCAACTGGGGACATACCAATAGCAGAGTGAAAAGCAGTGTTGTACTAGTACTCCACGAGATGCAATCATCCACTCCATTGCTTGGGAACTTCAGAGCTCATACACTTTAAGTAGCCCTCAATTGTTCTGTTTGCCACCGCGGACTGGCTATCTGTTTCGGGGTGGTAAGCAGTAGATTTAAGCAGCTGAACCCCATGAGCACAAAAGATATCTTGCCAAAATTGACTAAAGAATATAGGATCACAATTGGTGATGATGGTTTGAAACAAACCGTGGAGCATAGCCGGATTCTTCATCAAAAGATCCGTAACTTGTTACAGGATGGATGACTCAATGCAAGGAAGTGGCCATACGTGGTCATTCGATTGATCATAGTCAAGATGTGGAGTACCCCCTGGACATTGGAAGCCCTATGACGATGACCAACGTGATGGAACTCCATGCGACGTCGGGGAAAGGAACGGGTTGTAAGAGCCCTTGATAAGCAGCAAGATCAAGTTTAGCCCGCTGTAAAGTGTCACATGACCTGACAAAATTCCTATAATCTCATTGGAGTCCTTTCCAATAGAAGACTAGTGAAATATGTTGATAAGTAGCCATTGACTCGGAATGCCGAGCCCATAATGAGGCATGGAACTTATCTAATAGGCGCCCACGCAATTGAGTATCATTCCCCACAACCAACTTGCCTTTTATACGAAGTAAGCCTTGTGACCATTCATATTTGGGGATGGCTTAAATGTTTGTTTGTAGTGCCCGAATTTTATTTTGCAAATCAGCATCGTTTTGCTAGCTAGGTTTTACTTGGCTAAGCAAATCAAAGACCATCGTCGAAAAAGGACATAAAACTCCATAAGGTTCTCTTCTAGAGCGTGAGTCAGCCATAACATTCTCGCAGCCCTTCTTTATTGCACATCGTAGTCAAAACCCAGAAGCTTTCTCACCCATTTGTGTTGCATGGGATTATGCAATGCTTGCTCCAGTAGATGCTTAAGAGCCTGTTGGTCGGTCTTGATGGTGAACCGCCCACCTATTGGATAAGAAGATCATTTGCGGATGCCATGACAATCACCATGAGCTCTCGTTCATAAGTCGACATCCCCTGAAATTGAGCTCTCATGTCTTTGCTAAGTAATGCAATAAGATGATTACCTTGTAACAATACAGCGCCTACTCCGTTGCCTGAAGCATCAATCTCGATTGCAAAGGGCTTCGTAAAATCTGGTAGTGCAAGAATTGGGGGATTTGCCGCTCCTGCTTTCAACCTTTCAAAAGCCCCCCGTGCTTCGTCATCACAATGAGATCCCTCCTTTTTTAGCAACTACATCAAGGGTTGGGCTATCTTGCCGTGATCTTTTGATAAAACAGTAATAATAACCTGCGAGGCCAAGAAAACTGTGTAATCCTTTCACTGTGGTTGGACAGGGCCATCGCACCATGGCCTTTATTTTTGTTGGATCTGAAGAGACCCTATCTTCCGATATGATATGCACCAGATATTTAACTATGTTGTGGCCAAGCATGTATTTCTTCATTTTCGCAAACAATTGTATGGGATCTGAGAATATCCATCCACTACAGGAAACATACAATTTAGTGGTAGTCATAAACTTTAGTGGCGGTTTTGACCAATCGGTGAAATAACTATCCCTAATGTACACTTTCGGGTGGTTATGACGACCACCAAATGAAGTGTGAATTTTAACAAAGTTTAAATAAAAGAAATTTCATTTTAAAGTTAGTGGAGGTTCAAATTGCCCCTATCACACTAAAAATACAATTTTTATCAAAATCACTATTTGTTAGTAGCGGTTGTGATTGCTACTATTGCACAAAAAATATAATTTTTTTTAAATTATAGTTTATATTAGTAATAGTTACAATTGTCACTAACACTTAGTAAATTCTTTTTTATGACAATTAATGTTAGTGACAGTTAGAACTATTATTATGAATATTAGAAAACTTGAAGTAAAATAATTTAGTAGCAGTTTGAACCGCTACTATTATTTTTAATAGATTTTTGTTATTTCTATAGATTAAATAACTACAATCAATAAAAGTGTCAATCAATTTACTACAATCAACAGAAGTGTAAACCAATTAAACTAGAATCATGCTAAATCACTTAGCCGTAATTGTATCCAAAAGCAATTGTACCATAATCATATATCTAAATCTAATAACAAAATTTAAGAAAATTTGTTATGTATTGAAATGATATCAAATACAATCCAAAGAGTACATTATATTCATACATTCTAATCAAACTCTATGTTTATTGTATTGAATGGTTATCATCATTGGTTGGCCTGCTTGTCTCTAACTGTAATGAATGTTGTAGACATTTAATTTTGTCCGGACCATAATATAAAACTTTAAACAATAAAACTCAATTTTTAAGAAAAAATAAGCTCAAATCAAAAATCATAAACCCAAAATTAAAACCCAATCCAAGAAAAATCAGAGAAAAATAAAAAATCAGAAAAATCAAATAAATTAAAAAAATCAGAAATATCAAGTAATTCCAAGATAATTTAGAAAAATAAAGATAAATTCAAGATAATTCAAAAAAATAAAGATAATTCCAAGAAAAATCAGAAAAATAAAGATAATTCCAAGAAAAATAAGAAAATGAAGATAAATCTCAAAAAAATAAAAGATAACAAAGAAATAAAAGAAAATATGAAAGATAAAATTTGAAATCAGAAAGATAAATAAAAGATAAGAAGATGAAGTATAAAAGAATTAGAAATTAAGTGTTAAATCATGAAACAAACTCTAAAATTATAAAAACCCATGCACAACGTGAATAAGGCAGGGGACTGCACTCTTGAATACCCAAAATTCCCGTAAAAACACAGTCACATGCAGAAGCTCTCCACTACACACACATAGGAACGAAACTTGAAAAGATTGCATTGCACTCTTGCACTTAACTCTCCGACACAGCCACTGCACACTCCCGGCCGCAAAACGCACCACATTTACTTGAAAACTTCATGCAACTCTCAGCCACAACACCTACGGAAAGAACAAAAAACCTGCACTTCTCAGCATCCTCGCCACGTTGCCATCATCGCACTTCCATAAAAACTCTCCACTGCACTATCTTCCAGCCCTACACGGAGGCCACGGAAAATTTGGAGAGCACACACGGCTACACTGCACTTGAAACTCAAAAATAGAGTACTTGAGACTCAAAAATAGAGACACGCTCACGACACTCTCCATTACCCATCAACCAGCACTCTTAAACAGACGAGACCCAGCATCGCATACTCTCAACTGACACTCTTCGCTCCAAGGAGATAAGCAAGTCAGACCAGTGCTTGGCATCGTCATTCACTGCGCCTGGGCTTCGGCTTCACCACTGCACCGTTGAGTTTTAGTTCGCCATTCTTGACGCCCAGCTCTCGGTTTACTTCACGTTGTTGCTCCAGCTCGCTCGGTGGCTGTTCAATCTTCTTCATGCTGCAAAGCACGTCGGCTGTTCAAGCTTGCCCGGTTTGCTTTATTCGACTCCCTCCACATCGATTGTTGCTGCTTGCTTCCTAATAGTTGATGTAGCAAGCTCTATTGGATTTGCACCAAGCATTATTTCTATAAGTGGAAAAGGTATGGTGACTTGAAATACATGCCGCTTTCTCCTACTTTGCTGTATTTTCGTGTTATTATCTTGGTTGATATGGGCTGCATCCTCTTGTCAGTTATGTTCTTTTTTTAGTTTTTCATGATATGTTGAGCATGTAGTAAAAAGGGTGATACGTTTTTTACTTTTAAAAAATAATAAATCAGTTAGGTTCTATGTGTTTTGTTTATGTAAATTTTATGTTTTTGAGAAAAATAAAATAGATTATGTCTTTTTTTAAAATAGAAGCAAATTAGGAATGAGTAATCACATGGTGAAGTAAGTTTTTTTTCTCTTTCTAAGTTATTTTTAAAACTCTGATCTGGAATAGAGATAGGATTTTCTTGAAATTATTTTTAAAACTCTGATCTGGAAGAGATGAGATTTTCTTAAAATTATTTTTAAAATCCTGATCTAAAATAGAGATGGAATTTTCTTGAAATTATTTTTAAACCCTAGACTTAAAATTACATTCTACTCAAGCTGCTATAAAGTGCAAATTCAACTTATACCATGCATGTACAAATATATTCAATCCTAATACAAATTCTAAGACAATACATGTATAAAATAACACTTAGAAAACTTTGATACGAATAAAATCGTCCACCCTTATAAACGCTAAGTTGTGGGGCCATGCTATAACGAGTGCCTCTTTAGAATACATGCCTCTGAATTTGGCAGGTGAAATGATTCAAATACACTTTATATTAGGGGTTTTATTAGGCTTTGACCTAAGTTTGACTTTTTATCAGAATTAGGAATTAATGACATAAATTTGACCAAATTAAGCTCACAGCCAACCGAGGATCATATACATGTGTTGAGTGCAAAATTACTGCGCGATAATAGAGATGCAAAAAGACTAAAGTGCCCCAATTCTCTCGTTTCAGGATTTTTTTTTTCAACTTTTGCTCTTCTGAAATTCAAAACTTGGAATCGGGAGAAGATATTCCATTTTTTTAATTTTTAATTTTATTTTTGAAAAATTTCTTTTTTTTTTGTATTTTCTTCAGAAATTTGTTTACTTGATGAATTTTCTAAAAATTTTTGTTTTCCTGGAAATTTCATATATGTCTGTTTTTGAGTTTTTGTATATTTTGATCTTGGGGAATTCTTGTTGACATTTTTTTTTTTTTAATTTAGAACTTCCTTGAAAAGTAGACAAAGTTAAGGTTAGTATTTAGTCTTAGAATTCAATTACAAACCTTAAAATAAGTTGATTTTGGTTTATGAATAAATTTGACTATTTACAGTTTTTACTGCTATTTTTGTTTTATTTTTAAATGAGCCAATGTTACACTAACAAACTTAACTTAGGCTTTTCTTACATTTCTTTCATCTTATCCATCTATATTTTTTATCCATTTTATTATTTTATTATTTCATTCTCATCCTAAATGCCATATAATAAACGTAGTCTAAGTTGTAGTTTAAAGGTACCCGAAACTAACATTTTCGATTTTAAATATATTTGATTTTTATTCTTTTAATAAATTTTTACCATAAAAATATAAGGTTAAAAGTAAATAAAAATAAAATTAAAGAATTTGATAGGAAGACACTCTTTTTTTTTAAAAGAAAAAAAATTCTTGTGTTCTTAAATCATAATGTCAATACAGAAAGTTGGATCACGCTAGAGAAAGTGCATAGGAGACAGTGCAAATATTTATGTGAGAATGTAAAACAAATTAAAAATATTTATTTATAAAGAATTAAATTATCTAATTTTACTCATTTTTTTCTTCTTTGCAGTATAAAGGTAAAGAAGCATTTGAAATTAATTTTTTTTCTTATGAGATATTTTATATTTTTAAAATTATAAAATTAATTTTTATTTATAAAATTATACTTATCATTAATTTTGAATATTTAAATTTAAAAAAATTTAAATTTTAATTATATTTTTTAAAAAATTTAAAAATAATTTGACTAATTAAACCAAGTTTAACTTGAAGCATTTGTAACTAGGGGTGGACATTGGATCGGGTCAAACCATTCCAACCCGTGCCAAACTGTAAGAAAAAAAATTTGCACCGAGTTAAAATGGGGTAAAATAAATATTATGTAATATTTTGACTTAAGATGGGATAAATTGGGTGGGGCTGGATTTTGGTCCCCTCTCCATTGGGTTGCCGCGGGTACCCAACAAAATTTACATATATATATATATATATTTTCAATTCTTATGCTATATATATATATATTTTCTGAATTCTGATATTATAAAATAGCGTCGTTTTGTAAAATAATGTCATTTTCTAGCTTGTCTTAAAATTAGGGGTGGACATCGGTTCGAGTCAAACCGTTTTAACTCGCTTCAAATTGTAAAAAAAAAAATTTAGACTAAGTTAAGATGGGGTAAAATAAATATAATATAATATTTTAGTTTAAGATGGGATAAATTGGATGAAACTGAATTTTTGCTCTATCTCCATTGGATTGCTGTGGCAACCCAACAAAAATTACATATATATATATTTTTTTTCTACTACTACAAAATAACGTTGTTTCGTAGCTTACCCTAAATCTTTCTCAAGTAGCTCTACGACTCCAATACCATTTTTCTGTCCTCTCTTGTCCCTCAACTCCCTCTCTCGCAAGCGATGAGTTTTGTCCGTTGTCTCATCGTCTCTGACAGTCGATACTGACCACCCTACCTCGTTTGAGTCATCTCGGTCCCTCTCTTATGTAGTCATCACACTTCGAGACTTTGAGTCCTTAATAGTCGACTGAACCTTACAGACTCGCCCCCACTCGCCTCACGTCTGGTCGTCCCTAAACCTTCACTCTTCGGCCCATCCTAACCTAAACTAACATACCTAAATGAAACTGAGTTATTCCAGCCCAAAAATTTTAGTTTGAAGGATCATTTTGGCTGGGGTTGGACTAACTAAATGAGGGATTGGGTTCAAACAGATTGAAAAAATTTTGCACCAACTCAAACTGCCCCACGTAATGCCCACCCCTACTTAAAACTTCTGCAAGCACAAGCAGGCAAGAGGAAGCTCAACTTCAGCAAATCAACACCACTCCTCCCTCCCTCGTCTCGAACCCTTAGTCCCTCGACTCCCTCTCTCACGAGCTACAAGTCTCATTCATTGTCTCGTCGTTTCTAACAGTCAACGCTAATCCCTTACCTCCTCCTACCTTGTCTTGACTCGCCTCTTCTCATTTTGGCTCATCTCTTGTTTAATCATCATACTTTGACACTTTGCATCCTCAATAGTCGATTGAACCTCACCCCCATTCCACCACTCGCCTCACGTTCGTTCGTCCCCATCCTAACCCAAACTAACCCACCCAAGTGAAACCGAACCATTCTAACCCAAGAGTATTGGTTTAAAGAATTTTTTGGCTGGGGTTGGCCTAATTTAATAAGAGATTGGATTCAACTGGGTTGAGAAAATTTTGCCCTAATCCAAACCGCCCCACCCAATGTCCACCCCTATTTGTAACTATTATAAGTCATGTTAAAGCATAAATTATTTTTATCCTATTCACGCTTCTCTTTCTCCCATCCCGCCTCCTTGCTCTTTGCCCATCAGAACAAACATTTGAGAAACGGGGTGAAGAAATCAGCAATCATGTGTTAAATTTATTTCTAATTGATTAATATTTTTTAAATAATATCATTTATGTAAATAATTTTTAAAAAGATTATTTATGTAAAATGGCCTTTCAACTCGTTTACCGATGCGGCGATGCCAACCTTACTTGCCTTGCATTTTATCATGATTTCAAATGAAGTTGGGTGGATATTTGAATATGTTTGTTAAGGAATTAATTATTTTAAATATTTAAATTGTTGGATAAAAGTTGAATAATAGATTTATATTTTTATTTTAATCATATTCTTATATAAAAGCTTTTTTAAATATAAAATATAAATAATTTTTAATTTTCAATAACAGTAAAGATTGAATTTTAATTGTTTAATCATAAAATTTTAATATTATCTCAAAAATTATTTTACAAGTTTAATATATTAAATAAAAATACAAAAATAAATTTGTTGTTTGATTTTTTTTAATGCATTTGACTTCTATTCTTCGAATACATTTTTGCAATAACAATACAAGATAGAGAATAAAATCATAGAATTTGTTTGGGAGGGACTTTTTTTTTTAAATTTATTGTATTCTTAAATTATACTGTAATATCACAAAGGAAATTAGATGACACTAAAAGAAATGCCCAAGAGAGTGTGCAATTAATCAATTTAAAGTGTATATTAAATTAGAAATAATTGGGAATGACGCTTGGAGCAGAGAAGAACTAGGAGAAGTAACTCCTATGCCCCTAAAACTCTTAGCAAGGGTATCGGCAACAGCATTCCAATTCCTGTTCACGTAATAAATCTGCACCACCCATTCTCCAGAAATCAGGGCTTTGACCACCTCCACACAAGCTGATTCGTTGGACCTGATCAATGGGTAAATCCATGCAGATAATTAATTGCTTCCTCAGGATGAACTAAAGCCACCGCTTCCATTGAATCAGTTTCAATAATTCCTCTTCTGAAACCAGCATTCCATGCATGTTGAAGCCCTTTTATGAATGACTAAGCAAGCTCCTAACCCTGCAGCAAAACCGGACATGGACTCTCCGTGCTCATTTCGGATAACACCACCGCAGTCAGCACTATTATCTAGCTGAGCAACAGAAGCATCAACATTGACTTTAATCCACTCCTTCGGCTGAGGACACCCTCCGTGTGGATATCAGTGATGGCATATGGATTAATCCAATTGACAATCAGAGAAGAACGGGTGAAGGAGCATTTGTAATTATATAAGTCACGTCATGGCGTAAATTGTTTGGCTTATTCCTGTGATCAGGTGCCAATCCTCATGGGCCTCCATCAACTCAACTAATTTCGACAGTTGACTGGTTACAGATAAGAATGGTTTTATAAAAATCACTTTGAAATTTTTTGGTCGAGTTCGTTATCATGTGTTTCAAAATGCTAAACTAACCCCATTGATCACACCCGTGACAAACTATTTTTTATTATCAATTGTTGCGCCATTCTTCTTTTAGAATACTCCCACTCGCTTTACAACTGTTTGCTGGCGGTCGGTCACTGTAAAAGTTCAAGCAAACAGCCTTCTTTGTCTATATATGCTCTCAGATGAACCCTACACAGGGTGCGTCTAAAATGAGAAACCAAGCGCCGGCTACGGCTCCGGAGTCATATCCTATGACCGGTGGTGATGGCACTTATAGTTACTCAAGAAACTCCTCCTATCAGGTGCGCACTTAGAGCTTTCCTATAACTGTATGCACTTTAGGACTAAGAAAACGAAGCACTTCTGTATTTATAGCTTTCCTGTAATTATAAGGAAACGGAAAAGTGTAGAGCCACCAAAGTGAGTTTTACACAATTGTCATAAATGGTCTGCAGTTGCAGTTCAGTCTATGGTATGATCCATGTTCTTTTAAGAAAGATTCAGTAAAATTTTGTTTGAGAATAAAATGAACACAAAAAGAAGGGACTTTAGGACCAAAAGTTTGCAGCGTTGCAACATAATCTTCATCACTATTCACAATTAGTACTATCTTTACAGAAATGATCATTATGCATGTTCCAGACATCAGAAACTGATAAAAATGGAATAGACCATACTAATGAATGTTCTGCTGTAATAACTATGATCACAACGGGAAGGACTAATATTGCTAACATACTGGGCAGAGGATTGCTATTGAGAGTGCAAAAATCACAGTGGCTAATGCAATTATGGAAAACCTGGACATAAAAGCTATTGGATCTTCTGGGTCCAGCAATTCAGTTTGCATAGCAGATTTAGGATGTTCAATTGGACCCAACACCTTTTTTGCTATGCAAAATATTCTAGATGCTGTGCAACAGAAGTACCAGTCTGAAGGCCTTACCCCGCAAATGCCTGAATTCCAAGTGTTCTTTAATGACCATGTCTCAAATGATTTCAACACTCTTTTTGCCTCTCTCCCTTCAGGAAGGCAGTATTTTGCAGCTGGTGTACCGGGGTCCTTTCATGGTCGTTTATTCCCCAAGTCCTCTCTCCATATTGTGCATTCTTCTTATGCCCTCAACTGGCTCTCAAAGGTTCCTGAAGAGTTGCTAGAAGAAAACTCACAAGCATGGAACAGAGGGAGGGTTCACTACTCTAATGCCCCAAATGAAGTTGGGGAAGCTTATGCAGTGCAGTTTGCCAAGGACATGAAAAATTTTCTAGATGCCAGGGCACATGAACTAGTGGCTGGAGGTTTAATGGTGCTGATCATGGTGGGTAACCCCAATGAGATCCCCCACTCATGTCCTCCAGCTTGGATTGTGTTTGACTTTCTAGGGTCCTGCTTATGGGATATGGTGAAGGATGTAAGTAATTATAATTAGGTGTAGTTGTTTTAATTTCTTAAAATGCTCATTGCAGGTAGTTTTATGATCTTCTCAAACAGCAGCGTGCAGAACTTCATGATCCAAAAGTAGGATTTTGATTCCAGTATGAATTATGTAATGAAAATTGGTGTACTTAATCCGAAAATAACTCGTACAAATCGTTGAAGGGATTTTTTTCTGCTACTGTTTAATAATCTTTGTTTGCTTGATCAATTTTGAAACAACGGCTCACTTATGGCCTGTTATTACCTCAGGGTATAACAAGTGAAGATAAATTGGACAAGTTCAACATTCCAGTCTATGCTGCCTCGCCCAAAGATATAAAAAGGGTTGTAGACGAAAATGGGTGTTTCAACATTGAGAGAATGGATTTAAGGATTCCTGGCCGTCAATCAGTGGATGGACAAGCATGCACATGGCACACCCGAGCTGCGTTGGAGGGAGTAATAAGTAAGCACTTTGGAAGTGAGATTGTTGATGAACTTTTTGGTCGATTCCAAAAGAAAGTTAAAGAGTCTTTGAGTTTGATGGAGTCAACGACCAAGGATGCAAATCAGCTTTTAATTGTTCTCAAACGGAAATCGGCTTCAGGGTGAGTTTCTTGATATTCTACCTTCCAAATGGGTGTACTGTCATTTCATACCGATTCTGGGTTGAAACTTGTGATATAATAGTGGTAGCTTCTAAATTATTTGACAAACAAATGTTTGTAGAAGCTGATGTAAGACATTGAATCAATTAGTTGTGTCTATTACCATAAAGCTGTTATATAATTTTACCAATCGACTTGCTGTTTGCTGGCTTTTCTGGCATCTACAGGTGAATCTTGTAGTATCATTTTATATCTGTTTTGTTTAGAGCTTGTTACGGAATGGTAGGTAGCTTTTGAAGCATTTGACAAATGTTTATGGAAGCTAATGTAAGAGATAGAATTAGTTTTTTTTTTAAATTTTTTATAAATCTAAAGTATCTTCATGTCTTCTGGATCAAGAGAGTAGTTTCTTTCGTGATATTGTTGGATATCTCAAAGTAAGTTTCACTCTCAAAAAGATTTAAATCAGGATTCGCTACATTGAGAATCAAGTTCCTTACTACTTGACCCAATCCTTATTAGTAAGACATAGAATCAGGTAGTTGTGTGTATTACCACAAAACTGTTGTATGATTGGACTAAGTTGTCTTGGTGTGTGCACTGGCTTTTCTGGCATCAACAGGAACAAAACTGTAATACTAATGTGGTGCTGCTAGTTTCATTTATACGTGTCTTTTCAAAAATTTGTTGGAAAATAGTACAGATTCTAAATTTATAGTTTTAGGTATACTATAAAAATATTTATTTTTAAGGATTATTCTATCATATCTTAAGTACAAAAAACTTATACACAACAATTCTTTAAAATTTAAGAGTCTTCTAATTGTGTACACTCACAATCAGGCAATAAAATTTATAAAAATAGTGAAATATATGTAAGTAATATTTTCGCAAAGATACAAGAGTTTTACACTATGCATGCTTGTACTTTCTATCTAATACCTCACATGAAGTAACATTTAATAGGATAAAAGAAATAGTTATTAAAGAATTAATAATAATTAAAATATGACTATTAAATAATAAATAAGTATTATTAAAATAGAACAGTTAGAGAAATAAATGGTTTAATAAAAAAAAATAACATAATGAGGTTATAAAACAAGAATTTAAGTATATTTATAACACATAAATTTTTTATACACAAAATCTTTTAAAAATATTTTTTTAAAATACAATAATCCTTCACTATTTTTAAAAGGTTTAGCAAGAGTTTAAAATTTTGATATAAACATTTACTTGCTATTACTTATAAAGTGAATATTTAATTTGATATTTTTTAGATTATGAATCAAACCTAGACAAAATGATGCTTGTTGAAACATATAACATCTATGAGCTAATAAGTCTTATTATAAGTCAGTGCTCTCACTTGTCATATTACACATTCTCAGGACTTATTTTTGTTGAACAACGTGGTTTAATGCTAATAGAGTGTGCACGTGTTTCATATTTCATAAGTGCTCTAAAGATTTGCACCATCTCATAGGAGCAACTCTGCTCCACACTTATATAGGTGATTCTATTAAGTATATATTGCTATTAATATATCACTAATAAGGATTATCGAAATCATTAAGAGCTTTTGCTTATCTATCCTTATTACTAGATCAAACACTATCACATATTATAGAAGGGACTTAAAATTTTATTAGTAATTGTAGCATGATTAATAGTGACTTAACCATATGAACATACTTCATGGGATCTCCAATCACATAAATTGTGAAAACAGCACTTTAGATAAACCAATCTCGTCATTTTTTCTTTGGTACATTTGACATGTTTTATTAGATGAACTAATCTCAAAATTAAACTAAGAGTGCATATAAATATATTTTTAAATCATGAACATCATAAACTTCCACAATAAAAATTTCACTTAACATTACATATTAAAATAAACAAAATACAAATCTTTTTGATTTATAAAAGAAGAAAATTATTTATATGCAAGACAAAATCATCATACCAAAATGTATAAAAACCAATCAAATAAGTAGATTTAAATACATAAGCAAAATTGGAAGCATGCTAATTCATGATAATCTAAATATTTAGTACAAATAAATTATGATTACAATAACCTTTGCTCACAAGCACAATATTTGTGTGATCACAAATTTTTTTCGTTGCATATAAGATCTTAACCTCCACTTTTTCAATAATAATACAAAAATTAAATTTTGGCTTAATGTTGGGAACTTAATGTCATATTAGATGTGAATTTCAAAAGGACATTGCCTTTCCCAAAAGCTTTTGTAATTCTGGATTCTTCAAAGTAAACCAATTCTTCTTCAACACTTATTGATGAGTAAGGGGTGAAAGCATCTCTATTAGTAGAAATGTGTCTAATAACATTAGAGTCAATTACTCGATTTATTTCACATTGGTGACCGAAACTTATTTCACCTCCTTTAACCAATTTTTCATTTGGCTTTGGAGCACGTAATTAATATTATTTATACCAAATAAAAGTTATTGTATGTACCTCTTATAGTGTGTATTAACTTGCACCAAATAACCTTTAAATAAATGAATTTGCTTTTATAGCTTTTGTCGTCTCCCAATGACAATCTCTCCTTGGCATCTTTTTTTTATTTTTCAACAATTCCAGCCAAACATTTTGTGATCTTGACCTTAAACCTTAAACTCTTAGCTTTTTATTCCTCACATACACAATGAACATCAAACAAATTGTTAGATAAAATCAATCTTATAAGCTTATTCACATAACACAAATTGAATTAAATAATTATTAAGAAACTTAGTATGGGTTAAGATGCATGGTATGAGTAAAGGCAATAGCAATGGGGATGACAGTGACAACAATAGCTCCATTTCAAATGTGAGGATAGCGTTGTTAAAATTTGTAGAGGTAATAATCCTTAAAATTGTTAAAAAATTGTGTTCGATTCTAAGTTTTTAGTTTAAGGCGTGTTGTAAGAATAGTTGCCTCTAAAGATGATTTTACCACTTTTTAGGTGCAAAGGACTTGTGCAAGGCATTTTCTTGAGATTCAACAAACTCTTTTAATTATGTGCTTTTACAGTCAAGAAATAGGATTAGCAGAAATAAAAAAACATATGTAATTAGTAATCTAGCAAAGATACATGGGTTTTATATAGCACACACACTTGTATTCTCTATCTAATACCTCACACGATATGACCTTTTATAGGATAAAAGAATTGGGTATTGAAAACTAGCTATTAGAGAATTAATAATAATTAAAATATGATTATTGAATAATAAATAAGTATTATTAAAATATAGTTGTTAGAGAAATAAATGGTTTAATAAAAGAAATAATGAGATTAATAAAACAAAAATTTAAATATATTAATAACACCTAAATATTTGATACACAAAACCTTTTATAACATTTCTTCAAAATATAACAAAATTATGGCCAATTTAAGAAGTGAGTGAAAGATCAAGAACTGATTATTATATGGTAACTGGCAAAATGTGATTCTTACGGCTAATTTGAGAAATTGATGTGCTTATTGTTGAGAAAATGCCACACTTCTGGAAAATCTCTGAAGGGCTTTGTGTTCAATTGGGTTGTGTAACATAAGCATTTGACACTTACAGTTCAGCAGCCTGAAACGGAGGGCACTCTTGGATGACACTAGAGGAAGTGTCTTGTAGGAAAGTGTGCAATTAGTTGTCTCAAAGTTTATATGAAAAAGAAATGACTCTGTCAAGAGCTATATTCCACACTATAAAGTTATATGTTACAAAAAAAAAATTATTAATATAATTAATAGATAATTAAAAATTTTAAATATATTATTTTAAATTTAATTTAAATTATTTATAAAAAATTTATTAAAATATATATTTACTTTAATAAATTTTTTATTTAAATTTTATAAATAAAATATAGGATTGTATTATTTATTTCTTCGACGGCGGTATAAAAGCGGAAGAAGCATTTAAAATTATTATAGGTCACGTTATCGCATAAATTGTTTTTGTCTTATTCATGTGGTCAGGTTGCCGCTCAAATGCTCATGAATTAGGCCATTCCTAATGACAGTCGACCAAGCTTCAATGGTTGTGCCCAATGACCTGAGTGAATGCATCCATAAGTCCTACCATAATTAATTTAAAAGTGCCGTTACATTTATACTTTTAGAATTATGTTTTTTATTTTTTTAAAATATAAAAAATAAAAAATAAATTATATATTTTTTAAATTTGTTTATATGATAATTTATTTTAAATTTAAATAAATATTATATTCTATTTCATATTAACTTATTTGCTAACAAAATTAAAAATAGATTCTAATAAAATATTTTTTCTCAACTATAGTTAACTCTTTATATTTATTTATTTATAAATAAATAATAATTAAATTACATATTTTTTTAAAATTTTAAGTGTTATTACTATTTATTTATCATTAATTATATAAAGAACTACATAGTATATCCTATAAATAAATACATTAATTTATATTAAAATTAATAATAAATTACTTAAAAAATTAAAATTAATAATACTATATAAAATTATATTAATATTAAACGTAATACTATGTGTGTAAAGGGATTAACCTTATTTCATAGATATATTAATACACAAATCATACTTGAAATACTTAATTGTGCCAGCCATGGATGTTAATGGTATCTTCAAAAGTAATTTGAGGAATAAGATCACTCTTAATTTCATATAGTTCTAAATATGATTTGTGTATTAATATATATATATATATATATATATATATATAAATAAAATGAGGTTGGTCCCTTTACATACATGGTGTTATGTTTAATACTAATATAATTTTATATAATATTATTAATTTTAATTTTTTGGGTGATTTATTATTAATTTTAATATAAATTAGTGTATTTATTTATAAGATATATTATATAACTTTTCGTATAATTAATGATAAGTAAGTAGCAATAACATTTAAAATTTTAAAAAAAATATGATTTAATTATTATTTATTTATAAATAAATAAATATAAAGAATTAATCATAGTTAAAAAAAAATTCTATTAGAATTTATTTATAATTTTATTAATTAATAAATTAATATGAAGTGAAGTGTAATATTTATTTAAGTTTAGAGTAGATTATTATACAAACAAACTTTGAGAATAGGATAATTTATTCAAAAATAAATAATAAATTTATTTTTTTTATTAATAAAAAAATATAACTTAACATATATATTAAAAACGTAAGTATTACCCTTAATTTTAGCAGTTGGCAGGCGGTAGATCTGAATTGAAATTTTAAAATCACTTCAATCTTTTTCAATCGGTTTGGTTTCACGTGGGTTTCAAAATGCTAAAACATCCTAATCCATAACACCAGGAGAATTTACTTTTTAATTAACTCACTAACTGTCATATATTTTTCTAGCACTATAAATAGTAAATAATTTTTTTAAATAAAAAATTTAAAAGTGTTCGTTGTCATTACAGTTCAACGTAATAAGCATTACAATATAAAAGGAAATATATTTAAATAAACATACTATCAATTTTTTTTTAAATATACTGAATATAAAATGGGATTAAAATTGATATATTAAATAACCTTAAAAATCTTAATGTAACATAAATTACAAATGATGAATAAAAATAAGGAGAACTCTCAAATCATTTGTCTTTTGAATTATTCAGTGAAAAGTTCAACACAAATTTTCAAACCTAATAAAAGAAGATTATTTTGAGCCACTGAATTTTTTCCTCCTAAATCTAATCTTTGTCATTAATTTTTTAGGCCAAAATTTTACATGCCATTTGTTTTGTCTTTTTTTGTTTTTAATTTTACTAAAAAAAATAATAGAGAAAATTCTGGTAAAAAAATACAAATATTTTTTTAAAAATATATTTTAAAATAAGATAAACTTTTGAAATAATAAAAAGATGTTTTTAATATTTTTGTGTAAAATTTTAAAAAAATATAAATTAAAAATATAATAATAATTTTAAAATTATTACATAAACTCTTAACTTTAAATTTTAGAACCGTAAAACCTAAATTCTAAATTTTAAATTTTTAAAGCCTAAAATCTTAAATTCTTAAATCTTAAACCTTAAATTTTAAACCTTAAATCACGTAATTTATAATTCTAAAATTTAAAATCTTAAATTCTAAATTTTAAACTACAAAATCCTACATCCTAAACTTTAAACTCCTAAAACCGAAACCTAAATCTCAAAACCTCAAACCATAACCATAAAACTATAATCTTACAACCGTTGAATCTTAAAAGCCTAAACTCAAAACTTTCAATCTCAAACCCTAAATCTTAAACTTAAAATTTAAAAATTTTAAATTCTAAAATCTTTAATCCTACATCCTAAATCCTAAATTCTAAAATCTTAAACTCATAAATTCTAAATCATAAAACACTAAACCCAAAAATTCTCAAAATTTAAACTCTAATTTTTAAAATCCAAAACTTTAAATCTCAAACTTTAAAACCCTAAATTTTGAATGTCTAAATTTCAAATTCTAAATCTTAAAACCCAATCCCTAAATCTTAAATCCTCAATTCAAACTTTAAATTCTAAAATTTACATCTTAAACCTTAAACTAAATATATTCTTATTATTTTTTTAAAAATAAAATTTAACAAATTTAAACTTAAATATATACTTTTTTAAAAAAATTATTTTTAATAAAAATAAATTTAAATAAAAATAAAAAAATATTTTCACAAACTAAACACACCTCTATTTTATTTTAATTATTTTGTCTAATTGTCCCCTCTGAATTGCAGCGCCATCTTTCATCTAAATAGTCCTACGCGCTTCACGAGTGTTGGCTGGTAGTTGGTCACTGTAAAATTTTCAAGGAAGCAGCCATCTTTGTCTATGCTTTCAGATGAACCCTACACAGGGTGAGTCTAAATTGAGTAACCAAGCGCCGGCTCCGGCTACAGCGCCGGACGCATATCCTGTGACTGGTGGTGATGGCACTTATAGTTACTCGAGTAACTCCTCCTATCAGGTGCGCACTTATAGCTTTCCTGTAATTATATGCACTATAGGAATAAGAGAACGAAGCACTCCTGTAGTTATAGCTTTTCTGTAATTATAGGTAAACGGAAAAGTGTAGAGCCACAAAAGTGGGTTTTACACAATTTTCAGAAATGGTATGCAATTGCAGTTCATTCTGTAGTTTCGATAAATTTTATGGTCCATGCTCTTTTAAGAAAGATTTAGCAAAGTTTTATTCGTAAGAATACATGACCATGAAAAAGAAGGGACTTTAGGACTAACATTGTGCAGTTTTGCAACATAATTTTCACTAACATTCACAATTCGTACTATCTTTACAGAAATAATCATTATGCATGTTCTAGACATCCGTAGGTGATAAAAATGGGATAGACCATACTAATGAATGTTATACTGTAATAACGGTGATCACAATGGGAAGGACTAACATTGCTAGCATACTGGCAGAGAATTGCTATTGAGACTGCAAAAATCACAGTGGCTAATGCAATTGCGGAGAACCTGGACATAAAAGCTATTTTGTCTTCTGGGTCCATCAATTCAGTTTGCATAGCAGACTTAGGATGTTCAATCGGACCCAACACCTTTTTTTTTATGCAAAATATTCTAGATGCTGTGCAACAGAAGTACCAGTCTGAAGGCCTTGCCTCTCAAATGCCTGAATTCCAAGTGTTCTTTAATGACCATGTCTCAAATGATTTCAATGCTCTTTTTGCCTCTCTCCCTACAGGAAGGCAGTACTTTGCAGCTGGTGTACCGGGGTCCTTTCATGGTCGTTTATTCCCCAAGTCCTCTCTCCATATTGTGCATTCTTCTTATGCCCTCCACTGGCTCTCAAAGGTTCCTGAAGAATTGCTAGATGAAAACTCACAAGCATGGAACAAAGGGAGGGTCCACTACTCTAATGCCCCAAATGAAGTGGGGGAAGCTTATGCAGTGCAGTTTGCCAAGGACATGAAAAATTTTCTAGATGCCAGAGCACATGAACTAGTGGCCGGAGGTTTAATGGTGCTGATCATGGTGGGTAACCCCAATGAGATCCCACATTCATGTACTCCTGCGGGGATCTTGTTTGACTTTCTAGGGTCCTGCTTATGGGATATGGTGAAGGACGTAAGTAATTATAATCAGCTGTAGTTATTTAAATTCTAAAAATGCTCATTTCAGGTAGTTTAATGATCATTTTCTCAATCAGCTGTATGCAGAACTTCATCATGATCCAAAATAGGATTTCGATTCTTGTATGAATTATGTCTTGAAAATTGGTGTACTTAATCTGAAAATGACTCATGAGAAATCGTTAAAGAAATTGTTTTCTGCTACTTCTTGACCATCTGTGTTGGCTTGATCAGTTTTGAAACAATGGCTCACTTATAGCCTGTTATTGCCACAGGGTATAATATGTGAAGATAAATTGGACAAGTTCAACATTCCAGTCTATGCTGCCTCGCCCAAAGATATAAGAAGGTCTGTAGAAGAAAATGGGTGTTTCAACATTGAGAGAATGGATTTAAGAATTCCTGGCTGTGGATCAGTGGATGCACAAGCATGCACATGGTGCACCCGAGCTGGCTTGGAGGGAGTAATTAGTAAGCACTTTGGAAGTGAGATTATTGATAAGCTATTTAGTCGGTACCAAAAGAAAGTTGAAGAGTCTTTGAGTTTGATAGAGTCAGTGCCCAAGGAAGCAACTCAGCTATTAATTGTTCTCAAACGGAAATAGGCTTCTGGGTTAGTTTCTTGATATTCTACCTTCCAAATGGCTGTAGTGTCACTTCATATCTATTCTGGATCGAAACTTGTGATAGAATAGTAGTAGCTCTAAAATTATTTGACTGCCAAATGTTTGTAGAAGCTGATGTAAGACATAGAATCAATTAGTTGTCTATTACCACAAACTGTTGTAAAGTTTGTCGTAATTGACTTGCTGTTTGCTGGCTTTTCTGGCATCTACAGGTGAATCTTGTAGTATCATTTTATATCTGTTCTGTTTTGAACTTGTGACAGAATGTAGGTAGCTTTTGAAGCATTTGATAAATGTTTATGGAAGCTTTTGAATCAATTCGTTGTGTCTATTACCAGAAAACTGTTGTAAGACATAGAATCAGTTAGTTGTGTGTATTACCATAAAACTGTTGCATAATTGGACTAAATTGACTTGGTGTGCGTACTGGCTTTTCTGGCATCTACAGGAACAGACACATTTGAAAACTGCAAGACTTGCTTTGTCTGGTTGCTCATCGTTGGAGAAATTATTTGACATCTTGGATACCAATGCAAATTTAACATCTTTGCTTACAACAAACGACAATTTAAGAATTACCATTATCACTAGAAAGGTTGATTGGGCTTCAAAACTTGTGTTTAGAGATGTGTGGAGACCTTGTGTTTGTTCCAAAATGCATCTCTAACATGACCCATCTCACCCAACTAAATTTTTCCAGTTATAGCAACTTGTCAAAAATTCCTGAAAGTATTGGCTGCTTGTCAATAATCAGTGAATTGGCTCTCCGTAGGTGTAACAATATTGCCATTCTTCCTGCAACCATTGCTCATCTTTGGAGTCTAGAATCACTTGGTTTGCGGAATTGTGAAATGCTTCAATCTACACCAGAGCTTCCACCATTTCTACAACACTTGTTGGCATTTGATTGTCCTAAAGTGAAGGGAGTTTTCATTTTCAAAGTTTTACACTCGAGATTGAAAACGTATTTGAATTGCACTTCATCAATTATGAATAGCTGGACCAGGAGGCTTATAGCAACATCACTGCTGACTTTGGGTAAAGGTTAAGCGAAGACACATGGAACTTAGTTTTCTTCTGCTTTCAAGGGAGTAAAATCCCAGATTAGTTCGCATATCGGAGTTAGGAACACCAGCTAACTTTAGAAGGTTATTAAGATTAGTGCAATGATATGTCCCTTGGATTCGCTGTATGCGTTGTTGTTGCTACCAAGAGTGAGAATCTTGACAAATGTTGATTTAGGTACAAATTTATATTCTATAGTGATAAACGGAGATGGTCACCTTTTAATATGGGAGGTTATGGTAATCAGCAAATATATGATCGTAATTGGAAGGGTAAAGGAAGATATCCTAAACAAGATCACATATTTTTGTAGAATTGTAATTTAAGAAAATATGGACAATTCGGGGAGATGAATCACTTTGCCTTTGAAACCTGGAAATCTTATGATGCTGATGTACGCTACTTTCAAGATAAAAGAGTGTGGACTTTGCCCACTATACAAAATTAAACATGTTGATTCGCGACCCTTTTAAGTAATATCCTCTTGAATCATGTTGGTAAGTTTATTATTTTTCTTTAGAAATATATTGACTATACGTAGGAACATTCCAAAAGTCCTGTTGTAAGCGTGGTTATTTATGACAGAAAAAAACAGACCATGTTGTTTTCATCCCAACTTAGTCTTATATTTTTATTAAATAATTGATATAATCAAATGAAATTATGTATCTTTCGAGAATGGAATTCACTAATAGAAAATTTTAGTAGGAAGAACGGAGCATAGAACAAGAGTTACAACTTAGAAGGTACGATATCAAATTAACAACAACAATGATTTATTCAATGCATTTTGGCGCTTTCATTTTGACTTGTATATGAATTAAAAAATCATGCTTAAGACAAATGGCGCCTTGTGCTACAGGCCACAACTTCATCCCACTTGATTTTAATTAATGAAAATTCTATAATAAGTAAAATGCCAGGTGTCTATTAATTGTTTATAGAATTATTATTATTAATAATCAATTATTGACTTGTTTATTGTTATAATAAAATATAAAAAAAAGAAAAACGGATGGGGGGTGAAGTTAAGCCGTACTGTAAAAGCAGAGGTATATGCTGGTGGAATATCTGGGGATGTTATTTTCTTAGTTGTCTGCAAATTAGGAGTAATGTTATTTTTATAAATAAATTTTACATATTAATTATGTAAATTTTCATATTTTTATAAACTTTTTTATTTTACTTTTTAAGTTTCTGTATGTAGAAAAGTGTACCCTCCTCACTTACCATTAACAATTTCCTAAATCCATGGCCACTCTCTTCGGTTTTGCGCACAGTCATTCCTTTATAAGCAGGGGCTAGTGCAACTTTTTCCAGAGAGTTTCCATTAGAAGGGGTGCCACGTTAGATGCTGACTTGAAAAAAAATAATACAAATAGTTTTAAATAAATGGGAGAAGTACTGTGAGTTGGGTACTTTTGTAAATTGTTCTCCTTCCCATTCTCACTTCCTCTATTTGTGCTTGCTTTTCTCACTTCAATTCCCCATTACGCTTTATACAGGTTGGTTCACCACACTATGCTTTTGTTTTCTTTTATTTTTTTTTTTCATTTTCGTTAATAATAATAGTCACTCTATTCCATAAATTAAAATTTATAAAAATTTTATTTAAAAATTCAAATTATTCAATTTACCTAATACTCTTAATATTTTTAGGAATTTTTTATGTAATATTTAGTGAAAGTAACTTTTTTCTAATAATAAATAGTTGCTTTGTTTTACATAATAAAATACACAAAAATTTTACTAAATAAATTAAAATTATTAAATATATTAAATATCATAACTTCTTACTTGAAAGTGAGGTGATCCTCATCCAATAAACATGATTGTTGAACTTTTACTTACTAACTCTTTTGTTAGTCTTGAATCATTCAGTGAGAAAGTTCACACAATTTTTTAAACTTAATAAAAAAGATTATTTTGAACCATTCAGTTTTTTTTTTTTTCCTAAATTTAACATTTTTCATTAATTATATAAGCCAGTCATTTTCCCATTTGTATTTGTCATATTTTTTTGTATTTCCACCTCGAAATTGATTGCGCCATTTTTCTTATAAAACAGTCCCACGCACGCCATGAATGTTTGCCAGTACTCAGTCCCACAATGTGTAATCATTAAGTAAAACCAGCTTTACTCAAATTTCAAACAAACAGCCTTCTGGCTATGCTCTCAGATGAACCTTACACAGGGCGGGTCTAACATGGGTAACGAATCGCCGGCTCCGGCTACGGCGCCGGACTCATATCCTATGACCGGTGGTGATGGCACTTATAGTTACTCCAGAAACTCCTTCTATCAGGTGCGTACTTATAGCTTTCCTGTAACTATAAGAACACGTAAGAAAATAAAGCATTTTAGGACTCACATTTTGCAGTCTGCCCTCTCCATTAGCATTCACAATTCGTACTATCTTTACAGAAATAATCATTATGCATGTTCAAGACATAATCAGTAGGTAAGAAAAATGGAATAGACCATACTAATGGACAATATACTGTTTCTGTAATACGGTGATCACGATGGGAACGACAAATAGTCCTAACATGCTGCGCAGAGAATTGCTACTGAGAATGCAAAAATTACAGTGGCTAATGCAATCGCGGAGAACCTGGACATAAGAGCTATTCTATCATCTGGGTCCAGCAATTCTGTTTGCATAGCAGATTTAGGATGTTCAATTGGACCCAACACCTTTTTTGCTATGCAAAATATTGTAGATGCTGTGCAACAGAAGTACCTGTCTGAAGGCCTTGCCTCTCAAATGCCTGAGGCTGAATTCCAAGTGTTGTTTAATGACCACGTCTCAAATGATTTCAATGCTCTTTTTGCCTCTCTCCCTTCAGGAAGGCAGTACTTTGCAGCTGGTGTACCGGGGTCCTTTCATGGAATTTTATTCCCCAAGTCCTCTCTCCATGTTGTGTATTCTTCTCATGCCCTCCACTGGCTCTCAAAGGTTCCTGAAGAATTGCTGGACAAAAACTCACAAGCATGGAACGGAGGGAGGATTCACTACACTGATGCCCCAAATGAAGTGGGGGAAGTTTATGCAGTGCAGTTTGCCCAGGACATGAAAAATTTTCTGGAGGCCAGAGCTAATGAGCTTGTGGCTGGAGGTTTAATGGTGCTGACCATGATGGGTAACCCCAATGAGATCCCCCATTCATCTGCTCCTGCTGGGATCTGGTTTAACTTTCTAGGATCCTGCTTACGGGATATGGTGAAGGATGTAAGTAATAATCAGCTAGAGTTGTTTAAATTCTAAAAATGCTCATTGCAATTAGTTTAACGATCATTTTCTTGATGAGCTGTATGCAGAATTTCATCATGTTCCAAAAATAGGATTTTGATTCTAGTATGAATTATGTCTTGAAAATTGGTGCACGCAATCTGCAAATAGCTACTGAGAAATCGTTGAAAAAATTGTTTTCTACTACTTTTTTGATTATCTTTGTTGGCTTGATCAGTGTTGAAACAACAGCTCACTTATAGCCAATTATTGCCACAGGGTAAAGTAAGCGAAGATAAAATGGATAAGTTCAACATTCCAATCTATGCTGCCTCACCCAAAGATATAAGATGGAGTATAGAAGACAATGGTTGCTTCAACATTGAGAGAATGGATTTAACGCTTTCTGGCCAGGGGGGATCAGTAGATGGACATGCATGCGCAATGCACTGCAGAGCTGGCTTGCAAGGAATAGTTAGTAAGCACTTTGGAAGTGAGATTATTGATGAGCTATTTAGTCGATACCAAAAGAAAGTTGAAGAGTCTTTGAGTTTGATAGAGTCAATGACCAAGGAAGCAACTCAGCTTCTAATTGTTCTCAAACGGAAATAGGCTTCAGGTGAGTCTTGTATACCTGTTCTGTGTTGAACTTGTGTTAGAATGGTAGGTAGCTCTTAAAGCATTGGACAAATGCTTTTGGAAGCTGATGTAAGACAGAATCAATTCGTTGTGTCTATTACCAGAAAACTGTTGTAAGACATAGAATCATATAGTTGTGCATGTGGCAATAATATTGTGAAGGAAAAAAATTAGTTTTTTTAAAAAAAAAAAAAAAGAATCACAACTAATCTAAATTTTAATGAGGTCGGTCACCATATTTTTAAAAAAGAATTTTTTACATTTTTGAGAAATTTGATTTATATATTAGTTATGGGTAAGGAACTATTAGCACCTTATAAAGCTTTTTTGATATGTTATTGATTTTATATCACTTCTTCCTAGGTTTAATTTAGGCACTTAAACTTGCTTGTATTTTAATAAATTGATATTTTTGAAAAAATAACTTTATGTAAGAAGAATTTTGGCCTTTAGTATTGGATTTTTTTGAGGACATTAAAAATAGGTTTCGTGTCGATCCCCTCGAAGCTATTTATATTGGCGGCATTGCTCCATTGGACTTTTTTCGACTTTTTCATGTAACACTCTAAAATTTGAAAGCCGAGAAAAGCTTTGACTAGAAAAGCAATTAATATAGAAAAAGATCCTTGTAGGTAAGTCTTTTTTCATATATTTTTTTAAATCTTTCTTTTCAAATTATAAGAAATGGAAGCATCACTCAATTTGATTTTCATAATTTTTCTTAGAGATTTGAAATGATTTAAAAAAAGGTTTTTAATAAAAAAAACTCGTTTATTCAAAAGTAAGATATTACAAATTTCAAAAGGCATACAAGTCATTGAAAATTCTTTCTTTTTCTGTTACATTTGGAAAATAGGATTTGGTTCATTGAAACTCCCATTTGGATAGGTCATTGAAACTCTTTATTGAGTGAATGTGAACTTACGCATATTACACTATCAAAGTAAAACAAAGACTAAACAAGTTTACCAATTCAAATAAAAAAAATACGAGGCATGATGAAAAAAAGACTTCATGGGTAAAATTATAAATCTTTAATCCCAAATAGACCAATTCAAGATAGCTTGAGATTTACCTTTTTAAAAAAATTTTTGTTACCTCTCCTTTTTTATTGGAATTAATATATAGTGTTAGCCCTATCTAAACTTAAAACAAGCCCAAAAAATCAACCCAAAAAGCCGAATTTATCCCCACTCAAAGAAAATTTTATTTAGTTTTCGTCTACTCCATTTTGCTTAAGAAGCCTTAAAAGACAAGGGACAGATTTAAATTTGTGTCTTAATCACACATGTTCCAACTTACCCAACCAACAAAATAAAAAATACAATAAGAAAAAATGGTCTATCCATGTGCCATTCCCATTTTCAAATTGCCTTGTAAGCTCAGATCAGACTACTGTGTAGTCCAATCTGAATAGGAAATTATTTTTTAATTCCTTTTAAAATTGGTAATAGGACATTAAAGAGAAAAAATGAAATTAAAAAATTAAAAGGGATCTTCGTCTTCTTCGCATGTTCGCACCCACGAAGACGACAAACCTAAACATGCTTCTAGTTCAGGCGCAGCAGCATCACCGCAAAAGAGGGATGCTGTTGTCGACGGCGCAGCGTAGTACACTCGTCAGCGACGATTCCAAAAGGATTTTAAGCCCTTAAAGCAGAGAGAGGAGCCTTTCCATGCTTTCTCTCCAAAATTTCTCAGTTCTAATCGTCCAACGGATCCCTCAAAACCAATTTGATAGGTGTGGTATGCAGCATTCAACAAGACAGAGGAAAATGAAACTGGAAAAGAGCTTACTAGCTCAACTTACTAATACTTAACTCTTCAGTGATCAAATACAGAGATGGATGCGACTTTTAAATAGTCTCTTGCTTACAAACTTTCTTAACAAACCCATACATCCGGTGCCATTTGGCACCCCAACTTCTTCTAGAACCAACGTATATCCTACAATGCACATGATGCCGTTTTCTTTCTTTTGCGTTCTGATTCTTGTTTCGTTCCTGATGGTTCCATTTTTCCCCCACACTTCCTTTCCTTAAAGAACCAAATTGACTTTCCCTCCTCCTTTCCTAACCACTCGTATGAATACCCTCCCCATGGAGAGGATGCTTGTCCTCAAAGATCAATGGGTTGGAGGACATTTAGGATGGGAGGAAATTTTTGTTGAAAACTATATGCAGTTGCTCCCATGTAGCCTCCTCCAAAGGTAATCGGTCCCACTGGATCAAAACTTCAGTGATTGCCTTATTGCGCTTCTTTATTCTATGCTCAAGGATAGCCTTAGGAAGGTGAACGATCTTGCATAGTCAGTTAGAGGGGGAAAGGTGGCTGCTACTGGGGTTGTCCATGATGTTCTTTGAGAAGAGAGACCTGGAAAACATCATGGGTGTAGGAATCGGCTAGTAAATGGAGGCGGTAAGCAACTGGGCGAATGTTTTCTGCAACTTCATAAGGACTAAAATAAGAGGCATCGAGCTTACGGAAGATTCGACTTGCGATCGGTAATTGTTTGTAAGGCTGCAATTTAGCATATACCTAATTAGCAACACTAAATTCCCATTCAGAGCAACCTTGGTCAGCTAATGTCTTCATACAATGGTGAGCCTTTTGCAAATTAAGTCGGAGGATGCCACACAAATCACCTACCATATATGGGCAGTGAGGCAGTGGCCAGTAGCCTAAAGCGCCTCAACTGGGGACATACCAATAGCAGAGTGAAAAGCAGTGTTGTACTAGTACTCCACGAGATGCAATCATCCACTCCATTGCTTGGGAACTTCAGAGCTCATACACTTTAAGTAGCCCTCAATTGTTCTGTTTGCCACCGCGGACTGGCTATCTGTTTCGGGGTGGTAAGCAGTAGATTTAAGCAGCTGAACCCCATGAGCACAAAAGATATCTTGCCAAAATTGACTAAAGAATATAGGATCACAATTGGTGATGATGGTTTGAAACAAACCGTGGAGCATAGCCGGATTCTTCATCAAAAGATCCGTAACTTGTTACAGGATGGATGACTCAATGCAAGGAAGTGGCCATACGTGGTCATTCGATTGATCATAGTCAAGATGTGGAGTACCCCCTGGACATTGGAAGCCCTATGACGATGACCAACGTGATGGAACTCCATGCGACGTCGGGGAAAGGAACGGGTTGTAAGAGCCCTTGATAAGCAGCAAGATCAAGTTTAGCCCGCTGTAAAGTGTCACATGACCTGACAAAATTCCTATAATCTCATTGGAGTCCTTTCCAATAGAAGACTAGTGAAATATGTTGATAAGTAGCCATTGACTCGGAATGCCGAGCCCATAATGAGGCATGGAACTTATCTAATAGGCGCCCACGCAATTGAGTATCATTCCCCACAACCAACTTGCCTTTTATACGAAGTAAGCCTTGTGACCATTCATATTTGGGGATGGCTTAAATGTTTGTTTGTAGTGCCCGAATTTTATTTTGCAAATCAGCATCGTTTTGCTAGCTAGGTTTTACTTGGCTAAGCAAATCAAAGACCATCGTCGAAAAAGGACATAAAACTCCATAAGGTTCTCTTCTAGAGCGTGAGTCAGCCATAACATTCTCGCAGCCCTTCTTTATTGCACATCGTAGTCAAAACCCAGAAGCTTTCTCACCCATTTGTGTTGCATGGGATTATGCAATGCTTGCTCCAGTAGATGCTTAAGAGCCTGTTGGTCGGTCTTGATGGTGAACCGCCCACCTATTGGATAAGAAGATCATTTGCGGATGCCATGACAATCACCATGAGCTCTCGTTCATAAGTCGACATCCCCTGAAATTGAGCTCTCATGTCTTTGCTAAGTAATGCAATAAGATGATTACCTTGTAACAATACAGCGCCTACTCCGTTGCCTGAAGCATCAATCTCGATTGCAAAGGGCTTCGTAAAATCTGGTAGTGCAAGAATTGGGGGATTTGCCGCTCCTGCTTTCAACCTTTCAAAAGCCCCCCGTGCTTCGTCATCACAATGAGATCCCTCCTTTTTTAGCAACTACATCAAGGGTTGGGCTATCTTGCCGTGATCTTTTGATAAAACAGTAATAATAACCTGCGAGGCCAAGAAAACTCTGTAATCCTTTCACTGTGGTTGGACAGGGCCATCGCACCATGGCCTTTATTTTTGTTGGATCTGAAGAGACCCTATCTTCCGATATGATATGCACCAGATATTTAACTATGTTGTGGCCAAGCATGTATTTCTTCATTTTCGCAAACAATTGTATGGGATCTGAGAATATCCATCCACTACAGGAAACATACATTTAGTGGTAGTCATAAACTTTAGTGGCGGTTTTGACCAATCGGTGAAATAACTATCCCTAATGTACACTTTCGGGTGGTTATGACGACCACCAAATGAAGTGTGAATTTTAACAAAGTTTAAATAAAAGAAATTTCATTTTAAAGTTAGTGGAGGTTCAAATTGCCCCTATCACACTAAAAATACAATTTTTATCAAAATCACTATTTGTTAGTAGCGGTTGTGATTGCTACTATTGCACAAAAAATATAATTTTTTTTAAATTATAGTTTATATTAGTAATAGTTACAATTGTCACTAACACTTAGTAAATTCTTTTTTATGACAATTAATGTTAGTGACAGTTAGAACTATTATTATGAATATTAGAAAATTTGAAGTAAAATAATTTAGTAGCAGTTTGAACCGCTACTATTATTTTTAATAGATTTTTGTTATTTCTATAGATTAAATAACTACAATCAATAAAAGTGTCAATCAATTTACTACAATCAACACAAGTGTAAACCAATTAAACTAGAATCATACTAAATCACTTAGCCGTAATTGTATCCAAAAGCAATTGTACCATAATCATATATCTAAATCTAATAACAAAATTTAAGAAAATTTGTTATGTATTGAAATGATATCAAATACAATCCAAAGAGTACATTATATTCATACATTCTAATCAAACTCTATGTTTATTGTATTGAATGGTTATCATCATTGGTTGGCCTGCTTGTCTCTAACTGTAATGAATGTTGTAGACATTTAATTTTGTCCGGACCATAATATAAAACTTTAAACAATAAAACTCAATTTTTAAGAAAAAATAAGCTCAAATCAAAAATCATAAACTCAAAATTAAAACCCAATCCAAGAAAAATCAGAGAAAAATAAAAAATCAGAAAAATCAAATAAATTAAAAAAATCAGAAATATCAAGTAATTCCAAGATAATTTAGAAAAATAAAGATAAATTCAAGATAATTCAAAAAAATAAAGATAATTCCAAGAAAAATCAGAAAAATAAAGATAATTCCAAGAAAAATAAGAAAATGAAGATAAATCTCAAAAAAATAAAAGATAACAAAGCAATAAAAGAAAATATGAAAGATAAAATTTGAAATCAGAAAGATAAATAAAAGATAAGAAGATGAAGTATAAAAGAATTAGAAATTAAGTGTTAAATCATGAAACAAACTCTAAAATTATAAAAACCCATGCACAACGTGAATAAGGCAGGGGACTGCACTCTTGAATACCCAAAATTCCCGTAAAAACACAGTCACATGCAGAAGCTCTCCACTACACACACATAGGAACGAAACTTGAAAAGATTGCATTGCACTCTTGCACTTAACTCTCCGACACAGCCACTGCACACTCCCGGCCGCAAAACGCACCACATTTACTTGAAAACTTCATGCAACTCTCAGCCACAACACCTACGGAAAGAACAAAAAACCTGCACTTCTCAGCATCCTCGCCACGTTGCCATCATCGCACTTCCATAAAAACTCTCCACTGCACTATCTTCCAGCCCTACACGGAGGCCACGGAAAATTTGGAGAGCACACACGGCTACACTGCACTTGAAACTCAAAAATAGAGTACTTGAGACTCAAAAATAGAGACACGCTCACGACACTCTCCATTACCCATCAACCAGCACTCTTAAACAGACGAGACCCAGCATCGCATACTCTCAACTGACACTCTTCGCTCCAAGGAGATAAGCAAGTCAGACCAGTGCTTGGCATCGTCATTCACTGCGCCTGGGCTTCGGCTTCACCACTGCACCGTTGAGTTTTAGTTCGCCATTCTTGACGCCCAGCTCTCGGTTTACTTCACGTTGTTGCTCCAGCTCGCTCGGTGGCTGTTCAATCTTCTTCATGCTGCAAAGCACGTCGGCTGTTCAAGCTTGCCCGGTTTGCTTTATTCGACTCCCTCCACATCGATTGTTGCTGCTTGCTTCCTAATAGTTGATGTAGCAAGCTCTATTGGATTTGCACCAAGCATTATTTCTATAAGTGGAAAAGGTATGGTGACTTGAAATACATGCCGCTTTCTCCTACTTTGCTGTATTTTCGTGTTATTATCTTGGTTGATATGGGCTGCATCCTCTTGTCAGTCATGTTCTTTTTTTAGTTTTTCATGATATGTTGAGCATGTAGTAAAAAGGGTGATACGTTTTTTACTTTTAAAAAATAATAAATTAGTTAGGTTCTATGTGTTTTGTTTATGTAAATTTTATGTTTTTGAGAAAAATAAAATAGATTATGTCTTTTTTTAAAATAGAAGCAAATTAGGAATGAGTAATCACATGGTGAAGTAAGTTTTTTTTCTCTTTCTAAGTTATTTTTAAAACTCTGATATGGAATAGAGATAAGATTTTCTTGAAATTATTTTTAAAACTCTGATTTGGAAGAGATGAGATTTTCTTAAAATTATTTTTAAAACCCTAATCTAAAATAGAGATGGAATTTTCTTGAAATTATTTTTAAACCCTAGACTTAAAATTACATTCTACTCAAGCTGCTATAAAGTGCAAATTCAACTTATACCATGCATGTACAAATATATTCAATCCTAATACAAATTCTAAGACAATACATGTATAAAATAACACTTAGAAAACTTTGATACGAATAAAATCGTCCACCCTTATAAACGCTAAGTTGTGGGGCCATGCTATAACGAGTGCCTCTTTAGAATACATGCCTCTGAATTTGGCAGGTGAAATGATTCAAATACACTTTATATTAGGGGTTTTATTAGGCTTTGACCTAAGTTTGACTTTTTAACAGAATTAGGAATTAATGACATAAATTTGACCAAATTAAGCTCACAGCCAACCGAGGATCATATACATGTGTTGAGTGCAAAATTACTGCGCGATAATAGAGATGCAAAAAGACTAAAGTGCCCCAATTCTCTCGTTTCAGGATTTTTTTTTTCAACTTTTGCTCTTCTGAAATTCAAAACTTGGAATTGGGAGAAGATATTCCATTTTTTTAATTTTTAATTTTATTTTTGAAAAATTTCTTTTTTTTTTGTATTTTCTTCAGAAATTTGTTTTCTTGATGAATTTTCTAAAAATTTTTGTTTTCCTGGAAATTTCATATATGTCTGTTTTTGAGTTTTTGTATATTTTGATCTTGGGGAATTCTTGTTGACATTTTTTTTTTTTAATTTAGAACTTCCTTGAAAAGTAGACAAAGTTAAGGTTAGTATTTAGTCTTAGAATTCAATTACAAACCTTAAAATAAGTTGATTTTGGTTTATGAATAAATTTGACTATTTACAGTTTTTACTGCTATTTTTGTTTTATTTTTAAATGAGCCAATGTTACACTAACAAACTTAACTTAGGCTTTTCTTACATTTCTTTCATCTTATCCATCTATATTTTTTATCCATTTTATTATTTTATTATTTCATTCTCATCCTAAATGCCATATAATAAACGTAGTCTAAGTTGTAGTTTAAAGGTACCCGAAACTAACATTTCCGATTTTAAATATATTTGATTTTTATTCTTTTAATAAATTTTTACCATAAAAATATAAGGTTAAAAGTAAATAAAAATAAAATTAAAGAATTTGATAGGAAGACACTCTTTTTTTTTAAAAGAAAAAAAATTCTTGTGTTCTTAAATCATAATGTCAATACAGAAAGTTGGATCACGCTAGAGAAAGTGCATAGGAGACAGTGCAAATATTTATGTGAGAATGTAAAACAAATTAAAAATATTTATTTATAAAGAATTAAATTATCTAATTTTACTCATTTTTTTCTTCTTTGCAGTATAAAGGTAAAGAAGCATTTGAAATTAATTTTTTTTCTTATGAGATATTTTATATTTTTAAAATTATAAAATTAATTTTTATTTATAAAATTATACTTATCATTAATTTTGAATATTTAAATTTAAAAAAATTTAAATTTTAATTATATTTTTAAAAAAATTTAAAAATAATTTGACTAATTAAACCAAGTTTAACTTGAAGCATTTGTAACTAGGGGTGGACATTGGATCGGGTCAAACCGTTCCAACCCGTGCCAAACTGTAAGAAAAAAAATTTGCACTGAGTTAAAATGGGGTAAAATAAATATTATGTAATATTTTGACTTAAGATGGGATAAATTGGGTGGGGCTGGATTTTGGTCCCCTCTCCATTGGGTTGCCGCGGGTACCCAACAAAATTTACATATATATATATATTTTCAATTCTTATGCTATATATATATATATATATATATATATTTTCTGAATTCTGATATTATAAAATAGCGTCGTTTTGTAAAATAATGTCATTTTCTAGCTTGTCTTAAAATTAGGGGTGGACATCGGTTCGAGTCAAACCGTTTTAACTCGCTTCAAATTGTAAAAAAAAAAATTTAGACTAAGTTAAGATGGGGTAAAATAAATATAATATAATATTTTAGTTTAAGATGGGATAAATTGGATGAAACTGAATTTTTGCTCTATCTCCATTGGATTGCTGTGGCAACCCAACAAAAATTACATATATATATATATATATATTTTTTTTTTCTACTACTACAAAATAACGTTGTTTCGTAGCTTACCCTAAATCTTTCTCAAGTAGCTCTACGACTCCAATACCATTTTTCTGTCCTCTCTTGTCCCTCAACTCCCTCTCTCGCAAGCGATGAGTTTTGTCCGTTGTCTCATCGTCTCTAACAGTCGATACTGACCACCCTACCTCGTTTGAGTCATCTCGGTCCCTCTCTTATGTAGTCATCACACTTCGAGACTTTGAGTCCTTAATAGTCGACTGAACCTTACAGACTCGCCCCCACTCGCCTCACGTCTGGTCGTCCCTAAACGTTCACTCTTCAGCCCATCCTGACCTAAACTAACATACCTAAATGAAACTGAGTTATTCCAGCCCAAAAATTTTAGTTTGAAGGATCATTTTGGCTGGGGTTGGACTAACTAAATGAGGGATTGGGTTCAAACAGATTGAAAAAATTTTGCACCAACTCAAACTGCCCCACGTAATGCCCACCCTTACTTAAAACTTCTGCAAGCACAAGCAGGCAAGAGGAAGCTCAACTTCAGCAAATCAACACCACTCCTCCCTCCCTCGTCTCGAACCCTTAGTCCCTCGACTCCCTCTCTCACGAGCTACAAGTCTCATTCATTGTCTCGTCGTTTCTAACAGTCAACGCTAATCCCTTACCTCCTCCTACCTTGTCTTGACTCGCCTCTTCTCATTTTGGCTTATCTCTTGTTTAATCATCATACTTTGACACTTTGCATCCTCAATAGTCGATTGAACCTCACCCCCATTCCACCACTCGCCTCACGTTCGTTCGTCCCCATCCTAACCCAAACTAACCCACCCAAGTGAAACCGAACCATTCTAACCCAAGAGTATTGGTTTAAAGAATTTTTTGGCTGGGGTTGGCCTAATTTAATAAGAGATTGGATTCAACTGGGTTGAGAGAATTTTGCCCCAATCCAAACCGCCCCACCCAATGCCCACCCCTATTTGTAACTATTATAAGTCATGTTAAAGCATAAATTATTTTTGTCCTATTCACGCTTCTCTTTCTCCCATCCCGCCTCCTTGCTCTTTGCCCATCAGAACAAACATTTGAGAAACGGGGTGAAGAAATCAGCAATCATGTGTTAAATTTATTTCTAATTGATTAATATTTTTTAAATAATATCATTTATGTAAATAATTTTTAAAAAGATTATTTATGTAAAATGGCCTTTCAACTCGTTTACCGATGCGGCGATGCCAACCTTACTTGCCTTGCATTTTATCATGATTTCAAATGAAGTTGGGTGGATATTTGAATATGTTTGTTAAGGAATTAATTATTTTAAATATTTAAATTGTTGGATAAAAGTTGAATAATAGATTTATATTTTTATTTTAATCATATTCTTATATAAAAGCTTTTTTAAATATAAAATATAAATAATTTTTAATTTTCAATAACAGTAAAGATTGAACTTTAATTGTTTAATCATAAAATTTTAATATTATCTCAAAAATTATTTTACAAGTTTAATATATTAAATAAAAATACAAAAAATAAATTTGTTGTTTGATTTTTTTTAATGCATTTGACTTCTATTCTTCGAATACATTTTTGCAATAACAATACAAGATAGAGAATAAAATCATAGAATTTGTTTGGGAGGGACTTTTTTTTTTAAATTTATTGTATTCTTAAATTATACTGTAATATCACAAAGGAAATTAGATGACACTAAAAGAAATGCCCAAGAGAGTGTGCAATTAATCAATTTAAAGTGTATATTAAATTAGAAATAATTGGGAATGACGCTTGGAGCAGAGAAGAACTAGGAGAAGTAACTCCTATGCCCCTAAAATTCTTAGCAAGGGTATCGGCAACAGCATTCCAATTCCTGTTCACGTAATAAATCTGCACCACCCATTCTCCAGAAATCAGGGCTTTGACCACCTCCACACAAGCTGATTCGTTGGACCTGATCAATGGGTAAATCCATGCAGATAATTAATTGCTTCCTCAGGATGAACTAAAGCCACCGCTTCCATTGAATCAGTTTCAATAATTCCTCTTCTGAAACCAGCATTCCATGCATGTTGAAGCCCTTTTATGAATGACTAAGCAAGCTCCTAACCCTGCAGCAAAACCGGACATGGACTCTCCGTGCTCATTTCGGATAACACCACCGCAGTCAGCACTATTATCTAGCTGAGCAACAGAAGCATCAACATTGACTTTAATCCACTCCTTCGGCGGAGGACATCCTCCGTGTGGATATTAGTGATGCCATATGGATTATTCCGATTGACAATCAGAGAAGAACGGGTGAAGGAGCATTTGTAATTATTTTAAGTCACGTCACGGCATCGATTGTTTGGCTTATTCCTGTGATCAGGTGCCAATCCTCATGGGCCTCCATCAACTCAACTAATTTCGACAGTTGACTGGTTACAGATAAGAATGGTTTTATAAAAATCACTTTGAAATTTTTGGGTCGAGTTCGTTATCATGTGTTTCAAAATGCTAAACTAACCCCATTGATCACACCCATGACAAACTATTTTTTATTATCAATTGTTGCGCGCCATTCTTCTTTTAAAATAGTCCCACTCGCTTTACAAGTGCTTGCTGGTGGTCGGTCACTGTAAAAGTTCAAGCAAGCAGCCTTCTTTGTCTATGTATGCTCTCAGATGAACCCTACACAGGGTGCGTCTAAAATGAGTAACCAAGCGCCGGCTACGGCTCCGGACTCATATCCTATGACCGGTGGTGATGGCACTTATAGTTACTCCAGAAACTCCTACTATCAGGTGCGCACTTGTAGCTTTCCTGTAACTATAAGCACTTTAGGACTAAGAAAACGAAGCACTTCTGTAATTATAGCTTTCCTGTAATTATAAGAAAACGGAAAAGTGTAGAGCCACCAAAGTGGGTTTTACACAATTGTCACAAATGATCTGCAGTTGCAGTTCAGTCTATGGTATGGTCCATGTTCTTATAAGAAAGATTTACTAAAATTTTGTTTGAGAATAGATTGAACATAAAAAGAAGGGACTTTAGGACCAAAAGTTTGCAGCGTTGCAACATAATCTTCATCGCTTTTCACAATTAGTACTATCTTTACAGAAATGAACATTATGCATGTTCCAGACATCAGAAGCTGATAAAAATGGAATAGACCATACTAATGAATGTTATACTGTAATAACGATGATCACAATGGGAAGGACTAATATTGCTAACATCCTGGGCAGAGGATTGCTATTGAGAGTGCAAAAAGCACAGTGACTAATGCAATTGCGGAGAACCTGGACATAAAAGCTATTGGATCTTCTGGGTCCATCAATTCAGTTTGCATAGCAGATTTAGGATGTTCAATTGGACCCAACACCTATTTTGCTATGCAAAATGTTCTAGATGCTGTGCAACAGAAGTACAAGTCTGAAGGCCTTACCTTCCCGCAAATGCCTGAATTCCAAGTGTTCTTCAATGACCATGTCTCAAATGATTTCAACACTCTTTTTGCCTCTCTCCCTTCAGGAAGGCAGTACTTTGCAGCTGGTGTGCCGGGGTCCTTTCATGGTCGTTTATTCCCCGAGTCCTCTCTCCATATTGTGCATTCTTCTTATGCCCTCCACTGGCTCTCAAAGGTTCCTGAAGAGTTGCTAGAAGAAAACTCACAAGCATGGAACAGAGGGAGGGTTCACTACTTTAATGCCCCAAATGAAGTTGGGGAAGCTTATGCAATGCAGTTTGCCAAGGACATGAAAAATTTTCTAGATGCCAGAGCACATGAACTAGTGGCTGGAGGTTTAATGGTGCTGATCATGGTGGGTAACCCCGATGAGATCCCCCGTCCATGTACTCCAGCTGGGATCGTGTTTGACTTTCTAGGGTCCTACTTATGGGATATGATGAAGGATGTAAGTAATTATAATTAGGTGTAGTTGTTTTAATTTCTAAAAATGCTCATTTCAGGTAGTTTAAGGATCTTCTCAAACAGCTGTGTGCAGAACTTCACGATCCAAAAATAGAATTTTGATTCCAGTATGAATTATGTAATGAAAATTGGTGTCCTTAATCTGAAAATAACTCGACAAATCCTTGAAAAGATTTGTTTAATAATCTTTGTTTGCTTGATCAGTTTTGAAACAACGGCTCACTCATGGCCTGTTGTTGCCTCAGGGTGTGATAAGTGAAGATGAATTGGACAAGTTCAACATTCCAGTCTATGCTGCCTCGCCCAAAGATATAAGAAGGGTTGTAGATGAAAATGGGTGTTTCAACATTGAGAGAATGGACTCAAGGATTCCTGGCCTTGAATCAGTGGATGGACAAGCATGCACATGGCACACCCGAGCTATCTTGGAGGGAGTAATTAGTAAGCACTTTGGAAGTGAGATTGTTGATGAACTTTTTGATCGATTCCAAAAGAAAGTTGAAGAGTCTTTGAGTTTGATGGAGTCAACGACCAAGGAAGCAACTCAGCTTTTAATTGTTCTCAAACGGAAATAGGCTTCAGGGTGAGTTTCTTGATATTCTACCTTCCATATGGGTGTACTGTCATTTCATACCGATTCTGGGTTGAAACTTGTGATATAATGGTGGTAGCTCCTAAATTATTTGACAAACAAAAGTTTGTAGAAGCTGATGTAAGACATTGAATCAATTAGTTGTGTCTATTACCATAAAATTGTCATATAATTTGGGCAATGGACTTGCTGTTTGCAGGCTTTTCCGGCATCTGCAGATGAATCTTGAAGTATCATTTTATACCTGTTTTGTTTTGAACTTGTGACAGAATGGTAGGTAGCTTTTGAAGCATTTGACAAATGTTTATGGAAGCTGATGCAAGAGAAAGTATCAGTTTTGTTTTGATAAATCTAACTATCTTCCATTCTTTTAGACCAAAAGACTTATCTCCCTCGTAGCATTGTCTAATATTTTGAAGAGTCTTTTAGTTTGGTAGAGTCAATGGCCCAGGAAGTAACTCAGCTTTTAATTGTTCTCCAGCGGAAAAAAGCTTCAGGGGTGAGTTTCTTGATAAGCTACCTTCCAGGTATCTGTAATATCATATCATATCATATCCATTTTGGGTTGAAACTTGTGACAGAATAGTAGTAGCTCCTAAATTATTTGACAAAATGTTTGTAGAAGCTGATGTAAGACATAGAATCAGTTAGTTGTGTGAGTGTGAACAAGGTTATGTTTTACTTTCTTTCTGAACAAATCTTGTTATTCTCGTTCCCTCTTCATTTTAATTCTCTGATTTTTATTTTTATTTGACTGTGTAGAGAAAAGAGTTAATAAAAATATAAGAAAATAACAAATTAAACAATTGTGAGAATTTACATGTAAAGTCTAAATTAAGTGTTCCTTTCAAAAGTAGAAAGATATAGAGAGACTTATGAGTAATTAGTTATAAGTTTTCTTCAACTTAATAAAAAAAAATTAAATTGTTACAAGCTTTTGTAATAAATATTAGATATGTTGATCTCGATATGTGAAATTTAATAATTTAAATTTTTATAAATGAAAATAATAAAATTATAGAATTTATGGTCAATATTTTATTTTTAATGTGGTTATGATTATCATTTATTAAAGAGAGACATTTAAAAAATGTTGGTTTTATATAGTATTATAAATAATGAGAGGCAGTTAATCAGTTTGAGTCAGATTAATATTTCTTGATTTTAACATTTTTAATTTTAGTAACTTTTTTTTAAAATATTTAAATATATCATTTCAATTTATTTTCATTTAAAAATTACATTCCACTCTTGCTGCTATAAAGTGCAAATTCAACTTATACCATGCATGTACAAATATATTCCATCCTAATACAAATTCTAAGACAATACATGTATAAAATAGCACTTAGAAAACTTTGAAATGAATAAAATCGTCCACCCTTGTTATGGGGCCACGCTATTACGAGTGCCTCTTTTGAATACATGCCTCTGAATTTGGCAGATGAAATGATTCAAATACCTTTATATTAGGGGTTTTATTAGCTTTTTACCTAAGTTTGACTGTTTAACAGAATTAGGAATTAATGACATAAATTTGACCAAATTAAGCTCATGGCCTAACAACGATCATATACATCTGTTGAGTGCAAAGTGAACACAAGATAATAGAGATGCAAAAAAACTAAAGTGCCCCTATTCTCTACTTTCAAGATTTTTTCTTCAACTTTTGCTCTGCTGCAATTCAAAACTTGGAATTGGGAGAAAATATTCCATTTTTTAATTTTTTTTTTTGAATTTTTAAGAAATTTCTTTTTCTTTTTTGTATTTTCTTCAGAAATTGGTTTATTTTTGGAATTTTCTAAAAATTTTTGTTTTTCTGGAAATTTCGTCTACGTCTATTTTTTAGTTTTTGTATATTTTGATCTTGGGGAATTCTTCTTGATATATTTTTTTAATTTAGAGTTTTTTTTGAAAAATAGAAAAAATTAGGGTTAGTATTTAGTCTTAGAATTCAATTACAAACCTTAAAATAAGTTGATTTTGGTTTATGAATAAATTTGAGTATTTACAGTTTCCTCTGCTACTTTTTGTTGTTATTTTTTAAATACATGTAATTTTTATTCTCTAATACATTTTTATTAAAAATATAAGGTTAAAAGTAAATAAAAATAAAATTAAAGTTTGGGATAGCAAGACATTCTCTTTTTTAAAAAAAATAATATTGTGTTCTTAAATTATAATGTCAATAAAGAAAGTTGGATGATACTAAAGAAAGCGTATAGGAGACCGTGCAAATATTTATCTGAAAGTATACATTAAGTTAAAAATATTTATTTATAAAAGATTAAATTATTTAATTTTATTCTTTTTTTTTCTTTCAATGCAGTATAAAGGTGAAAAAGCATTTAAAATTAATTTTTTATGAGATATTTTATATTTTTAAAATTATAAAATTAATTTTTACTTATAAAATTATATTTATCTTTAATTATCGAATATTTAAATTTAAAAAAATTTATATTTATATTTATCAGATTCCAGCTTAACTTGAAGCATTTGTAACTATTATAAGTCATGTTATAGCATAAATTATTTTTGTCTTATGCATAAGATTAGGTTGCCACATAAATGCTCATAATTTAGGTGAATTCCCAATGTCAGTTTGACAAAGCTTTATTTAGTTGTTCGCAATGACCTCCGTGCATGTATTGATAGGTTCATTGTCATTGTCCTACGACAACTTAATAAATTTCGGCGGTCGGCGGGATAAGATTTGAAATTTGAAAATCGCTCTGACTTTTTCCATCTGGTTTGGTTTTCTGCGAGTTTCACGTAAAAAAATGTTAAATCATCCTGATTGATCATACCCGTAACAAATCTTTTTCTACTACTGTTTCAACCTAGCTCATTTTATAGAAATAATATTTTTTAAAAAATTATTTACATAAATAATATATTTAAAAAATATTGATAAATTAAAAATAAGGATAAATTATATTAATTTCTTTTAAAATATTTAATTATGATATTTTATTTTATTTTTATTTAAATATTATATTCTACCTAATTTATTTAAATATTAATTAAAAAATATATTTAAATATTAATAGAATATTCATAAAAAATATTAAAATAATATTTTACTCTAATTTTATTTAAAAATTATACTTTAACTTAATTAATTATTTTAAATAACTAATATCTTGATCAATTAGATATTTTTAATCAAATAATTATATTTATTATAAAATGTAAATTTAATAATATATGTAATTATAAAGAAAAATTTAATACAAATATAAAGATATTTTGAAGTGAATTTAATTAAAAAAATATAATATATAAATAATTTTTTTTATTAACTAAACCCACTTAAGATCTTCTATATTTATATTAAATTTTTATTTTTATTTTTATTTTTCTACACAACCATCCTATTTTTTGTAAACTAATACTCTTGATAGTATTGAATAAATATAAACTCGCCTTTGAATGTCTACTCCGCGGTGTTAAAGGCTTCTCCTACTAGAAAATTTGTTGTTAGATGTTTGTAATGCATTTGACTTCTATTCTTCTAATACATTTTTGTCATAAAAATACAAGATAGAGAATAAAATATAGAATTTATTTGGAAGAAATTTATCGAGTTCTTAAATTATACTGTAATGTCACAAAAGAAGTTAGATGACACTAGAAGAAATGCCCAAGAGAGTGTGCAATTAATTAATTTAAAGGATATATTAAATTAGATATAATTTTATTTACGAAGGACTAAATTATAGAGTTCTCAATCTTTTTCTTTAAATAAAAAATAAAAGGGAAATGAGCATTTGTTTTTTGTGCCGCGGAATGATATGTGACAAGACAACTAAGCAATGGTACAACTGAACAAAGAACTCTTAATTTTTCCTCATGGAGGGCTCTTTGAATGGAAATAATAGAATTATGTGGATGTAATTTTTGTAGTTTTATAATTAGGGAGAGATAAAAAAAAAATTTAAGTGTGCGATTTTTTTTCATAAATATTTTTTTATTTTTAATTATAAAAAATGTATAAATATAAAAAAATGAAGATAACACCATTTTCCTTTGAATGACATTTGCAGCAGAGCAGAAGATAAGGGAATTGACTCCTATGCCCCTGACACTCTTCCCAAGGGTATCAGCAACGGCATTCCAGTTCCTGTTCACGTAATAAATCTGCACCACACACTCTCCAAAAAATCATGGCTTTGGCCACCTCCACACGCTGATTCGGTGGACCTGATCTATGAGTAAATCTATGCGGATAATTAATTGCTTCCTCAGGATGAGTTAAAGCCACCGCTTCCATTGAATCAGTTTCAATAATTAAATTCCATGCATGTTGAAGCCCTTTTATTAATGCCCTTTTATCAATGACTGAGCAAGCTCCTAACCCTGCTGCAAAACCGGACACGAACTCTCTTGCTCATTTCGGATAACACCGCCGCAGGCAGCACTATTATCTAGCTGAGCAACAGAAGCATCAACGTTGGCTTTAATCCACTCCTTCGGCGGAGGACACCCACCCGCCTGGATATTAGCGATGGCATACGGATTATTCCGATTGGCAATCAGAGAAGAACGGGTGCAGGAGCATTTGTAATTATTATAAGTCACGTCATGGCATAAATTGTTTAGCTTATTCCTGTGGTCAGGTCCCGATCCTCATGGGCCTCCATCAACTCAATTAATTTCGACAGTTGACTGGTTACAGATAAGAATGGTTTTATAAAATCACTTTGAAATTTTTGGTCGAGCTCGGTATCATGTGTTTCAAAATGCTAAACTAACCCAGTTCATCACGCCCCATGACAAACTATTTTTTATTGTCAATTGCGATATTCTTCTGTTAAAATAGTCCCACGCGCTTTACATGTGTTTGCTGGGAAAAGTTCAAGCAAGCAGTCTTCTTTCTCTATATATGCTCTCGGATGAACCCTACACAGGGTGCGTCTAAAATGAGTAACCAAGCGCCGGCTACGGCTCCGGACTCATATCCTATGACTGGTGGTGATGGCACTTATAGTTACTCCAGAAACTCCTCTTATCAGGTGCGCACTTATAGCTTTCCTGTAACTATGTGCACTTTAGGATTAAGAAAACGAAGCACTTCTGTAATTATAGCTTTCCTGTAATTATAAGAAAACGGAAAAGTGTAGAGCCACTAAAGTGGGTTTTACACAATTGTCACAAATGGTCTGCAGTTGCAGTTCAGTCTATGGTATGGTCCATGTTCTTATAAGAAAGATTTAGTAAAATTTTGTTTGAGAATAAAATGAACTCAAAAAGAAGGGACTTTAGGACCTAAAGTTTGCAGCGTTGCAACATAATCTTCATCGTTATTCACAATTACTACTATCTTTAGAGAAATGTATCATTATGCATGTTCCAGACATCAGACGCTGATAAAAATGGAATGGACCATACTAATGAATGTTATACTGTAATAACGATGATCACAACGGGAAGGACTAATATTGCTAACATACTGGGCAGAGGATTGCTACTGAGAGTGCAAAAATCACAGTGGCTAATGCAATTGCGGACAACCTGGACATAAAAGCTATTGGATCTTCTGGGTCTAGCAATTCAGTTTGCATAGCAGATTTAGGATGTTCAATTGGACCCAACACCTTTTTTGTTATGCAAAATATTCTAGATGCTGTGCAACAGAAGTACCAGTCTGAAGGCCTTACCCCGCAAATGCCTGAATTCCAAGTGTTCTTCAATGACCATGTGTCAAATGATTTCAGTACTCTTTTTGCCTCCCTCCCTTCAGGAAGGCAGTACTTTGCAGCTGGTGTACCGGGGTCCTTTCATGGTCGTTTATTCCCCAAGTCCTCTCTCCATATTGTGCATTCTTCTTATGCCCTCCACTGGCTCTCAAAGGTTCCTGAAGAGTTGCTAGAAGAAAACTCACAAGCATGGAACAGAGGGAGGGTTCACTACTCTAAAGCCCCAAATGAAGTTGGGGAAGCTTATGCAGTGCAATTTGCCAAGGACATGAAAAATTTTCTAGATGCCAGAGCAGATGAACTAGTGGCTGGAGGTTTAATGGTGCTGATCATGGTGGGTAACCCCAATGAGATCCCCCACTCATGTACTCCAGCTTGGATCGTGTTTGACTTTCTAGGGTCCTGCTTATGGGATATGGTGAAGGATGTAAGTAATTATAATTAGGTGTAGTTGTTTTAATTTCTACAAATGCTCATTGCAGGTAGTTTAATGATCTTCTCAAACAGCTGTGTGCAGAACTTCATGATCCAAAGTAGGATTTTGGATTCAAGTATGAATTATGTAGTGAAAATTGGTGTACTTAATCTGAAAATAACTCGATAAATCGTTGAAGAGATTTTTTTCTGCTACTGTTTAATAATCTTTGTTTGCTCGATCAGTTTTGAAACAACGTCTCACTTATGGCCTGTTATTGCCTCAGGGTATAATAAGTGAAGATAAATTGGACAAGTTCAACATTCCAGTATATGCTGCCTCGCCCAAAGATATAAGAAGGGCTGTGGACAAAAATGGGTGTTTCAACATTGAGAGAATGGACTCAAGGATTCCTGGCGTTGAATCAGTGGATGGACAAGTATGCACATGGCACACCCGAGCTGGCTTGGAGGGAGTAATTAGTAAGCACTTTGGAAGTGAGATTGTTGATGAACTTTTTGATCGATTCCAAAAGAAAGTTGAAGAGTCTTTGAGTTTGATGGAGTCAACGACTAAGGAAGCAACTCAGCTTTTAATTGTTCTCAAACGGAAATAGGCTTCGGGTGAGTTTCTTGATATTCTACCTTCCAAATGGGTGTACTGTCATTTCATACCGTTCTGGGTTGAAACTTGTGATATAATAGTGGTAGCTCCTAAATTATTTGACAAACAAAAGTTTGTAGAAGCTGATGTAAGACATTGAATCAATTAGTTGTGTCTATTACCATAAAACTGTTATATAATTTGACCAATCGACTTGCTGTTTGCAGGCTTTTCTGGCATTTACAGGTGAATCATCTAGTATCATTTTATATCTGTTTTGATTTGAACTTGTGACAGAATGGTAGGTAGCTTTTGAAGCATTTGCCAAATGTTTATGGAAGCTAATGTAAGAGATAGAATCATTTTTTTGTTTTGGAAAAATCTAATTATCTTCTAATCTTTTAGATCAAAAGACTAATTTTTTTCATAACATCGTTAAATATTTTAAAATGAGTTCCATTTATAGCAAGGATTCAGACAAAGGTTCGTTATATTGAAAGTCAAGTTTCTTACTCTTTCACTCAACCCGTTAGTAAGACATAGAATCAGTTAGTTGTGTATTACCAGAAAATTGATGTATAATTGGACTAAGTTGACTTGGTGTGTGTGCTGGCTTTTCTGGCATCAACAGGAACAAACTGTGATACTAACATGGTGCTGCTACTTACATTTTTTTACGTGTCTTTTCAAAAATTTAATATAGACAAAATTAAGGTTAGTATTTAGTCTTAGAATTTAATTACAAACCTGAAAATAAGTTGATTTTAGTTTATGAATAAATTTGAGTATTTACAGTTTCGACTGCTACTTTTTGTTGTTATTTTTTAAATACATTTGGTTTTTATTCTTTTAATACATTTTTACCATAAAAATATAAGGTTAAAAGTAAATAAAAATAAAATTAAAAAATTTGATAAGAAGACACTCTTTTTTTTTTTAAAAAACAAAAATTCTTGTGCTCTTAAATTATAATGTCAACAAAGAAAGTTGGATGACACTAAAGAAAGTGCATGGGAGACTGTGCAAATATTTATCTGAAAGTGTACATTAAATTAAAATTATTTATTTATAAAGGATTAAATGATGTAATTTTACTGTTTTTTTTTTTCTTTCAATGCAGTATAAAGGCGAAGAAGCATTTGAAATTAATTTTTTTAGGAGACATTTTATAATTTTTAAATTATAGAATTAATTCTTTTTTATAAGATTATGTTTATCATTGACTCTTGAATGTTTGAATTTAAAGGGGTTCAAATTTATATTTATCAGATTCCAGCTTAACTTAGAAGCATTTGTAACTATTTTAAGTCAGCTTAACTTGAAGTATTTGTAAGCATTATAAGTCATGTTTTTTTTTGTCTTATTCATGAGACCAGGTTGCCACTTAAATGCTCAGGATTTAGGTGAATTCCCAATGTCGGTTTGACCAAGCTTTTATTTAGTTGCTTGCAATGACCTCAGTGCATGCATTGATAGGTTCATGGTCATAGACCTACTACAACCTAATAAATTTGGGCATTTGGCAGTTGGGGGATAAGATTTGAAGTTTGAAAATCACTTTGACTTTTGGATCGGGTTCGGTTTTCTGTGAGTTTCACGTAAAAAATGTTAAATTAACAAATCTTTTTCTACTATTGTTTCAACCCGGCCCATTTTATATAAATAATTTTTTTTAAAATTATTTACATAAATAATATTATTTAAAAAATAACGATAAATTAAAAATAATATTATTTTTATATTTTTATATTTATAATTTTATTTATAATTTTTATTTTTATTTTAAAATTTAAAATTTTATTTTTTAATAATTTTATCTTAAATCATGATTCAAAATATAAAAGTACAGATATACCCCATCATTTCCGACAAATTAAAGATAAATTTGCCAATCATGCCACATCATTGTTGATCATCGCTGACAATCTTCACGAGCAATGTTATTTTTACACTTTTTTTTTTACAACTTCGTCTACACCTTCCATCTTCTCCCTTCATTTTTATTTTTTATTTTTTATTTAAAATTTTAAAGCAGATTACATGAGCCACGTCTTCTGACGTGACTCATGCGTTGCTGTAGCGGCGTAGAAGGATCATTTTCGTTTGAGAAACGGAGTGAAGACCATCGGTAACGACCAGCAATGATGTGGCATGATACAAGCTGAGGTGTCTTGACAAATTTATTCCTAATTTATTAATATTTTTCAAATAATATCATCTATGGAAATAATTTTTAAAAAGATTATTTATGTAAAATGGCCTTTGAACTCGTTTACCGATGCGGCGATGCCAACCTCACTTGCCTTGCATTTTATCATGATTTCAAATGAATTTGGGTGGATATTTGAATATGCTGGCTAAGGAATTAATTATTTTAAGAATTTAAATTATTAACCAAAAAATTTTAAATATTTAGATTATTGAATGAAAGTTTTAATTGTTCTTTCGTATAAAAGTTTTTTTAAATATAAAATATGAATAATTTTTAATTTTAAGTAAGAGTAAATATCAAACTTTAATTGTTTAGTTATAAAATTTTGATATTATATCAAAAATTATTCTAAAAATTCAATATATTAAATAAAAATACGAAAATAAATTTTTACTTTTATTTTTTTACATATCCATTCTATTTTTTGTAAACTAATATTTTTAATAATATTGAATAAATATAAACTAGCCGTTGAACGTCGACTCTGTGGCGTCAAAGGCTTTTCTTTCTAGAAAATTTTTTGTTAGATTTTTTTAATGCATTTGACTTCTATTCTTCTTGCACATTTTTTGCAATAAAGATATGGAGAGACTTTTTTCTTTTAAATTTATTGTGTTCTTAAATTATACTGTAATGTCACAATGGAAGTTGAATGACACTAAAAGAAATGCCTAAAAGATTGTGCAATTAATTAATTTAAAGTGTATATTGAATTAGAAATAATTTTATTTACCAAGGACCAAATTATAGGGTACTTAACCCTTTTCTTCCAATAAAAAATAAAAGGTGAATGAGCATTTTTTTTGTTTGGTACTGCAGAATGATACGTAACAAGACAACTAAGCAATATTACATCTGAACAGAGGAACTCTTTTTGATTAGACTCAGAGAATTCTCTAATCGTTAGTCAGAAATTAATTCTTTTTAATGCAAAAAGATCATCGAAGCACATATAAAATAGGTATGTCCTCTTTTAATAATATCTTTTTTATACACATAATTTAAATCAAATTTAAAATAATATATTTAAAGAATACAATCATCTATTAAGTGTGTTGAGTTTTGTTGGTAAACAAAGGAACTCTTAATTTGTCTTCATGGAGGGCTCTGTGAATGACACTAGGAGCAGAGCAGAAGGTAAGAGAATTAACACCTATGCCCCTGAAAATCTTGGCGAGGGTATCAGCAACAGCATTCCAATTCCTGTTCACGTAATAAATCTGCACCGCCCACTCTATAGAAATCAGGGCTTTGGCCACCTCCACAAGCTGATTCGTTGGACCTGATCTATGAGTAAATCTATGCAGATAATTAATTGCTTCCTCAGGATGAGTTAAAGCCACCGCTTCCATTGAATCAGTTTCAATAAGTACTCTTCTGAAACCAGCATTCCATGCATGTTGAAACCCTTTTATTAATGCCCTTTTATCAATGACTAAGCAAGCACCTAACCCTGCTGCAAAACCGGACACGAACTCTTCTTGCTCATTTCGGATAACGCCACCGCAGGCAGCACTATTTTCTAGCTGAGCAACAGAAGCATCAACATTGACTTTTAATCCATTCCTTCGGCTGAGGACACCCACCCGTCTGGATATCAGTGATGGCATATGGATTAATCCGATCGACAATCAGAGAAGAACGGGTGAAGGAGCATTTGTAATTATATAAGTCACGTCATGGCGTAAATTGTTTGTCTTATTCCTGCGATCAGGTCCCAATCCTCACGGGCCTCCATCAACTCAATTAATTTCCACAGTTGACTGGTCAGAGATAAGAATGGTTTTATAAAGATCACTTTGAAATTTTTTGGTCGAGTTCGGTATCATGTATTTCAAAAAGCTAAACTAACCCCATTGATCACACCCGTGACAAACTATTTTTTATTATCAATTGTTGCGCCATTCTTCTTTTAGAATACTCCCACTCGCTTTACAACTGTTTGCTGGCGGTCGGTCACTGTAAAAGTTCAAGCAAACAGCCTTCTTTGTCTATATATGCTCTCAGATGAACCCTACACAGGGTGCGTCTAAAATGAGAAACCAAGCGCCGGCTACGGCTCCGGAGTCATATCCTATGACCGGTGGTGATGGCACTTATAGTTACTCCAGAAACTCCTCCTATCAGGTGCGCACTTAGAGCTTTCCTGTAACTGTATGCACTTTAGGACTAAGAAAACGAAGCACTTCTGTATTTATAGCTTTCCTGTAATTATAAGGAAACGGAAAAGTGTAGAGCCACCAAAGTGAGTTTTACACAATTGTCATAAATGGTCTGCAGTTGCAGTTCAGTCTATGGTATGATCCATGTTCTTTTAAGAAAGATTCAGTAAAATTTTGTTTGAGAATAAAATGAACACAAAAAGAAGGGACTTTAGGACCAAAAGTTTGCAGCGTTGCAACATAATCTTCATCACTATTCACAATTAGTACTATCTTTACAGAAATGATCATTATGCATGTTCCAGACATCAGAAACTGATAAAAATGGAATAGACCATACTAATGAATGTTCTGCTGTAATAACTATGATCACAACGGGAAGGACTAATATTGCTAACATACTGGGCAGAGGATTGCTATTGAGAGTGCAAAAATCACAGTGGCTAATGCAATTATGGAAAACCTGGACATAAAAGCTATTGGATCTTCTGGGTCCATCAATTCAGTTTGCATAGGAGATTTAGGATGTTCAATTGGACCCAACACCTTTTTTGCTATGCAAAATATTCTAGATGCTGTGCAACAGAAGTACCAGTCTGAAGGCCTTACCCCGCAAATGCCTGAATTCCAAGTGTTCTTTAATGACCATGTCTCAAATGATTTCAATACTCTTTTTGCCTCTCTCCCTTCAGGAAGGCAGTACTTTGCAGCTGGTGTACCGGGGTCCTTTCATGGTCGTTTATTCCCCAAGTCCTCTCTCCATATTGTGCATTCTTCTTATGCCCTCAACTGGCTCTCAAAGGTTCCTGAAGAGTTGCTAGAAGAAAACTCACAAGCATGGAACAGAGGGAGGGTTCACTACTCTAATGCCCCAAATGAAGTTGGGGAAGCTTATGCAGTGCAGTTTGCCAAGGACATGAAAAATTTTCTAGATGCCAGGGCACATGAACTAGTGGCTGGAAGTTTAATGGTGCTGATCATGGTGGGCAACCCCAATGAGATCCCCCACTCATGTCCTCCAGCTTGGATTGTGTTTGACTTTCTAGGGTCCTGCTTATGGGATATGGTGAAGGATGTAAGTAATTATAATTAGGTGTAGTTGTTTTAATTTCTTAAAATGCTTATTGCAGGTAGTTTTATGATCTTCTCAAACAGCTGTGTGCAGAACTTCATGATCCAAAAGTAGGATTTTGATTCCAGTATGAATTATGTAATGAAAATTGGTGTACTTAATCTGAAAATAACTCGGACAAATCGTTGAAGGGATTTTTTTCTGCTACTGTTTAATAATCTTTGTTTGCTTGATCAATTTTGAAACAACGGCTCACTTATGGCCTGTTATTACCTCAGGGTATAACAAGTGAAGATAAATTGGACAAGTTCAACATTCCAGTCTATGCTGCCTCGCCCAAAGATATAAGAAGGGTTGTAGACGAAAATGGGTGTTTCAACATTGAGAGAATGGATTTAAGGATTCCTGGCCGTCAATCAGTGGATGGACAAGTATGCACATGGCACACCCGAGCTGCGTTGGAGGGAGTAATTAGTAAGCACTTTGGAAGTGAGATTGTTGATGAACTTTTTGGTCGGTTCCAAAAGAAAGTTGAAGAGTCTTTGAGTTTGATGGAGTCAACGACCAAGGATGCAAATCAGCTTTTAATTGTTCTCAAACGGAAATAGGCTTCAGGGTGAGTTTCTTGATATTCTACCTTCCAAATGGGTGTACTGTCATTTCATACCGTTCTGGGTTGAAACTTGTGATATAATAGTGGTAGCTCCTAAATTATTTGACAAACAAATGTTTGTAGAAGCTGATGTAAGACATTGAATCAATTAGTTGTGTCTATTACCATAAAATTGTTATATAAGTTGGCCAATCGACTTGCTGTTTGCAGGCTTTTCTGGCATCTACAGGTGAATCGTGTAGTATCATTTTATATCTGTTTTGTTTTGAACTTGTGACAGAATGGTAGGTAGCTTTTGAAGCATTTGACAAATGTTTATGGAAGCTAATGTAAGAGATAGAATTAGTTTTTTTTTTTTTAAATTTTTTATAAATCTAAAGTATCTTCATGTCTTCTGGATCAGGAGAGTAATCTCTTTCGTGATATTGTTGGATATCTCAAAGTAAGTTTTACTCTCAAAAAGTTTTAAATTAGGATTTGCTACATTGAGAATCAAGTTCCTTGTTACTTGACCCAATCCTTATTAGTAAGACATAGAATCAGGTAGTTGTGTGTATTACCACAAAACTGTTGCATGATTGGACTAAGTTGTCTTGGTGTGTGCACTGGCTTTTCTGGCATCAACAGGAACAAAACTGTAATACTAATGTGGTGCTGCTAGTTTCAATTTTACGCGTCTTTTCAAAAATTTGTTGGAAAATAATACAGATTCTAAATTTATAGTTTTAGGTATACTATAAAAATATTTATTTTTAAGGATTATTCTATCATCTGTTAAGTACAAAAAACTTATACACAACAATTCTTTAGAATTTAATAGAGTCTTCTAATTGTGTACACTCACAACTAGGCGATAAAATTTATAAAAATAGTGAAATATATGTAAGTAGTATTTTAGCGAAGATACAAGAGTTTTACACAACGCATGCTTGTACTTTCTATCTAATACCTCACATGAAATAACATTTAATAGGGTAAAAGAAATAGTTATTAAAGAATTAATAGTAATTAAAATATGACTATTAAATAATAAATAAGTATTATTAAAATAGAACAGTTAGAGAAATAAATGGTTTAATTAAAAAAATAACATAATGAGGTTATAAAACAAGAATTTAAGTATATTTATAACACATAAATTTTTGATACACAAAATTTTTTAAAAATATTTCTTTAAAATACAATAATCCTTCACTATTTTTAAAAGGTTTAGCAAGACTTTAAAATTTTGATATAAACATTTACTTGCTATTACTTATAAAGTGAATACTTTAATTTGATATTTTTTGGATTATAAATCGAACCTAGACAAAATGATGCTTGTTGAAACATATAACATCTATGAGCTAATAAGTATTATTATAAGTCAGTACTCTCACTTGTCATATTACACATTCTCAGCACTTATTTTTGTTGAACAACGTGGTTTTATGCTAATAGAGTGTGCATGTGTTTCGTATTTCATAAGTGCTCTAAAAATTTGCACCATCTCATAGGAGCAACTCTGCTCCATACTCATATAGGTGATTCTATTAAGTATACATTGCTATTAATATATCACTCATAAGAACTATAGAAATCATTAAGAGCTTTTGCTCATCCCTCCTTATTACTAGATCAAACATTATCACATATTATAGAAGAGACTTAAAATTTTATTAGTACTTGCATCATGATTAATAGTGACTTAACCATATGAACATACTTCATGGGATCTCCAATCGCATAAATTGTGAAAACAACACTTTAGATAAACCAATCTCGTCATTTTTTCTTTGGTACATTTGACTTGTTTTATTAGATGAACTAATCTCAAAATTAAACTAAGAGTGCATATAAATATATTTTTAAATCATGAACATCATAAACCTCCACAATAAAAATTTCACTTAACATTACAAATTAAAATAAACAAAATACAAATCTTTTTGATTTATAAAAGAAGAAAAATTATTTATATGCAAGACAAAATCATCATACCAAAATGTATAGAGGAAGCGTCTTGTAGGAAAGTGTGCAATTAGTTGTCTCAAAGTTTATATTAAAAAAGAAATGACTCTGTCAAGAGCTATATTCCACACTGTAAAGTTATATGTTACAAAAAAAAAAAATTAATAGATAATTAAAATTTTTAAATATATAATTTTAAATTTAATTTAAATTATTTATAAAAAAATTTATTAAAATATATATTCATTTTGATAATTTTTTTATCTAAATTTTATAAATAAAATATAGGATTGTATTATTTATTTCTTCGACGGCAGTATTAAAGGTGAAGAAGCATTTAACATTATTATAGGTCACGTTATCGCATAAATTGTTTTTGTCTTATTCATGTGGTCAGGTTGCCACTCAAATGCTCATGAATTAGGCCATTCCTAATGACCCGAGTGCATGCATCGATAAGCTCATTGTCCCAAGTCCTACCATAATTAGTTTCAGCAGTTTGGTAGGTTGTAGATCAGAATTGAAATTTAAAATCACTTCAAACTTTTTCAATCGGTTTGGTTTCACGTGGGTTTCAAATTGCTAAAACATCCTGATCCATAACATCAGAAGAATTTACTTTTGAATTAACTCACTAAATATCATATATTTTTCTAGCAGTATAAATAGTAATTAATTTTTTTAAATAAATAATTTAAAGGTGTTCGTTGTCATTACAGTTTAACGTAATAAGCATTAAAATATAAAAGGAAATATATTTAAATAAACATACTATAAAAAAAAATTTAAAATATACTGAATATAAAATGGGATTAAAATTGATATATTAAATAACCTTAAAAATCTTAATGTAACATAAATTACAAATGATGAATAAAAATAAGGAAAACTCTCAAATCATTTGTCTTTTGAATTATTCAGTGAAAAAGTCAACACAAGTTTTCAAACCTAATAAAAGAAGATTATTTTGAGCCACTGAATTTTTTCCTCCTAAATCTAATCTTTGTCATTAATTTTTTAGGCCAAAATTTTACCTGCCGTTTGTTTTGTCTTTTTTTTTTTTACTAAAAATAAAAAATAATAGAGAAAATTCTGGTAAAAAATACAAATATTTTTTAAAAGATATTTTTTAAAATAAGATAAATTTATGAAATAATAAAAAAATATTTTTAAAATTTTTGTATAAAATTTTAAAAAAATATAAATTAAAAATATAATAATAATTTTAAAATTAATACACAAACTCTTAATTTTAAATTTTAGAACCATAAAACCTAAATTCTAAATATTAAATTTTAAACTTTAAATCACATAATTCAAAATTTTAAAATTTAAAATCTTAAATCTTAAATTCTAAATTACAAAATTCTGCATCCTAAACTTTAAAGCCCGAAAACTGAAATCTAAATTCTAAAATTTCAAACTATAACCATAAAACTATAATCTTACAACTGTAGAATCTTAAAAGCCTAAACTCAAAACTTTCAATCTCAATTCCTAAATCCTAAACCCAAAATTCAAAAATTCTAAATTCTAAAATCTTAAATCCAACATCCTAAATCCTAAAATCCTAAATCCAAAACCCTCAAAATTTAAATTCTAATTCTTGAAACTCAAAGCCTTAAATCTCAAACTTCAAAACCCTAAATTTCAAATCTCTAAATTCTAAATCTTAAAACCCAATCTCTAAATCCTAAACTCCCAATTCAAACTTTAAATTCTAAAATCTACATCTTAAACCTTAAACTAAATATATTCTTATTATTTTTATATTTTAAAAATAAAATTTAACTAATATAAATTTAAATATATTTTTATTTTTTCTAAAAATTTATTTTTAATAAAAATAAATTTAAATAAAAAAAATATTTTCACAAAATAAACATACCTCTATTTTATTTTAATTATTTTGTCAAATCCGCACTCTGAATTGCAGCGCCATCTTTCTTCTAAAATAGTCCTACGCGCTTCACGAGTGTTGGCTGGTAGTTGGTCAGTGTAAAATTTTCAAGCAAGCAGCCATCTTTGTCTATGCTTTCAGATGAACCCTACACAGGGTGAGTCTAAATTGAGTAACCAAGCGCCGGCTCCGGCTACAGCGCCGGACGCATATCCTGTGACTGGTGGTGATGGCACTTATAGTTACTCGAGTAACTCCTCCTATCAGGTGCGCACTTATAGCTTTCCTGTAATTATATGCACTATAGGAATAAGAGAACGAAGCACTCCTGTAGTTATAGCTTTTCTGTGATTATAGGTAAACGGAAAAGTGTAGAGCCACAAAAGTGGGTTTTACACAATTTTCAGAAATTGTATGCAATTGCAGTTCATTCTGTAGTTTCGATAAATTTTATGGTCCATGCTCTTTTAAGAAAGATTTAGCAAAATTTTATTCGTAAGAATACATGACCATGAAAAAGAAGGGACTTTAGGACTAACATTTTGCAGTTTTGCAACATAATCTTCACTAACATTCACATTCGTACTATCTTTACAGAAATAATCATTATGCATGTTCTAGACATCCGTAGTTGATAAAAATGGGATAGACCATACTAATGAATGTTATACTGTAATAACGGTGATCACAATGGGAAGGACTAACATTGCTAGCATACTGGCAGAGAATTGCTATTGAGAGTGCAAAAATCACAGTGGCTAATGCAATTGCGGAGAACCTGGACATAAAAGCTATTTTATCTTCTGGGTCCATCAATTCAGTTTGCATAGCGGACTTAGGATGTTCAATCGGACCCAGCACCTTTTATTTTATGCAAAATATTCTAGATGCTGTGCAACAGAAGTACCAGTCTGAAGGCCTTGCCTCTCAAATGCCTGAATTCCAAGTGTTCTTTAATGACCATGTCTCAAATGATTTCAATGCTCTTTTTGCCTCTCTCCCTATGGGAAGGCAGTACTTTGCAGCTGGTGTACCGGGGTCCTTTCATGGTCGTTTATTCCCCAAGTCCTCTCTCCATATTGTGCATTCTTCTTATGCCCTCCACTGGCTCTCAAAGGTTCCTGAAGAATTGCTAGATGAAAACTCACAAGCATGGAACAAAGGGAGGGTTCACTACTCTAATGCCCCAAATGAAGTGGGGGAAGCTTATGCAGTGCAGTTTGCCAAGGACATGAAAAATTTTCTGGATGCCAGAGCACATGAACTAGTGGCTGGAGGTTTAATGGTGCTGATCATGGTGGGTAACCCCAATGAGATCCCACATTCATGTACTCCTGCGGGGATCTTGTTTGACTTTCTAGGGTCCTGCTTATGGGATATGGTGAAGGACGTAAGTAATTATAATCAGCTGTAGTTATTTAAATTCTAAAAATGCTCATTTCAGGTAGTTTAATGATCATTTTCTCAATCAGCTGTATGCAGAACTTCATCATGATCCAAAAATGGGATTTCGATTCTTGTATGAATTATGTCTTGAAAATTGGTGTACTTAATCTGCAAATGACTCATGAGAAATCGTTAAAGAAATTGTTTTCTGCTACTTCTTGATCGTCTATGTTGGCTTGATCAATTTTGAAACAATGGCTCACTTATAGCCTGTTATTGCGACAGGGTATAATATGTGAAGATAAATTGGACAAGTTCAACATTCCAGTCTATGCTGCCTCGCCCAAAGATATAAGAAGGTCTGTAGAAGAACATGGGTGTTTCAACATTGAGAGAATGGATTTAAGGATTCCTGGCCGTGGATCAGTGGATGCACAAGCATGCACATGGTGCACCCGAGCTGGCTTGGAGGGAGTAATTAGTAAGCCCTTTGGAAGTGAGATTATTGATAAGCTATTTAGTCGGTACCAAAAGAAAGTTGAAGAGTCTTTGAGTTTGATAGAGTCAGTGCCCAAGGAAGCAACTCAGCTTTTAATTTTTCTCAAACGGAAATAGGCTTTTGGTTTAGTTTCTTGATATTCTACCTTCCAAATGGCTGTAGTGTCATTTCATATCTATTCTGGATCGAAAATTGTGATAGAATAGTAGTAGCTCTAAAATTATTTGACTACCAAATGTTTGTAGAAGCTGATGTAAGACATAGAATCAATTAATTGTGTCTGTTACCACAAACTGCTGTATAATTCGTCGTAATTGGCTTGCTGTTTGCTGGCTTTTCTGGCATCTACAGGTGAATCTTGTAGTATCATTTTATATCTGTTCTGTTTTGAACTTGTGACCGAATGGTAGGTAGCTTTTGAAGCATTTGACAAATGTTTATGGAAGCTTTTAAATCAATTCGTTGTGTCTATTACCAGAAAACTGTTGTAAGACATAGAATCAGTTAGTTGTGTGTATTACCATAAAACTGTTGCATAATTGGACTAAATTGACTTGGTGTGTGTACTGGCTTTTCTTGCATCTACGGGAACAGAACTGTGATACTAACGTCGTGCTGCTAGTTACATTTTCACATTTGAAAACTGCAAGACTAGATTTGTCTGGTTGCTCATCGTTGGAGAAATTATTTGACATCTTGGATACCAATGCAAATTTAACATCTTTGCTTACAACGAACGACAATTTAAGAATTACCATTATCACTAGAAAGGTTGATTGGGCTTCAAAACTTGTGTTTAGAGATGTGTGGGCACCTTGTGTTTGTTCCAAAATGCATCTCTAACATGACCCATCTCACCCAACTAAATTTTTCCAGTTATGGCAACTTGTCAAAAATTCCTGAAAGTATTGGCTGCTTGTCAATAATAAGTGAATTGTCTCTGTGTAGGTGTAACAATATTGCCATTCTCCCTGCAACCATTGCTCATCTTTGGAGTTTAGAATCACTTGGTTTGAGGAATTGTGAAATGCTTCAATCTACACCAGAGCTTCCACCATTTCTACAACACTTGTTGACATTTGATTGTCCTAAAGTGAAGGGAGTTTTCATTTTCAAAGTTTTACACTCGAGATTGAAAACGTATTTGAATTGCACTTCATCAATTATGAATAGCTGGACCAGGAGGCTTATAGCAACATCATTGCTGACTGTGGGTAAAGGTTAAGCGAAGACACATGGAACTTAGTTTTCTTCTGCTTTCAAGCGAGTAAAATCCCAGATTAGTTCGCATATCGGAGTTAGGAACACCAGCTAACTTTAGAAGGTTATTAAGATTAGTGCAATGATATGTCCCTTGGATTCGCTGTGTGCGTTGTTGTTGCTACCAAGAGTGAGAATCTTGACAAATGTTGATTTAGGTACAAATTTATATTCTATAGTGATAAACGGAGATGGTCACCTTTTAATATGGGAGGTTATGGTAATGAGCAAATATATGATCGTAATTGGAAGGGTAAAGGAAGATACCCTAAACAAGATCACATATTTTTGTAGAATTGTAATTTAAGAAAATATGGACAATTCGGGGAGATGAATCACTTTGCCTTTGAAACCTGGAAATCTTATGATGCTGATGTACGCTACTTTCAAGATAAAAGAGTGTGGACTTTGCCCACTAACCAAAATTAAAGATGTTGATTCACGACCCTTTTAAGTAATATCCTCTTGAATCATGTTGGTAAGTTTATTATTTTTCTTTAGAAATATATTGAGTATACGTAGGAACATTCCAAAAGTCCTGTTGTAAGCGTGGTTATTTATGACAGAAAAAAACAGACCATGTTGTTTTAATCCCAACTTAGTCTTATATTTTTATTAAATAATTGATATAATCAAATGAAATTATGTATCTTTCGAGAATGGAATTCACTAATAGAAAATTTTAGTAGGAAGAACGGAGCATAGAACAAGAGTTACAACTTAGAAGGTACGATATCAAATTAACAACAACAATGATTTATTCAATGCATTTTGGCGCTTTCATTTTGACTTGTATATGAATTAAAAAATCATGCTTAAGACAAATGGCGCCTTGTGCTACAGGCCACAACTTCATCCCACTTGATTTTAATTAATGAAAATTCTATAATAAGTAAAATGCCAGGTGTCTATTAATTGTTTATAGAATTATTATTATTAATAATAAATTATTGACTTATTTATTGTTATAATAAAATTTAATAAAAAGAAAAACAGATGGGGGGAGGGGGTGAAGTTAAGCCCTACTGTAAAAGCAGGGGTATATGCTGGTGGAATATCTGGGGATGTTATTTTCTTAGTTGTCTGCAAATTAGGAATAATGCTATTTTTATAAATAAATTTTACATATTAATTATGTAAATTTTCATATTTTTTTAAACTTTCTTATTTTACTTTTTAAGTTTCTGTATGTAGAAAAGTGTACCCTCCTCACTTACCATTAACAATTTCCTAAATCCATGGCCACTCTCTTCGGTTTTGCGCACAGTCATTCCTTTATAAGCAGGGGCTAGTGCAACTTTTTCCAAAGAGTTTCCATTAGAAGGGGTGCCACGTTAGATGCTGACTTGAAAAAAAATAATACAAATAGTTTTAAATAAATGGGAGAAGTACTGTGAGTTGGGTAGTAAATTGCTCTCCTTCCCATTCTCACTTCCTCTATTTGTGCTTGCTTTTCTCACTTCAATTCCCCATTACGCTTTATACAGGTTGGTTCACCACACTATGCTTCTGTTTTCTTTTTATTTTTTTTTTCATTTTCGTTAATAATAATAGTCACTCTATTCCATAAATTAAATTTTATAAAAATTTTATTTAAAAATTCAAATTATTCAATTTACCTAATACTCTTAATATTTTTATGAATTTTTTATGTAATATTTAGTGAAAGTAACTTTTTTCTAATAATAAATAGTTGCTTTGTTTTACATAATAAAATACACAAAAATTTTACAAAATAAATTAAAATTATTAAATATATTAAATATCATAATTTATTACTTGAAAGTGAGGTGATCCTCATCCAATAAACATGATTGTCGAACTTTTACTCACTAACTCTTTTGTTTGTCTTGAATCATTCAGTGAGAAAGTCCACACAATTTTTTAAACTTAACAAAAAAGATTATTTTGAACCATTCAGTTTTTTCTTTTTTTCCTAAATCTAACATTTTTCATTAATTATATAAGCCAGTCATTTTCCCATTTGTATTTGTCATATTTTTTTGTATTTCCACCTCGAAATTGATTGCGCCATTTTTCTTATAAAACAGTCCCACGCACGCCATGAGTGTTTGCCAGTACTCAGTCCCGCAATGTGTAATCATTAAGTAAAACCAGCTTTACTCAAATTTCAAACAAACAGCCTTCTGTCTATGCTCTCAGATGAACCTTACACAGGGCGGGTCTAACATGGGTAACCAATCACCGGCTCCGGCTACGGCGCCGGACTCATATCCTATGACCGGTGGTGATGGCACTTATAGTTACTCCAGAAACTCCTTCTATCAGGTGCGTACTTATAGCTTTCCTGTAACTATAAGAACACGTAAGAAAATAAAGCATTTTAGGACTCACATTTTGCAGTCCGCCCTCTCCATTAGCATTCACAATTCGTACTATCTTTACACAAATAATCATTATGCATGTTCAAGACATAATCAGTAGGTAAGAAAAATGGAATAGACCATACTAATGGATAATATACTGTTTCTGTAATACGGTGATCACGATGGGAAGGACTAATAGTCCTAACGTGCTGCGCAGAGAATTGCTACTGAGAATGCAAAAATTACAGTGGCTAATGCAATCGCGGAGAACCTGGACATAAGAGCTATTCTATCATCTGGGTCCAGCTATTCTGTTTGCATAGCAGATTTAGGATGTTCAATCGGACCCAACACCTTTTTTGCTATGCAAAATATTGTAGATGCTGTGCAACAGAAGTACCTGTCTGAAGGCCTTGCCTCTCAAATGCCTGAGGCTGAATTCCAAGTGTTCTTTAATGACCACGTCTCAAATGATTTCAATGCTCTTTTTACCTCTCTCCCTTCAGGCAGGCAGTACTTTGCAGCTGGTGTACCGGGGTCCTTTCATGGTCGTTTATTCCCCAAGTCCTCTCTCCATGTTGTGTATTCTTCTCATGCCCTCCACTGGCTCTCAAAGGTTCCTGAAGAATTGCTGGACAAAAACTCACAGGCATGGAACGGAGGGAGGATTCACTACACTGATGCCCCAAATGAAGTGGGGGAAGTTTATGCAGTGCAGTTTGCCCAGGACATGAAAAATTTTCTGGAGGCCAGAGCTCATGAGCTTGTGGCTGGAGGCTTAATGGTGCTGACCATGATGGGTAACCCCAATGAGATCCCCCATTCATGTGCTCCTGCTGGGATCTGGTTTAACTTTCTAGGATCCTGCTTAAGGGATATGGTGAAGGATGTAAGTAATAATCAGCTAGAGTTGTTTAAATTCTAAAAATGCTCATTGCAATTAGTTTAACGATCATTTTCTTGATGAGCTGTATGCCGAATTTCATCATGTTCCAAAAATAGGATTTTGATTCTAGTATGAATTATGTCTTGAAAATTGGTGCACGCAATCTGCAAATAGCTAATGAGAAATCGTTGAAAAAATTGTTTTTTGCTACTTTTTTGATTATCTTTGTTGGCTGGATCAGTGTTGAAACAACAGCTCACTTATAGCCAATTACTGCCACAGGGTAAAGTAACCGAAGATAAAATGGATAAGTTCAACATTCCAATCTATGCTGCCTCACCCAAAGATATAAGATGGAGTATAGAAGAAACTGGTTGCTTCAACATTGAGAGAATGGATTTCACACTTTCTGGCCGGGGGGGATCAGTAGATGGACATGCATGCGCAATGCACTGCAGAGCGGGCTTGCAGGGAATATTTAGTAAGCACTTTGGAAGTGAGATTATTGATGAGCTATTTAGTCGATACCAAAAGAAAGTTGAAGAGTCTTTGAGTTTGATAGAGTCAATGACCAAGGAAGCAACTCAGCTTCTAATTGTTCTCAAACGGAAATAGGCTTCAGGTGAGTCTTGTATACCTGTTCTGTGTTGAACTTGTGTTAGAATGGTAGGTAGCCCTTAAAGCATTGGACAAATGCTTTTGGAAGCTGATGTAAGACAGAATGAATTCGTTGTGTCTATTACCAGAAAACTGTTGTAAGACATAGAATCATATAGTTGTGTACGTGGCAATAATATTGTGAAGGAAAAAAATTAGTTTTTTTTAAAGAGAAAAAAAAAAAAAGAATCACAACTAATCTAAATTTTAATGAGGTCGGTCACCATATTTTTAAAAAAGAATTGTTTACATTTTCGAGAAATTGGATTTATATATTAGTTATGGGTAAGGAACTATTAACACTTTATAAAGCTTTTTTGATATCTTATTGATTTTATATCACTTCTTCCTAGGTTTAATTTAGGCACTTAAACTTGCTTGTATTTTAATAAATTGATATTTTTGAAAAAATAACTTTATGTAAGAAGAATTTTGGCCCTTAGTATTGGATTTTTTTGAGGACATTAAAAATAGGTTTCGTGTCGATCCCCTCGAAGCTATTTATATTGGCGGCATTGCTCCATTGGACTTTTTTCGACATTTTCATGTAACACTCTAAAATTTGAAAGCCAAGAAAAGCTTTGACTAGAAAAGCAATTAATATAGAAAAAGATCCTTGTAGGTAAGTCTTTTTTCAGTTTTTTTTTTTTAAATCTTTCTTTTCAAATTATAAGAAATGGAAGCATCACTCAATTTGATTTTCATAATTTTTCTTAGAGATTTGAAATGATTTAAAAAAGGTTTTTAATAAAAAAAACTCGTTTATTTAAAAGTAAGATATTATAAATTTCAAAAGGGATATGAAAATTCTTTCTTTTTCTGTTATGTTTGGAAAATAGGATTTGGTTCATTGAAACTCCCATTTGGATAGGTCATTGAAACTCTTTATTGAGTGAATGTGAACTTACGCATACAACACTATCAAAGTAAAACAAAGACTAAACAAGTTTACCAATTCAAATAAAAAAAAATACGAGGCATGATGAAAAAAAGACTTCATCGGTAAAATTATAAATCTTTAATCCCAAATAGACCAATTCAAGATAGCTTGAGATTTACCTTTTCTTTAAAATTTTTGTTACCTCTCCTTTTTTATTGGAATTAATATATAGTGTTAGCCCTATCTAAACTTAAAACAAGGCCAAAAAGTCAACCCAAATAGCTGAATTTATCCCCACTCAAAGAAAATTTTATTTAGTTTTCGTCTACTCCATTTTGCTTAAGAAGCCTTAAAAGACAAGGGACAGATTTAAATTTGTGTCTTAATCACACATGTTCCAACTTACCCAACCAACAAAATAAAAAATACAATAAGAAAAAATGGTCTATTCATGGGCCATTTTCAAATGGCCTTGTAAGCTCAGATCAGACTACTGTGTAGTCCAATCTGAATAGGAAATTATTTTTTAATTCCCTTTAAAATTGGTAATAGGACATAAAAGAGAAAAAATGAAATTAAAAAATTAAAAAAGACCCGTCTTCTTCGCATGTTCGCACCCACGAAGACGACATACCTAAACATGCTTCTAGTTCAGGCGCAGCAGCATCACCGCAAAAGAGGGATGCTGTTGTCGATGCGCAGCGTAGTACACTTGTCAGCGACGATTCCAAAAGGATTTTATGTAAGTCTCTAAATGATGTCCTAAACATGAAATGACATCTAAAACAGAGTAAAAGCGGAAGAAAAACTGACCTCCAGCCATTGCTAACTTTGAGTCGAAATTTAGCCACGGGATGCTTCTAACTCAGATTTCTCACTCTTTGATGGTGTGCTAAAGTGTGTTTGGCTTTTGGATGGTGAGAACTGAGTCAGGGGACCCCGTTTATATAGTGGTTCGGCGTTGCAACGTCTTCCCATCAAAGACGGCAACGCCGTTCGGAATTCACTCCAAACAGCTGTGGAAACATCGGGAACGGACCACTTAATGGTCTGTTACGCACGTTGGCTCCACCCAAAGGTCAGAAGCTGAAGTTTCAATGGCCAACGTTCAGAAACTCCAGCTTCAATGGCAGCCAATGGTTAGAAACGTAAGAAACCAAGGAGTCTGATGTTGCCAACGTCTCTGAATGTTGCCAACATTTCTGTAATGTTCATGCAACGTCTCTGAACATGAGTTTATGAAGCTTGCAACATTTAGAAATGGAGAACAGACACTTATATTCTCCCACTTGGTCTGTATACACAATAATGTTTCCACAGTTTAGATTCCGACAGTAGAAAACTAAATACACGAATCATGGCGATAATTCCTCTTAAAGTGAGTATTACCTTCCATGTATTACAATGTATTTTGTTTCCTTAAATCCACTATAACTTAATGAATAAGCCCTATGCTTATTCAAGGTCATCTTAATTGTTGTTATTCTCAATAAATAAATAAATAACTAAATGTGCACACAAAAGAGAAAACAACATATGCATAAATAAGAGCTTTATTACAAAATGATAAAAATTTTACATCAAAGTCTCAATGTGGGACCAAGTCCCATTCTAATTACATGATTCTTAAACCCTATTGGTGGCATGCCTTTGGTCAAAGGATCGGCTATTATCAACTCAGTGCTTATGTGTTCAATGGTGACTTTATTTTCCTTGACACGTTCCTGGATGGCTAAGTACTTAATGTCGATATGCTTGCTTCGACTTCCACTCTTATTATTCTTAGCCAGAAAAATAGCAGCTGAGTTGTCACAATATATTCTTAATGGCCTTGAGATAGAATCCATTATTCGCAGCCCAGAGATAAAACTCTTTAGCCATACACCACGAGAAGTTGCCTCAAAACAAGATACGAACTCAGCCTCCATGGTAGAAGTAGCAATCAGAGTTTGCTTTGCGCTCCTCCATGACACGGCTCCATCGGCAAGCATAAAAATGTATTCTGATGTTGATTTTCGTGAATCAACACATCCGGCAAAATCCGAATTAGAGTAGCCGACTACCTCAAGATTCTCAGTTCGTCTGTATATTAGCATGTAGTGTTTAGTACCTTTAAGGTACCTCATCACTTTCTTTGCAGCTTTCCAATGGTCCATTCCTGGGTTACTCTGGTATCTCCCTAACATGCCAACTGCGAAAGCAATGTCAGGTCTTGTGCAAACCTGGGCATACATAAGGCTTCCAACAGCAGAAGCATATGGCACGTTACTCATCTGTTCCTTCTCAAGGTTATTCTTTAGGCACTGGTTCAAATTGAACCTGTCACCCTTCACAATAGGTGCTACACTTGGTGAACAGTCCTTCATCCGAAATCTCTCTAAGACTTTGTTAATATAGGTTTCTTGTGATAGACCCAATGTGTATTGAGTTCTATCCCTATGGATCTTTATGCCAATGACATAAGATGCCTCACCCATATCCTTCATATCAAAGTTCTTTGAGAGAAACTGTTTCACCTCATATAGCATCTGTCTATATTGGTTGCAAGTAAAATATCATCCACATATAGCACCAAGAAACAGATTCTGCTCCCACTGACCTTCTGGTATATACATTGATCCATGACATTTTCCACAAAACCAAATGAGGAAATAATATCATGAAACTTAAGATACCATTGGCGTGAGACCTGTTTCAATCCATATATGGATTTCTTAAGCTTGCAAACCAAATGCTCACCAGCACTAGAGGAGAATCCTTTAGGTTGTTTCATATATACCTCCTCCTCTAGTTCTCCATTGAGGAATGCCGTTTTCACATCCATTTGATGCAGTTCTAGGTCAAAATAGGCAACTAATGCCATTATTACACGAAGAGAATCTTTTCTGGATACAGGAGAGAAGGTCTCCTTATAATCAATTTCTTCCCTTTGAGTGAATCCCTTGGCCACGAGTCTTGCCTTATATCTCTCGATGTTGTCAGATGAGTCTTTTTTAGTTTTATATACCCATTTACATCCAATGGCTTTAGAGCCACTAGGCAACTCGACGAGATCCCAGACTCCATTAGACACCATGGAATCCATCTCTTCCTTCATAGCATTGTGCCACAATTCAGATTCTCTGCAACTGATGGCTTGTGAAAACATCTCTGGATCATTTTCGGCTCCAATATTGTAGTCAGATTCTTCTAAATACACTGTATAGTCACTAGGAATTGCTGACCTCCTTATCCTAGTTGATCTTCTTAATGTTGTCTCAACATCCTCTTGAAGAGGTTGTTGGTCAACTGGTTGTTCAACAGTTTCTGGTAATTGTTGATCAACCGGATCAACTGGGTCATGGTCAACAGGTTGTGGAATCTCTATGATTGGTTGTTCAATACCCGTTTGTACTTGAGGGGCATGAATTATAACCAATCTATCACTTGATGTGGAAGCTTGAGAACCAAAATGATCTTGTTTAGAATCTAAGTTCTGAATTTGATCACTCCCACTGATCAAGTCATTCTCAAGAAATTTTGCATTTCTTGATTCCACAATCCTAGTACTATGAGATGGACAGTAAAATCTGTATCCCTTAGACCTTTCGGCATACCCAATAAAATAGCCACTAATGGTCATTGGGTCTAACTTCTTCTCTTGTGGATTATAAACCCTAACTTCTGACAGGCATCCCCAAACGCGCATATGTCTTAAACTGGGTTTCCATTCTTTCCATAATTCAAATGGCGTCTTTTCGACAGCCTTGGTTGGAACCCGGTTAAGAATATACACAGCCATCTTAAGGGCTTCAGTCCACAAGGACTTAGGAAGTTTAGAGCTGCTAAGCATGCTCCTCACCATGTCCATTAATGTTCGGTTTCTCCTTTCAGCTACACCATTTTGATCCGAAGATCCAGGCATGGTGTATTGGGCAACAATCCCATGTTCTTGAAGAAACCTAGCAAATGGACCTAATGCTTGTCCATCTTCAGTGTATCTACCATAATACTCACCACCTCTATCTGATCTCACTATCGTAATTTGTTTACCACATTGTTTCTCTACTTCTGCCTTAAAAACCTTAAAGGCATCTAGTGCCTCATTCTTGTTATTCAGTAAATAGAGAAACATATATCGTGAATAATCATTTATAAATGTGATAAAGTATTTTTGACTACTTGAGTCTATATCTGAACTACAGATATCTGTATGTATGATATCTAATAAGATAGAACTCCTCTTGGCACCTTTCTTGGTCTTATTAGTCTGCTTTCCCTCAATACAGGCTACACAGGTGTCAAAGTCAGTAAAGTTAAGAGTACTAAGTACTCCATCTTTTACTAACCTTTTCACTCTCTCTATTGAGATATGCCCAAGTCTACGATGCCACAAGTTAGAGGAATTTTCATTAGTAATACTTCTCTTAATACCTATGTTGCTAGAAACATGCATTGTATCATAAGATGTACTGTCTTATAATTGAAGTTGAAATAGACCATGATAAACTGTACCTTTTCCAACAACATCAGATTTATAATATAATTGAAATAAATTATCTGAAAAGTTGAAGGAATATTCAAATGGTACAAGTTTTGAAACTGAAATCAAGTTTCTAGAGAAACTTGGTACATAAAAGGTCTTTTTCAATATCAATACATAGCCAGTATCTAAAACTAATTTGCATGTTCCTACGCCTTCTACTTGTGAGCCCATCCTATTTCCTGAATAGATGTATTGCTCACTGCCCACAGGCTTCCTTAGGTCTAGAAAGCCCTGTAAGGTATTAGAGATATAGATTGTAGCACCAGAGTCAATCCATCATGTATTACTACTAACATCTACCATATTAGATTCATAACAGAAGAGTGAGGTTGAGTTACCTTTCTTTTCAAGCCAAGCCTTGAATTTGGCGCAGTCCTTCTTCATGTGTCCTTTCTTTTTACAGAAAAAGCACTTGGACTCCTTCTTGATGCCAGCTTGAATGGGTGCCTTGCCTTTCCATTTTTCCTTGAATTATTTTTTACCTTTTTCTTGTATGGCCAATTGTGCACTTTCTCCCACTTCAGCTAGGAGCCTTCCCTCTTCTTGGACACACATGGTCAATAGTTCATTAATCGACCATTTCTCCTTATGTGTGTTGTAGGAGATCTTGAAAGGTCCATACTGAGATGGTAAAGAGTTTAGAATAAAGTGCACAAGGAAAGACTCTGACATCTCAACCTCTAGACTCTTTAGTTGAGCCGCAATATCCCTCATTTGCATTATCTGCTCTCGCACACCTCTTATGCCAGTGAGTTTCATAGTAGATAACCTTGTCATCAGGGTGCTTGCCAAGGCCTTGTTGGATGACTCATATTGCTCGTCAATTGCCTTTAGCAGGTCTTGGACATATTCATGCTCTCTTATTAATCCATGGATACCGTCAGATATTTTGGTCTGTATATACATCATGCTGAGATGGTTAGATCGCTCCCAGCGTTCATAAAGACCAATGTCTGAAGCATTGCTTGTGTTTGTAGGCATAGGAGGTTTTTCCTTTCTTATTGCATAGTCAATGTCCATGCACCCCAATTGTAGAAGAATTTTCTCCTTCCAAGTTTTGTAATTGTCCCCTCTTAGTTTAGGAACTTGGAAGTCGGAGACATTTATGGGTTGAAAAGCTGCATAATATGCTATGTCAAAATTTGAGGCAACTAACTATTTCTTTATGATATGTCTTACCAATGTAAAGCATATCTTGTAAATCATGAGCCTAGTAACAAATAAAACTGCCTGTGGGCTAAGCCTTATTCAATTAGGTTCATGTAACCTTATGATGAAACTGGTAAATTATCTCTATTTCTTAAATCTTGTGGGTAATTAAGAAAAAAGAAAATGTACCATCCCATCCTAATTAAATATATATAATATGATAACAATCCTGTGAGATAATGATTATCACATAATACATATTAATTACAATTTCATGTCTTTTACTATATGTGATTTACTTCATAATGTGTAATTTTAGAATAATTAAAGGTGCTGTGACTAAACTCTAATTAGACTAAAATTACACTAATCACAAGACATTTTAGAGAAACTAAATGCTTGCTAATAACTAAACAAATATGTAAAAGCAAGCTTGCATAATGGAAATTTAAATAATTAATTAATCAACTTGTCTTAAAATGTGACTAATTAATTAAAATTTCCCTCAAATTAATATGCCAAAAACACTCCCAAAAATAAATTTCAAAAAATGGGTATATGGCATTTTTAATCATAAAGTTTGGACAAAATAAAAATTAATTTCTAAAGGACAATGTAAAATTTTGTCCAAAAATAATAAATTATTATTATTTTAATTGATAAATAATACCCAAATATGAAATTTCAATCATATTAAGCTAAATTCTAAATGGGCCATGTCAAAAAGCCTAAAACAGTAGCCCAATTCGGCCCAAATCCGAAGTCCAAATTTTTTTTTGGGGGGTTGAAATCAGACAAAACAAAAACAGTACGGCCCAAAACCGTTGGCCCAGTAGCCCAAAACGTGTGGCCCAGAGGCCCAGAAAGTGCGGCCCAAAAGCCCGGCCCGTTTCACTTAAGTGAAACGGTGCGTTTCAAGGGGGAGGGGCTGACTTTCGGCCAGACGAAACGACATGTCGCTCACAGGAAGGCGACGTGGCCAGGGATGAAACGACGTGTCGTTTACGTCGTCTTCAACCTCAAGTCGGGTCGCTCGACCCGACCCGAACCGTGACGGACCCTCCGGAAAACCCGACGGTTTCTGGCGATTCCGAACGTGTTTTTCAAAGTTTCAAGAGCCCAAATTCATCAGAATTTCATGAGGAATCTATTTATGCAATCAAAATACGAAAAAAATGCATGCATGAAGCAACCCAAAGCCAAGAATATCGAACGATTTTCAGAAGGAAAACCAGCAAGGCAGAGGCCTTTTACATGCTCTGATACCAACTGTAAGTCTCTAAATGATGTCCTAAACATGAAATGACATCTAAAACAGAGTAAAAGCGGAAGAAAAACTGACCTCCAGCCATTGCTAACTTTGAGTCAAAATTTGGCCACGGGACGCTTCTAACTCAGATTTCTCACTCTTTGATGATGTGCTTAAGTGTGTTTGGCTTCTGGATGGTGAGAACTGAGTCAGGGGACCCCGTTTATATAGTGGTTCGGCGTTGCAACGTCTTCCCATTAAAGACGGCAACGCCGTTCGGAATTCACTCCAAACAGCTGTGGAAACATCGGGAACGGACCACTTAATGGTCTGTTACGCACGTTGGCTCCACCCAAAGGTCAGAAGCTGAAGTTTCAATGGCCAACGTTCAGAAACTCCAGCTTCAATGGCAGCCAACTGTTAGAAATGTAAGAAACTGAGGAGTCTGATGTTGCCAACGTCTCTGAATGTTGCCAACATTTCTGTAATGTTCATGCAACGTCACTGAACATGAGTTTATGAAGCTTGCAACGTTCAGAAACGGAGAACAAACACTTATATTTTAAGCCCTTAAAGCAGAGAGAGGAACTTTTCCATGCTTTCTCTCCAAAATTTCTCAGTTCTAATCGTCCAACAGATCCCTCAAAACCAATTTGATAGGTGTGGTATGCAGAATTCAACAAGAAAGAGGAAAATGAAACTGGAAAAGAGCTTACTAGCTCAACTTACTAATACTTAACTCTTCAGTGATCAAATACAAAGATGGATGCGACTTTTAAATAGTCTCTTGCTTACAAACTTTCTTAACAAACCCATACATCCGGTGCCATTTGGCACCCCAACTTCTTCTAGAACCAACGTATATCTAAAACGCTACCATCTAACTATAAAGCACATGATGCCGTTTTCTTTCTTTTGCGTTCTGATTCTTGTTTCGTTCCTGATGGTTCCATTTTCCCCCCACACTTCTTTTCTTTAAAGAACCAAATTGACTTTCCCTCCTCCTTTCCTAAGCACTCGTATCAATACCCTCCCCATGGAGAGGATGCTTGTCCTCAAAGATCAAGGGGTTGGAGGACATTTAGGATGGGAGGGAATTTTTGTTGAAAACTATGCAGTTGCTCCCATGTAGCCTCCTCGAAAGGTAATCAGTCCCACTGGATCAAAACTTCAGTGACAGCCTTCTTGCGCTTCTTTATTCTATGCTCAAGAATAGCCTTAGGAAGGTGAACGATCTTGTATAGTCAGTTAGAGGGGGAAAGGTGGCTGCTACTGGGGTTGTCCATGATGTTCTTCGAGAAGAGAGACCTGGAAAACATCATGGGTGTAGGAATCGGCTAGTAAATGGAGGCGGTAAGCAACTGAGCCAATGTTTTCTGCAACCTCAAATGGACTAAAATAAGAGGCATCGAGCTTACGGAAGATTCGACTTGCGATCGATAATTGTTTGTAAGGCTGCAATTTAGCATATACCTAATTAGCAACACTAAATTCCCATTCAGAGCAACCTTGGTCAGCTAATGTCTTCATACAATGGTGAGCCTTTTGCAAATTAAATCGGAGGAAGCCAATAACTTGATCTCTGGTTCTTTTCAATATCAACGGCTTGCACACACAAATCACCTACCATATATGGGAAGTGAGGCAGTGGTAAGTAGCCTAAAGCGCCTCAACTGGGGACATACCAATAGTAGAGTGAAAGGCAGTGTTGTACTAGTACTCCACGAGATGCAACCATCCACTCCATTGCTTGGGAACTTCAGAGCTCATACACTTTAAGTAGCCCTCAATTGTTCTGTTTGCCACCGCGGACTGGCTATCTGTTTCGGGGTGGTAAGCAGTAGATTTAAACAGCTGAACCCCATGAGCACAAAAGATATCTTGCCAAAATTGACTAAAGAATATAGGATCACGATTGGTGATGATGGTTTGAAACAAACCGTGGAGCTTAGCCACATTCTTCATCAAAAGATTCGTAACTTGTTAGAGGATGGATGACTCAATGCAAGGAAGTGGCCATACGTGGTCATTCGATTAATCATAGTCAAGACGATGAAGTACCCCCTGGACATTGGAAGCCCTATGACGAAGACCAACGTGATGGAACTCCATGCGAGGTCGGGGAAAGGAAAGGGTTGTAAGAGCCCTTGATAGGCAGCAAGATCAAGTTTAGCGCCCTGTAAACTATCACATGACCTGACAAAATTCGTAGAATCTCATTGGAGTCCTTTCCAATAGAAGACTAGTGAAATATGTTGATAAGTAGCCATTGACTCGGAATGCCGAGCCCATAATGAGGCATGGAACTTATCTAATAGGAGCCCACGCAATTGAGTATCATTCCCCACAATCAACTTGCCTTTTATACGAAGTAAGCCTTGTGACCATTCATATTTGGGGATGGCTTAAATGTTTGTTTGTAGTGCCCGAATTTTATTTTGCAAATCAGCATTGTTTTGCTAGCTGGGTTTTACTCGGCTAAGCAAATCAAAGACCATCGTCGAAAAAGGACATAAAACTTCATAAGGTTCTCTTCTAGAGCGTGAGCCAGCCATAACATTCTCGGAGCCCTTCTTTATTGCACATCGTAGTCAAAACCCAGAAGCTTGCTCACCCATTTGTGTTGCATGGGATTATGCAATGCTTGCTCCAGTAGATGCTTAAGAGCCTGTTGGTCGGTCTTGATGGTGAACCGCCCACCTATTAGAAAAGAAGATCATTTGCGGATGCCTTGACAATCACCATGAGCTCTCGTTCATAAGTTGACATCCCCTGAAATTGAGCTCTCATGTCTTTGCTAAGTAATGCAATAAGATGATTACCTTGTAACAATACAGCGCCTACTCCGTTGCCTGAAGCATCAATCTCGATTGCAAAGGGCTTCGTAAAATCTGGTAGTGCAAGAATTGGGGGATTTGCCAGTGCTGCTTTCAACCTTTCAAAAGCCCCCTGTGCTTCGTCATCACAATGAGATCCCTCCTTTTTTAGCAACTACATCAAGGGTTGGGTTATCTTGCCATTATCTTTTGATAAAACAGTAATAATAACCTGCGAGGCCAAGAAAACTGTGTAATCCATTCACTGTGGTTGGACAGGGCTATCGCACCATGGCCTTTATTTTTGTTGGATCTGAAGAGACCCTATCTTCCGATATGATATGCACCAGATATTTAACTATGTTGTGGCCAAGCATGTATTTCTTCATTTTCGCAAACAATTTTATGGGATCTGAGAATATCCATCCACTACAGGAAACATACAATTTAGTGGTAGTCATAAACTTTAGTGGCGGTTTTGACCAATCGGTGAAATAACTATCCCTAATGTACACTTTAGGGTGGTTATGACTACCACCAAATGAAGTGTGAATTTTAACAAAGTTTAAATAAAAGAAATTTCATTTAAAGTTAGTAGAGGTTCAAATTACCCCTATCACACTAAAAATACAATTTTTATCAAAATCACTATTTGTTAGTAGCGGTTGTGATTGCTACTATTGCACAAAAAATATAAATTTTTTTTTTAAAATCATTGTTTATATTAGTAATAGTTACAATTGTCACTAACACTTAGTAAATTCTTTTTTATGACAATTAATGTTAGTGGCAGTTAGAACTATTATTATGAATATTAGCAAAATTTGAAGTAAAATAATTTAGTAGCGGTTTGAACCGCTACTGTTATTTTTAATAAATTTTTGTTATTTCTATAGATTAAATAACTACAATCAATAAAATGTCAATCAATTTACTACAATCAACACAAGTGTAAACCAATTAAACTAGAATCATACTAAATCACTTAGCCGTAATTGTATCCAAAAGCAATTGTACGATAATCATATATCTAAATCTAATAACAAAATTAAGAAAATGTATTAAGTATTGAAATGATATCAAATACAATCCAAAGAGTACACTATATTTATACATTCTAATCAAACTCTATGTTTATTGTATTGAACAATTATCATCATTGGTTGGCCTGCTTGTCCCTAACTGTAATGAATGTAATCCACTTTTTAAATTTGGTTCCCATAATAAAAGAATTATAGCATAGGTTAAATAGTATACTATTGACAAAGCCTTGTAAATCATTTACATACAATAAAGAAACAAACATCTTCTTTCTCTCTTCATTTTTCTTTCCTACCATATTTGTCAAATTTTGAAATATAATACTAAAAGTAGTATAAGTATCAACGACTCAATGAAGCATCAACACCAAGTACCAAGATTGTAGTAGATCTCTTTCTACTATAGCATCAATAGCTCAATAAAGGAATAGCCAATAATAATCTTTATCAAACAAGTCAATCTTTTAGTTCCTACATCAATGCTCAAATTTTTCACCAAGAAATTTTGTGTCATTTATATCTTTCAAATGTACACTCATTCTACTATTTGTTTCCTTATTATCTTTTTTTCTTTATCAAATGCTGCTAATTCACTATATAGTTGGAGAATTTATGAAGCAACTTTTTACAGTTCAGTCTCAAGAAATTTACCCGCAAACTAGTAGAATTCAATGAATATGCTTAAATATATACCTAACATGCTTTCTGATGGTTTGCCTAGTCAAAGTCTCTTGAGTTGAAGATTTCTCAAATCATTAAGCACCCCATTTGGGAGCTCATATAGCTTCCACGTTTTAAATATTAATATAAAGATCAAACACCAAGTCACGAACCCAATTTGCTTCGTCATTTAGAATTGCCATGTTCCTCAAAGTTAAGTAAAATAGCAGTTGCTATGAACTAAAACTGAATATCTGAAGTTAAGGAACCCAGAAATCTAACGCAATCAAATTAAAGAAAACACGAAAGCGATTTCAGAGCTATATATTAAATCTGTTCAAATTTCTGAGGGGAAGGGTTTGTACATTGAATACACGTTAGCTTCCCTGCCTAAGGGACAAGGTAACTTTAAACTGACAGCTGAATTAGCTTGCATACTATATGGTGGCTTAATTTAATTAAACATTGAAGCTCGCTAGTAAATCTAACGAAGCTATTTTACTTGTAGTCTTGGTCTAATATTCTAATTCTTTGGTATATAAATTCTAAACATGAATCTAAATTTCTAAAAGGAAAAAGTCACAAAACAACTGAGTGGTGAATGCCATTGCACTTGCCAACTTCCTTGACCGAGGTCAGAATAAGCCTTTCTTCGTTTCTGTCTAATCATTCATACTGAGCACACTCTAGTGCTGTTCAAAGTAAAATTAAGAATGAGCTAATCTGTAGTTTTGTTCTAAGCAAAATTAAGAAGAATCGAAACATGGGTTTACCTTTCTTATTGTAAAAGAAGGTTCCTTATTCCTTACTCTTAAGTTCTTGTGTGCGTTCACAGCTTCGTTTGTGGACATTTGAAGTTATGAAAAATGCATAAATCTTATTAAAGGTTAGCCTTTAAATCCATTAAACGGTAATATAAAGCACAAAAATAAAAATCATAATATACAAATTGTAGCAGCATGTAAGAATTATGGACCTTGTATCAACTGCACAGCCCACACTTTATTTTGTCCCATAGCACAAACCCTTCATTACCTCTTCAAAGACTCCACTCTCCCCCACCCCATCATCTTTAAAACTACTAGTTTAGTAGTATGCCAGGCTCATTTTGATTTATTTATCAAAACAAATTCCCAACGTCGAGAAACAAATACATAGACCTGGTCATCGAAGACATAGAACGTTCTTTGTTTAGAAGTATACTCACGCTTTTATCCTTAGTTTAGCAGCTTAAGTTCTTTTGGATAGTTAATTCCTTGACATAATATTAAAGTTTTGCACAAAGGTTTAATCGTCACTAAGAGGATAAGAATCTCTTTGTTATTGTTGTTGTTATTGGATAGGGTATTTAGGTTATCAAAACGAATTCCTGGCCTCAAAACAAATTACGGAAGGGTCTGAAGCTTTTATACAACCATACACAACACGTGAAGAGAAACTAACTGTAACAGAATCTTAGCTACCTAATAGACTGCCAACTCCGCCTAACTGTCTGACTGACGTGGCACACTAGATTACAACAGAATAGTTCCATGCTTATACATTTATACCCCTAACAAATAGTCATCAATTTATAAAAGACATTGATTGATATATTATAATGCCATACATAGAAAAGCCAGACCAACTTCAAGCAAACCGAAAATCCATTATCGTACTCTTCAGTTCCCCATTCTATCTTTCCTTATGAAAATGCCCTTATCTTATTGATAAATGACTACAATATTCAGTAGGCAAACATTCTTTCAATTTGTGGTTAAATTGATATAAACTTTATAGATGCTAGCAAGCTGATCGAGCAAAGAACAAAAGAAAAGAAACAAGTGCCAATCAGGGTCTTGTAAATTAATAGCAGAGAAAATGGTTCACACTCATTGTTCTCTTTCTGCCTCTGCTTCTGCTTCTTTGGCGCATATCCTCCCATTCGAAGCTCGAGACACAGAGAGAGGGAAGGGAAGCGAGTTGAAATTGGATATAGTAGTCAAATGGGAAAGTTGGTGTTTGTAAAGGAAGTGGATTTACTGCAGATTTTATTGGTGGGTTTGGTCTCAGAGATTCAATTTCAATCGGTTATTAGTGGGCTGCTTATTTTTAATCTGAAAAAAATTGTGCATGGTAGAGTAATTATACTAACAGGAAATGGCTGCGTAAAATGAAAGAATGCTATATAATTCTTTGTCCTCTCCTGATCGAAGATTGGTTTTGGTATGGTTCATTTTCATTCAAATACTAGTTTTTCTCTTTCTTTCTATTTTTATTTTTTCATTTTTTGCTGTGATGACGAAGAAAGGCATAAGCAAGAGAGTTGAGAGCAAAGAAAGGCAAGAAAGCCAATGCATTAGAGTGAGAGACAAAGGTCTCTAATTGTGAGATAAAAAGAAAGTCTAAATAACTTTTAATTGAGTGTGGATGTGAATTGACACGATAAAAATATTAAGTATCATATTTAGAAGATTTTAAAGAATGTCACTATAATTTAGTATTATTTAAAAGAAAGTAGAATATGTTGTAAGAATGTTTATAATTATTTTTATTAAAATAAAATAGTTTTTTAAAACTTATCCTGCAATTTTTCTTTAATATTAGAGAGTTTTTTATGTTAAAAGCTTGTACTTATATTTTTTTTCTACTTGAAATTTGTTGTGCATTATTTATTTTCATAGTAAAAAAAGTAATCCTGACATACTTCTTCTTATAGTCAAACCTCTTATCTATTTGTCCAATAAGTTGAAATTCTGGGACAAGAGATTTAAGCAAACACAGAAGTGGGTTATAGATACTTTGTACAAATTAGTGAGAATTTTCCTGGCTCAATACATGAGCGGTGCCTCAAAGTGATGTGAGGAAGTATGTGAGTAATTTGGGTTGCTAATGGGAGGAGAAGGAGGTGCAGTCGAGAGTCTGTGTAGAGGAAAAGGTGAAAGTTTTTAAAGAACTATGGGTCCTTTGAATTTCTAGCTGGGTGAGTATTTTGGGTGTTCACCGTGATGAAGAATTTTCCCTGAGTGTGAGAGCAAAGTCTATATACAAAGTAAGATCAAGGGCCAAATTAATGTGAATAGCTGGTGATGAGTGGGTGCTGAGTTGCCAAGGCATGAATGTACGCGTTGGAAGGAACAAACAGAGGCAGAAATTAGCGATTGTTTTATGAAAAAGGGCAATAATGGGGGGTTATCTCAGTGAAGGTTTATGGAGATGATAAGTGTGAAATCAGTAGAAAGAAAATAAAAATGTGGGAAATGTAGAAAAGGGATTACTTAAAATTTGGGGAAAATATAGTGAAATGGTGTTGAAAATAGAGAGTGATTTTGGGGATTGAATATGCTGTGTGAAAATTTCTTTCTTGCAAAAATAATTTTTGGTTCCTTGATTGAGCTTTGGTTTGACGGTGATAATTAATTTGGCTTATAAGTCTGGGCCAAAATAAACAACAATTAAAATTTAAATTTAAATTAAAAAAAGAGTGCCGAATAAAATGTAATGTCTACCGCGTGTATAATTAGACTAAATTGACTTTGGTGTCTGTTGTGGCTTTTCTGGCATCTACAGGAATAGAACTCTAATACTATTGTGGTGTGTCGTCTTTTAAAAAATCATGGCTAATTTAAGAAGGTTGGCTGAGTTGTTTTGAAGGGTGGGCAAGTTTTGATTCCCACGTTCAACCAATAGTCTTGTTTTAGTGGACAACCCTTCTTAGAGAGATTCCTTGGCAGTGAGGACCTAGTTGAGTAGCCTATTTGGGTTCCACTTCTAAGGCAAGGAAAATTGCTGGTTGACTTCTAGGTTGAGCTTCTATTTGTTAGACCAAAAATGGTAGAGCTATGCACTTCAAATGCATAGTTATATTACATGTAATATTTTTAAAATGTTACTTAACATTTTGAAGATTTATAATTTCATTACCGATAGAAAGTGGAAATAACAATGCTCTTGCTAAATATGATAGTAGCATCATGTGAGATACTTTGAAGTAATCTTTTTCTATTATCATTTTTTTCAAAAATTTAAAAAAAAAAAGTGAGTGAAAGAAGAGAAGTGATTCTTATGTGGTAATTGGCAAAGTGCGATTCTTATGGCTAATTCGGGAAATTGATGTATTTATTGCTGAGAAAATGCCACAATTCTGGGAAAATTCTTAGGGCCTTTACGTCCAATTGGGTTGTATAACGTAAGCATTTGACACTTGCAGAACAACAGCCTGAAATGGACGACACAGCTAGTTGAGCTGAGCTCAACTGGTATCGTGTCTGGCCTCCCATGTGGTAGAAGACAAGTTTGCTTTCTTTCTCCGTAAAACATTTACTCTGTCAAGCTAAGTTAGCCCAAATATCTATAAGCCAAAAAGAAACAAAAAGAAAAAGAAATGGAGGACACTTAGTCAGGTTCCTTCACATGAAGTTGAGCTCCCGTGTTACAATGAAGGCAACATCTTTCCTTGAGTTCCATCTAGGATTGTATTTCATAACGGCCGTTAACAGATGGATAAATTTTTCATATTGATTGCTTTTGGAAAAACCCGTCATCGCTGAATTAACACATGTTTATTTTCAAAGCAAAATCTTCAAACCTCAAAAATTTGATAAAAATATAACATAGGGTAGTTATGTACTAAGGGAGTGAAATTAAAGGGTACAAAATAATCAAGTTTGAACTATATGCTAATATATAGAAAACATACCAAACCACAGAACAAGAAGTAAGCTTAATCCTGCGTAACTTTATTCAAGTTTTGAAATTCTCCCTTAGATCTTTCAAGTTTTGGAAATCCTGCGTAACTTTATTAACCGATATATGCAATTAAATGTTTTTTCAACCGACCCCTCAATTCAAACAAATTAAATTTTACATAAAAATTTAAACTATTAAATTTACTATTTTAATAGAACAAGCATCTTCTTCTTAAACTGTCTAACAGTACTTCAGGGGAAATGGACAGCTCAGGTCACATCAATAACGAAGTAAGACGGCATTTTGAGGTCCAGCCATATGTCTTCAAAGCGCAATGTCAATAGATCCCAATCTATCTATGCAGATGCTTTATTCCATCACCCAAGTAGAAACAAATACAACAATTAAAGAAAACTAGCATCTTGTCACTTTTTAAAACACAAACTTTAACGCATATTAAAGTATCATATTGCAAATCAATCCAGATTCAGCTTTCATATTTGCATATTTAATATTACATAACTATAGGATATGTCAAACAATAAATGAGAGTACACACTTGTAATATTCAAACAAACATAGTATTTAAGTCATGTTAGTTGTGGGTCTATGTTGATAAGAATTTGAGAGTAGTCTAGCCTAGAAACTGGTAAATATTTGTAAGATTCGATGGAACATAGCATTTATGTTTTATCAGTTGCCAGCCCATGTTGGTAAGAATTTGAGAGTAGTCTTAGTCTAGAAGCTAACGTATATTCGTAATATTCAAAAGAATATTGTATTTTACGCTATGTCAGTTGCTGGCCTATGTTGATAAGATCAATTTGAGAGCAGTCTAATATAGAAACTAACAAATATTTGTAATATTCAAAGGAACATGATATTCTACGTTGTACTAGTTGCCGGCTCAGGTTGATAAGAATTTGAGAGTAGTCTAGTATAGAAACTAATGAATATTTGTAATACTCAAAGGAACATAGCATTCTACGCTGTGTTAGTTGCCAGCCCATATTGATAAGAATTTGAGAGTAGTCTAATCTAAAAACTAAGGAATATTTGTAATATTCACATGAGCATAGTATTCGTTAATATATAAAAAAGAGAGAAAGATAGTGACCAGAAATACAAGCCAAGCTGTTATTTTCTGCTCAGTTTCTGTCACGAGACCAGAAAATTTATTTGACTATTATTCTGCAATATATAGCCGCACCCATGTCCGAGAAAACTGGAAAATTTGCACCAATTTGCTGTTCCAATGGCAACGGGTTCTTCTTTTGGTGCTTCTCGGGACCCTCCCTCACAGTACGACGTTTTTCTAAGCTTCAGAGGGGAGGACTATTAGAGATATTGTTAGTTAACAGTATTAACAATGTGATAACGTACAATTAATGTGTAACTAGAACTGTTATAATTGGTTGTTTAGTTGTAACTGTGATTGTTTTGTTGTAACTGTTTCTTAAGTCGGTTAGGTACTCTGAGTTTTGTCCTCACATGTATAAAGCTAGTCCTTGCTACTATTTCTGTAATTGATTAATCAGAATTCCAGAATATTCATTCACAAGTCCATTTTCCCCTTTCGTCTTTTTCCCTTGCTTGTCATTTTCCCTTTTCGTCTTTTTCCTTGCTTGTCTTTCTCTGAAATCCAACATGGTATCAAAGCCAGATCTGCTTTAGTTTGTCACTCGATCATGGAGAATTCACCAAGTTCTTCAACAAACTCGCCGATTAGCTTCAATCATTCTATCTCAGTCAAGCTCGACGATAGTAACTACCTTCTTTGGAAACAGCAAGTGTTGGCCGCCATTAAAGGCCATAGTCTGCAGAAATATGTTAGAGGTGAAGAAGAAGTTCCGAAGAAATTTCTTTCTGAAGATGATGAATTAGCCAATAGAGTGAGTTCGGAGTACTCTGAGTGGGAGAAACAAGATCAGCTGCTCCTCTCATGGCTGCTGTCTTCCATGACCGAGTCAGTGTTAACTCGAGTGGTAGGATGTGAAATGACGCATCAAGTGTGGAAACAAGTTGAAGTGTTCTTTGCTGCTCAGACAAAAGCCAAAGTTAAACAATTCCGGTCACAATTGCAGAATACCAGGAAAGGTTCCTCTACCATGAATGAATTTTTGTTAAAGATTAAAAATGCTGTTAATTCCCTAGCATCAGTAGGATATGTAGTAAGCACTGCAGATCACATAGAAGCCATCTTTGATGGTTTGCCACCTGATTATGATTTCTTTGTTACATCTGTTATGTCTAGAGTGGATCCGTATACCATAGTTGACATAGAGTCCTTGTTATTAGCTCAAGAAGCTAGACTAGAAAAACACAACAGAGAATTAGACTCAGTTTCAGTGAACCTCACTCAACATCAGTTTTCGAAAGATATAAAGAACAATTAGAACTCTCAAAAATTTCATCAAAATCAGTTTCAGTCTCCTGATTATCAACAAAATGCCTATCACAACAGAGGTGGTTTTAGAGGAAATTATAGAGGAGGAGGAGGTTTTGGTAGAACTAGAGGTAGAGGAAGGTTTCTATATCCTAATAATGGAAGATTTAATGATACTGCTAGTAGAGGAAGACCTAATTGTTATTGCCAAGTTTGTGGCAAGTTTGGACATCTTGCTTCTTACTGCTATCATAGATTTGATCAAAATTTTCAAGGCATTTCAGTTCAACAAATTTTGCAAGGTGCTAGTTTTCATAGCAGAAGTCCTCAAGCCTTATTTGCTTCCCCTGCACCAAACTCAGATCAACTTTGGTATGCTGACACTAGAGCCTCACATCATGTCACTCCTAATGTTGATAATCTGTTGCATAGGGCTGAATACACTGGCAGTGAAAAAGTCATGGTGGGGAATGGATCTTCACTTCCTATCCGCAACATAGGTAATACTTCCTTTAGTACACCATACTCTCAGAAAGTTCTTGAACTTAATAGTCTGTTGCATGCACCTCTTATCTCTAAAAATCTTATGAGTGTTTCAAAATTTGCTCAAGACAATGATGTTTACTTTGAATTCCATCCTCATCATTGCTTTGTGAAAAACCAGGGAACCAATCAAATCCTTCTGAGTGGGATAGTTAAAGACGGCCTTTATGTGTTTGACAGCCTCAACTCACCTATTCAAGTCAATCCACCCTCAGCCACCCATTCAACTCATTCACCAGCTGCTTTCTCTATTGATTGCTCATCATCCACAGTGGATCTTTGGCACTGTAGGCTAGGTCATCCTAGTTCTTTTGTACTCAAACATACTCTTCAAAGTTGTAATATACCAATCCTTAAAAAGAGCAATAACAATTCATTTTGTGTATCTTGTTGTGCTGGTAAAGTTCACAAAGCACCTTATTTTTCGTCAGACACTGTTTATGCAAAACCTCTTGCACTTATTCACTCAAATATCTGGGGTCCAGCTCCTTTAACTTCTTCAAATGGATACAAATATTACATCCATTTCACTGATGCTTATTCAAAATACACTTGGATTTACATGCTGAAACATAAATCAGAGGCATTTCAAACCTTTCTAAATTTCAAAAACCATGTTGAACTCCAATTTAACTGCAAAATCAAAGCCATCCAAACTGATGGAGGAGGTGAATACAAGGCCTTCTCTGATTTCCTAACCTCTCATGGCATAGCACATCGTATTTCATGCCCACATAGTCGTGAACAAAATGGCCTAGCTGAAAGAAAACATAGGCACATTGTTGACATGGGTTTATGCTTATTGCACAAGTCCTCTGTTCCTTTGAAATTTTGGGATTCTGCTTTTAAAACTTCAGTGTTCCTTATAAACAGACTCACCACACCTGGTTTGTCCAATCTTTGTCCTTATGAAGTCCTTTTTCACATTAAACCTAACTACCAAACACTCAAAATCTTTGGTTGTGCCTGCTTTTCCAATTTGAGACCTTATAATAATCCCAAATTTCAATATAGAACCACTGAGTGTGTTTTTCTTGGCTATAGAATGCATCATAAAGGATACATTTGTTTCTCCATAGATGGCAGAATATACACCTCTAGAGATGTTATTTTTGATGAATCATGCTTCCCTTTTACCAAATGGTCACTGTCAAAAACTTCCCCTTCTTATTTTGTGGATAATAGTGTATCAGCCACACCACCCAAACTGCCAGCCAAGTCCTTTTCATCACCACCATCAAACTCTACCTTAAATCTAAATCCTTAATCTATCCCACTCAGCCCTGTCCTGTCGCCTCTCCCTTCTAATACACCATCCCCTCTAATTGCTAACATTCACCCTATGACAACAAGAGCCAAGTCTGGAATTCGTAAACCTAAAGTTTACATGACTGCCAAGGAACCTTCATCAGTGCAAGAAGCCCTAAATGATCCTAAATGGCAACAAGCAATGCAAGAAGAATATGAAGCACTAATCAAGAATGAAACTTGGAGTCTAGTTCCTTTGCCACCAGAAAAGAATCTCATTGGCTGCAAGTGGGTATTTCGTGTAAAACAAAATCCTGATGAAAGTATTCAGAGGTATAAAGCATGCTTGGTTGCAAAAGGATTCCATCAACAAGAAGGGACTGATTTTAATGAAATTTTTAGTCCTGTAGTCAAACCAGTAACAGTGAGGGTTCTGCTGACTTTAGCCTTGCAAAATAAATGGCACATTCATCAAGTTGATGTGAACAATGCTTTCCTTAATGGAGACCTAGTTGAAGAAATTTACATGGTACAACCCCCTGGATTTACTGCTTCTGATTCTTCCTTGGTGTGTCGGCTACATAAAGCTCTTTATGGTTTAAAACAAGCACCTAGAGCTTGGTTTGAGAAACTCTCTTCCACTTTACATAGTTTTGGTTTTAAAAATGCCAAATGTGATTCCTCATTGTTTATCAGACTGACTGCCACTTCTTCTCTTTATGTACTTGTGTATATTGATGACATCATTATCACAGGCTCTTCTTCAACTGAAATTACTAGTCTCATTGACAATCTGAATGCCAAGTTTGCACTTAAAGACTTAGGTCCTCTGAATTTTTTCTTGGGCATTCAAGTCTCCTATACAGAATCTGGTGAATTATTTTTATCACAGCAGAAATACATCACTGATTTACTGTCTAAGGCCAAAATGCAATTCTCAAAACCAACTAAAGCTCCAATGACTTCAGGTACTCGTTTGTCGTGTCAAGGCAGTGATGATTTTCATGATCCTAGCTTTTATCATTCCATTGTAGGAGCATTACAATATACTACAATCACCAGGCCTGTGCTTGCCTTTGCTGTCAACAAAGTGTGCCAATACATGCACAAGCCTCTTCTCTCTCATTGGAAGGTAGTTAAACACATTTTAAGATACTTGGCTGGTACAATCCATCATGGATTGCTTATCAAACCTGCTCCTCAGCTCAACATCACTGTTTTCTCTAATGCAGATTGGGGTGCTGACCCTGATGACAAAAAGTCTACATCTGGTTTTTGTGTTTTTCTTGGCAGTTCCCTAGTATCTTGGTCTGCCAAAAAACAACATACTTTGTCTCGCTCATCCACAGAAGCAGAATGTAGAAGCCTTGCCTCAGCTGTTGCCGAAGTCCTTTGGCTCCAATCACTCTTAGCTGAATTGGGACTTAAACCTGCAATTCCTCTTATTCTCTGTGACAACCTCAACACTGTCAATTTGGCCCACAATCCTGTGCTCCATGCTAGGACTAAACACATTGAAATGGATCTCTTCTTTGTCAGAGATAAAGTAGCTGAAAATCAGATTCAAGTGTGTCACATTCCCTCAATTGATCAAGTTGCAGACATCCTGACAAAGCCCATATCCAGCCAAAAATTCACACTTCTTCGAGACAAACTCAACGTGGTCTTCAATCCCACCTTGAGTTTGAGGGGGGATATTAGAGATATTGTTAGTTAACAATATTAACAATGTGATAACGTACAGTTAATGTGTAACTAGAACTGTTATAATTGGCTGTTTAGTTGTAACTGTGATTGTTTTGTTGTAACTGTTTCTTAAGTCGGTTAGGTACTCTGAGTTTTGTCCTCACGTGTATAAAGCTAGTCCTTGCTACTGTTTCTGTGATTGATTAATCAGAATTCCAGAATATTCATTCACAAGTCCATTTTCCCCTTTCATCTTTTTCCCTTGCTTGTCATTTTCCCTTTTCGTCTTTTTCCTTGCTTGTCTTTCTCTGAAATCCAACAAGGACACCCGTGATACCTTCACCTGTCATCTGTATGAAGCTTTGCTGAGAAAAAAAATTGAAACCTATATGGATGACAGGCTTAACAGAGGGGAAGACATCTCGTCATCACTTCTGCAAGCAATAGAAGAATCAAAGATCTCTGTGATAATTTTCTCAGAACACTTTGCGTGTTCAACATGGTGCATGGATGAACTCGCAAAAATATTGGAATGCAAGGACAAATACGGAAGGGTTGTTATACCAATTTTCTACAACACAGATCCTGCAGATGTGAGGCATCAGCGAAGGAGTTATGCAGATGCATTTGCTAAACATGAGCAGAGATTCAAGGACAACATGGATAAAGTGCAAAGGTGGAAGGATCTCCTGACTCGAGCATCATGTATTTCTGGTTTGGATTCAAAGAAGTTTAGGTAAGTTACGTATATTCCTTTAATGATCCATAAGTCCAACTAGATTTTGAAGTAAAATTAATTCAAATATTTGAAATTGCAAATATATGGTCATAAAAACTAATTGATCAAAATTTCTTTACAACTAATCATACTTGTGGTTGCCTGTGGCCTTGTGGGTGGGGAGATGTTTGGCGTTCAATTATGTCATGGCAGGGACTAAGGTACCCTTATTATTTAATAAGGGTATCAATACTTACAATATTATAGCTTATTTTAAGTCATTCGATTTAAGAGATGTCACGATAATAGTTTAATTAAAAAATATTAATTATAGCATTTAAAAAATTTAATTATCTATTAAATTGATTGGTTTGAGGAAATTGGAGAGAGGAAAGTAAAAAAAAAAATCTGGAGATACATGTCAAAATAAATAAAAGAAAGTTTTAAAAAATTTTGTAAAAATTAGAGAGAGAAAAGTGAAAAAAAAATTATGAGTATACATGTCAAGTTGTAAAGGGAACTATGGAAAAAAATAGAATATAGAGAGATGTCAAAATAAATAGAAGAAAGTTAAAAAAGGACATAGAAAGACATGTCAAAATTGAGAAAAAAAATAAAGAAAATAGAATATGTGAATTCCTGTTGTCCCTCAGGTTAGCACAATATCACGTGCCACAATGATATTAACTAATTTCAAGAGTATCAATATCATAAAACTAAAATAAAAGTACTATAATGTAATCCTTGTGTTAAATTTATTCTAGATAATTCCAAATATAATATACCGTACAATCAAATATTAAAAGTATCATAACAATTACTAATTTTAATTGATTCAACTTTATTATACACTATATATACATAATAAAATTTTCGTAGATGCGATTGATTGAAAACTAGCTTAGTAAGTTATATGGTATGCTATTTTTTCTGTTAAGATTCAGAAGGTAATATAGCCTTTTTAAATAAAATCAATTAATTTATATTATAAACATATTTTAAAAATTTAGCGGATTTAGAAATTCTTTCACCGTATAAGAGGATTTAACTATGTTAATTACCTACCAAGCTAGGTTGATATTTTTCCCTGTAATAACTTTTTTTCCAATTTTTTTATATGTCTTTCAGGCTAGACTCCATACTTCTTAAAGAAATTGTCAAAGATATTTTGAAAAAGTTGAAATGTATGTCCTCCCTCTCATGTGATTTGCAAGGATTGGTTGGCGTTGACAAACATATCATAAAGATTGAATCTGCAATAGAACAACCTAAGCCAAGAAGCAAGGATTGCAGGGTGGGAATTTGGGGCATTGGTGGTATAGGTAAGACAACAATTGCTAAGGCTTTGTTTAAAAAGCTTATTATCAAGTATGAATTTGATTCTCACTATTTTGTTGAAAATGTTGGGAAAGAAATGGAAACAAGTGGAGTTGATCACATACGTAATAAATATCTTTCAAAAATTCTTGGGGAAGAGGACCAACAAGTCTATGGATTCACTTTTCAAAAGAGAAGGCTTGAATGTACAAAGGTTCTCCTTGTTTTCGATGATGTGAGGAATGCAGGTCAAGTGACAGATTTATTTGGATATTGTTGTCCATTTATGTCTGGAAGTATAATCATTGTCACTACTAGAGACAAGCAAGTGCTTAGGAATGCTGAAACTGATATCATACATGAGGTTACAGAATTGAATTACGAAGATGCACTTCAACTTTTCATTTTACATGCCTTTAAGCAAATGCCTCCAATGAAAGATTACATAGAGTTGTCAAAACAGCTGGTGGATTATGCCAAAGGCATTCCATTAGCTCTCAAAGTCTTGGGTACATTTCTCTATGGTAGGAGTAAGGAAGAATGGGAAAATACTTTCAAGAAACTTGGAAAAGCTACTAACAAGGAAATTTTTGAAGTATTGAAGTTAAGTTATGATGGGCTTGACGAAGAGGAGAAGGACATATTTCTTGATATTGCATGTTTTTTCAAAGGACAAGATAAAATTTCAGTGCAAGAAACTTTAGAAAGTTGTGGTTTCTCCGCAAGCATTGGAATGAAGGTTCTAGAAGATAGAGGCTTGTCAACTTATACAAATGGTAAAATTAATTATGATGCATGATTTGATTGAGAAAATGGGCCATCAAATTGTTCAACAATCTGCTAAGGTACCTGGTAAATGTAGTCGACTATGGGAGCGTAGTGATATTTCTTATGTTCTAAGAAGCAACAAGGTAATAGTTTATTCATTTTTTAAATTCTAATATACAAATTTAGAATTGATATTCTATAAAATATAGGGTATAGTTTAGAAAGTAAAATATAAATAAATTACTATTGATAAGAAAACTAATGATCATGATTATTATTAAATATAAGTAAGTGTATTATAATTCATAAATTTGAGATAATCATTAATGTTGACTTTTTTATTAATGACTATCCACTTGTATTTTACTCTTTAAAGTATACATTGTACTTTAGAAGATTTAAGTATAATAATTTATATTCTTTTTCATTGCCACAAATTTAGAGTACACAATTGATATTTTTATTTTCTAAAATATAAGATTGAAATAAGTTTTGGTATCTCTTTTGGCCATTATTTATTTCCTTTTTTAATTTATGGATAAAACTTGTAGGGTACAAAAGCAATTCAATGCATATTCCTCAACATGTGCAATGGCGTGGACAAGATTGAATTGCATGGGGATCCCTTTGTGAAGATGTATAATTTAAGATTGCTCCAGTTTTATAATTCCAACCCAAATGAGCATTCAAAAGTGTACATTTCCAAAGATCTTAAAAGTCTTCCAGAAAAATTAAGGTTTTTGCGTTGGGATGACTTTCACCAAAGATGGTTGCCTATTAAATTTTTCCCAAAAAACCTTGTTACACTTGACATGCGTAAAAGTCATCTTGAGAAGCTTTGGAAAGAAGATCAGGTATTTCATACTTTATTCCAATCTTCAACTATTAGTTATCTAGTTTCCTTTCTATCTCTTGAGAAAAGAAAAAGAAAAAATAAGTAGATATCATGCCTAGATTAAATGAACGTCACAACTTCTCTTCTTATTTATATAATTCTTGCTTTTATTTTTGTAACAACTTCTTCCTAATTTAAAAAGGATTGATTTAAGTTATTCCAGTCAATTGATTGAACTCCCAAATCTTTCTCAAGCACCAAAGATTGAAGAAATAATTCTAAGCTATTGTACAAGGCTGCGTGCACTCTACTCTACGGGTACTCTCAACAAGCTCTACACTTTATGGTTAGATGGTTGCTTTAGCCTTTGGTCTGTAAATCTTCGAAGCAATTTTCTTGCTAAATTTTCAGGATTAGTTGTCCTCTATAATTGCAAAAATCTTAGGATTTTTGAAGTTAATAATGTACGTCATAATGAGTTTCGTGCATATCAATTTTGCGGGGTGCAAAGACGAATACAAATGAGGGCTAGGAACCCAAAGTCAGTATTACAGAGATTTAGCGATGCTTGTATGGTGAAGCCCACAAAAAGTGAAGATTTTGATCATGAACCAAATGACAGTGTACATCTAATCATGTTAAACTTGTTACGAGAAGGGACAACCTTATCATCTCAAAGATTCAAAGAACTTTGTTGGTTGGATCTTTCTTACTGTGATTCTCTTATTAGTCTTCCAAATTGTATTTTTCAATTTAGAGGACTAAGAAAACTTTATCTCCGTGGTTGCTCAAATTTGAGTTATCTCCCTAGAATCTATACACCTCTAAAGAATTTGACAGTGATCATTTTGGATGAAACATCAATTAGAGAACTACCCAAAAACATGGAACATTTTATTGCGCTTGAAGAATTAAGCTTGTACAAGTGTAGAATGCTTGAGTACATTCCATTCTCAATTGGGAGTCTCGACAAACTTTGCAAGTTAGATCTCACATTTTGTCATTCACTTGAAGTTCTTCCGAGTAGCATTTTTAATTTGAAAATTGCAAGACTTGATTTGTCTGGTTGCTCGTCATTAAAGAAATTACCTGACATCTTGGATACCAATGTGAATTTAACGTATCTTTGCTTACAAGGAACGGCAATTCAAGAATTACCCTCATCACTACAGAAGTTGATTGGGCTTCAAAACTTGCATTTAGAGATGTGTAGAGATCTTGAGTTTGTTCCAAATAACATCTTTAACATAACACACCTTATCCAACGAGATTTTTCCAGTTGTAGCAGCTTGTCAAAAATTCCTGAAGACATTGGCTACTTGTCAATGATAAGGAGATTGTCTCTGTGTGGGTGTTAGAATATTGTTACTCTTCCTGCCACCATTACTCATCTTTCGAGTCTAAAATCACTTGATTTGAGGGATTGTGCAAAACTACAATCTATACCAGAGCTTCCACCATTTCTGCAAGAACTGTTTGCACTTGATTGCCATCAAGTGAAGGGAGTTTCATGTTCAAAGTTTACACTCACAAGAGATATACAAGAGACTGTGTTTGAGTTTCACCTCACTAATTGTGAACAGCTGGACCAGGGGGCTTATAACAGCATTGTGGCTCACTCAGAGGAAAGGTTCAGGCAAGATACATACAGCTCAATTTTCTTCTGCTTTCCTGGGAGTAAAATTCCATATTGGTTCCCTTATCGGAGTCAGGACCAGCAACTAAATTCAGAAGGTAATCGAGATTGGTACAATGATAAGTTCCTTGGTTTCGTGATATGCGTTATTGTTACTACAAGGAGTGAGACTCTACACAAATGCAGACTGAGGTACCAATTTGAATTATTTGATCATGAATTGTTGTGGGAACCTTTCCCATGTGATGGTGATCAGCCAATATACTATAGTGATGGGAAAGGTTATGGAAGATATCTTAATCAAGATCACATATTCTTGTGGAATTTAATTTGAGGAAATATGGAGATTTCAGGAAGATGGATCGTTTCACCTTTAAGGTTTGTCAATCTACTGATTCTGACGCCACTTTCATGATAAAAGAGTGTGGAGTTTGCCCACTATACGAATTTAAAGATGGTGATTTAGGGTCCTCAAGTGATATATGCTCTTGAATCGTATTGATCAATGGATGGCTCAGGTGTGCTTTTCTTCTTCTTTTTTAATTACTTTATCATTTTTCATCTTCTCCACATTAAATTTTATAAATTCAGCAGGATATTACTTTGGAAGTTCTTAGGACCAAAGATAGTGACGAAGAAGATGTTAGCATTGAATTCCACTATTCAACTTTCTCTCAGCCCCAGCAAGTACAACAAGCAACATTGGCAAGTTTCGGGAATAATAAGAGCACAAGAGGGGAATGGAGATTTTATTGCTTGCTGTCACCAATCCCTCATGTGTGCTCTTATCTCTCTATTGAAACAGTCTTTTTCTCTTCTCCTCCTTTTTATCAGTTTTTTTTATCGGTAAAAGCTCCAACTTTGTATCTTATTGTCTCATTTCTTTCAGTTTTCTTTTTGTAAGTGGTGAACTTCTAAGGACTGCATCTGTTTGATGAGCTATATCTTCATCAGAAGTTATATAATCTCAAATTAATTTCTTTTACGTTTGGTTATTAATGATTGGATTACAATCAAGGGTTCCAAATATAACCCACGTACCCTGCAAGTTGCTTGGTCGTCAAAAGATTCAAAACAGTATACCTTGGAAAGGCAAAAGGCATAAAGGGGAAGAGTAAAGAGTTAAGAGAGACTTTACATATTCCAAATGACAGTGCTTAATTTGAATATGTGATATTGGAAGAGTACAATGGATATTGTCCAAGAAATTGGCATAATTATATTTAATTGGCCAATGTATACTCCAAAGTTGAAGACTGATGCTAAACCAAAGAATAGATTTTGTAAAAAATTATCACAGAAATTTTATCGTACGAAAGAGCAAATAAGAGAATAAAGATAATAAACTAATCTTACAAACTAATTCTATGATGTCACTAAAGAGATTTTACCCACCCAAAAACATGTTTAATTTTAGACTATGGGGGATAATTGGTGATAGTTTTGTATTTCTTTTGTTTTGCTTATAAACAATTCTATGAAATTTTTCATGAATCAATATTCATCAAAGAATTTTTCATGAATGCAGGTTGCTTATAAAAAAATTTTCAAGAATCAATATTTTCTCTGTCCCTGCCTGTATCGATATACGGGTCCATATATTTTTTATATGCAAATATGCATACTGACCAACCTCACTCAATTTCACTATAATTTACAAATTAAATTACTTTATTTTATTAAACTTATAAATAAAATAAAATAAAATACAACTAACTTACAAATTAAACTATTTTCACAACTTATATTTCATAAATTTAAATCAGCTAATTTTTAATTTTTATAATTTTAATAACTTTCTTTTCATATATTTATATTTAAATTTATATATCTTATTTTTTCTTTTAATTTTAATTTTATTATTTTAATTATACACTATAATTTTTACAAAAAAAAAAATCATCCATTTCTCGCACATTTCGTACACTTAGATTTACCGGCTATAATTTCTTGTTTTCTTTCGGTGCGAGGGAACTTTTTTGAGTCACCTTTACTTTTTGTTTTATCGAAAGCATTTAGCTAAACTTGCAAAATTGCGAGACGGTACTCCCAATTCCCAATGAGTGATGTTGATGACTCGATGGGAGACTTCGCATAAAAAGTTGCAAACAGAAAAAGTTTTAGTTTAGTTTAAATTTAAAAATGTAAAATAAAAAGTTTTATTCTGCTTAAATCCTAAATTTTATTTCTAAAATATATTTTGGTTTAAATTTAAATTTCAAATTGTGGATATATATCAATAACTTTATATATTATTAATTTTATGCAATTTCACCATTGATTATTAGTTGAATTAATGATTCAGTAATTTCACTTATTTAGTGATAATTTCAATTTAAAAAACATCTATAACTTTATCATTATGATAATAATGTAATGCTCAGGCAAGTGATGATGCTTGAGCAGATGAGTTGTGAGGCGAGTATTGATGCTTGAGTGGATGAGTTGCTAAGAAAAAGTGAGAGAGAAAAAGAATGCGAAAGAACGTAGGAAAACGGGTGAAGCAAGTGAGTGGGAATGGAATAGAATAAAAAATATAAAAAAGAAAAAGGAGAAAAGTGAGTGGGGATGCGAAAACTTTTAGAAAGAGGCAAAAGAAAAAGAAAATATAAGATAAGATAAGAATGTAAAAAAAAAAAAAAATGAATTTTTAAATTTATTTATTTTAATAATTATTTTAATTTTTTAATTTACATTTTATTGGAAATATTTAAGCTTTCCTTTGATAGATATATGCTTTAATTTTAATTTTAAAGTTTAAATTATAGATATATATTTATATGATCATTAAATTTTTATAATTTAATTAATAATTTATTAATTTATTAACCTCACTTATTTAATAACTAAGAGAGAACATTTTTACACCAATGATTAAAGATACATTTCCTTTGGCGAGGGAACATATTCGAGTTACCCTTGCTTTCTGCTTTATCCAAAGCAATTCGCTGAAGTTGCAACTGGGAGACAGTGCTCCCAATTCCCAATGAGAAGTTGATAACTCGATGGAAGACTTGGCATAAAAAGTTGCAATCAGAAATAAAGCTTTAGTTTAAATTTTAAAAATATATGAGAAGTTTTAATTTAGTTTAAATCCTTACTTTAATTTCATAAAATATGGATTTTAATTTAAATTTAAATTTTTTACTATAGACATACATTTAAAAACATTTATATATTTGAATAATTTTTATACAATTTTTTAATACTTTATTAGTTAAATCAATAATCTGGCTTATTCATTGACTGGTCTAATTTTAAAAAACACCCATAACCTTACGATTGTACCGTCTTCTCTAATCAGGGCAAGTAATGATGCTCGGCCGGATGGAGCAGCTGACAAAGGTGAAAGAGGCAAAAAGAATGTGAAAGAAAGGGGGAAAAAAAAAAGTAAAGGAAGACTCCGATGGTGGCGGTTGAGGAATTTAGATTTTTTAATTTTTTAATTTTTTTAAATTTAATAAATAAAATTTATTTATTATTATTATTTTTTAATTTATTATTTTTAATATTTTCTGCCTTTACAATAAAAAATTTTAATCCGATCACTAAGAATGAAGGCAAGATGAAAAATGAATGGGTGAGCGGGGTATATTAACTTTTGAAAGAAATAAAATAAAAACAATAATAATAAAAGAAGGTTGAGGTAAAAAGGAAAAATGAATATTTTAATAATTATTTTGTAAAATTTAAATTTATGATTTAAAGTATTTAATTTTTTATTTGATAAATATATTTTTTAATTTTAATTTTATGATTTAGATTACAGGTATATGTTTATAAAACCCTTTATAATGCTCCAATAAACTCATCGAATGACAGAATTGAACTGAAATATGTGGTTAACATCTGAATTTAGTATAGTGAAAATTTTTATAGCAATGATTATAGATACAAATATAAACAACTGAAGAACCCACCAAAACTTGAAAACCACAATCAATACCCGTCAAAAAAACCAACGAAATATCAACTAACAAAAAGAAATATCCCACCATGCCAATAACAGGAGTAGTCAAATTGAAAAATATTGCCATTGTTGGTGCGTTGAAACCTGCTATATCAGCACTCTATTAATAAATTTAGTATGCCAAATAGAAATAGGGGAAGGTGATATGGGATCAAATTAATTAAATGCAAGTTTTCAAATTGGTCGATATCGATGTATAAAATATATGTGAAGAATCAAAGCAAGATTTCACTAGAAAATTTATTTAAATCTTTTATGTGAGAATTTCACATTTTGACAGAGATTATATTAGGAATTAATAAGATGGAAGAAGTGAAATTTGAGATAATTAGAATAATCTGATGTGGCTATTTGTATAATATAAATTAATATATCTTAGTCAACCATCTGAATTATTAAAACATATTAGATCAAGGGACGATGTTTGCAGCCCACCATCAAAAGAGAAAAGGTTAATTAAAAAAAAAATTATTGAGATGGGATTACTGTGAAAGTATCTCTTCATTGGTGGCGTTTTAGATTTTGGTCACGCAAATTCCGCATTCAGCCAACTTTTTTTTTTTTTTCCATAAAAAGCTTATTTCATGCGCAAAATTACCCCAGCCCTTTTAAACGATAATGCTGGTTGAGCTGTAATTTTTAGGAAAAGGTTTTCTGCCTCAAAAGTCACCTCAACGTGGGACGCAATAAGAGTCGCTTGCATAAAACATCATTGCAACAGTTTTTTAATGTGCTTATATTGCGATAGTTGTGTCTACTTGACATTACTTAGTTTCATTTTTTATAATTCTCAAACTTCTGCATAGCAGTCAAGGCACCAAGCAAGTTACTTATTATATAAGCTGTAAAGGCCTGCGAAAAGGAGAAGCCTTCATAAATCTAATCTGCAGTTGTTGCTCACAAGCGAGGTTCTATAATTTCAAACGATACTTTGTTGTTTATTTGATTGTCCTTTTAGTTCCTAGTTACTTGATTTTGTGTTATTCATGATTTTGTAACTTTTATCTTTTGTGTTTCTCAATGCTAGTTCTCTCTGAGGTCTGAGAGCCTGTTCCAATGGCAACGGGTTCTTCTTCTGGTGCTTCTCGGGACCCTCCCTCACAGTACGACGTTTTTCTAAGCTTCAGAGGGGAGGACACCCGTGATACCTTCACCTGTCATCTGTATGAAGCTTTGCGGAGAAAAAAGATTGAAACCTATATAGATAACAGGCTTAACAGAGGGGAAGAGATCTCGTCATCACTTCTGCAAGCAATAGAAGAATCAAAGATCTCTGTGATAATTTTCTCAGAACACTTTGCGTGTTCAACATGGTGCTTGGATGAACTCGCAAAACTATTGAAATGCAAGGACAAATACGGAAGGGTTGTTATACCAATTTTCTACAACATAGATCCTTCAGTTGTGAGGCATCAGCGAGAGAGTTATGCATGTGCATTTAACATGGACAGAGTGCAGAGGTGGAAGGATCTCCTGACTCTAGCATCAAGTATTTCTGGGTGGGATTCAAAGAATTTTTGGTAAGTTACGTATATTCCTTCAATGATCCATAAGTCCAACTAGATTTTGAAGTAAAATTAATTCAAATATTTGAAATTCCAAATATATGGTCATAAGAACTAATTGATCAAAATTTCTTTACAATTAAGTTATTTTACTTGTGGCTGTGGGTGGGGAGATGATTTGTGTTCAATTGGTTTGTGCAAATTAGAAAAAGAAATGTAAGAAAAATTATGACTATACATGTCAAGTCAGAAAAAGAAAAATGAAAAATATAGAATATAGAGATACGTTTCAAAGTAAAAATGAAGAAAGTCAAAAAATGACATAAATGCATGTCAAAATTGAGAAAGACTAGTGTAGAAAATAGAATATGTGAATGTGTTAAATTAATTATTCAAGTTATTATATTAATACATGTCACATATCATAATGGTATTGATTGGTTTCAAGAGTACAAATATTTTGAAGCACATCCCACATGTCATGATGGTATCAACTGGCTTCAAGAATAGCAATATCTTGAAACTAAAACAAGAGTACTGTAAATTTTTTTGTACTATAATGTGACACATAAATTATATTCATTTCAGATATTTCGAGAATTGATACACAGTAGAATATTAAAAATATGATAACAATTACTAATTTTAATTTATCCAGCTTGATTATACACTTAATAGATGTTATTGAGTGGAAACTAGCTACATAAGGTATATGCTATATTCTTTCTTCTATTTAGATTCGATACCCTTTTCAAATAAAAGTAACTTAATTTACATTATAAACATATTTTAAACATTTAGCGGATTTAGAAATTCTTTTACCATATACGACCAAGATTTAGCTATTTTAATTACCTACCAAACTACGTTTACATTTTTCCTTATAGACTAAAATATAGCTATTTTGATTATTTACCAAACTAAAAGAATGGAAGTGTGACCCTTAAATTATATTTGTTCTGGATAATTTGAGAAATAATACATAGTAGACCCAATATTAAATATACCATGACAATTACTAATTCTAATATCCAACTTTATTATACTATATGTATACTTAACAATTTTTCTTAAGTGTGATTAAGTGGAAATTAGATAAGGTGTATAGAATATTCTTCCTTCTAGCAAGATGCGGCAGCTAATATAGCTTTTTAAAATAAAATCATTTAATTTATATTAAAAATATCTTAAAAATTTGGCAGACTTTATATATTAATGAGCCTCGATCAAGAAACTCTTTCATACCATGGAAGAAGGTTTAACAAGTCTATGCTATCTACCAAATTAGGTTGATATTTTTCCTTACAATAGCTTTTCTTCCCATTTTTCCCAATATCTTTCAGGCCAGACTCCAAACTTGTTGAAGAAATTGTAAAAGATGTTTTGAAAAAGTTGAATTGTATGTCCTCCATCTCATGTGAGTTGCAAGGATTGGTTGGCATTAACAAACATATCAAGAAAATTGAATTTGCATTAGCACAACTTAAGTCAAGAAACAAGGTTCGTATAGTGGGAATTCGGGGTATTGGTGGTATAGGTAAGACAACAATTGCCAAGGCTTTGTTTAAAAAGCTTATTACTAAGTATGACTTTGATTCTCACTGCTTTGCTGAAAATGTTGGGAAACAAATGGAAACAAGGGGAGTTGATCATGTACGTAATAAATATCTTGCTGAAATTCTTGAGGGAAAAGACCAACAAGTTCACGGATTCAGTTTTGAAAAGAAAAGGCTTGAACGTTAGAAGATTCTCCTTGTTTTCGATGATGTGAGGAATGCAGGTTAAGCGACAGATTTATTTGGATGGTGTGGTCCCTTCATGTCTTACAGTATAATCATTGTTACTACTAGAGACAAGCAAGTGCTTAAGAATGCTGAAACTGATATCATGCATGAGGTTACGGAATTGAATTACGGAGATGCCCTTCAACTTTTCAATTTAAATGCCTTTAAGCAAAAGCGTCCAATAAAAGATTACATAGAGTTGTCAAAAGAGCTGGTGGATTATGTCAAAGGCATTCCATTAGTTCTCAAAGTCTTGGGTACATCTCTATGGCGAGAGTAAGGAAGAATGGGAAAAAACTTGGAAAAGTGACTAACAAGGAAATTTTTGAAGTATTGAAGTTAAGTTATGATGGGCTCGACGAAGAAGAGAAGGACATATTTCTTGATATTGCATGTTTTTTCAAAGGACAAGATAAAATTTCAATACAAGAAACTTTAGAAAGTTGTGGTTTCTCTGCAAGCATTGGAATGAAGGTTCTAGAAGATAGATACTTGTTAAGTTATACAAATGGTAAAATTATGATGCATGATTTGATTGAGAAAATGGGCCATCAAATTGTTCAACAATGTGCCAAGGTACCTAGTAAACGTAGTCGACTATGGGAGCGTAGTGATATTTCTTATGTTCTAAGAAGCAACAAGGTAATAATTAATTTTTTCAATTCTAATATAATAATTTATGTTCTTATTTGATTGCCACAAATCTAGAGTACGCAATTGATATTTTATTTTCTAAAGATAAGATTGAAATAAGTTGTGGCACCTCTATTGGCTGTTATTTATTTCCTTTTTTAATTTATGGATTAAACATGTTGGGAACAAAAGCAATTCAATGCATATTCCTCAACATGCACAATGGCATGAGCAGGATTGTATTACATTGGGATCCTTTTGTGAAGATGGATAATTTAATATTGCTTCACTTTTATAATTCCAACTCAAATGAGCATTCAAAAGTGTACATTTCTAGAGATCTTGAAGGTCTTCCCAAAAAATTAAGGTTTTTGCATTGGGATGGATTTCCCCAGAGATGTTTACCTTCCAAATTTTGTCCAAAAACCCTTGTTACACTTGAGATGCGCAAAAGTCATCTTGAGAAGCTTTGGGAAGAAGATTAGGTATTTCATACTTCATTCCAACCTTCAAATTACTAGCTATTCAGTTTCCTTTCTATCTCTAGAAAAAAGAAAAAGAAAAAACAATCAGATATCATGTTTACATTGAATGAATTTCACAATTTCACTTTTTATTTATATAATTACTATTTTTATTGTAACAGCCTCTTCCTAATTTAAAAAGGATTGATTTAAGTTATTCCAGCCAATTGATTCAACTCCCAGATCTTTTTCAAGCACCAAATATTGAAGAAATAGTTCTATGCTATTGCACAAGTTTGCGTCAACTCCACTCTTCACGCACCCTAAACAAGCTCCACACTTTATGGTTAGATGGTTGCTTCAACCTTTGCTATGTAGACCTTCGGAGCAATCTTCTTGCTGAATCTTCTGGGTTGGTTGTCCTCTACAACTGAAAAAATCTTCAGATGTTTAAAGTTGATAAAGTAGTTCATGATGAGTTTCCTGCATATCACTTTGGCGAGGTGACAAGATTAATTGGGAAATATGATGAATAATATACGGTACAGCGTGGACTGTTCCAGGAAACTGCGAGCGTCCCAAGGACAGTAGTAGAGAGATTTGGATATGCTTTCGAGATGGAGGAGCCCATGGAAAGTGCAAATTCTGATCATGAACCAAAGGATAATTTTCATCTAATCAAGTTAAAATTGTTGAGAGAAGGGCCAACCTTATCATCTCAGAGATTCAAAGAACTTTGTTGGTTGGATCTTTCTTATTGTGATTCCCTTTATCAACTTCCAAATGGCATTTTAAGTTGGCAGGACTAAGAAGACTTTATCTCCGTGGTTGCTCAGAGTTGAAGAGTCTCCCTGAAATTTTTACTCCTCTAAAAAATTTAACAGTGATTATCTTGGATGAGACACCAATTAGAGGACTACCAAAACACATGGAGCATTTTATTGTGCTTGAAGAATTAAGTTTGTGCAAGTGTAGAATGCTTGAGTCCATTCCATCAACAATAGGGAATCTCAACAAACTTTGTAAGTTAGATCTTGCATTCTGTGATTCGCTTGAAGCTCTTCCAAGTAGCATTTTTAATTTGAAAATTGCAAGACTTGATTTGTCTGGTTGCTCGTCATTAGAGAAATTACCTGACATCTTGCACACCAATGTGAATTTAACATATCCCTGCTTACACGGAACGGCAATTCAAGAATTACCCCCATCACTGCAAAGGTTGATTGGGCTTCAACACTTGCGTCTAGAGATGTGTAGAGATCTTGGGTTTCTTCCAAACAGCATCTGTAACATGACCCATCTTACCCAACTAAATTTTTCCAGCTATTGCAACTTGTCAAGAATTCCAAAAAATATTGGCTCCTTGTCAATGATAAGGGAATTCTCTCTGCGTGGGTGTAAGAATATTGTCACTCTTCCTGCCACCATTGCTTATCTTTCGAGTTTAAAATCACTTGATTTGAGGGATTGTGAAAAGCTTCAATCTATACCAGAGCTTCCACCATTTCTGCAACAGTTGTTGGCATTTGATTGCCCTCAAGTGAAGGGAGTTTCATGTTCGAATTTACACTTTCAAGAGATTTACAAGACAATGCGTTCGAGTTTCACCTCACCAATTGTGAACAGCTGAACGAGGAGACTTATAGCAACATTGTGGCTTACTCAGGGCAAAGGTTCAGGCAAGATACATACAACTCAGTTTTCTTTTGCTTTCCTGGAAGTAAAATACCAGATTGGTTCCCTTATCGGAGTCAGGGTCGCCAACTACATTCAGAAGGTAATGAATATTGGTACAATGATAAGTTCATTGGTTTCGTGGTATGTGTTGTTGTCACTAAAAAGAGTGAGACTCTAGACAAATGCAGATTTAGTTACCAATTTAGATTATTTGATTATGAATCGTTTTGGCTATCTCCCAAATTCTATGGTAATCAGCAAATTTACTATCGTAATTGTAAGGGTAAAGGAAGATATCTTAAACAAGATCACATATTCTTGCAGAATTGTAATTTAAGGAAAGGTCAACAATTCGGCAAGATGGATCACTTCGCCGTTCAGGTCTGTAAATCTGCTGATTTTGATGCCACTTTCAAGATAAAAGAGTGTGCAGTTTGCCCACTATACAAATATAAAGAAGGTGATTGAACGTGCTCGAGTAATATATGCTCTTGAATGGCGTTGATTAATGGATGGTGCAGGCGTGCTCTTCTTCTTCTTCTTTTTTTTTTTTAAATTACTTTACCATTAGTATATGCTCTTGAATCACGTACATTAAATTTTATAAAATTTAGCAGGGGATTACTTGAAAAGTTCTTATGACCAAAGATAGTGATGAAAAAGATGATGGTATCAAATTCCACTACTTCAACGTTCTCTCAGCCCCAGCAAGTATTGCAAGAAACGTTAGGGGATAAATAGAGGTTTTATTGCTTGCAGCCACTAATACCTCGTGTGTTGTGCTCTTGTCTCTCCATTCAAACAGCCTTTTTCTCTGTTCCTCCTTTTTATGACTTTTTTAATCGGTAAAAACTCCAACTTTGTATGTTACTGTTTTATTTCTTTCATTTCGTCTTGTATAAGTGGGAAACTTTTAAGGACTGTGTCTCTCCTGTTTGATGAGCTATATCTTTATCAGAAATTATCTAATCTCATATTAATTTCTTTTATGATTGGTCATTAATGATTGCAATACATTTCATGGTTCCAAATATAACCCACATAACCTGCCGGTTGCTTGGTCATATATATAATCAAATCAAAGGATTCAAAATATTAGTTTGAAAAAAAAAAAAAAGGAAGATTCAAAATATGATATCTTGGAAAAGCCTAAAGTGTAGAGCTTAAGATTAAAGTTCAAGAGAGACTTTACATATTCCAAATGACATGTACTTAATTTGAATATGTGATATAGGAAGAGAACAATAGATATTGTCCAAGAAATTGGCATAATTTTATCTAATTGGACAATGCATACTCCTAAGTTCAATACTAATGCTGGACTAAAAATTAGATTTTGTAAAAAAATTATCACGGAATTTTTATTGTATGAAAGGACGAATAAAAGAATAAATATAACAAATTAACCCTATAAACTAATTTTATGACACCGCTAAAGAGATTTTACCCGTTGAAAGACATATTTAATCTTGGATTCTTAGGGAATAATTAGCAATTTACATGGAAATAGTTTTTGAATTTCTTTTATTTTGGTTATAAGCAATTACATGAATTTTTTTCATGAATCAATATTTAACAAAGAGAATTTAACACAAACATATCTTATCCTCGCTCCAGACCAACCTTGCCCCTGTGACCAACCAGTGGCACTATCTTGTGGGCCTTTACATAAACGTGACATGTCTACAAATTGTAATAGCTTTTGTGTCTGCATAAGCATAGGGGGAACTGTTGGAAACACACCTGAATCCACAACTACCGCTAGTTTTCTCTCTTTATTATTGTTACCAAAATTGATGTGTTTATTGTTGAGAAAATGCAAGACTTATGGCGAAATTCTGAGGGGCTTTGTGTCCGATTGGATTGTACGACAAAAGAAACATGAAATTGAGCTCATGTGACAATGAAGGTCACATATTTCCTAGAGCTCTATCTAGGGTTGTGTTGCACTTGCACCGTGCACAACTGGAAAAAATTTCCCCATTAATCGCGTCGAAGAACCAGTCATCACCAATTTCTTCTGATCATATTGGTATGTCTTCTATTTTGCACTCCAGCATCGTTGGAGTGTTCAATAGATGTTGGAAGTAAATGGTTAATCTGTATCACCAACAAGAAATAAGCGGATGCTGAGAGAAGGTAAAGGAGTACTTCTCTTTGTGAGTGAACCAAGAGGAAGGTCATGGTGAATGGGAGCCCAAACCGTGCGTGCTTGGAAGTCAAGAAAGCATGGCAGGTCTGACATTGGAGGCTCACTTGCATATAATTTTTCAGCAAATGTATATAACTAAAAGCTTCTCTAATGCCTGTCAAGAGCCTCGTAGCTTCATGATACTTACGCCTGCTTTTCAGTTATGAGAAGCAAGTTTGATCCTACGTGAGTTTACCCCCTCCCCCTCTCCCTTGTAAAAAAGGACTCTGTCCTCCTATCCTTATCACAAAAAAAAAAAAAAAAAAAGGCTTCTCCGATGCCTAGAACTATAGGGAAATGGACAGCCCAAACACATCATAACGAAGTAATAGGTTTGAGCCTATATTTTTTTATGCGTACACTCAGATAACAGAAGGTCTGAGGTCATATCACAAAAGCAGAATATGGAAGCTTAAAGTATTGGGCCTAGCTCAGTTTTTAACATCTATGATGTTGAATAGTTTCTAATGTTGGACAAAGGAAAAAAATCATATAAAAAATTATAATGTGTTATGTTGAAGAAGAGAAGTGATGGGAAGAAGCTACAATGAATTGCATCTGCATCTGGTTTTTTAGGAAATGTGAAAACCATTCATAATGGTTGCCTACTTGAGGATCTCCTCCCCTTTATGAACATATCGCTGTAATTCCCTATATGCATTTATTCCATATAGTTAGTTATCCTATTTCCCCACCTCTTTTGGGTCTTTTTTTGGATTGAAAATTTTTTTAAGATAATTTTCTATTAAGAAATTTGATGTAGTTTGACTATTGTTCTGGAATATATCTAAGTAAACAGTTCATATATAGCTGAATTTTGAATAAAAATAGATAACCAATAAAATAGTTAATCACTAAACAAAAAAAATATAATTAATCACTGCTCAAGATTCAAGACATTCTTTTAGCTAATTATTAAGAAATTAATCTTTCTAAAAATGAAAAAAGTTAAAGTAAATAATTTTTTTTAAACTAATATTTTTTATGCATATAATTTATATTAAACTTAAAATAATATATTTAACAAATCTAAGTATATGATAGTCTTAAATTTAAATTGTTATTTACATGTACTTATTTTATATATATTTTACATACTTTGTCACATTTTTTACTTTTTATTTTAAATTTAAATTGTTATTTTAATTTTTTCTACCTATTTATATAATGAGTTAAGATTTTATATGTGTAAATATAATTTTTTATAAAAATAATTACTGTAGCATCAGATCGACTTAATTATAGGATTAAAATGAAAAATGATAACCTTATGTGGGAAACATTTATTTCTCATGCTGTGATTCATAAGATTTTTTAAAAGAAAATATATATATTTATTGTTAGACTATAATCGTAAAGAGAAAATGACTGGAAAAAGACCCCTAGGCGCTTAAAGTCCAAAATAATTGAAGTTTCGAATTGAAAGATGTGGACGTCCGGAATAATGGCTGAAAGATGCTCCATAATGCATGCCAAGGACAATCATGTCTGCAAAAGCTGAAAGATGCTTAATAGTGTCTTTGAAAACTGAGTCCCTGCCAATGAATCGGTCTCCCAATTTGATATAATTTTTCAAAATTAAAATTAAAATAGAAGGTTGATTATAAATATTTTATATGTTTAGTAGTCATGTCAACGACTTTCAAAAACTATTAATTAAATATAATTAATTAATTAATTAGAGATTAAAATTTAAATATTTAATAATATTGTTTATAAAATAAAATATTTACAATGGCTTTGACCAAATTGCACCTATTTAATAAAAGGACAAAATAATTACGGTAAAATGGTCAACAAAGCATACAAAAGCAGTAAAAGGAAAAGACTTCCAACCAGTTACAAGACACAATAATTAAAGTTTGAAACCGAAAGCGTCACTTGAAGCTAAGTGGCATCCAGCTATCTTTTTCCCCTCGGTCCCAACTCAATTCCCCCTCCCTCGTTCAATGCAGTATAATGTCATGTAATTATAACCAAAAAAAAAAAAAGGTTCGGAACTGAAAGAGCTTGATTCTCCATAATGCAGGGACATGGTTGTTATATATTTTTGAATTGTGCTCTCTGTATATGTTTATAAATAAAAAAATTATAAAAATGTAATAAAAAAATATCAGAAATAGCATAAAATTTATACAACATTTTATGGTCCTTTATCAATGTTCATTATACCAACGACACTAACATCTGCAAAATCCGAAAGATTCTTAATATTTCTAAAAGGCTAAAAGTTCTCGTCGCGGAACAGTAAAATAGAAAAAATAAAGTGACTTTGATGTAAATGAAATGTGTAAAGAGGAGTTTTTTCAGATTGACAAAGTATAAAGAGAGAATGTAAAGTTGTATTTCATCTGTGAAAATATTTTTATTTTTATTTAAATTTATTTTATTAAAAATAATTTTTTAAAAAATAAAAATATATTTATTTTATATTAATTAAATTTTGTTTGTAAAAATTAAAAATAATGAAAGTATATTTAATTTAGAGTTTAAGATTTAAATAAATTTTAAAATTTTTTGGTTAAAGATTTAATGTTAAGGGTTTAAGATTTTGAAATTTAAAATTTAAATTTAAAATTTTAAAATTTAAAATTAAGAATTTTAGAATTTAAAATTTAAAATTTTGTTTATTAAATTTTAAGATTTAAAACATAAATTTTGAGGGTTTTAATTTTATAATTTTAAAATTTAAAAATTAAAATTTTAAAATTTAAGATTTAGAATATAAAATTTATAATTTAAGATTTAAGATATAAAATATGAAGATTTAAGATTTTTATGTAATATTAGAAGAGTACAGTGATATTATCTAAGAAATTGGCATAATTATATTTAATTGGACAACTCTAGAGAGTGATCTGAAAACTCTAGAATTTGCAACGTTTAAATTTTAAGGGAACATATGTACCAAAAAATATTTTCAAAGGAACATAAATTTTTGACCCATTGGAGAGAGAAAAAGGTATGACAAGGAAATATAAGATTTTTTTAATTTTTATAAGTTTAATATTATAAAAACTTTTTTTAAAAAATTTTTAAATTTAATTGATTAAATATTTTAAATCAAATTTTTATGAGAATTTTATAAATTTAAATTTGTGGGTTTAGCTTCTTCTAAAAATGTAAGAATAAAGTATTTTTTTTTTCTTAAGAAATTTGATGCAATTTGACAATTATTTTGAAATAAATTTAAGTAGACAGTTCACAGTTGTATTTTAAATAAAAAATAAAAAATAAACAATGCCAATAAACTATAAATTAGTTTTCAGAGCCTTTTAATTTCTACTAGTTGTTGGTATCAGTGAATTCTAGAGATTTGAACAAAGAAAAAACATAACTAACCCATGGCTAAGATTGAAATCAGCGTGGTCTGATGTTTTCTTTTTGAAACTTTCGAAACGTGTTTCCAAGGTCAAATTTGGCTGCAAGATATGATGTTTTCTCTTTGAAAATTTCGAAACGCGTTTCCAAGGTCAAATTTGGCTACGATTGAAAGCAACTTGGTCCAACGTTTTCTTTATGAAAATTTCTAAACGAATTAGGCTAAGTCGAATTCATCATGTAATATAATTTTTGGGAGTAACGTATAAGTTATGCTTAAGTCTGTTTGTTAAGCTTAGTGATTACTATGGCATGGGTTTTTCTGACAAACGGACCCATTTGGCAATGAATTGTTAGTCTTTGGTGTCCTCTCTTTTGATTAATGCACAGCCAAAAAATTCTATTCACCAGAGGTCTAAGACAATGACTTCCAAATTTTTGCTCCATCTACCCCTTTTGTCAGTTTATCCCATATCACACGGCTGTTGCAAAAGTATCCCTTGGTCACGCGGATTCCGTACCAGCGAACATTTTGTTTTCATTTGAATGACAAAATTACCGCACCCTTTTAAACGTGAAATTTAGAGTTTTTAATTTTAAATTTTAAAATTTAAAATTTAAAAGTTTTAATTTTAAAATTTTAAAATTTAAAGTTTAAAATTTAGGATTTAGAATATAAAATTTATAATTTAAAATTTAAGATATAAGATATTGAGATTTAAGATTTTTATGTGATATTAGAAGAGTACAGTCCAAGAAATTGGCATAATTGTATTTAATTGGACAACGTATGCTCCAAAGTTCAAGACTAATGTTGAACTAAAAAATAGATTTTGTGCAAAATTATCACGAAATTTTTATTGTATGAAAGCATGAATAAGAGAATAAAGATAACAAACTAATCTTATAAAGTAATTCTACAATGCTGCTAAAGAGATTTTACTCACGAAAAGACATGTTTAGTCTTAGACTCTTAGAGGATAATTGGCGATTTACATGGATATAGTTTTGAATTTCTTTTGTTTTGCTTATAAACGATTACATGAATGTTTTCATGTATCAATATTTAACAAAGAGAATTTAATACTTAAAGTCTTAAATATATCTTACCTTTGTTCGGGACCAACCTTGCCTCAGTGACCAACTAGTGGGCAGAACTATCCTATGGGCCTTTACATAACGGTGACCAATTAGATTGTAAAACAAAAGCATTAGACACCGTAGAGAACAACAGCCTAAGATGGGGTACACACTCAGTCATGTTTCTTCACATGAAGTTGGGCTCCTGTGACAATGAAGGTCACATCTTTCTTAAACACTTTAGATTAAATTTTTATGAGAGTTTTGTAAATTTAAATTTGTGGGCTTAGCTTCTTCCAGAAATATATGATAAGAGTTTTTTTTGAGAAATTTGATGCGATTTGACAATTGTTCTGGAATAATTCTGAGTAGACAATTCACAGTTGTATTTTGAATAAAAAATAAAAAATAAATAATGCCAATAAACTATAAATTAGTGTCCAGAGCCTTTAAGTTCTACTGGTTGTTGGTATCAGTGAATTCCTAGAGGTTTGAACAAAGAAAAAACATAACTAACCCTTTGGCTAAGATTGAAATCTGCTTGGTCTGATGTTTTCTTTTTGAAAATTTCGAAACGCGTTTCCAAAGTCGAATTTGTAATGAAATTTCTTTTGTGGGAGTAACGTATAAGTTATGCCGAGGTATGTTTCTTAAGCTTAATGATTACTATGCCATGGGGCAAATACGCAAAAGGTTGGATCTTTATTTTTGGAGATTTAAATCAAGGTGATACAACAAGAGAAATATATATATATATATATATAATTAAAAAATTAAATAAAAAATATATATAATATATTTAAATATAAATTATAAATTTTTTAACATTAAAAGTTATCGCTCAACTATCTAAAAAATGAAAGTGAACAATGATATTTACATGTACTTATTTTATATATATTTCACATACTTTGTCACATTTTTAACTTTTTATTTTAAATTTAAATTGTTATTTTACTTTTTTTATACCTATTTATATAATGAGTGAAGATTTTATATGTTTAAATATAATTTTTCATAACAATAATTATTGTAAAATCAGATCGACTTAATTATAGGATTATAATGAAAAATGACAATCTTATGTGGGAAACATTTATTTCTCATGCTGTGATTCATAAGATTTTTTAAAAGAAAATATATACATTTATTACTAGACAATAACAGTAAAGAGAAAATGACTGGAAAATGACCCCGAGGCACTGAAAGTCCAAAATAATTGAAGCTCCGAATTGACAGAGCTGGAAAAAGATGCTCCATAATGCATGCAAAGGACAATCATGTCTGCAAAAGCTGAAAGATGCTTAATTACGTCTTTGAAAACTGAGTCCCTCGCAATGAATCCGCCTCCTAAGTTGACACAATTTTTTAAAATTAAAATTGAAATAGAAGATTAATTAAAAATATTTTATATATTTAATAGTCATGTTAATAGACTTTCAAAACTATTAATTAAATATAATTAATTAATGAATTAGAGATTAGAATTTAAATATTTAATAATATTATTTATAAAATAAAATAATTACTATGGCTTTGACCAATTTGCACCGATTTAATAAAAGGACAAAATAATAACAGTAAAATGGTCAACAAAGCATACAAAAGCAGTAAAAGGAAAAGACTTCTAAGCAGTTACAATCCGCAATAATTAAAGTTTGAAACTGAAAGAGTCACTTGAAGCTAAGTGGCATCCCGTCTGTGAAGCTATAGAAGGCAACAGTCTGTGAACCAAAGACATCAGAGACTTGTTGTACCTGTATTTTCAACATAATACTGATGATTCAGGGCTTGGGGATATGTTCTGATTTTAGTGGGGGAATGAAGCTGAATCATCCTTAATTTTATTTTTAAAAAAATAATTTAAATAATTATATTTATTATATTTTATAATTTATATTATAAAATTTAATAAATTTAATAAATATAAATATTTTGTGAATATTTAATATCTATTTATAAGTTTTCCTAACTATTTGTATAACATTAAAACTTAGGAAAATTATACAGTAATTTATTTAAGATTTTGGATTGCATAAATTGATTAACTTAATTACTTGAAGGCAATGAACCTTATACTTTTGGTCTGATCTTGCTGACAATAAAGTTATTTGTTTTTATTCAATGGTGTGTGTGGTTTTATGTGTGACATGAGCAAGAAACCAAATTGGCAATTCAAATGTCAGATATGAGGCCTACCCATGTAGTTAAACAATAATATTAAATAAACAAAGAATTTGTCAAGTTATACCTTCAATGATTATTCATCAAAAAATTCAAAATAATAAAATTAAAAAAACAAAGAATATATGTCAAGTCATACCTTCACATAATTATTCACCAAAAATTCAAATCCAATCCAACACTGAGTCAATTCCTGTCCCATGGTGATCAGAATTAGAGGGTGATCTCAAAATTCTAGAATTTGCAATGTTTAAATTTCAAAGGAAACATATGTACCAAAAAAAAATCAATGGAACATAAATTTTTGAATTAATGGAGAGGAAAAAAAGGATGACAGGAAATATAAGATTTTTTAATTCTTATAAGTTTAATATTAAAAAAATTTAATTCAACAAATTTTAAACTACATATATTAGACACTTTAGATTAAATTTTTATGAGAGTTTTGTAAATTTAAATTTTTTTTGGGGAGTAACGTATAAGTTACGCTTGAGTATGTTTCCTAAGCTTAATGATTACTATGCCATGGGTTTTTCTGACAAACGGACCCATATGGTAATGACTTCCAAATTTTTGCTCCTTCTTCCCCTTTTGCCAGTTTATCCCAACATCACACGGCTGTTGCAAAAGTATCCCTTTGATATCGGTAGCGTTTTGGTCACGCGGATTCCGTACCAGCGAACATTTTGTTTTCATTTCAATGACAAAATTACCCGAGCCCTTTTAAACGTGAACGCCGGTGGAGCTGTACTTTATAACTAATCATTTGTGGTTTCTTAACGTCACTTAGTTCTCACCGAGGTCTGAGAGGCTGTTCCAATGGCAACGGGTTCTTCTTCTGGTGCTTCTCGGGACCCTCCCTCACAGTACGACGTTTTTCTAAGCTTCAGAGGGGAGGACACCCGTGATACCTTCACCTGTCATCTGTATGAAGCTTTGCGGAGAAAAAAGATTGAAACCTATATAGATGACAGGCTTAACAGAGGGGAAGAGATCTCGTCCTCACTTCTGCAAGCAATAGAAGAATCAAAGATCTCTGTGATAATTTTCTCAAAAGACTTTGCGGGTTCAACATGGTGCTTGGATGAACTCGCAAAAATATTGGAATGCAAGGACAAATACGGAAGGGTTGTTATACCAATTTTCTACAACATAGATCCTTCAGTTGTGAGGCATCAGCGAGGGAGTTATGCAGATGCATTTGCTAAACATGAGCAGAGATTCAAGGACAACATGGACAAAGTGCAGAGGTGGAAGGATCTCCTGACTCTAGCATCAAGTATTTCTGGGTGGGATTCAAAGAATTTTAGGTAAGTTATGTATATTCCTTCAATGATCCATAAGTCCAACTAGATTTTGAAGTAAAATTCATTCAAATATTTGAAATTCCAAATATATGGTCATAAGAACTAATTGATCAAAATTTCTTTACAATTAAGTTATGTCATACTTGTGGTTGCGTGTGGCCTTGTGGGTGGGGAGATGTTTGGCGTTCAATTATGTCATGGCTGGGACTGAGGTACCTTATTATTTAATAAGGGGATCAATTTCTACAATATTATAGCTTATTTTAAGCCATTCGATTTAAAAGATGTAACGATAATAGTTTAATTAAAAAAGGTTAATTATAGCATCAAAAAATTTTATTATCTATTGAATTGACTGGTTTGCGAAAATTAGAGAGAGAAAAGTGAAAAAAAAAATAGTATCTGAAGATACATGTCATAATAAATAAAAGAAAGTTAAAAAAATTTTGTGAAAATTAGAGAGAGAAAAGTGAAAAAAATTATGAGTATACATGTCAAGTAGGAAAGATAAATGTGAAAAAAATAGAATATAGAGATAGATGTCAAAATAAATAAAAGAAACTTAAAAAAGGACACAAAAAGACATGTCAAAATTGAGAAAAAAATAAAGAAAATAGAATATGTGAATTCGTATTAAACCTCAGGTTGGCACATATCACGTGTCATAATGATATTAACTAATTTCAAGAGTATCAATATCATAAAACTAAAATAAAAGTACTATAATGTAATCTCTAAGTTAAATTCATTCTAGATAATTCCAAATATAATACACCGTACAGCCAAATATTAAAAGTATCATAACAATTACTAATTTTAATTCATTCAACTTTATTATACACTACATATACACAATAAAATTTTCGAAGATTTGATTGAGTGAAAACTAGCTTGGTAAGTTATATGGTATGTTATTTTTTTCTATTAAGATTCGGAAGCTAATATAGCCTTTTTAAAAAAAATCAATTAATTTACATTATAAACATATTTTAAAAATTTAGTGGATTTAGAAATTCTTTCACCATATAAGAAGATTTAACTATTTTAATTACCTCCAAGCTAGGTTGATATTTTTCCTTATCATAACTTTGTTTTCCCAATTTTTTATATGTCTTTCAGGCCAGACTCCAAACTTGTTGGAGAAATTGTCAAAGATGTTTTGAAAAAGTTGAATTGTATGTCCTCCCTTTCATGTGATTTGCAAGGATTGGTTGGCGTTTACAAACATATCATAAAAATTGAATCTGCAATAGAACAACTTAAGCCAAGAAGCAAGGATTGCAGGGTGGGAATTTGGGGCATTGGTGGTATAGGTAAGACAACAATTGCCAAGGCTTTGTTTGAAAAGCTTATTACCAAGTATGAATTTGATTCTCACTGTTTTGTTGAAAACGTTGGGAAAGAAATGGAAACAAGTGGAGTTGATCAGATACGTAATAAATATCTTGCTGAAATTCTCGAGGAAGAAGACCGACAGGTTCACAGAGTCACTTCTCAAAAGAGAAGAAGGCTTGAACATACGAAGGTTCTCCTTGTTTTCGATGATGTGAGGAATGCATGTCAAGTGATAGATTTATTTAGACGGTGTGGTCCATTCATGTCTGAAAGTATAATCATTGTCACTACTAGAGACAAGCAAGTGCTTAAGAATGCTGAAACTGATATCATACATGAGGTTACGGAATTGAATTACGAAGATGCTCTTCAACTTTTCAATTTACATGCCTTTAAGCAAATGCATCCAACAAAAGATTACATAGAGCTGTCAAAACAGCTGGTGGATTACGCCAAAGGCATTCCATTAGTTCTCAAAGTCCTTGGTACATTTCTCTATGGTAGGAGTAAGGAAGAATGGGAAAATGCTCTCAAGAAACTTGGAAAAGCTACTAACAAGGAAATTTTTGAAGTATTGAAGTTAAGTTATGATGGGCTTGACGAAGAGGAGAAGGACATATTCCTTGATATTGCATGTTTTTTCAAAGGACAAGATAAAATTTCAGTGCAAGAAACTTTAGAAAGTTGTGGTTTCTCTGCAAGCATTGGAATGAAGGTTCTAGAAGATAGAGGCTTGTTAAGTTATACAAATGGTAAAATTATGATGCATGATTTGATTGAGAAAATGGGCCATCAAATTGTTCAACAATCCGCCAAGGCACCTGGTAAATGTAGTCGACTATGGGAGCGTAGTGATATTTCTTATGTTCTAAGAAGCAACAAGGTAATAGTTTATTCATTTTTTCAATTCTAATATAAAAATTTATAATTAGGATTTTTTAAAGTACAATGTGTACTTTAGAAAGTTAAATGCAAGTAAATGACTATTAATAAAAAAAATTAATAGTCATAATTGTTAGTAAATACAAATAAGTAGATCATTATTTATAAATTTGAAATAATTATGATTATTGACTTTTTCATTAATGATTATCCACTTACATTTTACTTTCTAAAGTGCACATTACACTTTAGAGGTTCTAAATCTAATAATTTATGTTCTTTTTTCATCGTCACAAATTTGGAGTACGCAATTAATATTTTTATTTTTTAAAGATAAGATTGAAATAGTTGTAGTACCTCTTTTGGCCGCTATTTATTTCCTTTTTTAATTTAAGGATAAAACTTGTAGGGTACAAAAGCAATTCAATGCATATTCCTCAACATGTGCAATGTCAAGGACAAGATTGAGTTGCATGGGGATCCCTTTGTGAAGATGGATAATTTAAGATTGCTCCAGTTTTATAATTCCAACCCAAATGAGCATTCAAGAGTCTACATTTCCAAAGATCTCGAAAGTCTTCCAAAAAAATTAAGGTTTTTGCGTTGGGATGGCTTTCCCCAAAGATGTTTGCCTATTAAAATTTTCCCAGAAAACCTTGTTACACTTGACATGCGTAAAAGTCATCTTGAGAAGCTTTGGGAAGAAGATCAGGTATTTCATACTTTATTCCAATATTCAATTATTACTTATCTGGTTTCCTTTCTGTCTCTTGAGAAAAGAAAAAGAAAAAAAGGTAGATATCATGCCTAGATTAAATGAATGTCACAATTTCTCTTCTTATTTATATAATTCTTGTTTTTATTTTTGCGACAGCTTCTTCCTAGTTTAAAAAGGATTGATTTAAGTTATTCCAGTCAATTGATTGAACTCCCAGATCTTTCTCAAGCACCAAATATTGAAGAAATAATTCTCAGCTATTGTACACGGCTGCGTGCACTCAACTCTACAGATACTCTCAAAAAGCTCCACACTTTATGGTTAGATGGCTGCTTTAGCCTTTGCTCCATAGACCTTCGAAGCGATCTTCTTGCTGAATCTTCAGGATTAGTCATCCTCTATAACTGCAAAAATCTTAGGACTTTTGATGTTAGACCATATCGATATGTATCTATCAGCGCTAGGAACGCAAAGTCAGTATTAGAGAGATTTACAGATGCTCTTGTGGTGGACCCCATGGAAAGTGCAAAATTTGGTCATGAACCAAACGATAGTGTACATCTAATCAAGTTAAACTTGTTACGAGAAGGGACAACCTTATCATCTCAAAGATTCAAAGAACTTTGTTGGTTGGATCTTTCTTATTGTGATTCTCTTATTACTCTTCCAGATTGTATTTTTTGGTTTAGAGGACTAAGAAGACTTTATCTTCGTGGTTGCTCAAATTTGAGGAGTATTTCTGAAATCTATGCACCTCAAGAAAATTTAACAGTGATCATCTTGGATGAAACATCGATTAGAGAACTACCCAAAAACATGGAGCATTTTATTGCGCTTGAAGAATTGAGCTTGTGCAAGTGTAGAATGCTTAAATCCATTCCATTCTCAATTGGGAGTCTCGACAAACTTCGCAAGTTAGATCTTACATTTTGTCATTCACTTGAAGTCCTTCCGAGCAGCATTTTTGATTTGAAAATTGCAACACTTGATTTGTCTGGTTGCTCGTCATTAAAGAAATTACCTGACATCTTGGATGCCAATGTGAATTTAATGTATCTTTGCTTACAAGGAACGGCAATTCAAGAATTACCCTCATCGCTACAGAAGTTGATTGGGCTTCAAAACTTGCATTTAGAGATGTGTAGAGATCTTAAATTTGCTCCAAATAGCATCTTTAACATGACACACCTCATCCAACTAGATTTTTCCAGTTGTAGCAGCTTGTCAAAAATTCCTGAAGACATTGGCTACTTGTCAATGATTAGGAAATTGTCTCTGTGTGGGTGTAAGAGTATTGTTACTCTTCCTACCACCATTACTCATCTTTCGAGTCTAAAATCACTTGATTTGAGGGATTGTGCAAAACTACAATCTATACCAGAGCTTCCACCATTTCTGCAAGAACTGTTTGCACTTGATTGCCATCAAGTGAAGGGAGTTTCATGTTCAAAGTTTACACTCACAAGAGATATAGAAGAGAATGTGTTTGAGTTTCACCTCACCAATTGTGAACAGCTGGACCAAGGGGCTTATAACAGCATTGTGGCTCACTCAGGGCAAAGGTTCAGGCAAGATACATACAGCTCAATTTTCTTCTGCTTTCCTGGGAGTAAAATTCCATATTGGTTCCCTTATCGGAGTCAGGATCACCAACTAAACTCAGAAGGTAATCGAGATTGGTACAATGATAAGTTCCTTGGTTTCGTGATATGCGTTATTGTTACTGCAAAGAGTGAGAGTCTACACAAATGCAGATTGAGGTACCAATTTGAATTATTTGATGATGAATTGTTGTGGGGACCTTTCCCATGTGATGGTGATCAGCCAATATACTATAGTAATTGGAAAGGTTATGGAAGATATCTTAATCAAGATCACATATTCTTATGGAATTGTAATTTGAGGAAATATGGAGATTTTAGGAAGATGGATCACTTCACCTTTAAGGTTTGTCAATCTACTGATTCTGATGCCACTTTCATGATAAAAGAGTGTGGAGTTTGCCCACTATACGAATTTAAGGATGGTGATTCAGGGTCCTCAAGTGATATATGCTCTTGAATCGTGTTGATCAATAGATGGCTCAGGTGTGCTCTTCTTCTTTTTTTTAATTACTTTATCAGTTTTCATCTTCTCCACATTAAATTTTATAAATTCAGCAGGAGATTACTTTGGAAGTTCTTAGGACCAAAGATGGTGACGAAGAAGATGTGAGCATTGAATTCCACTATTCAACGTTCTCTTAGCCCCAGCAAGTACAACAAGCAACATTGGCAAGTTTTGGGAATAATAAGAACACGAGATGGGAATGGAGATTTTATTGCTTGCTGTCACCAATCCCTCATGTGTGCTTTTATCTCTCTATTGAAACAGTCTTTTTCTCTGCTCCTCCTTTTTATCAGTTTTTTAATGGGTAAAAGCTCCAACTTTGTATCTTATTGTCTCATTTCTTTCAGTTTTCTTTTCCTAAGTGGTGAACTTCTGAGGACTGCATCTGTTTGATGAGCTATATCTTTATCAGAAGTTATATAATCTCAAATTAATTTCTTTTACGATTGGTTATTAATGATTGGATTACAATCAAGGGTTCCAAATATAACCCACATGACCTGCAAGTTGCCTGGTCATCCAAAGATTCAAAACAGTATATCTTGGAAAGGCAAAAGGCATAAAGGGGAAGAGTAAAGAGTTAAGAGAGACTTTACATATTCCAAATGACAGTGCTTAATTTGAATATGTGATATTGGAAAGAGTACAATGGATATTGTCCAAGAAATTGGCATAATTGTATTTCATTGGCTTGGCCAATGTTAAGTTGTAGACTAATGCTGAACCAAAAAATAGATTTTGTAAAGAACTATCATAGAATTTTTATTGTATGAAAGAAACGAATAAGAGAATAAAGATAATAAACTTACCTTATAAACTAATTCAATGATTTCGCTGAAGAGATTTTACCCATGAAAGACATGTTTAGTCTTAAGACTCTAGAGAGAAAATTAGCAATTTACTTGGAAATAGTTTTGAATTTATTTTGTTTTGCATATAAACAATTCTATGAATTTTTTCATGAATCAATATTCAACAAAGAGAATTTGACACACATATCTTACCCTTGTTTAAGACCAATCTTGCCCCGATGACCAAACCAGTGGCAAGGACTATCCTGTGGGCCTTTTCATAACTGTGACATATCTACAAATTTTAATAGCTTTTGTGTCTGCATAAGCACAGGAGAACCTATTGGAAAGATAACTGAATCCACAACTATAACTGGTTTTTTTCTCTATATTGTTGTTACCAGAAATTGATATGCTTATTGCTAAGAAAATGCTAGACCTCTGTAAAAATTCTAAGGGGCTTTGTGTCCAATTGGATTGGACAAAAGAAGCATTAGACAACTTAGAGAACAACAACCTGAGATGGATGGAGTACACTCTCAATCATTTTTCTTCACATGAAGTTGTGCTCCCATGACAATGAAGGCCACATCTTTCCTAGAGCTCCATCTAGGGTTGTATTTCATTAGCATGGTGTGTAAAAGGGAAAATTTTTTCCCGTTGATTGCTTCAAAGAAGTGATCATCACCAATTTGTTATGACCATATTGGTTTGTCCTCTATTTTACTCTCTAACATCATTGGAGTGTTTAATAGATGTTGTAAGTCTATGGCCAATCTGTATCACCAACATGTATGTGAGTAGTATTCATATGGACTCAACCATGCACCTTAATTATATGATAATTTTCTAAGATAAATTTTTAAGATAATTTTCTGTTAAGAAATTTGATTTAGTTTGACTATCAGTTCATATATAGCTGAATTTTGAATAAAAATAAATAGCTAATAAAATAATTAATCACTAAACAAAAAAAAAGGCATAATTAATCATTCCTTAAGATTCAAGGTATTTTTTTAATCAATTATTAAGATATTAATTTTTTAAAGAATGAAAATTGTTAAAATAAATAATATTTTTTAAATAAATATTTTCTATACACACAATATATATCAAACTTAAAATGATATATTTAATTAACCTGAGTATATGACAATCCTAAATACTTACAAAAATTAAATATATAATTTTTTTTGAAGTAAAATGTTGACTTTCGTTTATCCTCTGATTGAATGAAGAGGAAAATAAGTTATTCTTAAGTATGTTTCTTAAGCTCAAGTTTTAGTAATTTCATATTTCGTAAATTTTTTGGTCTTGCTTGCAATTTTATAATTAAATGAAAATTAAGTTTATGTTTTATTTTCAAACTCAAATGATTTTTTTATGAGAAAACAAATTAGAGTTAAAAGTTAAAACAAAAAATCTTGAATTAATGTCTAATAACTTAAATTTTGAGTAGACAGACTTTTTATACAAGAAGACAAAAAAATTTTTACTCTATTGGAGTTGAATCAATTTTAAAAGAAAGGCTGAAAGCAGCAAATAGGCAAAAGGTCAGATCTTTATTTTTGGATATTTAAATCAAGGTGATACAACAAGAGAAATATATATAATTAAAAATCTAATTAAAAATATATAAATATATTTAAATATAAATGATAAAATTCTTAACCTTAAAAATTATCGCTCAACTATCTAAAAAATAAAAATGAAAAATAATATTTACATGTACTTATTTTATATATATTTTACATATTTTGTCATATTTTTAAATTTTTATTTAAATGTAAATTATTATTTTACTTTTTCCTACCTATTTATATAATGAGTGAAGATTTTATGTGTAAATATAATTTTTTATAAAAATAATTACTGTCGCATCAGATCGACTTAATGACAGGATTATAATGAAAAATGATCATCTTATGTGCGAAACATTTATTTCTCATGTTTTAATTTCTAAAGATTTTTTAAAAGAATAAATAAATAAATAAATATACATATATATATAATACTAGACTGTAACAGCATTAAAATGTCCAACAAATCTGCCAAAAGCAATAAAGAGAAAATGACCGGAAACTGTTCCTTTTACACCGAAATTTTAGAATAATGCTATTTCTACATTATTTTTTCACTACGTTCGCTACGTTGCCGATGTGGCAATGAAAAGCGGAAAATGGAGCAATGCCAAATTGAAAATTTAAGCGCGATGAAAGCGAAAATAAAACACCCAACCTCTCTTACTCGCTCACGCTCTCCGCTCTCGCTCTCTCGCTCTCCCGCTCTCCAGCTCTCGATTGCCGACGTTCTTTGTTGCTCGTTTTCTCTCGCACATTATCATCTCAGCTTTCCCGGCTCTTTCGTTGCCGTCGCTGTCTAGTCAGTCCCCCTCTTGTGAACTATTTTGTGGGGTGGAAAAAATTTTTAAAAAAATGAACAGAGCACAGCTTGAAAAAAAAAGAAAAACGACTCTTGTTCATTTTCATTTCAAACCTCATCCTATAGTTTCTCTCTCCTTGGGGTTTCTGTGGCTCGCTTCTCACTAGCATTTCTGTTTGTATACTACTTATTTAGGTTAGAGGATGTGCTTTTGTTCATAATATACCTTGTATATGGCTATAATAAAGGTGGAAGCCTCTCATACATTCTTTTTATAGGTAAAATGTACCCACCATTCTGTCTTCTCTTTTTCTATCATCATTTGTTTTCAGTCCATGCACGAAATGTTAAAGTGTAACATGGCCATAGCTAAAGTGTAACCTTACCATTGCTAAAGTGTAACGTGCCATACAAAAGTGTAACTACCAGTAGTTAAAGTGCAACTTTTAATGGAACGTTTACTTTACTTAAAAAAATAGTATGATTCATTAGATAAGATTTTTTCTTCAAATAGAACATTTATTATGCATAAGGAAGTAGTTTTGATCAATTAAATCCAAATTGAATCATGAAATTTCTTATGCGGAACATGGCCATAACTAAAGTGTAACCTCGCCGTTGCTAAAGTGTAACATGCCATACAAAAGTGTAATGACCCGTAGCTAAAGTGTAACTTTTAATGAAAAGTTTACTTTACCTAAAAAAATAGTATGATGCATTAGATAAGGTTTTTCCTTCAAATAGAACATTTATTATGCATAAGGAAAGAGTTTTGATCAATTAAATCCGAATTGAATCATGAAATTTCGTATGCGGAACATGGTCATTGCTAAAGTGTAACCTCACCGTTGCTAAAGTGTAACGTGCCATATAAAAGTGTAACTACCCGTAGTTAAAGTGTAACTTTTAATGGAACATTTATTTTGCCTAAAAAAATAGTATGATACATTAAATAAGATTTTTCCTTCAAATAGAATATTTATTATGCATAAGGAAGTAGTTTTATCTAGTGCATAATACTATTTTCTTAGGCAAAGTAAATGTTCCATTAAAAGTTACACTTTAACTATGGGTAGTTACACTTTTGTATGACACGTTACACTTTAGCAACGGCGAGGTTACACTTTAGCTATGGCCATGTTCCGCATAAGAAATTTCATGATTCAATTCGAATTTAATTGATCAAAACTACTTCCTTATGCATAATAAATATTCTATTTGAAGGAAAAACCTTATCTAATGCATCATACTATTTTTTTAGGTAAAGTAAACGTTTTATTAAAAGTTTCACTTTAGTTACGGGTAGTTACACTTTTGTATGGCACGTTACACTTTAGCAACGGCGAGGTTACACTTTAGCTATGGCCATGTTCCGCATACGAAATTTCATGATTTAATTCGGATTTAATTGATCAAAACTACTTCCTTATGCATAATAAATATTCTATTTGAAGGAAAAACCTTATCTAATGCATCATACTATTTTTTTAGGTAAAGTAAACGTTTCATTAAAAGTTACACTTTAGCTACGGGTAGTTACACTTTTGTATGGCACATTACACTTTAGCAACGGCGAGGTTACACTTTAGCTATGGCTATATTTCGCATACGAAATTTCATGATTCAATTCAGATTTAATTGATCAAAACTACTTCCTTATGCATAATAAATGTTCTATTTGAAGGAAAAACCTTATCTAATGCATCATACTATTTTTTTAGGTAAAGTAAACGTTTCATTAAAAGTTACACTTTAGCTACGGGTAGTTACACTTTTGTATAGCACGTTACACTTTAGCAACGGCGAGGTTACACTTTAGCTATGGCCATATTCCGCATAAGAAATTTCATGATTTAATTCAGATTTAATTGATCAAAACTACTTCCTTATGCATAATAAATGTTCTATTTGAAGGAAAAACCTTATCTAATGCATCATACTATTTTTTTTAGGTAAAGTAAACGTTCCTTTAAAAGTTACACTTTAGCTATGGGTAGTTATACTTTTGTATGGCATGTTACACTTTAGCAACGGCGAGGTTACACTTTAGCTATGGCCATGTTACGCACACAAAATTTCGTGATTCAATTCGGATTTAATTGATCAAAACTACTTTTTTATGCATAATAATAAATGTTCTATTTGAAGGAAAAACCTTATCTAGTGCATCATACTATTTTTTTAGGTAAAGTAAACGTTTCATTAAAAGTTACACTTTAACTACGGGTAGTTACATTTTTGTATGGCACATTACACTTTAGCTATGGCCATGTTCCGCATAAGAAATTTGATGATTCAATTCGGATTTAATTGATCAAAAATACTTCCTTATGCATAATAAATGTTCTATTTGAAGGAAAAACCTTATCTAATGCATCATACTATTTTTTTAGGTAAAATAAACATTTTATTAAAAGTTATACTTTAGCTACGGGTAGTTATACTTTTGTATGGCACGTTACACTTTAACAATGGCGAGGTTACACTTTAGCTATGGCCGTGTCATACTTTAACATTTCGTGCATGGATAGAAAACAAATGACGATAGAAAAAGAGAAGACAGAATGGTGGATACATTTTACCTATGAAAAGAATGTATGAGAGGCTTCCACCTTCATTATAGCCATATACAAGGTATATTATGAACAAAAGCACAACCTCTAACCTGAATAAATAGTATACAAACAGAAATGCTAGTGAGAAGTGAGCCATAGAAACCCCCGGGAAAGAGAAACTATAGGATGAGGTTTGAAATGAAAATGAACAAGAGTCGTTTTTTCTTTTTTTGTTTTAAGCTGCGCTCTGTTCATTTTTTTAAAAAATTTTCCAACCCCACGAAATAGTTCACAGAAGGAGGACTGACTGGACAGTGACGACGATGAAAGAGCCAGGAAAGCTGAGCTGATGATGTACGAGAGAAAACGAGCAACAAAGGACGTCGACGATCGAGAGTTGGAAAGCGAGAGTGGAGAGTGGGAGTGAGTGAGAGAGGCTGGGTGTTTTATTTTCGCTTTTATCGCGCTTAAATTTTCAATTTGGCATTGCTCCATTTTTCGCTTTTCATTGCCATGTCGACAATATAGCGAACATAACAAAAAAATAACGTAAAAATAACATTGCTCGAAATTTTATGTTTTCAGTTGTCACCAGGGATAATAAAATTGTGGTGAAAATAAATAAAAAATTATATTATCAGAGCAAAAATTTATTTATATTTATATTATTACTGAAAAAAGACTCCTAGGCACTTAAAGTCCAAAATACTTGTAGTTCCGAATTGAAAGAGCTGGAAGTCCGGAATAATCCTGAAAGATGCTCCGTAATGCATGCCAAGGACAATCACGTCTGCAAAAGCTGAAAGATGCTTAATAGTGTCTTTGAAAACTGAGCCCCTGGCAATGAATTGGCATCCTAATTTGACATAATTTTTCAAAATTAAAATTAAAATAGAAGATTAATTATAAATATTTTATATATTTAATAGTCATGTCAATAGACTTTCAAAACTATTAATTAAATATATTAATTAATTAAGTAGAGATTAGAATTTAAAAATATTTAATAATATTATTTATAAAATAAAATAATTACTATAACTTCGACTAATTTGCACCGATTTTAATAAAAGGGCAATGATAATAACAGTACAATGGTCAACAAAGCATGCAAAAAGCAGTAAAAGAAAAAGACTTCTAAGCATTTACAATCCACAATAATTAGAGTTTGAAACTGAAAAGAGTCACTTGAAGCTAAGTGATATCTAGCTATCTTTTTCACCTCAGTCTCGACTCAATTCCCCCTCCCTCGTTCAATGCGATGTAATGTCATGTAATTAAAAAAAAAAAAAAGGTTCGGAGCTGGAAGAGCTTGATGCTCCATAATGCAGGGAAATGGTTGTTATATATTTTTGAACTGTGCTTTCTGTATATGTTTAGAAATAAAAAAATTAAAAAAATGTAATATAAAAACTATCAGAAATAGTATAAAATTTATACAAAGTTTTATTGTCCCATATCAATGTTCATTATACCAACGACACTAACATCTGCAAAAGCTTAAAGATTCTTAACATTTTTGAAAAGCTGAACATTTCTGTCGCGGAACAGTAAAATAGAAAGAATAAAGTTACTTTGACGTGAATAAAACGTGCAAAGTGTAAGAGTTTTTTCAGATTGAATAAATATAAAAAGGGAATGCGAAGATGTATTTGGTTTATGGAAATATTTTTAGTTTTATTTTAATTTATTTTATAAAAAATAATTTTTTATAAATAAAAATATATTTACTTTATATTAATTAAATTTTATTTTTAAGAAATAAAAATAATAAAAATATATTTAATTTAATATTTATAATTTAAATTTTAAATTTTAAAATTTAAAATTTGAGTTGAGGATATAATATTTATAGTATAAGGTTTAAATTTTGAGATTTGAAATTTAATATTTAAAGTTGAAGATTTTAAAATTTAAAATTTAAAATTAAGAATTTTGAAATTTAAAATTTAAAGTTTTGTGTTTTATATTTTAAAGTTTAACATTTAAATTTTGAGAATTTTGTCTCTAAAATTTTAAAATTTTAAGATTTAAGATTTAAATTTTAAAATTTTATAATTTAAAAATTTAAGATTTAAAATTTATAATATAATATTGAAAGAGTACAAACCGATATTGTCAAAGACATTGACATAAATTTATTTAATTGGACAATGTATACTCCAAAGTTTAAGACTAATTTTGAACCAAAAAATAGATTTTATATAAAATTATCGCAGAATTTTTATTGCATGAAAGCATGAATAAGAGAATAAAGATAACGAACTAACCCAATAAACTAATTTTATGATGCTGCTAAAGAGATTTTACCCGCCGAAAGACATGTTTAATCTTAGACTCTTAGGGGATAGTTGGTGATTTACATGGATATAGTTTTGAATTTCTTTTGTTTTGCTTATAAACGATTATACGAATGTTTTCATGAATCAATATTTAACAAAGAGAATTTAACACATAAACATATCTTACCCTTATTCAGGACTAACCTTGCCCCAGTGACCAACCAGTGGCCAGGACTATCCTGTGGGCCTTTACATAACTGTGCCATGTGTACAAATTTTAATAGCTTTTGTGTCTGCACAAGCACAGGAGGACCTGTTGGAAACACACCTGAATCCACAACTACAACTGGTTTTTTCTCTTTATTGTTGTTACTAGAAATAGATGTGCTTATTGCTGAGAAAATGCCAGACTTTTGTGAAAATTCTGAGGGGCTTTGTGTCCAATTGGATTGTACAACAAAAGCATTAGACACCGTAGAGAACAACAGCATGAGATGGAGTACGCTCTTTGAGTCATGTTTCTTCACATGAAGTTGAGCTCCGGTGACAATGAAGGCCACATCTTTCTTAAAGCTCCATCTAGGGTTGTATTTCACCGGCGCCGTGCATAAATGGGAAAATTTTTTCCTGTTGATTGCTTCGAAGAACCGGTCATCACCAATTTCTTCTGACCACATTGGCGTGTCCTCTATTCTACTCTCCAGCATCCTTGGAGTGTTTAATAGATGTTGCAAATGTATGGCTAATCTGTATCACCAACATGCATGTAATTATACGATTACCCATCAAACAGAGCTTGAAATAAGTTTTAAGTTATAGGGGTGTAAGGGTAAGTGGGGAATTAACCTGTTGCATTTCTTGCCCTCAAGAAACAAGCGCATCCCAGTGACTGGCCTTTTGCCCACGGCCACCTGCTAAGTGTATATTTTAGCTTATAAGGAAGATAATTATGCAATAGAAAAAGAAATCAAACTCTACAATTTGGATAACATTAGGGGGAGGGGGTTAGAAGGTACCTTACTAGTGTTTACATATAGTTTAGGACCCATCAAGTTGAAGCCGAGAGAAGGGGAAGGAGCAGTTCTATTTGTGAGTAGACCAAGAGGGAGATCATTGTGAATGGGAGCCCAAATCTTGTGTGCTTGGAAGTCAAGAAAGTATGGCAGCTCTGATATTGGAGGCTTATCTGCATATAATTTTTTCAACAAATGTATGTGACTAAACGTTCATCAATAACAACCTAAAAAGTTTGGGCTCCAGTTTTAGGCCAACAATTAGATAATGGAAGGTCTGTACTCATATCACAAAGGAAGAATTTGGGCCTAGAAATATTAGGGCTGGTTCAATAGTTATACATCTATGATGTTGAATAAAAAGATAATATATTTATGTTTAAGATAAAGATAACAAATACAATAAAGAGAGAGAAATGTCCATCTTATTCTATTTAAAAATTAATAGATTTCTTCTGGGGTGAAATTGATTTTGAAATTAGGTGGTTGTATTTCAATAGTAATGTAATTATAACAGTTTGTCTTAAAATCATTTTTTTTAAGTAATTTTTCCATTTATTTAGAAGAGGAAGAAAATAAAATAAACTTACATCGAAGATAAAGGTTGATAGCATGGGAAAGGAAGCCTCGGCCAGGAGCACCTTGAAGAAGAGAAGTGATGGGAATGAAGCTAAACTGAATTGCATCTGGTTTGCTAGGAACTGTGAGAAGCCATTCACAGTGGTCGCATACTTGTGTATCTCCTCCCCTTTTTGAACATATCACTGTAATTCCCTGCATGCATTCATTTCCATACAGTTATCCGTTTTTTCTTTTCCCTTTTCCCTTTTGGGGGTTTTCAATGGAAAATTATCAACATTTCTCAGTTTGTGGAACCTACATCTTTTGTACAAACATACATGGAGCTGTTGAAGGCAACAGTTTGTGGACCAAAGACATCAAAAGCTTGTGGCACCTGTATTTTCGGCATAACTCAGTGTAGTTATTTAGTACAACATCAAAATTTTGGAAAAATATTAAAAGAATTAAGATTCTGATTTGCATAATTGATCAGCTTGATTATGTGAAGGGAATGAACCTTGTATTTTTTGTCTCTAATTTTTGGAAGGAAATTGCATGTGCCAGTGAATAGTTGATCTCCAAGATCATCCAAGTGCTTCTTTAGCTCTGATTGCTCCAAGTTGGAGGTCTCATCCTGCTTGACTAGCACCACGTCATTGCCACCAATGCTAAGCCCCACAAGGATGTGTGTCCCGTATTTCTCAATGAATCTGATCAACATTTTCATCTCCGATCATTACATCAAACAAGCTTCCAAACTTCAAATTTGGCTCTGGTATTTTAATCAAGATTGTGTTTTTCTTTTTAATGGTGTGTCAGAGGCCTACCCCATGTATGCAGTTAAACTATAATATTGAATAACCACAGAATATGTCAAACAATGCCTTCAATGATCATTTACCAAGAAAATCAAATCCATCCAACACAGTCACTTGATGTTGAGTCCATTGCTGACCCATTGGGATCAGAATTAGAGGGTGATCTACAAAACTAGAATTTGCAATGTTTAAACTTCAGGGGAGCATCAAATTTGAAATAATGGAGAAAGAGGAAAAGGAATTGACAGGCAAAGGTTGAATCATTTGCAAAAGAAAAGGTTGAAAGCAGCAAAAGGTCAAACTCTTGCGTTGGCTGAAAGGTCTATTTCATGGGATTTGCATGCATTACTGAAACATTTCATTTCCAAATTAAACTAATCTAATCTAATATCTAATATAGTATGCAAAGAGAAATTAAATTCTAAGTGAGAAAAAACATATCACTCTAAATTATTTTTAAATTACACATAGAAAAACTTTAAATTGGCACTTATAAACTAAACTAATCTAATATATAATACAACTTTTCATTTTGTTTAATCTAAGTTTCACTTTTATAATCTCCTTATTTAAAATAAATTAAAGAAAATTTAAAAAGAAAAAAGAAAATTCTATTTTCAAGTCATTCTTAGACAAGATTTGCAGAAGAGCGGTTCCTATTTTATAAGAGAGCAGTTCTATTAGTTTGTATGTGGACTTCGTATAAAGAAAGCACTTATAAGGGACGAAAAAGATCAAAGAGGTTGCTTCAACATGAAGGTTATTTTTTTTTGGTACAACATGAAGGTGATTTGGTTCAACAGCCGTCCCTATCCGACATAAAAACAAGACTAGGATTTTGTGCTCATACGGCTAAGTTCAGTTACAGATTTGCCCCTACTTTGACCACATTTGTGGTATCGTTCCCAAACATACAAGTCTTCTTGTGAAATGTTGGTGAACTTGTATATTTAGAAATGTGGATATAATAGAGTTAGAAAAAGATAAATATATACTCACACTTTTAAATATACAAATTTATTCATATTTTATAAAAAAATAAAAATTAAATAGTATATTTTAAAATAAAATATATTATTTAACTTTTATCTTATTAAAAAATATGAAAAGACTTGTATGTTTAAGAACGTAAGTATAATAGAGTTAAAAAAAGATAAATATATATCTAAATCTTTAAACATACAAGTCTATTCATATTTTACAAGAAGACAAAAGTTAAATAATATATTCTAAGATATCCACGTTTTTAAACATATAAATCTACTCACATTTCATAAGAAGATAAAAGTCAAACAGTATATTTTATCTTAAAATATACTTATTAAATGTACTATTTAACTTTTGTCTTTTTGTGAAATGTGAATGAACTTGTATGTTTAAAAATGTGGTTATATATTTATCCTTTTCATTTGTTTTCCTCCTTAATTCTCCTTCCTTCTAAACTTACTTATTAAATTTTATTAAATATTTTTTTAAAATTTAAATTATTAAATTTTACAAATAAAAATATAAAATTTAATTAATTTCATGAGAATAACTTTTTTCATTAAATCTAGGCTAAAGTACTTTTTAAGTTGTTGAATAATATTTTATTGAATTTTATAAATTAAATCTTAACAAATTTTAATTTTAAATTAAGTCCTGAAAATAATTAAGTAATAATTATAAAAATAAATTTATTATAAATTAGTTTAAATAATTGATTCTCTTTTGGTTCAGGATATCAACAAAACAACTTTTTGACCATAATTGCATAAGATTATTGTTTCAAAGGTAATGGTTTCATTTGATTTTATGCAGTAGAGAATTTAAATTTATATTTTTATGATATTATCCAAACCTTTTATTTTTTGAACACATAGTGACTTAGTTTCATTTGATTTTTATACTCAATTACAAGCGGATAATTTTTTAAACTCAAATAAAAAGAATTATTCACTTTATAAAAAATGTGACTGAAAAATAAGATACCTTTTAGGTATTCAAACAATACTTTAGCCTTATATCTGTTTAATATTCTTATGAAAATTTTATAAATTCTTATTTGTTACTATTTAATTTTACACTAGCCCCAGTTAATTTTTTTTTATTAAACAGCTTAAATCGCACACATTTTTATAATTATTTATGTGCATATTATTCTTTCAACACAAAAGAAAAATAATTCGTATATAAACCTTGTAAAAGATATGTATGCTATAAATTGTTCAAGAAAAATTATATATATTGTGTCCAGTACAAAATTTAATGGCTCTATAAAAATTTTGTAAAGAGTTTGTAAATGTTATCTGTGTATATATCATACTATTCTATGCACAAAACATTAATTTGACAATTACAAAATGACTCTGTAAAAGTTTTGTAAAGAGTTTGTAAATGTTAGAAAATAACATGAATTTTACTTGGGAAGATAATGAATACTCTGCTATTTGCCAACTTAATTTTCTACTTGAGATGCTTTTTCACTGGTTTATTTGTTAGTTTAGGTTGAAGGACCGAGGTTGTGTAATGTATTTTCTTGAAATTACCGGCCTTTTGAGTGTAATTTAGTGTTTTTTGTTTAAAACACTTAAATGGAAAGGCAGTTATGTGATACCCATATGATCATTTCTATAATAATCTCAGTGCGAAAGCCAAATCATTCATCTTCGCTTATCTTTTTGGACTGATTGCTTTGATTTGTAGGATTACCAAAAACAAATATAAAAAATAGAGAAAGAAAGAATCATTACCTTGCAAGTGCAGAAGGGTCCCAGGAAGAAGGAACAGCTTCGAGGACATATTTGGATAGAGCAAGAGGATACCGATCAATATGAGCATTGAACAGTACAATAAAATAGCCGTCAAGACCCAAGTACTTCGTGTTAGCTGCATCAGTTGCCCATGAACCTCCATCAAAGCCAAACATGGCATTGAACAGCCCAGATGGGATTTTCCCAGGAATCGAACTCTTTTGGTTGAAAAGTTCTGACATCTAAGAAAATAATCAAAACCCAGAAACCAATTCTCAAAATCACCAATCACAAATTAAACCACATTCATAGATTCCCAACAACTGTTGATGAAATGCCTTACTTGGCTGAAGGTTAAGATATCAGACTGGTAACGAGTGCGATCACCTTTATCGCATTTGATATCAACGGACACGTCTCTGATGGGTCCCAAACCAGGAACAGTGATCTCTCTTCTCTCAGTTTCATTCAGAAGAACCAAGCGTTCTTCGCCTTTGCAGAATTTGAGCCTGAAATCTGAGGTCAAGTCGAAGCCTTTGCCCAGGCTGTTTACAGCTTTCTCAACTATGCCTTCGCCCATCTCTCTGTTTTTCACCTAAACGAAAGTTCCAGTAATGATATGTGGGTTTTTCTCATCAAAGGGTTCAAATTGCAGTAGGGGAATACAAAAGGGTACGTTTTCATGTTTATATCATTGGTAGTACAACTTTTAGGATTGACTGTTTCCCACTTCAGCCTTTGAATATCAACTTGGGTCATTCAGCTTTTCAAACCTTTCTTCTCGATAGTTGTCGCAAGAAAATACACAATAGCATTCACACACGAAGTGTGACAGTTCAGCTTTTTGTGGCTGCAAATAAAAAATAATAATAATTTTATTCTCATAATTTTATTTTTATAAAATTTTTATTTTATATAAATTAAATTATTAAATTTAATAAATCTAATAAAAAATAAAATCTAATTGATGAAACAATTTTTTTACTATGTACCAGCACAAGTACTGTATAAAAGCTTTTCTCAAATAAAAAAGATTTTGGCCGATGCATGATGACAGCAGAAAATGCTAGTAAGCAACGGGTTGCATCATTTACAAGATTCTACTGTTCATATTTTCTTTGTCATTTGCAGGATTTGATTGGAAATATTAAAAGGTAAAAGCATTTCCTACTTAAAAGATTGATAATGCTGATATAATTTATATGGGTTTTTAAATTATTAAATTTTATAATTTAATTTATAAAACTTAATAATATAAATTTTATATTATAAAAATAAAATATAAATAAAATTATAAAAACAGTAAAGCTAATATTAGAGTAGCTAATTACAAAATTTTTGCTGTTGGATAATGATATCCTTTACAGTACATTATTTCAACTTCTCCTTTATAATTATTTTGCACATTCTACGTAAATCTTTCTTTATTTTGAAAACTTATATTATCTTCTCTTATATTTTATAAATATAAGACACATAAATTTAATTTATTATAAATTATCAAAATAATGACAATTCAGTCGTAAAAATACTAAAAACACACAACTAAGGAGATTATTTTTGTGGAGAGACTAAACATGAATTTAAAGAGTAAAAAATGTTATTATTCAATAAATAAAAAATATTTTTGATAAGTCGTAATAAAGTTATTACTCAATTAAGGATATTTTTAATAATTTAAATTTATATATGTAATATATTTGTAAAGTATAAAGAATGTTAGTATAGGTTTTGAAAATAAGAAAATTATTTAAAAAGTAAAAAATAGAATAGATGTTGAAATAATTTACTTGTATCCTTTAATTTGAGGTCGGCAGCATCAGCCCCGAATCGGAGGCACTTTACAAATTAAATGAATTCGTCTTCAGCATTACTATTATGAAGCCTGAATTTTCTGGCAGTGTTTCAATATCACACAACGTGTAACGCGTTTGTCAGGGCCAAAGTATTAAATAGGTGAGGAGGGGTGCTGAGTTGTGCTGTTTAAAATCCAACAATCAATTATAACCAAACTGAACGGAATCAATCAATCACAACTCAAAATTGTCTTTAATTGGACTCTAAAAAACCATTTAGTTTGGTTTATTAGTCAGTCGAACTTTAATCTTTGAAAATCAAGATCAATCGATTCAACCTGATTATTTTATTGATATATAAATCTTTAACATATGTATGCCACTACCTATAGGGAAAAGTTTGTCTTATTTCACAAAAGTAACCAACACCTTACAAAAAGGGTGTGAGATTTATTGGTTTTTCTAATTTAATTTGTAAAATTTAATTAATTTAATAATTTAATTTTTTGTAAAATTCTAGTTTTAAGAATAGAATTTAAATTTCTAATTTTTATTACCTAACTTTAATGGCTTTTTTTTATATCCTTTCATAATTTTTTGTGTGTTTTATTTTTTATTCTCATAAAATTTTTAACTCTTTTTGCTATCTACTAACTTTAGATTCAAAAATATCATAATATGTGAATATAAAGAAACTAAATCCACTACAAAAATAATTGACATTTGCAATGCAAAAAATTTCGTCGCAAAAATGCTGGCTGCAAACAATTTGTGATAAACTCTTTTCCATTGCAAATAGTCTATCACTATTTTGTTGCAAATTCAAGATGGACTTTTTTCGTACCAATTAAAATTATAAAGACTAAGATAAAGAATAAATACCCGTTTCAAATCTGTCGCAAATTTGAGATGGACTTTTTTGTCGTAGCTAATCCGTCATTATTTGGTCACAAATTTAACAGTTTGGTTTAATTGTTGAATTTTAATCTTTAAAAGTCAATATCAATCAATTCAAATTGATTATTTTCTTGATATTAGATTGTTTATATATATATATATACATATATATATATATATATATATATATATATACACACTACTATCTATAAAAAAAAAATTAATCTCATTTAACAAAAGCAACTAACATCTCACAAAAAAAGAAAGAAGGTTATAAGATTTGTTAGTTTTTATAATTAAAGTTGTAAGATTTAATAAATTTAATAATTTAATTTTTTATAAAATTTAATTTATAAGAATAAGATTTAAATCCCTAACTTTTTATTATGTAATTTTAGTAACTCTCTCTTTAGATCTTTTTTATTTTTAAGTATCACTTTTTACTCTTTAAATTTTTAACTCACTCTACTGACTTTATATTCCAAAATGATCCTAATGAGTGAATATAGAGAGACTAAATCTCTGAAATCTGTGTGCACCATATTTTACATTTTTTCACTCTTAAATTTCAAATTTCAGTCTCAAATGAATGCTCGATATTCTGTTGCACTGCAATCCCGCACGTTGGCGGCTTCGTCATCACGTTCTCTCTTCCTAGCAACATAGAGCAAACTGCAAAGACCCGCACTGGTCAGGGATGGTGACCCTTGAATCTCAACGGCAGGGACAATTACTGAAGGACCCATGAGCGAGGCTCTCTCCATTGCCAACCAACTCTAAGAGAAACTCGTTATAATTAGACCATTACGAAATGAAATAGAGCTTTCCAACATTAGAAGAGAAGTCGTGTTTGGAGTTTAGGCTTGTGATCAATGTGGCTGACAAGTTGTGGTTGAGGTTCAGATTTGTAGATTGCTATCGTTTAATGGTAAATCTGAACAGAGTAATATTATTTTTATAATATTTTGTGCATAAACTTTTTATATAAGTTATAGTTTTTTTTTATAAAATTAATGAGTAACTTTTATGAAATTTATAACTAATTAGTTTGACATAAATTGTAGAATTAGAAAAATTTATAGTTATTTATCAGTTTTGTGAAAATTACTTATTATTTTATTAAATTTATAATTCATCTGTAATATTCATTGCATAAAAACCTTATCTAATAGCGTTGCTCATATGATAAAGATGTGCTAATTTTATTAGATTTAAATTTTCTACTTTTGTTATATTTTAATTTTAATAATTTTATCCATTTTAATTTTATTTATATAATAATAAATTGAGTCACATCTTTTGTCATTAATTTTTTAAATTTATATTGATTTCTTTCTTATTTTATCTCTGTCCCTAGATTCAAGGTAGAGATCCCAAGGCTAATTTCATGAGAAGGTTCAAAAGTGAGGTCCTAATTAATTTATATATCCTCTAGCAATGCAGAGAAGATAGATCAGATCTTTAATGTCAATTTGTAGTTTAGTCAAATGAGAACCCTGGGGTTTTGTTAGACTTTGATGCTGAATCTGTTCACTTCTGTATTCTGAATCAGACGTTTTCAGGGTACGTTCTGGCAATCGAAGATACCCCTAGTTACTACGTTCTTTTAACTGTTGAAAGAAAAATGTCACAAACTTTGTTCAATCTATCAGAGCTGGACCAACAGATACGTTTGTGGGGAAGACTTGAAGTTGACCCATTAAAAATGTTGGTTGCATAAGGAAGAGAGGCTACGTCAACGAGTTTCAGTGTGAATAAGGGAAAATTATAGGAGATGCTTACAAAGTAAGACAACCGCATTTAGTGGGGTGAGGGTGATGGGTCAACAGCATTACTCTCTTGCTTCTTTGGTTTTACGTGTACGAATTGGGGAGCTGACCGGCAGCCAGTGACCATGACTCTTGCCCTCATCTTAGGGGCCATGAAACAGACTCCACATGCACTTATTTTAAAGCTTACGTTATGATTTTTTGCATCTCCTTTTGTTTTTAGTTAACCAAGAGACGCTCCCTAGAATTTCAAGGGTTGAGAAGTAGCTTTTAAACTGTTAGGAAAATACAATTTGATAAATATAAGTTTAAATTTTTTTACGTTCAAATACTTAAAAATTAATAACAAATATGGTTTTATGAATAAAATTTTTTTTATAATTTTAAAAAAGTAGAAATACTTTGTGGATTTAAAAAAGAAAAAAAAAAAGAGACACTCTCTAGAGTGATTGCTACTTGCCTTATCTTTCCTGCCCTTGTTCCGTTTCAAACTTGATGACAATGAGCTGGTGCACCATTGGTCTCCATTTATATTATATTGCTATTTGAGTTTTTATTGCATTTATCCCATCTCTCTTTTATCTGGCTTAAATGTTTTCACTAATGATAACAGGTGTCTTAAGAGAAAAAAAATTCTTAAAACGATCATAAATTAGTTGAGTGGTTAATTAATTTTTTTAAATTATTAAAAGAACTTGACAAAGATGTTTGAAACGAAGAAATAACAAATTTGACAATCTAGATAACTTCATGTTAGGTTAATTTCATCGTTCTATCCATTTCAAATGAACTCACAGAATTCAGATTTGTCTTATCACTAGACTTGTTGACATTCGAGTTGTTCTTAGTGCTAAAATTGAACAAAAGCTTTTTGACCATTAACCCACTCGGGTTGAGATGGAAATTCTTATTAGTGCTATGTTGTTGTCTCAGTTAGAAATTCTAATCCACTATAATAAATCACCATTGATTAGTTTCAGAGACGGATAGAACGACGAAATTGACTAGACATCAGTTTTTTGAGGATTGTATTGACAATTTGTTTAATGAAGCGATCAGAACAATATAAACTTGATTTTTTCTAATAAAAAGTTTAGGATGAGAACATACTATCTTATTTTAAGGTTAAAATACATCATAAATCTCAACAAAGACTTATAGTAATACTTATAAATAGTCATACATTTAAAAAAAAAAACTTAAAATTAAACTGGTTGCATCAATTGATTAGTTGACTTAGCACTTGTACTAAATAACCCTAGTGGGGATGCACCCTTATCCAGACAGAAGTTTTTTATTTTTTTGTGAGAAAGTCTCAGAATGATGAATGTGTTTACATGGCGTGATGGGAACACCACAACTTTCCAATAAATACAATCATATATAATTCTCGCGCTCACACACGTAAATATAATGGTCATGTTATTTTAACGATAGAATATTATTAGAACTTCTCTTAAAAAAATTTAAATTATTAATTTAATAAATTTTATAAATTAAATTATAAAATCTAATCAATTTAATAATAATTGCTCTATTTGTGAGTATTTAATATTCCTACATTAAGTAGGAATACTTTTACTCACATATATATATATATCTATATATATGATAGTTAGAAGTTATAAGCTATGAATGTGACATGGAAATGGGAACAAATTTGAATTGAGTGCAGATCAGCAGAATCACGAGGATAGGATGATGAGGTGAGCGGGGAGTGTTTGGATGTGTTCCGTGAATGAATCCCAAGCATACACGCTTTCATTCATATAGATGAACAAGAACTCTGTGATTCTGTGAATATGACCGATGCAACTGTTCGTCTGAATAAATAAACTAAGTCAAATGTAAAGCAGAGGAGCACATTGATTATTAGTTATGTAGCTGTTATCATTACTCAGCATTATAAAAATGACATTTGGTTGACCCGGTCTCATTGTTTACACGGGTAAGTTTTATCGAAGTCCAACAAATTTTTATTTACAAAACATCATCAAGTTCGAGGCTGGTTTGCTTTCAAGTCCCAAAATTGGATTTTATTATTATTAGACCCTTCCTTATGTTTGTCTCCGATCCGTGGATAATCTCAGTTGAAAGATTCCATATATTGATTATACAGAGTCAATTGACTGAGCTGCTCTAATTCTAATTATTATTGAAGTCACTTTTTATTTCGGATAGGCTCTAATCTAAAACATTATCTGTGGTTTGTAATAATTTAGGTTTCCTGAGATATGCTTGCGTCTCGGGCATGCATGTTTCGTTGTGCCATCTTTTCTGAGAAAGCTTGTCTTGTAGCGAGCTACTAGTTTAGCTTTGAATTTTTAATCTTTCTGTATTTTGTGTTATTTTCTGGGGGACTACTGTCTATGGGCAGAAACCACAACCTTGTTAGAAGTAGTTTGGTTCGTTTTGAATCTGTTTTCTTCGTCTTTTGGTTTGATATATATTCTGACCCCTTTTGACACATTGAATTTGAAGTAGGTATAATTAAGTACATATCTTCACTTTTGACCCCCTCTCAAATAAATCACTAGCGGCAACAAGTTCAAGAGCTGCAGTTGTTAGACTGAGGTCTTAGAGGAGAACTCAAAGTAAAAGACCAATTTTTCATTTCAGATTATTCTCGACACTAGATAAGTCTTTCTTTTTTATACGATTTCATTTCGGAACTTATCAATCATCGGAAGCCCTTTTCTTGAATCTTACCCATCATCAGGAGCTCTTTTCTCTTATTCAAACAGCTTTACTTTCAACCTTATCAAGTATTAAATAATCTTTTTCAATGTCACACAAACTCTCAATAAAAGTACTAATACTAGGACTTAACCTCAAAACAAGAGTTCAACCTAAAAGATTAATCTATTAAATAAGAGAGTCTCTTCAACTTAAGTTTTATTTTATAATTTCTTTTGAAAATAATGAAACTTGTAATATGGTCACGTAAATAGTAAAATAGAAATATAACACAATAATAGGGTACGAAAGCCAGATGTGTTTTCTATGAAATGGTTAAGGAAGACGGTTACAAGTTGTACAGGTAGAGGAAACCCAAATATAAGTAATTTAGTATAACAAGTTGGAGGGAGCTCAGCAGTGCAATTTGATACACATTTCCCTTAATGCTTGAGAACCCTTTTCTCAGGATAAGAGCCCTCTATTTATAATATAATATGGGGCATAACCATCATTTCATGTCTCCCTTGAGTTGAACCCAAAATCATTATCTTGATGGTAGTGCTTTTAGGTGTGTTTAAGTAGAAAATCTATACATAATTTCTCTTGCATGCTTTGTTGGTTTTGCTTCTAATATGATGGCAGAAATTTATGCAATTCAGTTGATTTGCTTTGCTTATTGTTTGTGGAAATGGCTATCCAAATATTATGCTTGAGTCAGATTCTGAAGGAGCTTTGCGCTTGTGTAGACTGGGGAGAATCCTTGGTATCCTCTTTATAACATTGTGTCATGTAGCTCTAAAACCTTCCAAAAATTTTTATTTCTTAAAATATTTTCTAACTAAAATTTTAAATTGTTACAATATTTATGAAATTTAGTCTGATAGAATTAAATAACACTACATTGACAGGCGTAATAGAAATCAAAATCAATGATTTTTGTTTGTAGTCTTATATGGGTTAGATATTTGCTTAGGCTCTCAAAGCACAAAATCAAAATCAATGATTTTTAATCAATCATTACTTAACATTCAAGGTATTTTTTTAATCAATTATTAAGATATTAATTTTTAAAAAAATGAAAATTGTTAAAATAAATAGTATTTTTTAAATAAATATTTTCTATACACATAATTTATATCAAACTTAAAACGATATATTTAATTAACCTAAGTATATGACAGTCCTCAATACGTTACAAAAATTAAATATATAATTTTTTTTGAAACAAAATGTTGACTTTCGTTTATCCTCTGATTGAATGAAGAGGAAAATAAGTTATTCTTAAGTATGTTTCTTAAGCTCAAGCTTTAGTAAATTCATATTTCGTAAATTTTTTGGTCTTGCTTGCAATTTTATAATTAAATGAAAATTAAGTTTATGTTTTATTTTCAAACTCAAATGATTTTTTTATGAGAAAACAAATTAGAGTTAAAAGTTAAAACAAAAAATCTTGAATTAATGTCTAATAACTTGCGAACTAAAATGATCTTGTTCAGAATCTAAATTCTGAATTTGATCACTCCCACTAATCAAGTCATTCTCAAGAAATTTTGCATTTCTTGATTCCACAATTCTAATACTATGAGATGGACAATAAAATTTGTATCCCTTAGACCTTTCGCCATATCCAATAAAATAGCCACTAATGGTCCTTGGGTCTAACTTCTTCTCTTGTGGATTATAAACCCTAACTTCTGACGGGCATCCCCAAACACGCATATGTCTTAAACTAGGTTTCCATCCTTTCCATAATTCAAATGGCGTCTTTTCAACAGCCATGGTTGGAACTCGATTAAGAATATACACAGCCGTCTTAAGGACTTCAGTTCACAAGGACTTAGGAAGTTTAGAGCTGCTAAGCATGCTCCGCACCATGTCCATTAATGTTTGGTTTCTTCTTTCAGCTACACCGTTTTGATTCGGAAATCCAGGCATGTTGTATTGGGCAATAATCCCATGTTCTTGAAGAAACCTAGCAAATGGACCTAATGCTTGTCCATCTTCAGTGTATCTACCATAATACTCACCACCTCTATCTGATCTCACTATTTTAATTTGTTTACCACATTGTTCCTCTACTTCTGGCTTGAAAACCTTAAAGGCATCTAGTGCCTCATTTTTGTTATTCAATAAATAGAGAAACATGTATCGTGAGTAATCATCTATAAAGGTGATAAAGTATTTTTTACTACTTGAATCTATATCTGGACTACAAATACCTATATGTATGATCTCTAATAAGGTAGAACTCCTCTTGGCACCTTTCTTTGGTCTTATTAGTCTGCTTTCCCTTAATGCAGGCTACACAGGTATCAAAGTCAGTAAAGTTAAGAGTACTAAGTACTCCATCTTTTACTAACCTTTTCACCCTCTCTATTGAGATATGCCCAAGTCTACGATGCTACAATTTAGAGGAATTTTCATCAGTAATACTTCTCTTAATACCTATATTGCTAGAAACATGCATTGAATCATAAGATGTACTGTCTTGTAATTGAATTTGAAATAGACCATGATAAACTGTACCTTTTCCAACAACATCAAATTTATAAGATAATTGGAATAAATTATCTGAAAAGTTGAAGGAATATCCAAATGGTACAAGTTTTGAAACTGAAATGAAGTTTCTAGAGAAACTTGATGCATAAAAGATCTTTTTCAAGATCAATACATAGCCAGTATCTAAAACTAATTTGCATGTTCCTATGCCTTCTACTTGTAAGCCCATCCTGTTTCCTGAATAGATGTATTGCTCATTGCCCACTAGCTTCCTTAGGTCTAGAAAGCCCTGTAAGATATTAGAGATATGGATTGTAGCACCAGAGTCAATCTATCATGTATTACTACTAACATCTACCATATTAGATTCATAACAAAAGAGTGAGGTTGAGTTACCTTTCTTTTCCAGCCAAGCCTTGAATTTGGTCCTTCTTCATGTGTTCTTTCTTTTTACAGAAAAAGCACTTGGACTCCTTCTTGATGCCAGCTTGAATGGGTGCCTTGCCCTTCCCTTTGGCCTTGCTTTGTTTTTTACTTTTTTCTTGTATGGCCAAGTGTGCACTTTCTCCCATATCAGCTAGGAGTCTTCCCTCTTCTTGAACACACATGGTCAATAGTTTATTAATAGACCATTTCTCCTTATGTGTGTTATAGGAGATTTTGAAAGATCCATACTGAGATGGTAAAGAGTTTAGAATAAAGTGCATAAGGAAAGGCTCTGACATCTCATGCTCTAGACTCTTCAGTTAAGCCCAATATCTCTCATTTGCATTATGTGCTCTCGCATACCCCTTATGCCAGTGAGTTTCATAGTAGATAACCTTGTCATCAGGGTGCTTGCCAAGGCCTTGTCGGATGACTCATATTGCTCGTCAATGGCCTTCAGCAGGTCTCGGATGTATTCATGCTCTCCTAACGATCCACGAATACCTTCAGATATTTTGATCTTTATATACATCATGCTGAGACAGTTAGATCGCTCATAGCGTTCATAAAGATCTATGTCTAAAGCATTGCTTGTGTTCGTGGGCATAGGAGGTTTTTTTTTTCTTAGTGCATAGTCAACATCCATCCACCCTAATTGTAGGAGACTTTTCTCTTTCCAAGTTTTGTAATTGTCCCCTCTTAGTTCAGGAACTTGGAAGTCGGAGATATTTATGGGTTGAAAAGCTGCATAATATGCTATGTCAAAATTTGAGGCAACTTACTATTTCTTTATGATATGTCTTACCAATGTAAAGCAAATCTTGTGAATCATGAGCCTAGTAACAAATAAAACTGCCTGTGAGCTAAGCCTTATTCAATTAGGTTCATGTAACTTTATGATGAAATTGGTAAATTATTTCTATTTCTTAAATCCTGTGGGCAATTAAGAAGAAAGAAAATTTATCATTCTATCCTAATTAAACATATATAATATGATAACAATCTTGTGGGATAATGATTATCATATATATATATTAATTACAATTTTGTCTTTTGCTATATGTGATTTATTTCATAATGTATAATTTTAGAATAACCAAAGATGCTGTGGCTAAACTCTAATTAAACTAAAATTACAGTAATCACATGACATTATAAAGAACTAAATACTTGCTTATAACTAGACAAATATGCATAAGCAAGATTACATAATAGAAACTTAAATAATTAATTAATCAACTAATCTTAAAATGTGACTAATTAATTAAAATTTCTCACAAATCAAATATGCCAAAATACTCCCAAAATAAATTATAAATATTGGGCATACGGCATTATAAATTTTGGACAAAATAAGTCATTAAAGAAATATTAATTTCTAAATAAGATTGAATTTTACAAAATTTTGTCCAAAATTATTTTATTTATAAAAATATATCCAATATGAAATTTTGATGATAGAAGGCTAAATTCTGAATGGGCCATATCAAAAAATCCAAAATTTGGCCCAAATTCGGCCCAAAACCGGAAGTCCAAATTTTTTTTTTTGGCTAAAAACAAATCAGACCCAAAAATGAGGCCGGTCCAAGTGGCTCAAATGGTGCAGCCCGGAGGCCCAGAAGCACGGCCCAAAGGCCCAGCCAATCACTTTAATGAAACGGTGTGTTTCATGAGGTTCAGGGGCTGAAATTCGCTTAGCCAAAACAACGTGTCGCTCACAGGGAGGCGACGTGGCCAGGATGAAATGACGTGTCATTTACGTCGTCTTCAACCTCCAGTCAGGTCTCTTCACCCGACTCGACCTGAGACAGACCCGCCGGAAAATCCGACAGTTTCTAGCAATTCTGGAAGTATTTTTCGACGTTTCAAGAGCCCAAATTCATCAGAATTTCATGAGGAATCTATTTATGCAATCAAAACATGAAAAACACGCGTGCATGAAGCAATCCGAAGCCAAGAATGTTTCACGATTTTCAGACAAAAAATGCAGCAAGGCAGAGGCCTTCTATAGCTCTGATACCAACTGTAAGTCTCTAAATGATGTCCTAAACATGAAATGACATCTGAAATAGAGTAAAAGCGAAAGAAAAACTGACCTTCAGCCATTGCAATCTTCAAGTCGAAAGTTGCCACGGGATGATTCTAACTCAGGAATTCTCACTCTCTGATGGTATGTTGAAGTGTGTTTGGCTTCTGAATGGTGAGAAACTAAGCCAAGGGACCCCGTATATATAGAGGCCCGGCGTTGCAATGTCTTCCCATCAAAGACGGCAACGCCCTTCGTAATTCACTCCAAACAGCCATGGAAACGCCGGAAACGGACCACTTAATGGTCTGTTATGCACATTGGCTCCACCCAACGGTCAGAAACTGAAGTTTCAATGGCCAACGTTCAAAAACTCCAGCTTCAATGGTGGCCAACGGTCAAAAATGTAAAGAACCGAGGAGGCAGGTGTTGCCAACATCTCTGAATGTTGCCAACATTTCTGTAATGTTCATGCAATGTCTCTGAACATGAGTTTATGGAACTTGCAACGTTTAGAAATGAAGAACAGACACTTACATCGCTTGCATAAAACATCATTGCAATAGTTTTTTAATGTGCTTATATTGCGATAGTTGTGTCTACTTGACATTACTTAGTTTCGTTTTTTATAATTCTCAAACTTCTGCATAGCAGTCAAGGCACCAAGCAAGTTACTTATTATATAAGCTGTAAAGGCCTGCGAAAAGGAGAAGCCTTCATAAAATCTAATCTGCAGTTGTTGCTCACAAGCAAGGTTCTTTAATTTCAAACGATACTTTGTTGTTTATTTGATTGTCCTTTTAGTTCCTAGTTACTTGATTTAGTGTTATTCATGATTTTGTAACTTTTATCTTTTGTGTTTCTCAATGCTAGTTCTCTCTGAGGTCTAAGAGCCTGTTCCAATGGCAACGGGTTCTTCTTCTGGTGCTTCTCGGGACCCTCCCTCACAGTATGACGTTTTTCTAAGCTTCAGAGGGGAGGACACCCGTGATACCTTCACCTGTCATTTGTATGAAGCTTTGCGGAGAAAAAAGATTGAAACCTATATAGATGATAGGCTTAACAGAGAGGAAGAGATCTCGTCATCACTTCTGCAAGCAATAGAAGAATCAAAGATCTCTGTGATAATTTTCTCATAACACTTTGCATGTTCATCATGGTGCTTGGATGAAATCGCAAAAATATTGGAATGCAAGGACAAACACGGAAGGGTCGTTATACCAATTTTCTACAAAGTAGATCTTTCAGTTGTGAGGCATCAGCGAGGTAGTTATGCAAATGCATTTGCTAAACATGAGCAAAGATTCAAGGACAACATGGACAAAGTGCAGAGGTGGAAGGATCTCCTAACTCGAGCATCATGTATTTCTGGGTGGGATTCAAAGAATTTTAGGTAAGTTATGTATATTCCTTTAATGATCCATAAGTCTAACTAGATTTTGAAGTAAACTTAATTCAAATATTTGAAATTCCAAATATATGGTCATAAGAACTAATTGATCAAAATTTCTTTACAATTAAGTTATTTTGCTTGTGGCCGTGGGTGGGGAGATGATTTGTGTTCAATTGGTTTGTGCAAATTAGAAAAAGAAATGTAAGAAAAATTATGACTATACATGTCAAGTCAGAAAAAGAAAAATGAAAAATATAGAATATAGAGATACGTGTCAAAGTAAAAATGAAGAAAGTCAAAAAATGACATAAATGCATGTCAAAATTGAGAAAGACTAGTGTAGAAAATAGAATGTGTGAATGTGTTAAATTAATTATTCAAGTTATTATATTAATACATGTCACATATCATAATGGTATTGATTGGTTTCAAGAGTACAAATATTTTGAAGCACATCCCACATGTCATGATGGTATCAACTGGCTTCAAGAATAGCAATATCTTGAAACTAAAACAAGAGTACTGTAAATTTTTTTGTACTATAATGTGACACTTATAATTATATTGATTTCAGATATTTCGAGAATTGATACATAGTAGAATATTAAAAATATGATAACAATTACTAATTTTAATTTATCCAACTTTATTATACACTTAATAGATGTTATTGAGTGGAAACTAGCTACATAAGGTATATGCTATATTCTTTCTTCTATTTAGATTCGATACCCTTTTCAAATAAAAATAACTTAATTTACATTATAAACATATTTTAAACGTTTAGCGGATTTAGAAATTCTTTTACCATATAAGACCAAGATTTAGCTATTTTAATTACCTACCAAACTACGTTTACATTTTTCCTTACAGACTAAAATATAGCTATTTTGATTATTTACCAAACTAAAAGAACGGAAGTGTCACCCTTAAATTATATTTGTTCTGGATAATTTGAGAAATAATGCATAGTAGACCCAATATTAAATATACCATGACAATTACTAATTCTAATATCCAATTTTATTATACTATATGTATACTTAACAATTTTTCTTAAGTGTGATTAAGTGGAAATTAGGTAAGGTGTATAGAATATTCTTCCTTCTAGCAAGATTCGGCAGCCAATATAGCTTTTTTAAATAAAATCATTTAATTTATATTAAAAATATCTTAAAAATTTGGCAGACTTTATATATTAATAAGCCCCGATCAAGAAATTCTTTCATACTATGGAAGAAGGTTTAACAGGTCTATGCTATCCACCAAATTAGGTTGATATTTTTCCTTACAATAGCTTTTCTTCCCATTTTTTCCAATATCTTTCAGGCCAGACTCCAAACTTGTTGAAGAAATTGTAAAAGATGTTTTGAAAAAGTTGAATTGTATGACCTCCATCTCATGTGAGTTGCAAGGATTGGTTGGCATTAACAAACATATCAAGAAAATTGAATCTGCATTAGCACAACTTAAGTCAAGAAACAAGGTTCGTAGAGTGGGAATTTGGGGCATTGGTGGTATAGGTAAGACAACAATTGCCAAGGCTTTGTTTAAAAAGCTTATTACTAAGTATGACTTTGATTCTCACTGCTTTGCTGAAAATGTTGGGAAACAAATGGAAACAAGGGGAGTTGATCATGTACATAATAAATATCTTGCTGAAATTTTTGAGGTAGAAGACCAACAAGTTCACGGATTCAATTTTGAAAAGAAAAGGCTTGAATGTTCGAAGGTTCTCCTTGTTTTTGATGATGTGAGGAATGCAGGTCAAGTGACAGATTTATTTGGATGCTGTGGTCCCTTCATGTCTGAAAGTATAATCATTGTTACTACTAGAGACAAGCAAGTGCTTAAGAATGCTGAAACTGATATCATACATGAGGTTACGGAATTGAATAACGGAGATGCCCAACAACTTTTCAATTTAAATGCCTTTAAGCAAAAGCGTCCAATAAAAGATTACATAGAGTTGTCAAAAAGGCTGGTGGATTATGCCAAAGGCATTCCATTAGTTCTCAAAGTCTTGGGTACATCTCTTTATGGTAGGAGTAAGGAAGAATGGGAAAATGCCTTCAAGAAACTTGGAAAAGTGACTAACAAGGAAATTTTTGAAGTATTGAAGTTAAGTTATGATGGGCTTGACGAAGAGGAGAAGGACATATTTCTTGATATTGCATGTTTTTTCAAAGGACAAGATAAAATTTCAGTACAAGAAACTTTAGAAAGTTGTGGTTTCTCTGCAAGCATTGGAATGAAGGTTCTTGAAGATAGAGGCTTGCTAACTTATACAAATGGTAAAATTATGATGCATGATTTGATTGAGAAAATGGGCCATCAAATTGTTCAACAATCTGCCAAGGTACTTGGTAAACGTAGTCGACTATCGGAGCGTAGTGATATTTCTTATGTTTTAAGAAGCAACAAGGTAATAGTTAATTTTTTCAATTCTAATATAATAATTTATGTTCTTATTTGATCGCCACAAATTTAGAGTACGCAATTGATATTTTAGTTTCTAAAGATAAGATTGAAACAAGTTGTGGCACCTCTTTTGGCTGTTATTTATTTCATTTTTTAATTTATGGATTAAACTTGTAGGGAACAAAAGCAATTTAATGCATATTCCTCAACATGTACAATGGCATGAGCAGGATTGTATTACATGGGGATCCTTTTGTGAAGATGGATAATTTAAGATTGCTTCACTTTTATAATTCCAACCCCAATGAGCATTCAAAAGTGTACATTTGTAAAGATCTTGAAAGTCTTCCAGAAAAATTAAAGTTTTTGCGTTGGGATGGATTTCCGCAGAGATGTTTACCTTCCAAATTTTGTCCAGAAAACCTTGTTACACTTGATATGCGCAAAATTCATCTTGAGAAGCTCTAGGAAGAAGATTAGGTATTTGATACTTCATTCCAACCTTCAATTATTAGCTATTCAATTTCCTTTCTATCTCTAGAAAAAAGAAAAAGAAAAAACAATCAGATATCATGTTCACATTGAATGAATTTCACAATTTCTATTCTTATTTATATAATAATTATTTTTATTTTTGTAACAGCCTCTTCCTAATTTAAAAAGGATTGATTTAAGTTATTCCAGCCAATTGATTCAACTCCCAGATCTTTTTCAAGCACCAAATATTGAAGAAATAATTCTAAGATATTGCACAAGTCTGCGTCAACTCCACTCTTCACACACCCTAGACAAGCTCCACACTTTATGGTTAGATGGTTGCTTCAACCTTTGCTATGTAGACCTTCGGAGCAATCTTCTTGCTGAATCTTCTGGGTTGGTTGTCCTCTACAACTGCAAAAATCTTCAGACGTTTAAAGTTGATAAAGTAGTTCATGATGAGTTTCCTGCATATCACTTTGGCGAGGTGCCAAGATTAATTGGGAAATATGATGAATATACGGTACTGCATGGACTGTGCCCGGAAAGTGCGAGCTTCCCAAGGACAGTATTAGAGAGATTTGGATATGCTTTCGAGATGGAGGTGTTAGATAGTTTGTAAATATAAAGTCCCACATCGAAAATAATTATAGATATTAAAAGCTATATAAGTGGCAATAAATGGCAATGATTAAATTATAATATATGGGTTATAACCCATAATATAGCCCAAATTAAAATTGCTAAATCAAAGATATATAAAGTCTTTGATAGGGCACTTAGGCAATCATGTTTGTTGATGACAGACAGTCATGTTGTTAGGAATAAATAGTCATAATTTTTGGGACAAATAGTTATGTTTGTTGAGAATAAACAATCATGTTTGTTGAGAATATACAGTCATGTCTGTTAGTGACAAACAGTCATGCCTTTTATGTATAGACAGTCATGTCTATTAAATCAAACAAACACAACTATTCAAAGGTGTCTTTTGATGTCTATAAATAGAGGCTTTCAGATTGCTTTTAGTGCACACATTCATCTTCTCCAAAAAGAGTTTTTAAGGGCTTTGTTGTATCCTGGGGTAACTTGCTTTTCATACAAAAGCAATATTACACTCAAGACAGTGTAATCTCACGCCTCAAAGACAAAATTTCTATTTGTCTTCATATACTATTTCTAACAGGAGGACCCCATGGAAAGTGCAAATTCTGATCATGAATCAAAGGATAATTTTCATCTAATCAAGTTAAAATTGTTGAGAGAAGGGCCAACCTTATCATCTCAGAGATTCAAAGAACTTTGTTGGTTGGATCTTTCTTATTGTGATTCCCTTCATCAACTTCCAAATGGCATTTTTAAGTTGGCAGGACTAAGAAGACTTTATCTCCGTGGTTGCTCAGAGTTGAAGAATCTCCCTGAAATTTTTACTCCTCTAAAAAATTTAACAGTGATTAGCTTGGATGAGACACCAATTAGAGGACTACCAAAAAACATGGAGCATTTTATTGTGCTTGAAGAATTAAGTTTGTGCAAGTGTAGAATGCTTGAGTCCATTCCATTCACAATAGGGAATCTCAACAGACTTTGTAAGTTAGATCTTGTATTCTGTGATTCACTTGAAGCTCTTCCAAGTAGCATTTTTAATTTGAAAATTGCAAGACTTGATTTGTCTGGTTGCTCGTCATTAGAGAAATTACCTGACATCTTGCACACCAATGTGAATTTAACATATCTCTGCTTACACGGAACGGCAATTCAAGAATTGCCCTCATCACTGCAAAGGTTGATTGGGCTTCAAAACTTGCGTTTAGAGATGTGTAGAGATCTTGGGTTTCTTCAAAACACCATCTGTAACATGACCCATCTCACCCAACTAAATTTTTCCAGCTGTTGCAACTTGTCAAGAATTCCAAAAAACATTGGCTCCTTGTCAATGATAAGGGAATTCTCTCTGCGTGGGTGTAAGAATGTTGTCACTCTTCCTGCCACCATTGCTCATCTTTCGAGTTTAAAATCACTTGATTTGAGGGATTGTGAAAAGCTTCAATCTATACCAGAGCTTCCACCATTTCTGCAACAGTTGTTGGCATTTGATTGCCCTCAAGTGAAGGGAGTTTCATGTTCAAAGTTTACACTCTCAAGAGATTTACAAGATAATGCATTCGAGTTTCACCTCACCAATTGTGAACAGCTGAACGAGGAGGCTTATAGCAACATTGTGGCTTACTCAAGGCAAAGGTTCAGGCAAGATACATACAACTCAGTTTTCTTCTGCTTTCCTGGAAGTAAAATTCCAGATTGGTTCCCTTATCGGAGTCAGGGTCACCAACTACATTCAGAAGGTAATGAACATTGGTACAATGATAAGTTCATTGGTTTCGCGGTATGTGTTGTTGTCACTAAAAAGAGTGAGACTCTAGACAAATGCAGATTTAGTTACCAATTTAGATTATTTGATTATGAATTGTTTTGGCTATCTCCCAAATTTCTTGGTAATCAGCAAATTTACTATCGTAATTGTAAGGGTAAAGGAAGATATCTTAAACAAGATCACATATTCTTGTGGAATTGTAATTTAAGGAAAGGTCAACAATTTGGCAAGATGGATCACTTCGCCTTTTAGGTCTGTAAATCTGCTGAATCTGATGCCACTTTCAAGATAAAAGAGTGTGCAGTTTGCCCACTGTACATATATAGAGAAGGTGATTGAAGGTCCTCAGAGTAATATATGCCCTTGAATGGCGTTGATTAGTGGATGGTGCAAGTGTGCATTTCTTGTTCTTCTTTTTTTTTTTGTAATTACTTTACCATTAGTATATGCTCTTGAATCACGTACATTAAATTTTATAAAATTTAGCAGGGGATTACTTAAGAAGTTCTTATGACCAAAGATAGTGATGAAAAAGATGATGGTATCAAATTCCACTACTTCAACGTTCTCTCAGCCCCAGCAAGTATTGCAAGAAACGTTAGGGGGAAAATAGAGGTTTTATTGCTTGCAGCCACTAATACCTCATGTGTGTTGTGTTCTGGTCTCTTCATTCAAATAGCCTTTTTCTCTGCTCCTCCTTTTTAACACTTTTTTAATCGGTAAAAACTCCAACATTGTATGTTACTGTTTTATTTCTTTCATTTTGCCTTGTATAATTGGAAAACTTTTAAGGACTGTGTCTCTCCTGTTTGATGAGCTATATCTTTATCAGAAATTATATAATCTCATTAATTTCTTTTATGATTGGTCATTAATGATTGCAATACATTTCATGGTTCCAAATATAACCCACATAACCTGCCAGTTGCTTGGTCATACATATAGTCAAATCATAAGATTCAAAATATTAGTTTACAAAAAAAAAAAGGAAGATTCAAAATATGATATCTTGGAAAAGCCAAAAGTGTAGAGCTTAAGATTAAAGTTTAAGAGAGACTTACATATTCCAAATGACATGTACTTAATTTGAATATGTGATATAGGAAGAGAACAATGGATATCGTCCAAGAAATTGGCATAATTTTATCTAATTGGACAATGCATACTCCTAAGTTCAATACTAATGCTGAACCAAAAATTAGATTTTGTAAAAAAATTATCATGGAATTTTTATTGTATGAAAGAACGAATAAAAGAATAAACATAATAATCTAACCCTATAAACTAATTCTATAACACTGCTAAAGAGATTTTGCCCGCTGAAAGACATATTTAATCTTAGATTCTTAGGGAATAATTAGCAATTTACATGGAAATAGTTTTTGAATTTCTTTTATTTTGGTTATAAGCAATTACATGAATTTTTTTCATGAATCAATATTTAACAAACAGAATTTAACACAAACATATCTTATCCTTGCTCCAGACCAACCTTGCCCCAGCGACCAACCAGTGGCACTATCTTGTGGGCCTTTACATAAATGTGACATGTCTACAAATTGTAATAGCTTTTGTGTCTGCACAAGCATAGGGGGAACTGTTGGAAACACACCTGAATCCACAACTACAGCTAGTTTTCTCTCTTTATTATTGTTACCAAAAATTGGTGTCTTTGTTGTTGAGAAAATGCAAGACTTATGGCGAAATTCTGAGGGACTTTGTGTCCGATTGGATTGTACAACAAAAGAAACATGAAATTGAGCTCATGTGACAATGAAGGTCACATATTTCCTAGAGCTCTATCTAGGGTTGTGTTTCACTTGCACCGTGCACAAATGGAAAAAATTTCCCCATTAATCGCTTCGAAGAACCAGTCATCACCAATTTCTTCTGATCATATTGGTATGTCTTCTATTTTGCACTCCAGCATCGCTGGAGTGTTTAATAGATGTTGGAAGTGAATGGTTAATCTGTATCACCAACAAGAAATAAGCGGATGCTGAGAGAAGGTAAAGGAGTACTTCTCTTTGCGAGTGAACCAAGAGGAAGGTCATGGTGAATGGGAGCCCGAACCGTGTGTGCTTGGAAGTCAAGAAAGCATGGCAGGTCTGACATTGGAGGCTCACCTGCATATAATTTTTCAGGAAATGTATGTAACTAAAAGCTTCTCTAATGCCTGCCAGGAGCTTCGTAACTCCATGACACTTACGCCTGCCTCCTATAAATCGCAGTTATAGGAGGCAGGTTCGATCCCACGTGAGTTTGCCCCTTTCTTTATCCTATCCTCCTTCTCCTTGTAAAAAAAGGCTCTGCCCTCTTATCCTTATAAAAAAAAATAGCTTCTCTAATGCCTAGAACTATAGGGAAATGGACAGCCCAAACATATCATAACGAAGTAAAAGGTTTGGGCATAAAAAAACTGGGAGGCACGTTCACGTGAGTTTGTCCCCTTCCTTTATCCCATCCCCCTCCTCCTTGTAAAAAAAGACTCTGCCCTCTTATCTTTATCCAAAAAAAAAAAAAATTCTCTAATGCCTAGAACTAGGAAAATGATTGCTCTACGTCGCTAGAGCGACGCTTCTGACGTGGCTCATGTAATCTGTACTAAAATTTTAAATAAAAAAATAAATAAAAAAAAATGAAGAGAGGAGATTGAAGGCGTAGGTGAAGTTGTAGAAAAAAATGTGTAGAAATAGCATTGATCCTAGAACTATAGGGAAATGGACAGCCCAAACACATCATAACGAAGTAAAAGGTTTGGCCCTGTATTTTTTTATGCGTACACTCAGATAACAGAAGGTCTGAGTTCATAAAAAGCAGAATTTGGAAGCTTAAAGTATTGGGCCTAGCTCAGTAGTGAACATCTACGATGTTGAATAGTTCCTAATGTTGTACAAAGGAAAAAAATCATATAAAAAATTATAATGTGGTATGTTGTAGAAGAGAAGTGACGGGAAGAAGCTACAGTGAACTGCATCTGCATCTGGTATTTTAGGAAATGTGAAAACCATTCATAATGGTTGCCTACTTGAGCATCTCCTCCCCTTTATGAACATATCGCTGTAATTCCCTATATGCATTGATTCCATATAGTTAGTTCTCCTATTCCCCCCCCCCCCCCCCTCTTTTGGGTCTTTTTTTGGATTGAAAATTTTTTTAAGATAATTTTCTATTAAGAAATTTGATGTAGTTTGACTATTGTTCTGGAATATATCTAAGTAAACAGTTCATATATAGCTGAATTTTGAATAAAAATAGATAACCAATAAAATAATTCATCACTAAACAAAAAAAATATAATTAATCACTGCTCAAGATTCAAGATATTCTTTTAGCTAATTATTAAGAAATTAATCTTTCTAAAAATGAAAAAAGTTAAAGTAAATAATTTTTTTTAAATGAATATTTTTTATGCATATAATTTATATTAAACTTAAAATAATATATTTAACAAATCTAAGTATATGATAGTCTTAAATTTAAATTGTTATTTACATGTACTTATTTTATATATATTTTACATATTTTGTCACATTTTTTACTTTTTATTTTAAATTTAAATTGTTATTTTAATTTTTTTTCTACCTATTTATATAATGAGTTAAGATTTTATATGTGTAAATATAATTTTTTATAAAAATAATTACTGTAGCATCAGATCGACTTAATTATAGGATTAAAATGAAAAATGATAATCTTATGTGGGAAACATTTATTTCTCATGCTGTGATTCATAAGATTTTTTAAAAGAAAATATATATATTTATTACTAGACTATAATCGTAAAGAGAAAATGACCGGAAAAAGACCCCTTGGCGCTTAAAGTCCAAAACAATTGAAGTTTCGAATTGAAAGAGGTGGACGTCCGGAATAATGGCTGAAAGATGCTCCACAATGCATGCCAAGGACAATCATGACTGCAAAAGCTGAAAGTTTCTTAATAATTCCTTGAAAACTGAGTCCCTGCCAATGAATCGGTCTCCCAATTTGATATAATTTTTCAAAATTAAAATTAAAATAGAAGGTTAATTATAAATATTTTATATATTTAGTAATCATGTCAATAGACTTCCAAAAATTATTAATTAAATATAATTAATTAATTAATTAATTAGATATTAGAATTTAAATATTTAATAATATTGTTTATAAAATAAAATATTTGCTATGGCTTTGACCAAATTGCACCTATTTAATAAAAGGACAAAATAATTACGGTAAAATGGTCAACAAAGCATACAAAAGCAGTAAAAGGAAAAGACTTCCAACCAGTTACAAGACACAATAATTAAAGTTTGAAACCGAAAGCGTCACTTGAAGCTAAGTGGCATCCAGCTATCTTTTTCCCCTCGGTCCCAACTCAATTCCCCCTCCCTCGTTCAATGCAGTATAATGTCATGTAATTATAACCAAAAAAAAAAAAAAGGTTCGGAACTGAAAGAGCTTGATTCTACATAATGCAGGGACATGGTTGTTATATATTTTTGAATTGTGCTCTCTGTATATGTTTATAAATAAAAAATTATAAAAATGTAATAAAAAAATATCAGAAATAGCATAAAATTTATACAACATTTTATGGTCCTATATCAATGTTCATTATACCAACGACACTAACATCTGCAAAATCTGAAAGATTCTTAATATTTCTAAAAGGCTAAAAGTTCTCGTCGCGGAACGGTAGAATAGAAAAAATAAAGTGACTTTGATGTAAATGAAACGTGTAAAGACGAGGAGTTTTTTCAGATTGACAAAGTATAAAGAGAGAATGTAAAGTTGTATTTCATCTGTGAAAATATTTTTATTTTTATTTAAATTTATTTTATTAAAAATAATTTTTTAAAAAATAAAAATATATTTATTTTATATTAATTAAATTTTATTCGTGAAAATTAAAAATAATAAAAATATATTTAATTTAAAATTTAAATAAATTTTAAAATTAAAGTTTCGATTGAAGATTTAATGTTAAAAGTTTAAGATTTTAAAATTTAAAATTTAAATTTAAGATTTTAAAATTTAAAATTTTAAAATTTTAAAATTTAAAATTAAAAGTTTTAGAATTTAAAATTTAAAATTTTGTATCTTAAATTTTAAGATTTAAAATTTAAATTTTGAGAGTTTTAATTTTATAATTTTAAAATTTAAAATTTAAAAGTTAAGATTTTAAATTTTAAGATTTAGAATATAAAGTTTATAATTTAAAATTTAAGATATAAGATATGAAGATTTAAAATTTTTATGTGATATTGGAAGAGTACAGTGATATTATCCAAGAAATTGACATAATTGTATTTAATTGGACAACTCTAGAGGGTGATCTGAAAACTCTAGAATTTGCAACGTTTAAATTTTAAGGGAACATATGTACCAAAAAAAATTTTCAAAGGAACATAAATTTTTGACACATTGGACAGAGAAAAGGGGTGACAAGGAAATATAAGATTTTTTTAATTTTTATAAGTTTAATATTATAAAAACTTTTTTTAAAAAATTTTTAAATTTAATTGATTAAATATTTTAAATCAAATTTTTATGAGAGTTTTATAAATTTAAATTTGTGGGTTTAGCTTCTTCTAAAAATGTAAGATAAAAGTATTTTTTCTTCTTAAGATATTTTGATGCAATTTGACAATTATTTTGAAATAAATCTAAGTAGACAGTTCACAGTTGTATTTTAAATAAAAAATAAAAAATAAACAATGCCAATAAACTATAAATTAGTTTTCAGAGCCTTGTAATTTCTACTAGTTGTTGGTATCAGTGAATTCTAGAGATTTGAACAAAGAAAAAACATAACTAACCCATGGCTAAGATTGAAATCAGCGTGGTCTGATGTTTTCTTTTTGAAACTTTCGAAACGCGTTTCCAAGGTCAAATTCGGCTGCTTGATATGATGTTTTCTCTTTGAAATTTTCGAAACGCGTTTCCAAGGTCAAATTTGGCTCCGATTGAAAGCAACTTGGTCTAACGTTTTCTTTATGAAAATTTCTAAACGAATTAGGCTAAGTCGAATTCATCATGTAATATAATTTTTGGGAGTAACGTATAAGTTATGCTTAAGTCCGTTTGTTAAGCTTAATGATTACTATGCCATGGGTTTTTCTTTTTTTTTGGTACAGATGCCATGGGTTTTTCTGACAAACGGACCCATTCGGTAATGAATTTTTAGTCTTTGGTGTCCTCTCTTTTGATTAATGCACAGCCAAAAAATTCTATTCACCAGAGGTCGAAGACAATGACTTCCAAATTTTTGCTCCATCTACCCCTTTTGTCAGTTTATCCCATATCACACGGCTGTTGCAAAAGTATCCCTTGGTCACGCGGATTCCGTACCAGCGAACATTTTGTTTTCATTTGAATGACAAAATTACCGCACCCTTTTAAACGTGGAATTTAGAGTTTTTAATTTTAGATTTTAAAGTTTAAAATTTAAATTTTAAAAATTTTAATTTTAAAATTTTAAAATTTAAAATTTAGAATTTAAAATTTTAAAATTTATAATTTATAATATAAAATTTATAATTTAAGATTTAAGATATAAGATATTGAGATTTAAGATTTTTATGTGATATTAGAAGAGTACAACAATATTATCCAAGAAATTGGCATAATTGTATTTAATTGGACAATGTATACTCCAAAGTTCAAAACTAATGTTGAACAAAGAAATAGATTTTGTACGAAATTATCACGGAATTTTTATTGTATGAAAGCATGAATAAGAGAATAAAGATAACAAACTAATCTTATAAAGTAATTCTATAATGCTGCTAAAGAGATTTTACTCACGAAAAGACATGTTTAGTCTTAGACTCTTAGGGGATAATTGGCGATTTACATGGATATAGTTTTGAATTTCTTTTGTTTTGCTTATAAACGATTATATGAATGTTTTCATGAATCAATATTTAACAAAGAGAATTTAACACTTAAACATATCTTACCTTTGTTCAGGACCAACCTTGCCTCAGTGACCAACTAGTGGACAGAACTATCCTATGCGCCTTTACATAACAGTGACCAATTAGATTGTAAAACAAAAGCATTAGACACCGTAGAGAACAACAGCCTAAGATGGGGTACACTCTGAGTCATGTTTCTTCACATGAAGTTGAGCTCCTGAGACAATGAAGGTCACATCTTTCTTAAACACTTTGGATTAAATTTTTATGAGAGTTTTGTAAATTTAAATTTGTGGGCTTAGCTTCTTCCAGAAATATATGATAAGAGTTTTTTTTAAGAAATTTGATGCGATTTGACAATTATTCTGGAATAATTCTGAGTAAACAATTCACAGTTGTATTTTGAACAAAAAATAAATAATGCCAATAAACTATAAATTAGTGTCCAGAGCCTTTAAGTTCAACTAGTTGTTGGGATCAGTGAATTCCTAGAGATTTGAACAAAGAAAAAACATAATTAACCCTTTGGCTAAGATTGAAATCTGCTTGGTCTGATGTTTTCTTTTTGAAAATTTCGAACCGCGTTTCCAAAGTCGAATTTGTAATGAAATTTCTTTTGTGGGAGTAACGTATAAGTTGCGCTGAGGTATGTTTCTTAAGCTTAATGATTGCTATGCCATGGGGCAAATAGGCAAAAGGTTGGATCTTTATTTTTGGAGATTTAAATCAAGGTGATACAACAACAGAAAAATATATATATATATATATATATAATCAAAAAATTAATTAAAAAATATATAAAATATATTTAAATATAAATTATAAAGTTTTTAACCTTAAAAGTTATCGCTCAACTATCTAAAAAATGAAAGTGAACAATGATATTTACATGTACTTATTTTATATATATTTCACATACTTTGTCACATTTTTAATTTTTTATTTTAAATTTAAATTGTTATTTTACTTTTTTTCTACCTATTTATATAATGAGTGAAGATTTTATATGTTTAAATATAATTTTTCATAAAAATAATTATTGTAGAATCAGATCGACTTGATTATAGGATTATAATGAAAAATGACAATCTTATGTGGAAAACATTTATTTCTCAAGCTGTGATTCATAAGATTTTTTAAAAGAAAATATATACATTTATTACTAGACAATAACAGTAAAGAGAAAATGACTGGAAAAAGACCCCTAGGCACTTAAAGTCCAAAATAATTGAAGCTCCGAATTGACAGAGCTGGAAAAAGATGCTCCATAATGCATGCAAAGGACAATCATGTCTGCAAAAGCTGAAACATGCTTAATTACGTCTTTGAAAACTGAGTCCCTGGCAATGAATCCGCCTCCTAATTTGACACAATTTTTCAAAATTAAAATTGAAATAGAAGATTAATTAAAAATATTTTATATATTTAATAGTCAAGTTAATAGACTTTCAAAACTATTAATTAAATATAATTAATTAATGAATTAGAGATTAAAATTTAAATATTTAATAATATTATTTATAAAATAAAATAATTACTATGGCTTTGACCAATTTGCACCGATTTAATAAAAGGACAAAATAATAACAGTAAAATGGTCAACAAAGCATACAAAAGCAGTAAAAGGAAAAGACTTCTAAGCAGTTACAATCCGCAATAATTAAAGTTTGAAACTGAAAGAGTCACTTGAAGCTAAGTGGCATCCCGTCTGTGAAGCTATAGAAGGCAACAGTCTGTGAACCAAAGACATCAGAGACTTGTTGTACCTGTATTTTCAACATAATACTGATGATTCAGGGCTTGGGGATATGTTCTGATTTTAGTGGGGGAATGAAGCTGAATCATCCTTAATTTTATTTTTAAAAAAATAATTTAAATAATTATATTTATTATATTTTATAATTTATATTATAAAATTTAATAAATTTAATAAATATAAATATTTTGTGAATATTTAATATCTATTTATAAGTTTTCCTAACTATTTGTATAACATTAAAACTTAGGAAAATTATACAGTAATTTATTTAAGATTTTGGATTGCATAAATTGATTAACTTAATTACTTGAAGGCAATGAACCTTATACTTTTGGTCTGATCTTGCTGACAATAAAGTTATTTGTTTTTATTCAATGGTGTGTGTGGTTTTATGTGTGACATGAGCAAGAAACCAAATTGGCAATTCAAATGTCAGATATGCGGCCTACCCATGTAGTTAAACAATAATATTAAATAAACAAAGAATTTGTCAAGTCATACCTTCAATGATTATTCACCAAAAAATTCAAAATAATAAGATTAAATAAACAAAGAATATATGTCAAGTCATACCTTCAAATAATTATTCACCAAAAAATTCAAATCCAATCCAACACAGAGTCAATTCCTGTCCCATGGTGATCAGAATTAGAGGGTGATCTCAAAATTCTAGAATTTACAATGTTTAAATTTCAAAGGAACATATGTACCAAAAAAAAATCAATGGGACATGAATTTTTGAAATAATGGAGAGAAAAAAAAGGATGACAGGAAATATAAGATTTTTTAATTCTTACAAGTTTAATATTAAAAAAATTTTAATTCAACAATTTTTAAACTACATATATTGACACTTTAGATTAAATTTTTATCAGAGTTTTGTAAATTTAAATTTTTTTTGGGGAGTAACGTATAAGTTACGCTTGAGTATGTTTCCTAAGCTTAATGATTACTATGCCATGGGTTTTTCTGACAAACGGACCCACATGGTAGTGACTTCCAAATTTTTGCTCCTTCTTCCCCTTTTGCCAGTTTATCCCAACATCACACGGCTGTTGCAAAAGTATCCCTTTGATATCGGTAGCGTTTTGGTCACGCGGATTCCGTACCAGCGAACATTTTGTTTTCATTTCAATGACAAAATTACCCCAGCTCTTTTAAACGTGAACGCCGGTGGAGCTGTACTTTATAACTAATCATTTGTGGTTTCTTAACGTCACTTAGTTCTCACCGAGGTCTGAGAGGCTGTTCCAATGGCAACGGGTTCTTCTTCTGGTGCTTCTCGGGACCCTCCCACACAGTACGACGTTTTTCTAAGCTTCAGAGGGGAGGACACCCGTGATACCTTCACCTGTCATCTGTATGAAGCTTTGCGGAGAAAAAAAATTGAAACCTATATAGATGACAGGCTTAACAGAGGGGAAGAGATCTCGTCATCACTTCTGCAAGCAATAGAAGAATCAAAGATCTCTGTGATAATTTTCTCTGAAAACTTTGCGGGTTCAACATGGTGCTTGGATGAACTCGCAAAAATATTGGAATGCAAGGACAAATACGGAAGGGTTGTTATACCAATTTTCTACAACATAGATCCTTCAGTTGTGAGGCATCAGCGAGGGAGTTATGCAGATGCATTTGCTAAACATGAGCAAAGATTTAAGGACAACATGGACAGAGTGCAGAGGTGGAAGGATCTCCTGACTCTAGCATCAAGTATTTCTGGGTGGGATTCAAAGAATTTTAGGTAAGTTATGTATATTCCTTCAATGATCCATAAGTCCAACTAGATTTTGAAGTAAAATTATTTCAAATATTTGAAATTCCAAATATATGGTCATAAGAACTAATTGATCAAAATTTCTTTACAATTAAGTTATGTCATATTTGTGGTTGCGTGTGGCCTTCTGGGTGGGGAGATGTTTGGCGTTCAATTATGTCATGGCTGGGACCGAGGTACCTTATTATTTAATAAGGGGATCAATTTCTACAATATTATAGCTTATTTTAAGCCATTCGATTTAAAAGATGTAACGATAATAGTTTAATTAAAAAAGGTTAATTATAGCATCAAAAAATTTTATTATCTATTGAATTGACTGGTTTGCGAAAATTAGAGAGAGAAAAGTGAAAAAAAAATAGTATCTGAAGATACATGTCATAATAAATAAAAGAAAGTTAAAAAAATTTTGTGAAAATTAGAGAGAGAAAAGTGAAAAAAATTATGAGTATACATGTCAAGTAGGACAGATAAATGTGAAAAAAATAGAATATAGAGATAGATGTCAAAATAAATAAAAGAAACTTAAAAAAGGACACAAAAAGACATGTCAAAATTGAGAAAAAAATAAAGAAAATAGAATATGTGAATTCGTATTAAACCTCAGGTTGGCACATATCATGTGTCATAATGATATTAACTAATTTCAAGAGTATCAATATCATAAAACTAAAATAAAAGTACTATAATGTAATCCCTAAGTTAAATTCATTCTAGATAATTCCAAATATAATACACCGTACAGCCAAATATTAAAAGTATCATAACAATTACTAATTTTAATTGATTCAACTTTATTATACACTACATATACACAATAAAATTTTCGAAGATTTGATTGAGTGAAAACTAGCTTGGTAAGTTATATGGTATATTATTTTTTTCTATTAAGATTCGGAAGCTAATATAGCCTTTTTAAATAAAATCAATTAATTTACATTATAAACATATTTTAAAAATTTAGTGGATTTAGAAATTCTTTCACCATATAAGAAGATTTAACTATTTTAATTACCTCCAAGCTAGGTTGATATTTTTCCTTATCATAACTTTTTTTTCCCAATTTTTTACATGTCTTTCAGGCCAGACTCCAAACTTGTTGGAGAAATTGTCAAAGATGTTTTGAAAAAGTTGAATTGTATGTCCTCCCTCTCATGTGATTTGCAAGGATTGGTTGGCGTTTACAAACATATAATAAAAATTGAATCTGCAATAGAACAACTTAAGCCAAGAAGCAAGGATTGCAAGGTGGGAATTTGGGGCATTGGTGGTATAGGTAAGACAACAATTGCTAAGGCTTTGTTTGAAAAGCTTATTACCAAGTATGAATTTGATTCTCACTGTTTTGTTGAAAATGTTGGGAAAGAAATGGAAACAAGTGGAGTTGATCAGATACGTAATAAATATCTTGCTGAAATTCTCGAGGAAGAAGACCGACAGGTTCACAGATTCACTCCTCAAAAGAGAAGAAGGCTTGAACATACGAAGGTTCTCCTTGTTTTCGATGATGTGAGGAATGCATGTCAAGTGATAGATTTATTTAGACGGTGTGGTCCATTCATGTCTGAAAGTATAATCATTGTCACTACTAGAGACAAGCAAGTGCTTAAGAATGCTGAAACTGATATCATACATGAGGTTACGGAATTGAATTACGAAGATGCTCTTCAACTTTTCAATTTACATGCCTTTAAGCAAATGCATCCAACAAAAGATTACATAGAGCTGTCAAAACAGCTGGTGGATTATGCCAAAGGCATTCCATTAGTTCTCAAAGTCTTGGGTACATTTCTCTATGGTAGGAGTAAGAAAGAATGGGAAAATGCTTTCAAGAAACTTGGAAAAGCTACTAACAAGGAAATTTTTGAAGTATTGAAGTTAAGTTATGATGGGCTTGACGAAGAGGAGAAGGACATATTTCTTGATATTGCATGTTTTTTCAAAGGACAAGATAAAATTTCAGTACAAGAAACTTTAGAAAGTTGTGGTTTCTCTGCAAGCATTGGAATGAAGGTTCTTGAAGATAGAGGCTTGTTAACTTATACAAATGGTAAAATTATGATGCATGATTTGATTGAGAAAATGGGCCATCAAATTGTTCAACAATCTGCTAAGGTACCTGGTAAATTTAGTCGACTATGGGAGCGTAGTGATATTTCTTCTGTTCTAAGAAGTAACAAGGTAATAGTTTTTTCATTTTTTAAATTCTAATATAAAAATTTAGAATTAAGGTTATCTAAAGGGTAAGGTATAGTTTAGAGAATAAAATATAAATAAATTACTATTGATAAGAAAATTAATAATCATGATTATTATTAAATATAAACAAGTAAATTATAATTCATAAATTTAAGATAATTATTAATACTAATTTTTTCATTAATAATCATTCACTTGTATTTTATTCTTCAAAGTGTATATTGCACTTTAGAGGATCATGTATAATAATTTATATTCTTTTTTCGTCGCCATAAATCTAGAGTATACAATTGATACTTTTATTTTCTAAAAGATAAGATTGAAATAAGTTGTGGTACCTCTTTTGGCTATTATTTATTTCCTTTCTTAATTTATGGATAAAACTTGTAGGGTACAAAAGCAATTCAATGCATATTCCTCAACATGTGCAAAGGCGTGGACAAGATTGAACTGCATGGGGATCCCTTTGTGAAAATGGATAATTTAAGATTGCTCCAGATTTATAATTCTAACCCAAATGAGCATTCAAAACTGTACATTTCCAAAGATCTTAAAAGTCTTCCAGAAAAATTAAGGTTTTTGCGTTGGGATGGCTTTCCCCAACGATGGTTGCCTATAAAATTTTTCCCAGAAAACCTTGTTACACTTGACATGCGTAAAAGTCATCTTGAGAAGCTTTGGAAAGAAGATCAGGTACTTCGTACTTTATTCCAATCTTCAATTATTAATTATCTGATTTCCTTTCTATCTCTTGAGAAAAGAAAAAGAAAAAATAAGTTAGATATCATGCCTAGATTAAATGAATGTCACAATTTCTCTTCTTATTTATATAATTCTTGCTTTTATTTTTGTAACAGCTTCTTCCTAATTTAAAAAGGATTGATTTAAGTTATTCCAGTCAATTGATTGAACTCCCAAATCTTTCTCAAGCACCAAAGATTGAAGAAATAATTCTAAGCTATTGTACAAGGCTGCATGCACTCTACTCTACAGGCACTCTCAACAAGCTCCACACTTTATGGTTAGATGGTTGCTTTAGCCTTTGGTCTGTAAATCTTCGAAGCAATCTTCTTGCTAAATCTTCAGGATTAGTTGTCCTCTATAACTGCAAAAATCTTACGATTTTTGAAGTTAATAATGTACGTCATAATGAGTTTCGTGATCAATTTTGCGGGCTTTCAGAACTAAGACCACTGAGAGCTGGGAGCCCAAAACCAGTATTAGTGAGATTTAGTGATGCTTTTATGGTGGAGCCCACAGAAAGTGAAGATTTTGATCATGAACCAAACGATAGTGTACATCTAATCATGTTAAACTTGTTACGAGAAGGGACAACCTTATCATCTCAAAGATTCAAAGAATTTTGCTGGTTGGATCTTTCTTATTGTGATTCTCTTATTAGTCTTCCAGATTGTGTTTTTCAGTTTAGAAGACTGAGAAGACTTTATCTTCGTGGTTGCTCGAATTTGAGGCTTCTCCCTGAAATATACACACCTCTAGAGAATTTAACAGTGATCATCTTGGATGAAACATCAATTGATAAACTGCCCCAAAACATGGAGCATTTTGTTGCGCTTGAAGAATTAAGCTTGCGCAAGTGTAGAATGCTTGAGTCCATTCCATTTTCAATTGGGAGTCTCGACAAACTTTACAAGTTAGATCTTACATTTTGTCATTCACTTGAAGTTCTTCCGAGCAGCATTTTTAATTTGAAAATTGCAAGACTTGATTTGACTGGTTGCTCATCATTAGAGAAATTACCACACATTTTGCACACCAATGTGAGTTTCACCCACCTTTGCTTACAAGGAACGGCAATTCAAGAATTACCATCATCACTGGGAAGGTTGATTGGACTTCAAAACTTACATTTGGAGATGTGTAGAGAACTTAGATTTGTTCCAAGCAGTATCTCTGACATGACCAATCTCACCCAACTCAACTTTTCTGGCTGCAGCTGGTTATCAGAAATTCCTGACAACATTGGCTGCTTGTCATCAATTAGAAAATTGTCTCTGCATGGATGTAACAATATTGTCAACCTACCAGCAAGCATTGCTCATCTTTCCAGTTTGAAATCACTTAATTTGACGGATTGTAGAATGCTTCAATCAATACCGGAGCTTCCGCCATTTTTACAACAGCTATTTGCATTTGACTGCCTTTCATTGAAGGAAGTGTCATGTTTAAAGCTTCCACTCTCAGAGGATTCACAAGAAGATGTCTTTGAATTTCACCTCACCAATTGTGAACAGCTGCACCAAAAAGCTTATAGCAACATTTTGGCTGACTCGGGACAAAAGTTTGGCCATGATGCCTACAGATCAATGTTTTACTGCTTTCCAAGGAGTGAAATTCCTGATTGGTTCCCATATTGGACTCAGGGACTCAGGCTAGAACTTAAAGGTTCTCTAGATTGGTGTAATGATAGCTTCCTCGGTTTTGCTGTATGCGTTGTTGTTGCTTCTAAGAGTGTGACTCTTGATAAATGCAGATTTAGGTACAAATTTGAATTCTCGCCCCATGAAGGGTGGCCACGTTCATGGGGAGGCTACAATGATCAGATGATATACTACTGCAATTGGAAGGGTAAAGGAAGATATCTAAACCAAGATCACATATTCTTGTGGAATTGTCATATGAATATGAAGAGTTATGAAAAGTTTAGGGAGATGAACTCCTTCTGGATTTGTGATATGAAGAGTTATGAACAGTTTGGGGAGATTAACTCCTTCACCTTTGAGATCTACAAATGTGATGATGCTGATACCAATTTCCGGATAAAAAAGTGTGGACTTTGCCCACTATTCAAATTTAAAGATGTTTGAGGTTCTCACAATTTATATCCTCTCCAATTATGTTGATTAGAAGATGGCTCAGGTGTGTTCTTAATATTTCATCTCTAATTTTTGTCCTCATCATTTTTCTTTAATATCATGTTTGCTAATTTTTAATTTTTCTTAAAATTAACGGGGGAATACTGATGGCTAAAGATGGGGACGAAGAAGTTGATATAATCAAATTCCACCACCTCACGGTTCTCTTTGGCCCAACGAATATTGCAAGCAACGTTGGTGCTTTTCGGGAACAGTAGGAACACAAGGGAAATAGAGGTAATTTTTTGCTTGTAGGCCTCATTTTTTCACCGCTTTTGTAATCTATAAAATCTCTAATTGTGTCCCTTTATTTCTTTCAGTTCTTTGAAAGTGGTAAATTTAATTTTAAGGATTGGGTGGCATTTTTGTTACAAGAAAATGTTGTGTTGAATTATTTTTTTTAATTTTTATGAGATATTCTCATATTTTTAAGATTGTAAGATTAATATATTTTTGTAAAATTATACTTGTCATTGGTCTAAACATTTAAATTTAAAAAAATTTAAATATATATTTATTAAATTATATATTGTTTTAGAGTATATTATATTAATCTCTTTTATTATTTGATTATGATATTTTATTTTATTTTTATTTAAATATTTTATTTTATTTTATTTATTTAAATATTAATTAAAAAAATATATTTAATGTAAATAAAATATTTATAAAAAAATATAAAATTAATATTTTATTTTAATTTTATTTAAAAATTATATTTTGATTTAATTAATTATTTTAAATAATTAATATTTTGATAAATTATATATTTTTAATTAAATAATTATATTTATTATAATATATAAATTTAATAATATGTGTGATTATGAAAAAAATTTAATATAAACATAAAAATATCTTATAATGAGTTTATTTAGTAAAAAATAAGATTAATTATATTTTATATTTTTTTAATTAAATTTATTATTAAAATATTTTTATATTTGTACTAAATTTTTTCCTCATAATCATATATATTATTAAATTTATATTTTACAATAAATATAATTATTTAATTAAAAATATATAATTTATTAATATATTAATTATTTAAAATGATTAATTGAATAAAAATATAATTTTAAATAAAATTAAAATAAAATATTAATTTAATATTTTTTTAATATTTTATTAATATTTAAATATTTTTTAATTAATATTTAAATAAATAAAATTAAATATTATATTTAAATAAAAATATAATATAATATCATAATCAAATATTTAAAAAAAATTAATATAATTTACTCTTTCAATAGTTCAAAAACAATGGGAGCCTGACTTAGAACTGCTATCGTTTCTTACACGTAATCCAAAAGTTTCGTTGCACCAATTGACGAGTGACCGGCATGTCACGTGACTCACGTGTACAAGTTTTCATTTTGTGTTTGACGAAGTGTAACGACTATAAGTTTCGGTATAATTTTTTACTTTTTAAGCAATTCTCACCTGCTGTCCCAAAATTTAAAAAGAAAAATATTAGTAGCTTGCAAACTCTTATCCGGGAAGACTACACTATATTACTTGGTGGCAAACCACAAGTAATGCATTATTCTTTCAATTAATATTATTTTGTTTAATTTTATAATAAATCAATTTATAGTAGTGTTTTTGAATATTATTAAATTGTTTATTTAAGATTTTTTAAATTTAATTTTCATTGAAAAATAAATTTATAAAATTTATAAATGTATTTTATTTAACTTTATATAAAACATACTTTTTTAATAATTTTGTTAGCTAAAATTTATTTTATTTTAGTATCTAAGTAATAGTTTTTTAAAAATATTTATTACTCAATTACAATGTCCAATATGTTAACTTTAATTTATTATAAAATTCATTTAAAAAAATAATATATGTAGATATTATTTTATTCAGTTTAATTTCTCAATTTGATCTTAAGTTCAAACATAGAAAGAAAATAAAATTTAAACTCAAATTGAAATTAAACATAAAATTAAATTTAAATCTAAAATTAAAGTCAAGTTTAATTTAAAATTAAAAAATTAAAATTAATCTTAAAGATAAATAATAATAAAAAATTAGAAGATAATAAAAATAAAAAATAATAATATGAGATAAGGTAAAATAAAAAGTAATAATTAAAGATAAAAAAAGAATTCAAAGATATAAGTGATAAAAAGATAAGTAATAAAAATAAGTTTAAAAGTTAATTAAATAATAAATAAATTAACAAGATATCAATAAAAGTTAAAAAATAATAAAAAATATAAATAAATAATGAAGAATAAAAAAAATAAAATAAACTTAAGGGATAATAGATAAATAATAAAAAATAAAAAATGATAAAAATAATGATAAAAGATAAAATGAAAATGGGCCATCAAATTGTTCAACAATCTGCTAAGGGACCTGGTAAATTTAGTCGACTATGGGAGCGTAGTGATATTTCTTCTGTTCTAAGAAGCAACAAGGTAATAGTTTTTTCATTTTTTAAATTTTAATATAAAAATTTAGAATTAAGATTCTTTAAAATGTAAGGTATAGTTTAGAGAATAAAATATAAATAAATTATTATTGATGAGAAAATTAATAATTATGATTATTATTAAATATAAATAAATAGATTATAATTTATAAATTTAAGATAATGATTAATATTGATTTTTTCATTAATAATCATCTACTTGTATTTTAATCTTCAAGGTGTATATTGCACTTTAGAGGATCATGCATAATAATTTATATTCTTTTTTCATCGCCACAAATGTAGAGTATATAATTGATGCTTTTATTTTCTAAAAGATAAGATTGAAATAAGTTGTGGTACCTCTTTTGGCCATTATTTATTTCCTTTTTTAATTTATGGATAAAACTTGTAGGGTACAAAAGCAATTCAATGCATATTCCTCAACATGTGCAAAGGCGTGGACAAGATTGAACTGCATGGGGATCCCTTTGTGAAGATGGATAATTTAAGATTGCTCTAGTTTTATAATTCCAACCCAAATGAGCATTCAAAACTGTACATTTCCAAAGATCTTAAAAGTCTTCCAGAAAAATTAAGGTTTTTGCGTTGGGATGGCTTTCCCCAAAGATGGTTGCCTATAAAATTTTTCCCAGAAAACCTTGTTACACTTGACATGCGTAAAAGTCATCTTGAGAAGCTTTGGAAAGAAGATCAAGTACTTCATACTTTATTCCAATCTTCAATTATTAGTTATCTGGTTTCCTTTCTATCTCTTGAGAAAAGAAAAAGAAAAAATAAGTTAGATATGCCTAGATTAAATGAATGTCACAATTTCTCTTCTTATTTATATAATTCTTGCTTTTATTTTTGTAATAGCTTCCTCCTAATTTAAAAAGGATTGATTTAAGTTATTCTAGTCAATTGATTGAACTCCCAAATCTTTCTCAAGCACCAAAGATTGAAGAAATAATTCTAAGCTATTGTACAAGACTGCGTGCACTCTACTCTAGAGGCACTCTCAACAAGCTCCACACTTTATGGTTAGATGGTTGCTTTAGCCTTTGGTCTGTAAATCTTCGAAGCAATTTTCTTGCTGAATCTTCAGGATTAGTTGTCCTCTATAATTGCAAAAATCTTAGGACTTTTGAAGTTAAAAATGTTCGTCATAATGAATTTTGCGTGGTGCGAAGACTAATACCATATAGTGCTAGGAACCCAAAGTCAATATTAGAGAGATTTAGCGATGCTTTTATGGTGAAGCCTACAAAAAGTGAAGATTTTGGTCATGAACCAAATGACAGTGTACATCTAATCATGTTAAACTTGTTACGAGAAGGGACAACCTTATCATCTCAAAGATTCAAAAAACTTTGTTGGTTGGATCTTTCTTATTGTAATTCTCTTATTAGTCTTCCAAATTGTATTTTTCAATTTAGAGGACTAAGAAAACTTTATCTCCGTGGTTGCTCAAATTTGAGTTATCTCCCTAGAATCTATACACCTCTAAAGAATTTGACAGTGATCATCTTGGATGAAACATCAATTAGAGAACTACCCAAAAACATGGAGCATTTTATTGCGCTTGAAGAATTAAGCTTGTGCAAGTGTAGAATGCTTGAGTCCATTCCATTCTCAATTGGGAGTCTCGACAAACTTTGCAAGTTAGATCTTACATTTTGTCATTCACTTGAAGTTCTTTCGAGCAGCATTTTTAATTTGAAAATTGCAAGACTTGATTTGTCTGGTTGCTCGTCATTAAAGAATTTACCTGACATCTTGGGTACCAATGTGAATTTAACGTGTCTTTGCTTACAAGGAACGGCAATTCAAGAATTACCCTCATCACTACAGAAGTTGATTGGGCTTCAAAACTTGCATTTAGAGATGTGTAGAGATCTTGAGTTTGTTCCAAATAACATCTTTAACATAACACACCAACTATATTTGTCCAGTTGTAGCAGCTTGTCAAAAATTCCTGAAGACATTGGCTGCTTCTCAATGATGAGGAAATTGTCTCTTTGTGGGTGTAAGAATATTGTTACTCTTCCTGCCACCATTACTCATCTTTCGAGTCTAAAATCACTTGATTTGAGGGATTGTGCAAAACTACAATCTATACCAGAGCTTCCACCATTTCTGCAAGAACTGTTTGCACTTGATTGCCATCAAGTCAAGGGAGTTTCATGTTCAAAGTTTACACTCATAAGAGAAATACAAGAGAATGTGTTTGAGTTTCACCTCACCAATTGTGAACAGCTGGAACAGGGGGCTTATAACAGCATTGTGGCTCACTCAGGGCAAAGGTTCAGGCAAGATACATACAGCTCAATTTTCTTCTGCTTTCCTGGGAGTAAAATTCCATATTGGTTCCCTTATCAGAGTCAGGATCACCAACTAAATTCAAAAGGTAATCGAGATTGGTACAATGATAAGTTCCTTGGTTTCGTGATATGCGTTATTGTTACTGCAAAGATCGAGACTCTACACAGATGCAGATTGAGGTTCCAATTTGAATTATTTGATGATGAATTGTTGTGGGAACCTTTCCCATGTGATGGTGATCAGCCAATATACTATAGTAATTGGAAAGGTTATGGAAGATATGTTAATCAAGATCACATATTCTTGTGGAATTGTAATTTGAGGAAATATGGAGATTTCAGGAAGATGGATCACTTCACCTTTAAGGTTTGTCAATCTACTGATTCTGACGCCACTTTCGTGATAAAAGAGTGTGGAGTTTGCCCACTATACGAATTTAAAGACGGTGGTTCTCCTCAAGTGATATATGCTCTTGAATCGTGTTGGTCAATGGATGGCTCAGGTATGCTCTTCTTCATTTTTTTAATTACTTTATCGTTTTTCATCTTCTCCACATTAAATTTTGTAAATTCAGCAGGATATTACTTAGGAAGTTCTTAGGACCAAAGATAGTGACGAAGAAGATGTTAGCATTGAATTCCACTATTCAACGTTCTCTCAAACCCCGCAAGTACAGCAAGTGACATTGGCAAGTTTTGGGAATAAAAAGAACACAAGAGGGGAATGGAGATTTTATTGCTTGCTGTCACCAATCCCTCATGTGTGCTCATATCTCTCTATTGAAACGTCTTTTTCTCTGCTTCTCCTTTTTATCAGTTTTTTTATCGGTAAAAGCTCCAACTTTGTATCTTATTGTCTCATTTCTATCGGTTTTCTTTTTATAAGTGGTGAACTTCTAAGGACTGCATCTGTTTGATGAGCTATATCTTTATCAGAAGTTATATAATCTCAAATTAATTTCTTTTACGCTTAGTTGTTAATGATTGGATTACAATCAAGGGTTCCAAATATAACCCACATGACCTGCAAGTTGCTTGGTCGTCAAAAGATCTTGGAAAGGCAAAAGGCATAAAAGGGGAAGAGTAAAGAGTTAAGAGAGACTTTACATATTCCAAATGACAGTGCTTAATTTGAATATGTGATATTGGAAGAGTACAATGGATATTGTCCAAGAAAATGGCATAATTGTATTTAATTGGCCAATGTGTACTCCAAAGTTGAAGACTAATTCTAAACTAAAAAATAAATCTTTTAAAAAAGTATCACAGAATTTTTATTATATGAAAGAAAGAATAAGAGAATAAAAATAACAAACTAATCCTATAAACAATGCTCCATCTAGCATTGTATTTCATTGGCACCGTGCGTAAGTGGGAAAATTTTTTCCCGTTGATTGCTTCGAAGAACCGGGCATCACCAATTTGTTATGACCATATTGGTGTGTCCTATATTTTACCCTCTAACATCATTGTAGTGTTTAATAGATGTTGTAAGTCTATGGCCAATCTATATCCCAACATGTATGTGAATAGTATACATATGGACTCAACCATGCACCATAAGTATATGACAATTTTCTAAGATAAATTTTCAAGGTAATTTTCTGTTAAGAAATTTGATGTAGTTTGACTATCAGTTCATGTATAGCTGAATTTTGAATAAAAATAAATAGCCAATAAAATAATTAATCATAAACAAAAAACAAATTAATCACTGCTCAAGATTCAAGATATTTTTTCAATCAATTATTAAGATATTAATTTTTTAAGAATTGAAAATCACTAAAGTAAGCAGCACTTTTTTAAATGAATATTTTTCATAGACACAGCATGTATCAAATTTAGTATAATATATTTAATAGATTTGAGCATGTGACAGTCCTGAATGTGTTTTAAAAATTGAATATATAATTTTCTTTTGGATTAAAATGTCGACTTTCATTTATCCTCTGATTGAATGATGAGGAAAATAAGTTATGCTTTAAGTATGTTTCTTAAGCTCAAGTTTTAGTAATTTCGTATTTCGTAAAATTTTTGGCCTTGCTTGCAATTTCATAATTAAATGAAAAATAAGTTTATGTTTTATATTCAAACTCAAATGATTTTTTTACAAGAAAACAAATTAGAGTTAAAACAAAACAATCTTGCATTAATGTCTAATAACTTAAATTTTGAGTAGACAGGCTTTTTATAGAAGAAGACAAAAAAAAAAAAATTTGATACTGTATTGAAGTTGAACCAATTTTAAAAGAAAAGCTGAAAGCAACAAATAGGCAAAAGTCGGATGTTTATTTTTGGAGATTTAAATCAAGGTGATACAGCAAGAGAGATATATATAATTAAAAATTTAATTAAAAAAATATAAAATATATTTAAATATAAATTATAAAATTTTTAACCTTAAAAATTATCGCTCAACTATCTAAAAAATGAAAGTGAGCAATCATATTTACATGTACTTATTTTATATATATTTTACACACTTTGCCACATTTTTAACTTTTTATTTTAAATTTAAATTATTATTTTACTTTTTTTCTTCACATTTATATAATGAGTATAATTTTTTATAAAAATAATTACTGCAGCATCAGTTGGACTTAATTGTAGGATTATAATGAAAAATGATAATCTTATGTGGGAAACATTTCTTTCTCATGCTGTGATTCATAAGATTTTTTTAAAAGAATATATATTTATTACTAGACTGTAATAGCATTAAAATGTCCAACAAATCTTGCAAAAGCAGTGAAGAGAAAATGACTGGAAAATGTCCTTCTACACCGGAATTTTATGTTTCAGTTGCCACCAAGCACAATCAAATAGTGGTGAAAACAAATAAAAAATTATATTATCAGAGTAAAACTTTATTTATATTTATATTATTACTGGGAAAAGACTCCTAGGCACTTAAAGTCCAAAATAATTGAAGCTCCGAATTGAAAGAGGTGGAAGTCCGGAATAATGGCGGAAAGATGCTCCATAATGCATGCCAAGGACAATCATGTCTGCAAAAGCTGAAGGATGCTTAATAATGTCTTTGAAAACTGAGTCCCTGGCAATGAATCGGCGTCCTAATTTTGATATAATTTTTTAAAATTAAAATTAAAATAGAAGATTAATTATAAATATTTAACATATTTAATAGTCATGTCAATAGACTTTCAAAACTATTAATTAAATATATTTAATTAATTAATTAGAGATTAGAATTTAAATATTTAATAATATTATTTATAAAATAAAATAATTACTATAACTTTGACTAATTTGCACCGATTTTGTAAAAGGACAATGATAATAACAGTAAAATGGTCAACAAAGCATACAAAAGCAGTAAAAGTCAGAGCTATGTGGCTCACTTGGTACCAAGACTTGCTTTCCACTAAGGGGAGTCAAGTTCGATCTTGTTTAACGAAGGTTTTCCTACCCCTAATCTCATCCCTATCCCTACACCCCTACCTATAGGACTTCTGTTCTCATGTATCACTAAAAAAAAAAGTTGAAACTGAAAGAGTCACTTGAAGCTAAGTGGCATCTACTGTCTTTTTCACCTCAGTCCCAACTCAATTCCCCCTCCCTCGTTCAATGCAATGTAATGTCATGTAATTAAAAAAAAAAAAAAAAGGTTCGGAACTGAAAGAGCTTGATGCCCCATAATGCAGGGAAATGATTGTTATATATTTTTGAGCTGTGCTCTCTGTATATGTTTAGAAATGAAAAAATTAAAAAAATGTAATATAAAAACTATCAGAAATAGTATAAAATTTACACAAAATTTTATTGTCCCCTGTCAATGTTCATTATACCAACGCACTAACATCTGCAAAAGCTTAAAGATTCTTAATATTTTTGAAAAGCTGAAGATTCCTGTCGCGGATCGTTAAAATGGAAAGAATGAAGTTATTTTGATGTGAATAAAACGTACAAAATGGAAGAGTTTTTTCAGATTGAATAAATATAAACAGAGAATGTAAAGGTGTATTTGGTTTGTGGAAATATTTTTATTTTTATTTAAATTTATTTTTATTAAAAATATTTTTAAAAAATAAAAATATATTTAGTTTGTATTAGTTAAATTTTATTTTTAAAAAATAAAAATAATAAAAATATATTTAATTTAAGATTTAAAATTTAAATTTTAAAATTTAAAGTTTGGGTTGAAGACATAATATTTAGGGTTTAACGTTTAAATTTTGAAGTTTAAAATTTAATATTTAAAGTTTAAGATTTTAAAATTTAGAATTTAGAATCGAGGGTGTTAAGGTATGAGATTTAAGATTTTGTGTTTTGAATTTTAAGGTTTAGTGTTTAAATTTTGAGGGTTTTAACTTTAAAGTTTTAGGATTTAAAATTTTAAATTTAAGATTTTGAAATTTAAGAGTTTAAGATTTAAAATTTATGATTTAAGATTTATAATTTAGGATGTGAAAATGAAAGAGTACAATGGATATTGTCTAAGAAATTGGCATAATTGTATTTAATTGGACAATGTATACTCCAAAGTTCAAGACTAATTTTGAACCAAAAAATAGATTTTGTATAAAATTGTCACGGAATTTTTATTGCATGAAAGCATGAATAAGAGAATACAAGATAACAAACTAACCCAATGAACTAATTTTATGATGTTGCTAAAGAGATTTTACCCACCAAAAGACATGTTTAGTCTTAGACTCTTAGGGGATAGTTGGCGATTTACATGGATATAGTTTTGAATTTCTTTTGTTTTGCTTATAAACAATTATATGAATCTTTTCATGAATCAATATTTAACAAAGAGAATTTAACACATAAACATATCTTACCCTTATTCAGGACTAACCTTGCCCCGGTGACCAACCAGTGGCCAGGACTATCCTGTGGGCCTTTACATAATTGTGCCATGTTTACAAATTTTAATAGCTTTTGTGTCTGCACAAGCACAGGAGGACCTGTTGGAAACACACCTGAATCCACAACTACAACTGCTTTTTTCTCTTTATTGTTGTTACCAGAAATAGATGTGCTTATTGCAGAGAAAATGCCAGACTTTTGTGAAAATTCTGAGGGGCTTTGTGTCCAATTGGATTGTACAACAAAAGCATTAGACACCGTAGAGAACAACAGCCTGAGATGGAGTACACTCTTTGAGTCATGTTTCTTCACATGAAGTTGAGCTCCAGTGACAATGAAGGCCACATCTTTCTTAAAGCTCCATCTAGGGTTGTATTTCACCGGCGCCGTGCATAAATGGGAAAATTTTTTCCCGTTGATTGCTTCGAAGAACCGGTCATCACCAATTTCTTCTGACCACATTGGTGTGTCCGCTATTCTACTCTCCAGCATCCTTGGAGTGTTTAATAGATGTTGCAAGTGTATGGCTAATCTGATCACCAACATGCATGTAATTATACGATTACCCATCAAACAGCTTGAAATAAGTTTTAAGTTATAGGGGTGTAAGGGTAAGTGTGGAATTAACCTGTTGCATTTCTTGCCCTCAAGAAACAAGCGCATCCCAGTGATTGGCCTTTTGCCCACGGCCACCTGCTAAGTGTATATTTTAGCTTATAAGGAAGATAATTATGCAATAGAAAAAGAAATCAAACTCAACAATTTGGATAACATTAGGGGGAGGGGGTTAGATGGTACCTTACTAGTGTTTACATATAGTTTAGGACCCATCAAGTTGAAGCCGAGAGAAGGGGAAGGAGCAGTTCTATTTGTGAGTGGACCAAGAGGGAGATCATTGTGAATGGGAGCCCAAATCTTGTGTGCTTGGAAGTCAAGAAAGTATGGCAGCTCTGATATTGGAGGCTTATCTGCATATAATTTTTTCAACGAATGTATGTGACTAAACGTTCATCAATAACAACCTAAAAAGTTTGGGCTCCAGTTTTAGGCCAATAATTAGACAATGGAAGGTCTGTACTCATATCACAAAGGAAGAATTTGGGCCTAGAAATATTAGGGCTGGTTCAATAGTTATACATCTATGATGTTGAATAAAAAGATAATATATTTATGTTTAAGATAAAGATAACAAATACAATAAAGAGAGAGAAATGTCCATCTTATTCTATTTAAAAATTAATAGATTTCTTTTGGGGTGAAATTGATTTTGAAATTAGGTGGTTGTATTTCAATAGTAATGTAATTATAACAGTTTGTCTTAAAATCATTTTTTTTAAGTAATATTTCCATTTATTTAGAAGAGGAAGAAAATAAAATAAACTTACATCGAAGATAAAGGTTGATAGCATGGGAAAGGAAGCCTCGGCCAGGAGCACCTTGAAGAAGAGAAGTGATGGGAATGAAGCTAAACTGAATTGCATCTGGTTTGCTAGGAACTGTGAGAAGCCATTCACAGTGGTCGCATACTTGTGTATCTCCTCCCCTTTTTGAACATATCACTGTAATTCCCTGCATGCATTCATTACCATACAGTTATCCGTTTTTTCTTTTCCCTTTTCCCTTTTGGGGGTTTTCAATGGAAAATTATCAACATTTCTCAGTTTGTGGAACCTACATCTTTTGTACAAACATACATGGAGCTGTTGAAGGCAACAGTTTGTGGACCAAAGACATCAAAAGCTTGTGGCACCTGTATTTTCGGCATAACTCAGTGTAGTTATTTAGTACAACATCAAAATTTTGGAAAAATATTAAAAGAATTAAGATTCTGATTTGCATAATTGATCAGCTTGATTATGTGAAGGGAATGAACCTTGTATTTTTTGTCTCTAATTTTTGGAAGGAAATTGCATGTGCCAGTGAATAGTTGATCTCCAAGATCATCCAAGTGCTTCTTGAGCTCTGATGGCTCCAAGTTGGAGGTCTCATCCTGCTTGACTAGCACCACGTCATTGCCACCAATGCTAAGCCCCACAAGGATGTGTGTCCCGTATTTCTCAATGAATCTGATCAACATTTTCATCTCCGATCATTACATCAAACAAGCTTCCAAACTTCAAATTTGGCTCTGGTATTTTAATCAAGATTGTGTTTTTCTTTTTAATGGTGTGTCAGAGGCCTACCCCATGTATGCAGTTAAACTATAATATTGAATAACCACAGAATATGTCAAACAATGCCTTCAATGATCATTTACCAAGAAAATCAAATCCATCCAACACAGTCACTTGATGCTGAGTCCATTGCTGACCCATTGGGATCAGAATTAGAGGGTGATCTACAAAACTAGAATTTGCAATGTTTAAACTTCAGGGGAGCATCAAATTTGAACTAATGGAGAAAGAGGAAAAGGAATTGACAGGAAAAGGTTGAATCATTTGCAAAAGAAAAGGTTGAAAGCAGCCAAAGGTCAAACTCTTGCGTTGGCTGAAAGGTCTGTTTCATGGGATTTGCATGCATTACTACGAAACATTTCATTTCCACATTAAACTAATCTAATCTAATATCTAATATAGTATGCAAAGAGAAATTAAATTCTAAGTGAGAAAAAACATATCACTCTAAATTATTTTTAAATTACACATAGAAAAACTTTAAATTGGCACTTATACACTAAACTAATCTAATATATAGTACAACTTTTCATTTTGTTTAATCTAAGTTTCACTTTTAGAATCTCCTTATTTAAAATAAATTAAAGAAAATTAAAAAAAAATGAAAAATCTATTTTCAAGTCATTCTTACACAAGATTTGCACAAGAGCGGTTCCTATTTTATAAGAGAGCAGTTCTATTAGTTTGTATGTGGTCTTCGTTTAAAGAAAGCACTTATAAGGGACGAAAAACATCAAAGAGGTTGCTTCAACATGAAGGTTATTTGGTTCAACAGCCGTCCCTATCCGACATAAAAACAAGACTAGGATTTTATGCCTATACGGCTATGTTCAGTTACAGATTTGCCCCTACTTCTTTGACCACATATGTGGCATCGTTCCCAAACAAACAAGTCTTCTTGTGAAATGTGGGTGAACTTGTACATTTATAAACGTGAGTATAATAGAGTTAGAAAAGGATAAATATATATCTAGACATACAAGTTTATTCATGTTCTATAAGAAGATAAAAGTTGAATAATATATTTTAAAATAAAATATATTATTTAATTTTTATTTTTTTGTAAAACGTGGGAGGACTTATATGTTTAAAAATGTAAGTAGAATAAGTTGAAAAAAGATAAATATATATTTACGTCTTTAAATATATAAGTCCACTCATACTTCACAATAAGACAAAAATTAAACAATACATTTTATGATATACACATCTTTAAACATACAAGTCTACTCACATTTCACAAGAAGATAAAAGTTAAACATACACATCTTTAAATGTATTGTTTAACTTTTATCTTTTTGTAAAACATGAGTAGACTTTTATATTTAAAATCGTGGATATATATTTATCCTTTTCATTTGTTTTCCTCCATTCCTGCCTGTTAACTAATTAATTCTCCTTCCTTCTAAACTTACTTATTAAATTTTATTTCATATTCTTTTTAAAATTTAAATTATTAAATTTATTAAATTTTATAAACTAAAATATAAAAATTTAATTATTTCCATGAGAATAACTTTTTTCATTAAATCTAGGCTAAAGTACTTTTTAAGTTGTTGAATAATATTTTATTAAATTTTATAAATTAAATCTTAACAAATTTTAATTTTAAATTAAGTCCTGAAAATAATTAAGTAATAATTATAAAAATAAATTTATTATAAATAAGTTTAAATAATTAATTCTCTTTTGGTTCAGGATATCAACAAAACAACTTTTTGACCATAATTGCATAACATTATTGTTTGAAAGTAGGGGTGAGCATTGGACCGGGTCAAACCATTCCAACCCGCCTCAAACCGTAAAAAGAAAAATTTGGACCAGGTTAAAATGGGGTAAAATAAATATTATGTAATATTTTGACTTAAGATGGGGTAAATTGGGTGGGGCTGGATTTTGGTCCCCTCCCCATTGGGTTGCCGTGGCTACCCAACAAAATTTACATATATATATATTTTTTTTCAATTCTTATGCTATATATATATTTTCTGAATTCTGATATTATAAAATAGTGTCGTTTTGCAAAATGGTGTCATTTTCTAGCTTGCCTTAAAACTAGGGATGGATATCGGTTCAGGTCAAACCGTTTTAACCCGCTTCAAACTGTAAAAAAGAAAATTTAGACTAAGTTAAGATGGGGTAAAATAAATATAATATAATATTTTAGTTTAAGATGGGATAAATTGGATGAGACTAAATTTTTGCTCTCTCTCCATTGAATTGCTGTGGCAACCCAACAAAAATTACATATATATATATATATATATTTTTTCTACTACTACAAAATGATGTTATTTCGTAGCTTACCCTAAATCTTTCTCAAGTAGCTCTACGACTCTAATGCCACTTCTCGGTCCTCTCTTGTCCCTCAACTCCCTCTTTCGCGAGCGACTAGTTTCGTCCATTGTCTCATCGTCTCTGACAGTCGATGCTGACCACCTTACCTTGTTTGAGTCATCTTGGTCCCTCTCTTGTCTAGTCATCACACTTCGAGATTTAAATCCTTAATAATCGACTGAACCTTGCTGACTCGCCCCCGCTCGCCTCACGTATGGCCGTTTCCAAGTCTTCACTTTTCGGCCCATCCTAACCCAAACTAACCCACTCAAATGAAACTGAGTTATTCTAGCCCAAAAATCTTAGTTTGAAGGATCATTTTGGCTGGGGTTGGATTAATTAAATGAGGGATTGGGTTCAAACAGATTGAAAAAATTTTGCCCCAACCCAAACTGCCCCACCTAATGCCCACCCCTACTTAAAACTTCTGCAAGCACAAGCAGGCAAGAGGCAGCTCAACTTCAGCAAACCAACACCACTCCTCCCTCCCTCGTCTCGAACCCTTACTCCCTTGACTCCCTCTCTCACGAGTTACAAGTCTCGTTCATTGTCTCGTCGTTTCCACCGCTTGACTCCCTTGTCAGCGCTAATTCCTTACCTCCTCCCACCTTGTCTTGACTCGCCTCTTTTCATTTTGTCTCATCTCTGGTCTAATCATCATACTTTGACACTTTGGGTCCTCAATAGTCGATCGAACCTCATCTCCGTTCCACCGCTTGCCTCACGTTCGTTTGTCCCAATCCTAACCCAAACTAACTCACCCAAGTGAAACTGAACCATTCCAACCTAAGAATGTTGGTTTGAAAAATTTTTTGGCTGGGGTTGGACTAACTTAATAAGAGATTGGGTTCAATTGGGTTGAGAGAATTTTGCCCCAACCTAAACCGCCCCACCCAATACCCACACCTATTTGAAAGGTAATGGTTTCATTTAATTTTATGCAATAGAGAATTTAAATTTATATTTTTATGATATTATCCAAACCTTTTATTTTTTGAACACATAGTGACTTAGTTTCATTTGATTTTTATACTCAATTACAAGCGGATAATTTTTTTAAACTCAAATAAAAAAAATTATTCACTTTATACAAAATGTGACTGAAAAATAAGATACTTTTTAGGTATTCGAACAATACTTTAGCCTTATATCTGTTTAATATTTTTATGAAAATTTTATAAATTATTATTTGTTACTATTAAATTTTACACAAGCCCCAGTTAATTTTTTTTTATTAAACAGCTTAAATTGCACACATTTTTATAATTATTTATGTGCATATTATTCTTTCACCATAAAAGAAAAATAATTCATATATAAACCTTGTAAAAAATATGCATGCTATAAATTGTTCAAGGAAAATTATATATGTTGTGTCCAGTACAAAATTTAATGACTCCATAAAAATTTTGTAAAGAGTTTGTAAATGTTTGAAAATAACATGAATTTTACTTAGGAAGATAATGAATACTCTGCTATTTGCCAACTTAATTTTCTACTTGAGATACTTTTTTACTGGTTTATTTGTTAGTTTAGGCTGAAGGACCGAGGTTGTGTAAATATGTATTTTCTTGAAATTATGGGCCTTTTGAGTGTAATTTAGTGTTTTTTGTTTAAAAAACTTAAAAGGAAAGTCAGTTATGTAATACCCATATGATCACTTCTTTAATAATCTCAGTGCAAAAGCCAAATCATTCAGCTTCGCCTATCTTTTTGGACTGATTGCTTTGATTTGTAGGATTACCAAAGACAAATATAAAAAATAGAGAAAGATAGAATCATTACCTTGCAAGTGCGGAAGGATCCCAGGAAGATGGAACAGCTTCGAGGACATATTTGGATAGAGCAAGAGGATAGCGATCAATATGAGCATTGAACAGTACAATAAAATAGCCGTCAAGACCCAAGTACTTCGTGTTAGATGCATCAGTTGCCCATGAACCTCCATCAAAGCCAAACATGGCATTGAACAGCCCAGATGGGATTTTCCCAGGGATCGAACTCTTTTGGTTGAAAAGTTCTGACATCTAAGAAAATAATCAAAACCCAGAAACCAATTCTCAAAATCACCAATCACAAATTAAATCACATTCATAGATTCCCAACAACTGTTGATGAAATGCCTTACTTGGCTGAAGGTTAAGATATCAGACTGGTAACGAGTGCGATCACCTTTATCGCATTTGATATCAACGGACACGTCTCTGATGGGTCCAAAACCAGGAACAGTGATCTCTCTTCTCTCAGTTTCATTCAGAAGAACCAAGCGTTCTTCGCCTTTGCAGAATTTGAGCCTGAAATCTGAGGTCAAGTCGAAGCCTTTGCCCAGGCTGTTTACAGCTTTCTCAACTATGCCTTCGCCCATCTCTCCGTTTTTCACCTAAACGAAAGTTCCAGTAATGATATGTGGGTTTTTCTCATCAAAGGGTTCAAATTGCAATAGAGGAATACAAAAGGGTACGTTTTCTTGTTTATATCATTGGTAGCACAACTTTTATGATTGACTGTTTCCTACTTCAGCCTTTGAAAATCAACTTGGGTCATTCAGCTTTTCAAACCTTTCTTCTCAATAGTTGTTGCAAGAAAATACACAACAGCATTCACACACAAAGTGTGACAGTTCAGCTTTTCGTGGCTGCAAATAAAAAATAATAATAATTTTATCCTCATAATTTTATTTTTATAAAATTTTTATTTTACATAAATTAAATTATTAAATTAATTAAATTTAATAAAAAATAAAATCCAATTGATGAAACAATTTTTCTACTATGTACCAACCCAAGTACTGTATAAAAAGCTTTTCTAAAATAAAAATGATTTCGGCCGATGTATGATGACAGCAGAAAATGCCAATAAGCAACGGGTTGCATCATTTACAAGATTCTAAGGTTCATATTTTCTTTCTCGTTTGCAGGGTTTGATCCGAAATATTAGAAGGGAAAAGCATTTCCCACTTAAAACATTGATAATGCTGACATATTTTATATGGGATATTAATTATAATTTAATTTACAAAATTTTGTAAATTTAATAATATAAATTTTATATTATAAAAATTAAACATAAATAAAGTTATAAAGACAATGAAACTAATATTAAAGTAGCTAATTACAAGAATCTTGCTGTTGGATAATGATATCCTTTACAGTAAATTCTTTCAACTTCTTCTTTACAACTATTTCGCACATTTTATGTAAATCTTTTTCTATTTTTAAAACTTATACTATCTTATCTTATATTTTATAAATATAATATACATAAATTTAGTTTATTATAAATTGTCAAAAATAATGACAATTCAGTCGTAAAAATACTAAAAACACACAACTAAGGAGATCATTTTGGTGGAGAGAATTAAATATGAATTTTAAGAGTAAAAAATTTTATTATTCAATTAATAAAAATATTTTTGATAAATCATAACAAAGTTATTATTCAATTAAAGATATTTTTGATAATTTAAATTCATATATATGTAGTATATTTATAAAATATAGAGAATATTAGTATAAGTATTGAAAATAAAAAAAAATTATTTAAAAAGTAGAAAATAGAATAGATGTTGAAATAATTTTCGGTATCCTTTAATTTGAGGTCGGCAGTATCAGCCCCGAATCGGAGGCACTTTGTAAATTAAATGAATTCGCCTTCAGCATTACTATTATGAAACCTGAATTTTCTGGCAGCGTTTCAATATCACACAACGTGTAACGCGTTTCTCAGGGCCAAAGTATTAAATAGGTGAGAAGGGGTGTTGAGTTGTGCTGTTTAAAATTCAACATAATCAATTATAACCAAACTGAACGGAATCAATCAATCACAAATCAAAATTGTCTTTAATTGGACTCTAAAAAACCATTTAGTTTGGCTTATTAGTCAGTCGAACTTTAATCTTTGAAAATCAAGATCAATCGATTCAACCTGATTATTTTATTGATATATAAATTTTTAATATATGTATGCCACTAACTATAGGGAAAAGTTAGTCTTATTTCACAAAAGTAACCAACACCTTACAAAAAAGGTGTGAGATTTATTGGTTTTTATAATTTAATTTGTAAAATTTAATTAATTTAATTTTTTGTAAAATTTAATTTTTAAGAATAGAATTTAAATTCCTAATTTTTATTATGTAACTTTAATGACGTTTTTTTTTTATATCCTTTCATATTTTTTTGTGTGTTTTATTTTTTATTCGCTATCTACTAACTTTAGATTCAAAAATATCATAATATGTGAATATGAAGAAACTAAATCCACTACAAAAATAATTGTCATTTGCAATGCAAAAAATTTCGTCGCAAAAATGCTGGCTGCAAACAATTTGTGATCAACTTTTTTCCATTGCAAATAGTCTATCACTATTTTGTTGCAAATTCAAGATGGACTTTTTTCGTACCAATTAAAATTATAAGACTAAGATAAAGAATAAATGCCCGTTTCAAATCTGTCGCAAATTTGAGATGGACTTTTTTGTCGTAGATAATCCGTCATTATTTGGTCACAAATTTAACAGTTTGGTTTAGTTGTTGAATTTTAATCTTTAAAAGTCAATATCAATCAATTCAAATTGATTATTTTTTTAATATATAAATTATTTATATATATAGTACTATCTATAAAGAAAAATTAATCTCATTTAACAAAAACAACTAACATCTCACAAAAAAAAAAAGAAGGTTATCAGATTTGCTAGTTCTTATAATTAAAGTTATAAGATTTAATAAATTTAATAATTTAATTATTTATAAAATTTAATTTACAAGAATAAGATTTAAATCCCTAACTTTTTATTATGTAATTTTAATAACTCTCTTTAGATCTCTTTATATCTTTTTTATTTTTTAAGTATCACTTTTTACTCATTAAATTTTTAACTCACTCTACTGACTTTATATTCCAAAATGATCCTAATGAGTGAATATAGAGAGACTAAATCTCTGAAATCTGTGTGCACCATATTTTACTTTTTTTCACTCTTAAATTTAAAATTTCAGTCTCAAATGAATGCTCGATATTCTGTTGCACTGCAATCCCGCACGTTGGCGGCTTCGTCATCACGTTCTCTCTTCCTAGCAACATAGAGCAAACTGCAAAGACCCGCACTGGTCAGGGATGGTGACCCTTGAATCTCAACGGCAGGGACAATTACTGAAGGACCCATGAGCGAGGCTCTCTCCATTGCCAACCAACTCTAAGAGAAACTCGTTATAATTAGACCATTACGAAATGAAATAGAGCTTTCCAACATTAGAACAGAAGTCGTGTTTGGAGTTTAGGCTCGCGATCAATGTGGCTGACAAGTTGTGATTGAGGTTCAGATTTGTAGATTGCTATCGTTTAATGGTAAATCTGAGCAAAGTAATATTATTTTTATAATATTTTGCGCATAAACTTTTCATATAAGTTATATCTTTTTTTATAAAATTCATGAGTACCTTTTATGAAATTTATAACTAATTAGTTTGCATAAATTGTAGAATTAGAAAAATTTAAAGTTATTTATCAGTTTTGTGAAAATTACTTATTATTTTATTAAATTCATAATTCATCTGTAATATTCATTGCATAAAAACCTTATCTAATAGCGTTACTCATATGATAAAGATGTGCTAATTTTATTAGATTTAAATTTTCTACTTTTGTTATATTTTAATTTTAATAATTTTATCTATTTTAATTTTATTTATATAATAATAAATTGAGTCACATATTTTGTCATTAATTTTTTAAATTTATATTGATTTCTTTCTTATTTTATCTCTGTCCCTAGATTCAAGGTAGAGATCCCAAGGCTAATTTCATGAGAAGGTTCAAAATTGAGGTCCTAATTAATTTATATATCCTCTAGCAATGCAGAGAAGATAGATCAGATCTTTAATGTCAATTTGTAGTTTAGTCAAATGAGAACCCTGGGGTTTTGTTAGACTTTGATGCTGAATCTGTTCACTTCTGTATTCTGAATCAGACGTTTTCAGGGTACGTTCTGGCAATCGAAGATACCCCTAGTTACTACGTTCTTTAACTGTTGAAAGAAAAATGTCACAAACTTTGTTCAATCTATCAGAGCTGGACCAACAGATACGTTTGTGGGGAAGACTTGAAGTTGACCCATTAAAAATGTTGGTTGCATAAGGAAGAGAGGCTACGTCAACGAGTTTCAGTGTGAATAAGGGAAAATTATAGGAGATGCTTACAAAGTAAGACAACCGCATTTAGTGGGGTGAGGGTGATGGGTCAACAGCATTACTCTCTTGCTTCTTTGGTTTTACGTGTACGAATTGGGGAGCTGACCGGCAGCCAGTGACCATGACTCTTGCCCTCATCTTAGGGGCCATGAAACAGACTCCACATGCACTTATTCTAAAGCTTACGTTATGATTTTCTGCATCTCCTTTTGTTTTTAGTTAACCGAGAGACGCTCCCTAGAATTTCAAGGGTTGACTCAATTAGAGAAGTAGCTTTTAAACTCTTAGGAAAACACAATTTGACAAATATAAGTTTAAATTTCTTTATCGTTCAAATACTTAAAATTTAATAACAAACACGGTTTTATGAATAAAATTTTATTTTATAATTTAAAAAAAGTAGAAATACTTTGTAAATTTAAAATAAAAAAAAAAGACACTCTCTAGAGTGATTGCTACTTGCCTTAACTTTTCCTACCCTTGTTCCGTTTCAAACTTGATGACAATGAGCTGGTGCACCATTGGTCTCCATTTATATTATATTGATATTTGAGTTTTTATTGTATTTATCCCATCTCTCTTTTATCTGGCTTAAATGTTTTCACTAATGATAGCAGGTGTCTTAAGAGAAAAAAAAATTCTTAAAACGATCATAAATTAGTTGAGTGGTTAATTAATTTTTTAAATTATTAAAAGAACTTGACAAAGATGTTTGAAACGAAGAACTAACAAGCTTAACAATCTAGATAACTTCATGTTAGGTTAATTTCATCGTTCTATCCATTTCAAACGAACTAACAGAATTCAGATTTGTCTTATCACTAGACTTGTTGACATTCGAGTTCTTATTAGCGCTAAAATTGAACAAAAGCTTTTTGACCATTAACCCACTCGGGTTGAGATGGAAATTCTTATTAGTGCTATGTTGTTGTCTCAGTTAGAAATTCTAATCCACTATAATAAATCACCATTGATTAGTTTCAGAGACGGATAGAATGACAAAATTGACTAGACATCAGTTTTTTGAGGATTGTATTGACAATTTGTTTAGTGAAGGGATCAGAACAATATAAATTTGATTTTTTCTAATTAAAAGTTTAGGATGACAACATAGGATGAGAACATACTATCTTATTTTAAAGTTAAAATATGTCATAAATCTCAACAAAGACTTATATAGCAATACTTATAAATAGTCATACATTTAAAAAAAAAAAGCTTAAGATTAAACTGGTTGCATCAATTGATTAGTTGACTTTTGTACTAAATCACCCTAGTGGGGATGCTCCCTTATCCAGAGAGAAGTTTTTTATTTTTTTGTGAGAAAGTCTCAGGAAGATAAATGTGTTTACATGGCGTGATGGGAACACCACAACTTTTCAATAAATACAATCATATATAATTCTCTCGCTCACACACGTAAAAATAATGGTCATGTTATTTTAACATAGAATATTATTAAAGCTTCACTTAAAAAACTTGAATTATTAATTTAATAAATTTTATAAATTAAATTATAAAATGTAACCAGTTTAATAATAACTGCTCTAGTTGTGAGTATTTTAGTATTCCTACATTAAGTAGGAATACTTTTACTCATATATATATATATATATATATATATATATGATAGAAGTTATAAGCTATGAATGTGACATGGAAATGGGAACAAATTTGAATTGAGTGCAGATCAGCAGAATCACGAGGATAGGATGATGAGGTGAGCGGTGAGTGGTTGGATGTGTTCCGTGAATGAATCCCAAGTACACACGCTTTCATTTATATAAACAAGAACTCTGTGATTCTGTGAATATGACCGATGCAACTGTTCGTCTGAATAAATAAACTAAGTCAAATGTAAAGCAGACGAGCACATTGATTATTAGTTATATAGTTGTTATCATTACTCAGCATTATAAAAATGACATTTGGTTGACCCGGTCTCATTGTTTACACGGGTAAGTTTTATCGAACAAACGTAAGTCCAACAAATTTTTATTAACAAAACATCATCAAGTTGGAGGCTGGTTTGCTTTCAAGTCCCAAAATTGGATTTTATTGTTATTGGACCCTTCCTTATGTTTGTCTCCGATCCGTGGATAATCTCAGTTGAAAGATTCCATATTTGATTATACAGAGTCAATTGACTGAGCTGCTCTAATTCTAATTATTATTGAAGTCACTTTTTGTTTCGGATAGGCTCTAATCTAAAACATTATCTGTCGTTTGTAATAATTTAGGTTTCCTGAGGTATGCTTGCGTCTCGGGCATGCATGTTTCGTTCTCGTTGGTGTGCCATCTTTTCTGAGAAAGCTTGTCTTGTAGCGAGCTACTAATTTAGCTTTGAATTTTTAATCTTTCTGTATTTTGTGTTATTTTCCGAGGGACTACTGTCTATGCGCAGAAACCACAACCTTGTTAGAAGTAGTTTGGTTCGTTTTGAATCTGTTTTCTTCGTCTTTTGGTTTGATATATATTCTGACCCCTTTTGACACATTGAATTTCAAGTAGGTATAATTAAGTACATATCTTCACTTTTGACCCCCTCTCAAATAAATCACTAGCAGCAACAAGTTCAAGAGCTGCAGTTGTTAGACTGAGGTCTTAGAGGAGAACTCAAAGTAAAAGACCAATTTTTCATTTCAGATTATTCTCGACACTAGATAAGTCTTTCTTTTTTATACGATTTCATTTCGGAACTTATCAATAATCTGGAGCTCTTTTTATGAATCTTACCCATCATCAGGAGCTCTTTTCTCTTATTCAAACAGCTTTATTATCAAGTATTAAATAATCTTTTTCCATGTCACACAAACTCTCAATAAAAGTACTAATACTAGGACTTCAGCTCAAAAAAAGAGTTCAACCTAAAAGATTAATCTATTAAATAAGAGAGTCTCTTCAACTTAAGTTTTATTTTATAATTTCTTTTGAAAATAATGAAACTTGTAATATGATCACGTAAATAGTAAAATAGAAATATAACACAATAATAGGGTACGAAAGCCAGATGTGTTTTCTATGAAATAGTTAAGGAAGACGGTCACAAGTTGTACAAGTAGCGGATACCCAAATATAAGTAATTTAGTATAACAAGTTGGAGTTAGCTCAGCAGTGCAATTTGATACACATTTCAATTAATGCTTGAGAACCCTTTTCTCAGGATAAGAGCCCTCTATTTATAATATAATATGAGGCATAACCATCATTTCATGTCTCCCTTGAGTTGAACCCAAAATCATTATCTTGATGGTAGTGCTTTTAGGTGTGTTTAAGTAGAAAATCTATACATAATTTCTCTTGCATGCTTTGTTGGTTTTGCTACTAATATGATGGCAGAAATTTATGCAATTCGGTTGATTTGCTTTGCTTATTGTTTGTGGAAATGGCTATCCAAATATTATGCTTGAGTCAGATTCTGAAGGAGCTTTGCGCTTGTGTGAGACTGGGGAGAATCCTTGGTATCCTCTTTATAACGTTGTGTCATGTAGCTCTAAAACCTTCCAAAAATTTTTATTTCTTAAAATATTTTTTAACTAAAATTTTAAATTGTTATAATATTTATGAAATTTAGTCTGATAGAGTTAAATAATACTACATTGACAGGCGTAATAGAAATCAAAATCAATGATTTTTGTTTGTAGTCTTATATGGGTTAGATATTTGCTTAGGCTCTCAAAGCACAAAATCAAAATCAATGATTTTTAGCCGTAAAAGCTATGTCTAGATGAGAGCTGCAAAGCCGCGAGATTCTTCTGCCTTTTGCTGCTCAATGAACCATTGCACCAGATAACTCACACACTCCATTGTTTGTATAAAGACTTGGGCTTAGTATCAAGACAAATTGTTAGTTTTGGATTAAAATTTTCACAGTTTTGTTACTTTAACATGTGACTTTTAAAATGGGCGTCTTAACTAAAGTTTTACAAATCTACACTTATAAAGCCTTCACCAAAATCACCCCTTTTTCACATGAGAATTAGATTTCCCTACTTTCACTAAAGACATTATACGTTTATTTTTTCTAAATAGTGTCGGTCACCAAAATTTGACTTTTCTACACATAACCTTAAACAGGTTCAATATCGTGCACTCTGTTGGTGCTATTGCCAGAATGTTTCATTTTGGTCGGGCCTTGGTTTTTGTCGTTATCTCATTGGCTTAGTAAAGTGATTCTCAGCATTATTGACATCACTGATCGGAAAGCTTCTGCAGAACTTTGTTCGTTTCCCTTCATAGAGCTTTTAGAAGAGGTTATTGGTTTCTTCCTCTTTACATAGTTTGGTATTCATTGTGAGCCTGTCTCTATTTTGGTATTGAAAACAAATTTTACCTGAACGATAATTGTTTGTGGTAGTTTCAGTGCACTATGGAACAGAAGCTAAAGTGCAGCTGTTTTGTAGTCAGTTGGTGCAGAATTACCGTCAGGAGGAAAATCTCCTCATCACAAGTCTTCGATTTTGCTGACATAGTGTGCATATAATATATATACTCAACTACGAGAAAATTGTTTATGACTACTTTCAAATCAGGGCATGCCCTTTCATCTTATTGCAATTTTTTTTATTTTGAAATTAGGAGCTAGTTGCATTGTAATTATGGGATCTTTTCCATTTTTATCAAACACCAATATTATTTTGCATTCTATCTCCTTAGACTGCCCAATCTTGCCATTTCTGACTGTCCTACTTTTGATGCTGATGCTAACATCAAATTTTGCAGTACCCAAACTAGGCTGAAACCCAAAGTGATACACTAAATTCAAGATTCAGTCAGGTCAGCTTCTCCTTGATGCTCATTTGCTGTTGTTGGTTCAAGGCCACCATTTTGGTTGGCCAAACCCTAACAGATCAATGAGTTCAACACAAAATCTGAATTAAATTATTCTTAGGAGCCCAAATAGCATCACTTCAATATCTCATGCCAAACAATTCCACGCCTAAATGTTCCTTAATCTTCTTAAATTTTGAAAATTTTCATAAATATCACAAAAAATTTTAAGAATTTCCTCCTAAATTTTTGTAAAAAGATATGTATAATCTGCAATAATTTTAAAAGTTTTCAAACAACTCTTTATATAACTTAAATTTTTTTAAATTCTTAGAATAACATTTGAATATTTTAAAATTACAAAAATAATACTACCTTTTTTTTGTGTACACATATAGGCAAATACTATATATACACGTATAATCCTAACCTCTTAAAAAAATTTTGGCTCCGCGTTGTTAAGAAAATTTATTGCTGCAAAAGTATTTTGTCATATTAATTTGTGACAAAAATGTAACTAATGTCTTGACCGACACATTCACTTTTTAATTATTTTTATATTTTAAAAATTTAAAATTTTAGTAATCAATTGTAAACTACCTATTAATTATTTCTTACCAACTTTTTGAATACAGTTCGTGGGAAGACAAAAAATCTCATTTTGAAATAAACAGACCTGGTTTGAATGGGAACGGAGAGCACATTGAATAAATTTCAGTTCATTATTGCTCATCAATTGAATTAGCAATTATCTTATAATAGTATAGATAACATTTTTTGCACTTGCTTATTCATGTATGATTTTACAGCTCTACTTTAACGCTAAATGTATGACTAGACTTTCAATATACTTTTCTGCCATGGTAAAATTTCTTGTTCTAAATTGCATTGCATGTCAAACAAATGATGTATTTTGGATCATGTGGAATGTGTTAAGAGATGGTACTCTTTGAATTTTTCAAATTTTCCATTGATACAATTGCAGCTTCTCATGTGCCTTACTTCTCACTGTTGCACTTAGTTTCCCTCACTTCAACGACACCAGGACTTGAGGAAGAATTGTTCATCTGCGGACATAGTTTTTAATATCTGTAAACTACGTCTAGATAATCTCAGAAAAAAGCAAATATAAAATGCAATTAACAAAAGAACACAACCAGCAAATCGCATTTTATTTCTTGCTGAATAGTAGATGTCAGCAAGGTGGCAAACATAACATTACATTACCGACTCTATATTGTCAATTCCAGGAGGAAAGGACAACTTTTATATGACCAACAAAAACATTACATAGCAACAGAGAAATACATATGATAGGGTGAAGAGCAGGATACTTATATATCGATGGATACCACCAGTGGTGAGTCACCCTTGTCAACAACAAACGTCTTAGAAATCTTTTTTGTTAAGGTGACAACTTCCACGTTGTATGTTCCATGGAAGCCTCTGAAATCGTATTGCCCTTGCTCATCAACATGACCATGGCTGTGAGACAGCCATTCTTGTTTAAGAGCAAGGTATCTTTTCCCAGCTTCATTGATGTCACCTTCTGCATTCACCAAGTGTGAATTGTCCCGGCTCATAAACAATTCCCAGAATCCCCACAGCATTATACCATCTACTGCAGGGTGCGCCATAGCTTCCCTCAGCATAACTTCCAAATCATCTGCTCTGACATATTCATTAGTGGAAGATACATCGAGCTCTGTAAACCAGATTGGCAGACCCAGAATACCCAATTTATCAAGAGCAGAACAGACAATAGGCCCCACTGGACTGTCAATGTGACCTTGAACTCCAATTCCTCCTACCGGTGCACCTTGCTCTTGCAAATCAAGAATATGTTGAATGTATTTTTCTGGAGAAGATCTGGTGTCACATCCATCTTCAACATGATAATCATTCACAAACAGGGTAGCAGATGAATCTAGTTGGTGTGCAATCTTGAACATGTTTGCCCTGATATCTTTACCCAGTCTATCTTGATAAAATGAACCATGTAGCATCTCATTATTCACATCATAGTGCCTGAACTTTCCCTTGTAGCGATTCAGAAGGCCTTTTAAGCGATTTTGGACAGCTGTCATCAAGTCAGTTTTATTTAGTGATTTAATCCATTGCTGAACAGTATTATCCACTTCCCAGAAGATACAATGTCCACGAGTTTCTATGTTGTTTTTCTGACACAAGTCTAACATATCATCAGCATCCTTGTAGTTGAAACTTCCTTGTTGTGGCTCTGTCCAATACCACTTCAACTCATTTCCAAATACAGCCCAATTAAAGTGTTTCAAAAAGAAGTCAACGAAATCTTCATTGTCAATATTTGTTCTGTTGATACAAGATCCAATTGGAAAATCATTCTGTGTTTGTCTAACTTTCACCAAGGCTTTGAGGTAGCTGCTTGAGTCCAGTCCAGAGAATTTTAGGATAACATCACGCTTACGGATCTGCAATGTAACAAGTGAGAAATTTTTTTATAAACTATGAAAAGCACCAACTCATCTTACCAATCATTAGAATCTGAATAAGTTATAGTTCCTCTGTAACATCTTAGTTTACAAGTGAAGAACAGTGCTATTTAGTGATCGAATTCATAAAATATGGAAAGGGTGATAAATGAATTATGTCAGATAGCAGAATATTTAGAACATAAATGGAATGAAGACAGACATGCACTGTACTTCAATCTTCTGAATGGCATAGGAGAGCTAGTACCACACCTATGTATCCCAAACGTTTTGACCCATTAGAAATGGCACATTGTACTGCACCTGTTATGTTTTAAACATATGATTGATAACCCCAAACAAGATATCTGAGTATGGAGGTCACCATCTCCACATTGCTTACCTTTCTACCTATATTTTTTTCCTCTTTTTTTCCTTTTGGGAGAAGGGAATGGGGCAGGTGTGTTACCCATATGCATTTTATTCAAAGTACAATTAATTATATGAAGGAGATCAAAGCTAGACATTACCTTGTCTGTCTGCCTCCTCAAATATCTAAACCTTTCCCGTCTATCAACAGGAAAAATTTGAAGTCCAGCAACCATTAAGTCTACACCAGAAGCAGGACCTTGGATATAGACCATAACTTTTGACGGTTGCTTCTCAATTCTAAAAGAACCGCCAATCTCATGCCATCTGTCATCAGAAACCTCAACTTGTCCACCGTTGACCCACTGGTTGTCAACACCAAGTGCAACATTCACATTCTGTGGCCCGGATGATCCTGAGCCAATCCGAACCCAACCAGATACTTGATAAGTCAAAAAGAGTTTCAATTTATCAGTGATAATCTGGGCAGGACCCATCCATGTTTGTGTGCGATTGGTCACAAGGATGTAGCGGCCACTTAAGGGTTCATGAGGCCCAAGGGAGTCTCTTGCCATTGGCGGGATAATATGTGGTGAGCCAGTCCCAATGCTTAATGTGCAATTACCAAGGGGAAACCATCCATTGGTGCCATCAGTAAGATTGCTGTTCTGAATTATATTAATCCCAAAAGCGGCATTCTGCAAAACAAAAATCAATATTTAGGTGCTTGTAACACATGGAATTGACCCTTAGAACCAATGTGTACCTTGCCAATTTCCGCATTGTTAACAAAGACAGCATAAAATACATTTCCAGGAATTGCAAACATATATGGTCAATTTCAAAAAACAGATTTGTAAATCCAACCTTAAAATCTGGTGGTGTTGAAGGAGATGTTTTAGCTGCATGTTTTATAACCAAAGTATTGACAAGAATGTCAGTGCCTGGAGGGGGACCTTCTAAATAAACAACCACTTTTGACGTGGAACCATTAAGAAGGAACTTTCCTTGCATTTGAACCCAATCTTTATCGGTTGCCTGCACACTTCAGTACATACCAGCTTTATTCAGCAATTAAAAGAAATGCCAGTGGCTGTGCCAAAAAAAATGCCATTGGAGCTTTCTAATATCACTTATGCAACAAAACTAATAATTTTTATATTTCTTATGAAGAACTCAACCACACTACACCTAGTTCCTTACCAAATCTACCAAAAGTACTACCACGAAACTCATAGCCCTCAGAATTTATGTCAAATACAGTCATATCATATTGTGAAGATTTAAAACAGGATAGAGACTAACTTGGCAATGCCTATATACTGCTCTCGAAGATTTGGTGTCTGGACCCACAAGGTAGCCCGCACATCAGCATTTGTCACATTGTTACCATATATTCGGACTAAAGCAGTGACCTCATAGGCAAGCTTGCGCTGCACTTTTCCTGTAATCTCCTGCTGAATTCCATTCCAGCTTTGTGTCCGTTCTGTTGCAGATGCAAAGAATTTTCCAGACTTAGGGAGAATCTTCCCATCTCCCATGGAATCATGTAATGCAATCTTGCAGCCTCTTCCAGACCAGTTATTCAGGCCATCTTCAAATGTGGGGTTTACTATAATGTTGTCATCTCCAGCAGAATCACATTTGGTGCTTGAAGTCTATCAAAACAAAGTAAAAGATGTCTCACGTAATTGTGTGATAAATATACAGATTTCAACAGAAATTGGTAGATTTCTTGAAAAATCTAGCAATAAACTATAGCACAATTATGTGCCGGCATTCATCATATCAGAAATTGATGTTATTAATTATTATACTTTTACCAAGATAAACAATTAGAATAGCACGTAGAATCAACAACAATTAATATGCATGATTGCCTTATGTACATTTGGATTGGAACAGATGATCTCTACTGATTGTATAAGCAGGTCAACTCCAGGAGCAGGCCCTTCCAAATAAAATATAACCCGATCAGGTATAGTTGACAATGAAAACGTCCCTTCCAACTTTTCCCAGCTATTTTTTGTAACAGAAGTTCTGCAGAGAACAATGGTCTGAGCATTTTCTCAAACTCTTCAGAACAAAGGAGACAACATAATGAGATTATAAAATGTTATACCTCCCAATGAACAAGTAGCTAGTAGCTGATTCTTGATGTTCTAGTTTTAGAGTAGCCAGAACATCAAAAGATCCCTGCGGAGGCCCAGATACTCCAACAATAGCTGAAACCTTGTAACTGGAACCTACAGAAATCCTGTCTGTGATATCTTGCTCGAGACCTTGCCAGCATTCCTTACGGTTGGTGACAGCAGCATAACTGTCAGATGTTGTAATTGGTATTCCTCCTTGAGAACCCAATTCTGTTGAAACTACATGCGCATCACAGCAGTTGGGGTGCCATGAGATCAGCCCTTTAGAAAAGTCAGGGTTCAGTATGATATTAGTCGCCTTGCTTCTGCTTTCGGCAGAAATGCTACTGTTTGTGATCTGTCAGGAAAGGCAATATTAGAATACAGTTGGAGTTAAGTACCTGGAAGAAACTTTCAGGCCCAATTGATACAGCTCGTGATATATTTTCAATATGTTTATAACATAAATATAATTAAAGAATGTAGAAAGGAGAGGAAAAGGAAGAAGACGATCACACTGCTCATTGCACATGAAATATTTATATTTTGGCTAAATTTAATTTACATAAACAACGAGCCTTTTATAGTCCATGACAAGCGACTTAAATACGATCTACATGAAAGTGTTGGTCCTCCTTATAAAACTGGACCTGATTACACATTGCTACCTGACATGTTATAAATTGGGTTAATCTAACACAAGACTAGACAAAACCCCGTAGTTATAACCTCAGGTTCTGTTATGAAAGCAAATTAAGAATTTTGCACTACTTAATGAGGCTTGAAGGCATTGAGAAGCCAACAAATTGTGCATCTTATGCTGTCAATCTCTTTTGTGACATTTCACTCGAGTTACAAACAATGGGCCATAGTTATATGATAGAATGAGCCAATTAAGCGTCTGAGTGGGGCAAGAAGAATCTATACCTCTGGGTCGCACCCAGCACTGTTCTTTGGTGAGTTCTCCATAGTCTCTCCAGAACTCTAACCCAATACAACAATCAACGATAATAGCTTCAATAAGAAATGTACAAAATCGGTGATCAATTCAAAAAGAAAACAAAATGGCTTACCAAGCGAATACGAACGATTGGGTCAATTAATGTAGAAAGAAATTGAACTCAGGAGGAAAATACCTGAGTATTATGCTTGTGCTTCCAGTGGGAGTGGGTCTTAGAGTCTCTGCTTGTGAAGCAGCAGGCCGAGAACCTCTTCATTATATATGCGCACTCCTTCAGTAAATTTGCGAGTGAAGGCTACGGAAAAACGCGGGTCCAACCAACTAACCAATAAGCGAAACTCCTTCTGGGAAAGGAGTTAGCTTTCCGCTCCAGTTTTCTTCCCGTATCTGGATTATGTATAATTCAAACAACAAAGATCAAATGAATTTTATAACTAATTAACTACTTTTACTACCCCAAATCAAATATTTGTTTTTTTCAATTCTTACGTTTTTTCGGCCTCTCCGTAGTTTTTGCTTTGTCTTGCAGATAAGTAATGCTTGAATTGAAATGAAAGCCAAAGGCATCACAAGCTGAGGTTGATGCTAATTTGATTCCTTAATTTAACATTATGTCAGACCCAATCGTATAAGACTTCGATTACAAGAAAAATGATGCTGGATAGTGGACTCGTACAGAGTTAGGTGAAGATGGGTTATTTAATCGTATGTATGGCAATAATATATTGAGAAGGTGAACAATCTGATCCGTATAAATATATATATGATACGAAATCCAATTGCAGCAGATAATGGGCACCCAATTCATCTCTTGAGCTTGTAAAATCAGAGCGAAACAAAATCATCATCTTTCTGTTTTGCGAGAGCCAAACTTTGAGAACAGTGATAAATGTGGTAGTTGAAGTGTTTGTTAGCTGTAAACTCCATTAACTGAGATGGAGCCAAAAGTCAATTGCAACAATTGCCGACCTCTGATTATCAACAGTTAACAGTTTCTCGCTAATGACTAACTTGATCAGCCAGGAAGCAAAACTTAAATTCCCTTTTCATTGTACAGCACAAGGTATAAATTTGATTGGAAGCAGATGGTTAAAGAGAAAGAATCCCACTTGCCGATAGTTCACAGCTCCAAAATGTGATCTTTGATTCTGACAAATGCAACCTCATCTCAGCCTGCAATGGAGGGACGAGGGGAGTTTTTCAGTATTGACTATTGTTAGAGATATGAAGAGTGTCAGCTCTCAAATCCCCAAGGCATCTTCCAATTGGGTCAAGGTCAACAGATCACTCAATAGAGTTGCTCGATTACACAGATCAGTTAACAAGCTCCCCTTAGCTTAGGTTGGCTGTCAGCAGGTCCTGCTTTACTTTGGATGCTCGTTGTGCCAGTGTCTCTCTCCGTCTGTGCACTTTATCCTTAAAAAAAAAAAACAAAAACATTGGATTCGATAATATAATTTTTTAAGTTTTAAGTTAAATAATTTGATTTTTTATATAATTAATATAAAATTATTTTTGAATAATTAATTTCTTTTTTAATTTAATTTAACTTGTTGGTAATTATATATAATTTTTTTCATTTTTTAGCGATCTCAAAGTTTGACAAATTAATTATATGTAATTATCAATGTTAAGCGAAAATAAGAATGGCAAATGGGCAGGAGTAGGGAATGTTTTTTCGCTCTTGAATTTCTAGAGAAAATTTTGCCTTCATTCCTATCCTAAACCCGAAGATGGAAAAAACATTTTTTTCCTCTGATCCTCACAAGAAATAGGTATTCATGGAATTCAAAATTTTAAAATATTTTAAATAAAAATCTTATAATATAAATTTATAATTATTTTTTATTAATTATATATATTTACTAATTATTTTCATTTAAAGTTTATTTAAATAACAAAATTAAGAATATTTTAATATTTTTACAATTTTGGATATTCTTTTGGGGTGGAGACTCTTGTCCCTTAAATCTGAACAGAAAAAGTTTTATCCCTATTTTCATTCCATAGGAAAAAATATCTCTTCACTCCCCAACTGAAATTAAGAAATCTGTGTGTATCCCCATCCAATCAGAGATAATTACCATCCTTGACCAAAAATGAGAATTTAGTAATTTAAGAATAATTTTATATCAATTACATAAATAAAAAATCAAATTACCTAATTTAAAAAACTATATTACCCTAAAGAAAATTAAAAAAAAATAAAACCGCCTAAGAAAATATGTTTTTCTGGTATTTTTCACGAGGTGTTTTCCGTGTAGTTATGTGTAGGATTGATACTTTTTTTTCTACTATTCTATTTACAAGAGATTTATTCCACTAAAAAAACACTACATTATTTATAAAGCATTAATTTTATTGCAACTTTTTCGTTAGAGAATGTTGTGATTTTTTATTTTGATATTTTTAAACGAAAGAAGATTAAGATTTTGTGCTTCATAAACTTATTCAAAATCATAATTAAATTTCAAATTTAGTTCTGTGCTCTTACTTGTCATTGTATTAATTTTGGAAAGAAATAATCACTATTCAGTATTCATAACAACAGAATACAATAGTCAATTACATTTCTTTATTACAAATTTACAATTAGGAAATACCAAACATAGATATGCTCTGCGCTCAATGCTTGCCGCTAGGCTGGGCTGGCTCCTACAAAACCTGCGCATTTCTCCAATTGCTATTGCTCTAAAAGAAGTGCAAAGGTGCCACTTCGGCATTTTTCTCTTATCGTTGTGCAAAATGGCTTGCATTTTTTTCCTTTTTGTACAAAGCAACAAAATGCTTTAAAATCTTGTTATTAAGAGTAATGATATTTTTAGAGTGCTATCAAATATCTGAAAATAAGAGAGAATAACCAAATCCTAAAGCACCAGGATCAAATACAGAATCTCTTTGAAACTCAGAAGGAAAACATTACAATATGCTTTATGAAAACAATGCAAGAGTTCCTCGGGGAGAAACAAATATATTTACAAGGTATCCTGACAGAAATCAAACATTTAAGTAGACTTCGGCACAAAGTTCCTCTCAGTAACAGGTATAATAATTTACATGGAAATACCAAGAAAACAGTCAAATCATGCGCAACGAGCACAACTGAGCCCCACAGGCTCACAGTACCAAAGAAAGCAAGCACAACACTTCCGCCATCTTTCCCAAGCCTAAAACAAAACTGTTTGCTCTGATACACAAGCTAGGCCCTGCAGCAATCTCACTATTTCAGCTGTATCATCTAGATAGTACTTGGCCTTACTGGGCTTTTGACCAACAGTGCATGCAAATACTTCAGCCCTGGGTGCAATGGAAGGACCAGCCATGGAACTGGTTATTACCTCAAACATGTCTTCATCCGACCGGTCATCTCCTATACACAAAACAAAATCAGGTGACATTTCTTTTTCTTGCATGGTGGATAGTAGGCGTTTGGCCACGAGCCCCTTGCTCACCCCCTGCAAGTATATAGATTTTCAATCCTGCTACTAAGTAAATCTGTAATCTGGAATTGTGACTTCTCAAACAAATAACCAGACCTTAAGAGTGGTACCTAGCACTGAAATTTAACAATCAATGCACCCTCTAGTAGGGCTCTCCCCTTAACTGTTATTTACACTCTTCCACAAAATCAACTTTCATTCAGCTATAGAAAAAAAAATAACAAGAATTTGATCACTAGTATTGGATTTTATCAATAACAATATCCAACAATATGAATAAATTTTGAAGTTGGATTAACACCCACAATTCAAGAAAGCAGTGGACTGGGTCAAAGGCATTCTTCTTTCCCCCACTCTGACACTTATTTTTCTTGATTTTAATAATCAAACCATAAAATCCACCATACATAGCACCTTATACTCTTGATTGTGATAATCAACCCCACTAAACTCTTATCAGTCAGTCTGAGCACATTAATGATTTTTTGTCTGAAATTAAGCCTTAATAGTTAATATGACTAAATTTCCCCAAGCCTACCTGATTTTCAGACGTAGTATCAGCTGATGCAAAAATCTAAAACTGATGACATGGATCCTCATATCAAATTCTAAGAGAGAATGCATGTATCAGTACAACTCATTCCACAATTGTATACACACCTGTGGTTTAACCTCTACAATATTTGGGCCACTCTTCACTGTAACTGCTTCATTTGCGAGCACACTTTCAAGATGATCAAGAAGCTCCTTAGCTTGGCATGATCCAAAATCTGGATCTGCATCCTCATAGCACCAGACAAGCGCAGTCTCCTTATCTTCAATGGTGGATCCATCAGTTGTTTCAGTATAAAGCTTCATTACAGGCTCAGCTATATGTTTCCAACTGCAGTCCGTTGGAGGTCCACACGTTTCCCATTCTGCATCTTGCTTCAGTCTGAAACGATACAACATCAGCAATGTTAGCCAAAACTAACACTCAAACTAAAGCACCAAATCTTGCAAAGATCAGAAGTTGATGTAATTTACCTTAGAAAGTAACCATGCTCAGCAGCTACTCCCAGATTATCACAAGAAGAAAACCATTCAGTAAGTATTCTACGGCTTCGAGCACTGACAAGAAATACCATGTTCTTCTTATCTCTACACAAACTATTAATAATGTCGATCGATTTACTGGTTGGGCTCTTATCAATGGAAGCCTGAGGCATTAATGTACCATCATAATCCAAAAGGATCGCCCTCGTTGTTGTCCGCTTGTAAGCTGAAACTATGTGCTCCATTGAGAGCTTCCGGAAGTTTGTACCTAGTGCTACAACTCTAAAACTTAATCCAAAACCAATTCCCCACCACCTTCGCCGAACATGATCACTACAGCTCCTATCCAAATCCTGCAAAAAGCTACGCGCCCAGTAGCCAACATCATGAGTACTGACATATCTATAATGCTTCTCGTGCCTAAGCTGTTTCTCTGAATCTGCCATTTCCAAGGCAGAGTCCATTGCATCTGCTACTGCATCAATATTCCATGGGTTCACTCTGATTGCTCCACTTAATGAAGGGGAACAGCCAATGAACTCAGAGACAACTAACATGCTTTTCTTAGGGGCATAAGTAAGTCCCAAAACTCTGTCCAATCTTTCATTTCTTTGACGACTGATTATATATTCATATGGTATGAGATTCATTCCATCCCTGACTGCAGTGACTAAACAGCACTCAGCAACAACATAGTAAGCAACTCTCTCATAAAACTTGAGTGGCTCTTCAATCAAAATAACAGGATCATACCCAGGTTTCCCAAATGTTTCATTAATCCGTTTTACAGTTACCTTAGTCTCCTCTTGCACTTCTTTCACGTCCTTCCCCCGTCCCCTGGCAGGATTAGCTATCTGCACTAATACAACCTGTCCCTGACACTCAGGGTGCTGAATGAGAAGCTGCTCCATGGCCAATAGCTTTAAACTTATCCCCTTAAAAATGTCCATGTCATCCACCCCAAGCAGCATTGTCCTGCCTTTATCAGAAAATTCTCTAATAAGCTCAGCTACTTTTTCCTCAGTCTTTGGAAGGCTCAACACTGACTGAAGCTGGGCCATGTGTATACCAACAGGAAGAATTTTGATACTAACAGTCCTACCATAATACTCAATCCCAATGTAACCACGTTTCGACTCATAGGTAAGACCAAGCATCCGACTACAGCAAGAGAGGAAATGCCGGGCATAATCGAAAGTGTGGAACCCAATCAAATCCGAATTCAGGAGAGCTCTCAAGAGCTCTTCCCTAATGGGCAATGTCTTATATATTTCTGATGAAGGGAATGGGCTATGGAGGAAGAATCCAAGCTTCACTCTGTTAAATCTCTTCCTTAAGAAGGTTGGTAACACCATCAGATGATAATCATGTATCCACACAAAATCATCCTCCGGGTTAATCACTTCCATAATCCTATCTGCAAAAATTTTATTAACCGAGACATAAGCTTGCCACAGTGACCTATTAAACCTGCCTCCAAGGTCTGGTGACAGAGGTAACATGTAGTGAAATAGTGGCCATAATTGCTGCTTGCAAAACCCATGATAGTACCGGGTAAATAAATCAGTTGGGAGAAAAGTTGGGACACATCTAAAAGTCTCAAGGAGAATCTGTGAAACCTCATCTTGTTCACTTGGATGCACTTCTTCCTTAAGACATCCAACATAAATAACCTCAATATCATCATCCCCTAGTCCATCTTTTGATTGGAGGAGAAGTGAGTTCTCATCCCAATTGAAAAGCCAATCCCTATTACCATCTGGCTTCCTCTGAGCCCTTATAGGCAGCTGATTAGCCACTATTATGATTCGGTCTCGATGAACCGTTGAAGAAGATGGGTCAGAGCACACGCTCTCCGCTGGGTCATCATCAACATCAGATATCAATCCAGCCACGGTCATAATCCGGGGAATTCGCCGGTTCATGCGTCCAAATGATGGGGACTCGCCGGAGGCCAGCTCCAATAGATTTGAATAAGATCTTGACACCATTCTTGTGATCCAAAGCTAACTGACACTAGTCAATCAATGGTTTGAAACAAGACCCACATAGCAAAAAGGTTCCTTTAGAGTAGCTCTCCCTATTTGGAAGAAACCAGCACTAATCACTTGTCTCCCCACATACAAGGTCCTCAAAACTGGTCTAACCAAAAAGACTGAATCCAAATCAACAAAATAGCTATGCTAGGCAAAGAACAAGTATTGGTGTGAAGTACTGAGAAAAAAAGAAGTTTTTGAGTTCTGGGTCAGCTGATGCGAGTCCTCAATTGTGTGAATGAGAATTTACAAAGCATGAAATGGGAGAAGTTGTTGGTGAATGTATGATGAACGAGACAAGAGAGCATTGAAAGGGAGAGCCGAACTTGTTTGAAGATAAGCTTAGAGAAGTGAATTAAAGGAAAGGATAGATAAACCATGTCGTTTAGTGATAGCAATCAAGATGAAACAGAGCAAAGAGCACAACGGTGGAAAAAACAAAACAATCAAGTACCCAAGTTGAACAAAAAACTTAGAAGGGTTGAGGAAATTACCAGCTGATATGAGATTTGAGTTCCATGTTCCTTATGATAGGGCAGATAGAAAACGTTTGGAGAAAAGCCTAATCCAAATGGTGAGGGAAGAAAGAGCATAGCAAAAAAATAAGCATTACAATGATACACGGAAGAAAACCTTATATTATATATTTTTTTTTCGTTGACAACCTTAAATTATCTTTTGGTAGCCGTATCGAGCCTTCTTACTGACCACGTTAGCAACCCCACTCCCCCTTTCTCTCTCTCCCCACTGAGCTGAGCAGAGACAGCAATGTTGTATGTGTAACATTTTTGGAGCCTCACTAGTCAACTGCTAGATTTTTTTTCTGGGAAATAAAGAGGCGTGGTAAGGATTTGGAACCTAACGTAACTTTTTTATTATGAAATTTTTTATTTTATAATAAGATTCAAGGAGAAAAAATTATATAAAAATTAAAAAAATACACGAATCTCGATCCAACGTAATAACAGGAAAATTTTCACCATTGCATGAGTCAAACATAGAAGAAGAAAGCTTTAGGTGCGGTAGAGTTCTGTACATTCGTAGATGGAGAAGTAGAGTATCGTAACTTCACCCCTATCCCTTGTCTTTTGGTGAGTCCGCCACGGGACATCATGCTTCGCATGGGGACCCACTTGAGGCATTGCCTGATATTAGCTGTCAACCTCGTGAATCCTAACACGTTTCTAGTTTCTATTCGCTCATGCAGCTCTCACTAGGCTACGTGGTGAGTTGCCTGCTCTTCATTGACAGCGCCAGATCTAGGCCTGGAGATTCGCGTCTCCATTTGACCGATTTATCGGTTATCTCTGACAAACAAAGCACTCGCCATAGGATCTTGTGTTATCAGAAGCGCTATAACAGTTTCTTCTAACCAATCAAACTAGAACACGTCAGACAAAAGTACAAATCTCTCACATGTCAATGAGGTGGAAATATCTGATTGGTAGAATAGTGTTCAAGTGGATAAGGCCATTGTAAAACGGACGCGGTGAAAATCTCGGGGCATGAGTTTTAGAAAGGGGCTTTGAATTTGCAGCCCGACCCACCCAATAAACAGCTGGACATCACATCGACCTATCCGCCACGTCATCAATAGAGCCCACGACCCACACGCTCTAAAAGTCCAAGTTGTCGCATTATCTAAAACAGTATGCAATTAAGATGAAACTTTATTTTATTTGTACGAGATATTTTTAGTTTTTAAAAAAATAATAAAAATTAAAAAATAAATTTTTTAAAAAATATAAAATTAAACTCTAAATATATAATTTATCTTAAAATAATTAAAAAAATATTTAACACTAATCATCTATTAGTAATATAAAACCATTTAGATAAGATTAGTTTTATTTTTTATCATTATTACTTAATAAATAATAAATTTAATTTCACTTAAAATTTTAAAAGGATAACAATTATATACAATGATGTTTATTAATCATTGATCCTCAAGAAATTATGTTACCACAAATTATTAAAATTTATTAATATAACTATACATTACTAAAAGGTTATTTATGGGTGAGTTTTATTTAATATAATTTAAATATATTAATAATTTACATATGACTATTTTCCTCGATATTTATACATTTATGTTAATAATTGAATATATGAGTGTATTAGCGCTTTAATAGGTATTCTGGGTTTGCTAACTTTATTTTTACTTTTGAAAAAGCTTCCAAATTTTGGTGACCATCATTTTTTGTTTTAAGAATGAAATTTCTCATAAAAATAATAATATTATATATTGATACTATACGCAAAAACATAGTAGATAAAAATATGATTATTATAATAATTTATTTTAAAATATATTTGTTAATATATTATTTATTTTTTAATTTTTAATTCACTTATTTTCCAAATCTTATAAAGCCCTCTGACTAAATAACATTTTATTTAAATTTAAATTTATTTAAGTTATAAGAATATATATAATTGTAGATTTATTTTTCTATTTTTTATTATTAATTAATAAAAAAATATAAACAATTAGTTGCATGTTTTGATTGGATGGTGCATTTAAAGAGAGGCTTAAAGGACAAGAGGTACGGGACAGACGTAGACAGCAGGGCGGCAATTCTCACAATTCTCATCTCTCTCTCTCTCTCTCTGGTGGATAAGGTTTTCCCTTCGTCGTCGCCGTTTCATTATATTTACTATCATTTATTCGATTAAGATAAAGATGGAGTATGTTAGCTTCGGTGTAGCGGCGATGCAGGAAACGTGATGCTTGCTCGAAATCTCCACACCGTCCGCTAGCAAAAAGAAAATGACAATCTGTGGGATTGACGGTTGGGGAGTGGCCATGGTAGTGCTCGGAACCGTAGAAAATAGCATATGGTTAGGTTGCTATCTAGAGAAACGACAAAGGGCGAGTGGAAAATGGTGGTACGAAGGTGGGTACGATGTTTCGTGCACCTCGTGTCCCTCAAATGAAAAAAAAAAAGTGCTACTTGAAAAAAAACCTCACCAAAACGTTGCAAATTTCTAAAAGATTTATTCATCAATTGTGCCTTACAATTAATTTAAATATTTAAACTTTTAAATAAAGTTTTCATAAATTTTAAATTTATAAAATAAAGAAAATGTCACAAAACATTGTATGATTCCAACATCTGCCTTCTTTCTCATATTACTTTTATGAGTAAATTATATTAATTTTTCTTATATTTTACATTTATTATAAAGACTTCTATGCTATTCCCAATTAAAAGTGAGAATATGTGTAATCACTTATCTAGTATTTCTGATGATAATATTTGTAATACTAAGAGTGGATTAAAACTAAATTCAGATATACTTAAAGTGCATTTTGAACTTAAGGACATGCTTTGATTTTGGTGAGAGACCGAAATGAAATATACTTAAACTTTTTTAGTAAAAAATAATAATAATAATAAATTCAGATATGGCTCTTAGCTACCTTTTCAAGGGGTTGAACAAAGCTGTGATAGGTTAAAGCATATAAATTGATTTAGCTATCCACCTCCATTAGGCCTTCCACATTACTTGTTAATTTCATGTGTAATGACGATGGTGAACTATTCTTCCAGAAAAGTTAACATAATTATAGTTCAATTAAATTGAACAATTCATAAAATTATAATTAAAAAAATGTTGATTGAGTCTTATAAATTAATTTGTTATTTAATAAATTTAATAATTTAAATTTTTTAAAAAAAAATAAAATATAATTTAATTATAAAAAAATAAGTATTGGACAAGGGCAACTATCCTACTAATGTTCTGAAAAACATTATATATATATATATATAAAGACAACAGTTTTTAATCAACAAAACATTAACATCAAATTGCAGTCTAAAAAGCATAAGCATTATCTTTACCGCATCTTCCACGAAGGGTACAAGTGATTGGCAATAATTTAGCATGCGTTGGGGACTCATCCTTCACTTTTCAAAAATGGATCTTTGAAATTGCCTGGCTAGAGGAAAGAATTAGTAACCCTTTGTTGATTTCTTTATCGAAGTAGAGAATGGTCAACATTTGTGTGCTCTTAATTTCTCAATGGGTGCTGTTACTGTGAGTGTATATATTCATGCTTGTGTGAGTGGCCACCATTCCATGCTACTCCTCCAATGCCAAGCCATTGTTTGTCGAAAAATGATACGTGTGCAATTTTAGGTGTCCCATCAAATTACGTTTAGAAAGAAAATAAACAATAGTTTTATTATTCATTCTCTCTTAACGTAGCTATATGAGACGTTTAAAAGTGTACAAGTAATAGGGTTGTTTGTTTTCAACGAAAAATTAATTTAGTCCAAAACAAAGTAACATTTTTGTTAGAAACAAATGAAACAACATGGATTAAAATATGTTTTTTTCTTTTTTTATAACGAGATGTTGTTATATTATTATAAGATATATGATTAATTTTTTTATTTAAGGAAGAAAATTATAAATAATTTTTTTTTCTTAACACGAATTTTCAAGAAATATATTCCTTGTGGCTCAAGCGACATTTTAGCCTGCCTCCCAGCTTTGAGAAGTGCGTTCGATTCTGATATTGGGTGTAGCCTTCTGATATATTCTTTATCCTCTACGTAGAACTTCAACTTCCTTTGTCCAAAAAAACAAATGTTTTGAAATCGTACGGAGAAGGTGATGGTCAATTGTTGCCCCAAAAATGCAGTTCATTAATTATGATCATTTTCGTTAGTTGTAGGTACCTTTTTGACCAGTTTTAAGCATTAAGAATGCAATGTTGGCTATATAAGTATATTGTCCTGGACGTACTAATTATAATTGGTGTCAGTAATTAACTTCTGTGGTGGAAGAAAGGGTGTGCCACATTCAGTTGTGCTTATTGCTTAGTGCTTATTAATAAATAATATTGATTGGTGATCGGATGAATTGTCAATGCTGCAGTCAGGCTAACTTGGATACAATAATAAAAATACAGGAAAATGTTTTGATGAGTTGATGATTTGAAGCTGGAGGAATATTAAATGGGGTTGGCTTTTTTTTTGGGGGGGGGGGGGGGGGAGGGGGTGGGACTTTGTAGGGAAATATATTATTCCCTTTGTTCACTGTGTTTTAAATTATTTTTCTTTTAAATTATCATTTCCTTAAATTAAATAAAAATTAATTTTTTTTTGCTTTACTTTTATTAAAATTATTGTTTTTATTAAATGTTCAACTTATTTCTTAATTAAATTTATTTTTCTCACTTAATTCGAGGACGGGAAGACACTAAGGGGAAAGGCAAAGAGTCAATTTCTTTTTCAAAATTAAGAAAAAGGAAGTAAGAATATATATATATATATATGTATGAATTTGAGACGTTGCTACTACTTAAAAATATGAACTTTATTGATAAGAAGCATGGCTGTAAGAGGACGGCATAATCAAGAAACGGTGTAATGAGTACTAAGAAGCTTAGGGACACTTGGGTCCCCCTTTCTTGGTTTTCCAGTCGTTGTAGCATGGACATTCCTCCTTGTGACCAAAGGTGCCTGACGGGACACATAAGCATTTTTTACAGCATATGTTGCAGTAGAACAAGCAAGCGCTTTGGCGATGAGTCTTGGAACAACGATAAGCACAAGCATTTGGGCAGTCTGCGTATAGAACATTGACACCTGCTTTGTTAGTATCATCACTATATGACATGCCTGCACTTATTGTCTGAATCATATAGATTGAATATTAGAAATATTACCTTCTGGACGAAGTGATCCTTCTCCCCCAGCCTGCCAATTGCAATTATGATGTCAGTTATAAATCTGTAATTTAATTTGGATGTTTGGATAGTCAATAAGAAACGTATTATTGAACAAGTGAGATAACAGGCCATATTAATATGGGTAACCGCTTTCAATAAATTGCTACTTTCAGCATGACGCCACCCAACTTTAAATAGGGTGAAATTTGCCAATGGAGTGGTTTGCCATTGCTGATAATAAACTCTTCTATATAAAAGTTTTTTTTAGGTAATAATGAGAATTAAATCCTTAACTAAAGTTTTGATATCATATCAAAAAAATAGTTATTTTAAATATTTAAATTACTAAGTAGAGACTTAAAAATAATTTTTATATTATGTTTTATCTTTCTAATAATTAATAATGAGTGTTTTGATAGACAAATTTTTGAAGTGAATATAACTCTTCTCAAGTTTAAATTACTTTGCTTCAAATTTTTGAAGTGAATATAACTCTTCTCAAGTTTAAAATTACTAATGTAACTAATGTCTAAAAAGAAATTGCCTCCCTAACTATTATTCCTCTACTTTGTCCAAAACAATAGAAATAATTGGCAAAGACCTAAAGTTGATAACGTTTATTATAAATACAAAGGCCTAAGGTTGAATCATGCCCTCAAACTGAAGCATGAAAGGAACAAAAACTACCAAAAATTGTAGTTATGCATGGTTTCCAAATGGAAAATGAAAGGTAGAGAAAGATACACTCACATGGACAATTACCATCAGAGAAGCCATGGCCAGGATAAGAAGGAAGGCTGAATGAAATCGGCAGACATTTTTAGCCATAATGCCTTTGTTGATGTTTCACTCACTTGATTGTAGATTTGAAATAGCTTGTGTGTTCAAAACAATAGTGATGATCATCTGCTTAAATAGGAGCAAAGGATCGACGGCAGTAATGACACAATGCATTTATTTTGACATAAATTTTGACATAATTAATATGGCTACAAAAGTCCCATTTATTTAGGAACTTAACGTGTACATTTAATGAGGCAATGATGCTATAATAGAACTTTTCTTGTAAAAATAAAATGGAATTAAATGTGATTCTTAATTAGAGGTCTTCATATATTTGCGAAGAGTATTATATAATCTCTAATAATTTCATTCTACTCTCCCTCCCTGACAAATTTGTTATCTCTTAACGTATACGAGAAGCATACGATCAATAATCTATCTTTTCCCATTCGCAAAGAGCATTAAGAAAGCCCCTTTTTGGGGGATTGCAAAGAGAAATGCTAAGAAGCAACGATAATATTGAACAAAAAGAAGGACAATTATGTGTAGGAAAGAAAAACTAGAGTTATTTGTGTTTATAATATTTAGGTTAAATTATTTTGTTAATTTTGATAGTTTAATTGAGTTTTTAAGTAAGTATTTATAATTTTAAAAATTGTATAAACAAATTCATATACTTATTAACCATCTGGATCCCCACATTATAAATAGTATAATTAGCTTATATGGCTAACAAATCTCATAAGTGATAATTCACTTTACTATTGTCATGCCAAATAAACACGTCAGTTACACCAAACAAAATCTTTTGAGGACTCCAAAGAAGAATCGTACTTCATCTCCCTCCATCATCCCCAAAACAGAACCAGACCCAAATAAAGCCTGCCTACCAGACAATGGAAAAGTCATAGATATGGAAGTGAGTCCCAGCAGAACCAAACCCCTTCTGCAAATCCCAATCCCAGAGCTGGGTTTTAAAGCACGACATGAAAGTACTCGTTTGACGTTGAGAGTGTTAGATGTGGTTATGGTTGTGGTTAGCCCAAAAGAGTCCCTGTTTGGTGCTACGCTTGGGAACTTTCGCGATGGCCATTCCTGCTCCTTGCATTTCCTCTGCTCTTAACATGTTCCACATCACCTTCACATCTCTGAAACTATTGTAATTTATATTGTCATATAAGGGTACCTGAAAAAAGCTGCTTAGAAAGAAGGACCAATGAGAGAATGCGGGAACAGATGTCGGGCATTAAATTAAGTTGAGCTGATAAAAAACAGGACAAGGTAAAGAGAGTGTTGAGGGGATTATGGTTCTCTTTTTCATCCAAAAAAGAAAGTTTATCCAAAAAAAAGAGAGTGATGAGGGGAGGAGAAAGAGGGTGCTTGGGGTAGCATTATTGGGATTGAAGGTGGCTTGAAGAAGAAAGTGAGAAAACGGGTTTGACGTTGAGAGTGCTATGGGCATTTAAGCGGTTTTTGAAATGGGAAATTTATTGGCAAAGAGAGGATGATAGAAGAATTGGGAAGAGAGAGGGGGCCAAGCATGGAAATTTATTGCAGACCGAAATAGACAGCGTGGATGTTTTCTATGGTCAAAGAATCTAACGTCTTTGTTGTTGTCTACGTGGCATGATATCAAACAAATGAGTTTGCCACGTAGCCATTGACAGTAACATTTTATGATGTTAAGGATCTGGTTGTTTAACAAAGATAAACATAAAAATTTGTTTATACAATATGTAAACATTTATTTAAAATTTTAATCAAAATATAAGAACCAACAAGATAATTTAACTTAATATTTATTTATAATTATATCATTTTTAGTTTCATTAGAGTTATACCGTGGGATGCTATGGAGTTGAAAAAGGAGCATTTTAAAATTTTATGATTATAATATTATTATTTCCTTCAATTGATCATAAAAAAGTAATGCTTATTACAATTGAAAATACATAATTCATTATACTATATAGAATTTAATATTTGAAGTTATTAGATTTTAATGAACAAAGTGTTGATCGAAATGCATTATAATTTTTTTTTAAGGATAAATTTAGGTTATTTTCTAATTGAAAATCTAAGATTAATCTTTTCAAAATATAAGATTGTTAAAATGAATTTTTTTAATAAAATATTTATATACATAATTAGAACCAAACTTATGATAACATGTTTAAAGACTCAACTATTTATTAGTTATACCAAACATTACTAGTAGAATGCATCATAGTTTTAATCAAGCTTGCAAATACTTGCTGAATATAGATAATTATTCATAGTATATGGTTGTTCTATTTCATGAATTAACTTCACTGTTTAGCTAGCCTGTTGGCTAGGTTTTATGATATAAAAAATACTCTTTTAAAAAAATACTCTTTTAAAAAAATTTATTTACCGTAATGCTATTAAATTATAAATTAAAATTATCTTTAATATAAAAAATATTTTTTAGAAATCACTCAATTTCACAAATAATATTTTCATTTTCATTATAACGTAAAGTGATATTAAAAGCTAAACTCAGCTTTTATAATTTAATATTTATTATTTTATTAGGTATTTATATCATATTAATTATCTTCATTGGAAAAGAATTTAAATATATTTTTTATTAAAAATTAAATTATATTAAGGAAACACTACTTTATAACTTTTAACATTTACTTTTTTATTAAATATTTTTAAAAATTACGTTATATTATAATTAATATTTTCAAGGTCACATCAATCACATATATTTAAAGGCTAGTTATATATTACAAAGTTTGGTCCCCAATATAGTGGGAAAAAATTGTAAAGAAATGATCTATACTTATTACTTCATATTTCTCTTTGCATTTTGACACATATCAAAGTTTTTTTTTTTTTAATTTTTGTCTGTAATTTTCATAAATGAGTAGAGTAAATAATAAAATTTTCAATTGGTCAATTATTATTACATCTTTCAATTATGGAACAACTTAATATATAGGATAACACAGGCCCTCAAATTTGAGACATTGATAATAATATCTCATGAAATATGAATTTTATTGATAAGAAACATTGATGTAAGAGGATAGCATAATCGAAAACTGTATAAAATTATGAATGGTTGAAGTTTAGGGGCACTTGGGTCCCCCTTCCTTGGTTTTCCAGTTGTTGTAGCATGGACATTCCTCCTTGTGGCCATAGGTGCCTGACGGCACACACAAGCATTTTTGACAGCACTTGTTGCAGAAGAACAAGCACGCGCTCTTGTGAGAAGTCTGGGAACAACGATAAGCACAAGCATTTGGGCATTCTGTGTTCACAACATTAAAACTTGCTTTGTCAGTATCATCATCACTGTATATGAAATGCATCCACTCTTTTATCTAAATCACATAGAATCAATATAAAAGATATTACGTTCTGGGCGAAGTGATCCTTCGCCACCGGCCTGTCAATTACAAATACGATGTCAGTTTATCATCAATCTATAATTTGATTTGCATGTTTCGATAATAAATAAAAAAACAAAAATTATTGAAAAATCGAGATCGTATTAATATGACTTAATCCGGATTTAAATTCCTTGATTTAATGTGTTAGCTTACTTTCTGTATCTATTTTTCTCCTACTTGAAGCTCTTGCTTAGCCCTTTTTATCCATATATACCTTTGGCCTTTCAATAAAGACTAATTTCAGCATGATGCCATCTAACTTTAAATAATATTGTTATTTTTATAAATTAAATTTTATTAAATATTATTTTAAAGAATATAAATTATTAAATTTATTCAATTTTACAAATTAAATTATGAAAACTAATAAATTAACACATTCCAAAGATCTTTACAAGTATTCAATATACAAAAGAATTATAAGAGCTAAAATTTTCAAATTTAAATAGTGTGAGATTCAAATAAATGAATTTAAACATTTTTTATGGTGTAGGATTGCTGGTGAGCACTCCTTATTTTCTTTATCTCTTTCTAAAGTCACTAAAATTAAAAGAATTTTAGAGTCAAGAGTCCTTGGTGTAGTTGTGTGACTGTCAACAATTTCCAAACTAATATCTGAAAAAATTGCCTTGCTTACATTATTCCTCTATACTTTGTCTAGAACAATAATAATAATTTGCAAAGACCTCAGTTGATAAATTTTATTATGAATGCCAAGACACAAAGTTGAATTATGCCCCTAAACTAAGAATGAAAGGAACAAAAAGTACCTAAAATTCTAGTTATATATGGTTTGAAAGTGGAAAAAGAAAGGTAGAGAGAGATTCACTCACATGGACAATAGCCATCAGAGAAGCCATGGCCAGGATAAGAAGAAGAAAGGCTGAAGGGCATACAATTTTAGCCATATTGCCTCTGTTGATGTTTCTCTCACTTGTGATTGTAGATTTCGAAATACCTTTTGTGTTCAAAACAATGTAGTGACAATCATGATCTTAAATACAGTGGGCACAAAGGATGGCAGTAATGGCAAATTGCTTTGATTTATTGGCATAAATTTTGACATAATTAACATGGCAGCAATATTAAAGTCTTATTTATTTAGGAAATTAATGAGGCAATGATGCTAATAGAGCTTCTCTGCTAAAAATAAATTGGAATTAAATGTGATTCTTAATTAAAGATCTTCATATTTGCGAAGATCATTAAGAAGGCCCCTTTCTGGGGGATTGCCAAGAGTCAACGACATTATTATTGAACAACAAAGGGGACAAATTATGTGTAGAAAAGGAAAACTCGATTGCTGATATGCTTGCTAATTTATTTAGATCTGTTGCTTTTATTATTTTGTTATTTTGATCATTTTTATTTATTATTTTTTAATTTATATTTATATATTTTATAGATTTTATTTTTTTATTTTTTACTTAATTTTATATCTATCTTTTTCTTATTATAAATTTTTTTACTTTAAATTCTCAAAGTATAGAGATTCATATATGCTTGGAAACAAGTGTAGCAAGAAGGGATTTGGACTATAATTGTGCAGTTAGTGGCGTGCAAAAGTCACTTAATTTGGAATTGCTAATTCGCACGACATACTTAATTAGGCTTTGTTTGAATAAATGAAATTGGAATTCAAATCTAAAATTAAAATTTTAATTCTAAATTTATGAATTAGAATTGAATGAGAATCTTAAATTAATGTTATATAGGGATATCATTATGAAATCGGAATTATAATTACAATATTTATTTTGGCTCTAATGCCATTAACTTGCATGTAGAGTAGTTGGGCCAAGAATGGGTAATACATTAAATGGGGGATCAATAAGAATTTGAATTTTTTGAATTTTTTATTTTTTAATTTTAGTGGCTTTTTTTATTTCTTTTTTCACTCAAATTAAGATGTGAATTTTGTTTTTTTTATTAATTTTTTTCTTTTAATCTTATCTCTATATATTTATATCCTAACTTTCAGAAAACGAAATTTAGGAAATCCAATTCCATCCATAATGGAGGTGACGGTGTCCATGCAAAAATAGTAATGACAAAATGATGATAATAGTGATTCAAATAGATTATATTTTTTTAATTTTTATCATTTAAAATTCGAGTAACAGGTGAGAATAATATTTTTAAGTTATTTTTTATTATCTAAAATTATTATTTTTATAAATATAATTTTATTAAATTTTTTATTTATAAAAAAATTAAATTATTAAATTTATTAAATTTTATAAATTAAATTATAAAACTTAATTATTAAATACCTGTAAGCTATTTTTGACCATACATGACTTCCACAATTTCTTGAGAGTCACGTTTTTGAATTAGAAAGCCCAATTCCGCTTTCAAGGTCCAATTCGAAGCCCAATTCCAAGTGCCACACAGAGTCTTAACTTGTTCGTGTCTACCTGTCCTATGGAAAGAACTTTAAAATGAAATTGATATCAAACAAATTTAAATAACAAGTAATTGAAAGTTAAGTTGTTAAAATAGATACTATGCAAATTTGCGTGACTTATTGAGACTTTTGGTTCTGTATTAATAATGAGTTATGTTTTATCTACGTTCTTAGAGTTATGTATTCGATTATGTATAATAAAAAATAAATAAATTTTATTAATAATTTAAAATTTTATTTAAATTTAAAAATAAATATTATATATATTATAATATAACCTAAAAAATGTATATCAATTTCAACATAAACATATAATTTCTCTAATAATATATAGCACTAGTACAATACAAATAAGTAATGCTTACACCTTCGTTAAATGTGATTTATAGCAGGTGGTTTTTTCTTTCTTGCTGACTTAATTTTAGTAAGTTTAATTATTATATTTCCACCTCATATATAAAGGTTTACACAAATTAACATCATTGAAATTTGAAGAACAAATAAGATGGTCAAACAATAAATAATTTGTGATAATAGTCACAAATTATTCGTCAACTTAAATTTTATTACACTCACAAACCCTAAATTTTTTAGATCCTACAAAAATATAAATTTTAATTTGTTTGCAAAGCATATATAAAATAAAGTAAATTAATTTCCTCACCAAAAAAAGTAAATTAATTCAAATTTCCTTATATTTTATCTCAATTATACATATACAATTTTTATTTTGAAAACTTATACAAATTTCTATTAAGAAATATTGAAGATCAAGATACATCTTTTTTCTTGATTTTTCCAAAACTTTCATAAATTTCTAATACCTAAAATCTTGGTTGCTAATAGATTAGTGTATTGTTCTTACTCTAAATGAAAAGAATGAAGCTTTTTAAGTCAATCAAAACATCTTAGAATCATAAGCATATAAACAACGTATATTTAATATTTTAGTTTCAGAAAGTTTAATTACTTATAATTATTGTCACAACCCAAAAATCTAGGTCATAATTGGCATGCCATCTAAACTATTTCTAGGTCCATTTAACTTAATAAGTCTAACTTAATAAGCATACAAAGACTAAACTACGATCTTTTTTAAAAGACAATAACTTAACATTTTCAAATTTTCAAAAGAGCTTCTCTTAAAATATAGATATTTTTAAAATACAATAATACCTAAGAATTAATATATTTTAATATAAAAATATTTTAATAGTGCTTATACATTATTATAATAATAATCAAATAGAAAAGTTCACAAAAGACTAAGTAGAGAAGACACACCTTATGACTACAGAGCACAAGAGTCCAAGGCCAAACAAAATATGAAAGGAGGAGTTACCAAGTAAGGTCTAAATTACAATACCCTAGAAGATCAGCAATAAGATGCTTTCACTCTATAAAACAAAATTTAAAACAAGAAAAGTGTGAGTCATACAATTTTGTGAATGCACATGTATAAAGTAACAATGAGGGAAAACAAGTATTTCACATAATGTATCACTTTAAATTTGTAAATAAATTCAAATAAATAAAAGATATTACAAATCACTTGTTCATGATTAACTTCATATAATGTATCACTTTGAATTTGTAAATGAATTCAAATAAATAAAAGACATTATAAATCACTTGTTCATGATTGCCTTCATAACAATTTTCAAAACTAGTACTGAAAATAGATACTTGACCATTCAAAGTAATTTTATATACCATTTTGTAAAGATATAACTTTAGAAACTCCTTAATCCCATGCTATCTAAATAGTATTATAAAAATAAAATTTAAAAGAATAATAAAAGGTAGGTACATTACAATCCCATCATGATTTATAACATCAACCTTTCTCAAATGATTTAGACTAAGGCAGTATAATAGTGAGAAAACATACCAACCACCCAAGCGGAGTATGCACTAGATCATTTTCTGCGATTGTCAATACTTGAGGTCTTACAGAGTATATACAGATAATTCCCAGGAGTCTCAAGAAACACCCATGGAGTATATACTAGATTATTTCCCAATGGGCTCCATTTTTACTATGGCAGCACCATAAAATTTATACTAGATCATTCCCTATGGGATCCAAAAATAACAATATTCATAAACTAATCCATTTTCAAATTCATATCTAAAACCTGAGTCACCTGTGAAGTATAAACTAGATCATTATCCACACAATCCATCCTTATCTCTTTTGTACATAGGCCATTAACCCTACTAATGGCAATATGGTTGCTACATGATACTTTCCATAGTCATAGAAAAACAACTAAAATCTTTTAAATAAAATTGATTTCTAACTTCAAAATCTTTCAAAATATATCTATCAAATAACCATCAAGAAACATTTTGTCAAAATTGATTTCTGACTTCAAATCATATTTGTAATCTCATCGTATCCAATGTACAAGATCCAAATAAATTTAATACAACATAAAAAAATATATATAAAAAGATTGTAAACTCGATAGTTTAAAACATATTACCACCTTGAATAAGATATTCATAATAATATATTCCTAAAATAAATTTGTTGAAGGACTTGTTTCCAAATGAAGATAAAATTATAATTTCATTTGAGGATAGTTGCATAAGATGTAGATTTTCTAGACCACAAAAATATTTCTACACATGAATAAATTATGTGAAGTTCAGTAAATAAAGAAATCATGTAAGAAGACATATTTTGAAAATGAGAAGACTACCACAATGCCCATGCACACTCATTGAATGATCGATAATTCCAATTTGCCACCAACAACTCAACTAGGAGCATGGTGAGAAGCTTTTGACGAATTTATAAAAGACACAAGTTGAATAATACATTAAACTATACTCAAGAGTAGTAACATAGCTAACATGCTACTAAGGAGGGTGCATCCATCGCCACAACAAGCTAGAAACTCACCAAAGTCAGGTTTTTGACTAAAATCTATGATTTCTATATCAACATTTACTTTAAAAGAGTTTTCTAAGGCTTAAAAAGCATTACACAATATTCAATGATAATTCTCATGTTACCTATGAGTAAGTAAACCCTTAAGTTACCTATAAAACATACAATCTATAATCATAACTACTTAAGAAAATTTTGATTAAATCATATGCTAAGCTAAAAATAATTTAGAAAGTATATAGCAAGATATCAAAGCAATGGATACTAAGAGAGAGAAAGTTTAGAGAGAAAATAATTTTGGGGATAGAGTTTCATAAAAAATCTTTGAAACTTAAAAGAATAAAAAAAAGCTTTAACTTACCTATTAGGAAAATAAGGAGACAATGCTCTTAATCCCACCTAAAAGCCCTCAATCACACTTTACAACCACTAACAAATCCAGACATTAAAGTGGCTGTCCCATAGTTGAATGGAGATAAAATTTGAGGGTTTAGAACTTTTAAGAGATGGAAAACTAAGTTGAAGCTCTAGGTATGTTGGGTCTTTAGTGAAATGAGGAAAGAAGGAAAAAAATGAAATTGTGTAACCTAGGAGAAGAAGGGAAAAATGAAAAGGGAGGGGGGAGGGTCCTGATATAGAAGAGAAAAAGAAGGAAAAATGTTTTTATTTTATACATTTTCTTAATTTTTTAGTTTTTCTAGTTTTATTTTGTTTATTTAATAAATATTATGAAAATCGTTTCTATTTTTTTTCATACATAATAGCACGAAGTTTTTTTTTTGGTGATTATAGCGTGAAGTTTAAACCAATGACTATCTACAAATGACCAAACTCTTAATTGTATATAACTTCTTTAGTTTTAGATTAAAGTTCTAAAATTATTTTATATACAAAATAATTCTCCTATTTTTCATACATTCATTACATAGCCATAATATGGTTGGCATTGATGTACCATAGGGGTGATCACAACCTAGGTAATTTGACTTAACTTGGTCCAAATCATTTGAAAAGAAATGTATGGGTTAGGTTGGGTTGGTTCCATAGGTTGATTTAGGTTAATATATAGTTTTATATGAGTATATTTGATAAGTTTTAGGTTAGAGTTTTTCAACATATGGTAACTCAAATGTAAGACTGTCTTAAAAAATATGTTTAAGATAGAAACTGCACCATTTATAAGTTAAATATAATAACCCGACTCAACCCATTTACACTCATTTTGATAACCCATTTGAACTCATCCAAATTAACTTAACCCATTATAACCCTAAATTTTCAATTTTATTCACTCAAAATCAGTTTCACTTAAATTATCATCGGTTTCATTTGGTTTAATAATTTTGAACCCGACCTGACCCAACTTGTGCTCAAACTCATCTTGTATGTGTTTTCAATGATTAGTGACCTATTAATACTACTTGGTCTCACCATTTTTATAATTATTTTCATCTCATTTTTACAATATAAACTTATTATTAAAATTATTAGATTTTCATAATAAAAATAAAATTTAATAAATTTAAAAGTAGTATAAATTTTAAATAAAAATTATATTATGAGCCTTGTACTAATTTCGTTTGTCACATCGGGGACTACAAAAAATAAGGGAAGGTAGGGCATGCCACCGGTTTGAAAAGAAAAGGTCTACTCTTATTGATAAGCAGCTCCCCAAAATAAATGTAAGTTATCAATTTTGGCGCATTTCATAATTTATTATTTAATAAATTTAATAATTTAAATAAAATTATACAAATTTTTTAAATAAATTAAATTTTGTAAATTTTAGTTAATAGCAACTAAGAGGGATTTTGTTTCTATTACTTTCTTTTTTATTAATTTTAATATCTTTTTAATTTTTTATAATTTAATATATAAATTTTTTATTTTTTTTATTATAATTTAATGTATGAATCTCTTATAAATATAATTAAAATTGGACTAACGATTTAAGTTTTTTTCTCACTATTTAATTTAATAAATTTATTAATTTAAATAAAATTGTGCAAATATTTTTTTAGTGAGTTAAATTTCTTGAATTTTAGTTCATGGCAACAAAGAGGGATTTAATTTTTTTCATTTTCTTTTTTATTAATTTTTATATTTTTTATTTTAACTCTTTATAATTTAATATATAAAATTTACTTCTTTCTCTAATTATTTTTTTCTTAAATTTTTATATGTCTCTCGTATTATCTACCAACTCCAACCTTAAACATTCCAATCCCAACAGAAAGACCGTCTCAAAATCGCTACGGGGTCAGGTACGGAGTAATATAAAAATACCTGCAGGTCATGGAGCGGGTATAAGGCACAAGTCTAACCGTTTCCCCTCGTCCTTAGGAGCAGGACCACAGTTCGCCTTTCCATTTTTTATTTTTTTAATCTTCACGTCAAAACAAAATGAACGTTACCAAGCCAGGGGCCGGGGCGTTGTAACAACATTGGGCCACTCCGGTTGGCCTATAAACCCACAAATCTTCCAAGGCACTAACTTTACTGTAACCACCTGGCAATTGCTGCGAAATTCATGACTTCTGTATGCCCAGTTCTCAAGTCAGCAATATATTCCAAACGAAACCGCCACATTTCTTCCGCCCCAGAAATTTCTCATGCAATTTCCTGTTTCTCGGGTCTTTCCTCTCCTCTTAAATATCCCCTTCCAAGTGGGACTTCAGGAGTTTGCAGCTGAAAATTTGAGGTGGATTCTTTTTCATTTTCCGTGAATTGGGTTCGTTTAGCGGTCCTAGTGATGGTGAAATCTGCCGAGAATGGTTCTGGGTCTGTGCCGCCTTTCCTGAAAAAATGCTACGAGATGGTTGACGATGAGTCCACGGACTCGGTCATATCTTGGAGCAAAAACAATGATAGTTTTGTTATTTGGGACATGACTGAGTTCTCCGTGCGTTTGCTCCCAAAGTTTTTCAAGCACAATAATTTCTCCAGCTTCATTAGGCAACTCAACATATATGTGAGTTTCGTGTACTTTCGCGTTGCGTAATTCTTATATCTTGGTAGCGTTCTTTGGCTTTATGTTATGTGGGTTTCAGATTGCTCTGTTAATTATTCAATTATTTATGCTTCCCAGAAAAAGAATATTCAATTATTTATTGCCTAATTGTGTTTTTTTACTGCTTTGCGGTATTTGTATTCTGCTTTTGGTTGATTGTTGTTGCAGTTATGTACTATAATTTAGAGTTGAGCTGAAATCACTAACGTCACAAATATTGTTCTTCCCCATAATAATTTAGAGTTATTGATGGCCATGCCCTGTAATTTATAATTATGTCTTTTTAAGTTTGAGTTACTTGTGTTGGTATCATGGCAACTATGCAGAAGCATACGCATGCTGGAATTTTAGGCAAAACTGTCTATATGTTGAACAAGATGGTCTACTTTAAAAATGGCATCCTTAAATTGACAAAATGAAGAATCCACGCTTGTAATTATTAAAATACAGGCTTGTTTCTTCAGGGAATTCCATTATAATATGGTTTTAGTGATACTAGAGTAAGAGCTAATTTTGTGTTTTATGTGGCTGTGGGGTAGTATGGGTGTAAGGGCGCTCACTGAGGCTGCGATGAATCTTTTGAGACCTTCAGTAGACACATGGGTTCAGCATTTTACTTCTCAGCTGTTTTCTTGGGAAGCATATGTGTATCAACAAGTGAGACGTCAAAAGTTTCACCAACATTCTAAATTCATTCTAATTAAAATATGGTTACAGACTTACAGATGGAGTACTGCTTGAGGACTGGGAGTATCCTTGTTGAATGCGCTGACTTGCAGGGTTTTTGTGTGTTTTGGGTTATTTTTCTGCTTTCAAATATATGTAGAAACTAGAAAGGATGTGTTGAGCAACTGTTACCAGGTGTGGAAATCTATTCTGTAGTAGTAGCCATGGCTCCATTAGTAATTTTAGTTTTACTGCCTCATTGATATCTTACATAATAGAAGTAGACAAATCAGAAGATACTTTCATTTCTTATGGAATGCACGGTTTTGGTGATTTCATTTTTGTATCAAGAGTCAACTAACTCTTTTATCATATCATTTGGCTGTGGAATCAGATGAAACATTTTCAACTTAAATATTAGAGGTTCTGTTTATTGTCTTAAGCAATATGTTTTAGTTCTGTTGGAGAATATCTATCTTCTGCAATGTCTTAATCTCTGGTCACTGGATAAGATGGGGTTAGTTGTGTTGATCTTACATTTTAGTAAGATGCATTTGGCCTCAGGAGAGAACTATCCAAATGGGATAAATGTAGTAGTCTTTTTAGTTTTATAGTCAAATGGTTTCAGCCCATACCTAAAGAGAAATTTCTTTGAATCTATGCATTCAACTTTGCAAATCTCAGTTATATTTTGTAATAACATTTATTTTCCTATTGGTAGTTCCTAATTCACTGGGTTAGCCTCTGTTCAGCCTGCCTTTCACCCTCAACTACTAGTTGATCTTTCCTTCTAGATTGATATTACTGTGTTGAGTTTAATGTTCTGTGAATCTTTTTATCAGAAAACATGCATGAAATTTTATTTGGCAAAACCTATCGTCTACTTTTCATGATAGGAAGTGATTTTTTGTCTTATTTTAGTCGTCATGGACATTTGTGCTTGATGTTTTCAATGCATTTCACCCACTGATCAGATTTTTATCAGTTTGGTTTATGGACCAGTTTTACTTTTAGACCCTTTTACGTGGTAGGCTTGGTTAGAACTCTCGAAGTTCTTGTGAAACCATAGACCTGAGTGACGTATTCACTATCTGAAAGAACTAATGTGGCAACTCTGAAATGACTGATATTGAAGGTTTCAAAAATGAACAACTTAACCTAATTCAAATTGGTGAATCTGTGCCACGAAGCTGAATAACTTTTAATATGAACAATCAGCTAGTCAGTACGTACTGTCAATTGCCACTCTCTAATAAGAATTATATCTTAGATTTTTACAAGGATAAAATTTCCTTAAATAAGTAGTTCAGAACATAGTAGCAGTGGAAATTTTTGAGGTCTAAGATTATTATTAATGTTTTGGATTTTTAAATTTACATGTATTAGAAGACATCACAATTATTTCCAAAAACATTGAAAATCTTGTTAATAAATTATCCTGAGTATAATGTCATCTGATGTTCCAACTTCCACCCATGAACTTTAATCCACTTGTTGATGGGATGATGTATAGAGTGGATCTTAAAACTATTTAATCCATCAAGTATTGTCCTTTGCAGCTGAAATTTAAGAAGGAAAATGATTATTTTTGGATTGTAATAGTAATATATTTGATTTGTTGTGAAAGATGTGAAGGAGTTTTCTGGAAGCTTTCATATTGAGCTGTCCATTGGAGAAGTGTCAATCACTCCTCCAAACTTTTAAATGTTCCATCTTTTTTGCCTGTCCTTTGACATTGTATTCTACCTACTAAAATGAGCCCCACATGTAGCGTTTGTTTTTACTATCTATGAAACTTACCACTCTTTACTACTAATAAAGAGGATTCCAAAGAGTTTTCCAACTTCAGTTTTTGTCTCAAATTTGCAAAAGGTCCTTTAATTTTTATTGTTTGTTAAATAAATAAATTAAACTTGAAATGTTATAATTGTAACTAAAAATTATAAATTGAATTAGGTTTTCAATAATAACAATGTCATTTCTTCCTTCCACGTTTTCAACTTTTTCTCCCTCTATACCTGATCTCATCTCTCTTTTGATTGTTTACACTTTTCTTTGTCTCGTTATATTTTTAAAATTTAAGGTTAACATGTATTAACTTTTTTATAGTTACTAATAGTGTGTTGTAGCCGGTAGTGCATTACCATGAAGAGTTTATCTATGATAGCATATAGTGCTCCTGTGGCATGCTCAATCTGTACCATAGCATAGTCTGCCATTTGAAATACAAATCAAATGTTGCAGCCTTACATGCCCCTCAAACTTCGAGTTTACCAGCAGCCTTTGACTTCTCCCTGTGGGATTGGCTAATGATGATCTTTTTGATCATGTTACCTTTTGTGAAAAAGGATGCCATCTAGATCTTAGGGTAATGCATAAACACGTAAACTCTCTCAACACTGATACATATATAATTTCCAGTGTTTGATGTTGTGAACTGTGGTCTTTTTGATAATTAATATGTTGACATGAATTATGTTATATAAGTGCCTTTAGTTATTTGTTTTTCATATGTATTATATTATTTATTTGAGTAAATTACACTGTTTATTCTTGGGATTTACTTATGTAACAATCCATCCCAAATTTAAATAAATGTTACATTGTCCATTTTTTAGATTTGCTTATATGATAGTCTACTCCAAATTGAAATACATGTTACATTACTCACCCTTAAGGTTTGCTTATATGACAATTTACCCCAAATTTAAATAAATGTTACACTCCACTCAATATTAATTGGTTAACTAGCATAAATGTAAACATGTTTTAACATAACATTCTTTCTAACCATGGTTAAACTATTATATTTACTTATTTGTAATTAAATAATAATTAAATCACATTGTCTTTCATGATTTTACATGCTCTTACAAGTTGTTTGATAAATTTTTTGGTGAGAGAATTCGTACTAATAATTAACTAGTAGTTGTACTCTCCTAAGTGTACAAATGCCAGCATTTCATAAGGAAATTGTTTATTTGCACAAGCTGTATAGATGTTTTAACTCTTACTCTATCTCAAAATAATTTAAGCTTCTTGTAGAATATGTATTAAAAAAGACAGTCAAAGATTGGTCTATTATACATATAATGGATAATTATTACTTATATACATATTTAAATTTGGAGTAGATTGTCATATAAGCAAATCTCAAGGGTGGATAGTGTAACATTTATTTAAATTTAGGATAGACTATCATATAAGTAAACCTCAAACGTAGGCAATGTAGTTTACTCTATTTGTTTTGTTAGTATATTGTTGTCATTTTGAATTTTTTTCAAATATATCAAATGTGTCTGCATTTCAAAATAGATTACACCACTTTATGCACTATAGCATTAGTACTAGGAGATCCTTGTTGCTACATCTGTACACTGCAAAGTTCTTTGTTTACAGGTAAACATAATTTTCCTCAAAGCAAACTATACCATTATTGACCTACTTGTGGACATTAGCTGGAATTGGATTTAAAAGTAAATAGGCACTGTATTTCATGATCTTTTCAATCAACAGTCATGGGATACTAATCCTTTCAAATTCTTTTGTATTTTTCCGATAATACTCTTTCTCACAAAGTAATCATATTGATCTAATTTTTTTTATATTATTTATAAAAAATTGCAGTAGATATCAACATGTTGAACCTTAGAGAAAGCTTTCTTGTTACATCACCAAAGTCAAAACTGGTTACCTGGATAGAAAGTTGTAGAAAGATCAAAATATTGCATAAAATATTCCTTTAATTCAATTATAATGCGCAATGTAAGAGCCATTAGATGCTTAATAACTAAGGTTTTGGAATGCTGTCAGTTTGAGTTGTTGCCCTATTTACCTGGTGAACGCTGGATTGAAAATATTTTAAAGAACCTCACCTATATACGGGAAGCTCCAACTTCTAAAAGCAGCTGTCTGATGATATACATAACCAGAGTGCATGTTTCTTACCTTTATCTGTTTTTGTGTGTTTTACATTTATGCATTCTTTGTTGAACGTTAGTTTTTTCTTTCAAAAGTTAGTAATCAGGAAATGTTGGCACTATCAGGGATTCAGGAAAATTGATACAGATCGCTGGGAATTTGCCAATGATAGCTTTGTGAGAGGTCAAAAGCATTTGTTGAAGAATATATTTAGAAGGAAAAATCCACATGCTGTGGATCAGCAAAAGCCACTGCAGCAGCAAGACGACATTGAAAAAGTATCTCAAGAAGTTGTGTACCAGGACCTATGGAAAGAAGTTGAGAATCTTAAAACTGATAAAAATGCACTCACTCAGGAGTTGGTCAAAGTCAGGCAGCATCAGGAATCTGCTGAAAATAAGTTGCTGCTCCTGAGGGATCGCCTTCAAGGGATGGAGAAGAATCAACAGCAGTTGTTATCATTCTTAGTCATGGCCATGCAATACCCTGGGTTCATGGTTCAGTTGCTTCAGCCTAAGGACAATAATTGGCATGTAACTGAAGCAGGGAATATGTTGGAACAACATAAACAAGATGATAAACCAGTTGCTTCTGATGCGATGATAATAAAGTATAAACCACCCATAGGTGAAAAATTAAAACCTGTAGTTACACCATCTTCTAATTCAGATGAGCAACAAGAAGCTGATTTCTCTGCGGACGAGTTGAAAGACTTCTTCATTAGTTCTGATTTCATGAAAGTGATTATGGATGAAAAGTTGTGCCAATTAGAGAATCCTTTTATTCCACCAGATTTACCTGATGATAGTGCTTGGGAGCAGCTTCTTTTAGGTAGTACTTTCTCAGGAAATGTAGAAGATTCAAATATGGAAAGTGATGAACCTAATTACAGTGGAATGGAGATGGAAGCAACTGTATCTGAAACTCCAGACAAAACATTTCAAAATTTTGAGTGGTTGATTGGAGAAATGGAGAAAACTGAAGAAAGTGAATTGGGTTTATGTGGTAATGGGGTTCATTCGGAGAAAGTGCAAAGTTTGGAATCTCTAACTGAGAAGATGGAAATTCTGGCATCTATTGAAACAAACGATAGAAAGAGAAAGAATTAGAAAAATGTCAAAATTTTAGCTGCTTGGGCTGTCTTTACAGGTTGCAAGCACCATATATAGTTATATTAAGTCACAATGAAGAATTTTCACTTCCATCTATCATGGTTTGATCTTCATCTAAAACCAGTGTGAGTCCGCTCCCTCGTATCCAATTGATTAGATATATAACTTAATGGGTAAATATAATTTCTTTGTTCAATTGAAATCCTGGTAAAAATATTTTCAGTTTAGGAGGAAGAATTATATCTCATAAGGCGATCTGCGCAGAATGGGTGATGGGTTAACCATATGTTGACGTAACTGACCAATTTTTCACCAATGGTTCCTAAACAGAAAATGTTTTATCTGGAATTTATCTTTTATTTTTCTGATATTCAATCCTAAATTGCATTCACATATGTTGAGACTATGACGTTTTTGACTTTCTGCTGTTTTTCCGTCTGAGTTTTATCTGTGGACTAATCCTTGTTATGCTTAACAGATTTTGGCATCATGATATGGTCTTCAAAGATCAGGACAAGTCCCAGGGGTCGCAACTATCTATAGATGACATATTGAATATTTTTTAGTCAGATTATTGGTATGAGAAATTGGGCTTGGTAGAGCTACCCTTGTTCGGCAACATTTTGTGGCCTTTTGACTTCATATAACACTTTTTGGCCTTGCTCCTTATAATTCTCAGAAATTATGGGGTCTCAAAATATTATTGCAGACACCACTGCTGGAAATCATGCCACGTCATAATTTGCTCCACCTTTAGCTTCTTCTTCGTACTTTGTCTTGGGCACTAAAGCGCAAAGAAGAGATGGCTTCAGGTATTCATTAGTATTATACTGATATTAGTAACGCGTGACTATTACAGATAACGATGCCATCTTTATGCCTAAGTTTGGAGGTAATATTCCCTTAAGTGAGAGTCACTTGGGACATACATCATATATACTTATATGTTGCATAAAGCATCACAAAAAGAGCTATTTTGCACACTAGGGCTTCCACCAAAAGCCACCATGTGACTGGGCCTCACAGGATCCACTCCCCTATATTTTTGTGTCTCAATTTCTACACACGCTCTTCCAGCCCCTCCTCTGTTCCATACACCTGCGTCTCATCTCATTCTCATTTTGTTTATCTTACTTTTGAGAAATCCATGGTTCTCTCTCGCTTCCTCACCTTCTCTCGCTAGACCTCTCTCCTTTCACCCCCAAGGCACGGTATTGGTACTGTATATGATAGCCGGACTCTGGTGATTTTACCCATGAACAGTCTTCTAACCGTATAAAGTGGGGAAGCTGCTGCTGCAAAGCTTAGTACCATTGCTATCGGATGAACTAACTAGGTAGTGTCTTGGATATCGTTGAATGCCCATCGAGTCATTGAGGCATGCCGCCTCCCTCCCTCACCGCTCTAAAAAACACACTGTTTTAGTTTTAGCCTTCAACTTAGCTATATTTCCTTCCCTGTTTGAGTTATCACTGCAAGCCTCCACTCCACACCACCTAGCCATGCCAAGAGCTGCTGCTTCGAGTTGTCATCTTCACTTTGAGCTTTACTCTCTTAACTCTCTCACAGTGCCGTAGGTCCCCTCCATAACACTTTCGACCAAGATATGCTTTTTTTTTTTTTTAAATTTTTTCAGGGAGTCCTCTTTCTTACTTCAATGTACAAAATATTTTGCATAAAAATTGAACATATTTTTGGAGATGATGGTCTTTTATCTTGTTGTTTATGGTTCTCGCCGCTGATTAAGAAAGAGAAAGAAGTAAAGTAGGAAAATGGAGGTAAGTAACTTAGTAAAATAAATTTGTTTGGATAAAATTATGTGTAAATTGTGAATGAATAATCATTATAGAAATTAATATCATTCCTCATTATTCTAATTACACAATGAATTAGTAGTAATTAAATGTTTGATTATACAAACAAACAACAATAAAATTTAGTATATTGCTAACCTTCTAATGTCGGATACTTTCCAGATTTATTACTTATATATTAGCATGTGTGTTGAACTGTTACGGATGGTTAAATGCTGCTTAATGTAATTCCAAATTACAAATGCCCCAGATTAGTTTTCCTATTCCCTTGTCATGTACTGTTCGACAATTTCTTTGTACCTCTTTGCTAACATTTACTGCGTTCCACTTTTTGGTTTCTTTTTCCTCCATCAAACAAAAATATCCCACAACTATTTGTAAAATACTAATGCATTTTGAAGAAAACAAAATACGAATTAAAATATTCCAAATCGATAATGTTTGGTCTACATGTTTATTTTGATTTTTCTAATCTCTCTTAGTAATGATAATTTTTTCTATGATTTATTACATAACATATTTTGATACCATTAAATTTGGGAATTACAAAGGTAGCATATTATTGTGGATCAAGATTCTCTCATGCTAGAGAAGAACAGGACAGGGTCATGTTCAACGAATCAGAGCTTTTTATCTTCAATAAAATTAAATCAATACTCAGATTATAATATTCAATCCTCTCAAAACTCATCGTTTCATTAACTCATTTTTCTTCTTTTCCTGGTCTCTTTTCAAATCAACGACGGTTTTTCTTTTTCACTTTGGTCTTGCTATCCTATTCCTTATTTTTCTATCTTATTTTAAAATTTTTACATTATAAAAAAAATTATATGCTACATTATCTTCTATGTTTATTAATAAATTTGACAGGATATATAAAATTGCGATAGAATAAAAGGGAATAATTAACATAATTTTTTTAAAAGAGATAGAATAAAACGAGGGAAAGATAAAAATATCCCTTCCTCTTTTCACATCTGCAACAGTAAACTTTGAATTTTTACTAATAATTTAAATTAATAATTACTGACAATTTTAAATTAATTATGATAATTTTTTTTTGGATACATTGGTTACCGATAATTGATTTGTTGATAATCCCCATTATTCACAGTGAGTGTCTACCATCCCTTTCGATGTAAAAGTTAAAGTGGTCTCGCATACATTTAAAATGTATAAAAAAAAAGTAAAAAGAAAGTAATTCCTTAGAATATACTCATGACAAACCCAGCAATCAGGCAAATACATGATGACATAAAAAAACTAGGAAGGGAAAAGAGAAATACAAGTCTAGAAGCTTGTCTCATCATAGGAATTTATGAGGAAATGCAAAGTTTTGAAATTCCACTAGTGGGTGCACAGTACCTGAGTTGCAGAAATGACCATTCTATAAACACCAATGACGTAATTTTATACCTTGGAAGAAATTTCTTGCTAAAATTGAAGACAGTTTTATACCTTGTCGCTATGATAATCAATGACAGAGACCACTGCAACATAGGGAATCGATGATGCTGTTGCTCACGGCTCACCAGCTCCGTGACAGTAACCATCAAAGAAAAAGAGGGAGAGAGAGGCCGGAGATGAGACACAAGAGACGAAGGAGGCAGGTGAGCGCTTGCAGGAGAAGAAAACAACCATACAGTTGGACCTTTGCGATAGAACAGCAATGGACATGTCCTGAAATTCAGGTGATTACTAATATTGGTGATTAAATCAAATTGATTTAGTCATTATTTCAATAATTAGATTTCCTAGTTCATTACATTTTTTCTTCCTAAATAACTTTAGAACCTCTTTCGAAAGAAAGATCAGTACAATAAAAGTATTTTCTTGTTCTTTTCTATCACTGTCCAACTGAAAAATACTTACACCATTCCTGAAGCTCTTCATTTTCTTCTCATTCAATCCGCCTGTGGATAATTTCTCTTCAATTGTCTTGCTCTATCTCGAATCCTCTCTGGATCTTTGCAGTCCCGAAACCATATAGAAGTCCTGTTGATTTCCAGTACACAACAAAGAACGCCATGAATTGCATTTACACCAAATTCCTCAACAAGGGGTTTACTCAATCGGACATCCACATCGTTGCAGTCATGCACTAGAAATGCATCAAGGCCTTCGTTTTTCTCACAATTTCTTAGATCAACCATTACCACCCTACCTACCGTCAAACCCAATGATCTTCTCTCATTTACTAGACGATCATTAATGAACACCTGCACCTGCACCTGCACCCTATTATGTGGGACTCCAAAAGACCCGCGCATAAATGCAAAAAAAGCAAAAGGGAACATCCGACCTGTCTGAAAAGACACAAACCCATTATATTGATAAAGACAGTGAAACTGATAATCTAGAACTGGTATTCTCTGGGAGGGCCATTGAAACACGATTTCTAGGTCATCAAGCATTCTGCAAGCCTGCGACATCAAAAGCAGGGCAACTGTGATTCCGTGACCTTTGGGTCAGATTGGCATGGGAAAGTAAATTGTTTAAGTAAAAAAACTAATAATAAAATGAATGTATAATAGAAAAGAAAAGCACATAGCAATGAAATGCAATTCTAAAATTAAACAGACATACCAATTGATTAAAAAATGCGTCAATCAGATAGGTCACTCTCTAAAAGTCATTTCAGCGTTCATTAGCTACTGGAAATGTACAGATTCATATAAAATATTGTATATATTTGTACTGTTTTTCTTACCATTTATCAAATATACACACTTCGAACTACTACAGCAATTAAATTCTATTCCATTATATAAGCAATTAAACAACATATGTAATATATTGCTAGCCCTATAGTCTAAGAGACATTCAAGAATTTTTCGTTAAATATTAGCATTTGTTTTGAGCAGTCATAGATGTTCAAATGCTGCTGATTTTTAGCTCAAATTTCAAATGCCCGTGATGAGATTTCCTATTCCCTCCTAATATATTGTTCTACAATCTCTTTGGACCACTTCGCTAACATTTTGCATTTATTGTTTTTTCCTTCTCTCAGTTTCTCAACAAAAGTAATCGATGACTTTTCGTAAAGGAAATGATATGTTGAAGAAAAAAGAATTTATTTAGAATATTATTCTAAATTGATTATGTTTGGCATATTTATTTCAATTCTTCTAATTTTATGGTAATAATTTTTTTTATGATTTATCAAATGAGAAATATTTTGATACCCTTAGGTTGCAATTTGCAAAGGCAAACAATTAATGTATATATAAAAGAGAAAGAAGTATCCAAACCTGAGACCATAAGACGATGCTTGATTCTGAAGTTAATGAGTGACAATCAAGTGCAGTAACTTTGTGTAACATTGGCGGTAGTGTTGGAATATTTTGAAGCTTAGAGCAATAACTCACATCAAGTTGCCGAAGGTCAACAAAGTCTTTAATACATTCAGGGATAGATTGGAAATTGATTGCACATAGTTCTAAGCTCTCCAATTTTGGAAAACAACTGAGCATTGTGTCAAGATCATCATCAGATAGATTGCAATCATAAACAGACAACTGACTTAAATTGGAATAGTTAATTGATCCTGGATCCCTCTTTCGCTTTGTCTGGCCCCACTTTCTAAATGATAGCTGACGACATTTCCAGATTTTCACTGTTTCTAGACATTCCAACTTGAGTATTGGTATTTCTTCAAGCTCTGAGCAGTTCAGTAGAAATAAAACTCTGAGACCCACAACATTATTAATGGACTCTGGCAGCTTCTTTATTTTGTTAACGTTTGTCAATTTGATAGATTGTAGAGTATTTATTTCTCCTTGTGTATCAGGAAAATGTTGGAGACTTTGACAGGAACAGAGGTTGAATAATTCTAGAGAATGCATCTTTATTCTGCGTGGAAAACTTTCTAATTTTGTGCAATGAGAAAGATCTAAGCAAACAAGCTTAGAACAAGAACTAACAGAATCATCAACCTTTATTACATTCTTACATCCTGAAAGTATCAGTTCTCTTAGATTCAAGCATTTAGACATATTCGGTATCTCCTTTAGGAATAAACACTGAGACAAATTCAAGTAACTTAAATATGGACCCTGTATAACAAAACCAATCAAAAATTAATCTACAAGTATAAGTAGACCGAAGTTTAATGTAACTCGCAATTGAAACAATTGTAGCTTATATGAATCTAACCAGAAATAAAACAAAGAAAGTCATGTACCTTTAATGGCCTTAATTCAGACACTTGCCTGCGAGGTAAGTCCAAGACAACAAGGTTGTCTAGATTGGAAGATAGCGGCAGAGTTGCTAAAGGGCATTTGTCCCACTCAAGCCATCTTAAATTCTTTGGTAGATGTGTAGGGAGGTTCGAGAAAGTTGCATTTCTAACAATGAGAATTCGAAGATTTTTCATTTTCTCAAAGGCAGTGCCTGTCCAATTAACACGCAACTCTTGTTCAATGCCGCTGGAAGCCAGCATAAGTCCTACAGTATTTTCTGTTCCCTATATATATAAAGAGGAAGCATTAATTATAAATTGCCCATTTTACCAAACCGACTGAAAATTACAAGAAAATATCTTCAGAAAATGAAAAATTAATGGAATGGATCTTACAGTATCTTCAGTTAGCACTTCAAGAACATGTTCACGATACCATAATCTGCTGCATTTTTTAGGTATGTTATTCTCCTCCATAACAATTTGTCTACCCATTTGTTGTATCAAATCATGCATCTCTAACATTCCGGATTTGACATATACAAGAGAATTACCAATAAGTATTGCAACAGAATATTCACATCCCTTTCGAACATACTCTTTTCTCTTTCCTTTAAGGAAACAGGCAATATCAAGAAAAACCCGTTGTTCTATAGAACCCAACCGATCATAGCTTCTTCTGAGTTTGACTAGAATGCCTTGATGTTGATTGTTTTCAAGATAATGCAGTGTATTTTCCCATTCCTCAAAATCTTCTTCACCACTTAAATCAGAGCCTATTATTTTCAACGCCAGTGGGTGTCCCTTGGCATACTGTACTACACGATCAGACAGATTTTCAAACCCTTCCCGAGGCTGGCTATTTTTAAAGCAATTCCAACAAAAGCATTCGAGAGCATCCTTATCATTTAGCTCCTTCATTTCATGTTTCTTGTTAACTTGATCTTCTTTTAGAAGTTCTTTATCTCTTGATGTTATAATAATTTTACTACCAGAATCAAACCAATCACATTCACCTGCTAGCTTTTCTAACTGTTCCTTGTCATCAACATCATCAAGAACCAAAAGAATTCTTTTAAATTTAAGCAAGTCCTTTATTTTACGGAGTCCTGCACCATCACTACCAAAGTCAATGTCTTCCCCTAGTGCCTCTTTCAGTAGTATCTTTTGGAGAGATGCCATGCGACCCGGTTTTAAAGATTCTTCTCTAACATTGGAAAGAAAACTTGCACATTCAAACTGGTCAACAATCTCATTAAACAATACTTTGGCAAGTAGTGTTTTGCCAATTCCGCCAATTCCATGAATTAACAATACGCGAACACTCTTAGACCCAATTTCAAGAAGGGACTTCACTTTTTCTAGTGAAGACTTGAGCCCAACTATGTGCTGGCCAATATCTAAAAGTTTAGGAACCAATTTAAAGATTTCTTTAACAATTCCCTCAATAAATTCAGATTCATCACACCTGCAAATTAAAAGGCAATGCTATTAATTCTAGTTGTTATATATGATGAATATTCTTGCACACTTTTGGATTTACTTACATTGTCAAAGTAAGAAACACAAGCAAGACTAGAATTTGTCAAACAAGGCAAAAATTAAATATATTTACTTCTACAGCAGTCCTTAATAAAAGAGACCCGTCCGAATTGGAAGAATAACACAATTACAGGAGTAGACCTTATGTTGTATTAACATTTTCACACATCTGCAAGTACATAACGTCTAGGCAGTAAATAGTGATAATTAATAGTCCTTTAGCAACTATATACCTTGAACATTTTAGAAGGTCCTTAGCTAAGACTAATTAAATATAAATATGCGTATGTACTAACCCTTCTTGGAGTGGATATCCTTGTAAGTTTCCTGCATATAACAAAGCATTCCTCCATTCCTTCATCTGCTGAACGCTAAACTCAGGTTTCTTTTTCGCCCTTTGCCTTTCATTAATCTTCTTCATGGCCATTTCAAAATTTGTCTCATTCCGTACATCTGATGGTTCCACTTTGTAAAAAATTGGGAAAATCCGTTGATTTTCTTTTTTGACGCACTCAAGGATCTTGACAAGCTCGTTAAGGCACCATTTGGAAAACCAATATCCTTGCGAGAGCACAATGATTGAAATCTTTGATTCTTCAATCGCTTTCAAAAGCTCTGTGGGAAATGGTTTTCCTTTCCTCGAGGTCTTGTCATCGCGGAAGGTTTTGATTCCCTTGTTGCAAAGGGCTTTATTCAGATGTGCCACAAAGCCATGGCGGACATCTTTACCTGCGAAACTCAGGAAAACATCAGGATTGTAAACTGGTTTGTTGGTGGTACCCGAAGAGGAGTCTCCCACTACATTTTCCATGATTACAATCTGGATATTGCAAGTGTCTGTGCTTTGGCAGCTGAAAGAATGACAATGGCTAAATGCACTAACCTCAGATCGGTAATCAAAGTCTTCAAAGTTGTGTTACAATATAATAATAATAATAATAATAATAATAATAATAATAATAATATTGGTTGGTGGACACGGCATTCCCTATGAATCCAGCGTCCCATATTGTCCCATATTTTGTATCAGTACATTTTGAAATGCACTTCACACCGTTGCAATATTAGTGCACAATTTCTTATTTAAAAATTCATCTCATTGCATTTTTTTTATTATTAAAAAACAGAATGATGTCAGGTATCCAGTTCTATGTTTCTCCCTGGCAGTAGATTCCTCATTTGAATCAACCATAAATTGTTAATCAAAAAAATAGTATTAATCAGAATGAATAAGTTAATATATCAACAATTACATATTTTTGTACTGAGTATAATTAGGACTGTACATATTATAAAGTTTTGATTTATAATTTCATTGCACAATCAGAGCTTCGTTATCTTTAATTTGCATTAACCTTTGTGGTATGAAAGCAAAATCTGGCATCCTCCCTTTAAATTTAATGAGGTAAAATTTAAAAAAGAAGAAAAAAAGCAAAAACTCACCATGAAAATGATCTCAGTTTCTTTCTAGAACTAGGATGGCATTAATAATAAACAAGTGAACAAAGAAAAATATATATTGGTTCAAACTAGCACGCAAATTCTTTCCCAAAAAGAAAAAGAAAAACATTAAAATAACCATCCAAATGATCTTCGAATTGGTGATGACATGGAGTAGGTATACTATTTGCCGGCCAAATGATATTAAATATGTATAATTTTGGAGCTTTGTATGATGGAGCATTTTGGAATCTACCCTTCTATTTTAATTTGTGAATTTAATAAGTTTAATGATATAAATTTTATATTATAAAAATTAAATAAAAATAAAATTATAAAAAATATAAACCTTTTAAACGATACATATTAATTGTTAGTCTTAATTATGGTACGTGTATATATATATGTATATATAACAAAAAGAATTCTATATGATGATAATGAAAAGTACATGTAGCGTTTGCTTTGTGCCGAAGAAATAATTGTGGAAAATTTAAATTTCTGTATACAACTAGGTTTGCTTCAATCTAGTGCAGTAGCTTTGTGTAACGTTGGCGGTTGTGCTGGAATATTTTCAAGCTCAGAGCAATAACTCACATCAACTTGCCGAAGGTCAACAAAGTCTTCAATACATTCACGGATGGATTTGAAATTGTTTGCACATAGTTCTAAGCTCTCCAATTTTGGAAAACAACTGACTTTAATTGGAACAGTTAATTGATCCTGGATCCCTCTTTCGATTTGTCTGGCCCCACTTTCTAAATGATAGTTGACGACATTTCCAGATTTACACTGTTTCTAGACATTCCAACTTGAGTATTGGTATTTCTTCAAGCTCTGAGCAGCTCAATAGAAATAAAACTCTAAGACCCATAATGTTATTAATGGACTCTGGCAGCTTCTTTATTTTGTTGACGTTCGTCAATTTGATAGATTGTAGAGTATTTATTTCTCCTTGTGTATCAGGAAAGTGTTGGAGACTTTGACAGAAACAGAGGTTAAATAATTGTAGAGGATGCATCTTTATTCTGCGTGGAAAACTTTCTAACTTTGTGCATTGAGAGAGATCTAAGCAAACAAGCTTAGAACAAAAACCAACAGAATCATCAACCTTTATTAGATTCTTACATCCTGAAAGTATCAGTTCTGTTAAATTCGGGCATTCAGACATATCAGGTATCTTCTTTAGGAATAAACAGTGAGACAAATTCAAGTAACTTAAATTCAAGTATTACGGTAAAGAAGTGTGTGCCTAAGAGTGGGAGAAAATGAGGGAGACAGAGATGTTGGTCCTAATGGAGAAAGAGAGATAGAATCTGTAGGCAGAGAATGAGGGGTGAGTCCCGTGGGAGTAAGTGAATCAGGGAATCTGAGAATGATGGAGAGAGCATGAGTGAAGTGAAGAGAATCAGAGAATGAGGGAGAGAAAAAGTGCTCAGGTGAGAGGGAAGAATGCTCCCGCGCCTCTCTCCGCCAGAATCCACGCGTGAAGAGGATCCCAAAATCCCCTTTTTTATTTTTTTTATATTTATTTCTTTTGTACTTTTTTTAAATTACAAGCTTAAAAAGAAAATTTTATGCTTTTTTTCAAAAATAATAATTAATCACATAAATTAAAAAAATACATATGACTTTTTTCATTTTAGAACTCCGAACTAAATTAAATGTCACACTTGTTTATCCCCAACATATTGGATCTGTTTTTTTTATCACAGTTGCACAATTACTCTCTATTTAGTTCAATAAAACTACACAACTTTTACATTGCTTAAGATTTAGAATTTTATGGTTTAAGATTTAAAATTTATATATTATTTTAGAGTTTTTGATTTTAGCTTTAGAATATATTCTTTTAAATTTTATCATTTAGGATTTACAGAGGTTTAAATGCCATGTTGTTTAGAATTTATGCTTTTAAATGTTTTGCTTATAGGATTTATGATTTATGTTGTTTAGTTTTTTTTTTCTCATTTTTAAGTTTAATTTTAAAGAATGATAGAAAGAGAAAGAATTAGACAAATGTCAAAATTTTTGGCTGCTTGGGTTGTCTTTACAGGCTTCACGCACCATATTTAGTTGTATTAAGTCACAATCAAGAATTTTTACTTCCATCTATCATGGTTTGATCTTCATCTAAAACCAGTGTAAGTCTGCTCCCTCGTATTCAATTGATTAGATGTATAACTTAATGGGATAATATAATTTCTTGGTTCAATTGAAATCCTGGTAAAAATATTTTCAGTTTAGGAGGAAGAATTATATCTCATGAGGCGATCTACGCAGAATGGGTGATGGGTTAACCATGTGTTGACGTAACTGACCCATTTTTGACCAATGGTTCTTAAACGGAAAATGTTTTATCTGGAATTTATCTTTTATTTTTCTGATATTCATTTCTAAAATGCATTCTCATCTGTTGAGTCTATGACGTTTTTGACTTTCTGCTGTTTTTCCGTCTGAGTATTATCTGTGCACTAATCCTTGTTATGCTTAACAGATTTTGGGATCTTGATATGGTCTTCAAAGATCGGGACAAGTCGCAGGGGTCACAACTATTTATAGATGACATATTGAATATTTTTTATTCAGATGATTGGTATGAGAAATTGGGCTCGGTAGCGCTATCTTTGTTCGGCAACATTTTGTGGCCTTTTGACTTCATATAACCCTTTTTAGCCCTACTCCTTTTAATTCTCAGAAATTATGGGGCCTCAAAATATTATTGCCGACACCACTGCTCGAAATCATGCCATGTCATAATTTGCTCCACGTTTAGCTTCTTCTTTGTACTCTGCCTTGGGCACTAAAGCGCAAAGAAGAGATGGCTTCAGGTATCTGTTAGTATTATACTGATATTAGCAACGCGTGACTATTGCAGATAACGATGTCATCTTTATGCCTTAAGTTTGGAGGTCTTAGAGTCACTTGGGACATACATCGTATTTACTTATATTTTGCACAAAGCATCACAAAAAGAGCTATTTTGCACACTAGGTCTTCTTCCAAAAGCAACCATGTGACTGGGCCTCACAAGACCCACTCCCCTAATATTTTTGTGTCTCAATTTCTACACACGCTCTTCCAGCGCCTCCTCTGTTCCATACACCTCCTGCATCTCATCTCATTCTCATTTTGTTTATCTTGCTTTTGAGAAATCCATGGTTCTCTCTCGCTTCCTTACCTTCTCTCGCTAGACCCTCTCCTTTCACCCCCAAGGCACGGTATTGGCACTGTATATGATAGCCGGACTCTGGTGATTTTACCCATGAACAGTCTTCTAACCGTATAAAGTGGGGATACTGCTGCAAAGCTTAGTACCATTGCTACCATTGCTATCAGATGAATTCGCTAGGTCGTGTCTTGGATATTGTTGAATGCCCATCGAGTTATTGAGGCATGCTGCCTCCCTCCCTAACCCCTCTAAAAAACACAGTTTTAGTTTTTGCCTTCAAGTTAGCTATATTTCCTTCCCTGTTTGAGTTATCATTGCAAGCCTCCACTCCACACCACCTAGCCATGCCAAGAGCCGCTGCTGCGAGTTGCCATCTTCACTTTGAGCTTTACTCTCTCACAGTGCCGTAGGTCCCCTCCATAACCCTTTCGAACAAGATGTGCATTTTTTTTCCTTTTCAAGGAGTCCCCATTTTTACTTCAATGTGCAAAATATTTTGCATACAAATTGAACATATTTTTGGAGATGATGGGTCTTTTATCTTGTTGTTTATGGTTCTCGCCGCTGATTAAGAAAGAGAAAGAAGTAAAGTAGGAAAATGGAGATAAGTAACTTAGTAAAATAAATTTATTTAGATAAAATTATGTGTAAATTACGAATGAATAATCATCATAGAAATTAATATCATTCCTCATTATTCTAATTACACAATGAATTAGTAGTAATTAAATATTTGATTGTACTAGCAAACGACAATAAAATTTAATATATTGCTAACCTTCTAATGTTGGATATTTTCCAGATTTATTACTTATATATTAGCATATGTGTTGAACAGTCACGGATGGTTTAATGCTGCGTAATGCAATTCCAAATTACAAAAGGCCAAGATTAGCTTTCCGATTCCCTCGTCATGTATTGTTCGACAATTTCTTTGTACCTCTTTGCTAACATTTACTGCATTCCACATTTTGGTTTCTTTTTCCTCCATCAAACAAAAATATCCTACAACTATTTGTAAAATACTAATACATTTTGAAGAAACCAAAATACGAATTAAAATATTCCAAATCGATAACGTTTAGTCTACATGTTTATTTTGATTTTTCTAATCTTTCTTAGTGATGATAATTTTTTCAATGATTTATTACATAACATATTTTGATACCATTAAATTTGGGAATTACAAAGGTAGCATATTATTGTGGATCAAGAGTCTCTCATGCTAGAGGAGAACAAGACAGGGTCATGTTCAACGAATCAGAACCTTTTATCTTCAATAAAATTAAATTAATCACTCAGATTATAATATTCAATCCTCTCAAAACTCATCGTTTCATTAACTCATTTTTCTTCTCTTCCTTGTCTCTTTTCAAATCAACGACGGCTTTTGTTTTTCACTTTGGTCTTGCTATCCTACTCCTTATTTTCCTATCTTATTTTAAAATTTTTACATTATAAAAAAAAATTATATGCTACGTTATCTATGTTTATTAATAAATTTGACAGGATATATGAAAGAGCGATGAACTAAAAGTGAATAATTAATATGATTTTCAAAAAGAGATACAATAGAGCGAGGAGAATATAAAAATATCCCTTCCTCTTTTTATATCTGTAATGGTGAACTTCGAATTTTTTACTGATAATTTAAAATAATAATTACTGACAAATTTAAATTAAATATGATAATTTTTGTTTTGGATACATTAGCTATCGATAAATCGATTTGTTGATGATCCCCATTATTCACAATGAGTGTTTACCATCCCTTTCGGGGTAGAAGTTAAAGTGGTCTCGCATACATTTAAAACGTATAAAACAAAAGTAAAAGGAAAGTAATTCCTTAGAATACACTCATGAGAAACCCAGCAATCAGGCAAACACATGATGACATAAAAATAGTTGGAAGGGAAAAAAGAAATACAAGCCTAGAAGTTTGTCTCATCATATGAATTTATGAGGAAATGCAAAGTTTTGAAATTCCACTAGTGGGTGCACAGCGCCTGAGTTGCAGAAATGACCATTCCATAAAAAACAATGACATAGTTTTATACCTTGGAAGAAATTTCTTTCTGAAATTGAAGACAGTTTTATACCTTGTCGCTATGATAATCAATGACAGAGACCTCTGCAACATGGGGAATCGATGATGCTGTTGCTCAAAGCTCACAACTCACCGGCTCAGTGGCAGCAACCATCAAAGAAAAAGAGGGAGAGAGAGGCCGGAGATGAGAGACGAGACGAAGGAGGCTGGTGAGCGCTTGCGGGAGAAGATAACAACCATACAATTGGACCTTTGCGATAGAACAGCAACGGACATGTCCTGAAATTCGGGAGATTACTAACATTGGTGATTAAATCAAATTGATTTAGTCATTATTTTAATAATTAGATTTCCTAGTTTATTACATTTTTTTCTTCGTAAATAAGTTTTGAACCTCTTTCAAAAAAAAGATCTGTACAACAAAAGTATTTTTTTGTTCTTTTCTATCACTGTCCAACTGAAAAATACTTTGACACCATTCCTGAAGCTTTTCATTTTCTTTTCATTCTATCCACTTGTCAATTATTTCTCGTCAATTGTTTTGCTCTATCTCGAAGCCACTCTGGATCTTTGCGGCCACGAAACCATATGGAAGTCCTGTTCATTTCCCGTACAGGACGAAGAACGCCATAAACTGCACGCAGACAATATTTAAGAGGAGCTTGTTTAAGCATTAGTATATCCACATCGTTGTGGTCATGCACAAGAAACGCATCAAGGCCCACGGTTTTCTCACAATTTCTTAGATCAACCATTGCCACCCTATCCGTCCCCAAAGCTAATGATCTTTTCTCATTTACTAGACGACCATTAATGAACACCCGCACCTCATTATATGGGGGTCCTTTATCCCCGTCACAAAATGCAAAAAATGCAAAAGGGAACATCCGACCAGTCTGAAAAGACACCAACCCATCATGTTGATAAAGAGGGTGAAACTGACAATCTAGAACTGGTACTTTCGGAGAGAACCATTCAAACACGATTTCTAGGTCATCAAGCATTCTGCAAGCCTGCGACATCAAAAGTAGGGCAACCATGATTCCACGGCCTTTGTGTTAGATTGGCATGGAAAAGTAAATTGCTTAAGTCAAAAAAATAATAATAAAATGAATGTATAATAGAAAAGAAAAGCACATAACAGTGAAATTCAATTCTAAAATTAAACAGGAATACCAATTGATTAAAAAATGCGTCAATCAGATAGGTCACTCTCCAAAAATCATTTCAGTATTCATAAACTACTAGAAATGTACAGATTCATATAAAATATTGTATATGTTTGTGCTGTTTTTGCTTACCATTTATCAAATAGACATACTTCGAACTATTATAGTAATTAAATACTATTCCATTATATAAGCAATTAAACAACATATGTAATATATTGCTAGCCTTATATTCTAAGATACATTCAAGAATTTTTCATTAAATATTAGCATTTGTGTTGAGCAGTCAAAATTTCAAATGCTGCGGATTTTTAGCTCAAATTTCAAATGCCTGTGATGAGATTTCCTATTCCCCTCTATTATATTGTTCTACAATTTCTTTGTACCACTTCGCTAACATTTTGCATTTGTTGTTTTTTTCTTCTTTCAGCTTCTCAGCGAAAGTAATCGATGACTTTTCATAAAAAAATGGTATTTTAAAGAAACAAGAATTTATGTAGAATATTATTCTAAATTGATTATGTTTGGCATATTTATTTCAATTCTTCTAATTTTATGGTAATAATATTTTTTTAGAGTAAATTACATTAACCTCTCTTAAAGTATTTGATTATGACGCTCCACCCCATTCTTATTCAAATATGACACTCTATCCCATTTATTCAAATATTAATTAAAAAAATATACTTAATGTTAATAAAATATTCATAAAAAGAATATTAAATTAATATTAATTTTACTTAAAAGTTATATTTTGACTCAATTATTCATTTTAAATAATTAATATTTTGATAAATTATATTTTTTTAATCAAATAATTATATTTATTATAAGGTATAAATTTAACAATGTGTATGATTATGAAAAAAAAAATTTAATACAAATATAGAGGCATCTTGAGGTGAGTTTAGTTAGTAAAAAGTAAGATTAATTATACTTTACATTTTTTTAACTGAACTCACTCCCAAGATGCCTTTATGTTTATATTAAATTTTTTCTCATAATCACACACATTGTTAAATTTATATCTTACAATAAATGTAATTATTTGATTAAATAGTTTATTAAGATATTAGTTATTTAAAATAGTTAACTGAATTAAAATATAATTTTGAGTAAAATTAGAATAAAATTTGATTTAATATTCTTTTTATGAATATTTTATTAATATTTAAGTATATTTTTTTAATTAATATTTAAGTAAATGGGGTAGAGTGTCATATTTGAGTAAGAATGGGATAGAGTATCATATTTAAATAAGAATAGAATAAAATATTATAATCAAATACCTCAAGAAAGATTAATGTGATTTACTCTTTTTTTATGATTTATCAAATGAGAAATATTTTGATATCATTAGGTTGCAATTTGTAAAGGCAAACAATTAATGTTTATAAAAAAGAGAAAGAAGTATCCAAACCTGAGACCATAAGACGATGCCTGATTCTGAAGTTAATGAGTGACATTCACGTGCAGCAACTTTGTGTAACTTTGGGGGTAGTGCTGGAATATTTTGAAGCTTAGAGCAATAACTCACATCAAGTTGCCGAAGGTCAACAAAGTCTTTAATACATTCAGGGATAGATTTGAAATTGTTTGCACATAGTTCTAAGCTCTCCAATTTTGGAAAACAACTGAGCATTGTGTCAAGATCATCATCAGATAGATTGCAATCATAAACAGACAACTGACTTAAATTGGAATAGTTAACTGATCCTGGATCCGTCTTTCGCTTTGTCTGGCCCCACTTTCTAAATGATAGTTGACCACATTTCCAGATTTTCACTGTTTCTAGACATTCCAACTTGAGTATTGGTATTTCTTCAAGCTCTGAGCAGTTCAATAGAAATAAAACTCTAAGACCCAAAACATTATTAATGGACCCCGGCAGCTTCTTTATTTTGTTAACATTTGTCAATTTGAGAGATTGTAGAGTATTTATTTCTCCTTGTATATCAGGAAAATGTTGGAGACTTTGACAGAAACTTAGGTTGAATAATTCTAGAGAATGCATCTTTATTCTTCGTGGAAAACTTTCTAACTTTGTGCATTGAGAAAGATCTAAGCAAACAAGCTTAGAACAAAAACCAACAGAATCATCAACCTTTATTAGATTCTGACATCCCGAAAGTATCAGTTCTCTTAAATTCGGGCATTCAGACATATCAGGTATCTTCTTTAGGAATAAACACTGAGACAAATTCAAGTAACTTAAATTTGGACCCTGTATAACAAAACCAATCAAAAATTAATCTAAAAGTATAAGTAGACCGAAGTTTAACGTAACTCGCAATTGAAACAATTGTAGCTTATATGAATCTAACTAGAAATAAAACAAAGAAAGTCATATACCTTTAATGGCCTCAATTCAGACAATTGACCGCGAGGTAAGTCCAAGACAACAACGTTGTCTAGATCGGAAGGTAGCGGCAGAGTTGCTAAAGGGTATTTGTCCCACTCAAGCCATCTTAAATTGTTTGGTAGATGTGTAGGGAGGTTCGAGAAAGTTGCATTTCTAATAATGAGAATTCTAAGATTTTCCATTTTCTCGAAGGCAGTGCCTCTCCAATCAACACGCAACTCTTGTTCAATGCCACCGGAAGCAAGCATAAGTCCTTCAGTATTTCCTGTTCCCTATGTATATAAAGAGGAAGCATTAGTTATAAATTTCCCACTTTACTAAACCAACTATAAATTACAAGAAAATAACTTCGGAAAATGAAAAATTAATGGAATAGATCTTACAGTATCTCTAGCTAGCACTTTAAGAACATGTTCACGATACCATAATCTGCTGCATTTTTCAGGGATGTTATTCTCCTCCCTAACAATTTGTCTACCCATTTGTTGTATCAAATCATGCATCTCTAACATTCCAGATTTGACATATACAAGAGATTTACCAATAAGTATTGCAATAGAATGTTCACATCCCTTTCGAACATACTCTTTTCTCTTTCCTTTAAGGAAACAGGCAATATCAAGAAAAACCAGTTGTTCAAGAGAACCCAACCGATCATAGCTTCTTCTGAGTTTGACTAGAATGTCTTGATGTTGATTGTTTTCAAGATACTGCAGTGTATTTTCCCATTCCTCAAAATCTTCTACACCACTTAAATCAGAGCCTATTATTTTCAACGCCAGTGGGTGTCCCTTGGCATACTGTACTACACGATCAGACAGATTTTCAAACCCTTCCCGAGGCTGGTTATTTTTAAAGCAATTCCAACAAAAGCATTCGAGAGCATCCTTATCATTTAGCTCCTTCATTTCATGTTTCTTGTTAACTTCATTTTCTTTTAGAAGTTCTTTATCTCTTGATGTTATAATAATTTTACTCCCAGAATAAAACCAATTACATTCACCTGCTAGCTTTTCTAACTGTTCCTTGTCATCAACATCATCAAGAACCAAAAGAATTCTTTTAAATTTAAGCAAGTCCTTTATTTTACGGAGTCCTGCACCATCACTACCAAAGTCAATGTCTTCCCCTAGTGCCTCTTTCAGTAGTATCTTTTGGAGAGATGCCATGCCACCCGGTTTTAAAGATTCTTCTCTAACATTGGAAAGAAAACTTGCACATTCAAACTGGTCAACAATCTCATTAAACAGTACTTTGGCAAGTGTTGTTTTGCCAATTCCGCCAATTCCATGAATTAACAATACGCGAACACTATCATCAAACAATTCAGACCCAATTTCAAGAAGGGACTTCACTTTTTCTAGTGAAGAGTTGAGTCCAACTATGTGCTGGCCAATATCTAAAAGTTTAGGAACCAATTTAAAGATATCTTTAACAATTCTCTCAATAAATTCAGATTCATCACACCTGCAAATTAAAAGGCAATGCTATTAATTCTAGTTGTTATATATGTTGAACATTCTTGCACACTTCTAGCTTTACTTACAGTGTCAAACTAAGAAACACAAGCAAGACTAGAATTTGTCAAACAAGGCACAAATTAAATATTTTACTTCTACAGCAGTCCTTAATAAAAGAGACACGTGCGAATTGGAAGAATAACACAATTACAGGACTAGACCTTATGTTGTATTTACATTTTCACACATCTGCAAGTACAATTCGTCAAGGTAGTAAGTAGTGATAATGAATATTCCATTAGCAACTATATACCTTGAACATTTTAGAAGGTCATTAGCTAAGACTAATTAAATACAAATATGCATATGTGCTAACCCTTCTTGGAGTGGATATCCTTGTAAGTTTCCTGCATATAACAAAGCACTCCTCCATTCCTTCATCTGCTGAACGCAAAAATGAGGTTTCTTTTTCGCCTTTTGCCTTTCATTAATCTTCTTCATTGCCATTTCAAAATTTGTCTCATTCCGTACATCTGATGGTTCCACTTTGTAAAAAATTGGGAAAATCCGTTGATTTTCTTTTTTGACGCACTCAAGGATCTTGACAAGCTCATTAAGGCACCATTTGGAAAACCAATATCCTTGCGAGAGCACAATGATTGAAATCTTTGATTCTTCAATCGCTTTCAAAAGCTCTGTGGGAAATGGTTTTCCTTTCCTCGAGGTCTTGTCATCGCGGAAGGTTTTGATTCCCTTGTTGCAAAGGGCTTTATACAGATGTGCCACAAAGCCATGGCGGACATCTTTACCTGCGAAACTCAGGAAAACATCAGGATTGTAAACTGGTTTGTTGGTGGTACCCGAAGCGGAGTCTCCCACTACGTTTGCCATGATTGCAATCTGGATCTTGCAAGTGTCTGTGCTTTGGCAGCTGAAAGAATCACAATGGCTAAACGCGCAAACTCAGAGATCGGTAATCAAGGTCTTCAAAGTTGTGCTACAATATAATAAAAATAATCAAAGTCTTCCCTATGAATCCAGTGTCCCATTTTCATTTTGAAATGCGCTTCACGCGGTTGCAATAGTTGTGAACAATTTCTTATTTAAAAATTGAATAAAATGTATTAAACATTTTTAATTTTTATTTATATAATTTTTGATTAATTATTATATTATCTTAAATGAATTCATTTGCTGCAAAATTTATGGACACGGAATTGCACGTGTCCCCAAAGGAATGGGTGGAGAATTCCTCATTTTTGAAATGCACTCCACTCGTTAGCAATAATTGTGCACATTTTAATTTAAAAATTGAATAAAATGTATAAACTTTTTTTAATTTTTATTTGTGTGTATATAATTTTTTATTTTTAAAAATAATAATAATATATTTTTCAAAAATTTTTATTTTTGTATAACTAACCTTTTTGTTAACTTCAATTTTAATTTTAACTCTTTATTTAAAAGAAAAGGATATGGAGTGTCAATAGAGACTAACAGTTGTGAAGATAACCTATTGTTACATTTGATCCCTGCGTGTATGTTTTGATCATTTGGTGGAATTTTTAGTTTTTATTTCATAATATGCATCATTGTAAGGATTATAAAAATTATTGTAATTCCCTTCCTCTCCTCAAATAATTTAGAGGTAGATTCTAACACTGTTTTTATAATTTAAAATTTAATATTTTATAATTTATGATTTAATATTTAAAATTTTATAATTTTTAAATTTAAAATTTTAAAATTATAAAATTATATGGTATATGAAAGTGGCTGTTGGGTATCGGATAAAGTTGCGTTGGAGAAAATGAGTTACCTATACTTTAAATCACTTTTTTTTTTTTGGTTATATATTGAACAGAATTTTTTATAATTTTTTTAAGTACAGAAAAAAAATTTTCAAAATTTTAATGCACAATAAAATTTTTTAAAAAACACACTTAAATGTAAAAGAATTTTATGTATTTACCCTAAAAAAAAACATAACAAAATCCCTTTAAAATAATCCATATCCTTTTTACTTCTGACCTTGTCTTCTCTCATCCTCTCCTTTTTCTACTTTAATCTGTCTTTGCAGATTTTCGCTTTTCCACCCACTTACTCTTGTCACTCCCTTCTCTTCCTTAGAGCTCCACTCCCCCAGCCGAACCTTCCCCAGCAAAACAATGTAGAAAGATAACATAGTAATAATGTTCACAAGCGAATTACTACTTGAATTATAAAAATTAAATTTAAATTTGTTGAAAATTATAACAGGGAATCATATTTTAGTTTGGTTACGGTCCAAGTCTTTATTTACTATTGTTCTCAAAATGCGATGGGAAAGGGCAATGACAATAATGACAATTAAAATACGGATTTTAGTTTGCTTCAATGGACTACATTGTTGTTTGTATCTATTCCCGATTGCATCCAATGCATAATATATAGGTGCCATGCTTGGAATCTTAGTCCAATGGAAAAGACTATTTTAGATCCCTAACGATAAAAGTTGTGCATGATTTTACAAGGTAACATGCAACGACAAAAACGATTAGGGTTGGTTGGTGAGGTCCAAGCGAGGTAAGTGGAGGTGGTATGGTTAAATATTGTTTGCTGTTGTTGGACTATACCACGTGGGTGGGCCCCACCTTGTTAAAAATTGGCCTTCAGCTTGTATCCAAGTCCAACGACTTTCACTATTTAATATTCTCCCAGCTGCCGAAGCACGGACACTTGCAATTTCCACACAGCTGGAATCATGGCAAACGTGTTGGGAGAGCCTTCTTTTTTTTTTTGTTTTAAATTAAATATTGAAAAAATTATAATATAAAAAATAAATTTAAAAAAATAATAAAATTAAATTCAATCATTTAAACTAAATTTAAGTTCCATAAATTCTTAACTCTGCCACTTGAGCGTTGGCTCAGTGGTATCGAGCTACCATGTCAACCCCCAACCCCCAGGCTCGATTCCCCCCTCCCCCACAATGTACAATATACAATATACCCAAAAAAAAAAAATTCTTAACTCAAACTGCGTAAGTGTTGCACTATTACCGAGACTCAAATTCGTGACCGGAATTCGTTTCAACATTACTTGAGAGGAGAGAAAGAATTTTCAATTAATTATTAAGAGAATATTTTATTATTTTCAAAATTATTTAATAACTTTATTTAAACTTTAAATAATAGATATTGTAGGTTAGAGAAAATAAGAGATATTGTGCTGCCTCAAAAGAAATCAAAGATTTCGGTTATTGTGCTGCCTAAAAATTATTGATTTTCTATATGTTGTAGAAGTAACTATTTAATTTGTGTCCCGTTCGACAAATTCTAGTGTTGCTTTTGAAAGTGTGAATGAATCAACATAACTCGAAAGGCATTGCCTTTTAATTAATTTGCAAGCTTGATGAATCTGAACTCATTGAAACAACTGTTAAAGATATCTTTAAATTGGTTCCTGAACTTTTAGATTTTGGCCAGCATACACTCAAGCCTTGCATAGAAAAAGTGAAGTCCCTTCTTAGGGTCTGAATCGTTTAATAATGGTGTTCAATTTTTATTACTTCATGGCATTGGTGGAATTGGTAAAAACACTTGCCCAAGCCATGTTTAATGAGAATGTTAACCAGTTTAAAGGTGCGAGTTGTCTTTCCGATGTTGAAAAAGAATCTTTGAAACTGGGTAATCTAGTGTCTCCACAAAAGATACTACTAAATGGGCGATGCTACAGGAGTTTTGCGTCACAATAACAGAATTGTTTTGATTCTTGGTGTTGATGACATGGAACACTTACCAAAGCTGGTAAAAGGATGTGATTGTTTTGATTTTCGTGGTGGGATCATTATAGCGTCAAGAAATAAAAACTCATAAATGAAAATCAAGTAAACAAGAAATATGTGGAGAAGCTAAATGACACCGGTGTTGTCGAATGCTTTTGCTGAAAGAACTTTCAAAGTCGCCTGTTAGAAAGAAGATCCATATCAGTATTTTTTACTTTTTCAAGCTTATTTTCCTATAAATTAAAGTCGGTTTGTAAATTGGGCATCATATAATTAATGCTTCCTCTATGTAGATAAAGGAAACAGATAATAATGAAGGACTTACGCTTGCTTCCAATGACAATGCCTTCAAGAAAATGAATAATCTCAAAACTCTCATTGTTAAAAATACAATTTTTCGAACGTCCCTACTCATCTACCAGATAATCTACGATGGCTTGAGTGGGACAAGTACCCTTCAGCAACTCTGCCACTAGCTTCCAATCCAAACAAGGTTATTGTCTTACATTTACCGCACAGTCAAGTGTCTGAATTAAAGCCATCTTTGTACATAATTTTCTTTGTTTTGTTTCTATAGAGATTCATATATGCAAAATGTATTTCAATTACGACCGACATCAAATTTCACTCCATGTGTACTTTTAGATTAATTTAAAATTTCTTTTTTGTTATAAAAGGTCCATATTTAAGTTACTTAAATATGTCTCAATGTTTAATCTTAAAGGAAATACCTTATATGTCTGAATTCTTGAGAAAAAAACTGGTACCACCGAATTCCTTGACACTATCATCACTCATTCCCCAATAAAGAAACTGCCAGCACATTGGGAGGGAGGGAAATTTGGTGGCTCGCCATCTTACAAAGATGGCCTTTTCTTTTCCTGAAACAGTATGGACAAAGGCTCCTCGTCAAATTGTAATCCTGGTTTACAGGTACGATATTTCATGCATTAGTGAGTGATCTCTCTATTTCCACTTCAAAAAAAAAAAAAAAAAAAAGAGTTAGAGTGGTCTAGCATAAAGAAGCTTAATCAGTGAACAAAGATGAATCTAGCATCCATTTACAAGGTACGAAACAAAAGAAAAAGAAAGAAATTCCTTAGAACATACTCCCAATTAGGAAGACTAGCAATCAGGCAAGTACATGATAACATAAAAATAGTTGGAAGGGAAAATAGAAATACAAGCCTAGAATTAAGTTTGCCTCATCATAGGAAATTATGAGGAAATGCAAAGTTTTGAATCTATTTTACCGCTAACAACAGTCACTTTTCCACAAGTGGGTGCACAGTACATAATTTTATACCTTGAAAGAAATTTCTTTCTAAAAATTAAAGACAGTTTTGTACCTTGTCGCTATGAAAATCAATGACAAAGAGAGACCACTGCAACATAGGGAATCGATGATGATGTTGCTCTTAGCAATCGATGGTGGTGCTGCTCACAGCTCACAGCTCACCAGCTCCGTGACCGTAACCATCAAAGAGAGAGAGGGAGGCAGAGGCCGCAGATGGGACACGAGGAAAGGCAGGCTGGTTAGCGCTTGCGGGAGAAGAAGAAAACTACCATGTAATTGCACTGCGATAGATCTGCAATGGACATGTCCTGAAATTTTGGCGTTAAATCAAATTGATTAGTCATTATTTTGATAATTAGATTTCCTAGTTTGTTACATATTTTCTTTATAAATAAGTTTTGAACCTCATTCCAAACAAAAAAGATCAGTACAATAATTTTTTTTTTTCCTTTCAATCATTGTCCAACTGAAAAATACTTACACCATTCCTGAAGCTTCTCATTTTCTTTTCATCATTCAAACCACTTGTGAATTTGCCTTCAATAGACTTGCTCTATATTGAATCATCTCATCCGGACGTTTCCAGTTCTGAGACCACATAGAAGTCCTGATCATTTGCTGTTCACAACAAGGAATGCCATAAACGTCAACTATACGAGATGCATCACAAAGGGGTACAACATCCACATCATTGCAGTCACGCACTAGAAATGCATCAAGACCTATGTTTTTCTCGCAATTTCGTACATCAACCAATATCACCATACCTTCTTTGAAAGCTAACGATCTTTTCTCATTTACTAGACGACCATTAATGAACACCTGCACCACCCCATTACCTTGGATTTCATCATCTATAATTTCACCATCCCCGCAGATAAATGAAAAAGAAGCAAAAGGGAACATCCGACCGGTCTGAAAAGACACAATCCCATTACAATGATAAAGATAGTGAGCTTGATCATTTGGAATTGTGTATTCTACCCACAAGGGGAATTCAAACACGATTTCTAGGCCATCAACTTTCCTGTAAGCCTGCGGCGTCAAATGTAGGGCAACTATGATTCCATGACCTTCGTGTTAGATTGGCATGAAAAAGTAAATTGCTTAAGTAAAAAAATTAATAATAAAATGAATATATAATAGAAAAGAAAAGCACATAACAATGACATGCAATTTTAACATTAAACTAAAATATCAATTGATTAAAATATGTGTCAATCCGATAGGCCATTTTCTAAAAATCATTTCAGCGTTCATTAACTACTAGAAATGTACAAATTTGTATAAAAAATTGTATGTGTTTATACTGTTTTTTGCTTACCATTTCTCTAATATAGTGATTAAATGTTATTCCATTATATAAGCAACTAAACAACGCAAGTAACAAATTGCTAGTCTTTTAGTCTAAGATACTTTCCAGAATTTTTTTGTTAAACATTAGCATTTGTGTTTAGCAGTTACAGATGTTCAATGCTGCTGATTTTTAGCTCAAATTATAAATGCCTGGGGATTAGAATTCCAAGTCCCTCCTAATATATTGTCCTACAATTTCTTTGTAACACTTCGCTAACATTTTGCATTCATTGTTTCTTTCTTCTTTCAGCTTCTCAACAAAAGTATTCAATGGCTTTTTGTAAAAAAAAAAACGTAATTTTTTTTTAAAAAAGAATTTATTTAGAATATTATTCTAAATTGATTATGTTTGGCATAGTTATTTCAATTCTTTTATTTTTATAGTAATAATAATTTTTCTATGATTTATTAAATGAGAAATATATTGATACCACTAGGTCGCAATTTGTAAAGGCAAACAATTAATGTAAATATAAAAGAGAAAGAAGTAGACAAACCTGATACCATAATCTGCTTGTTGATCGTAAAGTTAATGAGCCACAATATATTGCAGTAACTTTGTGTAACATTGGCGGTAGTGTTGGAATATTTTCAAGCTCAGAGCAATAACTCACATCAAGTTGCCGAAGGTCAACAAAGTCTTTAATACATTCAGGGATAGATTTGAAATTGTTTGCACATAGTTCTAAGCTCTCCAATTTTGGAAAACAACTGAGCATTGTGTCAAGATCATCATCAGATAGATTGCAATCATAAACAGACAACTGACTTAAATTGGAATAGTTGATTGATCCTGGATCCCTCTTTCGCTTTGTTTGGCCCCACTTTCTAAATGATAGCTGCCGACATTTCCAGATTTTCACTGTTTCTAGACATTCCAACTTGAGTATTGGTATTTCTTCAAGCTCCGAGCAGTTCAATAGAAATAAAACTCTAAGACCCATAATATTATTAATGGACTCTGGGAGCCTCTTTATTTTGTTAACGTTTGTCAATTTGATAGATTGTAGAGTATTTATTTCTCCTTGTATATCAGGGAAATGTTGGAGACTTTGACAGAAACAGAGGTTAAATAATTCTAGAGAATGCATCTTTATTCTGCGTGGAAAACTTTCTAACTTTGTGCATTGAGAAAGATCTAAGCTAACAAGCTTAGAACAAAAACCAACAGAATCATCGACCTTTATTAGATTCTTACATCCCGAAAGTATCAGTTCTCTTAAATTCGGGCATTCAGACATATCAGGTATCTTCTTTAAGGATAAACACTGAGACAAATTCAAGTAACTTAAATATGGACCCTGTATAACAAAACCAATCAAAAATTAATCTAAAAGTATAAGTAGACTGAAGTTTAATGTAACTCGCAATTGAAACAATTGTAGCTTATATGAATCTAACCAGAAATAAAACAAACAAAGTCATGTACCTTTAATAGCCTTAATTCAGAAACTTGACTGCGAGGTAAGTCCAAGACAACAAGGTTGTCTAGATTGGAAGATAGCGGCAGAGTTGCTAAAGGATATTTGTCCCACTCAAGCCATCTTAAATTCTTTGGTAGATGTGTAGGGAAATTCGAGAAAGTTGCATTTCTAACTATGAGAATTCTAAGATTATTCATTTTCTCGAAGGCAGTGCCTCTCCAATCAACACGCAACTCTTGTTCAATGCCACTTGAAGCAAGCATAAGTCCTTCGGTATTTTCTGTTCCCTATATATATAAAGAGGAAGCATTAATTATAAATTGTCCATTTTACCAAACCGACTATAAATTACAAGAAAATAACTTTGGAAAATGAAAAATTAATGGAATGGATCTTACAGTATCTCCAGTTAGCACTTCAAGAACATGTTCACGATACCATAATCTGCTGCATTTTTCAGGTATATTATTCTCCTCCCTTACAATTTGTCTACCCATTTGTTGTATCAAATCATGCATCTCTAACATTCCAGATTTGACATATACAAGAGATTTACCAATAAGTATTGCAATAGAATGTTCACATCCCATTCGTACATATTCTTTTCTCTTTCCTTTAAAGAAACAGGCAATATCAAGAAAAACACGTTGTTCTATGAAACCCAACCGATCATAGCTTCTTCTGAGTACAACTTGAATGTCTCGATGATGATTGTTTTCAAGATAATGCAGTGTATTTTCCCATTCCTCAGAATCTTCTTCACCACTTAAATCAGAGCCTATTATTTCCAATGCCAGTGGTAGTCCCTTGGCATATTTTACTACACGATCAGACAGATTTTCAAACCCTTCTTGAGGCTGGCTATTTTTAAAGGAATTCCAACAAAAGCATTCAAGGGCATCCTTATCATTTAGTTCCTTCATTTCATGTTTCTTGTTAACTTGATTTTCTTTTAGAAGTTCTTTATCTCTTGATGTTATAATAATTTTACTACCAGAATAAAACCAATCACATCCACCTGCTAGCTTTTTTAACTGTTCCTTGTCATCAACATCATCAAGAACCAAAAGAATTCTTTTAGTTTTAAGCAAGTCCTTTGTTTTACGGACTCCTGCACCATCACTACCAAAGTCAATGTCTTCCCCTAGTGCCTCTTTCAGTAGTATCTTTTGGAGAGATACTAGGCCACCCGGTTTTAAAGATTCTTCTCTAACATTGGAAAGAAAACTTGCACATTCAAACTGGTCAACAATCTCATTAAACAGTACTTTGGCAAGTGTTGTTTTGCCAATTCCGCCAATTCCATAAAATAACAATACGCGAACACTATCATCAAACAATTCAGACCCAATTTCAAGAAGGGACTTCACTTTTTCTAGTGAAGAGTTGAGTCCAACTATGTGCTGGCCAATATCTAAAAGTTTAGGAACCAACTTAAAGATATCTTTAACAATTCTCTCAATAAATTCAGATTCATCACACCTGCAAATTAAAAAGGCAATGCTATTAATTCTAGTTGTTATATATGTTGAATATTCTTGCACACTTCTAGCTTTACTTACAGTGTCAAACTAAGAAACACAAGCAAGACTGGAATTTGTCAAACAAGGCACAAATTAAATATTTTACTTCTACAGCAGTCCTTAATAAAAGAGACACGTCCGAATTGGAAGAGTAACACAATTACAGGACTAGACCTTATGTTGTATTAACATTTTCACACATCTGCAAGTACATAACGTCTAGGCAGTAAGTAGTGATAATGAATATTCCATTAGCAACTATATACCTTGAACATGTTGGAAAGTCATTAGCTAAGACTAATTAAATATAAATATGCATATGTACTAACCCTTCTTGGAGTGGATATCCTTGTAAGTTTCCCGCATATAACAAAGCACTCCTCCATTCCTTCATCTGCTGAACGCAAAAATGAGGTTTCTTTTTCGCCTTTTGCCTTTCATTAATCTTCTTCATGGCCATTTCAAAATTTGTCTCATTCCGTACATGTGATGGTTCCACTTTGTAAAAAATTGGGAAAATCCGTTGATTTTCTTTTTTGACGCACTCAAGGATCTTGACAAGCTCATTAAGGCACCATTTGGAAAACCAATATCCTTGCGAGAGCACAATGATTGAAATCTTTGATTCTTCAATCGCTTTCAAAAGCTCTGTGGGAAATGGTTTTCCTTTCCTCGAGGTCTTGTCATCGCGGAAGGTATTGATTCCCTTGTTGCAAAGGGCTTTATAAAGATGTGCCACAAAGCCATGGCGGACATCTTTACCTGCGAAACTCAGGAAAACATCAGGATTGTAAACTGGTTTGTTGGTGGTGCCCGAAGCGGAGTCTCCCACTACGTTTGCCATGACTGCAATCTGGATCTTGCAAGTGTCTGTGCTTTGGCAGCTGAAAGAATGACAATGGCTAAACGCGCTAACCTCAGAGATCGGTAATCAAAGTCTTCAAAGTTGTGTTACAATATAATAATAATAATCAAATTACTGGTTGCTGAACACGGGATTAATTATTATATTATCTTAAATGAATTCATATGCTGTAAAATTTATGGACACGGATTCCACGTGTCCCCAAAGGATTGGGAGCAGAATTCCTCATTTTTAAAATGCACTCCATTCGTTCGCGATAATTGTGCGCAGTTTAATTTAAAAAATTGAATAAAATGTATTAAACATTTTTTAATTTTTATTGATGTGTATGTAATTTTTTATTTTTCAAAAATTAATAATATATTTTTCAAAATTTTTATTTTTATATAACTAACCTTTAATTTTAATTTTAACTCTTTATTTTTTTTTTTAAAAAAGGATATGGAGTGTCAATAGAGGCTAACAGTTTTGAAGATAACCTATCGTTACATTTGATCCCTGCGTGTATGTTTTGGTCATTTGGCGGAATTTTTAGCTTTTATTTCATAATATGCATCATTGTAAGGATTATAAAAATTATTGTAATTCCCTTCCCCTCCTCAAATAATTTTGAGGTAGATTCTAACACTATTTTTATAATTTAAAATTTAATGTTTCATAATTTATGATTTAGTATTTAAAATTTTATAATTTTTAAATTTAAGATTTTAAAATTATAAAATTATATAGTATATGAAAGTAGCTGTTGCGTATAGGATAAAGTTGCGTTGAAGAAAATGAGTTACCTATACTTTAAATCACTTTTTTTTTTGGTTATATATTGAACAGAATTTTTGCTAATTTTTTTAAGTACAGAAAAAAAAGTTTCAAAATTTTAATGCACAATAAAATTTTAAAAAAATTGCACTTAAATATAAAAGAATTTTTTACGTGGTGGGATCATTATAACGTCAAGAAATAAAAACTCATAAATGAAAATCAAGTAAACAAGAAATATGTGGAGAAGCTAAATGACACCGGTGTTGTCGAATGCTTTTGCTGAAAGAACTTTCAAAGTCGCCTGTTAGAAAGAAGATCCATATCTGTATTTTTTACTTTTTCAAACTTATTTTCCTATAAATTAATGTCGGTTTGTAAATTGGGCAACATATAATTAATGCTTCCTCTATGTAGATAAAGGAAAAACAGATAATAATGAAGGACTTACGCTTGCTTCCAATGACAATGCCTTCCAGAAAATGAATAATCTCAAAACTCTCATTGTTAAAAATACAATTTTTTTGAACGTCCCTACTCATCTACCAGATAATCTACGATGGCTTGAGTGGGACAACTACCCTTCAGCAACTCTGCCACTGGCTTCCAATCCAAACAAGGTTATTGTCTTACATTTACCGCACAGTCAAGTGTCTGAATTAAAGCCATTAAAAGGTACATCATTTTCTTTGTTTTGTTTCCATATAGATTCATACACGCAAAATGTATTTCAATTACGACCGACATCAAATTTCACTCCATGTATATTTTTAGATTAATTTTTAAATATTTTTTTGTTATAAAAGATCCATATTTAAGTTACTTAAATTTGTCTTAATATTTATTCCTAAAGGAAATACCTTATATGTCTGAATTCTCGAGAAAAAAAAAAAAACTGGTTTCACCGAATTCCTTGACACTATCATCACTCATTCCCCAATAAAAAAACTGCCAGCACATTGGGAGGGAGAGAAATTTGGTGGCTCGCCATCTTACAAAGATGGCCTTTTCTTTTCCTGAAACAGTATGGATAAAGGCTCCTCGTCAAATTGTAACCTCGGCTTACAGGGACGTTATTTCATGCATTAGTGAATGAACTAGCATAAAGAAGCTTAATCAGTGAACAAAGATGAATCTAACATCCATTTACAAAGAATGAAACAAAAGCAAAAAGAAAGTAATTCCTTAGAACATACTTTCAATTAAGAAGACCAGCAATCAGGAAAATACATGACATAAAAATAGTTGGTAGGGAAAATAGAAACACAAACCCAGAATTAAGTTTGCCTCATCATAGGAAATTATGAGAAAATGCAAAGTTTTGAATCTATTTTACCGCTAACCTTTTCCCCAAGTGGGTGCACAGTACATAATTTTATACCTTGAAAGAAATTTCTTTCTAAAAATTAAAGACAGTTTTGTACCTTGTCGCTATGAAACAAAGAGAGACCACTGCAACATAGGAAATCGATGATGGTGTTGCTCTCAGCAATCGATGGTGGTGCTGCTCACAGCTCACCAGCTCGGTGACGGTAACCATCAGATAGAGAGGAGGAGACACAAGCCGCTGATGAGACACAAGTGGAGAGGCAGGCTGGTTAGCTCTTGCGGGAGAAGAAGAAAACCACCATGTAATTGCACTGCGATAGATCTGCAATGGACATGTCCTGAAATTTAGGTGATTAAATCAAATTGATTAGTCATTATTTTAATAATTAGATTTCCTAGGTTTGTTACATTTTTTCTTCATAAATAAGTTTTGAACCTTTTTCTAAAAAACAGATCAGTACAATAAATGCTTTTTTTTCTTTTCGATCACTGTCCAACGAAAAAATACTTACACCATTCCTGAAGCTTTTCATTTTCTTTTCATCATTCAATCCACTTGTGAATTTGCCTTCAATAGATTTGCTCTGTATTGAAACATCTCATCCGGATGTTTCCATTTCCGAAACCACATAGAAGTCCTTGGTCACTTGCAGTTCACAACAAGGAATGCCATAAACTTTAACTATAGGAGATGCATCAAAAAGGGGTACAACAACCACATCATTGCGGTCACGCACTAGAAATGCATCAAGACCTATGTTTTTCTCGCAATTTTGTACATCAACCAATACCACCGTACCTTCTTTGAAAGGTAATGATCTTTTTTGATTTACTAGACGACCATTAATGAACAATTGCAACCCATTACTTTGGATATCATCATCTAGATGATAATGATCTAGATCATCAGCATGCACAGCAATATTGTCATCTAGATTATCAACATTCCCGCAGATAAATGCAAAAGAAGCAAAAGGGAACATCCGACCGGTTTGAAAAGACACAGACCCTTTACAATGATGTGTTATGAAGTGATGCAAAATTAATTTTATCTTGTTTTATTTTATTTGTTAATAATCCACTTGTTAAATGTGGATAAATATTTAGGAGGTAGATAGTGCAAAATCTGATCTTAATCTTTAGAGATATGGTTTGTGCTAGCTAAAATTTAGGAGTAAGTCTTTATTAGTTGATAGGATTTTGTGGTTATCAAAAGTTTCAGATTGTTTCCTATTTAAACAGCTATTCTGCTGTAGTTTCATGTTCTGTTTTCCAGCCAATAAAGATATTATTCAGATTTGTTATTTTCTCTGCCTCTGTCATACTTTTCTGCATTCTGTTATTTTCTCCATCTCTGTTGTGCTTTTCTGCATTCTGTTTTGTATTCTGTTACAGTGGCTCCTCTGTTTTTCTGCATTCTGTTTTGCATTCTGTTACAGCAGAATTTGAAGGCAAAAGACCAACAGTTGTGGTATCTGCATTCTGTTACAGCAGAGGTTGAAGCCAGAAAACCAACAGTTGTGGTATCAGAGCCTGGTTCCTGATTAAACTAGGCGTAGTTCTGTGGGTTTGTTGCTGAAGCAAGTTGCAAAAATAAGGTGTTCATCATGTCTAATGGTGTGAATACCTTGAGTGTTTCTCAGTCAGCGTTGGTGCCCATTTTTAATGGAGAAAATTATGCTTTTTGGAGCATTAAGATGAAGACGTTTTATATGTCCCAAGAGCTATGGGACCTTGTAGAGAATGGGTTTGAAGAATTTGACAGGGCTGAGAGGGCAGCTGAAATGAGGGAGTTACACAAGAAGGATGCCAAGGCGTTGCTTGTCTTACAACAAGCTGTGATAGACTCTATCTTTCCTCGAATTGCAAATGCCGTGAAAGCGAAAGAAGCTTGGACCATTCTACGACAAGAATTTCATGGAGACAATAAGGTAACCATTGTGAAACTCCAAACTCTTCGTAGAGATTTTGAGAACTTGCGTATGAAAAGTAGTGAGATGGTTCAAGATTATACTGGTAGAGTCTCTATTATTGTAAATCAGATTAGAACATATGGGGAGACAATTAGAGACCAGACTATTGTAGAAAAGGTCTTAAGAAGTCTACCTCCTAAATTTGATCATGTTGTTGCTGCTATTGAAGAATCAAAAGATATGTCTAATTACTCTCTTAATGAGCTAACGGGTTCATTGTTAGCACATGAAGAAAGAATGAACAGGTCTGCAGAAAAGATTGAGCAAGCCTTTTAGACGAAGTTGAAATTTCTGGGAAGGAGAAAAATAATGATTTTGCAGGTAGAGATAGAGGTAGAGGCAGAGGCAGAGGTGGATATCGTGGACATGGTAGAGGTCATGGAAGTATGAATTCAAGTCAACCAGATACTGAAAGTGATGAAAAAGGCTATCAAGGCGTAATTATATGGACAAGCAGTGTTATTATTGCAAAAAGAAGGGGCATATTGAAGCAAATTGCTGGAAGAAGGAAAAACAACAAGCAAACTATGCTGAAGAAAAGGAAGAAGGAGGTAACCTATTTCTAGCTTATATGAGTCCCAAAGAGAGTAACAATGATCTTTGATTTTTAGATAGTGGATGTAGTAACCACATGACAAGCATTAAAAGCCTTTTCTGGGACCTTGATGAATCTGTAAAGTTGCAAGTTCGTCTTGGGAATGACAAGCAAGTGCAAATTGAAGGAAAGGGAACTATAGCTGTGAGGACTAAGTCAGGTACTGAAAGATTAATTCATGATGTGTATTATATTCCCAACTTGGCACATAACTTGCTTAGTGTGGGTCAGTTGATGCAAAAGGGATATTCACTTTTATTTGATGATGATGTGTGTGAAATTAAGGTGAAAAAATCTAATAAGCCTCTTGTTAGAATTCCCATGACTGAAAACAAGATGTTCCCTCTAAGAATTTCTTGTTTAGATGATTATGCACTTGTTTGCATTAAGGATGATTCTCGTTTGTGGCATCTGAGGTATGGGCACTTGCATGTTAATGGATTGAAATTATTAAGTCAGGAAAAGATGGTGCATGGTTTGCCTCCAATTACATTTACTAATGAAATTTGTGAAGGGTGTGTATATGGAAAGCAACAGAGACAGTCATTTCCAGTTGGGAAAGCCTGGAGAGCAAAGAAGCCTTTAGAACTGGTGCATGCTGACATCTGCGGGCCAATGAACACTTCATCTTTGAACAAGAGTAAATATTTTTTATTATTTGCTGATGATTTTACTCGTATGAGCTGGGTGTTTTTCCTTGTCCACAAATCAGAAGCATTTGAGAAGTTCAAAGAATTCAAGGCTTTTGCAGAAAAACAATGTAATCATCTAATAAAAATTCTTTGAACCGATAGGGGAGGGGAATTTTTATCTGATGATTTTACTAACTTTTGTAAGCAAAATGGGATCAAGAGGCAGTTGACAGTAAGAAGAACACCAGAACAGAATGGCATTACAGAAAGGAAGAATCGCACGATCATGGAAATGGCAAGGAGTATGTTGAATGAGAAGAAGCTTCCGAATGATTATTGGGCTGAAGCAATAGCTACATCAGTATACATTCTCAACATCTCTCCAACAAAGGCGGTACGTAACAAGACCCCTTATGAAGCTTGGTGGCATCGCAAGCCCAATGCAAGTGATTTAAAGATTTTTGGTTGCATTGCTTATGCTTTGCTAGCGTCTAATGATCGTACTAAATTAGACAAGAAGAGTGAGAAGTGCATTTTTGTGGGGTATAGCGATGAAACAAAAGGGTATAGGTTGTATAATCCTATTACCAAAAAATTAATCATTCAAAGAGATGTTGTTTTTGATGAAAGCAGCTTTTGGGAGTGGAATACAGAAAAAGTTCAGCATGTCTCATGTGAAGAGGATAACTTAGATGAGCCACAAGATGAAGAACCAACTTCTTCCACATCTGGCCCCCCAGTAATATCAACACAAGCTTCTCCACTTCTTCAACCTTCAAGGATGACAACTAGAAGCAAATCTGGGGTTCATCCAAGAAAGGTAAAACCATGGGAAGAAGCTTATGACTCTAACACATTTGCTCTCTTAGTGACAGAACCAGTGAATTTTGATGAAGCATGTGGAAAAGATGAATGGAAAAATGCCATGAAGGAGGAAATCTCTTCCATTGAAAAGAACAACACTTGGGAGCTTGTAGATAAGCCAGAAGGAAAAGATGCAATTGGTGTGAAGTGGATCTACAAAGTAAAGTACAATGCAAATGGAAGTGTGCAGAAGTTCAAAGCAAGGTTGGTGGCTAAAGGATATGTGCAAGAGTATGGTGAAGATTTCTTTGAAACCTACTCTCCTGTTGCAAGATTTGAGACTGTTAGATTGATTTTCGCGTTAGCAGCTCAACTGAAATGGAAGGTGTTTCAATTTGATGTTAAATCTGCATTTTTGAATGGTTATTTAGATGAAGATGTTTATGTAGATCAGCCACAGGGATTTGTTGTTGATGGCAAAGAAGATAAAGTGTAGAAGTTAAAGAAGGCCCTTTATGGACTCAAGCAAGCACCACGAGCTTGGTATGGTAGGCTTGATTCATATTTGATTGGTCATGGGTTTCATCGTAGTACTAGTGAGCCCACTTTGTATGTGAAGGTGAAAAATGGTGATATTCTCATTCTTTGTGTGTATGTAGATGATATTATTTATTCTAGTTCTTCTGAAGTTCTCATCAAAGAATTTAAGAAGAACATGGCTGATGAGTTTGATATGTCTAATTTGGGGTTGTTGCATTATTTTCTTGGGTTACAAATTTACCAAACTGAATATGGTATTTTTGTTTCACAAGAAAAATATACTTTGGATTTGTTGAAGAAATTTAACATGCAGAATTATAAGTCAGCCTCTACTCCGATGAATGCAAATGAGAAGTTGACAGTAGAAGATGGAACTTTAAGGGCCGATGAGAAGTACTTTAGAAGCTTAGTTGGTGGATTGATGTATTTGACTCATACTCGTCCAGACATCATGTTTGCTGTTAGTTTGGTCTCAAGATTCATGCATAATTCGTCTCTACATCATCTTGGAGCTGCAAAATGGATTCTTCGTTATATCCGAGCTACTAGCAATTTTGGAATTTGGTACAATCCTGTTTCTGAATTTAAATTGCTTGGTTTTACTGACAGTGATTGGGCAGGTTGTATAGATGATCGGAAGAGCACAAGTGGTTTTATTTTCAGTCTTGGCTCAGGAGCAATCTCATGGAGCTCAAAGAAGCAACCTAGTATAGCATTGTCATCTTCAGAAGTAGAATATATTGCTGCTACATTTGCTGCATGTCAGGCAATTTGGATGAGAAGAATCTTGGAGGACTTGCATCAAATTCAAGCAAATGCAACAGAAGTCTTTTGTGACAATAAGGCAACAATTTCTATGACAAAGAATCCAGTGTTTCATGGCAGGACAAAGCATATTGAACTCCGCCATCATTTTATTCGAGATGTTGTAACTGAAGGACTGATTATCATGAAGTACTGCTCAACAAATGATCAGATTGCTGATGGGTTTACAAAGGGGCTTGACTATTCAAAATTTGTGAAATTCAGAAACTCGCTTGGGGTTACAGATTTTGCATCAAAGGGGGGTGTTATGAAGTGATGCAAAATTAATTTTATCTTGTTTTATTTTATTTGTTCATAATCCACTTGTTAAATGTGGATAAATATTTAGGAGGTAGATAGTGCAAAATCTGATCTTAATCTTTAGAGATATGGTTTGTGCTAGCTAAAATTTAGGAGTAAGTCTTTATTAGTTGATAGGATTTTGTGGTTATCAAAAGTTTCAGATTGTTTCCTATTTAAACAGCTATTCTGCTGTAGTTTCACGTTCTGTTTTCCAGCCAATAAAGATATTATTCAGATTTGTTATTTTCTCTGCCTCTGTCATACTTTTCTGCATTCTGTTATTTTCTCCATCTCTGTTGTGCTTTTCTACATTCTGTTTTGTATTCTGTTACAGTGGCTCCTCTGTTTTTCTGCATTCTGTTACAGCAGAATTTGAAGACAGAAGACTAACAGTTGTGGTATCTGCATTCTGTTACAGCAGAGGTTGAAGCCAGAAAACCAACATGATGAAGATAGTGAAAAGGGAACATCCGACCGGTCCCTTTCCAATGATGAAGATAGTGAGCCAGATCAATTTGAATTGTATATTTTCGATGGGGGAATTGAAACACGATTTCGAGGCCATCAACCTTCCCGTAAGCCTGCGACTATGATTCCATGACCTTTGTGTTAGATTGGCATGGAAAAGTAAATTGCTTAAGTAAAAAAATTAATAATAAAATGAATAAATAATAGAAAAGAAAAGCACATAACAATGAAATGCAATTCTAACATTAAACAAAAATATCAATTGATAAAAAAATGCGTCAATCCAATTGGCCATTTTCTAAAAATCATTTCAGCATTCATTAACTACTAGAAATTTACAGATTTGTATAAAAAATTGAATGTATTTATACTGTTTTTTGCTTACCATTTCTCTAATATAGTGATTAAATGTTATTCCATTATATAAGCGATTAAACAACATATGTAACAAATTGCTAGTCTTATAGTCTAAGATACTTTCCAGAATTTTTCGTTAAACATTAGCATTTGTGTTGAGCAGTTACAGATGTTCAATGCTGCTGATTTTTAGCTCAAATTATAAATGCCCGGGATTAGAATTCCAGTACCCTCCTAATATATTGTTCTACAATTTCTATGTAACACTTCACTAAAATTTTGCATTTATTGTTTCTTTCTTCTTTCAGCTTCTCGACACAAGCATTCAATCACTTTTTGTAAAAAATAAAAAATAAAAAATAAAAAAATAAAAAAATAAAAAAATAAAAAAAGAATTTATTTAGAATATTATTCTAAATCGATTATGTTTGGCATAGTTATTTCAATTCTTCTATTTTTATAGTAATAATAATTTTTCTATGATTTATTAAATAAGAAATATATTAATACCATCAGGTTGCAATTTGTAAAGACAAACAATTAACGTAAATATATAAGAGAAAGAAGTAGACAAACCTGATACCATAATATGCTTGTTGATCGTAAAGTTAATGAGCCACAATGTAGTGCAGTAACTTTGTGTAACATTGGCGCTAGTGTTGGAATATTTTCAAGCTTAGAGCAATAACTCACATCAAGTTGCCGAAGGTTAACAAAGTCTTTAATACATTCAGGGATAGATTTGAACTTGTTTGCACATAGTTCTAAGCTCTCCAATTTTGATTTGAACTTGTTTGTTCATAGTTCTAAGCTCTCCAATTTTGGAAAACAACTGAGCATTGTGTCAAGATCATCATCAGATAGATTGCAAGCATAAACAGACAACTGACTTAAATTGGAACAGTTAATTGATCCAGGATCCCTCTTCGGCTTGTCTGGCCCCACTTTCTAAATGATAGTTGACGACATTTTCAGATTTTCACTGTTTCTAGACATTCCAACTTGAGTATTGGTATTTTTTCAAGCTCCGAGCAGTTCAATAGAAATAAAACTCTAAGACCCACAATATTATTAATGGACTCTGGCAGCTTCTTTATTTTGCTAACGTTTGTCAATTTGATGGAATGTAGAGTATTAATTTCTCCTTGTATATCAGGAAAATGTTGGAGACTTTGACAGAAGCAGAGGTTAAATAATTCTAGAGAATGCATCTCTATTCTGCGTGGAAAACTTTTTAACTTTGTGCATTGAGAGAGATCTAAGCAAGCAAGCTTAGAACAAATACCAACAGAATCATCAACCTCTTCTAGATTCTTACATCCCGAAAGTATCAGTTCTCTTAAATTCGGGCATTTAGACATAGCAGGTATCTTCTTTAGGAATAAACACAGAGACAGATTCAAGTAACTTAAACATGGACCCTGTATAACAAAACCAATAAAAAATGAATCTAAATGTATAAGAAGACTGAAGTTCAATGTAACTCGCAATTGACACAATTGTAGCTTTTATGAATCTAACCAGAAATAAAACAAAGAAAGTCATTTACCTTTAATGGCCTTAATTCAGACACTTGACTGCGAGGTAAGTCCAAGACAACAAGGTTGTCTAGATTGGAAGATAGCGGCAGAGTTGGTAACGGGTATTTGTCCCACTCAAGCCATCTTAAATTCTTTAGTAGATGTGTAGGGAGGTTCGAGAAAGTTGCATTTCTAACAATGAGAATTCTAAGAAATTTTTTATTTTTCCTTGCAATCATTGTCCAACCGAAAAATACTTACACCATTCCTGAAGCTTTTCATTTTCTTTCCATCATTCAAACCACTTGTGATTTTGCCTTCAATAGACTTGCTCTACGTTGAATCATCTTATCCTGAAGTGTACAGTTCCGAAACCACATAGAAGTCCTGATCATTTGCTGTTCACAACAAGGAATGCCATAAACTTCAAGTATAGGAGATTCATCACAAAGGGGTACAACATCCACATCATTGCAGTCACGCACTAGAAACGCATCAAGACCAATGTTTTTCTCGCAATTTCGTACATCAACCAATACCACCATACCTTCTTTGAAAGTTAATGATCTTTTCTCATTTACTAGACGATCATTCATGAACACTTGCACCCCATTGCCTTCGATTTCATCATCTATAATACCACCATCCCCGCAGATAAATGCAAAAGAAGCAAAAGGGAACAGCCGACCGGTCTGAAAAGACACAATCCCATTATAATGATAAAGATAGTGAGCTTGATCATTTGGAATTGTGTATTCTACCCGAAAGGGGAACTGAAACACGATATCTAGGCCATCAACCTTCCTGTAAGCCTGCGTCAAATGTAGGGCAACTATGATTCCATGACCTTTGTATTAGATTGGCATGGAAAAGTAAATTGCTTAAGTAAACAAAATTAATAACAAAATGAATATATAATAAAAAAGAAAAGCACATAACAAGGAAATGCAATTCTAACATTAGACTAAAATATCAATTGATTAAAAAATGCGTCAATCCGATAGGCCATTTTCTAAAAATCATTTCAGCATTCATTAACTACCGGAAATGTACAGATTTGTATAAAAAATTGTATGTGTTTATACTGTTTTTTGCTTACAATTTCTCTAATATAGTGATTAAATGTTATTCCATTATAAAAGCAATTAAACAAAATATGTAACAAATTACTAGCCACATAGTCCAAGATACTTTCCAGAATTATTCGTTAAACATTAGCATTTGTGTTGAGCAGTTACAGATGTTCAATGCTGCTGATTTTTAGCTCAAATTATAAATGCCCAGGATTAGAATTCCAAGTCCCTTCTAATATATTGTTCTACAATTTCTTTGTAACACTTCGCTAACATTTTGCATTTCTTTCTTCTTTCAACTTCTCAACAAAAGTATTCAATGACTTTTTGTAAAAATAAAATAATATTTTAAAAAAAGAATTTATTTAGAATATTATTCTAAATAGATTATCTTTGGCATAGTTATTTCAATTCTTCTTTTTTTATAGTAATAATAATTTTTCTATGATTTATTAAATGAGATATATTGATACCGTCAGGTTGCAATTTGTAAAGGCAAACAATTAATGTAAATATAAAAGAGAAAGAAGTAGACAAACCTGATACAATAATCTGCTTGTTGATCGTAAAGTTAATGAGCCACAATCTAGTGCAGTAACTTTGTGTAACATTGGCGGCAGTGCTGGAATAACTTCAAGCTCAGAGCAATAACTCACATCAAGTTGCCGAAGGTGAACAAAGTTTTTAATACATTCAGGGATAGATTTGAAATTGTTTGCACATAGTTCTAAGCTCTCCAATTTTGGAAAACAACTGAGCATTGTGTCAAGATCATCATTAGATAGATTGCAATCATAAACTGACAACTGACTTAAATTGGAATAGTTAATTGATCCTGGATCCCTCTTTCGCTTTGTCTGGCCCCACTTTCTAAATGATAGTTGACGACATTTCCAGATTTTCACTGTTTCTAGACATTCCAACTTGAGTATTGGTATTTCTTCAAGCTCTGAACAGTTCAACAGAAATAAAACTCTAAGACCCATAATATTATTAATGGACTCTGGCAGCTTCTTTATTTTGTGAACGTTTGTTAAGTTGATAGATTGTAGAGTACTTATTTTTCCTTGTATATCAGGAAAATGTTGGAGATTTTGACAGAAACAGAGGTTGAATAATTCTAGAGAATGCATCTTTATTCTGCGTGGAAAACTTTCTAACTTTGTGCATTGAGAAAGATCTAAGCAAATAAGCTTAGAACACAAACCAACAGAATCATCAACTTTTATTAGATCCTTACATCCCGAAAGTATGAGCTCTCTTAAATTCGGACATTCAGACATATCAGGTATCTTCTTTAGGAATAAACATTGAGACAAATTCAGGTAACTTAAATATTCACCCTGTATAACAAAACCAATCAAAAATTAATCTAAAAGTATAAGTAGACTAAAGTTTAATGTAACTCGCTATTGAAACAATTGTAGCGTATATGAATCTAACCAGAAATAAAACAAAGAAAGTCACGTACCTTTAATGGCCTCAATTCAGACACTTGACTGCGAGGTAAGTCCAAGACAACAATGTTGCCTAGATTGGAAGATAGCGGCAGAGTTGCCAACGGGTATTTGTCCCACTCAAGCCATCTTAATTTCTTTGGTAGATGTGTAGGGAGGTTCGAGAAAGTTGCATTTCTAACAATGAGAATTCTAAGATTTTTCATTTTCTCGAAGGCAGTGCCTCTCCAATCAACACGCAACTCTTGTTCAATGCCACTGGAAGCAAGCAAAAGTCCTTCAGTATTTTCTGTTCCCTATATATATATAAAGAGGAAGCATTAATTATAAATTCCCTATTTTACCAAACCGACTATAAATGACAAGAAAATAACTTCGAAAAATGAAAAATTAATGGAATGGATCTTACAGTGTCTTCAGTTAGCACTTCAAGAACATGTTCACGATACCATAATCTGCTGCATTTTTCAGGTATATTATTCTCCTCCATAACAATTTGTCTACCCATTTGTTGTATCAAATCATGCATCTCTAACATTCCGGATTTGACATATACAAGAGATTTACCAATAAGTATTACAATAGAATGTTCGCATCCCTTTCGTACATACTCTTTTCTTTTTCCTTTAAGGAAAAAGGCAATATCAAGAAACACCCGTTGTTCTATAGAACCCAACCGATCATAGCTTCTTCTGAGTTTGACTAGAATGTCTTGATGTTGATTTTTTTCAAGATAATGCAGTGTATTGTCCCATTCCTCCAAATCTTCTTCACCACTTAAATGAGAGCCTATTATTTTCAATGCCAGCGGTAGTCCCTTGGCATACTGTACTACACGATCAGACAGATTTTCAAACCCCTCGCGAGGCTGGCTATTTTTAAAGCAATTCCAAAAAAAGCATTCGAGAGCATCCTTATCATTTAGCCCCTTCATTTCATGTTTCTTGTTAACTTGATTTTCTGTTAGAAGTTCTTTATCTCTTGATGTTATAATAATTTTACTCCCAGAATAAAACCAATCACATTCACCTGCTAGCTTTTCTAACTGTTCCTTGTCATCAACATCATCAAGAACCAAAAGAATTCTTTTAAATTTAAGCAAGTTCTTTATTTTATGGAGTCCTGCACCATCACTACCAAAGTCAATGTCTTCCCCTAGTGCCTCTTTCAGTAGTATCTTTTGAAGAGATGCTATGCCACCCGGTTTTAAAGATTCTTCTCTAACATTGGAAAGAAAACTTACACATTCAAACTGGTCAACAATCTCATTAAACAATACTTTTGCAAGTAGTGTTTTGCCAAGTCCGCCAATTCCATGAATTAACAATATGCGAACACTATCCCCAAACAATTCGGACCCAATTTCAAGAAGGGACTTCACTTTTTCTAGTGAAGACTTGAGTCCAACTATGTGCTGGCCAATATGTAAAAGTTTAGGAACCAATTTGAGGATACCTTTAACAATTCCCTCAATAAATTCAGATTCATCACACCTGCAAATTAAAAGGCAATGCTATTAATTCTAGTTGTTATATATGTTGTTATGTTCTTGCACGCTTTTAGATATAATTACATTGTCAAACTAAGAAACACAAGCAAGACTAGAATTTGTCAAACAAGGCTCAAATAAAATACTCTTACTTCCACAGCAATCCTTAATAAAAGAGACACGTCCGAATTGGAAGAATAACACAATTACAGGACTAGACCTTATGTTGTATTGACATTTTCACACATCTGCAAGTACATAACGTCTAGGCAGTAAGTAGTGATAATTAATATTCCATTGGCAACTATATAGCTTGAACATTTTAGAAGGTCATTAGCTTAGGCTAATTAAATATAAATATGCATATGTGCTAACCCTTCTTTGAGTGGATATCCTTGTAAGTTTCCTGCATCTAACAAAGCACTCCTCCATTCCTTCATCTGCTGAACGCTAATCTCAGGTTTCTGTTTCGCCTTCCGCGTTTCATTAATCTTCTTCATGACCAATTCCAAATATGTCTCAGTCCGTACGTCTGACGGTTCCACTTTGTAAAAAATTGGAAAAATTCGTTGATTTTCTTTTTTCACGCACTCAAGGATCTTGACAAGCCCAATAAGGCACCATTTGGAAAGCCAATATCCTTGCGAGAGCACAATGATTGAAATCTTTGATTCCTCAATCGCTGTCAAAACCTCTATCGGAAATAGTTTTCCTTTCCTCGTGGTCTTGTCATCGCGGAAGGTTTCGATTCCCTTGCTGCAAAGGGCTTTATAAAGATGTGCCACAAATCCATGGCGGACATCTTTACCTGCGAAACTCAAAAAAACATCAGGATTGTAAACTGGTTTGTTGGTGCTACGCGAAGAGGAGTCTCCCATTACATTTGCCATGATTGATATCTGGATCTTGCAAGTGTCTGTGCTTTGGCAGCTGAAAGAATGATAATGGCTAAACACACTAACCTCAGAGATCGGTAATCAAAGTCTTCAAAGTTGTGTTACAATATAATAATAATAATAATAATAATAATAATAATAATAATCATCATCATCATCATCATCATCATATTGTTGGTTGGTGGACACGGGATTCCTGAATCCAGTGTCCCATTTTCTGTGTCAGTACATTTTGAAATGCGCTTCACGCGGTTGCAATAATTGTGAACAATTTCTTGTTTGAAAATTGAATAAAATGTATTAAACATTTTTTTAATTTTTATTTATGTAATTTTTGGCAGCTGAAAGAACAACAAAGATGTAATTTTTGATTAATTATTATATTATCTTTAATGAATTCATTTGCTGTAAAATTTATGGACACGGAATTCCATGTGGCCCCAAAGGCATGGGAGGGGGATTCCTCATATTTGAAATGCACTCCGCTCGTTCGCAATAATTGTGCACAATTTAATTTAAAAATTGAATAAAATGTATTAAACATTTTTAATTTTTATTTATGTGTATGTAATTTTTTATTTTTCAAAAATTAATAATATATTTTTCAAAATTTTTATTTTTATATAACTAACCTTTTTATTAACTTTAATTTTAATTTTAACTCTTTATTTTTTTTAAAAAAAAGGATATGGAGTGTCAATAGAGACTAACAGTTGTGAAGATAACCTATCGTTACATTTGATCCCTGCGTGTATGTTTTGGTCATTTGGCGGAATTTTTAGCTTTTATTTCATAATATGCATCATTGTAAGGATTATAAAAATTATTGTAATTCCCTTCCCCTCCTCAAATAATTTAGAGGTAGATTCTAATACTGTTTTTATAATTTAAAATTTAATGTTTCATAATTTATGATTTAGTATTTAAAATTTTATAATTTTTAAATTTAAGATTTTAAAATTATAAAATTATATAGTATATGAAAGTAGCTGTTGCGTATAGGATAAAGTTGCGTTGAAGAAAATGAGTTACCTATACTTTAAATCACTTTTTTTTTTGGTTATATATTGAACAGAATTTTAGCTAATTTTTTTAAGGACAGAAAAAAAAATTTTCAAAATTTTATGTATTTACCCTAAAAAATAACATAACAAAATCCCTTTAAAATAATCCATATCCTTTTTTCCTCTGACCTTATCTTCTCTCACCCTCTCCTTTTTCTACTTTTATCTGTCTTTGAAGATTTTCGCTTTCCCACCCACTTACTCTTGTCACTCCCTTCTCTTCCTTAGACCCCCCCTCCCCCAGCCGAACCTTCCCCAGCAAAACATTGTAGAAAGATAACTTACTAATAATGTCTCACAGTGCTTTTAAAAATGAGACCAGTGTTTTTAAAATAATACCATCAATGAATGGATTAGATTAGTGACTCATTGCTTCACAAGCGAATAACTAATTGAATTATAAAAATTAAATTTAAATTTGTTCAAAAATTATAACAGTGAATCATATTTTAGTTTGGTTACGGTCCAAGTCTTTATTTACTATTGTTGTCAAAATGCGATGGGAAAGGGCAATGACAATAATGACAATTAAAATACGGATTTTAGTGTGCTTCCATGGACTACATAGTTGTTTGTATCTATTCCCGGTTGCATCCAATGCATAATATATAGGTGCCATGCTTGGAATCTTAGTCCAATGGAAAGACTATTTTATATCCCTAACGATACAAGTTGTGCATGATTTTACAAGGTAATATGCAACCACAAAAACGATTAGGTTTGGTTGGTGAGGTCAAAGCGAGGTAAGTGGAGGTGGTATGGTTAAATTTTGTTTGCTTTTGTTGGACTATATCAGGTGGGTGGCCCCACCTTGTTAAAAATTGGCCTTCAGCTTGTATCCAAGTCCAACCACTTACGTTATTTAATATTCTCCCAGCTGCCGAGGCACGGACACTTGCAATTTCCACACAGCTGGAATCAATGGCAAACGTGTGTTGGGAGAGCCTTCTTTTTTTTTTTTTTTGAAAATTTAATATTCAAAAAATTATAATATAAAAATAAATTTAAAAAAATAATAATAAAATTAAATTCAATCATTTAAACAAAATTTAAGTTCCATAAATTCTTAACTCTAACTGCGTGAGTGTTGCACTATTACCGAGACTCAAATTCGTGACCGGAATTCGTTTGAACATTACTTGAGAAGAGAGAAAGAATTTTCGAGAGAATATTTTATTATTTTTAAAATTATATAATAACTTTATTTAAACTTTAAATAATAGATATTGTAGATTAGAAAAAATAAGAGATAGTCTTAACAAAACTAAAAAGAAATCAAAGATTTCGGTTATTGTGCTGCCTAAAAATTATTCATTTTCTATATGTTGTAGAAGTAACTATTTAATTTGTGTCCCGTTCGACAAATTCTGGTGTTGCTTTTGAAAGTGTGAATGAATCAACATAACTCGAAAGGCATTGCCTTTTAATTAATTTGCAAGCTTGATGAATCTGAACTCATTGAAAGAACTGTTAAAGATATCTTTAAATTGGTTCCTGAACTTCTAGATTTTGGTCAGCATACACTCAAGCCTTGCATAGAAAAAGTGAAGTCCCTTCTTAGGGTCTGAATCGTTTAATAATGGTGTTCAATGTTTATTACTTCATGGCATTGGTGGAATTGGTAAAAACACTTGCCCAAGCCATGTTTAATGAGAATGTTAACCAGTTTAAAGGTGCGAGTTTTCTTTCCGATGTTGAAAAAGAATCTTTGAAACTGGGTAATCTAGTGTCTCCACAAAAGATACTACTAAATGGGCGATGCTGCAGGAGTTTTGCGTGACAATAACAGAATTGTTTTGATTCTTGGTGTTGATGACATGGAACACTTACCAAAGCTGGTAAAAGGATGTGATTGTTTTGGTTTTCGTGGTGGGATCATTATAGCATCAAGGAATAAAAACTTACAAATTAAAATCAAGTAAACAAGAAATATATGGAGAAGCTAAACGACACCGATGTTGTATGTCGAATGCTTTTGACGGAATGCCTTTAACAGTAGCCTGTTAGAAAGAAGATCCATATCAGTATTTTTTAATTTTTCAAACTTATTTTCCTATAAACTAAAGTCGGTTTGTAAATTGGGCAACATATAATTGCAAAAAAAGCAAAAGGGAACATCCGACCAGTCTGAAAATATACGAACCCATTAGATTGATAAAGACGGTGAAACTGATAATCTAGAACTGATATTGTCCGAGAGGGCCATTCAAACACGATTTCTTGGTCGTCAAGCATTCTGCATGCCTGCGACATCAAAAGTAGGGCAACTATGAGTCCATGACCTTTGTGTTAGATTGGCATGGAAAAGTAAATTGTTTAAGTAAAAAAAACTAATGATAAAATGAATGTATAATAGAAAAGAAAAGCACATAACAATGAAACGCAATTCTAAAATTAAACAGAAATACCAATTGATTAAAAAATGCGTCAATCAGATAGGTCACTCTCTAAAAATCATTTCAGCATTCATTAACTACTAGAAATGTTCAGATTCATATAAAAAATTGTATATGTTTGTACTGTTTTTGCTTACCATTTATCAAATATACATACTTCGAACTACTATAGTAATTAAATGCTATTCCATTATATAAGCAATTAAACAACATATGTAATATATTGCTAGCCTTATAGTCTAAGATACATTCAAGAATTTTTCGTTAAATATTAGCATTCGTGTTGAGCAGTCATAGATGTTCAAATGCTGCTGATTTTTAGCTCAAATTTCAAATGCCTGTGATGAGATTTGCTATTCCCTCCTAATATATTGTTCTACAATTTCTTTGTACGACTTCGCTAACATTTTGCATTTATTGTTTTTTCCTTCTTTCAGCTTCTCAACAAAATTAATCGATGACTTTTTGTAAAAAATAAAAGAAAAGATATTTTGAAGAAAAAAGAATTTATTTAGAATATTATTCTAGACTGATTATATTTGGCATATTTATTTCAATTCTTCTAATTTTAGGGTAATAATAATTTTTTTTTTGATTTATCAAATGAGAAATATTTTGATACCATTAGGTTGCAATTTGTAAAGGCAAACAATTAATGTATATATAAAAGAGAAAGAAGTATACGAACCTGAGACCATAAGACGACGCTTGATTCTGAAGTTAATGAGTGACATTCAAGGGCAGTAACTTTGTGTAACATTGGCGGTAGTGTTGGAATATTTTGGAGCTTAGAGCAGTAACTCACATCAAGTTGCCGAAGGTCAACAAAGTCTTTAATGCATTCAGGGATGGATTCGATATTCTTTTCAGATAGTTCTAAGCATCTCAATTTTGGAAAACAACTGACCATTGTGCCAAGATCATCATCAGATAGATCGCAATCATCAACAGACAACTGACGTAAATTTGAGTAGTTAATTGATCCTGGATCACTCTTCCGCATTGTCTGGCGTCACTTTCTAAATGACACTGACGACATTTCCAGATTTTCAATGTTTCTAGGCATTCCAACTTGAGTATTGGTAATTCTTCAAGCTCTGAGCAATTGAATAGAAATAAAACTCTAAGACCAATAATATTATTAAAGGACTCAGGCAGCTTCCTTATTTGATCAACGTTTACCAATTTGATGGATTGTAGAGTATTTATTTCTCCTTGTACATCGGGAAAGTGTTGGAGACTTTGACAGAAACAGAGATCAAAATATTCTAGAGAATGCATCTTTATTCTGCGTGGAAAAATCTCCAACCTTGTGCATCGAGAAAGATCTAAATGAATGAGTTTAGAACACAAACCAACAGAATCATCAACCTTTGTTAGATTCTTACATCCCGAGAGTATTAGTTCTCCTATATTCGGGAAACCAGACACATCAGCTATTTCCTTTAAGAATAAACACTCTGACAAATTCAAGTAACTTAAATATATTTAGAGTGAAGTTTAATGTAACTGGCAAATGAAAAGATTGTAGCATATTTGAATCTGAACAAAAATAAAGCAAAGAAAATCACGTACCTTTAATGGCCTTAATTCCGACACTTGACTGCAAGGTAAGTCCAAGACAACAAGCTTATTTAGATTGGAAGATAGTGGCAGAGTTGCTGAAGGGTACTTGTCCCACTCAAGCCATCTTAAATTATTTGGTAGATGTGTAGGGAGGTTCCAAGAAATTGCATTTCTAGCAATGAGAATTCTGAGATTATTCATTTTCTTGAAGGCAGTGCACCTCCAATCAACACGTAACTTTTGTTTAATGTCCCTGTAAGCAAGCATTAGTCCTTCAATATTTTCTGTTCCCTATACATATAAAGAGGAAGCATTGATTATACATTGCCCATCTTACAAACCGACTACAAATTACAAGAAAATAACTTCAGAAAATGAAAAATAATGATATGGATCTTACGGTATCACCAGTTAGCACTTCAAGAATATGTTCATGATGCCATAATCTGCTGCATTTTTCAGGTATACTATTTTCCTCCATAACAATTTGTCTACCCATCTGTTGTATCAAATCATACATATCCAATATCCCTGATTTAACATATACAAGAGATTTACTGATGAGTATTGCAGTAGCATATTTGTCGACATCGCGACGCGGACGCGGCGACCGGAGAAGGGAAATAGGTGGAAAAAATGATTTTTGTAGGTGTTTTGGAAAACTTGGAAATTTTGGAGTCACCACCATCTAAGTTTAAATGATGAGATCGGACACCGAGATTAAGGTCTGCGTCACAAAGATTGGGTTCGGGGTTTGGTTACATGTAGGGAAGGTATTAGCACCCCTACAACGCCCTTTCGGTACCACGTTGGTGTTTTGTTGCTTTTTGATTTCAAATTCATGCTTTGATTTTGGTTAAAACTTTTTATTTTGGGATTTCTTTAGGAAAAAAGGATTTATGATATTTACATTGGAGGGATTTTGCCAATTTCTTCAACATAATCCACAACGTAATTATATGGGGAGATAACAAAAGCGGCCACTTTCGTCAACCGCAAGTGCTATGATCAAGATTCTAAAAAAAGGGGTTTTATTTCAAAATATGGGTGTTAGTCACGTTACGTGAATTATATCAATTTCTTCAATATAATCCATAACGTACTTCCCTCAGGATAGCTAATTGCAATCGTTTTCACCAATTGCATCAACGACCATCGTTGGGATAATCAAGAATTTTAACAAAAGAGAATTAACTCAACAAAGAGTAAGAGATGTGCATACCTAGATGATGAATTCTCCACTCCTCTTCTTAGTGAGTGTAGACCTTGAATGTTACTTGAAAGAGCTCCTTTGGTTGATTCAAAAGGAGAAGAGCTACTTTGATGTAGCCTTACTCTCCTTCTTCTTTCTTCTCTCTTTTCTCTCCTCTTGGTGCTCTCTTCCTCTCCTTCTCTTGCTCTCTTCTTCTTGGTTTTTTTGTGTGTGTTCTTGGTGCCCTCCTTAGGCCTCCTTATATAGCCATCTTATGCAACTAACTTTCCTTCATGCAACTAACTTTCCTCATGCATTTAACCACCTTTCATGCATCCAACTCCCTTCATTCATCTAACTTTCCTTCATGCAACTAACTTTCCTCATGCATTTAACCACCTTTCATGCATCCAACTCTCTTCATTCATCTAACTTTCTTTTATGCATCTAATTTTCCTTCATGCAACTAACTTTCCTTCATGTATCTACCTCCCCTCATGCATTTAACCACCTTTCATGCATCCAACTCCCTTCATTCATTTTTCTTTTTATTTTCTTCTTTTTATTTTTCTTCTTCTCTTTTTTTTAATTCTTCTTAATTTTTATTTTTTTGAATTTCGAATTTATTTTATTTTTAATTTTCTTTTCTTTATTTTTTTTATCTTTTTAGGATTTGGACAAAATTAGGTGTCTACAGATTGCCCTCCTTTGCTTATCTTCTAAGTATTAGGAGATGAGCAAAGGTTGAAAGACACTGTTTTGTCCAGATCAGAATATCATGCCAAAAAGGTCATTGTCCATCTAGCGGGGACCTAAAATAACCTTAGGATTTTCTTACAGTCCTAAGGTTTGGAAAGGGTTACTATCCACCCAACAGGGATCAAAGATTACAACCCAGGATTTTCTTGCTATCCCATGCTCGGGGTTGAGTTAAATGAAACTCGACTCTGGCACAAATAAAAGAGGGGTTGAGTGAAGCTTGACTCCAGCTTGTCCAAAAATGCCTTACTCGACATGCATACCTGCTTGACAGGGCTTGGCATGCGAACAGGCTTGATTACAAACAAACAAACTTGAAAAAAACCATGTTCCAAGTTGCAATGAAATGATATGTTCGACATGCATACCTACTTGACAGGAATTAGCATGTGAAGGGGTTTGATCTCCAAAATGGGATCGTTATCATGCATACCTCAAAATTGCATGCTTGACATGCAGACCTGTTTGACAGGGCTTGGCACTGTCAGAGGCTCAACCTCAAAATTGCATGCTTTGACATGCAGACCTGCTTGACGGGGTTTGGTGTTTGATATAAGAAGAGGCTTGACCTCGAAATGGCATGCTTGACATGCAAACCTACTTGACAGGATTAATGTGCTTGACACATGAAGAGGGTTGACCTCAAAATTGCATGCTTGACATGCGAACCTGCTTGACATGGTTAATGCTTGATATAAGAAGAGGTTTGACCTCAGAATTGCATGCTTGACATGCAGACCTGCTTGACAGGGTTAATGTTTCATGAGAATCATGATATGGTTCTCTAGGTGCTAATGAGGATATAGTTTTAAATTAGGTTGATGCATTAAGACAAGGTGACCCAGATGCAAGCCCCACCCCATTATGCAGTGTAACAATGCTATGATGCATGCTGACATACCAAGAAGTATGGTGAGCTGCAATGGACTGTGCTATTTTGTCTTCTTGTTTTTTTTCTTTTTTTTTTTTTTGGTTTCTGGTGAACGATATTTCCACAGTTTCTAGGAGATCATGAATGAACCAGCTTCTGTCACTTTGACTCATCTTCTTTAATTAAGAAAAACTTCCCTGACATCCTATATTCTTGCCCCAATCTTGGCTAGGTGATCTCAAGCGAATGGAAAGCTTTTCAACTCTGGACTCATTTTGTCAGCAGTCACCCTAATTTGTGCTTTCAACATCTCACTTCATCTTACAAGCTTTGATGTATCACACCCTCATCACTGTTTGCCATTTGAGAATTTATTTCTGCCAGGGTTGATTCAATTGGAATGGGAGCATTCGATTATCAAAACATGGACAGAATATTACAACGTTGATTGCCCCAGTGTTAATTTTTTTGGTTATTCATCTGAGAAGGAGATGAAATGAAAGTGAAAGAAAAGGTGTGATACATCGCACATCCATCATACTAGACGTCTTATTCAATTCAAAGAGTTGCACACACAGTCATAGCCAAGATTGGTAGAGCCATTACATGAAGGACATACACAAGAAAAGCAAAAACTTCGAGGCATGTAAAGGATGCGTATCAAGAGTTGAAAGTCTTTACTCTGCCATCCATTTACTAAGACCTCGATAACAAGTCTCTTTCGCTCGGACCATTTGAGTACACATAGTACAACCAGCAAGTTACAAACGAAGATCAGTGTCTAGTTTGCGCTTCCTGCTGCCGTCGGAGGGGCGCTCATCTGCTTGCCCCATTAAAGGGTTAAATTGAGATGCACAGATTTGTAGTCGATCGATTAGCAGATCAACGTCTGAAGCCGACACTATGATACGACGGGTCTCTGGGGGTATGAGATGTCGTTCCGCAGCATGATCTAAAAAATATAACAGACCATCATAAAAACCATTAACATTTAACAATCCTATTGGCTTTTTATGAGAGTACATTTCAACCCAGAGTAACACGCTGGAAATTCCTTCCAAAGTTTCTGAACCACCAGGTAATGCGATGAAGGCTTCAGCATTACAAAACATGTATCCAAGGCATTCATGCATGTTTGAGACCCCTAACTGGATACCAAAGGTACCATTTGTTACCCCTTTCATAAAAATACCCAAAACATTACTCCCTACCAAGAGCGCAGATGCAGCTGCACATGCTCTTAGTCCATGAACTCCTCCACCGTACACCATATTTATTCCCCTGGCAGCTAGCACTCTTCCAAGTCTATTGGCGGTTCCCATAAACTCAAGGTCTTTCCCTAGCTTGGGACTACCGAAAACGCAAACAGACTTGAATTTGCGTGTTGATGATTCTCCTCTCTCATTTTCTGCCACAATCATGTTTAGTAGGTTTGAAAGGCAGAACAAGTGATAGAAGAACCATGGGTCTGCTGCTAAGGAGGTTCGTGCTTTAAAGGGAAGATGGTCAAAAGCACACCTCTAGTAGAGCGGCTTTAGGCAGGGACGATGCGCGACAAGGTTAGATAGAAAAGACCCGCCTGCATGCGCAACAGTAACACCAAGTCAGATAGAAAAGACCCGCCTACATGCGCAACAGTGACACAAAGTCAGATAGAAAAGACCCGCATGTGCAACAGTAACATAAAGTCAGATAGAAAAGACCCGTCTACATGCGCAACAGTAACTTGTCAGAAAAGGTAGCAAAATTTTTGACGATGAAACGACAACCGTATCGATGCACTCAAACCGCGTATGAAAAGTCCAAAGGTGAACAGTTGAAATGATAGGCGCACCGACGATTGTCGACAAGAGCAATGAATGCAATGCATAATTGAGTGTACAGTGACTCTGGTTCGTCGTCTTCCTTTGGTTCCGTATTCAGCCATGGATCGGGCACTGTTCATGGATCGGCAACTTGCTTTCCGTCCAATTTTTGTGCGAACCGGCAAACAGGGTCGTTTAACAGCAGATCCTCAGGATGATGGCGCTCCTTTTCTCTGTTGAGTAAATCCACTAAAGCAAGAAGAACACAGTGGACATGTCCACTAGGGTGCGTCTCAAGAGCCTGAAGGATGTCATCCAACGGCTCTTTACTCAGCCCACCCTTAATGAACCGGATCTTATCTTCTCGATTTAGGGACACCATCCCTTTCCCCTTGCATCGCGTATCACATGTCCATCTTGCACATCTATGGCATACTCCCATTCTCTTAGCCCTCCTTTTCTTAGCATAAGAGCTCGTTCTCATTCCGGGCAGATGTCTAACGAGTGAATTTTGAAATTCACCAGCTAGACGTACCTTAGCTTCGATGATCCATCGAACATCTTCGGGAAGACCTAAACGTGTGAGCATCTTAATTCTTTCGAGTCTGCATCTATAAATCCTCCTCAATACGTCTTGAGGAACAGAAGGAAATCTGATCTTGAGCTTTGTGAGGCTTTCCTCCATATTTATCTTTTCAGTAACGCAAGGTACTCTTACTCTAGATCAAGATCCAAGACAAAACCATTAACCTCAGTCAGTTGAAAAAATGAAAAGGAAAGCCTCCAAATCTCCTACGAGGCTGATAATGAAAAAAAAGTATGAACGAAAATAGGTTACCGATTGCCCTAAAATGCATGTTTAATGGCATGATATGCGTGTAAAAAGCAAAGATGTGTTTGTAGATCTTACTTTGGGAATTTAATCGAAGGAAAACCTTGCGACTCCGATTTACCTTCCCAATCTAGACTCATGAAGAAGAACAAATCAAGCTTTGGACACTCTGTTGGTCAGATTAGGCTAGATCTGTTGTCGATCTTTCGAAACCCTTCCACTGATGGATTTCCCCTTTCGCTCCCTCACTCGAACCACTGATTACAATTTTCCTCAGGCTTCTTGGCTCAGGATCCTCGAATTGCTTTTCTCTTTCTTTTTTTTTACTTTGGTCCTGTGCTTCTCAATTTCGGCTGCTTAAGCCGTTTGCCCATTTTTCCCTCCCTTTCTTTTTTTTTTTTTTTGGTCCTACGCCTCTCAGCTTGGGCCACGGTCCTGTGCTTCTCGGTTTGGGCCGCTCAAGCCGTTCGCCCGTTTTTTTTTTTTTTGGTCCTGCGCCTCTCAGCTTGGGCCGTGGTCTTGGGCTTCTCGGTTTAGGCCGCAGTCCTGTGCTTCTCGGTTTGGGCCACTCAAGCCGTTCGCCCGTTTTCTCTCTCTTTTTTTTTTTTTTTTTTGAAAACATGTAATTTAGACAATGCTACAGCTCAAAATTACCGTTTATCATATCTCAAGTATGTGATGAAGCATGGGTAAGGGACAGGCATAGAAAAGCAAATTTCAAAAGGTGCAAAATTGTATTCATCCAATTTTTACATCTTTTGGGATTTTGACGGTTCAAATGAAGTAAAATAGGTACATGATTAGGCAAGAGAAATTTGGATGGGGACTGGTCAAAGTCTTCTGAGGACAATCCTTAAAATTTAGACTATGCTCAAACTCTCAAAACTCAATTTTGGCCAATCCTGTGCTAACCATCATGCGTAATACTTCTTGACAGCATCTGAATTCACTGGACTTGACAATTCACCACCGTCCATTTCGGCAAGGATTAAAGCTCCTCCAGAGTATGCTCTCTTTACCACGTAAGGCCCTTCATAGTTTGGAGCCCATTTACCTCGATTATCTTTAATGATTGGGAGAACCTTCTTTAGCACTAAGTCTCCTTCACGAAACTGCCTTGGATGGACCTTCTTATCATGCGCTCTGATCATCCTTGTTTGATAGAGACGCCCATGGGATAAAGCAGCCAATCTTTTTTCTTCTATGAGGTTTAGCTGCTCATATCGCATGCAAACCCATTCGGCCTCGTCGAGTTGAGTTTCCATCAACACTCTTAATGATGGTATCTCTACTTCAAATGGAAGTACTGCCTCCATACCATACACCAGGGAAAATGGGGTTGCTCCGGTTGAGGTCCTTACTGACGTGCGATAACCATGGAGTGCAAAAGGCAACAACTCATGCCAATCTCTATAGGTAACTGCCATTTTCTCCACTATTTTCTTGATATTCTTGTTTGCTGCTTCCACCGCTCCATTCATCTTGGGACGATATGGGGTAGAATGGTGGTGAACTATCTTGAATTGTTCACACATTTCTTTCATCATTTTGCTGTTGAGGTTACTAGCATTATCAGTGATGATCCTCTCTGGGAGACCATATCTGCAAATGATTTCCTTTTTAAGGAATCTGAGGACTACTTGCTTTGTCACATGCGCATAGGAAGCGGCTTCTACCCATTTTGTGAAATAGTCTACTGCCACTAGAATGAAACGATGACCATTTGAAGCTTTAGGTTCGATCGGCCCAATTACATCCATGCCCCACATGGCGAAAGGCCACGGTGATGTTAACACACTAAGTGTTAAAGGGGAAGCATGAATTTTGTTAGCATAAATTTGACATTTATGACATTTTCTGACATAATTGATACAGTCAGACTCCATAGTAGGCCAAAAATACCCTGCTCTTAAGGCCTTCCTAGCCATGGCATGACCATTGATATGAGTTCCGCACACCCCTTCATGTATTTCATGTATAAGCTTCTGTGCCTCTTTAGCTTCAATGCATCTTAAGAGGACAGCATCATGATTCCTCTTGTACAAAATTTCTTCATTGAGGAAAAACCCCATTGCTAATCTTCTCAAGGTCCTTTTATCATTTTCTGATGCGCCAGCTGGGTATTCTCTGTGTTTGATAAGCCGCTTAATGTCCTCATACCACGGCTTTCCATCAAGTTCCTCTTCCACAAATGAACAATAGGCAGGCGAATCATACTTCTGCATTCTAATATTAGGAAGATCGTTTGCATCTATTATTGAGTACATGGAGGACAATGTCGCTAGTGCATCTGCCATTTGATTCTCCTCCCTTGGTATATGACTGAAGGTTATATCTTCAAATTGCCTCATTAGTTCACATATATACTTTTGATAAGGAATCAGCTTGGGGTCTCTAGTTTCCCATTCTCCCTTTAATTGGTAAATCACCAATGCTGAGTCTCCATGCACGTCCAAAAGACCAACTTGGTAACTCAAGGCTGCCTCGATCCCCATGGTGCAAGCCTCATATTCTGCTATATTGTTAGTACATTCGAAACACAGTTTTGCAGTCATAGGGTAATGCTTCCCTTTTGGGGATACCAAAATCGCACCAATCCCGTGCCCTAGTGCATTAGATGAGCCGTCAAACATTAATGACCATCTTTCTTCTTTAGATTCAGTGGTTAAGGCCATAATGTTTTCATCTGGAAACTCAAATTGGACCGGTTCATCTCCTGAAATTGGGTTGTCCGCAAGGTGTTCAGCAATCACACTTCCTTTTATGGACTTTTGTGAGATATATTGGATGTCATATTCAGACAAAAGCATGTGCCATCTTGCAATCCTCCCAGTTAAGGCAGGTTTCTCAAATATGTACTTAATTGGATCCATTTTTGAGATTAACCAAGTTGTGTGGCACAACATGTATTGCCTGAGTCGACGAGCTGCCCATGCTAGAGCACAACAAGTTTTTTTTAGCACCGAGTACTTCAACTCATAGTCAGTAAATTTCTTGCTCAGGTAATAAATTACCTGTTCTTTTCCTGTTTCATCATGTTGCCCCAGCATGTAGCCCATTGATCCATCATGCACGGACAAATACATGAATAGTGGCCTCCCTAGCACTGGTGGGACCAAGATCGGTGGATTTTGCAAATACTGCTTGATCTTATCGAATGCTTCTTGGTAGTGCTCATCCCATTCAGTGTTTTGGTTCTTGCGGAGAAGCTTGAAGATTGGTTCACAAGTGGCCGTCAATTGGGATATGAATCTGGCTATGTAGTTGAGCCTTCCCAGGAAACCTCGCACCTCCCTTTCTGTCCTAGGTTCAGGCATATCCATGATGGCTTTGACTTTGTCAGGATCCACTTCAATGCCTTTTCCACTGACCATGTATCCCAGTAGTTTCCCTTATCTCACACCAAAGGTGCACTTTGCCGGGTTGAGCTTGAGTTGGTATTTTCTCAATCTATCAAAAAGCTTTCTCAGATGGGCTACGTGCTCTGTTTCAGACTTGGACTTGGCAATGATGTCATCAACATATACCTCTATCTCCTTATGCATCATGTCGTGAAATAAAGCCACCATGGCCCTCTGGTAAGTTGCCCCAGCATTCCTTAGCCCAAATGACATCACCTTATAGCAAAAAGTACCCCACAAGGTAATGAAAGTTGTCTTTTCTTTGTCTTCAGGGGCCAGTTTGATCTAATTATATCTCGAGAATCCATCCATAAATGAGAAGACTGAGTATCCTGCAGCATTATCCATAAGTACATCTATGTGGGGAAGTGGAAAATCATCCTTCGGACTTGCTTTGTTCAAGTCTCTGTAATCTACGCAGATTCGAATCCTTCCATCCTTCTTTGGTACTGGCACAATATTAGCTACCCAGTCTGGGTATTTTGCAACCTCAATAAAACCAGCATCGAGTAACTTTTTCACTTCTTCTTTAATCTTGACCAGTATATCAGGTTTCATCCTCCTCAGTTTCTGTTTTACTGGTTGAAAACCTGGTTTGATGGGCAAACGATGAAGGACTATATCGGTGCTTAAACCCGGCATGTCTTGGTATGACCATGCAAACACGTCACTGTACTCTCGCAATAGTTGGATCATCGCTTTCTTTTCTTCCTCTGCTAACTGTGCCCCAATTTTTAGCTCTTTCTTGTCTTCCCCATTTCCCAAGTTGATCACTTCGATAGGTTCTCCATGGGGCTTGATACCTTTGTCCTCTTCTTCCACCATCCTTTGCAATTCGGGTGATGGCTCCCAGTCTTCCCCTTCTCCTTCATCACCTAAGGCATAATAGATTTGGCCTTCAAAATTTAGGTTTGGGAGATTGGCATAATCCTCTTCAAAGTTATCCTCATCATTTGACCTGAATTATTTTAGGTGTTAATGTGGGATGTGACATGAATTGGTATGGTGTACGAAAGAAGGAGAAGAAATGCAAAATGAGTGGAAAATGAAACCAAACACACATTTTATTGATAACAAACAAAGTAATTTTAAAAGCTGCTGCGTGCTTTGAAAATTACATGTTACTAAAATTAAAAATTGGGGGGATTGGCTTGGCAGTCCAATTATCGAGGTCCTCGCCAGGGATACTTGGTGTGATTAGCTCTATCTTCCCTTCTTTAGAGCACCCTTCCTCAATGACGGCAACTTGATTTGGGTTTCTAAAGCCAGTGCTAACGAAAACTTCATGCAGGTCCTTTAGAACCAACTTCTCAGTGTCTACCATCCGACCTTCTAGGCGAGCCAGGCGTCTTTCTCTTCGGACCTTAGCCATTCGGGCCCTGTCAGCATGAGTGGGCTTAAAGCCCAGGCCGTATGTGTCTTCGGTTAGCATGAGTTGGGGCAGTCCTTTTATACCTTGCCCTCTAATTCCTAGTCCTCCTCCAGGAATATAACCATTGCCTTTTAAGACTCTTGCTAGCATCATAGCCGCATTAGAATGACGAGGGACAGCTAACAGTTCTCCTTCCTTCACATAAGTCACATTAACAATCTCGAATGATTGGAAGGAAATCGTAGACTCCACCTCAGCCTCTATGTACGGAATTGTGGAAGGCTTTGATACCAACAAATCTTCATCTCCAGATACTTCTATTATTTTCCCATCATATACAAATTTCACCTTTTGATGCAGAGAAGAAGGGATTGCCCCTGCAGTATGGATCCATGGGCGCCCAAGGAGGCAACTATATGCTGAACTTACATCCATCACTTGAAAAGTGATATTGAAGGTACAAGGACCTATTAAGATGGGTAACTCAATTTCTCCCAATACATTACTTTGGGTCCCATCAAATGACCTTACCACAATGGTGCTCGGTCTCATGAGAGACTTGTCAACAGGAAGTCGTCTAAAAGTCGACTCTGGAAGGATGTTCAATGCTGATCCATTATCAATCAGAACATTGGCTAGGTTATAGTCCTTGTATCTGGCTGAAATATGTAAAGCCTTGTTATGCCCACGCCCTCCTGAGGGAAACTCATCATCAGAGAAAGACAAATAATTATGCGCCATGATATTCCCCACTACATTGCTTACAGCATCCGTGGTTATATCTTTATGGACATATGCCTCTTCTAAAACCCTCATTAGTGCCTGTCTGTGCGGTTCAGAGTGCAGAATTAATGACAACAAGGAGATTTTAGCAGGAGTCTTTCTTAATTGCTCAATCACTTTATATTCACTTTGTCGGATAAGCTTTAAGAACTCACTGGCTTCTTCTTCGGTGACAGGCCTTTTGGGTGTAATAGGTTTTGTTTCCTCTATTTTTGATCCGCTTCCTTGGGGGTCATTATTTGCTGACAGCTTAGTCGCTTCATCCCTAAACAGAGTATCCTTTTCCTTTTGATCAGGGGTCTCTTTTAGAATTGCTTTCCCTTTATCTTTTGTCTCAGTCTCCACAGGGTTGAGGTTGTTAGCCCTTTCTGCACCTTTCCTCCCTGTTGTAGATGGGAGGTAGCAGCGGCCACTCCGGGTAACTCCACTAATCCCAGATATATTTGTGACCTGAGATTTATAATCTTGTGGTATTGCTTGGCAACCATATTCCCAGGGGACTGCCTTATCACTTGTATATGGAAAAGGTTGTGGAGCCTGGATCGTCAATCTTTTCATGGCTTCAAAGGGAGCTTGCTTTATAACCCCATCATCTAGTTGAGCCTCCTGCGCAATGTACTTGATTGTCAATGGCCTTGCAGGAGCAAGTCCATCAGAGCTCCTAATTGGTGAGTTTACCGGAGACATGTTGACCATATTTATGCTTTCTGATTCAATCCCTATTTGCAAGAAACCTTCATCTATTAATTTTTGCAAAAAGTCCTTAAAAGCAATGCATTCTCCCAACCTGTGGGTTGCTTCATCCCCATGATATTCATATCCTGATTCTTGAATAACTCCTTTCTTCTCTACCATACCACATTCTGCGAGAGCTTGAAAGATGTGTTTCATAGGGGTTTTGATCTCAAACGCGGACTTCTTAGAGATTAGTTGAGGTTCCTTGGTAACAAGATTAATTCCCTGACTTCCATGATTGGGAAGAGGGTTGCCATCAACATCAGATTTGGATGGAACTGACTCAAAATTGAGCCACTTAGCATCAATTAGGCTTTGGACCTTTCTCTTGAAGGCCGTACAATTTTTCACATAATGTCCCTTGGCTCCTGCATGGTAAGCACACGTAAGATTCTCCTTATACCACGCTGGGTATGGTGGTTCCCAGGCCGGGAGAGGGACTATTGACACTAAGTTATTTTGCAAAAGTTGTGGCAACAACTGGGAATAGGGTATAGGAATTGGATCAAAATTCACGGCTCTTTTGTTAGGCAACTATCTAGGCCTATTTGCTTGGTACTGCTGCTTAGGCTGTTGGGATGCAAACTGAGACTGTTGCATCGGTTGCGCTGTAGTGGGGTAAGACGGTTGGGTAATAGTGATTTGTGGGGATGGCTTCACAACATTCATTGCCGGGGTAAATGTCGTGGTGAGAGGTGGTCGATTGTCACTGTACCTCCTATCTTTAGCTTTCCCTTTATCTTGATAGTCTACAGAATGGACCTCTTCTTTCTTTTTGCTATTAAATTGAGGTTTCTTTTGGGATGAGGTCCCTGCTTGTGACTTTCCCATTTTTCCAGAGCGGATTCCCCTTTCGATCATTTCTCCTATCTCCACTAGATCGGGGAATTTTAAATGGGTGAACCCTACCATCTTCCCATAAAAGGGGTGTGTAAGGGTATTCAGGAAGACTGTAGTCATCTCTTTGTCAGATAAGGGAGGTTGCACTCTAACCGCCACATCTCGCCATCTTTGAGCATAAACTTTGAATGACTCATTATCCCCTTTTTCCATATTTTGAATTTGGATTCTGTCAGGAGCCACATTTCTGTTGTACTTGTACTGTCTGAGGAAAGCTTCAACTAGATCTTTCCATGTGCGAATGGAACGACGATCTAGGCTCATGTACCACTCAGCAGCTCCATCGATTAAACTATCCTGGAAGATGTGCATCAGGAGTTTTTCATCATCGGAGTGTGCTGCCATCTTTCTGCAGTACATAATGATGTGCGCTCTTGGACAATTTGTCCCATTGTATTTGATAAATTCTGGCGCCTTGAATTTGGGTGGTAATACAACATTAGGCACTAATCCTATTTCAGCCATATCTAGGATGTCAACATCTTCAAAACCCTCCATTTTTCTGACTCTGGCCTCAAGTCTTTCGTACTTTTCACGAGTCTTGGCTTCTTTAGCGGCTCTTTTTATTTTCTCTAATTCTTCTTCAACATCCAGGTCTCGGACACTAAGATTATCCCCTTGTTCTTAGTCGCGTTGGTCATGCTGGAAGCTTTCATTTTTGGCAACGAGCAGAGCAGTTATTTTGGCCAATTGTTCTTTGAGGTCATTGACTTCAGACTGCAATTCCTCCACTGTTTTCTTTGTTCTTTGTTCTGCCATTTGTCGTGATTGGGAACGTGTTACTGGAGCCGTGGCTTTTCTTTCGAACTTTCCCTTCTTAGATGATGAAAAGGACAAATGAATGAGTACGTGCATGTATTATGATGCAAATGCAAGTTGGCTCAAATTAACATTAAAAGTCTTTTTATTCCACACATTTTAAAGATTTACAAACTCCTTCATGGAGTATTCTAGGTTTTTAGTACATCAAACACCATCAATAGATTTCCCACTTTGACATAGTCTTCCTTAATTTTTTTGAGAAGATCGCGGGTAGATCCTGGCTCTAACTCTTCTTCACAGTCAGCTATCTTTTGAGCTGTGCTCCTTGCTTCCCTAGCTAACTGTCGAATGTGAACCCTTACCCCTCCTAACTGTTCTTGTGCATCCAATAGTGTTGCTCGGAGATCCCTGTTTTCTTGATGGATTCTAATTAATCTAGGGTCCTGTAGTATATTTTCCAAGTGTAGTTCATGAATTTGCTCCGTCCTTATGAGTAAGTCGCGCAATCTCATGTTTTCTCTATCCAATGCATCAGCCCTATCCTCCAGCTTATATTGCTCCTGGAGTTGTGTTGTTAAACTTTGCACCTCCTTGTCATGGCTTTCCTGCAAGCCATCTATGTAGGACTCAAGTCGCTCCTTGTCTTGCATGACTTCCTTATGTTTATCCTCCCACTGTGCCACTAGCTTTTTCAATTGGTGGATTTCTGCAATGTCTTTTTGGTGACTTGTCTTTAGTTTTTGCGTGTGGTCTCTAAGTTTAGCGATTTCATTTGCCGAGGCCTCTGTCTTTTCCTTTCTAGTTCTAAGACCCTTTTTAGCAGCACGAAGATCTTTATTTATTAACCAGAGCTTCCTTTCTAATTCTTCAATGTGTTGTTGTTGCTCAGCCATTGACCTCTTATGGTCTTTTTCCAATTCCATCATTTTGAATTGAAAACCACCTGCCTTTGACTTCCAAGCATCAATTTCCTCTTTCATTTGCCTTTCTTTTTCAACCATTAGGGCTTCTCTAACTTGTAAATCCATTAAGGATTTTTCAAACTTCATTTTCTCGTCAGTTTCAGCCCTAGGTCTTTTAGAAGAGGATATTGAGAACGTAATCCCTGGTACTACAATCCCTTTTCCACGATTTTTCTGCCAACAGGGATACTCAGGTGTAGTCATGATAGTTTCTTTATTACACTCAAATTGATGAACTTGTTTCCAAAGAGTCGCGACAACCTCATGTTTAGATGCAGCATCTTCTTTTTCAAACTCCAGATCAAGCTCATGAAGGCTTCTAGTGGCTGGCACAAATTGGATGCACCCAAATTGTCTCATTACCATAACAGGTGCATACCCAACAACGCCCCACGTGCTTACAAGGGGAATCCAAGGTCTATCACCACATCCATAAACAACTGGGCCCTCTCGCATCCACACACACTTCCACCTAAATTCCTTGGCTTGCTGAAGGAACCTAATCCAGGAGTTTCGATCTTGTTTTTTCTAAGGCCATTTGAATCCTATGAAGTCAAGCAAGGCATCTTGCTTCCCCAAGAAAACTGGCTTAAAGCGAATGGTTGGATATCCCATAGTCGTCACCGGGGGTAGATGGCTCACTATCCATACCATCAAGAGTTGTGCACAACCAAGGAAGCGTCCTTCCCCAATTCTCCTTAAATGATCCAGTGATCTGAGTGTTTCGGCTAATATAGGTGGAATGGGATTCAATCCACTCTCTATTTCTCTGAACAGAGTTATTGTCTGGATGTCAACATATCCACGCACTTTAGGGAATACGACAGCTCCATAAATAGCCAAGGCAAGAGTCTTCATAGCCATCTCCTTGTTCTTGTGAGCTTTGCAAAGTCTAACTAGGAAGCTGATCGAGATAGCCCAATTTCTTCCTTTCTCTTTGGCATCCTCACCAAAATTAATAGCTGGTATACCCAATAACCTATTCAGAACCCTTCTTGGCTGTTGCTTTTGGCCTGGTCTGTAAATCTTTCCCCTTATGATAGTATTGATGGCCAGCATTTCCTTGTACTCTTCTAGAGTGGGAGTGAGATCGTACTCTCCAAAAGTGAACACCCTATACACAGGATTCCAAAAGAAAACCAAAGCCTTTAACAATGCTTCCTCCACCGGAACTGACAATAGATGTGCTAGATGGCCGTACTTTGCTGTGAACTCTCCTTTCTCAATCTGGCTATAGCTTTCCCAAACTTCTTTCAATTCGGATAGATCATTTTGTTCAAAGGATAGCTTCCTGATAGGAGGTAAGGATAGATAGTCTTCACCCACCATGCAATCTCCTTGTTCTTTCTGAGCCTTTTCTTGAGTGAATATGACTTGGTCTAGTGGGTCTATGACAAGTGCGATGGAGTTTGCTGTAGTGTCCATTCCTAAAATTTGAACCAACAAATGATGCATGAAGATACAATGATAAAAAGACAACATCAGGGTAAAGATTTATGCACTTATGGAGACCCAGGTAGAGGTGTTCAGGCGCCTGCACGGAGACCAAGGGTCTCACAAAGGTCGACCTTACTTTTGCCTCTCACTGGCCTATAATGGTAATTTGCCCAGGTTAAATGCTCATGCATACAATGATAGATGCAAAGTTCGAAACAAAACGCATGTGTAGTATTTTCACCGTGTGATTAAGTAGAGGGTCATCCTAAGTTTGATCCGTAGCTTCCATAGTTTGGGTCAAATACTCTTAGCACAAGGTGGTACTAAGGCAACTACTAGTGTAAAGGGTAAGTTTTAGACTCCTACATTAGGTCCCCAAATTGTCCTTAGGAGGAACAACTTGAGCGGGGTGTTCAGGTGCCTGCACGGAGACCAGAGGCCTCACGAAGGTCGACCTTACTTTTGCCCCTACTATCTTAAGGGTTCCTAGGAGCTCGGGTAGAGAGCTCAGGGGTCATCACCTCCCCTTTTCTACTTATTGTGGTGCAAGTGTAAGTGTGTGAGGGGATATTGCAGTCATGACTTATAAAATAGCCAACCAAAAGTAATCTACGTACAGCAGATAAATTAAATCATCTAAACCTACTCCATGAAACAGATCAAAAGAATATAAACACACAAAGTATAGACAAAGCATAGAAATGAAATAAAAAAGCAACAAACACCAATTTAAATGGCCTAACCCTCAAGCATTCCCCAGTGGAGTCGCCAAGCTGTCGACATCGCGACGCGGACGCGGCGACCGGAGAAGGGAAATAGGTGGAAAAAATGATTTTTGTGGGTGTTTTGGAAAACTTGGAAATTTTGGAGTCACCACCGATCTAAGTTTAAATGATGAGATCGGACACCGAGATTAAGGTCTGCGTCACAAAGATTGGGTTCGGGGTTTGGTTACATGTAGGGAAGGTATTAGTACCCCTACAACGCCCTTTCGGTACCACGTTGGTGTTTTGTTGCTTTTTGATTTCAAATTCATGCTTTGATTTTGGTTAAAACTTTTTATTTTGGGATTTCTTTAGGAAAAAAGGATTTATGATATTTACATTGGAGGGATTTTGCCAATTTCTTCAACATAATCCACAACGTAATTATATGGGGAGATAACAAAAGCGGCCACTTTCGTCAACCGCAAGTGCTATGATCAAGATTCTAAAAAAAGGGGTTTTATTTCAAAATATGGGTGTTAGTCACGTTACGTGAATTATATCAATTTCTTCAATATAATCCATAACGTACTTCCCTCAGGATAGCTAATTGCAATCGTTTTCACCAATTGCATCAACGACCATCGTTGGGATAATCAAGAATTTTAACAAAAGAGAATTAACTCAACAAAGAGTAAGAGATGTGCATACCTAGATGATGAATTCTCCACTCCTCTTCTTAGTGAGTGTAGACCTTGAATGTTACTTGAAAGAGCTCCTTTGGTTGATTCAAAAGGAGAAGAGCTACTTTGATGTAGCCTTACTCTCCTTCTTCTTTCTTCTCTCTTTTCTCTCCTCTTGGTGCTCTCTTCCTCTCCTTCTCTTGCTCTCTTCTTCTTGGTTTTTTTGTGTGTGTTCTTGGTGCCCTCCTTAGGCCTCCTTATATAGCCATCTTATGCAACTAACTTTCCTTCATGCAACTAACTTTCCTCATGCATTTAACCACCTTTCATGCATCCAACTCCCTTCATTCATTTTTCTTTTTATTTTCTTCTTTTTATTTTTCTTCTTCTCTTTTTTTTAATTCTTCTTAATTTTTATTTTTTTGAATTTCGAATTTATTTTATTTTTAATTTTCTTTTCTTTATTTTTTTTATCTTTTTAGGATTTGGACAAAATTAGGTGTCTACAATATTCATACCCCATTTGTACTACATATTCTTTTTTCTTTCCTTTAAAGAAACAAGCAATATCAAGAAAAACAAGTTGTTCCATGAAACCCAACCGATCATAGCTTCTTCTGAGTATAACTTGAATACCTCGATGGTTGTTGTTTTCATAATAATGCAGTGCATTTTCCCATTCCTTGAAATCTTCTTCACCACTTAAATCAGAGCCTATTATTTCCAAAGCCAGTGGTAGTCCCTTGGCATACTTTATAGCACGATCAGACAAGATTTTCAAACCCTTTTCGACGTTGGCTACTTTCAAAGGAATTCCAACAAAAGCATTCGAGGGCATCCTTATCATTTAGCTCCTTCATTTCATGTTTCTTGTTAACTTCATTTTCTTTTACAAGCTCTTTATCTCTTGATGTTGTAATGATCCTACTACCGGAACCAAACCAACAACTTCCACCTGCCAGTTTTTTTAATTGTTCCTTGTCATCAACATCATCAAGAACCAAAAGAATTCTTTTATTGCAAAGCAATTGCTTTATTTTATAGACTCCGGCACTATCACTACTGAAGTTAATGTCTTCCCCGAGTGCCTCTTTCAGTAGTATCTTTTGGAGAGACGCTAGGCCACCTGGTTTCAAAGATTCTTCTCTTACATTGGAAAGAAAACTCGCACATTCAAACTGGTTAACAATCTCATTGAACAATACTCTGGCAAGTGTTGTTTTGCCAATTCCACCCATTCCGTGAATTAATAATATGCGAACACTATTATCAAACAATTCAGATCCAATTTCAAAATGGGACTTCACTTTTTCTAGCGAATACTTGAGTCCAACTATGTGCTGGCCAATATCTAGAAGTTTAGGAACCAATTCAAAGATATCTTTAACAATTCTCTCAATAAATTCAGATTCATCACACCTGCAAATTAAAAGGCAATGCTATTAATTCTAGTTGTTAAATTCTTGCACACTTTTAGATTTACTTACATTGTCAAACTAAGAAACACAAGCAAGACTAGAATTTGTCAAACAAGGCACAAATTAAATATTTTTACTTCTACAGCAGTCCTTAACAAAAGAGACACGTCCGAATCGGAAGAATAACACAATAACAGGACTAGACCTTATGTTTGTATTAACATTTTCTACACCTCTGCAAGTACATAACGTCTAGGTAGTAAGTAGTGATAATTAATATTCCATTGGCAACTATGTACCTTGAACATTCTAGAAGGTCATTAGCTAAGACTAATTAAATATAAATATGCATATGTACTAACCCTTCTTGGAGTGGATATCCTTGTATGTTTCCTGCATATAACAAAGCACTCCTCCATTCCTTCATCTGCTGAACGCTAAAATGAGGTTTCTTTTTCGCCTTTTGCCTTTCATTAATCTTCTTCATGGCCATTTCAAAATTTGTCTCATTCCGTACATCCGATGGTTCCACTTTGTAAAAGATTGGAAAAATCCGATGATTTTCTGTTTTAACACACTCAAGGATCTTGACAAGCTCATTAAGGCACCATTTGGAAAACAAATATCCTTGCGAGAGCACAATAATTGAAATCTTTGATTCTTCAATCGCTTTCACATAGTCCACCGCAAATGGTTTTCCTTTCCTCGAAGTCTTGTCATCGCGGAAGGTCTTGATTCCCTTGTTGCAAAGGGCTTTATAAAGATGCGCCACAAAGCCTTGGCGGACATCTTTACCTGCGAAACTCAGGAAAACATCAGGATTGTAAACTGGCTTGTCGGTGGTACCCGAAGAGGAGTCTCCCAGTACATTTGCCATGATTGCAATCTGGATCTTGCAAGTGTCTGTGCTTTGGCAGCTGAAAAAATGACAGTGGCTAAATGTGCTAACCTCACAGATCGGTAATCAAAGTCTTCAAAGTTGTGTTACAATATAATAATAATAATAATAATAATAATCATATTATTGGTTGGTGGACACGGGATTCCCTATGAATCCAGTGTCCCATTTTCTGCATCAGTACATTTTGAAATGCACTTCACGCGGTTGCAATATTTGTGCACAATTTCTTATTTAAAAATTCATCTCATTGCATTTTTTTATTATTAAAAAACAGAATGATGTTAGGTATTCAGTTCTATGTTTTTCCCTGGCATTAGTTTCCTCATTTGAATCAACCATAAATTGGTTATAAAAAAAGGAGTATTAATCAAAATGAACAAGTTAATATATTAACAACCACATATTTTTGTACTGAGACTAATTAAGACTCTACATATTATGAAGTTTTGATTTATAATTTCATATGATAGACCCAAAATGTGGCACAATCAGAGCTTCGTTATCTTTAATTTGCATTAACCTTTGTGGTATGAAAGCAAAATCTAGTATCCTCCCTTTAAATTGAATGAGGCAAAATTAAAAAAAAAACAAAAACTCACCATGAAAATGATCTCAGTTTCCTTGTAGAACTAGGATGGCATTAATAACAAACAAGTGAACAAAGAAAAATATATATTGGTTAAAAGTAACACGGAAATTCTTTCCCCAAAATAAAAAAGAAAAACACTAAAATAACTATCCAAATGATCTTTGAATTGGTGATGACGCAAAAAAGAGACATGGAGTAGGTATACTATTTGCCAGCCTAATGATATTAAATATGCATGATTTTGGAGCTTTGTATGTTGGATCATTTGGAATCTACCCTCATATTTTAATTTGTGGATCTAATAAATTTAATAATATAATTTTTATATTATAAGAATTAAGTAAAAGTAAAATATTAAAAATTATGAAAGTCTTAAATAATATATATTAATTGTTAGTCTTAATTATGATACGTTTATCTATAAATATATATATATATATAACATAAAGAATTCTACATGATGATAATGAAAAGTGCATGTAGCATACGCTTTGTGCCCAAGAAATAATTGTGGAAAATTTAAATGTCTGTAAACAGCTAGGTTTGCTTCAATGGACTATGTAGTTGTTTGTATCTATTCCCGGTTGCATCCAATGCCATAATATATAGGTACCACGCTTGGAATCCCAGTCCAATGGAAAGACTATTATTATATCCCTAACGATAAAAGTTGCGCGTGATTTTACAAGGTAACATGCAACCACAAAAACGATTAGGGTTGGTAGGCGAGGTCCAAGAATCATTTCCATTTTATATCCCTAATAATATTCACCTAGTGTCATGCGGTGTAAGTGGAGGTGGTTTGGTTAAGTATCGTTTACTTTTGTTGGACTATATCACGTGGGTGGGCCCCACCTTGTTAAAAATTGGCCTTTAGCTTGTATCCAAGTCCAACCCCTTTTGCTGTTTATTATTCTCCCAGCTGACGAAGCACAAACACTTGCTATTTATTATTTATTGTTTACATATATTTTTCTCTCATTATTTTATCAAAATGCACTTGTTTTTTAAATTATTTTTAATTAATTATTAATTGAAATATAATTTATTGACTATTTTCAATATTTAAAAATATTTTATTTATTTCAAGAATTAATAAAGAAATAATGTTCTTTTCTGAGAATAAAAAATTCACATATATTTTTTTAATTAATTATTAATTAAAATATTTATATGTGAGTTTTCAGATAGTTTAAGTCTTATAATTTTGCTTGTAAAATTTAATAAATTTAGTTGTTAAAAATTTTTAAATAAAAACTAAGTAAAAATAAAGGTTTATGAATAAAGAAAATGAAATTGATAATGTTAATGTAAGATAAGAGTTAAATACGCAAGTTAACTTATACTATTTTAAAATAAAATACCTTTTCTGGAGACGCACACCACTTGATCTCAAGCAATTTTTTTTTCTATTTTTTATAAAATTTTATAATAAATTATTTTTTTTATCGACATCACCGTAGGTTCATAACTTTTTTTTTTCAAATATAAAAAAATTTATAATATAAGAATTGACTATAAAAAAAGAGACAACATAATTGAGTTTAACCACTTAATTCAAGTTTAAGCCCCATAAATTCTTATCTTAATCGTATAAGTGTTGCACTATTACCGAGACTCAAAATCTGTGACCCGAATTTGTTTCAGCATCAATTGAGAAGAGGGAAAGAATTTTCAATTAATTATTAAAAGAATATTTTATTACTTTTAAAATTATTTAATACTTTTATTTAAACTTTGAATAATAGATATTGTATATTAGAGAAAATAAGAGATATTCTTAACAAAACTAAAAAGAAATCAAAGATTTCGGTTATTGTGCTGCCTAAAAATTATTGATTTTCAATTTGTGTTCCGTTCGACAAATTCTAGTCTTGCTTTTGAAAGTGTGAATGAATCAACATAACTCGAAAGGCATTGCCTCTTAATTAATTTGCAAGCTTGATGAATCTGAACTCATTGAAAGAACTGTTAAAGATATCTTTAAATTGGTTCCTGAACTTCTAGATATTGACCCGCATATACTCAAGCCTTGCATAGAAAAAGTGAAGTCCCTTCTTAGGGTCTGAATCGTTTAATAATGGTGTTCAATTTTTATTACTTCATGGCATTGGTGGAATTGGTAAAAACACTTGCCCAAGCCATATTTAATGAGAATGTTAACCAGTTTAAAGGCGCGAGTTTTCTTTCCGATGTTGAAAAATAATCTTTGAAACTGGGTAATCTAGTGTCTCCACAAAAGATACTAATAAATGGGCGATGCTGCAGGAGTTTTGCGTCACAATAACAGAATTGTTTTGATTCTTGGCGTTGATGACAAGGAACACTTACCAAAACTGGTAAAAGGATGTGATTGTTTTGGTTTTCGTGGTGGGATCATTATAACGTCAAGAAATAAAAACTCATAAATGAAAATCAAGTAAACAAGAAATATATAGAGAAGCTAAACGACACCGATGTTGTCGAATGCTTTCGATGGAATTCCTTTAACAGTAGCCTGTTAGAAAGAAGATCCATATCTGTATTTTTTACTTTTTCAAACTTATTTTCCTATAAATTAAAGTCGGTTTGTAAACTGGGCAACATATAATTAATGCTTCCTCTATGTAGATAAAGGAAACAGATAATAATGAAGGACTTACGCTTGCTTCCAATGACAATGCCTTCGAGAAAATGAATAATCTCAAAACTCTCATTGTTAAAAACACAAATTTTTTGAACGTCCCTACTCATCTACCAGATAATCTACGATGGCTTGAGTGGGACAAGTACCCTTCAGCAACTCTGCCACTAGCTTCCAATCCAAACAAGGTTATTGTCTTACATTTACCGCACAGTCAAGTGTCTGAATTAAATCCATTAAAGGTACATCATTTTCTTTGTTTTGTTTCTATATAGATTCATACATGCAAAATGCATTTCAATTACGACCGACATCAAATTTCACTCCATGCATACTTTTAGATTAATTTTTAAATATTTTTTGTTATAAAAGGTCCATATTTAAGTTACTTAAATTTGTCTCAATGTTTAATCTTAAAGGAAATACCTTATATGTCTGAATTCTTGAGAAAAAAACTGGTACCACCGAATTCCTTGACACTATCATCACTCATTCCCCAATAAAGAAACTGCCAGCACATTGGGAGGGAGGGAAATTTGGTGGCTCGCCATCTTACAAAGATGGCCTTTTCTTTTCCTGAAACAGTATGGACAAAGGCTCCTCGTCAAATTGTAATCCTGGTTTACAGGTACGTTATTTCATGCATTAGTTAATGATCTCTCTATTTCCACTTCAAAAAAAAAAAAAAAAAAAAAAGAGTTAGAGTGGTCTAGCATAAAGAAGCTTAATCAGTGAACAAAGATGAATCTAGCATCCATTTACAAAGTACGAAACAAAAGAAAAAGAAAGAAATTCCTTAGAACATACTCCCAATTAGGAAGACTAGCAATCAGGCAAATACATGATAACATAAAAATAGTTGGAAGGGAAAATAGAAATACAAGCCTAGAATTAAGTTTGCCTCATCATAGGAAATTATGAGGAAATGCAAAGTTTTGAATCTATTTTACCGCTAACAACAGTCACTTTTCCACAAGTGGGTGCACAGTACATAATTTTATACCTTGAAAGAAATTTCTTTCTAAAAATTAAAGACAGTTTTGTACCTTGTCGCTATGAAAATCAACGACAAAGAGAGACCACTGCAACATAGGGAATCGATGATGATGTTGCTCTTAGCAATCGATGGTGCTGCTGCTCACAGCTCACAGCTCACCAGCTCCGTGACGATAACCATCAAAGAGAGAGAGGGAGGCAGAGGCCGCAGATGGGACACAAGAGGAAAGGCAGGCTGGTTAGCGCTTGCGGGAGAAGAAGAAAACTACCATGTAATTGCACTGCGATAGATCTGCAATGGACATGTCCTGAAATTTTGGCGTTAAATCAAATTGATTAGTCATTATTTTGATAATTAGATTTCCTACTCTGTTACATATTTTCTTTATAAATAAGTTTTGAACCTCATTCCAAAAAAAAAGATCAGTACAATAATTTTTTTTTTTTTTCCTTTCAATCATTGTCCAACTGAAAAATACTTACACCATTCCTGAAGCTTCTCATTTTCTTTTCATCATTCAAACCACTTGTGAATTTGCCTTCAATAGACTTGCTATATATTGAATCATCTCATCCAGACGTTTTTCTGAGACCACATAGAAGTCCTAATCGTTTGCTGTTCACAACAAGGAATGCCATAAACGTCAACTATACGAGATGCATCACAAAGGGGTACAACATCCACATCATTGCAGTCACGCACTAGAAATGCATCAAGACCTATGTTTTTCTCGCAATTTCGTACATCAACCAATATCACCATACCTTCTTTGAAAGCTAATGATCTTTTCTCATTTACTAGACGACCATTAATGAACACCTGCACCACCCCATTACCTTGGATTTCATCATCTATAATTTCACCATCCCCGCAGATAAATGAAAAAGAAGCAAAAGGGAACATCCCACCGGTCTGAAAAGACACAATCCCATTACAATGATAAAGATAGTGAGCTTGATCATTTGGAATTGTGTATTCTACCCAAAAGGGGAATTCAAACACGATTTCTAGGCCATCAACCTTCCTGTAAGCCTGCGACGTCAAATGTAGGACAACTATGATTCCATGACCTTCGTGTTAGATTGGCATGAAAAAGTAAATTGCTTCAGTAAAAAAATTAATAATAAAATGAATATATAATAGAAAAGAAAAGCACATAACAATGACATGCAATTTTAACATTAAACTAAAATATCAATTGATTAAAATATGTGTCAATCCGATAGGCCATTTTCTAAAAATCATGTCAGCGTTCATTAACTACTAGAAATGTACAAATTTGTATAAAAAATTGTATGTGTTTATACTGTTTTTTGCTTACCATTTCTCTAATATAGTGATTAAATGTTATTCCATTATATAAGCAACTAAACAACGTAAGTAACAAATTGCTAGTCTTTTAGTCTAAGATACTTTCCAGAATTTTTTTGTTAAACATTAGCATTTGTGTTTAGCAGTTACAGATGTTCAATGCTGCTGATTTTTAGCTCAAATTATAAATGCCTGGGGATTAGAATTCCAAGTCCCTCCTAATATATTGTGCTACAATTTCTTTGTAACACTTCGCTAACATTTTGCATTCATTGTTTCTTTCTTCTTTCAGCTTCTCAACAAAAGTATTCAATGGCTTTTTGTAAAAAAAAAACATAATTTGTTTAAAAAAAAGAAGTTATTTAGAATATTATTCTAAATTGATTATGTTTGGCATAGTTATTTCAATTATTTTATTTTTATAGTAATAATAATTTTTCTATGATTTATTAAATGAGAAATATATTGATACCATTAGGTCGCAATTTGTAAGGCAAACAATTAATGTAAATATAAAAGAGAAAGAAGTAGACAAACCTGATACCATAACCTGCTTGTTGATCGTAAAGTTAATGAGCCACAATATATTGCAGTAACTTTGTGTAACATTGGCGGTAGTGTTGGAATATTTTCAAGCTCAGAGCAATAACTCACATCAAGTTGCCGAAGGTCAACAAAGTCTTTAATACATTCAGGGATAGATTTGAAATTGTTTGCACATAGTTCTAAGCTCTCCAATTTTGGAAAACAACGGAGCATTGTGTCAAGATCATCATCAGATAGATTGCAATCATAAACAGACAACTGACTTAAATTGGAATAGTTGATTGATCCTGGATCCCTCTTTCGCTTTGTCTGGCCCCACTTTCTAAATGATAGCTGCCGACATTTCCAGATTTTCACTGTTTCTAGACATTCCAACTTGAGTATTGGTATTTCTTCGAGCTCCGAGCAGTTCAATAGAAATAAAACTCTAAGACCCATAATATTATTAATGGACTCTGGGAGCTTCTTTATTTTGTTAACGTTTGTCAATTTGATAGATTGTAGAGTATTTATTTCTCCTTGTATATCAGGGAAATGTTGGAGACTTTGACAGAAACAGAGGTTAAATAATTCTAGAGAATGCATCTTTATTCTGCGTGGAAAACTTTCTAACTTTGTGCATTGAGAAAGATCTAAGCAAACAAGCTTAGAACAAAAACCAACAGAATCATCGACCTTTATTAGATTCTTACATCCCGAAAGTATCAGTTCTCTTAAATTTGGGCATTCAGACATATCAGGTATCTTCTTTAAGGATAAACACTGAGACAAATTCAAGTAACTTAAATATGGACCCTGTATAACAAAACCAATCAAAAATTAATCTAAAAGTATAAGTACACTGAAGTTTAATGTAACTCGCAATTGAAACAATTGTAGCTCATATGAATCTAACCAGAAATAAAACAAACAAAGTCATGTACCTTTAATGGCCTTAATTCAGACACTTGACTGCGAGGTAAGTCCAAGACAACAAGGTTGTCTAGATTGGAAGATAGCGGCAGAGTTGCTAAAGGATATTTGTCCCACTCAAGCCATCTTAAATTCTTTGGTAGATGTGTAGGGAAATTCGAGAAAGTTGCATTTCTAACTATGAGAATTCTAAGATTATTCATTTTCTCGAAGGCAGTGCCTCTCCAATCAACACGCAACTCTTGTTCAATGCCACTAGAAGCAAGCATAAGTCCTTCAGTATTTTCTGTTCCCTATATATATAAAGAGGAAGCATTAATTATAAGTTGTCCATTTTACCAAACCGACTATAAATTACAAGAAGATAACTTTGGAAAATGAAAAATTAATGGAATGGATCTTACAGTATCTCCAGTTAGCACTTCAAGAACATGTTCACGATACCATAATCTGCTGCATTTTTCAGGTATATTATTCTCCTGCATAACAATTTGTCTACCCATTTGTTGTATCAAATCATGCATCTCTAACATTCCAGATTTGACATATACAAGAGATTTACCAATAAGTATTGCAATAGAATGTTCACATCCCATTCGTACATATTCTTTTCTCTTTCCTTTAAAGAAACAGGCAATATCAAGAAAAACACGTTGTTCTATGAAACCCAACCGATCATAGCTTCTTCTGAGTATAACTTGAATGTCTCGATGATGATTGTTTTCAAGATAATGCAGTGTACTTTCCCATTCCTCAGAATCTTCTTCACCACTTAAATCAGAGCCTATTATTTCCAATGCCAGTGGTAGTCCCTTGGCATATTTTACTACACGATCAGACAGATTTTCAAACCCTTCTTGAGGCTGGCTATTTTTAAAGGAATTCCAACAAAAGCATTCAAGGGCATCCTTATCATTTAGTTCCTTCATTTCATGTTTCTTGTTAACTTGATTTTCTTTTAGAAGTTCTTTATCTCTTGATGTTATAATAATTTTACTACCAGAATAAAACCAATCACATCCACCTGCTAGCTTTTTTAACTGTTCCTTGTCATCAACATCATCAAGAACCAAAAGAATTCTTTTAGTTTTAAGCAAGTCCTTTGTTTTACGGACTCCTGCACCATCACTACCAAAGTCAATGTCTTCCCCTAGTGCCTCTTTCAGTAGTATCTTTTGGAGAGATACTAGGCCACCCGGTTTTAAAGATTCTTCTCTAACATTGGAAAGAAAACTTGCACATTCAAACTGGTCAACAATCTCATTAAACAGTACTTTGGCAAGTGTTGTTTTGCCAATTCCGCCAATTCCATGAATTAACAATACGCGAACACTATCATCAAACAATTCAGACCCAATTTCAAGAAGGGACTTCACTTTTTCTAGTGAAGAGTTGAGTCCAACTATGTGCTGGCCAATATCTAAAAGTTTAGGAACCAACTTAAAGATATCTTTAACAATTCTCTCAATAAATTCAGATTCATCACACCTGCAAATTAAAAGGCAATGCTATTAATTCTAGTTGTTGTATATGTTGAATATTCTTGCACACTTCTAGCTTTACTTACAGTGTCAAACTAAGAAACACAAGCAAGACTAGAATTTGTCAAACAAGGCACAAATTAAATATTTTACTTCTACAGCAGTCCTTAATAAAAGAGACACGTCCGAATTGGAAGAATAACACAATTACAGGACTAGACCTTATGTTGTATTAACATCTTCACACATCTGCAAGTACATAACGTCTAGGCAGTAAGTAGTGATAATGAATATTCCATTAGCAACTATATACCTTGAACATTTTGGAAGGTCATTAGCTAAGACTAATTAAATATAAATATGCATATGTACTAACCCTTCTTGGAGTGGATATCGTTGTAAGTTTCCTGCATATAACAAAGCACTCCTCCATTCCTTCATCTGCTGAACGCAAAAATGAGGTTTCTTTTTTGCCTTTTGCCTTTCATTAATCTTCTTCATGGCCATTTCAAAGTTTGTCTCATTCCGTACATCTGATGGTTCCACTTTGTAAAAAATTGGGAAAATCCGTTGATTTTCTTTTTTGACGCACTCAAGGATCTTGACAAGCTCATAAAGGCACCATTTGGAAAACCAATATCCTTGCGAGAGCACAATGATTGAAACCTTTGATTCTTCAATCGCTTTCAAAAGCTCTGTGGGAAATGGTTTTCCTTTCCTCGAGGTCTTGTCATCGCGGAAGGTCTTGATTCCCTTGTTGCAAAGGGCTTTATACAGATGTGCCACAAAGCCATGGCGGACATCTTTACCTGCGAAACTCAGGAAAACATCAGGATTGTAAACTGGTTTGGTGGTGGTACCCGAAGAGGAGTCTCCCACTACATTTGCCATGATTGCAATCTGGATCTTGCAAGTGTCTGTGCTTTGGCAGCTGAAAGAATGACAATGGCTAAACGCGCTAACCTCAGAGATCGGTAATCAAAGTCGTCAAAGTTGTGTTACAATATAATAATAATAATAATAATCATATTACTGGTTGCTGAACGCGGGATTAATTATTATATTATCTTAAATGAATTCATCTGCTGTAAAATTTATGGACACGGATTCCACGTGTCCCCAAAGGAATGGAGGGAGAATTCCTCATTTTTGAAATGCACTCCACTCGTTCGCAATAATTATGCACAGTTTAATTTAAAAATTGAATAAAATGTATTAAATATTGTTTTAATTTTTATTTATTTGTATTTAATTTTTTATTTTTAAAAAATAATAATATATTTTTCAAAATTTTTATTTTTGTATAACTAACCTTTTTATTAACTTTAATTTTAATTTTAACTCTTTATTTAAAAGAAAAGGATATGGGCTGTCATTAGAGACTAACAGTTGTGAGGATAACCTATTGTTACATTTGATCCCCGCGTGTATGCTTTGATCATTTGGCGGAATTTTTAGTTTTTATTTCATAATATGCATCATTGTAAGGATTATAAAAATTAATGTAATTCCCTTCCCTTCCTCAAATAATTTAGGGGTAGATTCTAAAATTGTTTTTATAATTTAAAATTTAATATTTTATAATTTATGATTGAGTATTTAAAATTTTATAATTTTTAAATTTAAAAATTCAAGATTATAAAATTATATGGTATATGAAAGTGGCTGTTGGGTACTGGATAAGGTTGCGTTGAAGAAAATATGTTACCTATTCTTTAAATCACCTTCTTTTTATTTTTTTTGTTATATATTGATCAGAATTTTTGCTAATTTTTTTTAAGTACAAAAAAAAGTTTTCAAAATTTTAATGCACAATAATTTTTTTTAAAAATACACTTCAATATAAAAAATTTTATATATTTACCCTAAAAAATAACATAATAAAATCCCTTTAAAATAACCCATATCCTTTTTTTCCTCTGACCTTATCTTCTCTCATCCTCTTCTTTTTCTACTTTTATCTGTCTTTGCAGATTTTCGCTTTCCCATCCACTTAGTCTTGTCACTCCCTTCTTTTCCTTTAGTCTTTTCACCCTAACGGAAACCTTCCCCTAGGGGTGGGCATTGGGTGGGGCGATTTGGGTTGGGGCAAAATTCTCTCAACCCAGTTGAACCTAATCTTTTATTAAGTTAGTTCAACCCCAGCCAAAAAATTCTTCAAACCAGCATTCTTAGGTTGGAATGGTTCGGTTTCACTTGGGTGAGTTAGTTTGGGTTAGGATGGGGACAACGAATGTGAGGCGAGCAGTGAAACGAGGATGAGGTTTAATCGACTATTGAGGACCCAAAGTGTCGAAGTGTGATGATTAGACAAGAGATGGGCTAAAATGAGAAGAAGCGAGTCAAGACAAGGTGGGAGGAGGTAAGGGATTAGCGTTGACTGTTGGAAATGACGAGACAACGAACGAGACTTGTAACTCGTGAGAGAGGGAGTCGAGGGATTTAGGGTTCGAGATGAGGGAGGGAGGAGTGGTGTTGGTTTGCTAAAGTTGAGCTACCTCTTCTTGTTTGTGCTTGCAGAAGTTTTAGGGCAACCTAAAAAACGACATCATTTTGCAAAACGACACTATTTTATAATATCAGAATTCAGAAAATATATATATATATAGCATAAGAATTGAAAATATATATATATATATATGTATAAATTTTGTTGGGTACCCGCGGCAACCCAATGGAGAGGGGACACAAATCCAGCCCTACCCAATTTATCCCATCTTAAGCTAAAATATTACATAATATTTATTTTACCCCATTTCAACCCAGTCCAAATTTTTTTTTTTACAGTTTATGGCGGGTTGAAACGGTTTGACCCGGTCCAATGCCCACCCCTACCTTCCCCAGCAAAACATTGTAGAAAACAATGTGATAATAAAGTTCCAGAGTCCTTTTAAAATGGGATCATTCGCTCTTTTTCCTCCCGTCTTCTTATCTTTTCTCATCCTCTTCTTTCTCTACTTCATCTCTCTTTCCAGATTTTTGCTTTTCCACCCCCTCCTACCTACCCACCCTAGCGTTCCCCAGCGAAACATTGTAGAAAGACAACATAGTAATAATGTTCCACAGTGCTTTTAAAAATGGGACCAGTGTTTTTAGTGACTCATTGCTTCACGAGCAAATTACTAATTGAATTATAAAAATTAAATTTAAATTTGTTGAAAAATTATAACAGTGAATCATATTTTAGTTTGGTTACGGTCCAAGTCTTTATTTACTGTTGTTGTCAAAATGCGATCAAAAAGGTCAATGAAAATAATGACAATTAAAATGTGGATTTAAAAAAAAAAAAAAGAAATGGAGTCACCAATGCGGCACACCCTTATTCCACCCTGCACCCCAGATTGCAAGGGAGAGGCAAGTCGCAGAGCTATTTCCAGCCCCCGCCCCAGACCACGGGCCCAGCCTCCTGTGCCACTGCAGACGGCTTCAGATGCGCCTCGCAATGGTGGCACCGGCCAAGAGGTGGCAGGAACCGCTACCTCTTTTGTGAAGATAAGTCAATTGTTAGCTGTAGATTCTATATTTTTGAATTTTGGTACTAAAAGATTTGTACAACTGTTACTCTTTTTTATTTTTAAATCTCCTTTTATCAAGGAGAAATTGTAGGAAGACCTTTGTACATATAGTTTTGTATTCTGTAAATGAAATACAATAAAAAAAAATCATTCTCTTTGAAGCTTTTTAACATCGTATTAGAGCCAACTCTGAATATGTCAACAGCATAGGATTCGGAGTTGTGCTTTGGCTTCTTTGAGATTTCTGATGACGGCTTCTGTCAGTAATAACTTGAGATGGAAAAACTTGTTTTTGGGGCTCCGCTTGTTGTCCATATGCAAGAACTCTCCTCAGCACTTACCCCGAATGCCTTGACGGCGCCAACTATGTTGAGTGGTCCTTAAATGCGTAGAATAAGATCAGAGGCATAAAGCGTTGTGGATATATTTCTGGATCAAAGGCTGCACCTAAAGACAAGCAATCTGAAAAATATGAAAGATTGGAAGATGAAAACTGCATGGTCAAATCCTAGCTTCTGAACTCCACGACCAAAGACATTATGTCTCTCTTCATTCGCTTGGCCGCTATAAAAGAAATCTAGGACACCGTCAAGGAAACATACTCAGTTAACCAGGATGCATCCAGACCATACCAGTTACATTGTGAGGTAATTTCTAAAATGGAGGCTTTGTGATTATGTACTTTGGCAAATCACAAAGGTTATGGCAGGAGTTTGATGCTATTACAGATTGTACAATGAAGTGTACTAAAGATGTTGAGATATACCAAAGTGAATAATTCTCAGCGAGTATGTGTTTTTGGCTCGTCTTGATTCTCATTTGGACGAAGTCCATGACCAAATCGTTGCTAACATTCCTTTTCCAAATCTCTCAGCTATTTGTGCAACTATCTGCGCTGAGGCAAATTGCCAAGAAGCTATGCTTGGTGGCATGCCTATATTAGGGACTGCCCTTCTTGTCAAGAAGCCTTCTAAGAAAGGAGTCCGCAAGTGTCCCCATTGTAATGGGGATAATCATGTGGTTGACAATTGTTTTAAATTTCATGGTTATCTAGATTGGCATCCAAAGAGCAAAATTACCTCCAAAGCTAAGCTAAAAAATTTGAAGAGCAATACTGCCCTTGCTGTTGGATTTGTGGCCAAGTCAGGTATATCTAGCCCTGCTCTTAATCTTTATGCTATTACTAGGGGTAGTGATTGGATAATTGATATAAGTGCTACCGACCATATGACTTGTGATCCTCATAAATTTACTCACTTCTTCTCTTGCGACCCTAAAACCATCATTGTTAATGCTAATGGAGTATCATCACCTGTTGAAGGTGTTGGTATCATATCTCTTTCAACCTCCTTGTCAATTCCTGATGTTCTATTTGTTCCTACTTTGAATTGTAATCTTCTCTTAGTCAGTAAATTAACTAAATCTCATAGCTGCGTTGCCTTGTTTTTTCCTCCTCACTGCATTTTTCATAACATCCATACCAAGGAGAAGATTGGCAGTGGTAGACAGAGCGAAGGGCTGTACTACTTGGAGAATGTTTCTCAGCAAACCCGCAAAGAAGCATTGGCTTATCTTGCAACTGATAACATACAGAATAAAAACAAAGAAGAAATCTGGCTATGGCATTGATGATTAAGACATCCATCTTTAAGCTATTTAAAAAGATTGTTTCCATCGTTATTTCATAAGTGCAATATTTTAGGTTTTCTTTGTGAAACCTATGTAATAGCAAAATACCATCATGCTGTTTTTCCCTTGAATAATACTAGAGTTAATTTTCCTTTCTCATTAGTCCACACAGATGTTTGGGGTCCTGCTCCACACTATACACATAATGGCATGAAATGGTTCAGTAGTTTCGTGGATGATTGTACTCGGGTAATTTGGGTATATTTGCTTAAACATAAGACTGATGTGTGTGCTGTGTTTTGCCTTTTCCATCAAATGGTAGTCACTCAATTTAACACATCTATAAAGGTTATTAGATTAGACAATGGAGGGAAATATTTTAAGACAGAATTAACAGAGTTCATGAACTCCAATGGCATTCTACATCAAACTACATGCCCACGTTCACCGCAACAAAAGGGGGTGGCTAAGAGGAAAACTAGACACATTTTAGAGGTTACCTGATCTTCATTAAAGGTGGCAGTGTTCCATCTCATGTATGAGATAAGGCTTTAACCTCTGCAATTTATTTGATTAACCAAACTCTGACTAGTGTGCTCAACTTTAGAAGACCTTTAAACGTGCTTTGTGATCATTGCACTCTTCCTTCTATTGTTCATTTAACTCCTTGTATTTTTGGATGTGTAGTCTATGTTTACCTACACCCACATCAACGTACAAAGCTTGAAAAAAGGCCAATTAAATGTGTATTTGTGGGGTATGGTTCAACTTAGATAGGCTATCAGGCTTATCACCCATCCTCAAAAAAATTTTACATCTCTATGGATGTTGCTTTTCATGAACATGAATTTTTTTATCATACAGAGAAAATTGATTGTACACTTCAGGGGGGAATGAAAGTGAAGAGCAGCACCATGATGTCAGGTTTTTTTATATTTCAAGTATAAAATTGTCTTAGCAGTGTGCAGGAAGCTTTGGCTGTTCCTAGATAGGCCGAAGTTATCGCTATGGAGATGACAGCACTTAGAAAAACAACACCTGGGATCTTGTGCCCTTACCACTGAGAAAAAAAATTGTGGGATACAGATGAGTTTTTACAATTAAGCACAAAGCTGATGGAACTATTGAGAGGTATAAAGCACGGTTACTGGCTAAAGGTTACATTCAGTCCTATGGTGTAGATTATTAGGAGACATTTGCACCGCTAGCTAAACTCAATACCGTGAGAATACTTTTGTCATTAGTGGCAAACCAAAACTGGCCACTTCTTCAGTTTACTGTTAAAAATGCTTTCTTACATGGAAATATTTTAGAAGAAATTTACATGGATCCTTCACCAGGTATGATAGATTCAGATGCAATGAAGGTATGCAAATTAAAGAAAGCTTTGTATGTTTTAAAATAATTTCCTAGAGTATGGTTTGGAAGATTCACTAAGTCTATGAAGATCTTTGGCTATAGTCAAAGTAACTCTGATCAGAGTTTATTTTTGAAGAAAAGGCAAGGAAAAATCACGGCCTTGATTATCTATGTTGATGATATGGTAGTGATAGGAAATGACCAGGATGAGATTTCCAATCTGCAGAAACATCTTGCATCTAAATTTGAGATGAAACAACTTGGAAATCTTAAATATTTGCTCAGGATCAAACTAGCCAGATCAAAACATGGTATCTTTCTATCCCAATGAAAATATATCCTTGACTTACTATTTGAAACCGGGGTGCTTAAGTGTAAACTAGCTGACACTCCCATTGAACAAAATCATAATCTCTTTTATTGCTTAAACTCATCTAGCACAAACAAAAGGAGGTATCGAAGGTTGGTGGGAAAGTTTATTTATCTGCTCATACGAGACCAAACATTACTTATGCAGTGAGTCAATTTATGCATGATCCACGTAAGCCTCATATGGATGCTGTAGAGCGGATATTGAGATATTTGAAGTCCACTCCAGGTAAAGGAATACTGTTCTCAAATCATGGGCACTTAAGGGTAGAAGGTTACATCGATGCCGATTGGGCAGGTTCGGCAAATGATAGATCCACCTCTGGATATTTCACCTTTGTAGAAGGGAATCTTGTAACTTGGAGTAAAAAACAGCCAATGGTGGTGAGATCAAGTGCTGAAGCAGAGTTTAGAGGCATGGAACTTGGAGTATGTGAAATTTTATGGGTGAGAAATGTATTATCAGAATTGGGTTTTGAACCAAAAGAGGCTATGAGTTTGTATTGTGACAATACATCAGCTATAAGTGCCCGTCACGTTGAAGTGCCCGATCCTCCCCATTTTCTCAGTCTTTCTCAGTCTTCGTTCTCTCTCTCAGACTTCCTCTGAACCTCTCCGTTCATGCAGTTTTGGTGTCTCTTCTCTTCTTTTCAGCCTCTGCGTTCTCTAGCTTGCGTGAAGAAGAGGGTGAGAGTGGCGGTGAGGTATTCTCTCTCTGCGCTTTCCTTCTTTTTCTACCCTCTCCCAGTTTCTCTCCTTTCTCTCTACCTTCTCCTGGTTTCTCTCTTTTCTCCTTCTACCCTCTGTGTAGCTAAGTGTGTGCCTAAGAGTGGGAGAAAATGAGGGAGAAAGAGATGTTGGTCTCAATGGAGAAAGAGAGATAGAATCTGTGGTCCGAGAATGAAGGGTGAGTCCCGTGGGAGTAAAGTGAATCAGGGAATCTGAGAATGATGGAGAGAGCGTGAGTGAAGTGAAGAGAATCAGAGATGAGGGAGAGGAAAAAGTGCTCAGGTGAGGGGGAAGAATGCTCCCGTGCCTCTCCGCCAGAATCACTCTCCTCTTCGCGCGTGAGGCGTGACCCTTTTTTATTTTTTATATTTATTTCTTTGGTATTTCTTTTAAATAACAAGCTTAAAAAGAAAATTCTATGTTTTTTTAAATAATAATTAATTACATAAATTAAAAAAATACATATAACTTTTTTCATTTTAGAAATCCGGATAAAATTAAATGTCACACTTGTCTATCCTCTGCATTTTGGATCTGTTTTTTTATCACATAGTTGCACAATTACTGTCAATGTAGTTCAACACAACTATACAACTTCTGCATGATTTAAGATTTAAAATTTTATTATTTAAAAATTAATTTTTTTATATTATTTTAAAATTTTTGATATTAATTTTAGAATTTATCTTTTTAAATTTTAGTATTTAAGATTTATAAAAATTTAAATGTCATGTCATATAGAATTTATACTTTTAAATATTATTTAGTATTTAAAATTTATGATTTATGTTGTTTAATTTTTTCTTTTGATTTTTAAGTTTTATTTTAAAGAACAATAGGAAGAGAACCAATTAGAACAATGTCAAAATTTTTGGCTGCTTAGGCTGTCTTTACAGGTGTTACTCACCTTATTTAGTTGTATTAAGTCACAATCAAGATTTTTCGCTTCCATCTATCATGGTTTGATCTTCATCTAAAACCATGTAAGTCTGCTTCCTCGTATTCAATTGATTAGATATATAACTTCATGGGATAATATAATTTCTTTCTTGAAGTGAAATCCTGGTAACAATATGTTCAGTTTAGGGGGAAGAATTATATCTTATAAGGCGATCTGCGCAGAATGGTTGAAGGGTTAATTTTTAATTTTTCTAATATTAAACCAATGGTTCCTAAACAGAAAAAGTTTTACCAGGAATTAATTTTTAATTTTTCTAATATTCATTGCTAAAATGCATTCTCACATGTTGATATTATAACGTTTTTGACTTTCTGCAGTTTTTCAGTCTGAGTTTTATCTGTGTACTAATCCTTGTTGTGCTTAACAACAGATTTTGGCAACTTGATATGGTCTTCGAGGATCAGGACTAGTCACAGGGTCCGCTTTTATCTATAGATGGCATATTGAATATTTTTTATTCAGATTATTGGTATGATAAATTGGCCTCGGAAGACTTATATTTGTTCGGCCACATTTTGTGGCCTTCATGTAACACTTTTTAGCCTTACTCCTTATAGTTCTCAGAAATTATGGTGTCTCAGAATATTATTGCAGACACCTCTGCTGGAAATCATGCCATGTCATAATTGGCTCCACGTTTAGCTTCTTCTTTGTGCTTTGCCTTGGGCACTAAAGCGCAAAGAAAAGCTGGCTTCAGGTATTCATTAGTATTATACTGATATTAGTAACGCGTGACTATTACAGATAAGGATTTCATCTTTATGCCTAAAGTTTGGAGGGTCTTATTCCCTTAAGAGAGAGTCAGTTGGGACATACATCATATTTACTTATATTTTGCATAAAGCATCACAAAAAGAGCTATTTTGCACACTGGTCTTCCTCCCAAAGCAACCAGGTGACTGGGAATCACAAGACCCATTCTCCCTATATTTTTGTGTCTCAATTTCTGCACACGCTCGTCCAGCCCCTCCTCTGTTCCATACACCCACTGCATCTCATCTCATTCTCATTTTCTTTATCTTACTTTTGAGAAATCCATGGTTCTCTCTTGCTTACTCACCTTGTCTCGCTAGACCTCTCTCCTTTCACACCCAAGGCACGGTATTAGCACTGTATACGATAGCCGAACTATGGTGAATTTACCCATGAACAGTCTTCTAACCGTATAAATCTGGAAAGCTGGTGCTGCAAAGCTTATTACCATTGCTACCATTGCTATCAGATGGATTCACTACGTTGTGTCTTGGATATTGTTGAATACTCATCGAATCATTGAGGCATGCGGCCTCCCCTCCCTAACCCCTCTCAAAAACACACTGTTTTAGTTTTAGCCTTCAACTTAGCTATATTTCCTTCCCTGTATGAGTTATCATTGCAAGCCTACACTCTACACCACCTAGCCATGCCAAGAGCTGCTGCTGCTAAGAGTTGCCATCTTCACTTTGAGCTTTCCTCTTTCACAGAGCCATCGGTCCCCTCCATAGTCCTTTTTGAACAAGATGTGTGTGTGTGTGTGTGTTTGTTTTTTACCAGAGTCCTCTTTCTTACTTTAATGTACAAAATATTTTGCGTAAAAATTGAACATATTTTGGGGATGATGGGTCTTTTATCTACTTGTTTATGGTTCTCGCCACTGATTAAGAAAGAGAAAGGAATCAAGTAGGAAAATGGATATAAGTAATTTAGTAAAATAAATTTATTTAGATAAAATTAGGAGTAAATTGTGATTGAATAATCATTATAGAAACTAGGCTAAAACATAAAAAAGTCCTTTACACTTGTACTCCGAAACAAAAAATTCCCTATACTTTCAATTACAATAGTTAGCTCATTTATCTTTTAAATTTAAAATAATTCACCTATTATATTGCTTAACCATCCAAAATCCTTAACGGAGGCACGTGACCTCTTTCCTTCCCACCAAACTCAGACACTCATTCTTGTCGGAGTCCGCCGGCCTGGAGGTGGATTTCATTGATGAGCTCTCTGTAGAAGGTTGTTGGCTGGAAACCACTACTGATGCTGCCAGATAGAACTTCATGTACCCAACTGCAGCTCCTCTCCGTCCTCTTACTGCTAGTTCCTACGCTACTGACCATTTGCAGATGGCCCTCATGCCAGCTGCATTAATGACCCAAATCAGTATCAGAACCAGCAGCAAAATATTTACCAACAAGAATCCGAGGGGATTATCAGCTTTCCCGAAACCAGAATTGCAGCATTTCAACCAGAAAGCTTTCTGGTGGAAAGCACAGAAGTGGGCAAAAGAAGGTGGATTGGACCAAGGGCAAATCCTATTCCAACTTCCTTTGTCAAAGAAAGATTGGTGCTTGCCATCGGGTACTTGAAAGAATACACTAACAATAACAATCTGCTGATCCAGATACGTGTACCCATAAGTCGAGCTGGTACCGTTGCTGCTGCAAGATATTTTCTTGCCACTCACGACCACCCATACTGGTCCTTCTCCCTCAATCCAAATTGCAAGTCTCTTGAATATTACACCAGTTCGGAAGAGTCCGGTGTTGGATTTCCAGGTCGGGTATTTCCTGGTAGATTGCCCAAGTGGACTCCAAATGTTTGGCTCCATAAAAGCCACGAGTACTAGCGAGCAAACTATGCGCATGTGGAACAGGATAATGTTGGTGGGTGTTTGGCCCTTCCTGTGTTTGAACGAGGCACAAGCACTTGCCTTGGTGTTGTCGAGATTTCAACCGCCACTCAAAATCTCAGCAATAGCCACGAGGGAGCCGTAGCTGGGTGGATAAAGTTGTATCCGGTGGCACCGGTAGTGGTTTCCAGCCAGCAACCTTCTACAAAGAACTCATCAATGAAGCCACCTCGGGGCCGGCAGACTCTTGAGTGTTTGAGTTTGGTGGGAAGGAAGTCACGTGCCTCCATTAAGGTTTTCGGATGGTTAATTTATAGAAGGGGTAAATTATTTTAATTTTAAGTATAAATGGATTAATTGTTATAATTAAACTTATAAAAAAATTTTGGTTTTAGGGTAAAAGTCTAAGGAATTATTTATATTTTAGCCTAAAAATAAATATCATTCCTCATTAATCTAAATACACAGTGAACTAGTAGTAATTAAATATTTGATTATACAAGCAAACAATAATAAAATTTAGAGAAAAATACATACATGCATTTTTAACTCTCAGTTAGTTACAAGTATACCGTCTTAATTATAAAAGTTAATAAATATATTCTTTAACTATCAAAATAATACAAATACTTTTCTTTCATCTATATATAATTAAATTTAATGGTCATGTAATTTACGAGTAATTACTAATGCACATAACATTTTGTTATTGATTCTTTATTTTGTAAGTTGAAAGAGGATATTTGCAAATGTCGTAAAATTAAATGAGTGTATTTGTAAATAAATTAAAGTTAAATGAATATATTTTATAAAAGATTAAAAATTAAAAGGATGTGTTATATTTTTCTTTAAAGAAAAAACATGTTCTTTTTCTATTATTGATAATGAAAAATGTTACATTTCACATCAAAACTTTTTATTAATATTTTATCATTCATTAACGGTTTAAAATAAATATAATATGTTTATATTCATGAAAGGGAACATATATGTGAAACTAAAATATATCCTATAACTTAAAAAAAGAGAACTTATTTGTTGTTGATATGCCATAAATAATCAAATTCACACCAAAATAAATTTTGTTGTTGAGTATTTAAAAAGAAGGAATATATTTTAAAATTATATGCTTTTGATTATGAAGCTTATATGTACGTATTAAAGTTAAATTTCTAGTGTTTTATGTTTAAAATAAAGCTAAAATCAAAATGTAGAGGAGTGATACCTCAATCATATAAGTAAGCAACTATGAACTGTTATTTAATGGATATAATCAATATTGACATATAAAATCTTTCTAATTAGTTATATAAGAAAAGTCTATTTGTAATAATTATTAATAATTACTTAGGTATTTTTTTAAAAAATGAGAAGAAAAAAGAAAGCAAACGTAAAATAAAACTATTAACAAATTAGCAAAGTTAATTTTAACTTGCAACTGGGACTGTTTCACCTCCTTCTTGTCCCTCTTATTTCCATCCATTTTTTTAGTTCATTTAACTAAAAAATAATAAAATATTATATATATTAATAGTCATTTACAAGTTATGTGACTATTAAATTTAATGATGGATAAATAAAAAGGGTGATGTGCATATACTATTTTAATAATTGAAGAGATATATTTATTAGTTTTTATAATTAAGAAGTATATTTGTAATTGACTTGAAGTTAAAAAGATGCATATGTATTTTTCTTTAAAATTTAATATTTTGCTAACCTTCTAATGTCGGATACTTTCTAGATTTATTATTTATATAGAGGCATGTGTATTGAACAGTCATGATGGTTGAATGCTGCTTAATGTAATCCCAAATTACAAATGCCCAAGATTAGTTTTCCTATTTCCTTGTCATATATTGTTCGACAATTTTGTTGTAACTCTTTGCTAACATTTACTGCATTCCATTTTTTTATCTTCTTTTACCTCCATCCAACAAAAAAATCCCGTAACTATTTGTAAAACACGAAAATATTTTGAAGAAAACAAAATATGATTTAAAATATTCCAAATCGATGACGTCTGGTCTGAATGTTTATTTTTATTTTTCAAATCTTTCTCAGTATTACATAACATATTTTGATACCATTAAACTGGGAATTACAAAGGTAGCATATTATTGTGGATCAAGATTCTCTCATGTTAAAGAGAAATATGAAGAGTCATGTTCAATGAACCAGAACCTTTTATCTTCGTTAAAATTAAATCAATAGTATATATTATAGTATTCTGTCCTCTCAAAACCTGCCGTTCCACTAATTCATTTTTCTTTCTAAAATTAAAGACAGTTTTATACCTTGTCGCTATGAAAATCAATGACAAAGAGATACCACTGCAACATGGTGAATCGATGATGATGTTGCTCTCAGCAATCGATGATGCTGCTGCTCACAGCTCACAGCTCACAGCCCACAGCCCACAGCTCACCAGCTCGGTAACGGTAACCATCAAAGGGAGAGAGGGAGACACAGGCTGCAGATGAGACACAAGAGGAGAGGCAGGCTGGTTAGTGCTTGCGGGAGAAGAAGAAATCTACCATATCATTGCACCTTTGCTATAGAACTGCAATGGACATGTCCTGAAATTCAGGTGATTATTTTAAAAAAAAGGATCAAACAGTAAAAGTATTTTTTTTTTCTTTTTAATCACTGTCCTACTTAAAAATACTACACCATTCCCAAAGCTTTTCATTTTCCTTTCATTCAACCCACTTAAGAATAATTTCTCTTCAATAGTCTTGCTCTATCTCGAATCCTCTACGGATCTTCACAGTTCAGAAACCATATAGAAGTACTGATCATTTCTAGTTCACGACAAGGAACGCCATAAACTTCATCTGTACCAAATTCATGAGGAAGGGGTTTACTCAATCGGACACTCACTAGAGGGGGTTTGCAGTCAGGCACTAGAAATGCAACAATGCCTATGTTTCTCTCGCAATTTCGTACATCAACCAACACCACCGAACATCTCTTGAAAGCTAATTTAATGATCTTTTCTCATTTACCAGACGACCATTAATCACTACTAAAAAAAGGTTATTTGTCCAACTGCCACAAAGTCATGCATCACTGTTATCATTAGTGATGGTTTTAATCAACTGTGAAAATAACTGCCATTAATATACAATTTACATTAATGGCGGTTACAACTGCCACCAAATGCAGCATTGTTAAAAATCACAGTTTATATTCCCAACGGTTTTAACCACCATTAAATACATTCTTTTTTAAAATCTCAATTTGCGTTAGTAGTGGTCATAATTGACACTATCTCACAAAATATTAAATTTTGTGAAAAATCACAATTTATTTTAAAGGCAGTTACAATCACCACAAAATTTAAGTTTTTTAAAAATTTCATTTTATCTTAGTGACTGTTAGAACGGTCACTATCATAAAAAATATAATTTTTCAAAGTTCACAATTTATTTTTATGATGGTTGTGATTGCCATTATATTAGAAAATTTTGAATATAAAATAAATTAGTGGCAATTGAAACGGCCACTATCATATTGAATAATTTTTTTTAGTATCTTTTCTTTAAATAATTATAATGAACAATACTAACAATTAGTTCATTACAATTAATACATATATCAATTAATCTTGAATCATATTTATTTAAATCACTCAACCATAACTATATCCAAAATAATTGTATCATAACTATATATATTTAGAACAATTGTACCATAACTATATCTAAATACTATGTAAAGAGTACATATAATTATAATTTTTAATGAAACTCTGTTATTGTCTTTTAGAATTACCATCACAATGGCATGCTCGTCTTTGATTGCAACGAAAGTAAGACATTATTCCAATTTGGTTCCTATAATAAAAAAGTTATAACATTGGTCAAATAATAAGCTTAACAAAGTCAAATAATAAGAACTCTTCCTTGACATAAATTGAAGATTGAAGATAATATCTTGTGATGATCATATATACTTTCCTTAAATTCATCAATTTGCCATAAGATGTGCAAGAACAACTAATCAAGTAACACTTGTTAACTTCGTACAAACCAAAGGAACCACAAGCCTTGCATGCATTCCAAATAAAAGGAGAAAAGAGCCAATTGAAGGAAGGAGGCAGAATAATTTAATAATTTCCAAATATGAAAGCGGCAATCTTTTCCACCATATAATTGTAATACTAACACACTCTTTAGAGTCCTACTTAACTAACACATTGCAAGCAAGCCATTTGATAATTGCATATTTGTCTTATTGACGACCTGCTAATGTGATCTATCTATGTAGGGTGCAAGGCATGTGGAATAAACAAGTGCACAAGTCCCTTTGCCAAGTATAATAATAGCATGCCATAAAACATGGAATGCCCTGTTCAACCACTTATGCAGACCACTTTCCCATTTCCAACAAGGAAGCAAATACATTAATGGAAACCATCATCTGCTTTCCCATTTTTACCCATTTCTAACAAGGAAGCAAATACATTAATGGTACCCGTCATCCGCTTTCCCATTTCTAACAAGGAAGCAAATATATTAATGGAACTAGTCATCCACTTTCCCATTTCTAATTGGCTATGCTGCATATTAGGACTTTTATGCAGATCAAATGCCTTGTTCTCCAACCACCAAAATATCCATATGAAGATAAAACTATCAACCATTCCAAACCATTAATATATTTGCTTCTTTCCCATCATTCCCAATTCCAAGAAACCTATTTCGAGTTTGAATGCTCACCTAAGCTCCTCCTACCTAAAACAAGTTCTGAAAATAACCCACCACCAACCTTGAAATGTGATGTTGATCTCTATCACCCTACCCTTAGCTCCTATAATCATAATTCTCCTCCTTCTTGCTATAGTCTTCGTATGATAATACTTCATATTTCTATCCCCATCCTTGATCCAAGCAATCCTTGACTTTTTAAGCCACAACATTTCCTCTTGCTTCAACACATCTGAAACCTCCTTTTTGAGTCTCTTTTCATGCTCCTCTTGATATGGGTTTCCCTTGGCCTCCAATGCCTTGTGAATACCTCCAATTCTAGCTATAATTTTCCTCTTCCTTTCCTTATATGCCTAAACACTTCCTTATCCCATACATCCAACTTCTATGTAAGGTTTTAAAGGTTCAAGTGAATCATGTCCTTTAGCTTCCACTAGTCCTTCAGAAACACCTCAAATTCAAGGTGCATTTGCCATGCTGCTTCAAACCTAAATGGTCTCTCTCCACTTCTTCCTTTAAAAGACTCTAGTAGTAGTAAAATTAGGTGATGGTTTGAGTAAACTCTAAACAATACCCTTATTATTGCCTCATGGAACTTCCTTTGCCAAGAATCATTACAAGTAGCCCTATCTAGTCTCTCAAACAGCCTTTCCCTTCCATCACTGGCTGGTACTCTCCATACAAAACTTATGCCTTGCTAACCCAAATCAATCCATCCACACTTATTTAATTAATCTCCAAAATGCTGGCACCTTATAACATCAAGTTGTTCCCCCCTTTCCTCTCATTACTACTACTATTATTGTAAAAATTTCCTAGAACTACCACGGCTCCCTCATCCTAACTGAGATAGTGTATAGTTTCTCCTGCATCATCTTTCTAACCTCATCCTTCAGGTTCCCATATACCACCACAGCAAAGATCATCTTATCCTTCCCCTATCCACCACCTTATGAATGAAATGGTCATGATTATCAATCACTTCCGCTTTACATCTATTTACTTTCCAAGTAACCCAAATCCCGCCACAAAGACCCTAGCTTTCAATCGTATCAACCCGGTCAAACCCCAACTTTCTAACAATCTCCACCAGCCAAGAACTTCTCACCTTTGTTTCTAATACAGAAATCATGTCTGGATGATATTCCTCACAATAATGCTTGTCATGCAGAAGAAAAACACTATTTCATACCCTAACTAATTCCACACAATTAACTTATTCATTAGACAAGCTTCCTTAATTGGTAAAGGGGAACCCCTGCCTTTTCATCTCCGAACTCATTTCATGAGTTAATTTGCATCTGTGTTTCACTAACCCATGACACATTTGCTAGACTCTGACCATCACCTCCACTCCCAATCTCTATTGCCTATTTGTGACTTTTGGAACTGTATCGATCTGAAGGTTTATTTGAGTCACCAGTTTGCTATAGCCTATCCATGTTCTTGAAGCCCTTCTCCCTTTGAGCCTCTCTACCCCACAACTAGCCTTGCTCTCCTCTTGTATTTCCTTGCCCATGGTCTCTTGTATCCTTACCCTCCACTTTTGTCCCATTACGACCATAGTACCCATTATTTCTTCTCTTTGCTTTAGAAGAGCCTTTTCACCTTCTCCACCTTCCTTCTGTCCCTTAACTTCCCCTAGCCTCCTCTTCCTCTAATGTATCCCTCCCATTTTCAACATCTGGAGCCTTGACCTTGAATTTCCCTTAGCTATCTACACTTCTTCATCCCTTGCAATTTCCTCCCTTCAACCCATTTCCTCTATTCTTCCAACCTCAATTAAACTTCTCCGCCACCATCCATGGCTCATATCCTAGCAACACCACTCTCTCATCTTGCTATGCCTAGTTCATTACCTCTTCATGGGTCTTGGGCACAGACCTTCCATTTGTACATTGCTCGAATGGATGTCCATACAGCCCACACTGAAAGTGTATCAGAGGGACCCCCGTCATACTCAATATTAACAATCCTTCCTTCTTCTTGGATAACGAATTTGGACAACAAAGGCTTTGTAAGGTCCACAGTTACACACAGTTTAGCATACTTGCCCCTCATCCTTTTTGCTATATTCATATCCACCTTCACCATGCATCCCACCCTATCTCCAATCGTTCACAACACATTTTTGCCATAATATTTCAGCAAAAGCTTTGACAGTCTAATCCGTATTTTAGCCAAGTCAACCGTTGCTTCGGTTGGGTCAAAGTTAGGTTCCCATTCTTTCACCACACGATAATGATTCAATATAATCCACGGCCTTTCCATAAGGGTAAACTTTTTATCCTACCTTTTTTGAGAACTGGATATAGAAGTCATGCACTGCATCCATCAGCGTAACAATCCTAGCCTTCCCCCACATTTGCTATAGTCTTCTTTTTAAGTACTTGAAGGCCACCCTCCATCCCAAAAGATGCACTTAATAGCCTTAGATCATGATTTTTGAACCCTTCATCTTTGGTTCTCAGACAATTTTAAGACTAAGCAGACCTTAGCCCTACTTATATCTTCTTCAACCATCTCAATACCCTCCATATCATCTTGATCCTCCAAAGTTGAGTCATCATCATCTTCACTGCATTCCTTCTCACTACCCATCAACATTTCCTTGTACGAAGGCTTGTCATCCTTGCCACCCACCCATGGACCCATATTCTTAAGATCATACACCCTTGGATTCTTAGTGTTCCTATCAAATTCCAACCCACCATGCTTCACCTTCTTAAGATCATTCTCCTTGTCATATTGCTCCATTCCATGTAAGGACTCAACAAGAATTGCCTCCTTTATGCGCTTATCATGAAAAGCTTGTCATAGAATCTTAGAGCAAAAAGGTTGTGTTGACTACTTTAGAATTGATTTTGATGACTTTGTCAGAATAGGAAAAGAAATGCAAATTAGTTGCCATTAATAATTGTAGATATTTATTATATATTATATAACTTGTGTGCATTTTGTACACATTTAATTTATTATTTCAAAAACTCAACAATAAAAAAAATCTTTTCAAGTAGTTTTTATAAACGTAAACTGTTTTACAAAACAGAAGGCCCTTTGGTTTTGTTCGTGGGCTTGTTTGACTTGGGACAAAAAAGACGGCAAAACCTATGTGCTTGCGCTTGTACTATGGCCCTTCCTTCTCCTATCTCAGTCTAATCTCATGTGCCGCCTCCCTCTGCCTGCAGCTCGTCCATGGTTTTTGAAATCAAAGGACACACTCTTCAGCCGCCATTACAGCTCCTCCCCTTTTTCTCTCTGAAGTCCTATCTCTGATTGAATCCTCTGCCCTTTGTTTTCTTCTTTCATCTCTGTCTCTGCTGCTTCTGAACATTCACCCACGATGGTGTCGCTTTCTCTTCCCCACCAGCACCATCTCTTCTCCACTACCCTTCTAACCCGACCCAAACCCAGATTCTCAATTTCTACTAAGGTAAGCATGTCCCTTCAGGAGAACGGACCCTCCATTGCTGTCGTGGGGGTCACCGGTGCCGTTGGGCAAGAGTTCCTCTCCGTCCTCTCCGACCGCAGTTTCCCTTACCGCTCCATCAAAATGCTCGCATCTAAACGCTCCGCCGGCAAGCGCCTTACATTCGAAGACAAAGAGTATGCCATTGAGGAATTGACGCCGGATAGCTTCGAAGGCATTGATATTGCTCTCTTCAGTGCTGGCGGTTCGATAAGCAGAGAGTTCGGGCCAATTGCTGTTGATCGAGGGACCATTGTTGTGGATAACAGCTCGGCATTTCGGATGGACGAGAAGGTGCCCCTCGTTATTCCGGAAGTGAATCCTGAGGCAATGGAAAATATTAAGCTCGGTACGGGTAAAGGGGCACTCATAGCTAACCCCAATTGCTCCACCATTATTTGTTTAATGGCTGCAACCCCTCTTCATCGACGGGCAAAGGTACCAACTTGAAAATGCTTTTCGGGGCTTTTGATATGAATTTAGTTGCTTCTATTTATCAATTGTAAGAATGGCTCTTGTTTTCTCTGTCTGATTCTAAGATCCACTATCTTACATTAACGATTAATCAATATGCTGTGGTGCAGAATGTACTGTTTAACTTTTCTTTTTTCATTATTATAACTTTTTGTAGCTTTTTTTTTTTTTTTCGGACGAAATTTTAACTTTAATTTTCAACGTGCATTCAACTTGTTTCTTTTTCTTTTTGTCTTTTGTTTAATACTTTAATCTATGCTCAAGTTTCAATCATTTCTTTCATAAATTAGATTATGATAGAGTCTGTGTAGCTGTTATTGCTGTTTTCTAATTTAATTTATTTTTTGATGTAGTCTAATTTGGCAGTGAAAAACTTAAATTGATAGTTTAACTAATGACCTTTAACTTAGATTGATTTTGGCTTCAAAACTTTTTCCTAGTGTGATTTTTCTTCTATATGTTTTTGTTGCCTAATGAATTATTTGATTAAGTAATTTCAACAAATTGTTATGAAGTGCAGTGTATAACTCTTCACTTGCGATGTATTGTTGAATTAATGTTTATATTGGAGACATAGTTTACTTTGTTTTTGCCCATGACAATATAGTTTACTATGAAACGATCTTTTCTTGCTGAACAATTCATCCCATCAGGAACCGGTATGAACATGCTTGGTTATGAATTTATGATTTGTTACATGATTTATGATGTCGGTATGCTTGATCATTTCTTAACAATTGCTAAATAATGCAGGTACTACGTATGGTTGTTAGTACATATCAAGCTGCTAGTGGTGCTGGTGCTGCTGCAATGGAAGAGCTTGAGTTACAAACACGGGAGGTTCAGTCTTATTACATTCTTTACACAGTTGTTATATTAGTACAAGTTCTACCTTTACAACTGTATAAGGTGAACAACCAATTTCTTTGCCTTGGATGACAAATTGATTGTTCTCTATTCTGTTGGATTTCAGGTATTGGAAGGAAGACCACCAACTTGTAAAATATTTAAGCAACAGGTATGCCTTTTTCAAGATATACCTTGTGAGATCAAAGGTCCAAGAAGTGCTCCCTGATAATATAATTTATGTATTTCTTTTTGCAGTATGCTTTTAATATATTCTCCCACAATGCATCTGTTCTCTCAAATGGATATAATGAAGAGGAAATGAAAATGGTAAAGGAGACAAGGAAAATCTGGGTAAGTTGAAAATGAATTTATTTATTTTATATGTTGGCATATTACATATTATGGTACGCCTTTGTAATAAAAAACTCTGATGCTAGTTTTGAGCACTGTATTATAATTTTCTGATTTTCTTTGCAGAATGACGAGGATGTTAAAGTAACTGCTACGTGTATAAGAGTTCCTGTCATGCGGGCTCATGCTGAGAGTGTGAATCTTCAATTTGAGGAACCGCTTGATGAGGTAGTTCACATGCTTTTACATTGTGGTCTAGAGCGTACATATCCTTTTCTGCATTCAAATACGATTCAGCATCTTGCCCCATATCCTAAAGTCAGCTTGTAATTACTCCTTCTATTTTTTAAAGGTTTACCTTAGACTCAAAAATATTTTGCCATCTGAAATATGATTGTGCAAGTGAAAATTTGAGTAAAATTCAGAAAATTACTACATTTGTTATGCTCTTTTTTTTTCTTTTTTAAATGTTCATTTTATTTTGCTTACAGATTGTTTCAGAGATTGAAGTTATTGACAATGTAACTTAATTTACGTTCTTCTGTTTCATTTACATCAAGTTTCCAAATGTTGACCTAGGAAGAATTTGTGAACTAACCCACATCTGACAGCAACCATAAGCTGACTATAGATTAAGAATTTCAGGCTTAACTAGCTTTTGATATAGGATGGTTAGCTATTACCAGGAAGCTCTAAGGCACTGGAAAATTAAGAGTGTGTAATATATTGAAAGTTGTGAAGTTTTGGAATAAAGTTTGGGTTTGTAATAAACATATCTAAAATTTGTTACAGAATGGTTAAGACTTTTGGTGTATCAAATAACAACTATTGGTTTATGTGGGTCTGCAAAGATTGAATTTTGTGATCAACTGTAGCATGTAGGTCACCTGAATTGCCCAAATGGCTGGAAGTGGGCATGGTCTTTGAAGTGTCGAGGCATTTGATTGAGTTTTAGTTTTTTAGGGATTTAGATAGGAAAGATTAGATTTTGGGAGGTTCAGTGCTGGTGGATTGATTGTGATGGACAAAAAATTTTGGTGCTCAAAGAACACCGCAATGCCAAACGACTCAAACTGTTAGTAGTTTGTTACCTTTATATGGTTGGAGTCATTTGACATACTTTTTGCAGTTGAATTTCTTTTTTTTTTTTTTTTTTGGGTCAATCTAGGTTGAATTTCTAACTAATAAAAATCCAAGTGTTTTTGCAGCTATAACTTGACTTTGAAGTGTTCCCTTATGCGTTGATGATTTCCTGTTATTTTTGCAGGATTTTTTTTTTTTTCTGATTTGAATGAATAAAATTGCAAATCATGATGTTTATTTGTGTATTCATTGCTTGGATAGTTGCAATTCTATGGGGTCCTTCCATTTGTTACTTGCCAACAATTATGGTTAAGGGAATTAGGATTGTGAACTGCTGGCTTTCAGATTAACCTTGCTTCACTTTCTGGATTAAGATAATGAAATTTCTACCAAAAAAAAGCCTGCAGAAATTAGGATATCTCACCCTTCTGAATTTATTTGTGTCACTTCAGGACACCGCGAAAGATATTCTGAAGAATGCTCCGGGTGTAGTGGTTATTGATGACCGTGCATCTAATCATTTTCCTACTCCATTGGAAGTGTCAAATAAAGATGATGTTGCTGTTGGCAGGATTCGCCGTGATTTGTCTCAAGATGGGAATCAAGGGTAACTCTCTTTAATGGCAATATATTATCATCTTTCAATCAGCATCGATCCTTATTATAAGCATTTCACATCAATGTTGAAAATACACAGGTTGGACATATTTGTTTGTGGGGATCAAATTCGCAAGGGAGCTGCACTTAACGCCATCCAGATTGCTGAGATGTTACTATGAGTTCTTATATTTCAATGAGGTTTCTACAGACTACACGTTTTCTTAACTCATCATTTTTGTACCTGAAATTGGATGTGGTTATTCATTTCTCCATGAGATTTCACTAGTCTAGGGACCTTAAAAAAGGGGAAGGGGATCTAGAATGAAGACGTAGGCTTTTCATTTTGCTTTGCAGTGCTGACTTTTCCATTAGAAGTTAAGTTAATCTTCTTGCTTGTAAGTTGTAAGTTGCCTTTTGCCGTAGGTCTTTAATACTAGTAGGAGGCTTCCAGCAGATATCATTAACTACCTTCATCAATAGACTCAATCAAAGTTTTAGGTCCCAAGTGCTTAACTATCTGTTTCCTTAAGGGTAATGTTTCTGCAATGAGAAATAATAGGCATACGTAACTCTTAGTTCAGCTTTTAATGTGTGCAGAACTGTTAGATTGTGTATTGATTTGTGCAGAAATGTATTGATGTGACCCTGGCATAGATCTAATCGAGTGATGCAGCAATGAAGGGCATGGTATTTTTGAGTGAGAGCTGTGTCATTAGATCGGCACTTGTCCAATTTCCGAAGTGAGTCCCATGGATTGAGATCCTGATTTTTCTAATTTCAAGCAATTTTTAGAGAATAATAAACACTTATTATTAGTGGTAAAATTTATTGTCTCACTCATTTTTCAATATCATAGTTTTTTCTCCAAAAAAAAAAAAACACATTTGTTTGACTTCATTGAAATGTATAGTGTATTTAGCATTTTAAAATGTAATTAAATAGTTCTTGATAAAAATATTTGTAGAAAGTACATTCCCATAAATCCATGACACTTTATACAATTTATAAAATTTTTATAAATGGTGAGGCACTCCACCCTATAGTTGAAGAAGGATACTCGCACTTTCTCAATAGGATATTATTTCTGCTTTAGGTAACAACAAAAATATCTGAAACTCTGCGTTTACTCTCTACAATTACTATGACTCTTCCGTGACGTGGCAGCACAAGTGTCGTATCCTCAAACCACATTTTAACATGCACATTTGGGTATTTTCGTTCAATAGCTTCATATGCTTCTAGCTAGGGATAGATATTGGGTGGGACACATTAGGTTAAGACAAAATTTTTAATTCGGATGAATTTAATTTTTTATTAAGTTAGTCTAACTTTAGTTAAAATAATTTTTTAAATTAAGATTTTTGAGTTAAAATAACTTGATTTTATTTAGATAGGTTAATTTAGATTAAGATGGGTTAAAATTTCTTATTATGGAAACAATTACAAAGTTAATAAATCTCATAATTAGATTCTATTATTCTAAAATGTATGTCTACACATCCCACAAGCTTTAGGAGAATTTAATAACATTAATATTTATTCAATTGGGTCGGGGTGGGGATGCCTCCCTTCTTTGTGTCACCCCAACCCCCCTCTCCCTATGCCCTACCAATTAAGCTCTTGGAGATTCCTCGTTCCTGTGGGGATTCCTAAACAGTCATAAAAAATAGACACAAATTAGGGGAATAGCTGATTGTTCAAACATCATCCTAGGCAACAGAATATGAGGGTTTTCTTTTCCTAAAATAAAATAAAAAATAATTGAAATTAAGAAAGAGACAAATAATATATAATTCAATATATTAGGGATATATCAATAATCTTATGCCGTGCATGGCCACATAGTAGAGAGTTAAATTCGTACTTTGTTCTTGCAGTTGCTATGGGAAAATTTTATGCTTCATCAATCACTGAAATTCTACCGTTTACAGCCTATATTTGAGTTTTGCCCAAAACCACCAAAGAAAACAACTTTACTAAAGAGACATTCACCTTAGGCAAAACCAATGCTAATTTACTATACTGCAAAATAAAGAATAGACTTACATGTGATATGCTTCCATGGATGGCAGCTCTCTCCCGAAGTAGTTGCATCCTTGGTGACATACTTCCAGATGCCTGTAAGAAGGATGTAAGTCTGATACAATTCCGAGAAAAACTACTAAATAAATAAAATTAGATCATGCTTATGACTCACCTTAAATTCACTAATGTCATCCCTGACTGAACTCAAAAGATCTACATGTTCCCTCATTGAGTTTATGTTCCCCTTGGTAGTTGGTACACCTGAATTCCTGTAGAGAATAACAATATTCCACAAGGGAAGGTATTGAAGTCAACTTACTAGGGCAACATTCAATTCATTATAATAATGGTCTTACTTAAATGCTTATTAAAGAAGCATTCTCCATTAGCTTCAGAGTTGGCATAACAGTAAATTGGGCCACAAATGACAGTGTAATATAGTAGTGTCTCTGAATAATGAACAAAATAAATCATGTGTTTACTTAGCTGTCTTTAGTAATCTTGGGGTATATTATTCAGCTCAATGTTGAGATGAACTCATCTAATATACATTTAAATGAAATTGTTTAATGCTTGTACAATTATAGCATCACCATCAGAAATTGAATTAACATACCCGTGTCTCATTGCTGAATTCATATATATTTTCTGAGAAGCCTTTTTTCTATGACATCTATTCCCTGGAAACACAAGAAATCATAGCCTGAAATTTAAGATACAAAATCACAGACGTACAAGCAAAGAACCATAACTATACAGACAAGGAAAACAGAAAACGTATACCTATGGTGGTGTAACTTGGAGTGCTGGATCCTGAATGAATCAAAGCAGAGAAGACAAAGCTTCCAAAGCCCTAAACAAATTTGCTAAAAGCACAAGAGTATTAGAATCAAAGCCCAATAGAAATTCGTCTAAAAAATACCCCTAATTCGTAAACCCTAAAATCTTACCAAGAGTTCATAGCGGCATAGCTTCCCAAGTCCCACCTAAAGAACCACTTATAGTTGAGGATGAATGGGGAAGGAGAAGGACTTGGTACTGTGCATATTGTTGCAATTTGGTGCGAGCCAAGCCGAGCTGAGGTGGAGGTGGGGTCGATTGTCGAAGGCTCAAAGACGAGACGACTAGACGAGATAGGGACTGAGACGAGAAGCGAAGGCCTAGGGATGGTTAGATATGAGGCGAGCGGTGGAGCGGGGGTGAGGTTCGGTCGACTATTGAGGACTTAAAGTTTCGAAGTATGATGACTAGATGAGAGAGGAACTGAGACGAGTAAAGGCAAGTCAAACCAAGGTGGGAGTCAGCGTTGACTGTCAGAGACGACAGACGAGATTCATTGCTCGCAAGAGAGGAAGTCGAGGGAAGGGACCGAGGGTCTGAGACGAGGGAGGGAGGAGGAGCGGTGCTGGGGTTGAGCTCGAGCTGCCTCCTCTTGCGATTTTAGGGCAAGCTAGAAAACGACATCATTTTATAAGATCAGAATTCAAAAAAAATATATACAAAACAAGCATCAGAAATTTTGAAAAATATATACATATATATATATATATATATATATAAGTGTATGTGTGTAATTTTTGTTGGGTTATTGCGGCAACCCAACAGGGAGAAGGTAAAAATTCAATCCCACATAATTTACCTAATTTTAAACTAAAATATTACATATTATTCATTTTAAACTAAAATATTATATTATTCACAATACTATCCAACTCAATGACTCATTGGGAGCTTGTTTGATATATCATTTTAGATAGAATTATTAAAAAGGTGTGTGCACATGCGTGTGTGCGTGAGTGTAGACTCACTGGATGGAATGAATTGTACGAATATTTTTGAAAAATAATGGGATTTATACTCACATTTTACTGGTCAAATTAAATAGGCATTGTATTAAACAGTCAAAGAAAGTTTATTTAACGGATAAAATTTGAATATTTCATTTGTAATGTTTAAATTCATATTTTAAATTTAAATTATTTAATCATGTTTTTTTATGAGTAATTGATATGTCCTTATAAAGACTTATAATATACTTTAATCTTAAAATAATATAATTTTTTCACCCTAAATTTTTTTATATAAAATCAAAAAAGAGTAATTAATTTATCAAAACTTAAGAGGTGGTGTTTTTTTTTTTTTTCTGTTTTCATACCAAATACATTTCTTTTGATAAAATAAAGTGATGCAAAACTCTATCAAACATTTTCACAAGTTTGTCGTCTAGGAAAGTAACCAAAGGAACACACCGTCCTTAAAACATTTCTTTTGATAAAATAAAGTGAATAATGTTATATTTACTCATTTTTACTTATAATTTTTATTTCTTTTATTTAATTTTTTAATTTTTTTAACTATTATTATTTCAACTACATCTACAAACTGAGAGTACCTTTCCAATAAAGTTTACCGTAATAGTCTATGAGAAACAGGGGAAGTTCTGTCCTTTGTCAAAAGGACATACCTCTGGGCCCACCAGTTTGCACTTGGCATCATAGAGAGATCTGCTACACACCCAACAAACAAGCAACGGTGATTATAAGACAAAAAAATTAACGAATTATTGTACATAATTTTAAAGACAACAAATCCATTAGATCTCTTAGGTAATCTCATCAAGTATGTTGAAGCACATCATAATTGAGGTTTTTCAACCACAAAACAGGTTTGACATCTGCCAGAGCAGACTAGGCTGAGATCTAGTTGGTAAAATATTGACCTGTTACTCTGTCTTTGTCTCTTTACACATCCAGTACGGAAAATTACCAAGTACTAATAATCATAAAAAAGCTGTGTCAAACACTGAAATTGACAAAAATGTTTCGCTGGTTACCATAATGTTCCTCATACATCATTTTTTAAACAGCAATTTACTGTTCAAGTATAATTATAGGATAATCCTAATCACACCCCTATCTGTAGTTAAAGTGGTTCACAATAATTTCTCATCAGGAAATTGAAAACTTTTTCTTTTATGTTCTGGCTTGTCTAGAAAGCAATGAAGATGTATCCAACAAAGTCACAGGGGTAATTCTACTTTTTGAATTATATCAGAGTATATCACAACACAGGATTAGGACTTTATTTGATTATTAAATGCCATCAACTAAAATCAAAAGGGTAACATTTATATTGCATATAGTAATGGCTAATTCTAAATTCTTTAGGTCAAGATCAGGCATGCTTCCCAGATTAAGTTTCTTTTGGACTTTGGTCCTTTCTTAATATGAAGTACTTATTTCAATTGGCGTTTAGGATAGACAAGACCTCTAGTCATTAATTTGTCCAGTGATCCGCTCGTACTTTGTAGACTACAAACATGAAATATGAATGAAGTATGATAGCTAGTGCCTGTATTGTTCTGCCTTACACAGAATTTGAATAAACGTCTAAGGTCTCTTCGTGCATGCCTTTTGTCATGCTATGTGTTTCACCTTTCCTTCCGACTGGATCATTCTTTAGTGTCCATGAAAGTAAAAACTCCAGTTAATTCACTTACAGGCCTTCCATTATGAAATTCTAAAGCAAATAGAATATTAGAATGTCATATAATTAATTAATCTTATGATTTTGCAGATCCACGTGAGATCAAAAGATGAGAATTTGCATGAATACATAGAGGCATGGAAGTTGTCCTAAATACTATCATCCATTAGTTTTAAAAGTTTCTATATAATTACACTTTTTTTTGAGGTCACAAACTGCTGATATATGACAAAAAATGTTCCGAACTACAAGTATCATGACATTACATATCATCTCTTTTTTTTTCTTATTTGATTTCTTCTATTATTAGTATTACTTTGATGTCGTTAAGAAGGAATTTAATATTAATACTTTCACTTCTTACAGAGTCTGGAGTGGTTGTTGCGCTATCTTTGATCACATACTGGCTGGCAGGGACGACATTTAGTTGGTAGGAAGGTCATTGAGGGTGGCCTTTCGTAAATCTGGTTGCCTGATCATGACTAGATCTTATTCTTTCCCATATCCAAGAAGAAGGAGATTAAATTATCGTTCCCATTTAACTGTATCTACTGTTATAAACTGACCATAGGTATAGAAGACGGCATATATAACAGCATTTTATATGTTGTCAAAAACCTAACAACAGGATTAAAAGTCTCTCCTGATAATTGTTATTGACCTAGAAAGAAATTAAAGGGATATACGGAAGTTTATGAGAATGAATTGTTTTTTTTTCGCTCCCAATGAAGCCATTTCTTTCATCACCTCTTCGGAATTCTTATCATATTTGGCCTCATGAGTTTGATTGAACTTAACATCAGAACACCAGAGTCTACAATATCCACTAGAATCAGGAAAATATATAGTGAACGTTTAATTGATCTTTACAAGATTTTCAGGTCAATTGTTTTGTTAGGTGAAATCAGAAGATATCATGATATGTTTATGTAATTATGGTTGCATCACAGCAATACTTGTGAAGAAATAAAATGAACAGAATCCATGTCTATCATAAAACTTTGTTTGAAAGTACTTCGGAAGTCAATTTTGGTGTCTTGTGATGTTTTTAAATAAAATATATAAATAAACAAATAAATGAATTTAAAAGAAACGTTTTACAGGATTTTGACCGAATTCATAAACACAATGACTTGTAGAGTTTAGCTTAATTACAGAGTGATAAATACAGGGATTCCTGAATATAACAAGTTATATAGGATGGTATATAGTATTCACCAGATCAAAGGGAATGAATAAACAGTGACGCAGGCAGCTAAGAATTAAGAAACAATAGAAGGCAAGATATCCAAGAGAGACAATACTTGCACTTCGCATAAGGTAAAGGTTTGGGATTATTATAGTAAGGGATTTGCTTGGCACTAATCTTAAAGATGATTAACCTTTAGGCGAGTTCTTAATCGGTCTTTGCTGGTAAATTTTACGCCAACCAGGTCTTTTGAAATAATTCTCTCAAAAATAAAACTTTTAAATACATAGAAGCAAGAGGCAAATGTTTTAACCTAACATTACGATAGAGTACGAAATAGGAATAATGGGACATGGGAAAGGGGTACTAGGATTATGAAAAGAAAAATGTTGCTCCTGTTTCAGACACGTCACACATTCCTCATAATTGAGTGGGGGGAGATCTATGGATTTGCCAAGTTTTATATTTTAATTTATAAAAATTAATAACTTTAATAATTTAAATTTTAAATTATAAAAATTAAATATAAATAAAATTATAGAAATAGTATGACAGACATGAAAGTAAACATCATTAATGAAAATAAATTCTAACATAGAATTAAAGATGTATTTTGGCCCTAGAGATAGAAGCTTAATGCTTTTAACAAGGCTGGATCCTAGGATGTAGTCAGCATTTATTTTATGTGGTTATCTTCTTGGCTCTAAAATACCACATTCTGCGGTGTAGACCTTATGATCAGTCTGTTTTGAAAGCAAAACAAGGATTTCATTAAGAAAACGGGCAAGCTAATACATCCTGATATACTAGGTTTATAACAGACGCTGGAGCATCTTCAGCCCAAACAAAATCAATCAAAGAGAGAGCTACATTTGCTAAAGATGTGCTGCTTTATTATCACTTTTAAGAACATAAGAGCAAGAAAAGGAATGAAAATATGCAATAAGACTTTTGCATTCAGCAACCAATGCATCAAAGTAAGAGAAATTGTCACTTGCTCCTTTTAGTCTATGCACCACTTCAAGACAAACCGTTTCAACTATTATATTGTTGTAACCCCCATCTCCCGAGCTAACATTAAGCCGAACCTCAGTGCCAGGATTTCTGCTGTTTTGACATCTACATTTGATTCCAGACGGTGAGTCCCAGCTGCCATAATAAGGCCTTCTTCATTTCAAGTTATCATCTCCAATCCACAGCTCCCATTTGGACGTACTGCGACATCAGTATTCGATTTATAGAAACATGGTGGGCGAGCTAGCCACACGGTTAGACGATGACTTGGTGCTGGAGGCTCTCTAATGGAACCGATAGAACCATAATTTGATAAAATTTTATCTACTTTCAGACTTTCTACCGTGTCTCTCTTCCTTCTCTCTACAGCCTTCTGTCTGTTATTTTATCTACTTTCAGACTTTCTACCGTGTCATCTCCAAAACGCTTCTGATGGACTGATCTTCTACAGAATCATATTTATGCTGATGATAATATATGCATGATATATCCAGTCCTAATAGTAAATAAGATGATGTCTTGGAGGGGAGGGGAAAGTGTACGAAGAAAAGACTAAAATGTTGTAATATATATATTATCAGATAGCAATTAACTGTCTAGGTAACTAGGCGTCTGTCATACACTGTTAGCCCGTACATAAGAATGGATTATGTCAGACAAGATTTATATCTCATTATAATAATCAAGAGACTAATCATCATAAAATAAGACTGGAAGCAACTGAAGACTGAGTATAAACTAAGAAAACTAACAATGAATCCAACTGTACTGGTGAGGATGTAAGGAATCGTGAGTCAGCTCAATTCATATAATTGCCAGCTTATAGCCATCACCTGAATTAACAGGAACTACAGGAGGGCCTCCAGCTGAAGACTCATCAAACTGCACATGCACAGATTCATTCATGATCCTTGGACTTTCAGTGTAAGGAATTTCCTTCTTTTCCACCTCAGCTTGTTCAACCTTCTCCTTGGTCATCGTGCTAACATCCTCAGCTGCCTTAGAAACGGCAGTAAAGGCACTTGATACCCATGAAGCTCCAGTTGATACGTAAGGATTGCTCATTATAGCAGATCCAGCACTACTTGCCTTCTGCTCAGCAACAGCAAAAGCAGATTTTGTCTTCTCAGAAACATGATATATTTCATCAATCTCTCTCACCTTTTCGTTGACAATAGCTGTTCCAATGCTTAGTTTGTCACTTAAACCCATTTTACGGTCAAAGGAAGCAACTTTGGCAGAAGCATTTGACGTCAAGTGATGACGTTCATCAAAGGATTTTGCCCTTTTGATAGCATCCTTTCCTATTATGTAACCCTTGGCAAGCATAGTGCTCACCACATCTTCAGCCTTCGTAACCGCATCAGCAGTTTGCTTTTTCTCCTGCAGGGAATACTGTACATTAGAAACCTCAATATGAAGTACTTAGAATTTAGATATTAGCGTTCCTATCACCTCCCGCCAGGGGGAGGGGGTGTATTCGCCATAAGTTTAAACTAATTTTCCCTTGTTTTGTCATAATTATTAAGCTGCACAAATGTTTCTTCCGTCATCAGTACAAAGCAAATCTCTAAAATATTAATTATCAGAACCAGATAAAAATTTTAAGCACCCTATAAAACTAGCTAGCTGCGGTAGTGGAGCTACATGTTGTAAAACCTGAAACTATGAGGATTCAGTCACCAACAATTTATTGAGGCAGAAAAATTACACAGATAAGCATTGCTGAGTTGCTTCAACACACTGATAGTTAGGCTACAGGGAACAAACATGTTCAGCTAAGACAGCATGTATAGCATATTCAACTGCATCTAAAAGTATTAAGAGTAGCAACAAATGATGCATGATGACCGACAACTGCATGCAAGATATATCACTAAATATAGATTAACGATCTGGTACTCACTGGGCTTGAGGGAAGAGCCTCAGGGGGCAGCTGGTAGGTCTCAACAGGTGTAATGGAGACAGGAATATTAGCTATATTGGCTCCCTGTTAAAAACAAAAAAAATAGTATACAATTCAAAAAAAGAAACCAACTCATAGAATCCAATTCTTTATTTTCTTTTTTCTTTCAAATTTAGCAATTGATTGGAAAGGAATACTAATTTCCTTTCGTACAACAGATCCAATTATCATAAAATGTATTGCTAAGTCTTTCAATACAAAAATTATATGCATATAAAATACCGTCAAGAGCAATGCTGTGTCAGCTCCCTGTGAATCCTTGAAGGTTACATAAGCAATCTGGGTAATCTCAGTTTCCCTGTGGAATTAACACCAAATATATTGATGATGACATTTTGCATAGAAAGATAACCAACATTAGAATAAATAAAAATAAACAGTACAACTATTCTGACCTTTGCATCTCAACATATCGAATATCACCAGAGAATGAAAAGAACTCTCTGATATCCTTCTCAGAAGTAGCCATTGATACATTACTGACCTTAACTGTTCTTACCTATAATAAATCAAAAAGATATTAACTTTCTCCAACAAGCGATTACTGAAAGGGAAATGTTGCTCCCATTTCAGAGCAACAAAATGGCCATGCATGGCCTGTGGGCCGTTAAAATTTGTGGGCTTCACAATTTAATCTGTGAGCAGTAAATTTAATGGTTTGTATTTTTAAGTAAGATTTTGTAAGTTTTAATTTGTGGAAATAGAAAGATCCTTGTTGAAATCGAATAAATAATTCAAAAGTTATGTATCAACCAAATTACCAAGTACAGGGCATTTATAATAATTGCTATAGAGGATAACCAAAATTTAATCCAAAAGTAGAAGCTATTATAGTCAAAACCGGCAGGTACAATTTGTCAATCAAAATGCCAGTTTTCTGGCGCTGCAGGTTTCGCTGTTAATGGTTTGCCAATCTGTTTGTTGTATCCAGGACGGTAAAAGACATTGATTCCTATGTCATGTATAGCACTCTACCATCATAATGCCAACTATTGTTATTATGAGAAAGATGTTTCCTTACATCTGAAACATAGATTGTCCAATTTGGTGAAGCTGTAGACTGGGGAATCGCTTCAACCCGTTGATCAGTACAGTTGAATGGGGCCTGCACATAAAATGTTAACTTATGTATCTCCAGGGTCATGTCCGGTTAGCTAGGGATCTCTCAAGAAGTGTACAAAGAAAATGCGAAAGAAGCAACTCAAAAAGCGATGTAGATTCTTTCTTATTTTCTCAAAAATTATGATGACCTAATAAAAGGTACAAGTTCACATGTTAAACATGGCAATGATGAGAAATCATGTCAAAAAAATGAGCGGAAGATGAGCAAGATACAAAGTCCTGATGAATAATAATTGCGGAGCTTACAAAACAAAACAAATGAACGAAGAGTCAATGAGTCATGAGAAGAATTTATTTCAAGGGTCAATACCAACGTGATTCAATGTCCACTAGCGTACAGGCAAGAGAATTTGTGGTCATAAATTCAACTCATATAACTATATCACTTAGCAAAGGTTAGTACACATAACCCAATGTTGGTGAATTGCACAGCAGCAACAGGTCTATAACCAACGGAATCACTGGATTGCGGCATGAGATACCGAAGAACACAAAAAAAAGTCCTTCTATTCCCATAAACTAACACTCACAACAAGTTCACTTAAAAATTCTGACCATTAAATTTAATTGGGTAATATCCTCACATTAATTTTGCAAGAGTATAATGAGAGCAGATTTTTGGTACTTTTGTTACCCTTTAAAAAGAAAAAAAAAAAAGCAACAGCATATGCTGCAATCCATGGAATAACCAAAAACAATGAACTTGCCCCATCGAGAAGAGCATTAACCACAAAAGCATTGTAATGTGCACCTCTCAAACGACAGTAAAGTAATGATTTTTTTTTTCTCAGCATCCAAACAGTACCCACACAATGCGTCGCAAACAAACAAGATAGGCCGCATAAAAGAAACTCATGCACGATCTGCAACGAAGACAATCTTCAAAGGACAATGGGTTATGGTACCCAGAAATTCACAGCAATAAGCACCAAAAATCGCAAGAGGAGTGTGCCAAGAACGCAGCGGATCTAACCAAAAACACATCCAAAACTTAATACTTACCGACATTTCAAGATCAGACAAGGCTTTCACACGACCAACGGAGAAAATGGCAAGCAACGGAGATAGCCAGAGAAAAATGGGAGCGTTGATGAGGACAAAGGCAGTGGAGGTACCACTTGTAATATTCGAGGGAACGTAAATGGTAAGGGCAGTTCGGTAATTTGGGCAGCGGAACAAGTTACCTGCTGTGCTGTGTTATTCTCAACAAAAACGGGAAGTTCGCGGGCATGGCGTTGGAATTGGGGGTGCGTCTTGTGGCGGTGGTCATTTGGTGATTATGGTTTTGAAGGTAACTAAAAAAAGGAGAATTGGGTCTCACACCAACAGAACAAAATCTTGGCCATTATTATTTTAAGAATACAATACACTTTATTTTTATTTAAAACTACATTTTACTTTTATTTGATCATATTGACTAATTTTAATTTAAAAATTTTAATGAAATGTTTTTAACTTAAATAATTTAACATTATTTTTATATATGTAAAAAATAAATTTTAAAAACTAAAATAATCAATTATAAAAACCTAATGTACCTATATTTATGTTAAAATATTTTTTAAAAATTTTCTTATTAAAAAGGACCAATTGAATTTTATCTACTTAATATATTTAATTAATTATTTAATTTAATTAAAGTCAAAGTTTAAAACTTTAAAACTTAGAACCCTCGACACAACGTATTAATCCCCTAAATTTTAGATACAATATTTTAAATCCTAAATATTAAAACACTAAAATCTTAATATACTAAATCTTAAATTTTAAAATCCTAATTCAAAATCTTAAAAATTTGAATTTTAATTCAAAAACATAACATTAAACTTTAAACTCTTAGCATTAAATCTAAAACCTGAAAGTTTAAACCTTAAAATCTAAAATCTAAAATCTAAAAGATTAGATCCTAATAAAGTTTTAGTATTTAGGGATTTATAGTTTAGGATTTTAAATTTAAAGATTAGATTTTCAAGTTTTAAGATTTGAGATTTATGGATAAGAGTTTATTTTCATGTTGTGTTTAAGGAGTCTCATAATTTGGGATTTTAAGGATTTATGTTTTGAGTTTAGAATTTTAAGTTTTAAGACTTAGTATTTTAAGTTTAGGGCATAGTTAAGATTTTAGAATTTAGTGTTTAGGTTTAGGATTTATAAAGTTTTAAATAAAAGATTTTAGAGTTAAAGAATTTATAAAATTTGAAAATCAATTGAACATATTAAATTGATAGTTATTTAGTTGATGCTTTACAATAAAAAGTTTTAAAATTTTTTTAGCATAACTTCTAGATGCATGAATTATTTATAATCAATCTTCCCATTTTGTATGTTTAATTTTTAAAAATGTGAAAATTACATCAAATTACTTAAAAAAGAATATTTTGTTAAGATTGTTGGATAGAGAATATTTTATTAAGATTGTTGGATAGATGTTAATCGACATAGTCAAATTGTAATAAGATGTGAATTTTGAATAAAAATAGAGGTTAGTATCATTTAGAAGAACTCAAAAAGATAGAATATATTTTACTCTTATTTTAATTAAGGAAAAAATGCCATAATTTAAAGTTGTGGTTAATTGAGTTAGTTCTTGAATTTAATTTTGATTCACTCATTACTAGTTTAAGAAGGATCTATTTTCATAAATGAAAATTCATGAAACTAGTATTTTTGCCTATAAAAATTGTCACAGGCTGCCAAAAACTTTATCATGCCCTTCATTCACTCCCAGTACAAGTTAGCAGCTAGCCTTTTATAAGTTCTAAATAATCCAAAAAGGAATAGGAATCTAGTCTTAATTATAAGGGATGTTACAATGCTCCTACGTGTAAAAAGGATGGGACACTAGGTCGTTCTTAAGGTTATCAATGTTCCAAGTCGAATCTTGCTAGACCTCCTTCACTATCCCTTCAATATCTATGCACCCATTAAGGCTTAGAGATACTACTCAACTCTTTCTACTCAAACATACTAAAGAGAGCATCAACTACTTTTTTCTATTTCTTGTGAAAAATATTAGAGAGAAAACTCGAAAGATTAGCCTTATTTAGTTTATTGTTTATAATATATTGTACAACTAATCAATAAGTTAATGAGCTTAATCTAAGGCTAATTACAAGAACTAATTAAAACATATAAATCATATATAAAATATGAACAATAATCTTTAACACTCTCACCGAAGCTAGAGCATTGGAGTTGATAATTGGAGTTAATAAACTTTTCAATAGACACATTTAACCAACTTTTCTCTAATAAAGTGACAATTAATTTCAATGTACTTGGTTGTCTCATAAAACACAGGATTGGAAATAATGTACAAGGGAGCCTGATTATTATGTACAAGTTTCATAGGAGATACTTCACAAAACTTGAGTTCTTACAAAAGTTGCTTAAGTCATATTAACTCACAAGTTGCATTGGCCATGGCCTAATACTCTGCCTTTATACTAGATCTAGCCATGATACTCTATTTCTTGTTTTTCCCAAAAACTAGATTTCCTCCCACATGAATACAATATCCAAAAGTGGACATTTGATCAAAAGGAGATCTTGCCCAATCCGCGTTTACATAACAACAAATATCTATGTGTTCCTTAGCCTCATAAAGTAGCCTTTACTAAGTGCTCCTTTTATATATCTCAAAATTTGAATAACATCCAATGAAAGTTACAAGAAGAATTGAGAAACTAACTCAGTACACTCACAATAACGTCAATGTCTAAATGACTTACTTCAGATAGTTCAATTTACTTATGAATTTTTTTATTACCTTCCAGAATATGAAAAAAGTTTCCCCTATCCTGGCAAGAGTTTAGCATTTGTATCAATTAAGGTGTCAACCGGTTTGCAATCTAAGATGAAATTTTATCTAAGATATTCAATGCATACTTCCTTTGAGAGATAAAGATACCATTTCTCGAATATATAACTCTATTCCCCAAGAAATATAGAAGCTTACCTATGTCTATAGTCTTAAAGTGCCATCACCAAGAGATTTCCTTTGTTTTGAGCAATCACAATTTCATCCCTTTCATTCCTTGTAGGATTCTATTTTTGTTTCCATCTTTGGAAAATAAGATCTCTATGAAAGTGAAAGTCAACCGCACTGTTTCCCATATTGGGATTGAAAGGGAAAATGGGGGTTTGAGGTTCATTTTCTCCAAGTAACTCGACAGAGCTCGTACGGCACAAGAGTTAGTAGTCAATGAGAGGTGTAGAGGGTCCCATCCTTTTCTGTTCATATGGTGGAATTACATATTTTATTCGTAGTTGAAATGTGAGTCTACATAAAAATTTGTTTCCTATGATGTTACAAAGATTTTCGATTTTCTGTTTAGCAGTGTATGGTTGCTTATATGAGTTGCTCGCTTGCCTATGTATGTCCCTTGTTATGCTTTTTGACAAAATGGTACAATCTGCTATCAGAAGTAATTCCCCTTTCCTTTGGATTCCCATTCTCTGTCAGGTAAGCAATGGGATTTAGTTCTACATATGCAATGTTTCAGAATTGCATAATCAGGCTTGTACTCCTCACACTACAGGAAGCAACTTTTGTCCATGCTTCCCTTTCAATGTGCAGGCAATAGAACGTCAAAACACCAAAGGTCGTTAAGTGAATAGGATGATAAAGATTTGGCGTTCCCACAATGTTCAAAAAGCCAAATCTTGTGCATGCTGCTGCACATGGATGATCAGAATTTTTTTTTCTACCTGGCCTGGGCTGTTGACCTCTTCTCTTCTGTCGTTTCTGTTTGGAATAATTTGCTTGAGGAGAACTAGACTTCATATACAAAGTTGTTGCTTTCAAATCTTAACTCATTTCGACTGCAGCTTACAACTTTTTGAATGGGGAACAATAAAATGGAGGTGCACATATGGTTGTACTTTTTGAAGTATTGAAAGGCTCTGTGCCATTCTTTGTGGTATTTGTTAGGCTTGGGGGCACGTTTAATTTCTTAACGTTGCCTTTTAAAATTGGCTTCTGATTAAATACGATTGAATTGTTAACGTATGCTACTTTTCTGCACGCCTTGTATGATATTCCCAGATTTCCGCAAATATGATAGTCAAGAATGTTGAAGGTGTATACAACCATCCAGCACAGGGTCCTGTTTTTCAAACTGATTTTATGCCCATGTTTTTCTTACATTTTTTTTTTTTAAAATTTTGGTAACTTTTTCTCTTCCTCATCTCTACAAATTCTGGGTCCTAATTTTTCCTTTTCTTACTTCACCAACTTCTTAAAATTCTATTTATCCCTCTTAATCCCTTACGTAATTGTATGGGATCCATATCCAGGCAGACAAACATAATCCAATTAAATTAATGTCCATGTTTTCAGGGGAAAAAGGAAAAAGCTGCAAGATTCCATTCCATCACTTAAAGGTCTAAAATTGCAGTTGATGGTTAATGATTCCCTGCATATTTCTCTCTCATAATCATAATATTTTAGATACTCAACGTAAATCCAAAACCATAACTATGCTTGAATCTAGCATTTTAAAATAGTACTTCTTTGTTTTGTTTGAATATCTAAATTCAATGAACAGCTTATTGGTGAATAAATTAGGATGAGTAACGATCGCCAAGTACTTGTTCTTTAATTATTTCCCCTGGTAGAAGTGCAAATGCAAATTGATAAATCTGAGACTCAAAGAGTGCATCTAGACCCCAACTGCTTCCATGTAATCTCCCAAACCACAATTTACGCTATGATAGTGTTTGATAACATAAAAAAAAAAAAAAAAAAAAAAATCAGCAGTAAAATTCAATACAGAATTTTCATTACTAAATACATTTAACTCTGAATTTGTAGTGTGTGATAAGCTTCTACCTTTTAAGCACTGAATTTAGTTTGACTATTTGAAAATTCTAACCGCTCAGACCTAGCATTGAATTTATTCATATTATCAAACTATTTTTAATTTGAGAAAAATATATGTATATTCTTTAAACTTTAGGTCGTTTGTAAATATATATTTTTAATTATAAAAATTAATAAGAATATTTTTTTAACTATTAAAACAATATGAATATATACCTTTCATCTTTTATTATTAAATATTAATAGTTATGTAAATTTTACATAATTATTAATATATATAATATTTTTTTATTAATTGTTTAAATAAATTTAATAATAATAACAAATAAAATTTTATCTTATTATGTAAATGCAACAATATAGATAAAATAAAATTAAAAGTTTATATAAATTGAATAAAAGATTAAACAATAAGCTACAAAATACCATTATTTCAACTAAACTTTTGACATACCTACATCTTAATAATTATCTTTTATATTATACTACATTGAATTAATATAAGTAACTCATTTTTTCAATTAAATAATAGAATAGTAATAAAAAACAACAAATACAAAATGATCTATATGTCTCCTACATAAAATTACACAATTTGCATGTCATAAATTAAACATTAAAAAAGATAGAGTAAAGCCAAAAAGATGAAGTGCAAAAAAAAATTCACAAACTAAAAACTTTAAAAAATTATGAAAAAAATATTAAAATAAAGATTAAATGTGTGTTTGTATGTTTAGAATAACTAAGTTTCTTTAGCTTCTTTCTATTTTTCTTTCATTCTCTCGTAAATTTTCTTTAAATTTATCTAAACAATCAATACAAAATTATCATATGTATTAATAATTGTGTTTAAGCCACATGATTATTAATGTTTAAAAATAAATAAACATAAGAAATATGTTTATTTTGTTTGGATAATTAAAGGAGCATGTTTACACCTATATGTATATTGACATTTTTTCCCTGTTAAGTTTTCAAGAGATAATTATTTGGGGAAACATCTCGTTTTTTCTTAAATGATTCAAAAAAAGACCAAACCCACAATAACTGAACGAACGAATCATAAAGTTGATCTTGGGGCTCACGAAGCAACTACTCATCTACTATTCAATTATTCTAATTAACAATATCAATTTATATGTTAAATGCTTTAAAATTAGACAAGAATAAGTCTCAAATAGATTCTGGAAGGTAGCCTTTGAAAATAATGAAGGTTTGTTTTCTGGTAAATAGATCTTGCAAAATATTGACGTGTTGCAGTTTCAAGGAAAAAAATGGGAAAGGCATAAGCAATACGTTCGGAATCCAGACAAGCACCCAAATCACGCTGGACATAAAACTTCTGGAAACTTACAAAACACGGTTCAAAACTGAGCACAGAACAATGGCCCGGGATGGACTTTCTTACGTATAATATTCCATTCGAGCAGATCAGGTGTTTTCAAACACCCCATATGTGGCTTCCATCACTTAAGAACCACATTACTAACTTCAATATCAATATTTTGAAACAAGCAAAACAAAGGTATCAATTTTCTAAGACAAATAACTGACAGCAAAATGAAACAACTCCAAATGAAAGTGCCAATGAGATACATCCGCTCAAGTACTAATCTCAGCAAGTAGAAAACCCTATCTAAACTACTATGACACCTCCACAAATGATTTCACCACCTGACATAATAACGAATATTGAAAAAGGGGGGACTAAGCAGTAGCTGATGGTTTAGATGCGGCAGAGAGCTTGGATCTCCTCTTGGCCAAGCTCTCACTACGACGTTCACGCTGTTCCTTCAACCTGGAGGCAAGGAGCTTTTGATATTCAGCAGCCTCAGCCTTGGCCTTGGCAATTCTCTTCTTCTTCTCTGCAATCCTTGCCCGCTTCCTTTGCAAAGTCAAGGGAGTAACCAACCTTTGAATTTTGGGAGCTTTGCTAACCTTCTTACCTGAAAAATATAATAATAAAACACTCATAAATAATGTCACTCTTTATGATACAAAGTTTACTTGTTCTAGATCTAACTGTATATGAACCAAATTAAACGCACCAGACTTGGTTGTAAAGGTTCTTCGGTATGTATTGACGTATTTACGAACATCATCTTCTTTGGAGAGGTTAAACAACTTTCGAATCTTCGAAGCCCTCTTTGGTCCTCTCATTCTTGGCTTCTCAGTGTCAGTCAAACCAGGAAGATCACTCTCACCTTTCTTCACGATAACCAAGTTCAGAACAGAAAGGTCTGGACTGACAATGCAACCACGAACAGACTTCCTCCTTCTCTCTCCATTCCTCCTGCCATATCCACGGAAGCAAGGAGTTCCTATTCATTCAGGCAGCACAAAATGTCAACATATACACAGCATAGAAGAAATATGACACAATAATAATGCACAACAAATAGACCTCTATGCAACAAAAGCCGAACGCGGCCCGGAGTTAGCACTCCCTGCTTCATTGGAAAACCCTGTTTGTCACAGCCTCCAGTTATTTTAAATACATAACCCTTGAACTCCTGCAAATACAAAACAAATAATCGACATCAACATTGCATAAAAGATTAACAAGGACAAATACTAGCATAAATATAGAAATTCTACCTCACCCAGCGCATCTCCACTGACTTCTTGTGATATCCTCTTGTCCCAAAATGCTCGGCTACAATATAAAAACATGTAATCATGTCAGCTGCTTCCATTCCAGCCACTCATCACGACCACTTAAGGTTCACAAGGGCATAGGTCACGTAAGTGTTGACATATTGCAAACAGTATGAAGTGGTAAGAATTAAAACAAACCTACCATCTTCATGAACCAAGCTACCCAAACAAAGTTATCTAGCTTGTTAACTAATTTTTGGGTTGAATTTTTTTTTTTTTTTGCCATCAAAATCTATCACTTTGACGGCACACTAGTCTTGGGAGCATTTGAGAAATAGTAAACCAATAATTTCACTCCAATTTGTTTATAGCTAAACAATAATTGTACATGCAGGCTTGACACCCTATATTGTATGCGTTGAAAGTTGAAACTATTACCTAAATATGACAGTTTTGAAACTCTTTCCCACAACCTTAGTAGCATTTCTATCTTTTCACTTAAAAATAACTCCACACTTGTTGTTAAGACAGGACAAAAGATCTACATCTGTCATCACAACTTATGATGACAGATACAGTACTATCGTCATAAGCCATCAGCCCGTCATGACAAACTTGTATTGGTCTTACAGTTCAAAAATATTAAAACCTTGTGCCTTGAATGATAGTTACAACACAAGACTAGAAGTCACCCACCCATACCTTTCTCTCTCCCTCTCCAGCGATCCCCACTTTTCTCTATTATTTTTCTCTCCATCCCAGTCTTTTTAATGGGCCCTGTTTATTCTCCTCACTGTAACACACGCTAAACCCAAACCCTCACCCTGTTTCTCCTCTTTAAATGTTTTTCTTTGGGTAATTGTACCATAATTGTTAGAATATATATAAATTTTATTATTTACACAAAATAAAAGAAATATTACTTCTTAAAGCATTTTCACTGTTTTCTAAGTAGTCATCACTTTTTTCTTTACATCAATTAATAACATATATATATTTATAAATTAAAATATGAAGTAAAAGTGAGTAAGAGGGTAGCATGGCTTAATTGTTATTGTTAAGATCATGAGGGACTGAGAAGAATCATCGGGGTCCTTGTGTCTAATATTGAAAAGTAGCCAGAGAAAACGAAATAGAAAAAAGGTAGGAGGGATAGAGAGGAAGGGTTCAAAATTTTAAAAATATAAAACAGATCCATGTCTATCATTTAGGTTTCATAAGCCATGACAATAAGCATGTACAATTTTAAATAAAAAATAACCATGGCGGTGTGTTAATAACATGGTGCTGGCTAATATATATATGTATATAAAGCAAAGCAGCCAACATGGCCAAAAGTAAAATATTGAGGGAAACAATTTGCAGAGTGCCACATTTATGAGAGTAGATTTCCAAAATACATTATTGGGGTCAAAAAGCTGTACAATAAATAACAATCTGACCAACTGTGATATTTGAAAATCCACATATGACAAACAAAGATATCATATTTAACTTATAATAATAATATGCCGCACCAATTATACCGATAAGGCTACACCAGGGCTATTCCCTATAATGGTATAACTATAACCACAATAAGCCAATCTTACAGCCTATCATTAAAAGCCGACAAGCATTGCAGGAAAATGGATTTATATGATGCTTGTGTTAGGAACACTAGGTGACCTTCTCACAAAACTGCAATACTTTGTCCCAAGGAATGTCACATAATTTATAAACTCCCACAATTTGTCAATGAAACAAACTTCTACAATGGTTTGATATCATGTCGCTACCCAAAATAAAAAACTCAAGCACAACTTCCCCTAATGCAAACATATTGCAAGCAAATTTTACTAAATAAACTTTCAACTAATCAGATGAGGGCTCCAAGCAATAGACACTAGAGCAAGAGAAAGGATAGCTCTGTTTACAAGCAAATTCTACCACACCCTTGTCACTTTTTCAGATCCAAGCTGCAGCAAGGAATAACCACAAGAGTTTAGAGAAAGGGCAGGTCTTTCGCCCTGAGCTTACTCTAGATGGAATAAACTAACAACACGAAAATTGAAGAAAAAAACAGTCAAATTTGAACAGTCAAAGACATGGCATTGGCACATTACTATAGACCATTTATGCCTTCATAAAGTAAACCTACCCAAGGAAACAGCACTCATACATGTCGAAAACCAACATAAAAATTGTACTGAATAAGAAGCCTAATTGAACCAAAAGAAAGACAGGAATCATATATTTCTCACTTACAGTTTTGCATCATCGTCAATTTCAAGCTTCTTCTGGCACCCAGTGGTTGGATTGGCAATATTGAACTAAGACAAAACAGATACCAGGTTATAACAAACACAAAAAAGCGGGAGAAATAGCAGAAAAAGAGGATCCTCAGATATATGATTACCTTCATTTTTTAAATTGGATGACAGGCAGCAACGCTTGTGTGTGTCAACCTAAGACAATAAATTCAGATCAGAATCTACAGGCCTCAGACAAAGTTCAATCAATAAGTACTACACGGTCGATACAACAAATCATGCATGGTATTTCTTCAGTTAATTAAAACCAAATAGAAAATTAAACCCAAAGCTACCATATATACAATCTATTCCTATATTTGAATTTACATAATATCTAGATTTGTGAATGACCCATGTCTCTGCACCTCTAGTGCAACTGAAACTCCTTCACTACCACATTTCACAATCTTCTCAATCATGATTTTCACCATGAAAACAAGCAAAACAAAAACGAAAACGATATACATAATAGGAAGAAGGAAACCAAAAGCACCCCGAAAAAATTGCAACACACACATGATACAGAACATACAAGCAAAACCAGAGAACTCCAATGATTTCCCAATCTTGAAATTAACCAATCAAAGATTGAGTCGAAATTCTTGTAACGTTGAAAAGCTGAGGAAGGAATGGAAACAGGTACTTACAGGGCCAATCTCTCTCCGCAAGCTCTAGTTCTCGGCAGGCTAAAGAATAGCGAGTGTAACTACAAACTAGGGTTTTGTAAGGCCTGTAATGTGCTGAGTTAGTGAGGATACTGGATTTAACGGCTCCGATTGACGTATAACTGAAACAAGTATCCTGACCGTTCAATGAAGGTGAAAGCTGCGGGTTTAGACCCGTGGGCTTTCTAAATGGGTTACAAGGAGTTATTGAATCTTCGTCTGAAACATATTGGGCCAGATCACATTCTTGGTCTGAACTATTGGGCTTCAGCACCAGTCCAAACCATTGGACCTTAGTTATCATGGTAGAGCTTTCCTTAATGTTTTTTTTTTTGAACAAATACCAACACCATATGACAAAGCATTTGAGGAAATGAGATTCGCGGCTAATAAGATTTTATAATTTTGGTAACTGTTTCTTATTTTGAATGAATAATTATTTGTGATAGAATTCTGCTATCACTCACTTATTTCTTTTACCACTCTAATTAATTTTTTTGTAAAATCATTGTACTGTTTTGCACAACAATAATAGAAAATTCAAATCCGTATTTGGGCCAAATATGAGATATTTAATTCACACGTAACAAATATTGAAATCAGTCAATTGCCAAAAAAATAAATATAAAAAGAGTTCTGTCTATGTTTATACTATTTCACAATATTAAATAAAGATTTATTTTTATTTTCATTTTGCACGCTTTGCATGCATTATATTGGCACAAAGAGATGGAATCACAACGAAGGCACAAGAAAAGAATTAGTATTTTTTTTCTTAGATTTTTTTTAAATTATTCTTTATCTTTTGAATGAAAAATTAATTTTTTTTGAAAAAAAAATTATGAATGATAAACTCCTTTTAATAAAAATAACTTTAAATTTAAATTTATACTAATAAATTATATTAAAGTTATATAGGATCCAATCAATTACTACTATATCAATACTTTAATTAATTGAAAAGGATTAGTATTTACCTATGCTAGTAGACGCTAGATCAATGAACTCTCTAACACAAGCATCTTCCTCCAAAACCGATGGTCCTGTAGAAACTTCAAGAGATTCGAAGTGAGGCAACCAAGTGTCTTTCAAGATCCTTATAAAAGAGCCATCTCCTACTCTCGACACAATCGCTTTCTACAAAATATTTTTTCTAGCACAGATACTTTTTCATGTACAGGATGGATTATAACCCACCTTAGCCTTCAAAAAAGTGGTACTGGGATAATTTGGCCTTTGAAATTCTAGCACAAAGAGAATTTGATTTTCAGAAGATTCCAGTCATGTTTAATAAGCATAGCTTCATTGAAAGCCTAAAAATCTCTAAATCCCAGTCCATCCTTAGCCTTAAGAGTACATAAGTACTCCTAACTGTGCCAGTGAATTTTCATCTGATCAAACTGAGAGATCCACCAAAATCTTTCCAGCATAGTATTCAATTCCCTGCAAAGGTTTGCCAGGATCGTGAAGCATGACATTGAACAAGTGAGAATGGCTTAGTTAGTTAAAATTTCCATTTTGGCCTTTGACAAAAAAGCTTCTCTTTCCAACCGTGGATTCTTTCTCACACTCTATCTTTCAAAGATTGAAAAGAATAATTTTTTGATCTGTCAACCATGGTAGGAAGCCTTAGGTGCTTCTCATTATAGGGTTCAACATTAATATTAAAAACATTGTGCATATGATGCTTGATTTGCTTACTGCAATTAGGACTAAAAAAGATTGCAGATGTATCAAAATCCTGTCCAAATGGCATTTTGTACAAATTTAGAATTCTAAAACTCTCATTCGCATCAGCCTCCTTTGCCTTCATGAGAGCCAAACTATCATCTGCAAAGAAAATATGTGTGAGAGGTGACACCTTACAACATACCTTGACTCCCTTAAACACACCCCTAGCCTTAGACTCAAATAATAATGTGATAGGCCTTCAGCATAGACAAAAAATAGATATGGTGAAACACCCCATAATCCCAACATGGTCATAAATACATATTTAGTAGAAATTTCAATAGAGTCTTCTCTGAAACACAAGTTTCCTAAATGCGACAAACCATTCATTTAACCAATTAAACAACAAAATACGCAATGTAAACTAGTACCACAATCGCTCTGCGGTATGTCAAATTTTCAACCCTTTATCAAAAACACATACAACCATAATATAATTTATATATCTAGAAACTAATAATAACATAAAAAGGAAACAAGGAACTGACTTTGACTTAATCTCTTTTGTTACACTCATAGCTAACGTATTCACAATACTCAACTACTTATCTGTAACCATAGAGAAACTATAGTGAGCTTACGCCTAATGAAAGGATAAGAGACTAGCAATGGGGAACAATGTAGGGTTATCAAAATGTAACTCCCTTCTCATAACCATAATTAGATAATAATGACATTTACAGCAAAACATTATCATTTTGAAATATAATTGCACATAAGTAAAAATACTTGGTTATGGAATTTTAAAATATCAATGCCAAAAATAAAGTAATTAAGCATTTCACATTATAGAATTCTTTTCAAAGACACTATATGAAGAGGATCATAATGTTTAACTATAAATGTTTAATCATAAAACACTCTAAACTATGTAAGCCACTTAAAATATTTCTACTAAGTTGGATATATTGTAAGTTAGCATCACTGAGTCATGAGAGTAAAATTTCTAATACGTTGGTATCCTTAGGCACTTAGAAGGAATAACAGATAAGTTGATCATATGTTCGCACAAAACAATTATAAAATAGCTAGTCATATACTAATGTAGAGCGTTAAATCTAGTTGCATGCTAGCACAAAGCTACCCCTAAAGGTCTAAGTATACAAGATATATGTCCCTAAAGTCTCTATATATACCCCATGTGGTCTCAAAGACCTTATAAGTTGATTGTCAATTTACTTATCCAGAGGCTACATAATCAATGGTGAATTAAATGGCAAATGCTTTTATCAATAACTTTCTCAATATGTCAAATTATAAAACATCGTTAATATGTAAAAACATAGATATTTGAACTATCAATGTACAACGATATAGAATTCCCAGGATATCATATTATAATTTTTGAAATAATTAATCTATAAATCATAATTTAGAAAAAAATTAAATCCAAAACTACCGTGGAACCTAATCCCATAAATAAGCTTTCTTATGAACCATAGCTTCTTGTCATAGTTTACCTTCACTGTATTATAATTTTTTAAAAAAAAAAGGCAATACACAAAAATAAATATTCTTTATTATATATACTCTAATAGATTTTCCCAAGATAATAGTAAAAGTAGTTAAATAAAAAAATTAATCATTTTATTAAAAATATCACTGTTAGAAACTTATCTACTCACTTGTGCCATCGACCACAGTAATGTCCTCTTGAACTCCCTAGCACCGCTTCAAGAGGCCTTTCATGGACTAATTCCTCTTTTAGATAATTACCGTATAGTCATTTCAATAATAAGACTCAATTGCCAATCCTATAATTGCTTAAAATGGATGCACGAAATCCATGTATGTAACAAGCTCAACTGTACTCGTAATTAATCTCATGTTTTCTACTTTATTCATGCCTTTCTTACTTTGACTCAAACCAGAGAATACCTCACTTTAATTCAACACAAATCTGTATCAAATGACAAAGAAATGAGTTGGAAAGAAGGAAAAATGAAAATAAAACTACTGTGCTCCAAGGCGTTGAGGCACGTGGGAAGCTCAGAGAAATAAAAAGAAAAAAAATTACATGAAACACAAAACTGAGTAAACTGGACAGAAAAAGAGACTTAAAAAATTTTGCAGATAGTCTCAAATTATTATTAATTTTTTAAAAATAAAATCATTTACTCATTGTTTACTGACAAACAAATTTAACAACACCAATTATTTTAAGGTAATATAATTTATTATCTATACTTTTATATATATATTTAAATTGATTCTTTATGCACTTAAAATATATTTAAATTTAAACATGTTAATGGCATCCATTCAATATATATGCATGAATTATTATGAATTATTTAATTTAATAACAAAATAAAATAAATTCTAAGTCTTTATTCTAATTACTATATATTATTACATCTATTATTGAATAGAGGTGTGACATATGGGGACAATGGATTCCTTGATGGATGAAAGCCCTTAGAAGGTGTAGAGGACTGCAAGGGAATTTCATTTAACAAGATATATTATGACACTGATGTCACACAATCCGTAATCAAACTTGTAAATCTTGTATGAAAACTCACCTCACACAAAATAGCTTCCAAAAAATTCCACTCTATCTGATGATAGGCTTTACTAATGTCAAGCTTTAATTAAAGCCAAAAAATTCCAGTCCCAAAGCGGCGATTTTTTTATATGTATCAACTTGTAAGCAATAGCTATAGTATCCATGGTTAATTTGACGATTCGGCACAAATGCGCTTAATATCAACGAGAACTTGCTGTAATCTATTGGCAAGATCTTTTTGCTATAATCTTGTAGATCACATTGCTTAAAGAGATGGAGGCTGTGAATTATAGATATCTTTAAAATAATATACAAAAGATGATAAATTCATAAAAAAATAAAATAAAAGTTGAAAATTTTCGTAAGAGAAGAAGACTTATAATATGTAAAGGCTAAATATATAATTGTGGGGAGGTTGGAAGAAGTAAGTATTTTTGGGTTTTACATATCAAACAAATGAGTAACATTTTTATGTACAAACAACGAAGAAATTAGAAAGCTTTTAACTTAAAAATATGTTAACTGTTACATACTAAATCAATAAATCTTAATACACACGTTGCACATGCATGCCCTTAAAACTAGTATAAAAAGGATATTTTTATGTACAAGCGATTGGGTAGCGATTTTCTCTTTCCTTTCTCGCCTGATTCCAATATTCTTCTTGAAATTTAATCAAAAGTAATTTTTCAATATACCAGAAGTGACAAATAAAACAACACAGCCGATATAAATCCAATGACTTACTTTTTTTTAACAATTAAATTATGTTGTTGATAAATAATGATAACTACAATTTAGTAAAAGTCAGTATTTCTATTTTAATCTTCCACTGTTTAATGTTAATACACTTATCTTCCATAATTAGAAAATACCTCCAATCAAATCCTTTTGTCAATCATTTGTTAAGAGGGTTAACTAACCTGTTGATGCATACTGTTATACAAGACCTGGCATCATCGAAGTTGTGATGTGTTCCAATTGTTGAGATGTTGAGCCCATGCCCATCCATTGCGGCATTTTTGTTTGCTTTCAACCTAGGCATTGAAACAGTATAACTCAAATGGCCCCTCTACTTCATCAAACGTTCGTGGAATGCATTTCCACAATTGTGGCTCTCCTGGTTATCTTTAATTTGAAGCACCATGACTGCGACAAAGTTTGAAGACTTGTTCAGTCTAGCTTTGATTTTTCTAAATCTTATGGAGTTGAGCCGGGACTGTCTCGATTGCAGCACCAAAGTTTGAAGACTTCATGGGTCTCGGGTTGTAAACAATGTTTATGTTGTATTTTATTGTTACTATATGTAGTTATTATTTGAGAAGAAAATATATTAAAAAGATGCATGCGTAATGCATTAAACTGCACTGCCGGTACATTTAAAGTAGTCTAAAAGTAAATGGATATAACACAAGCAACAGAAGCATCATCCAAAAAATATGAATCTCACAATATGCATTATTCCGATATCACTCTACAGACCCCATAAGGGGAAACATGGGAAGAGTTCCAAATAAATTTATGACTCGTAAAATTTCTGAAGCAACTTGCGGACCTAATGTTTTTCATCATTAAATGATATTTCCACCCTTTTTCTTTCATTTTCTGAAAATCTTTAACCACGAAAAATAAGCAACAGAGCTCGCTAAGCTGGCAACTGCAATGAGCACTATTTCTAGTCCTGCCAACCTATTCTCCAACTGTCAACCCAAAACCAAATTTGTAGTCTTTTTTCTTGTGATCAAGCTGCAATGAATAAATAGTAAATAAATATCAAGGTATAACAAACACTAACCAACATTTGCATTTACTGCTCGGACCGGAATACCGTACCAAGATCCACTATGGAATATATGATCAACAGCACACAAACTTGGGTGGATGATCCAACCGCATTCAATATATACACACACGCAGAAAGAGAAACAGAGCAATGTACTCTCACCTCTGCGGAAAGTATAAAATTAAGACCCATATTTAACCGCTCCTCCAGGAATGCACCAACAGTGCCGTTGGAATCAATCTTTCCTCTTAGGCGGCACTATACAACCATAACAAAATGTGGAATATAGATAAGTTTAAACTACTTTAAATTGGACTATCAATCATAAATTAATCATATCAAGTTTAAAATATGACCTTGCAATTGGCTGTAAAGCACGCCAACAGAAGAACTATAACTAACCCAAACTCAATACAATTGTGAGCATTACCAGAAGCTATAGAAACTAAACACTTTAAAACATTTCAGAAATATGAACTATGAAAGGACACATTGCACACAGATCTGCATTATAGAATGCCTAGTATTATTTTATTAAGTCAATGTAAATTTTTAATGTTATAGTGTGCTTGCACTGAGACATAGGGGGACAAGAGGAAAGTAAAGAAGAGGAGGAGGGGGGGGGGGGGGGGGGGTTTCCAACTTGCCCACTTTTGCACCAGACCAAAACTCACCAACTCATCCTAGTATTTTGAAAGCGGAAAGAAACACAGAATTAAAACTAAGTACAGGATATCCAAGGGAAGATTATGATAACAGGCACCAATGGATTAGTCAAATATTAACAAGATTGTAGACATCTATTGATGAATTTATATTTGGCCAGTTTGAGAAATATAAAAAGTATTTATCTGGATTATGGCCCGCATCAAACACATGCAGTATCTTTTGCTCAACCTTCAATAACAAGAGGCAGCGCTTAATGCCAAAAAAAGAAAAACAAAAAATTAAATAAAAAAGATAAAGGTATCGAAAATACTGATCTCACTTAATGCATCACTTGATTTTGCCCCCTTGCCACTTTTCCCTTTTGGCTTTTTCAGGCTTGGTCAGCCAAAACTTTATTGTATCTCTAGTTACAGAAACAAGGCTCAACTCTTACTTTTCACCCTCTATGTGCTTCCTAACCCCGCAATTAAAAGATGAATAGCAATAAATAAAAATTACAGATATTCCATTACCGTGATCTTAATTTAGTATGATAAAGATTTAGTTTTAAAAAAGAAAGTATAAAAATTTGTGGTTTTGTAAGAAATAGAATCATTCTTATTGAAATGGTTGATAAGGAGGGTCAAAAATTGAATTTTCATATTACTTATAAATACATCTATATTGTCAAAATAGCATAATTCTTTTACAATTAGAATAAGAAGGCAATCTCAATAATAATATCTATAACCAAAAAACCAAAAAGATTTGTGTACACAATATAGTGTTATGAAGTTAATGAAGTACAGAATGTTTGCTTACACATTAACTAGAAGTTTGAAGTTCCTAGCACACTCTAATTCTTGTACAGCTTACTTATAATTCATGCTTTCAAAGTTTCTAAGAGTATCTAAAATAATCAATCATTTTTATAGCATGGAAAACCAATCAGCTCAACGAAAAATCTTAGTCACTAGCTATTCCTCAATTTAGCTCATTAAAGTGAACATCCAAAAATGTGCTTACAGTCACACCAATTGGAGGAGAAGAGAAGATATGCACACCAACACTCCCTATTTTGCTAACCAATATGCAACGTGATTAGTCTTTCAAGAGACATGCTCAAGTCTCACATTCCACTCCCATTCAAACAAGCCCCATATATTCATGATCAAAGAAAAGTAAAATGAGATACTGAGCAGTGGTCATTCACTAAGCTAATATAGAAAATAGAGTTCCTTACTTCATCTTACCGAGCCAAACTTAACAGTCCATAAATTGTTGATATTTCTGAAAGTGAGAAGCTAATGAAGATAAAACACAGGGAAGGGAAAAAATGACTCCAATATTTCCAGGAATCATAACTCCGTAGAGCATATTTGGAGAGATAAAACCTAAGAGTCATCTAATAAAAAGATGAAAAAATTATAACATGGAAGATGCAAATTCATTGTCCTACCCACTGATCTCATTCCACTAGTATCTTCTGCACCCAATTACTGGAGAATAAGTGTAATAAAAAAAAAAAAAAAAAAAAAGCTATATTAACCTGAGTTAAGGGGTGATATCTGTGCATATATCATACAAGCATTTCTGTAACCATTTATATTAGACATCGTGCCCAAGAGGCTTAATGATGAAATTCGAAAAGGTAGAGCCTATATAAATATGCATATACATGTATACAAACATGCATCTTATCTGACAATGTCAAATGTGTAGTAAATTCTACGGTAAGCCTTACTGGCATTACTATGTTGAAATTAACAAGAGAAGAATGAAGAGAGTGAAAACTGACAAGTTATCCAGATGTTATGTGAGAATTGTTAAAATTGTCAATTTTTACTCTCTCCTCACTGCTGCTAATTTCACTACTATGCCCCCTTGGAGGAGAAAAAGAAAGACTATTATAAATAAATGATATACATGTCAACTGATCCCTACGCTGACATTCCAGTAGTGACTGAAAACTCATGAAAGGAAAATGATACCTGTCTAAGAATGTAATCATAACCAAAGCTAGCTGAGACATCCCTTGACATGTAGTTATACATGAAGTCTGATGCTAGAGAAACCTGAAAGGTATATTTTCTATTAGAATAAATTTGGCTTGAAAACTATACAACTCTCCTTTGTTATGATTTACTCACCTTGTCAGATACCTTCTGAACATAACTTAGAAGAACCATTCCAGTGCTAGCAATTTGCCCTGTAGCAATCTGCATTACATAACAAGTGAAATGTTTTTATATATCATGACAAGACAAAAAGTCAGTTTGATGAAACCTCAATTTAGATGTTGAAGAAAAACAGTCTAAAGGCAAAGTACAACAGAAAAGGGACAAAGAAGATCCCAAGGGATTCAGTTCCTCGACTCTTTATTATATATGTGTTACTTACAAGACAGGAAAACATATGGCAAAAAATTAATGGAGACAGGTATTTTCATTTGACACATCTTAGATAGAATATGCAAAAGATATATATACGCTGCCCAAAAAAATAAGGATTCAATGCAGAGAAACCTAGTTACACATGTCGTAGAGAAAATCAAAGATAACACCAGTCCTTCAACTAATAAGGTAAATGGTTCAAATATTGCTATTGCTGCTTAGCAAATGCCAATACACGCCTCCATTTCCCCAAAAAAAGAAATCTCCATGGAGCAAAGAAAGAGAAAATATAGAAGAAAATATCTTGGCCAACAAAAGTCATCAAACCAAATGTTGTCCAGATCCTTAAATAGCAGTAAACGAACATAATAAGAGGCCATAAAAAGATAAAACCACATATGACCTCTGCTCTTGCAAGTAAGATAGATAAAATTAACCATGAGATCAAGAAGTGATCCCTACCAATTATTTTCCCACATGACATAATCTTCCACAATGAAAATTAGTTCATGTTGCAACACATCATATTTCCCTTTGCATTATGAGATTTCATTTGAAAAGAAAAAGTCAAAGATATCATCGGCAACACAATAAATAAATAAAAAAAAAGGAAAGCATGAGCAATAGTTGAAGATAGAATAATTAAATAGAAAAAGCATACTGTATTCTCTAAATAATCCTCCTTTTTTTTTCCCTGCCAAAAGGATTAGAGGAAAAAAAAAAAAAATCTTGAAACTGCCTGATGCAGCATCATAAGTATGAAACAGCAACTGCCATCAGGTCTTGGCCTGATGGTACTTGTATGGCTGTGATAAAGCCACTGCCCAGGTTAACTGGTAGTAATAGTTTTTTAAAAAAGGACACGAAAGAGTAACTAATAGCATGAAGAATTGTCCAATAAGTTATAACCATCATAGCAAGAATATAAATTGATAGATAAGCAGACAAATAAGAAACAAGTTAATTAAGAAACATCAAAGGGGGATGGGGGAAGGGGGAAGCAGCCAATAATGTAAGTAGTGTCAAGTCTTGAGCCATAATACCATTTTATCAGTGTTGTAGCGAGCAGCATAACCAATACCAGACTTTCGATGCTGACCAGTCCAAAATACTTCCCCACCCAATGATAAATGGGGTGTCACACTCTGGAAATTGGAAAACAGTTAATGCTTCCAGTAAATTAAATTTAATTTCTTATACTTGAACTCATCAATAATTGCATATTGTTTTAACAGACTAAAAGAGCTAAATGTTATTGCCAGGAGTAAATACTAAGTAATTCAGTAAAATCTGGCGCCTGTAGAAGGTAAAACCTAAATGATTACGGCTTTCTATAACTTAAAGCCACTTAACCTACTTCACATCCCAAAAATGGGAATTTTTTTTTTTTTGTTTTTCTAACCTTAGGTAGCTTAACAAAAATGTAAAGGTAACCTGAAAATTGTCCACTAATCTGCCAAAGATATTTTTTACCTTGCAAATTCTTTTCACATAAAGAAGAAAATTAATTTGTAGGTTCTTTAAATCTTTTATTTATTACTTATCTTGTCTTCTCGTCCCATTGTCCTATCGTATACATTCTGTTCCCAGCTGCTTTGATATACTGCTTATATATTTTTCTGTACAGCTCTTAGTAGTTAGAAACTTATCCCAGAGCAAGAGGAGACGGAAATAAAAATCTTGAATAATAGTGGTAATAATGATTTTGCTTTAATGAAAAAACAGAGAAATACCTAGAAACCAACTTGTATCTGTTCTCTCTCTCATTTAAGGGGGAAAGGGGGATGAACGTCTTTCTTGAATTCTTCCATTTTTTATTCTAATTGTATTCAAAAGTAAACAAAAAAGAAGACTTCATTAAGAGATCTGAAAACAAATTTACAACTAAAAGCAAGTTCATGTTCCCAGCCACAGTCTGCCACTTAATCTTGCACTCAAACAATATTCAGTACCAATAATGGATATTAAGAAACCCATACAATCAAAGGTACCATCAGACAAGAAGACATCAGAACTCCAAGATTACAACCCTCAACATGCACAAGCTCTAACACCCAATTTATTTCTTCTACAATAAAAGTTTACTATCTATTATTATAAAGCGTGCCATCTCTTAGAATTTGGCCCCAGAAGGTGATAAGTAATGTCCAATTAAAAACATTGTCAGTTACCACCTTCCTATACTTGAGTAAACATGACTGCCAAATCTCTTACATTAACTACATCAGCAAGTATTACAAATCAGTTTGTCATCCATGGGGTACAAATTTCTTTTTCTTATATAAAACAACCATCCTTTAAAGCAAAATAGAGAACCAGTGCTATCTTTTATAGCAGAAACTGATAACAATCTTAACAAAATTGTGAACCTTTCTCTTTAAAATTTAAAGCAAAAAGAAACCTCCCAGCATGAGTGATTACAAAACAAACATTTGCTCTGCATTAAAATATCCATAAAAATAGCTCTTCCTTACAATGCAAGTTCTTCACTAGTGATACATCTTCAAGAACCTAAAAAAAATATAGACTTTAAGATTCAAAACAACATGTGAAAACTGATATTTTGGGTAAACCAAGGTAATTCAGGAAAATGAAGTTAGTTATATTGGCACCGAGCCCCAAAAAAGACAAAGTGTTATCATGTGGATTGGAACCACAGCAGATCAAAAGATGGGCAAATAGGCCAATGGCTCAGAACTATGCTAAGATTAGTGGTCAAATAAAAGTGTTGCTGTCCATTGCTTGTCTATAGAGATCATTTGTTGGATTTATTTATATCACTACTACAAGGAACACTAACCCTCCCAACATCATCTGAAAACAATCAAGTTTTCTATTACTCTATATTGAAATGTGATCTTTCCCTGCACCCTTCTTCTGAGATACAGGACAGATCATTAGAAACTATAACCATTACCATCAAAGCTTCCAAAAACTTTATCAGAAAAGGAAAAACAGTACCATACAATGCAAGAAAATCATTTACCTGAATATAACTTGCTCCAAATAAGGATCCATTCCCAAGTTGAAACTGCGTCCTATAGTCCTTACCCTGCAAATATATAATTAATGAAACATATGAAATGAGAAAAATAAAAGAAAAGAACATGCAAATGAAATAGAAAGTAATTTACCCCACAAATATGAGAGAGAGAGAGAGAGAGAGAGAGAGAGAGAGAGAGAGAGAGAGAGAGAGAGAGAGAGAGAGAGAGAGAGAGAAGCATCAGCAATTTCATCTAAAAAGTGCAATCAAACGAAACAAGCTATAAGACAGAGTAGTTTACTTTGTAATCAAAGTTGACCATTCCATGAGACATATGTGGGTCATTTGTAAGCTGTACAAGAACACAAGGAAACGAAATGAAGCAGAAGACAAGGAATGCATAGAGCAAAGATAGGGTAAGAGAATGTTATCACCTGAATATTGTATAACATAATTGAAACAAGCATACCTGAGCATTGGCCTTTAATGTAAGATTTTCTGTCAAATCACACTTGACTCTAGCATTTAGTCTCCCATCTGTCAGTATTCTCCCAAAGAGCATCAACTGCAGATTACCATTGATTGAGTTCTCAGTTTAAAGAGACCCGCAACCAAAGGCAAATTATGTAAGGTTGATCATTAAATTTCAAGTTACCTTAGGATGATCAATAAAGTTTGCACCAAACTCATAGTGAGCAGTAGGGATTTTAATGATCTCCGAGGACTGAGAAGGAAGCTCAGTAGGTCCCATAAAAACACTGATTAGGAACAAAGAATAAGTAAATAACTAATTCAGTAAACACATAGACTTGCTCAGTTGAAATTTAATACTGAAAAGTATAAGTTACCTATGACTGAGAGAGAACTTTTGATTCAGCCCCTTGGTGAAATCGAAGCGCATTCCCTCAAAAAACTCTGGTTTTAAGGACACTGCTCACAAGCATAATGTATTTGAGTTTTATTTGCATCAGCTCCAACGATTCCCAATTTTTTATCCAATAATAGAATTCACGACAATCGTATAAAAATGCAAATTTTAATAAACAAAAAAAGCTGAACTCTGCCTTTTCTGCCGTCATGGGAGGCAGTCAAAGCAGTAAAATTGCTAAGCAGGAAAAACAAGTCCAAATCACCATGCTTCTCACAATTTTTTATGCACCCAGTAAGATCTCAAGCAATGCCAAGTATAATAATAATAAAAAAAAGGAATAGGAAAAATAAGGGAATGAAAAGAGACTGACTGAGAGCTTCGCGGTTGAGCTCTTCGTAGGGAATCGGACAAGGAAGGTTCAAGTAATCAACTTTCTCATCCACTTTCTTCTCGGTACTTTTGTCAGCCGCTGTACCAGGAATTGGAGGAGCAACGGTCGCCATTGTTAAGCAAAATCAAACCAGAAGAAAGCAGAAGTTGAAGAAGTAGTCTCCGTAGAAACCGAGGGAAAGAGAAGGTGTCTAAAACCCAAGGTTCGACAGCTTCTAAAACCCTAGTGCTATGTATGTGTGCTCAGCTCATGAGTTGACACAGCTGGGAAGTAAATCGGGTCCTTGGAGAACAGGTACCCGACCCATTTACTGTTTAAGCTAAGCAACAGCAGATTCTGGTCCGGACCCGGATTTCTTACCATCCGTTTCGAAAGGGAATCAGTTTAGAAAGATAATGGAATGTTTGAAATAGTTAAGTAGGAAGAGAAAATGAGATATATCACAATTAGTAAACGCAAATATTAGTTTTTAAAAGTCGTAAATGATACAGATTTAAATTGTATGTAATTCAAATTCAAGCAACTCATCCACACAACGGCCAGCGGATATGAATATATTTAATTAAAAATTATTTATAATATTTTTATAATAAGTAATATTATACCTATTCATTTATTTTTATATATTTCATATAAATTTTAATTTAAAATAAATTTTATAATCAATTTAAAATTAATCTTAAATTTAAAAAATGTAAAACTAAAAGTCATAAATATAGCATTACTCTTTATAATATATGTTTGTTTTCACCATTAAGAAAATATTTTTTTAAAATTTCCATCCTTTGGTATAAGAAAGAAATTTGGTCAATATTCACCAAAAAAAAAAAAAAAAATTGATCCATGAAATACTCAAATAAGACTTCAGATAAAGGTAGATGACAACATTCAAAGTCATTTGCTGGAATGTGGTATACTCAGGAAAACGTTTTTTTTTTTTTTTTTTTTTGAAAAAACGAGTTGGTTTTCAGTTGTTTGCATGATTTAGAGAAAAGAAATGTCCATTGTTTGATGCATCACAGGAAAACACATTTTGTCATTTACAAAATACTATAAATAGCTTATATTTTGTAAATAAATTAATTTAATTTATAATTTTAACTCTTCTCCAAAAAAATTATATATGATTTATACATCATTGTTGGTATAAATTTATTTAATTATTCAATGAGATCAATTTAAAGTTTGTTGAGATTAATTGTGAGTAAATTTGATTTTAGATAAAATTATTAAATATATATAAAATATATGAATTTCATAATAAAGAAATAATAGAAATATTTTTAAAAAAATACTGAAAAACTACTGTTAGAATTGATTTTAACATTAAATATATACAATCCAAATATTCTGAAACGATACGAAAAAAAATAATAAAAGAGACACTAAATCAGCAGTGTTCTCATAATTGATGGATTCTTTAACTAGAAAGACTAATTGGCTAATGAGCATTGGGTGTTATTAATTATATAAATCCTTATTTAAAACATAATAAACCTATCATATTGGATTTAGATCTTTTTTCATTTTTATTACTGATTTTGGCGATTTTTTCTTTATTTGTCTTTATAATTTAATGTATAAATTTTATATTTTTTTAATTTTATATTGTTTCTTTCTTATTATACACCTTAACTTTTTAAGAAAAACTAAAGAATCCCAATTCTATTATATTAGTATAGAAAAATCTACATAATGCACTGTCATTACCCACTTCATCAATTAAAGACTAAGGGTGGGCATTAGACTAGATCAAACTGTTTCAACCTGTCTCAAACCATAAAAGCAAAAAAAATTTAGACTGAGTTAAAATAGGGTAAAATAAATATTATATAATATTTTAGCTTAAGATGGGATAAATTGGGTAGGACTGAATTTTTATCCCCTCTCCATTGGGTTGCCGCAGGAACCCAACAAAATTTATATATATATATATTTTGAATTCTTATGCTATATGTATATATATATATATATATATATATATTTTGAATTCTAATACTATAAAACAACGTCGTTTTGCAAAATGATGTCATTTTCTAGCTTGCCCTAAAACTTCTGCAAGCACAAGCAGGCAAGAAGCAGCTCAACTTCAGCGAACCAACACTGCTCCTCCCTCCCTCGTCTTGAACCCTCAGTCCCTCGACTCCCTCTCTCTCGAGCTACAAGTCTCGTTCGTTGTCTCGTCGTTTTCAACAATTAACGCTAATCCCTTACCTCCTCCCATCTTGTCTCGACTCGCCTCTCCTTGTTTTGCCTTCTCTCTCGTCTAATCATCACACTTCAATACTTTAAGTTTTCAATAATCGATTGAACCTCATCCTCGCTCCACTGCTCTCCTCATGTTTGTTCATCCCCATCCTAACCCAAACTAACCCGCCCAAGTGAAACTGAACCATTCCAACCCAAGAATGTCGGTTTGAAGAATTTTTTGGCTGGGGTTGGACTAACTTAATAAGGGATTAGGTTCAACTAGGTTGAGAGAATTTTGCCCCAATCCAAACCACTCCACCCAATGCCCAACCCTAAATAGAGACAACACAAATATTGTAGTTTTAAAAATAATATAAAATCAGTGTACATATTATAGGCATTTTTAAGGACGTAATAACACCTTATTATTGCTTTGAAATTTTTTCTTTTCAGTTTCCTGGATTCAAAAGTAGTTCTTCTCACAAATTTATTAAACTAATACATGCTACTTGAATAGTCATTGAATTGCAGGAATACATGGTAGTTGATATAATTTTTCAAAATATTCTTTTAACAAAATCATTTTATGAGTAAATTATGTTTCTCCATAGATATTTATTAGAATCTTATTCACTATTTTTCATCATTTTCACATCTTTTATTAATGGTTAATATTTTTTAATTTATAAAAGGATTCATTAGTGAGCTAATGAAAAATATTAATTATTGTTATACTTTTAGCAGTTGAAGACATTGTGCAAGGATGTTGCCTGCATAGTGAGGATGGTGAACAACTGAACATGAACAAGGAGCAGGTGTAAAGGACCAATATTGCCTCAAAACAAAGGAGTCTATTGACCTATTTGGCAAATCACTAAGACAGACATTGATAATCAACGATGAAATCAAGTTATGGGGTTTTCTCATCTTGTGAAGCTGTCATGCAAATAACCTAAATCCTCCTACCTCAACAAAGAATTTTGCATGCAACATTATCAATTTTTGTTTTTTTTTATTAGAGGACGAACAGGTAACTGAAATTACAACTAACCCATTAAGCCACCTAAAAGCATTTTTGTTATTCACAAATTTGGTTGAGAATTCAAATTTACTTCTATGCTAGGAAATGTTTTAATTAGTATGCCTTTCATGATTATATGTGATTTCTCAGCTCGAAGTCCATATATGTTCCTTCCTTCCTAGGGACAAATGTCAAAGATTTTTGGGAACACTTGACTTGAAAATGGCATGCCCAATGTTGGAAAAGCATAAGGATTCCTTGCATTTCAAGTGTGTGAACTGGGATATGTTAGGTTGTGCTTTTCTAAGCATGTTTATTAACTAATGCAAAACTCGACCATACAGTTTTGATGCTAACAATTGATTAAGATTTAAATTGTGAACAGAAAAGAGCAACAAATTGTATCTATTTCAAAGGAGTGGATAAATTAAAACTTAAAGATGTTGATGATTCCTCATATGATATAGATAAGCTGGTTTTTTAAATTTTGGATAAGTATGAGTTATATGAGAAATAGAAAGTACAACAAATCTACCTGCAGTATTCAAGCCCTTATTTATTAACATAATAGATGTTAAAAGAATGGGAGGTTGATGGACATAGATGGCCTGAGAAGAAGGGGAAACAATTTTTTTCAAATAATTCAGTACGATTCACTCTACAACAACCTGACGAGTTCCAACAACCTCAAATTTAAAAGAAGCATGTCATCTTGCTATTTGATGATTCCATTGAACAAGCAAGTCCAATCTTAAAAAGCGAAACAAAGCACTTCTTGATAGAAGCATATTCAAAGTTTAGAGTGTCGTTGTATTCTTCTTCCACAGCTCCTTCTCCATCTCTTGCAACAAGGGGTGGGTCCACAATCTGCAAAAGATGATCTAGAAATGCATTTTGAACATAGATATGAAGATTCTGAGTATCTTTCAATAAAAACTTTTGGCATAAGAATTCTAAAGTTATATATGTCGCCTTGTACAAATAAATTGGAACCCATTCCATGCTCTAAAATGTGTGCAAAAGGTAGTCATCATTTTGAAATTTATAATCAAAAAACTAATACAAAAGCAAAGCAAAAATTAAAGAGAAATTAGGGTGTGTTTGGAAGTGTTTTGATTTTTTAGTTTTATTTTAGAAAAAAAAATCTCAAAATTAGTTTTAAGAATAACAGTATTATAAGATCTGTTTAGTAAAATTATTTTAAAAACAATTTTAAGAATAAAAGTTTAATACAATTTGTTTGGCAAATTTTATTTGGAGAATAAATTTTAAAACAACAAAAGTTTGGTTTGATTTTTTAATTGTATTTATAATAACTCTAATTTAGTAATAGAATTATAAAAATATTTTTATGAGAAAATAAAAATAATAAATAAAAGTAAGATATTATTATGATATTTGGTCAATAAAATAATTTTTAAAATACGAAATTCTCTTCAAACACAATGCTATTGCTATTTGTTAAATTCTTTAACTTGCATTACATTTATTTTTCTTATATGTTTACTTAGTCAAAATTAAAATCTTACTTCATGCTTATATAAATAATATTTTTATATAAGCATGAACAAGAGAATTAAATATTTTTCGACTTGGATAATAATCTTAGTAATCATTATACTAAGAATTCTCCTACATCTACCTTGTTCTCCATTTCTCAAACATACAGACAGCAAAATTCTATAAGTCACAACATTGGGAGTGCAAGAATGTGACCCCATTCTATTTAAGATATCCATAGCTTCTCCAAATAGCAAAGCTTCACAAAACCTAGAAATCATCTTACTATTAAAAACAATAACAATAATAAATTCCTCCTTCTCAATCAATGTTAAAGTGTCTCTACATCTCCCTACTTTGCAGAGGGAAAAGGCAAAACAACTCAGAGGAAACCCATCCATGCCAAACCCAAAATTTGACATCTCTTTGTAAACCAAATATGTAGTATCTAACTTGCTTGCTTTAAGAAACTTGAATTAAAGCATTATAATTTGTCTATAAGGGCTTGTACCTAAAATCCTTCATTCTCCTTAACTCTTCCAAAGCCATATTCCAAAACCCATTACGGCAAAACTTCTAAATTAAAACATTGACCAGCTTCTGAAGCACTTTCAACTATCCCCAATTACACTTTCAACTCCTTAGCTAGCTTCTAAGCATAAGGAAATGCCACAATCCTTTTCCCTCCCTCCAAAGTTAGATGGGATGATGCCACCACATTCCTAGCCATCACAAGAGCCTTCCACACTTTTCTTTAGTTGCGGCTCTAAAGCCAATGCTTCTATCTTTGTTGTAGTTGAAATTGCTGATGATAATGAGGAAGAACATAAAGAAGTAGCTATGGACTTAGCCTAAGCAATTTCATTTTCTATCTTAGCCAATAGAGTAATTAGGGGTCCAATCACTGCAACCTCACCTTCCTCTACCATGATTGCAGCCCAATAGCAATCATAGAATGCCTCAATATCCATGTCACCTTATTAGACTACACCACCACAACACTCACCTTTGTTAAGCTTATCACCTTCAAAGATGAGGGAAGAACAAGAGAGTGTAATTAGGGGGCTAGAGTCTTTCTTGTTTTTTTTTTCAAGAATACATATAATTACGAAGCTACCATTAATGAGGCAATTGTTCTTCATATTTTGAAGGAAAAACAAGCAATAGAGAATAAGAATATCTTTTAGATGTTCTCAAATTCTGACTCCTAAAACATGCTTATAGAGAAAAAAATTCTCAAAACAATCAAATTAGAAAACAAGCATCCAAATAGGTTTTCATATGTTTTTATTTTTGGAAAAAATTATTTTCAAAAACTAAAATCGAACAAAATCTAGAGTTTCTGAGTATAGAGCCTGCTACTTATCAAAGTATACCTAAGGGAGTGTAACCAATAGTTCCCTTTATTCCAAATATATTCATATGCTTATAAGTGGTACCATTAATGGTTAATAAGAGTCTTACTGAGCCAAAATCACTCGCATAAGCAACCATGCCCTCATCAAGAGGAACATTATTTGACTTTAAGTCACAATGAATTATGGGTTACACACATTTATAGTAAAGATAATGCAATGTAAAAGCTGTAGACACCTAATTTTGTCCGGACTCTAAAAAATTACAGTGGACTCATTTATAAGTTCTAAATTATCTTGTTTAAAAAAAATAAGTTAAATGAAAATAAAAATTTTAAGATGTGTTTTGGGTCTTAAATGTGAATAATATATTTTTTAAAAAAAATTAAAAAAATTAAAAAAATTTTCTAAAAGAAGAAAAACAGAAAAAAAAAAGAAAAAAAAGAAAAAAATTGACAATTAATCCTACCTAATACGTGCATTATTGGCAAAAGGAAGCATGATTAGAAAGGGGGACCTGATGAAAGAAGAGAAAAAACAAACTAAAATGAGCGTCGGTAAAAGAAGACAAAAGAAAATGACTCATGAAATGAACAAAGGAAGAAAAGATGGCACGGCATTATGAGGGGATAGCCATTCCATTATTCAAATACGAATCAAATGAGTGTCGGCAAGCCATGAAAAAATCAAAGAAAATAATGAGTCCGAAAATGAAGGCGAAAAATGCGGAAGGTTAAACTTTACATAAGGGAGGTCTGAAGAAGAGAGAAGACACAGCTCAATTTCTCTAAGAAATCTTCAAGTAAACCCGAGGGAGTAAGAGGAGAGAAAGTGCCAGGAATAGCAAGAAAACATATAGAAGCAGTGGAAAGTAAGAAAAGAAAAAGAACAGAGAGAGTGACGAAGAAAACCAAAGAACCAGAGCTTCGCTTCTCATTTGCTTTAGCAAGGTTCTTACAATCACGAGCTAGTGACCCACACACGTAAGCAAAAGGGTCCAAGCCGGGTGCAGAAAGAACGCTTACAACCATAAAGTGTGGTGAGGAGAACAGGAGCGGCGACGACCGCCAGTTGGGGTATACACTCCTCTGTTTCTTTTGTCAAGTTAATATTTTGCTTACTCTTTGCTTGAAATGATATTATTGCATGGTTATAAGGATTGCATGAATGTTGGTTAAAGTGTTTGAAACTTAGAACATGGAGAAAGTAAATCAAAACAGGTGCTGCATGATGGAGAGGCAACCATGCCTTTCTCCCATGCTGGCTAGCACCCCTTCTCGGCACGGTGGTGGCGTGAACTACCACCTGGGACCCACTTTTGGTGACAGAGATGCCGCATGTTGGGGTGGCGCCGAAGTAACCTGGCCTTTTGTCGACAAAACATGCGCCCCAAATTTCTGCAAAACTGCACCTACGGGTGCAGTTTCTAAGGAAGAAGGGTGCACCACACCCTTCATGGGGTGTGATGCACCCAATCACCACCTTTTAAAAATAATTCAGGAATAAAAAAATATTTTAGAAAAATAAAAGAAAATATGCAGTTGAAACAAGCATTTTTTAAGAAAATTTTTGGTACTAGTTACAAAAATTTTGGATAAAGAATGTAAAGTTTAACTGTATTATTTCTGTCTTTTTATTTTGCTTCAAATAAATGTAGAAAAAAATTGATTTGGTAAAAAATTATTTTGATTGTGTCATTTAGTCTAGCAAAATCAGTATTATTTTTCAAAAATCTTGGAAGTCTAGTAAAATAAATTTCATAAAATTTAACAGTATAACCCTTTAAATATATTTAAGTCAATTAAAAAAAAACAAAAAAAGGGATAAAACGTGGAAGGGGCCTTTTAAAGAAAAAGAGTGTCACGGTTTGGGCTCTTGGCTGAGCCCAAACCATGTTGTTTCCATGTTTTTTAAAAAAAAAGAAGCAAATAATCCAAAATCAAAAATATAAATGAAAATAATTAAAAAATAAAAAAAATAAAAATATTTTTTTAAAAAAAATTAGAAAGGATATAAAGAGTTTTTTAAAGTTATGATGGCACAAAAATTTTAGGAAAATTATTTAAATTTTAAATTGCCCCTAAATTTCAAATTTTTGATTATCCTAACGATGGATAAATATAGCTGCCAGTCAACTGGCCGCTATTGAATTATCCTGAGGGAAATCATGTTGCCAATCTAGTCAGTTAACTGGCATGAATTTATTGATGCTTTAAAAATAAATTCCTGACGATAGATAAATATGGTTGTCAGTTAACTGGCTGCTATATAATTATCTTAAGGGAAATTATATTATGAGTTTAGCCAGTCAACTGGCATGACTCTATTGAGGCATTTACTAATAATCTCAAATCACATTACATGCAAAAATAAATTTATTTAATAAAGTCAAAGCATAGTTTTAAAAAACAAAAGCAGCAAACACCAACGTGGTACCGAAAGGGCGTTGTAGGGTGCTAATACCTTCCCTACACGTAACCAACCCCCGAATCCATTTTTTTGTGACGCAGACCATACTATTCGGTGTCCGACTTCACCATTTCAATCTAAGTCGGTGGCGACTCTACCAAAATCAAAAAATTTACATATTTTTATCACATGGGATCGCCGCTCCACGTCGCGTGTCGACAGCTTGGCGACTCCACTGGGGACTACCTAAGAGGGTTAGGCCACATGGGTTGGTGTTTGTTGCATTTTATTTCTGTGCTTTGGTCAATTGCTTAGTCTATTTATTTTTTAGGCTTTTGATTTTTGCATCTTGAATTATGTTTTGAGATTTCTTTGTTTAACATTTGTATTTTGGATTTATGTTGGTAGATTAAATTTGGATAATTTTTCATGATATTATCTATTATATCTATGGACTGGTGGTTGGTGATTATTTTGCAGGTTGTGAGTGGATGGGTTATTCCCTACACACACATACACCTACACCACGTTGCACCTTAGAAAAGGGGAGGTCATGACCCTTGGCTCCATACCCGAGCTTTTAGAAACTTTTAGGCTAGCGAGGGCATAAAGTAAGGTTGTCCTTCGTGAGACCCTTGGTCTCCGTGTAGGCACCTGAACACCCTCACTCAAGTTGCTTTTTGAGGCAATTTGGGAACTTTATTTTAGGAATTTAGACCCTACCCCCTTTGCGCACTCTAATAGCCTTAGAGCTATCCTATGAAAACAGAGTAGCCTAAATCTCTGGATACGAAGCGAGCCTAGGATTCCCCTTGACTTAGGCACAATGGGGAAAACTTATTCATTTGCTTACTTGCAATTCATGTATCATTACATCCACTATGTTGCATCCATAAACTCTCAATTTTAAATTTTGTATTTTCAAGGGGATAGGGAAAGTATCCTTCGTGAGCCCTTTGGACTCCGTGCAGGTACTTGAACAATCCCTGGTAAAATAACATGTGAGAGTAATCATATTTTCATGATGTTTTCTCTGGCTCAAATTTTAGGTTATCTCATTATGGACATTAATGCTGCATCAAATCCTACTATGATCATCATAGAACCCCATGATCAAGTGCTCTTTACTCAAGAAAAGGCGCAGAAGGAGCAAGGAGATGTTTCAAATGGACAAGATGATACAATATGGCCAGAAATTAAGAAATTGTCTTTTAAACAAAATGACTTGTCTGATTTGAAGAAGATTTGGGACAACTTTACTGATTCAGAAAAGGAGAAGTTTGCAAAAAAGTATGGCCAATTGGGAAATTTACTATCAGTCCCAGTAGATGAAGCCTTGCTCAAAGCTTTAGTTTTCTTTTGGAACCCAGTTTACAGGGTGTTTACTCTTGGAAGCCACGACCTAATGCCCACTTTAGAAGAATATAGTGACTTGCTGAAAATTGAGCCTTTAACAAGGGGCAAAGTATACAGATGTGACAAGAAGGCTGGGCCCAAGAAAAGTTTAAACAAGATGTTTGGTTTGTCAAATATTAACTTTGGGAATGATGCCAAGGAGAAAGGTAAAAGATGGGCTATTTCAATCAGTTTCCTACTCAGACTATATCATGCTCAGACAGACAAGGAATTAGCAATGCAAGCTTTAGCTATGGCCATTTATGGAGCAGTCATATTCCCTAGAGCTTTAGGGTATGTTGATGGGCAAGTGATCATCCTATTCAAAGCCTTAAAGACTGGTCTAGATCCTGTACAACCCATTTTAGCAGAGACTTTCAGCTCTCTAAATTTCTTAAGGCAAAAAGGGGAAGGCCGGTTTCTTGGATGCTCGCAATTATTAATGGTGTGGCTAGTGAGTCATTTGCTCTCTCCAAAGGATATGGGTTATCCTATAATTTCTTTTAACCCATCTTATTTTAATGATCGAGAGCCTTTGAAGGACTTCATCAAATATGAATGGCCTAAGAAAACATGTGATCGTAATGCTTGGATTACATACTTTCGTAATTTCAAGAATGTCCAGTGGGAGAGTACATGGTTACACAAGAGACCAGTGATATATGGTTGCGGAGATCGACCTTGGGTCCCATTAGTTGGCCCATGGGGGATAGTCAGTTATGCTCCAACTATGGTTATGAGGCAATATGGGTCTATACAATTCGTACCAGCCACTAAGGGGCTTCATGAGTTTGACCTTGAATTTGGAGACAAAGATACCAAGCCCAATAATGACATCGTAAGGAAATTATGGTGCCAAGTAAGGCAAATGGAGCTTGGAGAACATTCGATTGCAACCACTCCAGGGTATTCTCAATGGCAAAAAAATAGAAAACAAGGTTTCATTGTTCCTGAAATTGGCTTGTCAATTTCATCTTCTAAAAGAATCAAGGAAAATGAAGATGCTGAAGCTGAGGAAAGATTAAAAGCTGAAAAAGCTTTGTCTACCCTACAAATTAGAGAAGCTATGTTGGAAGAGAAAGAATTGAAGATGAAACAAGAGGTTGATACCTGGAAAGCCAAGGCTGCAGAATTTCAAAAGAAGGTCATGATTATGGAACAAAATAATGCCCGATTAATAGCTGAGAAAGAAAAAGTGGTTGAAGAGGCTGAAAGAAAAGTGTATTTGGCAAGGAAGCGTAAGTACCCTGTCAAAGAGGAAGAGCTGAAGTCCTTGCAAAATAAAGTAACCCAACTTAATGGGGAAGTACTCCAACTCAGGGACCACATTCAAAAACAAAAAGTAGCTCGCCAAAAAGAAAACATGGAGCTGCGAAAAATGAAGGATACCTCTGCTGCATTAAAAGTTAGTTTGGATGAGATGACTCAAGAAAAAAAGTGCCTCGAAGGGTATATCGATAGCCTTGAAGAATAGCATGAAGAAGAAATTCAACTCCTAAAATCCCAACTGCAAAATCAACAAGACTTAGAGGAGAGAATCGATCATATTGATAGAGTCAATATAAGTCTGTGCCAGAACTTGATTGATGTGAAGGAAGCTTATGATTTACGCCTTAGAGAGGTCTTGAGAGATCATAAGATAATCAATATAGTGGAAGAGAATGAGTACCTTCACTGTCATTTGGCAGTTGCTCAGGAGCAATTAGAGGGAGTAAAGGCTAGCATAAGGCAGGTCGCCAAAATAGCATCTTCTGAAGCCATGCAGATAGCAGAACAAGAGGCCAAGTTAGAACCTGGTCCTACCAAGAGTCTTCTTGAGAGATTAAAAGAGCACTATATCAAAGTGGGAAAACTATGTAGATACTAGTAGAGTTGATCCAAAAAAAAGACCTTTAGGGATGGTTGTAGTTATTTTTATTAATAATAAAAGAGTTTGATGATTCCCTAAAATTTGAGCCAGTCATTTTTGCATGCATACTAAAAATTAGTTATTCATTTGCATTTAATGAATACAGATAAGAAATTACGGCTCCAATTACGCGATCTCAATCTAAACGAATGGGGGAACCAAGCGAAGAAAAAATAGCTGAAGGATTGCAAGCTGAAGTTGATGATCTCAAAGCCCAAATGGCCAAGTTAACTGAGTTGCTTCAGGCAAAAGTTTCAATTGAAGCAGAGGCTTCTACGTTTAATCAGCAAGATTCACAATCTCACCAATCAAAATCAAATAATCAAAATCAACCAGAAGTCCAACACTTGCAATGTCCTCCTGAGCTCGGATTACAAAATCAGCAAAGGATTCTACCCCATAGTCTGGAGGGTCAAAACTCACAAAAACCGCAGAGGCCTCCACTACAACATCCATCAGGCTTTATACCTCAGCCCGTGTAGGGTCCTTTCCCACATCATCACCAAGGTCCACACCCTCAATATACCCAGGGGCAGCAACCTCAAGGACCACATCCAAATGATCCTAGCGTCAAATTAACAACCGACCCTGTACCTGATTTCAATGACCCCATAGAGTTAGGAAAGCTAAAGAAGAGTGCCGAAGAAGCTCAAATTCGAGAAAAATATGAGAGACTAGAGGCTAGAATGAATAGATGGGAAGGGTTTGAGGAAGACATGATAGATGTGCATAATATGGGATTAGTAAAAGATGTGGTCATCCCTCCTAAGTTTAAAGTCCCTGAGCTTATCAAGTACAATGGAACTACCTGCCCTAAGACTCACTTGATCATGTATTGTCGTAAGATGGCAGCATACAATGATGATGACAAATTAATGATGCATGTTTTCCAAGACAGCTTAACTGATGGGGCCTTAGAATGGTATGTTAACATAGACCGTAATTCTATTCATTCATGGCAGGATTTGGCTGGGGCATTCCTAAGACAATATAAGTTTAACCGAGTCATGGCCCCAGACAGGATCTATATTCAAAGAATGACTAAAGCAGATAATGAGTCATTCAAAGAATATGCCCAGCGATGGAGGAATGTGGCCATTAGGGTGCAACCGCCTTTGTCTGAACGAGAAATGAGTTCAATATTTGTGAAGACGCTGAGCTATCCTTTTTATGGGAAGATGGTGGGATCAAGCAATGCTAGCTTCCCAGACTTAGTAATTATTGGAGAAAACATAGAAATGGGAATTCAGGAAGGGAAGATGGCAAGATCATCACATCAAAAGAAAACCATAGTTCAAGGGAAAAAGAAGGAAGAAGTCAATATGGTAAATGCTCAACAAGATAGGAAAGGTAAACGCGACAAGAATCAGCAGGATTACCATTCCTCTCAAGCTATATTTGCTCCTGTGATGGCAATGACCCAAGCTCCTCCATTTAATTTAACGTCTCCACAATATCAAGTTGCATCTCAGATGGTACATCCTTAACAACAAGTTGCATATCAGCCAATGCCACAACATCCATCCACATTCTATCAGCCCATATCTCATTTGCAACACACTATCTATCAACAAGGAGCTCAGTTTCAATCAGATCAAAATAGGCGTAATGATAAAAAGCGCCGAAATTTTGACCCCATTCCTATACCTTACTCACAATTGTTGCCACAGCTGTTGCAAAATAATTTAGTCTTAGTTACCCCACTTCCTCCTTTGCAACCTCCTTACCCATCATGGTACAATGACAAACTCACTTGTGAATACCATGCTGGGGCTAAAGGGCACTTTGTTGATAACTGTACTGCATTAAAGAAAAAGGTCCAGGACCTTATTGATGCCAAGTGGTTAAATTTTGATCCAGTCACTTCAGGACCTGATGTTGATAAAAATCCTTTGCCTAATCATGCAGGATCAAGTGTAAACATGGTTGTTGACGGAGCGAATATTGCTCTTAAAAAGCAAGTATCCACAATTAAAACCCCTTTGGGTCATATTTTCTGGGCATTAGTAGAACATGGTTGGATTGAGGATAAGTATGAGGTTGCCCTAAATACTGGATGTGAATATCATGGTGAGAAAGCTGACCATAAAATTGAGGAATGCCAAGATTTTCAAAATATGCTTCAAGGGCTGATAAATAGAGGTATATTGCAAGTTGGGGTTAAGCTCGAAAATGTGAATGTTGTTGATTCTTTGCCTGAGCAACAAATATTGGGGCAAACTGAGACCCAAAGTACTGTGAAGCCATTAACAATCAAGTATGTGACGCCAGAAGCACAGCCATCAGTTAAGAAAAAGAGAGTACTATCTATCGAGTATACACCTGATAAATCACCAATGTTGTCGATACCCGTCAAGGCCATGGGGCAATTGACAATTAGGACCCCTCAACCATTTCCTTACAAGAGTAATAAGGCAGTTCCATGGAATTACAATTGCCAAGTGATTACAGAAAATTCCCACTCTCAGATTACCAATATATCTGGGGTTTCTGGCATTACAAGAAGTGGTCGTTGTTACCTTCCGACCATATCCAAGAAAGAAGAAGCCAAAAAGGTGGTGGAGACGAATCCCAAAGGAAAAGAAATCTTGATAGAATCCTTGCAAAGGGAAGAATTGGATACTGATAATTCAGTAGAGGTAGAGCAATCTGAGAAAACTAAGTATGTTGATCCTGTTGAAGCTAAAAATAAAGGGGTAAGGCAAACTACACCTAAGAGGTCTGTCACTGAGGAAGAAGCTAGTGAATTTCTCAAACTTATTCGTCAGAGTGAGTACAGAGTAATTGAGCAGCTAAAAGAAACTCCTGCAAAGATTTCACTACTCTCTTTATTCATGCACTCTGAGCTGCATAGGCAGGCATTAACAAAGATCCTTAATGAAGCCTATGTGGATAAAGACATAACCACAGAGGCATTTGACACTGTGGTAGGAAATATCATGGCTCACAATTTCCTGTCATTTTCTGAGGAAGAATTTCCTCCTGAAGGGCGAGGGCATAATAAAGCATTGCATATTTCTGCAAAGTGCAAAGGATGGGATTTGGCAAATGTTATGATTGATAATGGATCATCATTGAATGTTTTGCCAGAATCAACATTGAAGGAGTTGCCATTTGATAGTTCCCAAGTGAGACCCAGCACTACTATAGTAAGGGCATTTGATGGAACAAGAAGCGAAGTACTTGGAGAAATTGAGTTACCCATACAAATTGGGCCTTGCACTTTCACTATCCCTTTCCATGTTATGAAGATAAGCTCAGCCTATAGTTGCCTTTTGGGAAGGCCATGGATCCACAGTGCTGGGGCGATACCCTCTACCTTGCATCAAAAAGTAAAGTTCATGCACAATGAAAATTTAGTAGAGGTAGCTGTGGAAGAGGACTTATTGATCTCTACCTTATCCTCCACTCCATGCATATCAGCTGAAACTGATGTTGGGAGCTCCTTCCAATCTTTTGAAATTGTTAATGTGGTATATGCCAAAGGAGGAGGAACCATACCACTTCCACAATATTCTAAAGCTGCCTTAATGACTGCAAAGGTATAAAAAAGGGATGGTTATGATCCTAAAAAGGGATTAGGATGCAGGGGGCAAGGAATAAAGAAATTGCCAGAATTTGTGAAAAAGGAAGACACATTTGGGTTAGGTTTCAAGCCTACAAGGGCTGATAAGGCTCTGATGGCTCAAATCTTGAAAGAAAGGAGATTGGCCCGTTTGAATGGCCAAGTGATTGAAGCCAATAAGCTGATAATTAAGCCCCTTCATGAGACTTTTGTGAGCGCTGGTCTTTGGATTCCTAATCAAATTGCAGTTATAGAAGAAGGTTCCCCTTCTGGAGAAAAGAAGGAAGCGGTTAAGCCAGGCAATGCTAGAGCAAGCAGCTGGACAGTTAAGGAGATTCCAATCGTTTACAACTTGCAAGACATGTAATTTTCATAGTACTCCATCTATGGCTTTGACTGGAGTTGTATGAATAAAGGTGTTTGTTTGTCTTTAACAAGTGATTTCAATAAAGTGCATTTGATTTCCCAAAATAGAGTTTTTACGGTTTCATGCTTTTCCTTTTTCATGTATCATACATTTCATAAATAACCAAAACATAATAATCCAGGTTGAATAATGAAGACGATACTGAAATAAACTGCACTGATTTTCCAAGTCTTAATTTCGATCGCCAAATCACTCGTACTGAGGATGATGAAGAGCAAGATGATGAGGAAGTGTCACCTGAGCTACGAAGGTTAGTTGAACAAGAGGATAAGGGGATCAAACCTCATGAGGAGCCCATTGAAATAATCAATTTAGGGACTGATGAAGACAGGAAAGAAATAAAGATTGGAGCAAGGTTGGCCATGAAAGAGAAGCAATTAATGATCCAATTACTACACGAATATAAAGATGTATTTGCTTGGTCATATCAAGATATGCCAGGTTTAAATACAGATGTAGTGGTTCATCACTTGCCAATAAAGCCAGGATTCAGACCAGTGAAACAAAAATTGCGAAGAATGAAGCCAGATATATTGTTAAAAATCAAAGATGAAGTTAAAAAGCTCTTAGATGCTAGTTTTATTGAAGTAGCAAAATACCCTGAATGGGTGGCTAATATTGTGCCTATGCCCAAGAAAGATGGAAAAATCAGGGCCTGTGTGGACTATAGGGATTTGAACAAAGCAAGTCCAAAAGATGACTTTCCGCTTCCGCACATCGATGTACTTGTTGACAATGCTGCAGGATTCTCTATCTTCTCATTCATGGATGGGTTTTCGGGTTATAATCAAATTAAACTGGCTCCCGAAGACAAAGATAAGACAACCTTCATCACATTATGGGGTACCTTTCGTTATAAGGTGATGTCTTTTGGCTTAAAAAATGCTGGGGCAACATACCAAAGAGCTATGGTAACTCTTTTCCATGACATGATGTGCAAGGAAATAGAAGTATATGTCGATGACATCATTGCAAAGTCAAAATCAGAAGCCGAACATCTGATACACCTTAAAAAGCTCTTCGATCGATTAAGGATATATCAGCTCAAACTAAACCCAGCAAAGTGTACTTTTGGAGTGAGATTGGGAAAGTTGCTAGGATACATGGTGAGTGAGAAAGGCATTGAAGTGGATCCAGATAAAGTTAAGGCCATCATAAATATGCCTACGCCAAAGACAGAAAAAGAAGTGCGAGGCTTCTTAGGAAGACTAAACTATATTGCAAGGTTCATATCTCAGCTAACATTCACATGTGAGCCGGTCTTTAAGCTTTTGAGAAAAAATCAAGCTACAAGTTGGAATGTTGAATGTCAAGAAGCGTTTGATAAAATCAAGCAGTATCTTCAGAGTCCTCCAATTTTGGTTCCACCGGTACTTGGAAAACCTTTGCTCATGTACCTCACCGTGTATGAAGAATCAATGGGCTGTATGCTGGGGCAATATGATGAAACAGGGAAAAAAGAGCAGGTGATTTATTACTTAAGCAAAAAGTTCACTAATTATGAGTCAAAGTACTCAATATTAGAGAAAACTTGTTGTGCTCTAGCATGGGCAGCACACCGCCTTCGACCATATATGTTATGTCACACAACTTGGTTGATATCAAAAATGGATCCAATCAAGTATATATTTGAGAAACCTGCCTTAACTGGAAGAATTGCAAGATGGCACATGTTGTTGTCAGAATATGATATACAATATGTACCTCAAAAAGCGATAAAAGGAAGTGTGATTGCTGAGCACTTAGCAGAAAACCCGATCTCAAACCATGAGCCAGTCCAGTTTGAATTTCCTGATGAAAATATCATAATGATGGTAACCAAGAGTGAATCACTTGAGAATGAAAGGTGGTCAATGATGTTCGATGGATCCTCCAATGCAATGGGACATGGCATAGGGGCAATTTTGATATCCCCTAAAGGGAAACATTATCCTATGACTGCAAAGTTATGCTTTGAATGTACTAACAACATGGCTGAGTATGAGGCTTGTGCTTTGGGAATAGAAGTAGCTTTAAACTATCAAATTGGCCTTCTAGATGTGTTTGGAGATTCTGCATTAGTAATCTACCAATTAAAGGGTGAGTGGGAAACCAGAGACCAAAAGTTGATACCTTATCGAAGGTATATTTGTGAAATAGCGGAACAGTTTAAGGAAATTTCCTTTAATCATGTTTCTCGAGAAGAAAATCAGATGGCTGATGCTTTAGCAACACTCTCAGCTATGTATCCAATCATGGATGGAAATGACCTCCCAAAGTTTAGAATAAGGAAACATGATTCCCCAGCTTATTGTTCTTTCGTGGAAAAGGAGCCAGATGGAAAACCATGGTATGAAGATATTCTGCAATTTCTTAAAACTAGAGAATATCCTATTGGGGCATCAGAGAATGATAAAAGAACTCTAAGGAGATTGGCAATGGGTTTCTTTCTTAATGGTAATATTTTGTACAAGAGAAATCATGATACCGTTCTCTTAAGATGTGTAGAAGCCTCAGAAGCACAGAGATTAATACAAGAAGTCCATGATGGGGTGTGTGGCACTCACATTAATGGTTATGCAATGGCTCGAAAGGTTTTGCGGGCAGGATATTATTGGCCCACGATGGAGTCTGACTGCATCCAATACGTCAGAAAATGCCACAAGTGTCAAATTTATGCTGATAAGGTGCATGTACCTCCGTCAGCACTTAATGTATTGACTTCACCATGGCCATTTGCTATGTGGGGCATAGATGTAATTGGACCTATCGAGCCAAAAGCATCCAATGGACATCGTTTCATCTTGGTGGCAATTGATTATTTCACAAAATGGGTGGAGGCAGCTTCATACAGTAATGTTACCAGAACCGTGGTTTTCAAATTCCTCAAAAGGGAGATCATTTGTAGGTACGGGCTTCCAGAAAGAATCATCACTGATAATGCTCGCAACCTCAATAATAAAATGATGAAAGGGTTATGTGAGCAATTCAAAATAGTCCATCATAACTCCTCCCCTTATTGCCCAAAAATGAATGGAGCCGTGGAGGCAGCCAATAAAAACATCAAGAAAATTGTAGAAAAGATGACAACCACTTATAAAGACTGGCATGAGATGTTACCCTTTGCTTTACATGGGTATCGTACATCTGTGAGAACTTCAACTGGAGCCACTCCATTTTCCCTAGTGTATGGGATGGAAGCAGTGCTCCCATTCGAAGTAGAAATCCCATCCTTAAGAGTTTTGATGGAGACTCAGCTTGATGAAGCAGAATGGGTTAGCATACGTCATGAACAGCTGAATTTAATTGAAGAAAAGAGGTTAGCAGCCTTATCTCATGGGCGTCTTTATCAAAAAAGGACGATTCGGGCACATGACAAGAAAATTCACCCAAGAAAATTTTATGAAGGGGATCTAGTACTCAAGAAAGTCTTGCCCATTGCAAGAGATAATAGAGAAAAGTGGATGCCAAATTATGAGGGTCCCTATGTGGTAAAAAGGGCATATTCAGGGGGTGCTCTAATCCTTACTAACATGGATGGTGATGAGTTACCAAATCCTGTGAATGCAGATGCCGTGAAAAAGTATTATGCTTGAAGGGTGGTATGTGTTGGCCAAGAATTAGGGGTTAGAAAATTCAGTGCATTAAGGTCCAGTCTTTTGATTTCAAAAAAAAAAAAAACAAAAAGGGGCATTTTAACTTGTATATCAAACTGTTTGTCACTTGCTTATCAGAACCCTTTTAAGGGAAGTAAATTTCTAATTTGAATCATCAATACAATGATATTTCTCCTATAATCACTTGCATGATATTGTTAGTCACACGTTCGAGACATAACAAACAGGAGAATCAATGGTGCTTCTAAATTACATGTTAAAGCTGATATTTTTAGGAAAGAAACTCCCTTGAATATGGAATGTTGCAAGGATGTATGGTGAACCTAAAGGATCAGAAGACATGAGGGGTAATTCTCAATTTGCCTTGGAATCTCCATGAGTTTATGATTGAGATTGCGAACTTGAAGTTATTTGAATTTCTTTTACTTTTTTGCACTAGCATTTTAAGATATGCATTCCTAAGGGTTGATCATAATCATACCATCATACATATAGGATTAAGCATTTTTTTATTATTATTATTTATTTTATTTTATTTTATTTTTTTTCGGCCCAACTCGTAACATGAGGCCCATCTGCATTTTTTGGTAACTTTAGGCCCAATTGTGAAGGCACCCGGTTGGTCTTTCTTGACGTTTTTACTATTCATGCCCAAATATAGTTGGTGGCCCAACTCGCGTAACATGAGGCCATCTGATTTTTGGGCAACCTGAAGTCCGGTTACACAAAGGCGCCTGGTTACCCTTTTTATGTCTTACTATTCACGTTCAGGTTTCAGTCGGTAACCAACCTGACATCCTTCTATCCCAAACTGAAAGATTCGTTTTGAAAGCCATACTCAAAGGACTCTAGGAAGCATTATTCGAGTGTCCTAACCCATCACCTTACCAGAGAGGCAAAAATGGAGGAAAACCTTGCAAGGCTTAGAGTCAGATTTCCTTCTCTTCCCCAAGACGCACTTCGGAAGGTGTATAAGTGCCGACTTGAAAGAATGAAGACACTCACACGTCTAGGACTCCCTGAAGATGTACGTTGGATCGTTGAAGCTAAGGTACGTTTAGCAGGTGAGTTTCAAGGTTTACTTGTTAGACATCTGCCTGGAATGGGAAAAAGCTCTTATGCCAAGAAAAGAAGGGCTAAAAGGTTGGAAGTTTGTTGTAAGTGTGCAAGGTGGACATGTAATTCACGTTGCAAGGGTAAAGGAATGGTATCCGCAAATCGGGAAGACAAAATCCAGTTCATAAAGATGGACTGAGTAAAGAGTCGTTGGATAATATCCTTCAGACTCTTGAGACACATCCTAGTGGATATGTTCATGGTGTTCTTCTCGCTTTAGCGGACAAATTTCACAAGGAAAAGGAGCGCCACTGTCTTAAGAAGCTAATACTAAATGACCCTGTTTGCCAGCTTGTAAGTAAGTTGGATAGCAACCTTGATACATGAATAGCGCACTACAAGGATGAAGGAGTGATGTTCCTAGGCAGGAAAATAAAATCATTAAAGATGGATTGAGTAAAGAATCTTTGGATAATATCCAGTAGACTCTTGAGACACATCTTAATGGACATCTTGATGTTTATTGCCTCAGTGGACATATTCTACAAAGCAAAAGAGCATTTCGTCTTGGGAATCTGATGTTAAACGACCCTGTTCATTAGATCCCTGATGGTGTTTAATCTGTTCTTGGATGCAGTATCAAAAAAAGGGATAAGCCAAGATCACTATTCATTAGTCTTACTGGTGAATCCACCATTTTTTTTACTTGCTTTCCGCGGTGTTTGCACAATTTTGATTTGTACAGTTGTTGTTAGTGTTCTTTTTTTTTTTTCCCTGTTAATTGTCAGTATGTCCGCCCTATTCACTGTTTGCTCTCTGACTCTGTTTTGACAATGTTGATGTGGTTGTCTTTTCTCCTGCTGGTACAGCTACCCTATTTACTGTTTACTTTCTAACTTTTGCCTGCATGATTTTGATAATATCGGTGTAATTATCTTTTCTCCCTCTTAATCGCTGACACGTCTGTCATATTCACTGTTAGCTTTCTGAATGTGTAATAATGACAATGTTGATATAATTGTCTTTTCTCCTTCTTAAGCGCTGGCATATCTGTCATATTCTACTGTTTACTTTTGACTCTGCATGCGATAACATCAGTAATTGTCGGTACATCTGTCATATTCTACTGTTTACTTTTGACTCTGCATGCGATAACATCAGTAATTGTCGGTACATCTGTCATATTCTACTGTTTACTTTTGACTCTGCATGCGATAACATCAGTAATTGTCGGTACATCCGTCATATTCTACTGTTTACTTTTGACTCTGCATGCGATAACATCAGTAATTGTCGGTACATCTGTCATGTTCTACTGTTTAATTTTGACTCTGCATGCGATAACATCAGTAATTGTCAGTACATCTGTCATATTTTACTGTTTACTTTTGACTCTGCATGCGATAACATCAGTAATTGTCGGTACATCTGTCATTTTTTACTGTTTACTTTTGACTCTGCATGCGATAACATCAGTAGTTGTCAGTACATCTGTCATATTCTACTGTTTACTTTTTGACTTTGCGTGCGATAACATCAGAGTAATCTTTCCTTTTTTCTTGTTAAATGCCAGTTCATGTATTATATTCATTGTTTACTTTTTTACAGTGCATGCAATAATATCAGTGTAATTGTCTTTGTCGGTTCACCTTTATCATCACTGTTTACCTTTTTTTGACTTCGCGTGAAAGCCTTAAAAAGGCTGGCATTATTATCTTTCTGTTGTCAGTGGCTTTATGACTTTCTATCTCTGGGAAATACTATTGTATATACAGGTGTGTCTTTTCTGCTTGACTTTTTTACACATTATTGTTATCTGAAGTTATTGTATCTAACTGTACTCCTCTCAAAATTTGAACCTCTCTAATGGTGATTTGATTGCATGGTTTCTTTGTCACTTATTATCACCTACAAATATGTTTTCACATTTGCCAATTCATGCATGGCTGAGGCAGAAAAAGAAAAAGGGGCATCCTCCTCATGCGGATTCAAATCCATTTGTATCTTTGGTGGCTCTACCCTAGGAAAGGATTATAAATTCCTCAGTACAGCCACCGAGCTCGGTAAGGCATTAGTTACCAGAGAGATAAGTGTGGTGTATGGAGGAGGAGTTCATGGATTAAGGGGAGGCGCAGCCGCGTCTGCAATCATGGGAGGTAGCCAGGTCATGGGCATCCTTGCACGACAGGTGGCAGACAAAACTTACTTTACCTTTGGGAATGAGTTAAAAGTTTTAAGCATGCATGAACGTTTTGAACATATGATTTGCACTACTGAAGCTTTTATTGCATTGCCTGGAGGTTTGGAGACATTAGAAGGGATTTCTAGTGTGGCATTTTGGGCCAAATCAAACGCTCATAGAAAGCCATTAGGACTGATAAACATCAATGGTTTCTATGATGGTTTATTGGCCTTCCTAGATCATGCTGTGGAACAAGGCTTCATACCATTAGAGGTTCGTCGTAACATAATAACAGGCTCAAATGTTGATCAACTAATTGATCAGCTGCAAGTCCGTGCATTTCAATCAGGTTCATTGGTGAAACAAGTGGATGAAAAGCCTCCCGATGACAGTAGAAAGCGTAAACTAGACACCATCCTTCGATTATAACTTGTCATATTTTTTTAGTTGTTTTGGTGTGTAAATGCCCATGTTAATAGAAGACATCGGGATGATGTGCAAGTCCAGGAAGGATGGTTCGAGTAAAAAGTTGTTATCGAAGGCATAGTGTGTGAAGGATGGCAGAGTAAAGAGTTATCCTTAACTCTTGATACGCGTCCCATACCTAGCTCATTAGAGGTATCATATGCATATCTTGTGTTCCAAAAAAAAAAAAAAAAGAAGCATGTTCCCATTCCCTTTGTGCACACTTTTCATGTAGTCTCATGGCAGAGTAAAGAGTTATTCTTAACTCTTGATATGCATTCCATCCATTAGGACCATCATATGCATCTCTTGCATTCTAAACATGTTGCCTTTCATCTGTGCACACCCTTCACGTAGTCTCATGGCAGAGTAAAGAGTTATTCCTAACTCTTGATACGCATCTCATCCATAACCCATTAGGTGCATCATATGCATATCTTGCGTCCAAAAAATAAGAAAATGAAAAAAAAGAAGAAAAATGTTGCTTTTCTTTTCGTACATGTATATCATGTAGTGGCATGATAGAATAAAGAGTTATTCTTAACTCTTGATGCACACCCCATGTATAAGCATCATATGCATTCTCATGTAGGAGAAAAAGAAAAAAGAGTGCTGCCTTTTCTTTTTGTGCATGTCTTTTATGCAATCTCATGGCATCTGTTAATGGCTCTGCCTGAGGCTTTGGCAATCACTATATGTGGGCACCTTTTTGAATTCAATAAAATGTTTTACATGATGAATGCATTGTGTGTCATTTCTTTTCTTTGTCTTTCATATCAGTTCATGGTTTGATATTATGAGTGATTGATTGAATGGTAGACATTCGTGGAAGAGGTATCATCAACATAATAAACTAACACTGGGGGCAATTAGGGTTATGATATACTTTCATGTTTTGATGCCTAAGAGCAATAAATCGTTGATCCAATTTCTTAATTTTCATCATTATCAAATCTATTCTGCCCATCATAAAATTGTGTTGCCTGACAGTATGCTCAATTCTCTTGGATGACAGAATATCCTAAATTATGAATAGTGGTGAGGAAGTTACATCTCAGAAGAGTGCTGTGAGGAAATGGGTATCCAAGAGCTTGTTTGAATGCCCCATAAAATAATTTGTTGGACACTGCATTAACTATAGAAGTGATCTAGGCCATCTTTGGATCGTTTGGGCCTTTCAAGCCAACCCGAAAGCAAAACATTCATAGTCACCAATTTGAGCCTAAAAGATGATAAGACCACCATCAAATTTTTTCCAATTCGCATTTATCATTATCTCATAACCCGGAAAACCAAGATTCTCAACCTAAAGGAGAGTCAAAGGAGCATTAAAGTTATTAATCGAGAGAGACTCTATAACAAATAACTCGAATCCTTTTTCCATTCAGTCGAAGCCTTAATCATGAAAAGGCAAGACTAAAAAGGAATTTTGAGGAATCAAAAAAAGGAGCGTGGGAAACTAAAAAGAAAAGTAGTAAGTCCAAAAACGAAAGAAAATGAAAAAGAGGGCAGATTAAGAAAGTTTCTCCATGTTCCAAATAGATTCCTACATTATTTAAAGTGAAAAAAGAATAAAGGCTTCGCATGCTCAATTTTGCATCCTCCTTGTTTGCTAAACTCCTTTCCACTTCTTTCCAAGTCATTACCTAAGCCTCACATTACAAGCTAAACGAAGTCCTAGTGATCCTGGCTAATGTGGTAAAATAACAAATGCAGAAAGGGACATGAAAACAAGCTTATGTGATACTTATGAGTGCAAACAGTTGAGTGCAAACTCTTGTCAAAGAGGTAAACACTTATGTGAGAAACAAACACCTGAGAGTGGCTTGATTAGAGAGTTGCTTAACAAAGGAATCTTAATTCCAGAAAATTGAGTAGTTTTGATCTGTCAAATGCATTCCTGCAAGGCATATTTCAAAAAAAAAAAAGAAAAATGAAAAAAAAGAAAGAGGAGAAATGATGAATTAAGAAATCTTTCAACATTTCTTTGCTCGAAGGTAATCAAAGCAAACTGGGGGCAATGACTGGGGGTGAACCTAGAATGTTCAAAAGCATAAACTGGGGGCAGTTGCTAAGAAAGCGAACCCGAAATAAAAAAACCTTTCATTGTTTGGAGATTACCCACTTTGAATTGGGGTAAGAATTGAGAGATTGACCCCAAATTCAAAATATCCCTGAAATAGCAGAGAGAGTGAGGATGAGGATCTATATAAAGGCTTCTTAAAAGAGAAAAATAGATTCGAGTTTATCAAAAGGTTGGGGAGAGTTACCAAATGATGATATCAAAAGGTATCACTTCTATGGAGTCTGACATTCTAAATTCACTCATACTTTATAAAAAAACACACACATACACACGCATCCACACATCACTCATCATTTGCATTGTGGTTTTGGCATCTATATTAATTTTGCATGTCAAGCGTGTCATTTTAAGTCAAATCTTTCACATGTCAAGCATATATTCATCTCAACCATACCAATTCAAGTCAAGTCTAACATGTCAAGTATGCCATTTTGGATCAAACCTTTCACCTGTTGAGCATGTTTACATGTCAAGCATACCATTTTAGGTTAAGCCTAGCATGTCAAACACGCCATTTAAGGTCAAGAGTGTTTATATGTCAAGCTTATTCGTATGTCAAGCATGCCATTTAAGATCAAGCTTTTCATGTATCAAGTACATTAGCATGTCAAGCATGCTGTTTTAGGTCAAGGATTTCAAATGTTAAGCACGTTTGTACATCAAGTATGTCAAACCTTTTGCATACCACACAAGTCTAATATGGCAAGCATGCTATTTTCAGGATAAACTTTTCATGTGCTAAGCACTTTCATATTTCAAACCATGTCATTTGTTTCAAAACTTGGGAAGAGTTACCCAAGTTCTTTTTTTTAAAATCCTGAGACGGGTTACCTCAGGTTGTTTTGTTTCAAATCCTGGAACGGGTTTCTCCAGGTAATTCAAAACTTGGGATGGGTTACCCCAAGTTCTTTTTTCTTCAAATCCTGAGACGGGTTACCTCAGGTCATTTTACTTCAAATCCTAAGTCGCTCTTAGGTGTCCCCACTGGGTGGATTAAAACCCTTAAAATCTTGGAACGTGATTTTTCCAAGATGTTGCAACTTGGAACGTGGCTTTTCCAAGTTTCTTTTTTTCTTTAAATCCTGAGACGGGTTACCACAGGTTGTTTTGTTTCAAATCCTGGAACGGGTTTCTCCAGGTAATTCAAAACTTGGGACGGGTTACCCCAAGTTCTTTTTTCTTCAAATCCTGAGACGAGTTACCTCAGGTCATTTTACTTCAAATCCTAAGTCGCTCTTAGGTGTCCCCACTGGGTGGATTAAAACCCTTAAAATCTTGGAACGTGGTTTTTTCAAGATGTTGCAACTTGGAACGTGGCTTTTCCAAGTTCTTTTTCTCTTCAAATCCTGAGATGGGTTACTCAGGTTGTTTTGTTTCAAATCCTGGAACGGGTTTCTCCAGGTAATTCAAAACTTGGGACGGGTTACCCCAAGTTCCTTTTTCTTCAAATCCTGAGACGGGTTACCTCAGGTTGTTTTGTTTCAAATCCTGGAATGGGTTTCTCCAGGTAATTCAAAACTTGGGACGGGTTACCCCAAGTTCCTTTTTCTTCAAATCCTGAGACGGGTTACCTCAGGTCATTTTACTTCAAATCCTAAGTCGCTCTTAGGTGTCCCCACTGGGTGGATTAAAACCCTTAAAATCTTGGAACGTGATTTTTCCAAGATGTTGCAACTTGGAACGTGGCTTTTCCAAGTTTCTTTTTTTCTTTAAATCCTGAGACGGGTTACCTCAGGTTGTTTTGTTTCAAATCTTGGAACGGGTTTCTCCAGGTAATTCAAAACTTAGGACGGGTTACCCCAAGTTCTTTTTTCTTTAAATCCTGAGATGGGTTACCTCAGGTCATTTTACTTCAAATCCTAAGTTGCTCTTAGGTGTCCCCACTGGGTGGATAATAACCCTTTAAAGCCAGAGTCGGACTTCGTTTGACTCAACCTTTTATCAATTAAAGCCGGAGTCAGGTTTTATTTGACTCAATCCCTTATCACTCAAGCTGGAGTCAGATTTTCACTCAATCCTCATATTGATCCAGACAAAATAGTGTCTTTCAACCTTTGCTCATCTTCTAATACTTAAAAGAAAAGCAAAGGGGGGCAATCTGTAGACACCTAATTTTGTCCGGACTCTAAAAAATTACAGTGGACTCATTTATAAGTTCTAAATTATCTTGTTTAAAAAAAATAAGTTAAATGAAAATAAAAATTTTAAGATGTGTTTTGGGTCTTAAATGTGAATAATATATTTTTTAAAAAAAATTAAAAAAATTTTCTAAAAGAAGAAAAACAGAAAAAAAAAAGAAAAAAAAGAAAAAAATTGACAATTAATCCTACCTAATACGTGCATTATTGGCAAAAGGAAGCATGATTAGAAAGGGGGACCTGATGAAAGAAGAGAAAAAACAAACTAAAATGAGCGTCGGTAAAAGAAGACAAAAGAAAATGACTCATGAAATGAACAAAGGAAGAAAAGATGGCACGGCATTATGAGGGGATAGCCATTCCATTATTCAAATACGAATCAAATGAGTGTCGGCAAGCCATGAAAAAATCAAAGAAAATAATGAGTCCGAAAATGAAGGCGGAAAATGCGGAAGGTTAAACTTTACATAAGGGAGGTCTGAAGAAGAGAGAAGACACAGCTCAATTTCTCTAAGAAATCTTCAAGTAAACCCGAGGGAGTAAGAGGAGAGAAAGTGCCAGGAATAGCGAGAAAACATATAGAAGCAGTGGAAAGTAAGAAAAGAAAAAGAACAGAGAGAGTGACGAAGAAAACCAAAGAACCAGAGCTTCGCTTCTCATTTGCTTTAGCAAGGTTCTTACAATCACGAGCTAGTGACCCACACACGTAAGCAAAAGGGTCCAAGCCGGGTGCAGAAAGAACGCTTACAACCATAAAGTGTGGTGAGGAGAACAGGAGCGGCGACGACCGCCAGTTGGGGTATACACTCCTCTGTTTCTTTTGTCAAGTTAATATTTTGCTTACTCTTTGCTTGAAATGATATTATTGCATGGTTATAAGGATTGCAATGCGGAGCGGCGATCCTATGGGATAAAGATATGGAAATTTTTATATTTTGGTAGAGTCGCCACCGACTTAGATTGAAATGGTGAAGTCGGACACCGAATAGTATGGTCTGCGTCACAGAAAAAAATGGATTCGGGGGTTGGTTACGTGTAGGGAAGGTATTAGCACCCTACAACGCCCTTTCGGTACCACGTTGGTATTTGTTGCTTTTATTTTTAAAACTATGCTTTGACTTTTATTAAATAAATTTATTTTTGCATGTGATGTGATTTGAGATTATTTGTAAATGCCTTAATAGAGTCATGCCAGTTGACTGGCTAAACTCATAATATAATTTCCCTTAAGATAATTATATAGTAGCCAGTTAACTGACAACCATATTTATCTATCGTCAGGAATTTATTTTTAAGGCATCAATAGAATCATGCCAGTTAACTGACTAGATTCGCAACATGATTTCCCTCAGGATAGTTCAATAACGGCCAGTTGACTGGCAGCTATATCTATCCATCGTTAGGATAATCAAAGATTTGAAATTTAGGGGCAATTTAAAATTTAAATAATTTTCCTAAAATTTTTGTGCCATCATAACTTTTAAAAACTCTTTATATCCTTTCTAATTTTTTTTTAAAAATGTTTTTATTTTTATTTTTTAATTATTTTTATTTATATTTTTGATTTTGGATTATTTACTTTTTTTTTTTTTAAAACATGGAAACAACATGGTTTGGGCTCAGCCAAGAGCCCAAACCGTGACACTCTTTTTCTTTAAAAGGCCCCTTCCACGTTTTATCCCCTTTTTTGTTTTTTTTTTTTACTTATAATATATTTAAAGGGTTATACTGTTAAATTTTATGAAATTTTCTTTACTAGACTTCCAAGATTTTTGAAAAATAATACTGATTTTGCTAGACTAAATGACACAATCAAAATAATTTTTTACCAAATCAATTTTTTTCTACATTTATTTGAAGCAAAATAAAAAGACAGAAATAATACAGTTAAACTTTACATTCTTTATCCAAAATTTTTGTAACTAGTACCAAAAATTTTCTTAAAAAATGCTTGTTTTAACTGCATATTTTTTTTTATTTTTCTAAAATATTTTTATTTTTTATTTATTTTTGAAGAGGGAGTGATTGGGTACATCACATCCCTTCTTCCTTAGAAACTGCACCCGTAGGTGCAGTTTTGCAGAAATTTGGGGTGCATGTTTTGCCGACAAAAGGTTGGGTTACTTCGGCGCCATCCCAACATATGGCATCTCTGTCACCACAAGTGGGTCCCAGGTGGCAATTCATGCCACCACCGTGCCGAGAAGAGGTGCTAGCCAGCATGGGAGAAAGGCATGGTTGCCTCTCCATCATGCAGCACCTGTTTTGATTTACTTTCTCCATGTTCCAAGTTTTCAAACACTTTAACCAACATTCATGCAATCCTTATAACCATGCAGTAATATCATTTCAAGCAATGAGTAAGCAAAATCTTAACTTGACAAAAGAAACAGAGGAGTGTATACCCCAACTGGCGGTCGTCGCCGCTCCTGTTCTCCTCACCACACTTTATGGTTGTAAGCGTTCACCCGGTTGGACCCTTTTGCTCACGTGCGTGGGTCACTAGCTCCTGATTGTAAGAACCTTGCTAAAGCAAATGAGAAGCGAAGCTCTAGTTGCTTGGTTTTCTTCGTCACTCTCTCTGTTCTTTTTCTTTTCTTACTTTCCACTGCGTCTCTATGTTTTCTCGCTATTCCTGGCACTTTCTCTCCTCTTACTCTCTCGGGTTTACTTGATGACCTCTTAGAGAAATTAAGCTGTGTTCTTCTCTCTTCTTCAGACTTCCCTTATGTAGAGTTTAACCTTCCGCATTTTTCGCCTTCATCTTCGGACTCATTATTTTCTTTGATTTTTTTCATGGCTTGCCGACACTCATTTGATTCGTAACCGAATAATGGAATGGCTATCTCTTCATAATGCCGTGCCATCTTTTCTTCCTTTGTTCATTTCATGGGCCATTTTCTTTTGTTTTCTTTTACCGACGCCCACTTTAGTTTGTTTTTCCTCTACTTTCATTAGGTCCCCCTTTCTTATCATGCTTCCTTCTGCCAATAATGCACGTATTAGGTAGGATTAATTGTCAACTTTTTCTTCTTTTTTTCTTCTTTTTTGGTTTTTTCTTCTTTCAAAAATTTTTTTTAAAATTTTTTTTTAAATTTCTTTTAAAAAAAATTATATTATTCACATTTAGGACCCAAAATACATCTTAAAATTTTTATTTCCATTCAACTTATTATTTTTTTTTAAAATATATATATATATTTAAACAAGATAATTTAGAACTCATAAATGGGTCCACTTTAATTTTTCAAAGTCCGGACAAAATTAGGTGTCTACAGATTGCCCCCCTTTGCTTATCTTTTAAATATTAGAAGATGAGCAAAGGTTGAAAGACACTATTTTGTCTGGATCAATATGAGGATTGAGTGAAAATCTGACTCCAGCTTGAGTGATAAGGGATTGAGTCAAATAAAGCCTGACTCCGGCTTTAATTGATAAAAGGTTGAGTCAAACGAAGCCCGACTCTGGCTTTGATGATAAGAGGTTAAGTCAAACGAAGCCCGACTCTGGCTTTGATGAAAAAAAAGGTTGAGTCAAACGAAGTCCGACTCTGGCTTTAAAGGGTTATTATCCACCCAGTGGGGACACCTAAGAGCAACTTAGGATTTGAAATAAAATGACCTGAGGTAACCCGTCTCAGGATTTGAAGAAAAAGGAAACTTGGAAAAGCCACGTTCCAAGTTGCAACATCTTGGAAAAACCACGTTCCAAGATTTTAAGGGTTTTAATCCACCCAGTGGGGACACCTAAGAGCGACTTAGGATTTGAAGTAAAATGACCTGAGGTAACCCGTCTCAGGATTTGAAGAAAAAAGAACTTGGGGTAACCCGTCCCAAGTTTTGAATTACCTGGAGAAACCCATTCCAGGATTTGAAACAAAACAACCTGAGGTAACCCGTCTCAGGATTTAAAAAAAAAGAACTTGGGGTAACTCGTCCCAAGTTGCAACATCTTGGAAAAATCACGTTCCAAGATTTTAAGGGTTTTAATCCACCCAGTGGGGACACCTAAGAGCAACTTAGGATTTGAAGTAAAATGACCTGAGGTAACCCGTCTCAGGATTTGAAGAAAAAGGAAACTTGGAAAAGCCACGTTCCAAGTTGCAACATCTTGGAAAAACCACGTTCCAAGATTTTAAGGGTTTTAATCCACCCAGTGGGGACACCTAAGAGCGACTTAGGATTTGAAGTAAAATGACCTGAGGTAACCCGTCTCAGGATTTGAAGAAAAAAGAACTTGGGGTAACCCGTCCCAAGTTTTGAATTACCTGGAGAAACCCGTTCCAGGATTTGAAACAAAACAACCTGAGGTAACCCGTCTCAGGATTTAAAGCAAAAATAAACTTGGAAAAGCCACGTTCCAAGTTGCAACATCTTGGAAAAACCACGTTCCAAGATTTTAAGGGTTTTAATCCACCCAGTGGGGACACCTAAGAGCGACTTAGGATTTGAAGTAAAATGACCTGAGGTAACCCGTCTCAAGATTTGAAGAAAAAAGGACTTGGGGTAACCCGTCCCAAGTTTTGAATTACCTGGAGAAACCCGTTCCAGGATTTGAAACAAAACAACCTGAGGTAACCCGTCTCAGGATTTAAAAAAAAAGAACTTGGGGTAACTCGTCCCAAGTTGCAACATCTTGGAAAAATCACGTTCCAAGATTTTAAGGGTTTTAATCCACCCAGTGGGGACACCTAAGAGCGACTTAGGATTTGAAGTAAAATGACCTGAGGTAACCCGTCTCAGGATTTGAAGAAAAAAAGACTTGGGGTAACCCGTCCCAAATTTTGAATTACCTGGAGAAACCCGTTCCAGGATTTGAAACAAAACAACCTGAGGTAACCCGTCTCAGGATTTTAAAAAAAGAACTTGGGGTAACTCGTCCCAAGTTTTGAAACAAATGACATGGTTTGAAATATGAAAGTGCTCAGCACATGAAAAGTTTATCCTGAAAATAGCATGCTTGCCATATTAGACTTGTGTGGTATGCAAAAGGTTTGACATACTTGATATACAAACGTGCTTAACATTTGAAGTCCTTGACATAAAACAGCATGCTTGACATGCTAATGTACTTGGTACATGAAAAGCTTGACCTTAAATGGCATGCTTGACATACGAATAAGCTTAACATATAAACACACTTGACCTTAAATGGCGTGCTTGACATGCTAGGCTTAACCTAAAATGGTATGCTTGACATGTAAACATGTTCAACAGGTGAAAGGTTTGACCCAAAATGGCATACTTGACATGTTAGACTTGACTTGAATTGGTATGGTTGAGATGAATATATGCTTGACATGTGAAAGATTTGACTTAAAATGGCACGCTTGACATGCAAAATTAATATAGATGCCAAAACCACAATGCAAATGATGAGTGATGTGTGGATGCGTGTGCGTGTGTGTGTGTGTGTGTGTTTTTTTTTTATAAATTATGAGTGAATTTAGAATGTCAGACTTCATAGAAGTGATACCTTTGATATCATCATTTGGTAACTCTCCCCAACCTTTTGATAAACTCGAGTCTATTTTTCTCCCTTAAGAAGCCTTTCTATAGATCCTCATCCTCACTCTCTCTGCTATTTCAGGGATATTTTGAATTTGGGGTCAATCTCTCAATTCTTACCCCAATTCAAATTTGGGTAATCTCCAAACAATGGAAGGTTTTTTTATTTCGGGTTTGCTTTCTTAGCAATTGCCCCTAGTTTATGCTTTTGAACATTCTAGGTTCACCCCCGGTCATTGCCCCTAGTCTGCTTTGATTACCTTCGAGCAAAGAAATGTTGAAAGATTTCTTAATTCATCATTTCTCCTCTTTCTTTTTTTTCGTTTTTCTTTTTTCGAAATATGCCTTGCAGGAATGCATATGACAGATCAAAACTACTCAATTTTCTGGAATTAAGATTCCTTTGTTAAGCAACTCTCTAATCAAGCCACTCTCAGGTGTTTGTTTCTCACATAAGTGTTTACCTCTTTGACAAGAGTTTGCACTCAACTGTTTGCACTCATAAGTATCCCATAAGCTTGTTTTCGTGTCCCTTTCTGCATTTTTTATTTCACCACATTAGCCAGGATCACTAGGACTTCGTGTAGCTTGTAATGTGAGGCTTAGGTAATGACTTGGAAAGGAGTTTAGTAAACAAGGAGGATGCAAAATTGAGCACGCGAAGCCTTTATTTCCTTTTTCATTTTAAATAATGTGGGAATCTATTTGGAGCAAGAAACTTTCTTAATCTGCCCTCTTTTTCATTCTCTTTTGTTTTTGGGCTTACTACTTTTCTTTTTTAGTTTCCCACGCTCCTTTTTTTTTTATTCCTCAAAATTCCTTTTTAGTCTTGCCTTTTCATGATTGAGGCTTCAACTGAATGGAAAAAGGATTCGAGATAGAGTCTCTCTCGATTAATAACTTTAATGCTCCTTTGACTCTCCTTTAGGTTAAGAATCTTGGTTTTCCTGGTTATGAGATAATGATAAATGCGAATTGGAAAAATTTGATGGTGGTCTTATCATCTTTTAGGCTCAAATTGGTGACTATGAATGTTTTGCTTTCGGGTTAGCTTGAAAAGCCCAAACGATCCAAAGACGGCCTAGATCACTTCTATAGTTAATGCAGTGTCCAACAAATTATTTTATGGGGCATTCAAACAAGCTCTCGGATACCCATTTCCTTACAGCACTCTTCTGAGATGTAACTTCCTCACCACTATTCATAATTTAGGATATTCTGTCATCCAAGGGAATTGAGCATACTGTCAGGCAACACAATTTTATGATGGGCAGAATAGATTTGATAATGATGAAAATTAAGAAATTGGATCAACGATTTATTGCTCTTAGGCATCAAAACATGAAAATATATCATAACCCTAATTGCCCCTAGTGTTGGTTTATTATGTTGATGATACCTCTTCCTCGAATGTCTACCATTCAATCAATCACTCATAATATCAAACCATGAACTGATATGAAAGACAAAGAAAAGAAATGACACACAATGCATTCATCATGCAAAACATTTTATTGAATTCAAAAAGGTGCCCACATATAGTGATTGCCAAAGCCTCAGGCAGAGCCATTAACAGATGCCATGAGATTACATACAAGACATGCACAAAAAGAAAAGGCAGCCCTCTTTTTTCTTTTTCTCCTACATGAGAATGCATATGATGCTTACACATGGGGTGTGCATCAAGAGTTAAGAATAACTCTTTATTCTGTCATGCAACTACATGAGATACATTTTTCTTCTTTTTTTTTTTTTTTTTTTAAGGACGCAAGATATGCATATGATGCACCTAATGGGTTATGGATGAGATGCGTATCAAGAGTTAGGAATAACTCTTTACTCTGCCATGAGACTACGTGAAGGGTGTGCACAGATGAAAAGGCAACATTTTTAGAATGCAAGAGATGCATATGATGGTCCTAATGGATGGAATGCGTATCAAGAGTTAAGAATAACTCTTTACTCTGCCATGAGACTACATGAAAGGTGTGCACAAAAGGAAAGGGAACATGCTTCTTTTTTTTTTTTTTTTTTTTGGGAACACAAAATATGCATATGATGCATCTAATGAGCTAGGTATAGGACGCGTATCAAGAGTTAAGAATAACTCTTTACTCTGCCATCCTTTAAACACTATGCCCTCGATAACCACTTTTTACTTGAACCATCCTTCCTAGACTTGCACATCATCCCGATGCCTTTTATTAACATGAGTATTTACACACCAAAATAACTAAAAACATAACAAGTCATAACCGAAGGATGGTGTCTAGTTTACGCTTCCTACTGCCATCGGGAGGTTGCCCGTCTACTTGTTTCACCAATGGGTCAGGTTGAGATGCATAGACTTGCAGTCGATCAATTAGTTGATTGACGTTTGAACCTATTATGATGGTACGACGAGCCTCCAAGGGTATGAAGCCTTGTTCCACAGCATAATCTAAAAAAGCCAATAAACCATCATAAAAACCATCAATATTTAACAATCCTAATGGCTTTTTATGAGAGTTTAATTTATTCCAACATGCCACACTGGAAATTCCTTCCAAAGTCTCCAGACCACCAGGTAATGCAATAAAGGCTTCAGCTTTGGAAAGCATGTGTCCGGAACGTTCATGCATGCTCAAGACCTTTAGCTCAATACCAAAGGTGTAAATAGTCTTGTCAACTGTCTCTTTTGCTAGGGCACTTAAGACACGACTTCCCCCCATAACTGCAGATGCAGCTGCACATCCTCTTAATCCCTGAACTCCTCCACCGTATACCACATTGATCTTTCTGGAAGCTAATGCCTTACCAAGCTCAGTGGCTATATTGATAAATTCATACTCTTTCCCTAAGTTGGAACTGCCTAGGATACAGATAGATTTGAATCTACATGATGACACTACTCCTTTCCCTTTTTCTTCCCCAGCCATGCATAAATTGGCAAATGTGAAAACATATTTGTAATCGCTGATGAGTGACAAAGAAACCATGCAATCAAATCACCCTTAGGGAGGTTCGAATTTTGAGAGGAGTACAGTTAGATACAATAACTTCAGATAACAATAATGTGCAGAAAAGTTAAGCAGAAAAGACACGCCTGTATATACAACAGTAATTCCAAGAGATAAAAAAGTCGTAAAGCCGCTGATAACGGAAAGACAATAATGTTGGCCTTCTTAAAGCTTTCACGCAAAGTCAAAAAGGTAAACAGTGATGATGAAGGTGAACCGACAATTAACAAAAGGAAAAGACAATTACATTGATAATATTGCATGCATAGTCAAAAAATAAACAGTGAATATGATACATGAACCGGCATTTAACAAGAAAAAGGAAAAATTACTCTGATGTTATCGCATGCAAAGTCAAAAAGTAAACAGTAGAAGGTGACGGATGCACTGACGATTACTGATGTTATCGCATGCAAAGTCATAAAGTAAACAGTAGAAAGTGACGGATGCACTGACGATTATTGATGTTATCGCATGCAAAGTCAAAAAGTAAACAGTGAATATGACAGATGTACTGACAATTACTGATGTTATTGCATGCAGAGTCAAAAGTAAACAGTAAAATATGACAGATACACCGACAACTACTGATGTTATCGCATGCAGAGTCAAAAGTAAACAGTAAAATATGACAGATGTACCAACAACTACTGATGTTATCGCATGCAGAGTCAAAAGTAAACAGTAAAATATGACAGATGTATCAACAACTACTGATGTTATTGCATGCAGAGTCAAAAGTAAACAGTAAAATATGACAGATACACCGACAACTACTGATGTTATCGCATGCAAAGTCATAAGTAAACAATAAAATATGACAGATACACCGACAACTACTGATGTTATCGCATGCAAAGTCAAAAAGTAAACAGTAGAAGGTGACGGATGCACTGACGATTACTGATGTTATTGCATGCAGAGTCAAAAGTAAACAGTAAAATACGACAGATACACCGACAACTACTGATGTTATCGCATGCAGAGTCAAAAGTAAACAGTAAAATACGACAGATGTACCAACAACTACTGATGTTATCGCATGCAGAGTCAAAAGTAAACAGTAAAATATGACAGATACACCGACAACTACTGATGTTATCGCATGCAGAGTCAAAAGTAAACAGTAAAATAATAAATGCATCGGCGATCATCGATATTATCAAAATCATGCAAGCAAAAGTTAGAAAGCATACAGTAAACATGGCAGATGTGTTAGCGATTAAGAGGGAGAAAAGATAATTACACCGATATTATCAAAATCATGCAGACAAAGCCAGAAAGCATACAGTAAGCATGGCAGATGTACTGACAATTAATAGGAAAAAACACTAACAACAACTGTACAAATCAAAACCATGCATACACCGCTGGAAAGCAAGTAAAGAAAATGGTGGATTCACCAGCAAGACTAATGAATAGTGATCCTGGCTTATCCTTTCTTCCGATACAGCATCCAATAACAGACTAAACATCATCAGGGATTTGTTTCTTCATCTAACCTTCTTGCAAACTAATGAACAAGGTCGTTTAACGTCAGATTCCCAAGACGAAACACTCTTTTGCTTTGTAGAATATGTCTACTGAGGCAATAAACATGAAGATATCCATTAAGATGTGTCTCAAGAGTCTACTGGATATTATCCAAAGATTCTTTACTCAATCCATCTTTAATGATTTTATCTTCCTGCCTAGGAACATCACTCCTTCATCCTAGTAGTGCGCTACTCATGGATCAAGGTTGCTATCCAACTTCCTTACAAACTGGCAAACAGGGTCATTTAGTATTAGCTTCTTAAGACAGTATCGCTCCTTTTCCTTGTGAAATTTGTCCGCTAAAGCGAGAAGAACACCGTGAACATATCCACTAGGATGCGTCTCAAGAGTCTGAAGGATATTATCCAACGACTCTTTACTCAGTCCATCCTTTATGAATTGAATTTTATCTTCCCGATTTGCGGATACCATTCCTTTACCCTTGCAGCGTGAATTACATGTCCACCTTGCACACTTACAACAAACTTCCAACCTTTTAGCCCTTCTTTTCTTGGCATAAGAGCTTTTTCCCATTCCAGATAGATGTCTAACAAGTGAACCTTGAAACTCACCTGCTAAACGCACCTTAGCTTCAATGATCCAACGTACATCTTTAGGGAGTCCTAGACGTGTGAGTATCTTCATTCTTTCAAGTCGGCACTTATACATCTTCCGAAGTGTGTCTTGGGGAAGAGAAGGAAATCTGACTCTAAGCCTTGCAAGGGTTTCCTCCATTTTTGGCTCTCTGGTAAGGTTATGGGTTAGGACACTCGAATAATGCTTTCTAGAGTCCTTTGAATATGTCTTTCAAAACGAACCTTTCAGTTTGGGATAGAAGGATGTCAGGTTGGTTACCAACTGAAACCTGAACGTGAATAGTAAGACATAAAAAGGGTAACCAGGCGCCTTTGCGTAACCGGGCTTCAGGTTGCCCAAAAAAAAAAAAAAAAAATCAGATGGCCTCATGTTACGCGAGTTGGGCCACCAACTATATTTGGGCATGAATAGTAAAAACGTCAGGAAAGACCAACCGGGTGCCTTCACAATTGGGCCTTAAGTTACCCAAAAACTACAGATGGGCCTCGTGTTACGCGTTGGGCCGAAAAAAAAAATAAAAATAAAAATAAAAATAAAAATAGAAATAAAAACAAAAAAAAAATGCTTAATCCTATATGTATGATGATATGATTATGATCAACCCTTAGGAATGCATATCTTAAAATGCTAGTGCAAAAAGTAAAAGAAATTCAAATAACTTCAAGTTCGCAATCTCAATCATAAACTCATGGAGATTCCAAGGCAAATTGAGAATTACCCCTTATGTCTTCTGATCCTTTAGGTTCACCATACGTCCTTGCAACATTCCATGTTTAAGGGAGTTTCTTTCCTAAAAATATCAGCTTTAACATGTAATTTAGAAGCACCATTGATTCTCCTGTTTGTTATGTCTCGAACGTGTGACTAACAATATCATGCAAGTGATTATAGGAGAAATATCATTGTATTGATGATTCAAATCAGAAATTTACATCCCTTAAAAGGGTTCTGAAGCAAGTGACAAACAGTTTGATATACAAGTTAAAATGCCCCTTTTTTGTTGTTTTTTTTCGAAATCAAAAGACTGGACCTTACTACACTGAATTTTCTAACCCTTAATTCTTGGCCAACACATATCACCTTTCAAGCATAATACTTTTTCACGGCATCTGCATTCACAGGATTTGGTAACTCATCACCATCCATGTTAGTAAGGACCAAAGCACCCCCTGAATATGCTCTTTTTACCACATAGGGACCCTCATAATTTGGCATCCACTTTCCTCTATTATCTCTAGCAATGGGCAAGACTTTCTTGAGTACTAGATCCCCTTCATGAAATTTTCTTGGGTGAATTTTCTTGTCATGTGCCCGAATCATCCTCTTTTGATAAAGACGCCCATGAGATAAGGCTGCTAACCTTTTTTCTTCGATTAAATTTAGCTGTTCATGACGTATACTAACCCATTCTGCTTCATCAAGCTGAGTCTCCATCAAAACTCTTAAGGATGGGATTTCTACCTCGAACGGAAGCACTGCTTCCATCCCATACACTAGGGAAAATGGAGTGGCTCCAGTTGAAGTTCTCACAGATGTACGATACCCATGTAAAGCAAAGGGTAACATCTCATGCCAGTCTTTATAAGTAGCCGTCATCTTTTCTATAATTTTCTTGATGTTTTTATTGGCTGCCTCTACTGCTCCATTCATTTTTGGACGATAAGGGGATGAGTTATGATGAGTTATTTTAAATTGCTCACACAACCCTTTCATCATTTTATTATTCAGATTGCGAGCATTATCAGTGATGATTCTTTCTGGAAGACCGTACCTGCAAATAATCTCCCTTTTGAGGAATTTGAGAACCACAGTTCTGGTAACATTACTGTATGAAGCAGCCTCCACCCATTTTGTGAAGTAATCAATTGCCACCAAGATGAAACGATGTCCATTGGATGCTTTAGGCTCAATAGATCCAATTACATCTATGCCCCACATGGCAAATGGCCATGGTGAAGTTAATACATTAAGTGCTGAAGGAGGTGCATGCACCTTATCAGCATAAATCTGACACTTGTGGCATTTTCTGACGTATTGGATGCAGTCAGACTCCATCGTGGGCCAATAATATCCTGCCCGTAAAACCTTTCGAGCCATTGCATAACCATTAATGTGAGTGCCACACACCCCATCATGGACTTCTTGTATTAATCTCTGTGCTTCTGAGGCTTCTACACATCTTAAGAGAACGGTATCATGATTTCTCTTGTACAAAATATTACCATTAAGAAAGAAACCCATTGCCAATCTCCTTAGAGTTCTTTTATCATTCTCTGATGCCCCAATAGGATATTCTCTAGTTTTAAGAAATCGCAAGATATCTTCATACCATGGTTTTCCATCTGGCTCCTCCTCCACAAAAGAACAATAAGCTGGGGAATCATGTTTCCTTATTCTAACTTTTGGGAGATCATTTCCATCCATGATTGGATACATAGCTGAGAGTGTGGCCAAGGCATCAGCCATCTGATTTTCTTCTCGAGAAACATGATTAAAGGAAATTTCCTTAAACTGTTCAGCTATTTCACAAATATACCTTCGATAAGGTATCAACTTTTGGTCTCTGGTTTCCCATTCACCTTTTAATTGGTAGATTACTAATGCAGAATCTCCAAACACATCTAGAAGGCCAATTTGATAGTTTAAAGCTGCTTCTATTCCCAAAGCACAAGCCTCATACTCAGCCATGTTGTTAGTACATTCAAAGCATAACTTTGCAGTCATAGGATAATGTTTCCCTTTAGGGGATATCAAAATTGCTCCTATGCCACGTCCCATTGCATTGGAGGATCCATCGAACATCATTGACCACCTTTCATTCTCAAGTGATTCACTCTTGGTTACCATCATTATGATATTTTCATCAGGAAATTCAAACTGGACTGGTTCATGGTTTGAGATCGGGTTTTCTGCTAAGTGCTCAGCAATCACACTTCCTTTTATCGCCTTTTGAGGTACATATTGTATATCATATTCTGACAACAACATGTGCCATCTTGCAATTCTTCCAGTTAAGGCAGGTTTCTCAAATATATACTTGATTGGATCCATTTTTGATATCAACCAAGTTGTGTGACGTAACATATATGGTCGAAGGCGGTGTGCTGCCCATGCTAGAGCACAACAAGTTTTCTCTAATATTGAGTACTTTGACTCATAATTAGTGAACTTTTTGCTTAAGTAATAAATCACCTGCTCTTTTTTCCCTGTTTCATCATATTGCCCCAGCATACAGCCCATTGATTCTTCATACACGGTGAGGTACATGAGCAAAGGTTTTCCAAGTACCGGTGGAACCAAAATTGGAGGACTCTGAAGATACTACCTAATTTTATCAAACGCTTCTTGACATTCGACATTCCAACTTGTGGCTTGATTTTTTCTCAAAAGCTTAAAGACTGGCTCACATGTGAATGTTAGCTGAGATATGAACCTTGCAATATAGTTTAGTCTTCCTAAGAAGCCTCGCACTTCTTTTTCTGTCTTTGGCGTAGGCATATTTATGATGGCCTTAACTTTATCTGGATCCACTTCAATCCCTTTCTCACTCACCATGTATCCTAGCAACTTTCCCGATCTCACTCCAAAAGTACACTTTGCTGGGTTTAGTTTGAGCTGATATCTCCTTAATCGATCGAAGAGCTTTTTAAGGTGTATCAGATGTTCGGCTTCTGATTTTGACTTTGCAATGATGTCATCAACATATACTTCTATTTCCTTGTGCATCATGTCATGGAAAAGAGTTACCATAGCTCTTTGGTATGTTGCCCCAGCATTTTTTAAGCCAAAAGACATCACCTTATAACGAAAGGTACCCCATAATGTGATGAAGGTCGTCTTATCTTTGTCTTCGGGAGCCAGTTTAATTTGATTATAACCCGAAAACCCATCCATGAATGAGAAGATAGAAAATCCTGCAGCATTGTCAACAAGTACATCGATGTGCGGAAGCGGAAAGTCATCCTTTGGACTTGCTTTGTTCAAATCCCTATAGTCCACACAGGCCCTGATTTTTCCATCTTTCTTGGGCACAGGCACAATATTAGCCACCCATTCAGGGTATTTTGCTACTTCAATAAAACCAGCATCTAAGAGCTTTTTAACTTCATCTTTGATTTTTAACAATATATCTGGCTTCATTCTTCGCAATTTTTGTTTCACTGGTCTGAATCCTGGCTTTATTGGTAAGTGATGAACCACTAAATCTGTATTTAAACCTGGCATATCTTGATATGACCAAGCAAATACATCTTTATATTCGTGTAGTAATTGGATCATTAATTGCTTCTCTTTCATGGCCAACCTTGCTCCCATCTTTATTTCTTTCCTGTTTTCATCAGTCCCTAAATTGATTATTTCAATGGGCTCCTCATGAGGTTTGATCCCCTTATCCTCTTGTTCAACTAACCTTTGTAGCTCAGGTGACACTTCCTCATCATCTTGCTCTTCATCATCCTCAGTACAAGTGATTTGGCATTCGAAATCAAGACTTGAAAAATCAGTGCGGTTTATTTCAGTATCATCTTCATTATTCAACCTGGATTATTGTGTATTGGTTATTTATGAAATGTATGACACATGAAAAAGGAAAAGTATGAAACCATAAAGACTCTATTTTGGGAAATCAAATGCATTTTATTGAAATCACTTGTTAAAGACAAACAAACAGCTTTATACAACTCCAACCAAAGTCATAGATGGAGTATTATGAAAATTACATGTCTTGCAAGTTGTAAACAATTGGAATCTCCTTGACTGTCCAGCTACTTGCTCTAGCATTGCCTAGCTTAACTACTTCCTTCTTTTCTCCAGAAGAGGAACCTTCTTCTATAACTGCAATTTGATTAGGAATCCAAAGACCAGCGCTCACAAAAGTCTCATGAAGGGGCTTAATTATCAGCTTATTGGCTTCAATCACTTGGCCATTCAAACGGGCCAATCTTCTTTCTTTCAAGATTTGAACCATCAGGGCCTTATCAGCCCTTGTAGGCTTGAAACCTAACCCAAATGTGTCTTCCTTTTTCACAAATTCTGGCAATTTCTTTATTCCTTGCCCTCTGCATCCTAAGCCCTTTTTGGGATCATAACCATCCCTTTTTAATACCTTTGCAGTCATTAAGGCAGCTTTAGAATATTGTGGAAGTGGTATGGTTCCTCCTCCTTTGGCATAGACCACATTAACAACTTCAAAAGATTGGAAGGAGCTCCCAACATCAGTTTCAGCTGATATGCATGGAGTGGAGGATAAGGTAGAGATCAATAAGTCCTCTTCTGCAGCTACCTCTACTAAATTTCCATTGTGCATGAATTTTACTTTTTGATGCAAGGTAGAGGGTATCGCCCCAGCACTGTGAATCCATGGCCTTCCCAAAAGGCAACTATAGGCTGAGCTTATCTTCATGACATGGAAAGGGATAGTGAAAGTGCAAGGCCCAATTTGTATAGGTAACTCAATTTCTCCAAGTACTTCACTTCTTGTTCCATCAAATGCCCTTACTATAGTAGTGCTGGGTCTCACTTGGGAACTATCAAATGGCAACTCCTTCAATGTTGACTCTAGCAAAACATTCAATGATGATCCATTATCAATCATAACATTTGCCAAGTCCCATCCTTTGCACTTTGCAGAAATATGCAATGCTTTATTATGCCCTCGCCCTTCAGGAGGAAACTCTTCCTCAGAAAATGATAGGAAATTGTGAGCCATGATATTCCCTACCACAGTGTCAAATGCCTCTGTGGTTATGTCTTTATCCACATAGGCTTCATTAAGGATCTTTGTTAATGCCTGCCTATGCGGCTCAGAGTGCATGAATAAAGAGAGTAGTGAAATCTTTGCAGGAGTTTCTTTTAGCTGCTCAATTACTCTGTACTCACTCTGACGAATAAGTTTGAGGAATTCACTAGCTTCTTCCTCAGTGACAGACCTCTTAGGTGTAGTTTGCCTTACCCCTTTATTTTTAGCTTTAACAGGATCAACATACTTAGTCTTCTCAGATTGCTCTACCTCTATTGGATTATCAGTATCCAATTCTTCCCTTTGCAAGGATTCTATCAAGATTTCTTTTCCTTTGGGATTCAGCTCCACCACCTTTTTGGCTTCTTCTTTCTTGGATATGGTCGGAAGGTAACAACTACCACTTCTTGTAATGCCAGAAACCCCAGATATATTGGTAATCTGAGAGTGAGAATTTTCTGTAATCACTTGGCAATTGTAATTCCATGGGACTGTCTTATTACTCTTGTAAGGAAATGGTTGAGGGGTCCTAATTGTCAATTGTCCCATGGCCTTGACGGGTATTGACAACATTGGTGATTTATCAGGTGTATACTCGATAGACAGTGCTCTCTTTTCCTTAACTGATGACTGTGCTTCTTGCATTACATACTTGATTGTTAATGGCTTCACAGTACTTTGGGTCTCAGTTTGCCCCAGTATTTGTTGCTCAGGAAAAGAATCAACAACATTCACATTTTCGAGTTTAACCCCAACTTGCAATATACCCCTATTTATCAGCCCTTGAAGCATATTTTGAAAATCTTGGCATTCCTCAATTTTATGGTCAGCTTTCTCACCATGATATTCACAGCCAGTTTTTAGGGCAACCCCATACTTATCCTCAATCCAACCATATTCGACTAATGCCCAGAAAATATGACCCAAAGGGGTTTTAATTGCGGATACTTGCTTTTTTAAAGCAATATTCGCTCTGTCAACAACCATGTTTACACTTGATCCTGCATGATTAGGCAAAGGATTTTTATCAACATCAGGTCCTGAAGTGACTGGGTCAAAATTTAACCACTTGGCATCAATAAGGTCCTGGACCTTTTTCTTTAATGCAGTACAGTTATCAACAGAGTGCCCTTTAGCCCCAGCATGGTATTCACAAGTGAGTTTGTCATTGTACCATGACGGGTAAGGAGGTTGCAAAGGAGGAAGTGGGGTAACTGAGACTAAATTATTTTGCAACAGCTGTGGCAACAATTGTGAGTAAGGTATAGGAATGGGGTCAAAATTTCGGCGCTTTTTATCATTACGCCTATTTTGATCTGATTGAAACTGAGTTCCTTGTTGATAAATAGTGTGTTGCAATTGAGATCTGGGCTGATAGAATGTGGATGGATGCTGTGGCATTGGCTGATATGCAACTTGTTGTTGAGGATGTACCATCTGAGATGCAACTTGATATTGTGGAGACGTTAAATTAAATGGAGGAGCTTGGGTCATTGCCATCACCGGAGCAAATGTAGCTTGAGAGGAATGGTAATCCTGTTGACTCTTGCCGCGTTTACCTTTCCTATCTTGTTGAGCATTTACCATATTGACTTCTTCCTTCTTTTTCCCTTGAACTATGGTTTTCTTTTGATGTGATGATCTTGCCATCTTCCCTTCCTGAATTCCCATTTCTATGTTTTCTCCAATAATTACTAAATCTGGGAAGCTAGACCATCTTCCCATAAAAAGGATAGCTCAGAGTCTTCACAAATATTGAACTCATTTCTCGTTCTGACAAAGGCGGTTGCACCCTAATGGCCACATTCCTCCATCGCTGGGCATATTCCTTGAATGACTCATTATCTGCTTTAGTTATTCTTTGAATATAAATCCTATCCGGAGCCATGACTCGGTTAAACTTAGATTGTCTTAGGAATGCCTCAGCTAAATCCTGCCATGAATGAATAGAATTACGGTCTAGGTTAACATACCATTCCGAGGCCCCATCAATCAAGCTATCTTGGAAAACATGCATCATTAGTTTGTTATCATCATTGTATGCTGCCATTTTATGACAATACATGATCAAGTGAGTCTTAGGGCAGGTAGTTCCATTGTACTTGATAAACTCAGGGACTTTAAACTTAGGAGGGATGACCACATCTTTCACCAATCCCATATTATGCACATCTATCATGTCTTCCTCGAACCCTTCCCATCTATTCATTCTAGCCTCTAGTCTCTCATATTTTGCTCGAATTTGGGCTTCTTCAGCACTCTTCTTTAGCTTTTCCAACTCTACAGGGTCATTGAAATCAGGTACGAGGTCAGTTGCTAATTTGTCAGCAGGATCATTTGGATGTGGTCCTTGAGGTTGCTGCCCCGTGGTGTATTGAGGGGGTGGACCTTGGTGATGATGTGGATAAGGACCCTGCATGGGCTGAGGTATAAAGCCTGACTGACGTTGCTGTGGAGGCCCCTGCGGTTTTAGTGAGTTTTGACCCTCCAAACTACGGGGTAGAATCCCTTGCTGATTTTGTAATCCAATCTCAGGAGGACATTGCAAGTGTTGGACTTCTTGATGACTTGGATTATTTGATTTTGATTGGTGAGATTGTGAATCTTGCTGATTAAACGTAGAAGCCTCTGCTTCAATTGAAACTTTTGCCTGAAGCAACTCAGTTAGCTTGGCCATTTGGGCTTTGAGATCATCAACTTCTGCTTGCAATCCTTCAGCTGTTTTTTCTTCGCTTGGTTCCCCCATTCGTTTAGATTGAGATCGCGTAATTGGAGCCGTAATTTCTTATCTGTATTTATTAAATGCAAATGAGTAACTAATTTTTCAGTATGCATGCAAAAATGACTAGCTCAAATTTTAGGGAATCATCAAACTCTTTTATTATTAAGAAAAATAACTACAACCATCCCCAAAGGTCTCTTCTTTGGATCAACTCTACTAGTATCTACATAGTTTTCCCACTTTGACATAGTGCTCTTTTAATCTCTCAAGAAGACTCTTGGTAGGACCAGGTTCTAACTTGGCCTCTTGCTCTGCTATCTGCATGGCTTCAGAAGATGCTATTTTGGCGACCTGCCTTATGCTAGCCTTTACTCCCTCCAACTGCTCTTGAGCATTTGCCAAATGATGGTGAAGGTACTCATTCTCGTCCACTATATTGATTATCTTATGATCGCTCAAGACCTCTCTAAGGCGTAAATTATAAGCTTCCTTCACATCAATCAGGTTCTGGCGCAGACTCATATTGACTTTATCAATATGATCAATTCTTTCCTCTAAGTCTTGTTGATTTTGCAGTTGGGATTTTATGAGTTGAATTTCTTCTTCATGCTGTTCTTCAAGGCTATCGATATACCCTTCGAGGCGCTTTTTTTCTTGAGTCATCTCATCCAGACTAACTTTTAATGCAGCAGAGGTATCCTTCATTTTTCGTAGCTCCATGTTTTCTTTTTGGTGAGCTACTTTTTGTTTTTGAATGTGGTCCCTGAGTTGGAGTACTTCCCCATTAAGTTGGGTCACTTTATATTGCAAGGACTTCAGCTCTTCTTTATTGTCTATGCAATCCTCTTTGATAGGGTACTTACGCTTCCTTGCCAGGTACACTTCTCTTTTAGCCTCTTCAACCACTTTTTCTTTCTCAGCTATTAATCGGGCATTACTTTGTTCCATAATCATGACCTTCTTTTGAAATTCTGCAGCCTTGGCTTTCCAGGTATCAACCTCTTGTTTCATCTTCAATTCTTTCTCTTCCAACATAGCTTCTCTAATTTGTAGGGTAGACAAAGCTTTTTCGGCTTTTAATCTTTCCTCAGCTTCAACATCTTCATTTTCCTTGATTCTTTTAGAAGATGAAATTGACAAGGCAATTTCAGGAACAATGAAACCTTGTTTTCTATTTTTTTTGCCATTGAGAATACCCTGGAGTAGCTGCAATCGAATGTTCTCCAAGCTCCATTTGCCTTACTTGGCACCATAATTTCCTTACGATGTCATTCTTGGGCTTGGTATCTTTGTCTCCAAATTCAAGGTCAAACTCATGAAGCCCCTTAGTAGCTGGTACGAATTGTATAGACCCATATTGCCTCATAACCATAGTTGGAGCATAACTGACTATGCCCCATGGGCCAACTAATGGGACCCAAGGTCGATCTCCACAACCAAATATCACTGGTCTCTTGCGTAACCATGTACTCTCCCACTGGACATTCTTGAAATTATGAAAGTATGTAATCCAAGCATTACGATCACATGTTTTCTTAGGCCATTCATATTTGATGAAGTCCTTCAAAGGCTCTCGATCATTAAAATAAGATGGGTTAAAAGAAATTATAGGATAACCCATATCCTTTGGAGAGAGTAAATGACTCACTAGCCACACCATTAATAATTGCGAGCATCCAAGAAACCGGCCTTCCCCTTTTTGCCTTAAGAAATTTAGAGATCTGAAAGTCTCTGCTAAAATAGGTTGTACAGGATCTAGACCAGTCTTTAAGGCTTTGAATAGGATGATCACTTGCCCATCAACATACCCTAAAGCTCTAGGGAATATGACTGCTCCATAAATGGCCATAGCTAAAGCTTGCATTGCTAATTCCTTGTCTGTCTGAGCATGATATAGTCTGAGTAGGAAACTGATTGAAATAGCCCATCTTTTACCTTTCTCCTTGGCATCATTCCCAAAGTTAATATTTGACAAACCAAACATCTTGTTTAAACTTTTCTTGGGCCCAGCCTTCTTGTCATATCTGTATACTTTGTGAAAAAGGGTCCAAGCCGGGTGCAGAAAGAACGCTTACAACCATAAAGTGTGGTGAGGAGAACAGGAGCGGTGACGACCGCCAGTTGGGGTATACACTCCTCTGTTTCTTTTGTCAAGTTAATATTTTGCTTACTCTTTGCTTGAAATGATATTATTGCATGGTTATAAGGATTGCATGAATGTTGGTTAAAGTGTTTGAAACTTAGAACATGGAGAAAGTAAATCAAAACAGGTGCTGCATGATGGAGAGGCAACCATGCCTTTCTCCCATGCTGGCTAGCACCCCTTCTCGGCACGGTGGTGGCATGAACTACCACCTGGGACCCACTTTTGGTGACAGAGATGCCGCATGTTGGGGTGGCGCCGAAGTAACCTGGCCTTTTGTCGACAAAACATGCGCCCCAAATTTCTGCAAAACTGCACCTACGGGTGCAGTTTCTAAGGAAGAAGGGTGCACCACACCCTTCATGGGGTGTGATGCACCCAATCACCACTTTTTAAAAATAATTCAGGAATAAAAAAATGTTTTAGAAAAATAAAAGAAAATATGCAGTTGAAACAAGCATTTTTTAAGAAAATTTTTGGTACTAGTTACAAAAATTTTGGATAAAGAATGTAAAGTTTAACTGTATTATTTCTGTCTTTTTATTTTGCTTCAAATAAATGTAGAAAAAAATTGATTTGGTAAAAAATTATTTTGATTGTGTCATTTAGTCTAGCAAAATCAGTATTATTTTTCAAAAATCTTGGAAGTCTAGTAAAAAAAATTTCATAAAATTTAACAGTATAACCCTTTAAATATATTATAAGTCAATTAAAAAAAAACAAAAAAAGGGATAAAACGTGGAAGGGGCCTTTTAAAGAAAAAGAGTGTCACGGTTTGGGCTCTTGGCTGAGCCCAAACCATGTTGTTTCCATGTTTTTTAAAAAAAAAGAAGCAAATAATCCAAAATCAAAAATATAAATGAAAATAATTAAAAAATAAAAAAAATAAAAATATTTTTTTAAAAAAAATTAGAAAGGATATAAAGAGTTTTTTAAAGTTATGATGGCACAAAAATTTTAGGAAAATTATTTAAATTTTAAATTGCCCCTAAATTTCAAATTTTTGATTATCCTAACGATGGATAAATATAGCTGCCAGTCAACTGGCCGCTATTGAATTATCCTGAGGGAAATCATGTTGCCAATCTAGTCAGTTAACTGGCATGATTTTATTGATGCCTTAAAAATAAATTCCTGACGATAGATAAATATGGTTGTCAGTTAACTGGCTGCTATATAATTATCTTAAGGGAAATTATATTATGAGTTTAGCCAGTCAACTGGCATGACTCTATTGAGGCATTTACTAATAATCTCAAATCACATTACATGCAAAAATAAATTTATTTAATAAAGTCAAAGCATAGTTTTAAAAAACAAAAGCAGCAAACACCAACGTGGTACCGAAAGGGCGTTGTAGGGTGCTAATACCTTCTCTACACGTAACCAACCCCCGAATCCATTTTTTTGTGACGCAGACCATACTATTCGGTGTCCGACTTCACCATTTCAATCTAAGTCGGTGGCGACTCTACCAAAATCAAAAAATTTACATATTTTTATCACATGGGATCGCCGCTCCACGTCGCGTGTCGACAAAAGCAATATCAGTAATGATATTTAACCTTTGATCAAAGTTCAATTTCTAGACCACTTTACCCTATCAATCTTAGAAGGTAACCATTTCTCTAAGCTTCCATTTTTCATGTACTCAAAAACTAGAGCTTTATAATTTGTGTTGGAGCACCATGTCAAGATTTTAACTAAATTTCTATGGTGAATATTTTTGCTTACATTACATTTAATGATGAAACTCACATGAGTTTGCCCTTATAACTGGAGCACTAGGTCCGATATAGTTAGTAAATAGCTAGATTCCTTGAGCATGCTACCCTAGGTTCAATCCAGGTCATGTGTATGGAAAAGGTTTTGTTGGCATGCTTGCTTTTGGCGATCTCTTTACCTTGAAGGGGATTAGTTTCCAACTATCGGGCGGGGATACCCTAGGTTTCATCCAAAAAAACCTTCTTAGAATTAAATTTTCATCTAAGACTCAAGTCTTCCTTTATACAAAGAGTCAAAGCATCTGGATAGTTGCTATGTGAAAACTCATTAGTTGCATCGTGTGAACTTTAGTATAGAACTTTGAAAGCTATTCAATTTTTAGTGAGTTAGAACATGATTTTCTATTTCCTTTCCGCATCCAATATATAGCAAGAATAGATGACTGTCGAAGAGAAAAAGTAACCATACAATGCACCAATGTTATCAACTTGAGTATATGGTGTTTTTCCTATTTCCTAGCCTTGAAAGGATAAGGTAGCTATAGCTCTGAGATGCCATCACAAAGCTCACTATTGCTAGTCCCTGAAATTGTACTTGCATTTTTTAAGACACCTTTTATGGGAACTTCATCATCTAGTATGTTGAAAGAAACATTCAACTACTCTAAAATAGAAATGTCTAGGAGACCTTTTGGAATTGATTAAGAGAAGTTGTTTTGTGACAGATCTAAATCTAAAAGACTTTTCAATGAAGACAAAGACATAGATATGGTCGCATGGAAAAATTTTCCTTGTAAATAAAAGTACTCCAAGCTTATGCACTCTCAAATGTTTGTAAGAATGTCACCAAACAAATAATTTTCAAATACATTTAGGTAACCAATATTTTTTAGTTTGCCCACCTTAGCAGTAGATTGCTAGTCAGTGAATTCTCTAATAAGGGCACTTGCAAATAGGAAAGACCACTAAGATTGTTTAGTGATATGTTCATGCTTTGTAAAATTTGGCAATTGCCTATGCTAAAAAGATTACTTCCTTCTATCATATTATGTGATAACCATATTTCAAGCAATTGACTAAGGTTGTCTATAAAGGCTAGTATCTCTCTTGACAACTTGTTTCCCACCAAAGATAATGGTTGCAAACTTTGAAACTTTCCAAAAGTGGCTATAATGGTTTATGTGAAGTAGTTGAGTTCCAAGCCCAATTCAATTAAGTTAGCTAAATTTCCAAAATTTGTCAGATAGCTTATTATTGCCAACCGCTACTTTGTTAGTGTGCTATTGAATATTAATATAGTTAGAGGAAGAACACATAACTGAAATTACAACTAACCCATTAAGCCACATGAAGGTTCTTTTGTTGTTCATAGATTTGCTTGAGAATTCAAATCTAGTTCTATGCTACGTAATGCTCTAATTAATATGCCTTTCATGGTTACATGTGATTTCTTAGTTGTAAGGATCACTTGGACCTCTAATGTGTGAAATGATACAAAACTTTACTATACAAGTTAGATGTTAACAATTGATAAAGATTTAAATTATAAACAGAAAAGAAAAGCAAATTGTGTTTGTTTAAAGGGAGTGGATAAATTAAAAATTAAATATTTTGAAATACTATATAATTCCTCATAGATAATGATAAGTTATACAAGAAATAGAGAGTTCAATAAGTCCACTTGTAGTATGACAACCATTATCCATTTACATAAAAGATGTTTAAAGAAAGGGAGGTTGATGGATTGAAATGGCATGAGAAAGAAGGGAAACAAATCTTTTCAAACAATTTACACATGAGTATTAACTCTGCAAACAGTCAGATCTATGCATCTTTTAAATTCCTCATGAGTTCCAACAACCTGAAATTTAGAAGAAGCATGTCATCCTACTATTTTAGAAAAAGTATATAGTAGATTGGTAAAAATAGTTATAAATACTTCAATTGCTAGTAGCATAAGGAAAGCACAAAGCAAATCTCAAGCATCTACTTAATTAACATTACAAATAAAGGAAAAAGGCAAACTTCATTTTGAGAACTTATTCAAAAAGGTAACCATGGGACAAAAGAGAATGGTAAGGAATGGATAATAAACAAGTAGAAGAAGCAGTATGAGAGCAACACCTATACTAATCCATTCTTTATTGTTATATATGGAGAATGGAGTCAACCTTTATGGATCCTACAAGTAAGAAAGTCTTTTTTAATACAATTTAACTCCTTGGTAATATCCATCATATTCATTCTTTCATTAAGTGATTCCATTAAACAAGTAAGTCCAATCCTAAAAGGTGAAATGAAGCACTTCATCATAGAAGCATGAACAAAGGTTAGAGTTCTAATTTTTCTTTCTTGGCTCATTCTGCATCTCTTGCGAAAAGGGGTGGGTCCACAGTCTACAAAAGATGATCTGGAAATGCATTTTGGACATAGCTATGAAAATTCTAACCATTTCTAAACATGTCATCTATGGGTCTTCCAGTAAAAATTTCTAGCATAAGAATCCTAAAGTTGTATATGTAGCCTTGTACAGATAACTCGTAAGCCATTCCACACTTTAAAATGTGTAGAAAAGTAGTCATTATTCTCAAATTTATTATTTAAAAACTAACACAAAAGGAAAGAAAAAATTTAAGAGAAACTAGAATTTCCAAGAATATTGAGCCTATTTATTATCAAAGTATACTCGGGGGAGTGTAGCCACTAGTTCCCTATATTGCAATTGTGCTGGTTTGGTTATAAGAGGTACCATTGATGGTTGATAAGACTCTTGCTAAGCCAAAATCACTCACATAAGCAACCATATCATCATCAAGAAGAACATTGTTGGGCTTTAAGTCACAATGAATGATGGGTTGCTAACATTCATAGTGAAGATAATGCAATGTAGAAGCAATGTCAATAATGAGATTTAACCTTTGATCAAGGTCCAATGTTCTAGATTGTTCTGCCCTGTTAGTATCTACATGCAACCATTTCTCTAAGGTTCCACTTTTCATGTACTCAAAAACTAAAGCTTCAAATTCGAGGCCTCTATAATTTGTGCTGGAGCAACATGTCAAAAATTTAACCAACTTTCTATGTTGAATATTTTTTAGTACATTATATTCGTTGATGAAACTCATAGGAGATCCCTTCTTCTCAAGGTTGAAGACCTTTATAGCAACAATTTTTTCTTCAAACTCAAGTCTTCCTCTATGCACAGAACCTAAACATCTAGATCCTATGAAGTTGCTCTGTGAAAATCCATCCATTGCATTATGTAAACTTTAATATGAAACTTTTGAATGCTGTTCAATTGTTGGTGAATTATAACATGGTTTTCTATTTCTTTTCCTCATTCAATATGTAGCAAGGATAGATGACAGTAGAAGAAGAAAAGTAACAATACAACATACCACTATTATCAACCTGAGTATATGGTATTTTTTCCATTTCCTAACCTAGATAGGGCAAGGGGTATTTGTAGCTCTAAGATACCACCACAAAGCTTACTATTGTCTATTTTTGCTATTTCCCTTGCATTTTTTAAGACACATTTAGTTGAAACTTCTCCATCCAACCAGTTAAAAGAAACATTCAAGTATTCTAAAACAAATATGTCCTATAGTCCTATTGGAATTGATCCAAAGAAGCTATTTCATAATAGGTCTAAATCTCAAAGATCCTTTCAAAGAGACCAAAGCTTCCATTTTTCATATACTCAAAAACTAAAGCTTTAAATTCATGTCCCCTATAATTTGTGCTAGAGCAACATGTTAAAATTTTAACCAAATTTCTACGTAGAATATTTTTGAGTACATTACATTCATGGATAGAACTCTTGCAAGATCCTTTCCTCTCAAGGTTTAAGACTTTTATAGCAACCATGTTTTCTTCAGACACAAGTCTTCCTTTATACACAAAGCCAATACCTCTAGATCCTATAAAGTTGCTTTGTGAAAACCCATCTGTTGCATTATGTAAACTTTGGTATAAAACTTTTGAAAGCTATTCAATTGTTGGTGAATTTGAATGTGATTTTCTATTTCTTTTCATCATCTAATATATAGAAATAATAGATGACAATAGAAGAAGAAAACTAATTATAGCACACACTATTGTTGTCAGCTTGAGTAAATGGTGTTTTTTCCATTTGCTAACCTTAATAGGGCAAGCGGGTAGCTGCAGCTCTAGGATAACACCACAAAGCTTACTATTGCCTGCCACTGCTATTGCACTTGCATTTTTGAAGACACCTTTAGTTGGAAGTTTGCCATCCAACATGTTAAAAGAAACATTCAGGTATTCTAAAATAGAAATATCTTGCAGACCTTTTGGAATTAGTCCAAAGAAGTTGTTTTGTGATAAGTCTAAATTTCGAAGACCTTTCAATGAAGCCAAAGAAATAGGTATGGTTCGAAGAAATTTCGTTCCAAATAAATGTACTCCAAGCTTATGCAGTCTCCAATGGTTGTAGGAATATTACAAGACAAATGATTTTCAAACACATTAAGGTAACCAATATCTTTTAGTTTACCCACCTTAACAAATAGATTGCCAGTCAATGAATTCTTTGACAAGTCCAGTTCCAAATAAGAAAGACCAAAAATCTGTGAGGATTAGCTCCACTAAGATTGTTTAGCAATATGCCCATTTTTTGTAAATTTTGACAATTGCCTATACTAGAAGGAATATTTCCTTCTGGCATATTTTGGTATAACCATAGTTCAAACAATTGATTAAGGTTGCCTATGGAAACTGGAATCTCTCCTGACAGCTTGTTTCCCGCCATAGATAATAGTTGTAAACTTTGAAGCTTCCCAGAAGTGGCTGGAATGGTTTCTGAGAAGTAGTTGAATTCTAAGCCCAATTCAATAAAGTTAACTAAATTTCCAAAATTTGCAGGAATTTTTCCGGATAGCTTATTATTGCCAAATGCTACTCTGCTCAGTTGGGTAGTGGAAAGGTTGCCACTAGGATTTGGTAAATGTCTTCTGAAACTGTTGTAAGATATTTCCACTGTGTATAACTTACTACAGTTTATCAAAGATTCTAGAAACGCGCTATCCTTAGTAGAACTACTACCAAGAATATTATCACTTGCATCCAACCACCGAAGATCTAGCAGCTGTCCCAGAATAGGAACATGTCCTATCGATCGGTTTTCAGAGATATCACGGCTTTGAAGCATAGATGCATTTGTGATAGAGGCTGGGATATGAACAGAGATTTGATTGATACCAATGAAAAACCGTTGGAGATTTATGAGGGTGAGAAACATGTTTGTTGGAAGACTTTCTTTCAGTTGATTGATTGCAGCATAGATTGAAATAAGAGATGACATATTGTAAATTGAAGAAGCAAACGTACCAGATAATTTGCTGGAGCTCATCCAAATGATTTGCAATGTTTTTAAGTGCCCTATTTGTTCTGGTATACTTCCGTCCAAGTTATTAAAAGCCACATACAGAGCATGAACAGAAGAAAGATTCCCTATGGAAGAAGGAATTTTACCTGTCAAATGTTGTTATTAATCTGCAGTATTTTAAGCTTCGCAAAAGAGCCAATCTCAGTTGGTATTTTTCCACTTAGATTGTTCCACCCGAAAAGTAAGCACCAGAGTTCAGAGCAACGCACAAAGTTGGTAGGAAATTCCCCTTCTAACGTGTTATTGCTGAGCAAGAGTTGTTGTAACCGGAATAGACGACCCAATTCTGGTGGGATTTTTCCGTGTAAACTGTTGTTCATGAGGTTGAGGTTTCTGAGAAGGGAGAGGTTGCCATAGCTTCAACTCCGTAAGTCTTTGATGCTTGCGGCTGCATGTGGTACCATGCCAGTTGCAGAAATGGTTAGAACTATTCCAAGAGACCAACATGTTTTCTGGGTTATTGACTATTGACTCCTTCAATTTCAGCAAATCTGACTCCTTAAATTTCAGCAATGCCAAATGATCTGTTTCATTTGTTAATGCAGAGTGTGCTCTGCAATGTTGAAACCATGGTAATTTGAAAGTAAACATAGAAGTAAATGAAGTTATATGAGCCAAAGTGCAGGTAGAAAGGGGGACATAGGCTTCATATAGTTGAAGAATGCAACTGCTAGATCAAGAAATTTCTAGAGCTGTAATCTTTGTTTGAGAATTCAGGAGAAGCACATATATTCATCCTGTTATTGGGTGGGCTTATACATTGGTTATGCTGGATTTAAAATACTATTTTCTATTAGGTGAAGTCAACATTATTATCCTTATAGTCAAGTGAAATCAATCAACACAACTGGCTGTGAGGGCTTTTGGCTGTCCGCAAGTCATCTATGGCGGCCAGACAATTTGTCACTCTTCGCATGTCCACACTTTACGTGGCCAGAAGTCATCTCAGTCTTGGCCAGTCCACAAGTCACTGTGGTGGCCTTTTATCAATGCTGTTGCAGAGACTTTGTGGAGTCTCGATCAGCCATCCTTATAATTGAGAATTCTTAGAAATAATACAAATGGGCTAAACTTCTCAAATTACTTTATTGCGTTAAATCAGTGAACTCTACCCACTGATCATTAGAGCGTCAACCTGTATCTTTAAAGCTTAATATAGATCTGTCTAAGGCCATCACTAATCTGGCATTTGGTTTTGAGTACATTTCTTGAATCTTTTGACTACTTTGAATTTACAAGGTTTATAACTAATTATACTACTTAGAGTCATAATACAATACTCTTATTGTATATTTACAGTATAAACCTATGAAGTCACAATAAGACTATGATGTGAGGCATATGTTAATTGATAATTTGAATTATCACATGTATTCTAATGTTGGAATGCTACGCCCACATCATTTTTGCTATTATTAAATTTATGATATTCAATAAATTTAATCTTTTAAATTATAAATTATAAGAATTAAGTGAAAAATAAAGTTAAAAAATATTGAGACTCTTCCCATGCATTCTTGTGTTCATCATTTTTTTTCTCTATTTTGACATGTATTCTTTTATCCTTTATTTTCTATTTTTTTCTTTAATTTGACACATATTGAGATAATGTCTTACGTGGTATTTTAATAAATAAGGAAGACTTAATTTTGAATCCCAACAAATATAAGTCACAATTTGTAAACATTTGGTAAACGGAAAGCTATTAAATGTGATTCAATTTTTGGAATAGTTCAATATGTGTACTTGTTATATTTGTAGTTGACGTAGTGTGATTCAATTTTTCAAATCGTTGAAGGGTTTACTAATAAAATTTTATAACTGAGAAAGTTAAATTTGTTGAGTCTTAGATTTTAATATTTAAAATTTAATAAATTTAATAATTATATATTTTTGAATAAAAACTTTATAAAATTTTATTTATATGAATAACAATACAGTGCATCATGTTGTGCTCTATTGTAATTTATTTTAAAAAAATAATATCCATTTTTTGGTGATTTAAAATGGTGACGTAGTGAAGCAACCACTTTAAAATTAGGGCATCAACTATTTATTCCTTCATAGCAAGAGTCTTATTTGTGATTAGAACCTTATACATCGATACACCTTATTTGATTCAACTCTTAATTTTGGTGGGACCTACGATTAATTACGGGGAGAATATGGAAAGGGCATCATGATCAGTGTCATTGGTTAATGTAGAGTCATCTTCGATTTGGTCATTAAACAAAAGATGAAACCAGTAGAAGTAAACAGTAGAAGCAAGTGAAGGCATATGAACCATGGCTTCGATAATCACTAACAAAATATACCTTCACCAACAACTCTGTCCTTGTATAGGTTACTTGTAAATGGTGTATGGAGAGCAGGAGAAGGCGTAGTTCAAGCAATTTCGTCAACAAATTTAGAGTCAGGCCTGGGATATATTTGGTAAAGGAAAAAGGAAAAAAGAAAAAGCATATATAAGTAAACATATGATAGTATCATTAATGGCATTATATACTTTGAGGGAAACTTATACTTTGTGGCAAGACTTTTGTCATGAAAAGTGTATAGATAGTCACAAACAAATATTATTGGAAAAAATATTATGACAAAAAAAAATTAGTATTTCCACAAAAAATTAAAAGAAATGTTGGTTTGTCGCAATCTCAACCATGGGACATTAACTGCAGAAACAATTTCAGCTATATAGCCTTTCAGGAAATTGGCAAAAAGTAGCATTGCCACCAGAAACAATAATTAGTCCCGAAATTTTAAAGATCTATGCCAATATTTTCACAAATCAAGAATATTAATGGCAATAATCTGTGATTATTTTTTAGTGATGTATCCTAATGACTTTAAGGCAACTTATTTATATCTATATATATCCTTTAGATAAAAGCATAGAAGTCAAAAACATTTGTTTTTAATTTCTATATTACCCTTCGCCAAATCTTATTTACCAAAACATACTATTTTATTATACATTTACTTCTCTAAAGATTTAATAATATTTGTATTGGAAATTAAACTCAACTTTTTGAATTTTTATCTTTACTCATTATAAATTTTATTTATATATCCAATTGGAAATTAAACTCTATTTTTATCATTTTGTACAAAATTTATAACATTTAATCTTTTGATTTCTAGATTTTTTATAAAATTTAGAGCACTTACTCTTTTTTAATATTAAATATAATATCCGTTATCTTATCAAAGTCTATATTATCTTTTGAAAATTTTTATCTATCAAACTAGTTTTATTTTGTTTAAATTCAAAATATCTTAACATTTAAAAAATAATTTTATTAAAAAGTAAACTCTATCTTGGTAAACTGTTAATTTTATATATAAATTATTTTCATGTCCTATTAGAATTTTCACTCCATTTTTAAATTTCAAATTTTTAGTATTTTTTGAAATATTTAATATAGTATCAATTATGCTATATATTATAAAAAAGTTAAATTACTTGAATTGAAATCCTTTAAAATAAATAGTGCATTTTATACTATAAAGTACAAATGAATAATCATTAATGAAAAATCAATAGTATATAAATTATTTTTTATCCATAAATTATTATTTACTTATTTATATTTTATAATAATCTTCTCTATTAATTTTTTAATCAATAATTATTAACTCATACTTTGCTCTATAAAATACATTTTACTCATCAATGAGGTATATTATCAGATCCAAATCTGTGCCACCTTATTTACCTATTCACACTCATTTTTAATTAATTATAAGTTACAATTTTGCTTGCTCAATTTACTCTCATTGTGTTGTTGTATTTACACAAAAGTTAATTTATTTAATTACTTGTTGTGACACATATTCACACTCTTATTTATTTTATATCCCTAGTCACCTTTGGTTTAAATGAGTCGTAATTCTTTTAACTACTTGAAGTGTTATTTTGAATTAATATTTCAGAATGCTTATGATCGCCTTGCCACCCAAAGTTAAATCCCACAGTGGAAATAAGGGCATAGGCTCCACTATTTTTTTTAAAAAAAAATTGATATAATTCCTTTTATCAAGTGGAACTTACATATTTTTTAACCTATTTTTTAGTAATTTTTGTAAGATCAATTATACTCATAGTTATCCAAAAAAGTAAAATTTAACTTGAGTTTAATTTTAATTTAAGTTTAAATTTTATTTTCTTTCTCGTGTTTGGGTTTCAAATTAAATTGAGGAAATAAGTCAAATAAAATATAATATCTATGTATACTATTTTTAAATAAATTTTATAATAAATTAAAGTTAACATATTGGATATTGTAATTGAGTAATACTTTTAAGTTAAAATATTATTTAAATATTTTTTAAAAAACTATTACTTAGATACTAAAAAATAAATTTTAGCTAATAAAATTATTAAAAAAGCACTTTTTATATAAAATCAAATAAAATATATTTTTTAAAATTTTTAAAATTTATTTTTCAATGAAAATTAAATTTAGAAATTCTTAAATAATCAATTTAATAATATTATAAAACACTATTATAAATTGATTTATTATAAAATTAAACAAAATAATATTAGTTGAAAGAATAAAGCATTACTTATGGTTTGCCACCAAGTAATATAGTGTCGTCTTCCCGGATAAGAGTTGCAAGCTAATAATATATATTTTTTTAAATTTTGGGACAACACGTGAAAATTGCTTAAAAAGGAAAAATTTGTAACAAAACTTATAGTCGTTACACTTTCGGCAAACAGAAAATGAAAACTTGTACACGTGAGTCACGTGACACGCTGGTCACTCTCTAATTAGTGCAACAAAACTTTTGGATTACATTATAAGAAACGAAAGCAATTCTAACTCAAGCTGGCTAAATTAGTTAACGTTGTTTTTGAACATTTAGAGCAAATACAATTTGAAGAGTGCAGATTTAAATCTCTTGAAGTCTAAATGTTCAAGACTAGTAATAGGCATAATTTTCGAGTAAAAATTAATTCTACAATCTTAAAGATATGAATATATCTCATGAGAATTAAAAAAAATAAATAAAGGCAATTCAACACAGCATTTCCGTGTAACAAAAACCACACCCAGTCCTTAAAATTAAATTCACTACTTTTAAAGAACTGAAAGAAATAAAGGAACACAATTAGAGATTTCACAGATCACAAAAGAGGTGAAAAGTTGAGGCCTACAAGCAAAAAATTACGTCTATTCCCCTTGTGTTCCTATTGTTCCTGAAAAGCACAAACGTTGCTTGCTATATTCGTTGGGCCAAAGAGAACCTTGAGGTGGTGGAATTTGATCATATTAACTTCTTCGTTACCATCTTTAGCCATCAGAATAGGTAAGTAGTCTCCCGCTAATTTTAAGAAAAATTATAAATTAGCAAACATGATGTTAAAGAAAAGTGATGAGGGCAAAAAGTAGAGATGAAAAATTAAGAACACACCTGAGCCATCTTCTAATCAACATGATTGGAGAGGATGTAAATTGTGAAAACCTTGAATCAACATCTTCAAATTTGAATAGTGGGCAAAGTCCACACTCTTTTATCTTGAAATTGGCATCAGCATCATCACATTTGTAGATCTCAAAGGTGAAGGAGTTCATCTCCCTAAACTGTTCATAACTCTTCATGTTACAATTCCACAAGAATATGTGATCTTGTTCTAGATATCTTCCTTTACCCTTCCAATTGCAGTAGTATATTTTCTGATCATCGTAGCCTCCCATTGAAGGTGACAACCCTTCATGGTGAGAGAATTCAAATTTGTACCTAAATCTGCATTTATCAAGAGTCGTACTCTCAGTAGCAACAACAACGCATACAGCAAAACCGAGGAAGCTATCATTACACCAATCTAGAGAACCTTTAAGTTTTAGCCTGAGTTCCTGAGTCCAATATGGGAACCAATCAGGAATTCTACTCCCTGGAAAGCAGTAAAACATTGATCCGTATGCATCATGGCCAAACTTTTGTCCCGAGTCAGCCAAAATGTTGCTATAAGCTTCCTGGTGTAGCTGTTCACAATTGGTGAGGTGAAATTCAAAGACATTTTCTTGTGAATCCTTTGAGAGTGGAAGCTTCGAACATGACACTTCCTTCAATGAAAGGCAGTCAAATGCAAACAACTGTTGTAAAAATGATGGAAGCTCGGGTATTGATTGAAGCCTTCTACAATCCGTCAAATTAAGTGATTTCAAACTGGAAAGATGAGCAATGCTTGCTGGTAGGTTGACAATATTGTGACATCCATGCAGAGACAGGTTTCTTATTGATGACAAGCAGCCAATGCTGTCAGGAATTTCTAATAACCAGCTACAGCCAGAAAAGTTAAGTTGGGTGAGATTGGTCATGTTAGAGATACTGCTCGGAACAAACCTAAGTTCTCTACACATCTCCAAATGTAAGTTTTGAAGTCCAATCAACCTTTCCAATGATGACGGTAATTCTTGAATTGCCGTTCTTTGTAAGCAAAGGTGGGTTAAACTTACATTGGTGTGCAAAATATGAGGCAATTCCGCCAATGATGAGCAACCAGTCAAATTAAGTCTTGCAATTTTCAAATTAAAAATGCTGCTGGGAAGAACTTCAAGTAAATTACACAATGCAAGATCTAACTTACGGAGCTTTTCAAGAGTGCCAATTGATGATGGTATGGACTTAAGCAATCTGCACATGCACAAGCTCAACTCTTCAAGCCCAACAAAATGTTCCATGTGTTTGGGTAGTTCTCTAATCCCTGATTGTTCTAAGATGATGACTGTTAAATTTTCTAGTGGAGTAGAAATTTCAGGGAGCTGCTTCAAATTTGAGCAACCTCGGAGATAAAGTCTTCTTAATCCTCTCAACTGAAAAATGCTTCTAGGAAGTTGACGAAGTGAATCACAATAAGAGAGATCCAACCAACAAAGTTCATTAAATCTCTGAAATGATGAGGTTGGCCCTTCTCTTAAAAGTTTTAACTTGATTAAATGTATATTATCCTTTGGTTCATGATCAGAGCCTTCACTTTCCATAGGCTCCATCTCAAACTCATATGCAGCTCGATGACGTTTATGCTTCACAGAAATACCATATGCAGGAAACCCATGGCTACGGGGAAAATTATACGCAGGAAACTCATGGCTATGGACTACATTACTGACTTTAAACGTCTGAAGGTTTTTGCATTTGTAGAGAACTATTAATCCTGAAGAGTCGGCCAGAAGATTGCTGCAAATATCTACGGTGGAAAGACCAGAGCAACCATCCAACCATAAAGTGTGGAGCTTGTTGAGAGTACTTGAAGACCAAAGTTGACGTAGTCTTATACAATAGCTTAGTATTATTTCTTCAATATTTGGTGCTTGAGAGAGATCCGGCAATTTAACCAATTTAGTTGAATCACTTAAGTCAATCCTTTTTAAATTCATTAGAAGCTGTAATAACAAAAATTGTGAAATTCATGATCAACTTAGGCTTGATATTTACTTCTTTTTTTCCTTTTTTTGAAGAGACAAAAAGGAAATTAACCAGAGAATGAAATTCTAAATACCTGATCTCCATCCCAAAGCTTTTCAAGATGACTACCCCGCATATCAAGTGTAACAAGGTTTTTTGCATAAAAGTTGGAAGGCAAGCATCTCTGAGGAAAGCCATCCCAACGCAAGAACCTTAGTTTGCTCGGAAGACTTCGAAGATTTCCCAAAATGTGCACTTTTGAATCCTTATTGGAGTGAGAATTATAAAACTGGAGGAATCTTAACATATCCATCTTCCCAAAGGGATCCCCACGTAATTGAATATTCTTGCTGTTCCTAATATTGCTCATGTTGAGGAATATGCATTGAATTTCTTTTGTCCCCTAAAAATCATACCAAGGAATTGAAAGATCAAATAGAAATAACAGTTAATCAAATGAGCCACAACTTATTAATTTGAATCATTCCTATTTTGAACTATTTTAAGAATAAATATTAATTATGACTCATGACATTGAGGCGGAAAAGAAAGAAAAATAAAGTTATTTTATATTTTGGGAGTTTATTAACAAATGTTACCTGATTTTCCTGTAGTACATTAGAAATATCTTCAAGCTCCCACAATCGACTACGTTTACCAGGTGCCTTGCTAGATTTTTGAACAATTTGATGACCCAATTTCTGGATCAAATCGTGCATCATGATTACACCATTATTATAATATATGAAGCACCTATCTTCCAGGACACTCATTCCAATATGTACAGAGAAACCACAGCTTTTAAAAGTTTCTTCTACAGAAATCTTATCTTGTCCTTTAAAGAAACATGCAATGTCAAGAAACATATCTTTTTCCTCTTCATCAAGCATGTCATAACTTATCTTCAGTTTAACGTAAATTTCCTTCTCAGGGTCATATTTTTGGAGACGATCCAAAGCGCTCTTCCATTCGACTGCCCTCTTGCCATAGACAGACGTACCCAAGACTTTGAGAGCTAATGGAATGCCTTTAACATGATTCACAAACTTTTCTGATAATTCCCAAAAATCTTCTATTGGATGCTTCTGCTTAAAGGCATTTAAACTAAAGAGTTGAAGGGCATCATGGAAATTCATTTCCTCAACCTTGTGTATAATATCGACCGTAGCATTCTGAAGCACTTGCCTGTCTGTAGTAGTCAAAATGATTATACTTTCTTCATGGAACCAGTCATGCTCTTCAATTAAATCTGTCATTTGACTTGATTTTCTCACATCATCAAGAACAAGTAGAATCTTGGTGCGTTCAAGCCTTTCTTTCATAAAAGTAGATCTTTTAATTTGTCGGTATTCTTCTTTAAGGATTTCAGAAAGATATTTATTGCGTACATGGTGAAGACCACTTCTTTCTATTTCTTCGCCAACATTATCAACAAAGCAGCAAGAGTCAAATTCACACTGATCATCAGCGCTAAGCTTTTCAAACAAAGCCTTAGCAATTGTTGTCTTACCTACGCCACTCGTGCCCCAAAGTCCAACCTTGCAAACCTTCCCTTTCGAATTAAGCTGTATTATAGCTGATTCAATTTTCAAGATATGTTTGTCAATGCCAACCAATCCTTTCCCTTCAGATGACATGGAGGACATGCCATTCAACTTTCTTAAAACATCTTTAACAATTTCGTCAACAAGTTTGGAGTCAGGCCTGGGATATATTTGAAAAAGGAAAGAAAAAAGTTTTTATAACGAAACATATGATAGTATCATTAATGGCATCATATACTAGAGGAAAACTTACACTTTGTGGTAAGACTTTTGTCATGAAAAGTGTATAGATGGTGACAAACAAATATTATAGCAAAAAAAATATTATGTCAAAAAAAAAAATAGCATTGCCACAAAAAGGAAAAAGAAATGTTGGTTTGTCGTAATCTCAACCATGGGACATAAGTACAAAAAAATTTCAGCTATAGCCTTTCGGGAAATTGGCAAAAAGTAGCATTGCCACAAGAAACAATAATTAGTTCTGAAATTTTAAAGATGTATGCCAATATTTTCACAAATAAAAGAATAATAATGGCCATAATTTATGATTAATTTTTAGTGATCTGTCCTAATGACTTTAAGGCAACTTATTTATATCTATATATATACTTTAGATAAAAGCATAGAAGTCAAAAACATTCATTTTTCTACATTACCCTCCTCGAAATCTTATTAGGTTACAAATTATAGCATAATATGTTAGGTTACAAATTATTTCACCAAAAAAATTTTAGGTTACAAATTATATAGCACGATATGTTAGAAATATGAAAAGACAAAAGTCACAACATATTATCTCTATTTCAGCTTTAGGGTATTGGTATCTTTGAAACTAGCTAATAATGACGTGGGATACGCTAACCTAATGACTTGAATAATTAGTTTAACATGCATCTTCATGTTTCATTTTTTTCAATTTCTTTATCTTTTTTGCCATGCATTCCATTCTTTTTTCCCTTTTTCTATTTTTTGAATAAATTCATGTTATCCTTTGACTTTTTGAATGTAGAGACTAATCCTTTAGTAATATTGCCAAATATTTTATAATGAGTTTTACTCTTAATAAAAATTTAAACTAAAATTTGTCACTTTAAAAATTAAGTTTCTTTTAACTTGACCCAATCCGTATTGGTTCTTTTCTTTATTTTGACATGAGCACTGACACTTCTACTCTTCTATTCTTACAATTATCTTACGTTTGTTAACGTGATTTACAATTAGCCATTATTTCTTCACTTTTATACACTTTAATCTTTGACTCCTTATTAAGCCACGACACCGATGTAACAAAAACGTAAGCAGAAGCAGTGTATACTAATCATTCTCCTTTGGCATGTATCTCATGTCTTATTTTCTTCACTTTCATCATTTCATTTTGACACAGATCCCCATGCGTCTTTTCACTTTTCTCTCTAATTTGTACGAACCAATTTAATAGGTAACTAGTTTTCTAATTAAATGTTATTATTACCCCCATTTAAATGGGACAGCTCAAAATAAGTGACTATACTTTAGATATGTTAGAAATATGAAAAGAAAAACTCACTATATTTCCCAAAGGAATAGACCATATACCGAGTGCTGCTATGCATACGCTATAAGCGATGTATGTAATTATATTTAAATTTTAATTAAAAAAATATATTTAAAAAAAAATTTTTAAAAAAAATGATACAAATTTAATCATGTGATTAGACGTAGATAAATACATATTTAAAGGAATGTAAAAATATCATTTTTCCTATATACCTATATGAATCTCACTAAAGGATTGAACATAAGTAAATTACCTAAAATTCTTTGAATCGAATCCAGAGATACTTGCTGCTTGGGCTAAAACATCCTTCCAACTCTGCAATTTGTCTATATCATCCTCGAATCTCTGCTTATGTTTATCAAAGGCATCTGCATAACTCTCACGCTGATGCCTCACAGTTGATGGATCTATGTTGTAGAAAATTGGTATGACAACCATTCCAAATTTCTTCTGGCATTCCAGAATTTTTGTGACTTCATCCAAGCACCATGTTGAAGAAGCAAAGTTTTCTGAGAAAATTATCACAGAGATCTTTGATTCTCCTATTGCTTTCACAAGTGATGATGAAATCTCATCTCCTCTGTCAAGTCTGTCATCCATGTAGGTTAAGATCTTTTTTCTGCATAAAGCTTGATACAGATGACAGGTGAAGTTGTCACGGGTGTCGTCGCCCCTGAAGCACAAAAAAACATGATGCTTTGTGGGAGGATAGCGGGAAGCAGCAGAAGAAGAGCCCGTTTCCATGGGAACAGTCACTCACTGAAAGGTTCAAAGCTAACAATAATTAAACACAAGAACAAAAATTACTATCAAATCATGGCATCGCTTAGTATATATATATGATATATAATCAGTAACCACAAAATCAAATAAATGAGACTAAAATGACAAATAAATCTTCAGTTGTATCTTTTGGGAATCAAACCTCACCTGTCAGCCCCAACAAGTGCAGAGATTATGCTGTACCAGAGCTCCTCTTCTTTCCACGGGCCAACACTGCAGCTTGTATATATTTAGCTATCTTGGTGGCTTGGTTATGTTGCAGACTGGTGCAGGTTGATTAGATAAATTTTTTAATTAGAACCAACAGCAGTGCGAGTCATGCTATACAACTCACACTTTCACATGAAGTCGATCACATGTGATTTCGTAAAGCAAAATGCTGTTTGCACATCGATTGTGCAGATAATTAATGGGCAGATAATTTAATCCTTATAAATAAACATTAAGTGAGTCCAGTCAAAGTCAGATGCTGCCATCTATATAGGTGGGTAAGTGGTGTGCAGAAAATTTAAAAATGGAATGGCTAATTTTTTTTTGTCTGACATGTATTTTGCTTAACATGAATAATTTTTTTGCATGAGACATGTTACCAAGTGGTGTCAAGTAATACGAGTCTCACAAATAAAGTTGAAGTAAATAAATTCGAATAAAGTTATTTGCAATTTCTGAATTATCTGCACAACACTTAATAAACTATTCTTGCATTTGATTGGTAGTTTTAAAACTCGAATCGAACCAATCCAATCGGTTCCACTGAGAACCAAATCTATGATTGGTACGAGTGTGTTATTAGATCAGATGTGCAGTTAAATCGCTAAGAACCAACGGGGGTGGGATGGGGAGAAGAAAGAGAAAGGGATGGGAAGAAGGACATTGTATGGGTGGGGGATGGGGGAAGGGGTGGGGGTGGAGAGGAAGGCCAAGGTCATCAGAAGAGCGAGCGAGTAAAGGTGTTTTGACTTTTTTGATTTTTTAAAAGTCTCTCATATTTTAATTTATACAAATTATTTTTTTAAAAGTTCAATTAACATAGTATAACCAAGTAATGCACAATTAAATCTCAACCGACCATGTAAAGGAAACAAACACAGTAAACTCTATATCTAAATTTGCAAGTCGCATTACCGGATACCAACACAAATCATGGACAAACTTAGCACAAGTACCTAACAAGAACAATCCAAGACGTGACCCAATATTCAAGAAACGATCAGCAGCTTTCAGTCAGGAGCATTACCTTTAAACCAATGTATACAGCTCGGCTTGACATCTTAGAAAACAGCAGATCCAAACAGGGAAGAAGATAGCCGTGTGCAGTGCTACTCCACAGTAGCGCGACCTGAAAACCAAATTGCAGCTGGAACGAGTTAGGGCGCTATGGCAACAGTGGACCTACAACCATGGCAGAACTCCTGGGCAGTGGACCTACAGAAACTATGTTAACGGTGGCTGTAATGGTTGAACGATAGTACCACAGAACAGTTCCGCTGGTAAAGGTCAAGGGTTGCTACGGTGGATCACGAGGCTTCGAAGACGCCGGCAGAACGACCTTTCTTTTTATTTGAGCCGTGACAGAGCCTGGGTGCAGTTCTGTTGGTGATGGGTCGCTGACTTTAATGCATGTAGCGCAGTGGGAGGAGCAAGGATGTCTTATGACTTTCCTTTCCCAACGGCTGCGCTGTTTACCCGGACACGACCCTCAAACGTGCAACGACACCTCTGGGGTTAAAAGGTCGCGTCTGGTTTTACGTGACTACGCAGACTCGGTGGAGACAAGCCGGAACTGTGAGCGTGGATGAGTTTCATGAAGCAAAATGTTGCAGCAGGAATGAACTTTAACAACGAAGCCCCAAGCGGTGACGAGAATCCTGGAATAACGGCGGCAACACGGTGAGCGAAGTTTCAGCTTCAAAGACGATGGCTCTCTTGCATGGGGTCTCGAGTGGTACCTGCTTGCTGAATCCTCCAGATTGACAGTGAGCAGCGCTGGATCACGAATTTCTGGTCTTCGTGGCAAGAGTTGGTTACTGCCTTGGATGATGGAAAAGGGTGAAGACTTAGGTGGAAGAGAAGTATGGTTTCTGGTCTTTGGCGTGTTCGGGTGTTACTGGAGATGGAAGAGAACCGAGCTGAAGTGTTGATGAATAAGTTTGGGTTTGCATGAGAGCTGTGGTTTTGAGTTCCTTCTGAGATGAAGAGTGTAGTGGGGGTGATTATTGTCTTTCCGTTTTTTGGCTACATGAGCGAAGGTATCAAACACTTAGGTGAAGGTATTATTTTCTTGAAAACACAGTAGTGGAATCTTTATTTTGGGTGAAGAATCTATTAGGTCCCTTGAGTAGAGTTTTTTTCCTTTGTTGATCTCTTTCTTCTTATTCTTATCTTTTTGGCAATCTCTTTTTTATCCTCTTCCTTATCTCTTGGTCTCCTTGCCGACACTCTCCTTCTATCTAACTTTTCATCATTTTCTACTTATGATTAACACTCTTTTTTCTTTTTTAAAGAAATATAAATAATTAAGTATCAATTAAGTAAATAATATAAGATTAAGTGAGTGAATGAATATCATTTATTTCGTTTTTTTTTTTGTTTTTTATTTTTTTTTATTTTTTAATTTTTTAACAATTTTTTAAATAATATTATTTATTTTTAAAAATAAAAAATATTTTTAAATTTTTTATTTTTACTCAATTAATTTTTTAAAAAATATATATTCAAATAAAATAATTTTAAAACTTATATATAAATCTACTTTTAATTTTTAGAATTTAAATAAAATTAAATATTTACCCGTAGTAATTTCTTACGTAGAGTAGAGTCCACCTTTTTCATTCAATTAAGAGCTAACATGGTTAAACAGTGCTACGTGAAGAAAATTTTCTTACCTTTTTATCACACGATATGCATGTGAGTTGATTTTTCTTATCTTTTTGGCAATCTCCTTCTTATCCTCTTCCTTATTTCTTGGCAATCTCTTTCTTATCCTCTTTCTTATCTCTTTGTCTCCTTGCCGACACTCTTTTTCTATCTGACTCTTCATCATTTTCTACTTATAACTAATACCTTTTTTCTTTTTTAAAGAAACACCATCGCTAGATAAATAATTAAGTGTCAATTAAATAAATAATATAAAATTAAGTGAGTGAATGAATGTCACATATTTCGTTTTTTTATTGTTCTTTAATTTTTCTTTATTTTTAATTTTTTAATAATTTTTTAAATAATATTATTAATTTTTAAAAATAAAAAATATCTTTAAATTTTTATTTTTATTCAATTAATTTTTAAAAAAATATATATTTAAATAAAATAATTTTAAAATTTATATATAAATTTACTTTAAATTTTAAAATTCAAACAAAATTAAATATTTATACGTAGTAATTTCTTGCGTAGAGTCCACCTTTTTCATTCAATTCAAAGCTAACATGGTTAAACAGTGCTACGTGAAGAAAATTTTCTGACCTTTTTATCACATGGTACGCATGTGAGTTGATTTTTCTTACCTTTTTAGCAATCTCCTTCTTATCCTCTTCCTTATCTCTTGGCAATCTCTTTCTTATCCTTTTCCTTATCTTTTTGTCTCCTTATCGATACTCTCTTTTTATCTAACTCTTCGTCATTTTCTATTCATGACCAATATTTTTTTTTTTTAAAGAAACAACATCGCTAGATAAATAATTAAATGCTAATTAAGTGAATAATATAAAATTAAGTGAATAAATAAATGTCACTTACTCTATTTTTCTTTTTTTTATTTTTTCTTTATTTTTTTAATTTTTTAATAATTTTTTAAATAATATTATTTATTTTTAAAAATAAAAATATCTTTAAATTTTTTATTTTTACTCAATTAATTTTTAAAAAAATATATTCGAATAAAATAATTTTAAAATTTATATATAAATTTACTTTAATTTTTAAAATAAAAAAAAATTAAATATTTACACGTAGTAATTTCTTACGTCGAGTAGAGTCAACCTTTTCATTCAATTAAGAGCTAACATGGTTAAACAGTGCTACGTGAAGAAAATTTTCTTACCTTTTTATCACATGATACGCATGTGAGTTAATTTTTCTTTTATATATTTGCTCTTTTCATTTTTTTTGAGGCATTAAAAAAACTAACCCATATCCCTTTGGTCCATCTAAAAATTTTCATCAAGATCCGCTATTACATTACAAGAAAACCAAAATTGTTTGACAAATAAGAAAGGATGGGAAAAGGGTAAAATTTTTATTATACTGTATAATTTTCAATTTGTATGATTATAATTATTTTTACATAATTTTTAATGTATTTTAAAAATGTTAAAATTTGTTTAATTTTTACATGATTCAACCATTGACATACAAATTAAACTAATAACAATGGATCCAGTCATTTCCTAAGTTCAATCACCAGTGCTCCTTAAAACACGCTGGTTTGATTGTTATTGCTCTAGGTCTCTTATTTTCTCTTGCTTCAACGAACCAAACCAAACACAGCTTAAAAAGAGGCCTTAATTGGGTCAGGAATGCGTGGCCCTCAGGACCCTACGACTTGAGAGTACTGATAGGTGTATATAGGAGACTTTTTGTACAATACAGCGTGCAGAGCTACTCTGTACTGATATAATTTCTCGAATTTAGGGTTAAAATATTGAAGGCATATTCAACAAGAAACAAGCTAGTCAACTAATTAATCCAGCTAATATTTAATACTGTCTTATTGAAGCTAAGTCACGGTTTATAATATTCAAAGGGACATATGAGCTGGATTCATGTTGTACAGTTGTAGACCCTAAACTATGAAATAAGAGAGATAATGATGATCCGATTCTCTCATGTGTGTCGAGAAGGGAACTGTTGTGCAGATTGGATTGCGAGGCAAGCAGCAGAACATAATGCTGATTTTGAGATTATTACAACTATACTTGATGGACTTTGTAAGTAATTTGGTCCAGGCTGACATGCTGGGAAGTGTCAGCTGGAGAAGTATTAGTTTGTAGCTTTTGGGATTTACGCCGCTTTCTCTTACCCAAAAAAAAATAAAATAGTAATGATTCACTTTTCAATCCGAATGTCCTTTTCGGATTGCGTGTTTTCTGAAAACTCTTTAGAATATATGAAATAAGACAAATATTTTTGTCACCGTGCAGTGTACAGGGACTGACTGGATCAGGCGTTTTAATTTGAAACTTTATAAAATATCTTCTCTGTCCTTAAGACAAAGGCGACTTGATGGTCAGGATTCGATCTTCACTAATATAAATGTATATATATATATATATTTATATGACTTATATTTCAGTTCAAGAGTATCAATATTCAACTTTAGGAATTTATAGTTTGAATTTAAATAAATTAAACTCCTTTATTAGATTATGACAGAAGAAACTCGTAATTAGAGCCAATCATTATAAAAAATTTTGATATTATTAACAAGATAAATTTTTATGTACAAATTATAAATTTATCAATAAAAATTTTTGACATGAAATTTATTAAAAAAATTTATTTTTATCAAGAGATAAATTTTTAGATAATACTAAAATTTTTTGTAATGAATTATTGTAATTAAAATTAATAATTATAATTATTACCAAAAGTAAACATAAATTTTAGGTTTGTGTATAATCTATAAAAACAATGAAGAAGCTATAATGAAAAGAAAAATAAAATTGCATCTGAATAATAAAATGTCTTAGTTGTTGCATAATGCACTTGTAGCTGTGTTCAAGGTGTTAAAACCGATCGGATTCATCGATTGGTCCACCTCAGTCAGCTGCCTAATTGGGGGTTCGGTATGCATTTTTATGGTGGCCATGTTTATAAATGGTTTTTTTAACCCAACTCATCTTGGTCTGCAAGTCATGACCAGTTGAGTTAGCTCACCCAAACTATACAGTGTCGAGTTTATATTTTTATATAACTCATTTGTAAGTGAGTTTTTTATAATTTGCCCCATCTTGAGATATATATATATATATATATATATATATATATAATTTGCCTCCATCTTGAGATATATATATATATATATATGGCCCTTTTAAACCTGCTCTACCTTGAGAAGTTGAGGCGAACAGGCATATTAAGTACCAATATACATTAGTTCGTCAAGTTAGTCCTCCCACACTACAAGTATTAAAGTTTTAATATTTTAAATTGATTCAAAGGTATAAATCAGGTAGTACATTATACTGTATAGTATTAAAGTTTCAATATTTTAAATTGATTTTATAAAATGATAAAGAGATTAATGAGAGTATCATACATAAGATTCATACTAGGTAGTTAAAATGAAGAAATGTCTTTGAAGATAGAGAAATTGACAATGTTATACATAAGATTTATACTAAGTGGTTGAAATGAAAAAATATTTCTAAAGTTATTTATAATTATAAAATATCTAGTGAGTTTAAGGAAAGCTTTTACTAAATTGTTATAAAATTAGTTATACTTTATGATAATGAATGTTAAGTTTTAAAAATTTATCAAAAATAAAATCATAAGAATAATAAAGGTAAGAATGTTCAGATAAATGAATAAGTATACAAGAAATTAAAAAGAATGCTTAAAATAATTTTATTAGGAAGAAAGTCGGTATCGTTGATGAAAACTCAGTTAGAATAATTTTTTTGGAGACTGATCCAAAGCATCCTTCCATATTTCTTTCGTCCTGCCATAGACAGATGTACCCAAGACTTTGAGAACTAATGGAATGCCTTTAACATGATTCACAAACTTTCTTTTCTGATAATTCCAAAAAATCTTCTATTGGATGCTTCTGTTTAAAGGCATTTAAACTGAAGAGTTGAAGGGCATCATGGAAGTTCATTTCCTCAACATTGTGTATAATATCGACCTTAGCATTCTCAAGCACTTGCTTGTCTGTAGTAGTCAAAATGATTATACTTTCTTCATGAAACCAGTGAATCTCTTCAATTAAATCTGTCATTTGACTTGCCTTTCTCACATCATCAACAACAAGCAGAACCTTGGTCTGTTCAAGCCTTTCCTTCACAAAAGTAGATCTTTTAATTTGTTGGTGTTCTTCGTTAAGGATTGCAGAAAGATATTTATTGCGTACATGGTGAAGACCACTTTTTTCTATTTCTTCCCCAACATTATCAACAAAGCAGCAAGAGTCAAACTTACACTGATCAATGCTAAGCTTGTCAAACAAAGCCTTAGCAATTGTTGTCCTACCTACACTACTTATGCCCCAAAGTCCCACCATGCAAACCTTCTCTTTCGGCTCGAGCTGCTTTATTGTTGATTCAATTTTCAAGATATGTTTGTCAATGCCAACCAATCCTTTCCCTTCAGATGCCACGGAGGACATGCCATTCAATGCTTTAATGAAAAATAATTAAATAAAATCTTAAAATGGTGTTGGAATTCTGGTGTGACAGAAAGTTATTTTAGCCAAATGCGGTCGTATGCAACTTTGATAGGAAAATGGGTGATGGCAAATTGTGCTTCTTCTATAATTTCCTCTTGTTTTTTAGCAGAAGTTGATGGCAACTGTATAGTTGGTGGGGAGGAAATGGGAATGAGCAAGTTGGACCAGACCCATCCAAAGATTATCGATCGTGATTGATGGATTTAGGACTTGACTATATGTTGTCGTGTTGGAACCGTTATTTCTGGTGTCCAATTTTGATTGGGAAATGGGTGATGGCAACTTGAGCTTCTTCTTAATTTTCCTCTTGTTTTATAGTAGCCTCAATCTTGGCAAGTCTACAATTCACGTGGTCTGAAGCCTTCTCACTCTTGGCAAGGTAACAACTTACGTGGCCCGAAGACCTTTCACTCTTGCCCAGTCTACAAGTGGCCGAGACTCTGTAGAGTCTCAGTCAGCCATCCATTCCTTCTCATCTGCGAATTATTCTTCCTTCTCCTGACATAGAATAAGAGCGAATGTGATGTCGAGAACCAATCTTGATCTAAGTGTTGAAACATGGCAGCATAAAGGAAGTAGATGCACCAGAAAGAAGGCGGAGCCAATGTACAGAATCAAGTAGGAGAGAACACGTGACAGCGAATTAGTGCTAGTGTAACAAATTACAGAAAAACGCGCGGCAACAGATCCCAGCAAGGAAGAACAAGAATACAAAAAAGGTAAGAGTAAGAATTGGAGACAAACTAACAACGGAAAGGTAGAGGTAGTGTGATTTTTTTTCTAAATGGCTCAATCTACTAAAGGAAGAGTTTGGGCCAATGAAAATTAATCTACTAAACTTGCCAAAACAAATTTATTGTGGCATGTTCTGAATTTGACAATTTAAGTTATGAGATTTAATAATTTATATTTTTTAATTGAGTGAAATTTAATAAATATAATAATTTATATTTTCAAGTAAATATTTAATAAAATTTAATTTATAAAATAATAGAATTATAAATTTAATTTTTTAAATTTTTTAAATAAAAATTTAATAAAATTTTGTTAGTAAAAATGACAAAACCAAAATAACTACGCCAGAGAAATTAAGAGAAAAATTATATTAACTTGATTGATTTACTAAGTACCAATTCACTAGTGTATATATAAAAGTGTGAGCCCACTAAATAGGAAAATACAATTAATAGAGTGCTACACGTAAAAGGAGAATTTTGTCACCAGCTTACAAAATTAATAAGGACTATTAAATCTGATATCTAAAAATTTAAAGTAAAAAATTAATAAGATTTTATTAATAAAAATTGCACGACCCAAGCTTAAAGGCCATGCTAACTAGTTTAAGCAATTAACCTAATTACAAAATATACAACATGTATTTACATTTAGGAATACCTACCCAAAAATGGAATGTACAAAAGCATGGGGATTTCTTTGGTTGCTAACGAATCTGTTCCATATTCCTTAGGATCTTGCAAGAAAGTACAGGAAAGCGAAGCGATTATACCTTAAGCCATTGCTTTAATCAATATGCAATGTGTAGTTTCCCAAAGAAGCTTTGCATTTAAACCATCAAGGAACACTTGCCCGCTTTTTTCTTTGACTTGGAAGAAGCAAACTACATCATCAGCATAAAGTAGTAAGTGTGAGATGTAGAGGTAAATTTCCAGCTATTTTAATTCCTTCAAGTTAACCAATTCGTGTTGTGAAAGTGTAAATATATTGATTTGATTGTTAGGAGAGGAAGCTTGGGGTTTTGGGGGAAAGTAGAAATGATTGTACGGGTACAGGGGATGGGATTAATTTGCTTAAATGGAACCAATATACAAGATATATTACCCCAATTTTTTGGTCCTAAATATCCACTAGCTAGTCAAACTCTCCTTCAAGGTTCAGGTGAATTGAACTGGAGGTAGCTCCTCTGGTATGCACGTTGGTGTCTTCAGAAAAAAAAACAACAAAAGAATATAAAGGCTTCTAGTTGAGGCCTTGGAGACACATACAACAACAAAATTTTCAAACCTAATCTGCCTATACCCTAGGTTTTAGAATTAGAATTTTTAAAATGTAAAGTATATTTTAAAGAGTAAAATATAAGTAGATAATTATTAATTATATAAATCATTTCAACTACATACATTGTGATCCACATTCTTATAATTTATAATTTATACTATTAATTTTTTCCTCAATAGTTATCTATTTATACTTTATTCTTTAATATTTATCTTACACTATGAAAAATCTAAATCCCTAGATTTTATATAGTATTTTTCCTTTATGAAGGGTGGTTGTTGACAGTTAAACTCTATGTCCTTCCTTAGAAAAAAATTTAAAAAAAAAGGTAATTGAGCACTATTTTGTGACCTTTATTTAAACTAAAAGGTGGAGTGCCTTTCCTCAATGTATTTTCAAGGAGCTTCTGAGTCTAAAGTAGCTATAAGTCAAAAAGGGGTGTGGGTGATTTCCCAGCCTATGCCCTTTGTATATGGGCTTTAAGTACGCCTGGCTTGTGCTTTTGAAACTATTTGTTTCTAGTCAAAGACTAATAAGACAAAACTTACAAAATCTCATTGCTGTGCAGGCTTAGAGGAATATAGTACAAAGTTAAAACTCTCTACATAATCTGCCAGAAGAAACTATATTCATCAGTATCTTTTCGTTATCAATGAACGTTGACATGTTCATACAAAGTCTATTCTCTCTACCCATGTCATTTCCGGGGTGATTCCTCATCATCTTCCATGGACTACACGATTTTCAATAGATCCTACGCTCACGTCCTTGATGAAGCACTCAACTGTGTTTACTTGGATGTCAAGAAATTGGAAAATCAAGAAGAAGAAGAAATATAAAAAAAAAAGGCACTGATCTCGAAACTTTCCATCAAAAGATTAATGAAATTGGGGAAAAACTTGAAACTTTACCGCAGCTCCAGAGCCTACTAGACAGAGTGATGGATATTGTCACCCAATGGGAATTACAACCAGAAGTTTCATTGTTCGCTCGGCCTTGAAATATATAATCCGAGATAGCTTCGTTTGCTACAATAAGTTTAGGAGAGAAATGGCGGTGGTTTTGGACAATCCTCTTCAAATGCCATATACGAACTACATAGCTGCATTTGCTATATACAAGAAAGCAGTAAAGGGGTGAGCACGAGTCGAGTTTAGCTGGGGTTGAGAAAAAAATTCAGTTAGGTTAAAGGAATTAAGCTTTGGAATTTCTTACACAAACCCAATCGAAAATATGTATAGGTCGGATTTGAGTTGATTAGGTTACGGTCAGAGTTTACATATGTTTTGGATGGTCGGTCCAAGTTCAGGTTGTTTGGGGTCAATCCAATTTGTACACCCCTAAGCAGTGAAACAAATTGACTTTGTGAGTTTTATGATTGGAGTAAGGATAAGGGATTGCGCCATTTGTTTGAGTACCCATTTGTAGACAGAATCCCACATTTACAAATTCAAGCTTTGGAAGGTTCTCTCAACGACATGTGGGAGTTAGCAGAGTCATCCTTGTCACCAACAAGCCCTCCATCAACATTAGTGGAGCCTCCAACAACTAATTACACTGGAAGAGAAGGAGGACGACAGCTAGTGCTAAGAGATATTCTCCACATCAAGAGTCAAAATTAAGTTTGAGGAGGAGGAAGAGAAAGCCATTGATTGATCTAAAAGATGGAGACGATTCTAGTGTTGCAAAATTATATTTATTTAAAAATGTTAATAACTTTACAAAAGATATTTACTACTTATTATGAATAGGTTTTAAAGAAGTTTTTAATTATCTAATTTATTTATTATAATTGATATGTTTCTATAACATACATACTTATTTCATTTTAATCCTGTCTTTAACAGCCATTATAACTCATGAATTTGAAGTTGTGTTTTAGTGTTTTTATATTGTTCAACAATCTTCCATTTCATTTTTAATAGCCATCACTTAATATTTTTAACAGCCATGAACTTAATATTTTTAAGAGACATGAATTAATTTATATCATCCATTCTTTTGCGTTTAATGGCCAACGGCCATATGGCTTGTTTTAACAGCCATCTTTCATGTCTCATATAAATTATCATTTTAATTGGCACAATTAATTGCATCCTTCAATAGCTCTTTCACGTTCTTTCCAATAGGCTAATAGGTATGTTTCGCTTCCTATTCGGATATGTGAGAAACGCAAAGAAACCTTTTTCCCAATAAAAGGTGATTTTAAATATCCTAATTGCTCAATGGCTCCTTTTTATGTTTTATAAAAGCTATTCAGTCATGGGTGCTAGAGATATGGAGACCGTGTGTTGTAATTTTTTTTTTTTTTTTGTTTTTGTTGGTTTACTACTTAAATATATTGTTATATTATTTCTGCTAATCTTGTGTTTTGATTGTAAGTGTACACAATCAAAAAAGAGTTTATTAAATTTTGAAATTTGTAGCTTTCAAAACCTTTATAGTAAGAGACAACGAAATAAAATAAGTATTCTTGCAATACACTTTAAGTTATAAACTTAGAATCTATCTACTTTTTCAACTTCTAGTTGATAGATAATTTTGGAATCTTCTGTTAGCTTTTCTCATGGCTTGTGCTTCCTCAGCCCTAACGAGTATCGCTGAAGATAGGGCAACGGATTTGATAACTCTTGCTTCCATGGAAAGGAAAGGCATGAAAGTTCAGATGGCACATGAAAAATACATGCATACCAACCTGCTGTTTATAACCCCTTTTCTCAGCGAAATGACATGTCCATTTCCTGTGGGAGTTAAGTTCATAAACCTTTATTCCTACGTTGTCTCTACATTCTGACGCGTCTGATGGCTTGGTTCCAAGATAGTCCAAATTGCAGGAAACTGCCACTATCGAAGGATTGCCCTAATTCCTTTTATCTTGAAAGAGATTGGATGTGTTACGGTGAACAAGTTTTCCCATTATGTTATTTCTAATATTCAATTATTCCATAATTTATTTTCATTATATAAAGAGAAAAAGATATACACAGATCACCTTTTCGTCGTTTGTTAATATGTTTTTTCATATATAAAAGTTAATAAGTATACTATTTTAATTGCCAAAACAATGCAAATATATTTTTTCTATTTATTTGTCATTAAATATTAATTATTTCATAAATTTTCAGATAATTATTAATATACATGACATCCTTTTATTAGTTATTTAAATAAATTCAATAATAAAAATAATAATAAATAAAACTTTATTTTACTCAAATTGACTATATGAATTAAATAAAATAAAAAGTTTATATAAAAATAATAAAAGATCAACCAAAACAAGCCACAACAAGCTATTATTTTGAACTAAAATCTTGCCATACCAACGTCTTAAATGTTGTCATCTATATTATACTAATATCAAATCATCAAAAGTAACTCATTTGTCAAATTAAATTATTAATAAAGCAGTAGATACAAAATAATGGCTCTTGTATGAAATTTCACGTTGATGTATCTAAAATAAAAGTTAAAGGAGATAAAGTGCAACCAAAATCAACGAAGTATATATAAAACCCACCAATTAAAAATCAAGATATTATGAAAAAAAAATTAGAAAAAAGATTAAAAGTATATTGGAGAGTTGAGAGTAACTAAACTACATTTTAGGATTCTTTGATTTCTTTTTATTTTATTTTTCTTCCCATGCAAGTTTTTATTTAAATTCATTCAAATATCATTAAAAATATTATATATATATATACTAATAATTACATATAAGTTATATAACTATTAATATTTAATAGAAAATAAACAAAATGAATGTGTTTGCATTATTTTAATATTTGAAAGGTGTCTTTACATTCCTTTAATAGTTAAAAGAGTGCATTTATCAACATTTGTAGTTGAAGGGTGCATTAAGAAAAAGATGTAGACACAATTTTTTCTTATTTAAAAATGATTTTTTTTTGCGTGCTTCCGTGTTACATACCAAGGTGTCATATTCCAAGAAGGGGAAATTTCATATTCCTCCTTAATGTTTTCTGGTTTTCTTCGAATTTTTTTCGAGACTTTTGACACTAGAGATCTCATTTTATAATTCACTCATGCCTTAAATTTACTTTTTTTTTTTATGATTAAAGAAGTTTGTATAGCTGTAGTAAAAGATAAGGGATATTAAAATTGAACCTTGATCAGGTTCAGATACAGAGAACAGTTATGCCAACCTCAGATACGGAGAACAGTTATGCCAGGCGAGCTATCAGCTTGCCGGCATGCCTTAAATTTACTTTACCAGTGATATGTTTGAATCATTTTCTTTACAGCTCCGCATTGTCAAATACTAATAATATTCACAATTTACAATTTATAGTTTCTTTCATGTTACATAGGGAGGCTGTTGTTATTACGAGAGGGAACTAATTTTCTTTCATTTCTGGTTTGGTAAAACATGAATTATAAGTTCTATTTAGTTTGATTTGATTAGTGACTTACTATTTTACAATTTTCTCTAAAACTTAATTTGGCCTACTGATAGAAGCTTACTCATTACCCAAAAACGCTTTACAATTTACATTTTCTTAACCACCGTTTTCTTTTCACTTTAATTACTATCTCCTCTTTCTACTTTGTTTAAAATATTAGGTGTGAAATATAGTGAACAAATATGATAAACATTTATTATGTTAAGATATCAAAGTAACCTAACAAAAAGGTATCATAATCATTAAACTAATAATACAAATTTAATTTCTCAATTAATTTTTTAGCGATAATGTTAGATTTACTGTAATGCAACCTCATGGCCTAGGCAATACTATGATACCGAATCTTTCGTTTTTGGGTTGAAGTCAACATATATTTAATATTAAAATATATAAAATTCTCATAAACTAAAGATTAATTATAACAAAATCTTTCTAAACTTCTAAATTTTACATCGAATTCTCTTTTAACTTATTAAAGTTGACAAAGCATTCCCTCCTTAGTTTTTCTGATAAAAAATGGACAGAACCCCAAAATGAATGATCAAATCCCAAATTGACTCAACTGAAAAGACAGAAATGCGCCTTAAAAAAACCCTCCTCCAACTTGAATGCTGTCTCCGACTTCTTTTCCTCTAGGGACACACCCAGATGTGATTAGGAGCTTTCAAATGGTAGATATCGATCTTTCTTCTGGGTTTCAGAAGTTTAATCTTAGAAGTATTCGTTTGCTCATGTTTCTCTTCAGTCCCCTTAGAATCGGTAAGTTCCTAAAATTTCCTTTACCCTTTAGTTATCGATTGAATTTGTTTCGAAATTAGCTGTTGGGAAAATCTGGAATCTTTAGGTTCCAATTATCTAATCAATTTTTAAGTTTTTGGAGCCTTTCATCTCCTCTGGTGCTTGAACCTTGAAAAGAATCCAGCTTTTCATTTCCCCCCGTTCGTAACTACTCCCGTAGTGGTAATTTGAAGAGGCAGCGTTGGATGAAGATCGTCTGTAACCACTCCCATGGTGGTAACTTGAATTTGAAGGGGACAGCACTTGGAATAGGAGAGTCCTAGCCTACGTTTAAATAGGAAGAGATAATTGTACATTAAAGATGCCCATGTTTTGTATACATAAAAATAAAAAAAGTTAAAAAAAGGAAAAAGTTTAAAATACTTTTAAAATATATACAAACCTACTATTTGTTTGTATCATTATTCCATCCAAATAATTGCATAAACTCACTTTTAAGTTATGACGTGACAATCATTAGATGCATAATTTACACAACTGTCAAAAATAAAATTATAATGTGAGGTACCTTATGGAAATTTCTTAAACCGTTTGATAGTGTGAGATCCAATAGGTCTCATAAAATCAAACAGCCCATAAAATTTCCTTGACATCCAATGAAATCTATTCTGCAATCCACGAAATTTCTCACAAAAATTCCTACCGTCATAGGTCCACGATGTTTTCGAAAGTTCCGGTTGTCATTGAAATTCCTTAGATATTTCCGTGGACACATTTCCGACAACTCAATCTCTTGGTTAACAAATACAGGAGGAAAAATGCTCCCAAAATTGCTTCCCACAAATATGAATATACGAAATCTTTGACATCTTCCTTGAAAAACCCTATTTTTTCACGTACAACAACAAAGGCAGCCAGCCATTGTTGACATGGTACATTACACAATGAAGCATCTTTACAAAGTTCATTTCTTCAGAACAGTTACGTTACAAAAAATACGTTTGAATAATTACAATTGAAAAGGTAATCGGACTCCCCGAAAATCCTCGACTCCAGACACATGCGTTGCCAGTCACATTGTTAATAAATAGCCGGCAATTTTGGTTTCAGCAAATGCATCAGCTCGACAGTTGATGAGGATGAAAAGGGTTCAAGGTCAAACTAGCACATAAATTTGACCTTCTACAGAGGATTAGTTACCCATTTGTACAAAAATTTTTTTCCAGGCCTGTTCATGTGAGGTTCAGACAAGTTAATCACATCTGAACAAAGTACATTTGATAATTGGCTTCCAAGATTGTACAGAACTATATACAAATGGTTCAGTCAATTCATTTCCCCACATCAACTTTAGAAAGAAATCCATATGATTTTAACCGATGAAAATAAACGAGGGCGGGGTAGTAGCATAGTTGTGGATATGATCGCAGAACCCCATTGTACTCAGCATTGAGTTAGCAGACGCAAGCAATGAACAACCTTCCAAAAGTTCCCCTCAAAAATCCCCCCGTGAGTGCTACTTCCTATGCCTTCGCTTTTGATCAGGCCTCTGTCGCTTCTCATCGTCCCATTCTCGGTCATACATGCTATACAGAGTTAAGGATTCAGCAGTGCAACAATAACTACGCATCCAAAATCAACGGTTATTAGACAAGTGAAGCTGAAAATCTAAAAAGATTGCACATTAACTCACATGGTCAATAAAAGAAGTGAATGAGCAATAGTGCAAACAGACATAAAATTATGTCATACCTTGCATATCTAAAATAAATTACCGAGACTAGGAATTTCATATTTGCCAGCTTTATCACAAAAAATTATGTAACTGGTAAAAACGATAAACTTGCATCTCAGAAATGCAACCCACCTTGTAAAATGAGGCATAAATCTATCGAAAATCAAGCAACTCCCCAGTTCAACATACATCAATAGACATGTATTCTTAAATTAACTAAGCATGCATTTGATCATAAGCATGATGAAATGAAATTGGAATTTGAGGATACGGATCTGAATCACGCCGGTTCATCTTGCTGGCTACTTCTTTACCATGAATCCTGAGACCCGGTTCATCTATATAACTTGCATGCTGGATCATGGGTCCTTTTCGATCTCCCCTGTCTCTTCCATCATATGATTGTGACATGCCAATACCAGTGGGAGGAGGTGGAGGAGCCACTGGCGAGTACTCACCAGGTTCACCTGTTGGAAGATGCTCCCTTTTAAGTTTACGCCTCTTGGATGCTGCACTTATATCCATGTCTTCCTTTAAAATGTTTGCTTTCTCTCGTTCCCTCTCCCTCTCCCTTTCTCTTTCCCTATCTTCCACCTGCATAAAAGAACAGATGGAGCATAATATGAAAAGAATAATGACAGCCTCATCATATGTCCAGTTCTAATCAAAACAGAAATGGGCAAATTCATACAGTGAATCACAACTATGTAGAACAAAGAAAAAGACATGCATTGAATTCAACCTAGTGAAATTTAAATTCACCCAAACATCCACTAATAGAACAACTTATATTCCTCGCACGCATAATAACGTATCAAGAGATTTATATTTCTAACATATTTGTAGCCCCCAAAAATCTTGACAGCAATCAAACACCCAGGGCAAAGCAATTAGAGTGAGAGATATAACACACACAAGTGATTCATACCTTCATTGCCAATCCCTCTCGCTCCTCCCGCTTCCGTTCACGAAAATCATCTTCTTTTCTACGTTTTGCATCATCTTGTGAAACTAAAAAATTTTCTTCAGACCGTCTCCGCTCTTTTTCTTCATGCCTTGGAGAAAGCCTTTGTGAATGCCGTGTAGCTCCATACCTTCTATCAGCCTCTTCATCACGTCTACCAGCACCAACGGACTGAGGAACCATATTAGGAGGAAGCGGGGGTGGCGGAGGCAAGCTTTGCCCATGGAAGCGATCATCAGCATGAGATTTTTCTGCAGAAGCATCATTGTATCGTAATTTGCTTCGTTCATCCTTGCTTCTATCATCCTTAACTTTCTCAGGGAGTCTATTGAAACTCCTCTCATTACCCCTCTCTTGCATTCTCTCAACGGAACGTTCTCTTCCATATCTTTCTATAGACCTATCTCTAGGTTTTTCAGCTATTAAATCATCTCCACGGGACTTATCTGGCCGGTCTAATCTTTCCCTGTGTTCCCTTTCATATCTTTCACTGCCTTTGTCCTTTGACCTATCTAATGGCTTATCACCTGCCCTAGAAACACTTGGATCATCTGGTCCTGATTTGTCATCAGCTAAACGAGGATCCACCAATCTATCTCTTTCAGAGAATCGAACTTCACTCTCTAAGTCTCTTATCTCTACATCCCCTTTCCTGCGTTTACCTAGTCTATCAGGTTCTTCGGCAGAACTTGCTCTCTTCTGAACCTTATCACTAGACTTTGAAGTGGTAACTGTACTGTCTTGCCTAGGAGAATGAACTACACGAGAAGAGGGTCCTCTTGCTAAGTCAGAAACATCATTTCCGTCATCTTTCACCATAGAAGCCCTCATATCAGATGATTTGACAGCTCCAACCTCGGCCTTTGACTCACTACTAGGTGCATCTAATGAAGTCCTAGCTGACGGAGTTGAGCCTTTAGCAGAAGCTGAAAGTGCAATGCCATTAACATTGACTGAAGAAGAAGCATTAGTTCCAGCATGTCTTCCCTCTAATGTACGTGCTTGTAAATCCTTGTCTCCACTTGAAGAACCAGAAGTTTTAGCAACGACTTTACCAGATCTACCATCATCTTTTGCAGGATCCTGTTTTGAGGGCTTTGTAAGTGAACCAGCAGGCACTGAACGTTTTGCTGAAGTTCTTGACTGAGAACAGGAGAACCAATTCATTATGAATTAAAAATAACAACAGCAGTAATATTTTGCGGAAGTATCAGAATTTCAATCCAACCATAAGAAAGGGATACACTAGAAGTTATTAATGACTTGCCAAGAGAGTTTCCACTAAGACGAATGAAATAACTATTACGTAATTAAATTAATCACTAGTTTGAGTAACACAGGCAGCAGTAGAATCAACCTCTAATCAATGTAATCATGCAAGAGAAGTAATGTACAAGAATATTACCAACCTCAAGATAATGTATGTACTCTAAAGGAGGGCAACAAATCACGACTCAATTTTTAAAGAAAAATAAAACCCTACACAAAGCCAGAGGAACAATACTGACATCCAAAATAATTAATTTGGCAATTTTTTTTTCTCAAAAGGTAACATCGATTGATTAAACTCTAAAAGCAGCTAGCCTATTGTTTTCAAGACTACCGTTCTTTATCAAGTGTGTAGAAAAAATTTAAAACTTTAATCTTTGTATATTCATAAACCCAAGAATAATGGTTAGTATGAAATAAAGGATTTTACAATAGAGAATGGCCCCAGAAAAAAAAAGTGGCAAGGTGGAGGGAAGCAAAGGAAAAGATGCATGCCATCACTAACACCCTCTCGTTTATTCCCTTTTCTGTCTCATCTCCGGAGTCAGGTTTTTGTGCGGGTGTATTGGGGCGGGGGGGGGGGGGGGGGGGGGGGAGGGGTCGGGGGAGTGGCGCAAACATACCAATTATTATATTAACATCTTCTCAACAGCCCTGCAGACTTTCAATCGAGAAGAGGAAAGGAGCAACAAAGTTGAGGGACAGCTTCAATAAATATTTACTATTCACTAAATGTGTTTGCTTAAAATTCTTTACACGTTTGATGGTTTGAGTGAATTTGGATTTTTTTTTTTCTTGTTTTACAAGGATGTTCTTTAACTCTTCACACCGACCATACCCAGAGCAGAAGACTTCTTTCCTCCAGTGGCACTTCCATTCTCCCAATTTTACTTCCTCAACTGCAGCAACCACCAGGTACTACATTTCTAAACATATTATACCACATGCTCTGCATACAAACAGAAAATACCTAACTGGACAGCACTAAAACAATATTAAGCAATACCTCAGTTGCTCTGGTCACGTTTTCATCTAATGTTCTATTAACAGATTCATCCATCTGCTTCTGGTTTTCCATAGATCTTGATGTTCCAGATTGTATGGCAGGAAAGGCAAAGGGTTGACCATCCGTTCCATTTACCAATGAACTGCTCTTCATCTTTCCTTGATTAGAATCAGATTTTGAGGCATGACTGCTTTCAGTTTTGTCAGACTTACCCTCTGCAGCTTTTATTCTAGACATTTGGTCTTTGACTGTGTTGCCAGAGTCCAAAGGTTTTCCACTGGCAGATTCAGTTTGAGAAATATTAAGAACTATTCCACTTTGTACGGCTGCTGAATTTACAGCTGAAGATTTTGAACTCATAGATGGTGCAGGTTTTAATTCAAGATAACCCATACCAAATTCTTCATCAGTAACCCAAGAAGGCTGCAGAGTGGAAGAGAATAGATGAATCAGAACAATAAAATACAAATTTTATAACTAAAAGTTACGACATACCTTCCTAGCAGCCAATGCTGCAGCGACACCAGTTGCCAACACCTTAAGATCCTCTCTTTCATCACTTTTGATCTTAGCCACCTGCAATGACGACACAATCAGTTAAACTGCTATTTCATAGGAACTAGCAAAACCAAACAAAGCTTACTATGTGAATATTTTACCCGTTTCTCAAGATTAATCCCACTCTTTCGAGTAACAGGGAAAACATTAGAGATCTTTGTTAGCATTATAAGAGCATTTCTAATTTCCATGTACTCATTCGATTCAAGACACTGAATTAGCAATCGTGTGATCCTTTGACTCCATTTCCAGTGTACCTATCAGCCAAGAAAGCCAATCCCTTTATAACAACAATCAATATAATTAGAATGACAAAATTCAGAGACAAGATGTGAAAAGAACAATATAAGCATTGAATCACATTGTAAGAGATAACACCCTGCATAACCCAAAGAGACAAATTTTAGAGGGAAAGAAAACTGAATATTAGTCTAATTGCCAGCATAAGGTGACTCTTACAAATTGCCAAATTAAGTTGTCCAAATATACCACCTTAAACGTTAAAATCATTTGATCGAGGAATGAGTTGTTTGGAATTGTAAAATCTAAACCTGACAATCCCTACAACGATGCAATTGTTTTTGTTCATGCACAGGGGAGGGGGTTTGTTGGCAATGCATGGTCACATCATTAAACTTACAATAGCATTATTATTTTCATCCTTTCCTCACCAATAATTTGAAAAATACATTACAATTGGCCACAAGGCACACCACCTACATGCTTAAAATTTATTTCATTCAAATTTTTAAGAACTTGAGGCATATCAAAAGTACAAGTCTTTCATACTCCATCATACTTTAAATAAATCCAGTAAAGTTTTTTATTGCACAACAGAGGAAATGCAAAGGAAACATGTCATCCCAAAACACTATCACCTGACAACAAAGAAGTTGCTTACTATCTTTTCTATCCAAAAAGATGACAGAGAGAAAAATATCCACCAGTGATTCTTACTGTCAGGTTATTTGTTATTTAACATATGCAAAATGTGTATCATGTGTGGTTGACTGTTAGGCTTTTAATTAACTAATTATTAGGCTCCTGATTAGCTAATAATGCATAGATCAGCTCTGTAGTTATTAATAGTTATATTAAATAATAGCTGTGATAGGCTAATCTCACAACACTTTCATCAAATCTCACATGGTAACACTACCACAGCCTATGGAGAGAAAACCCTACACTGCTGCTGAAGAGTCACAGCTACTTCTTCTCAACGGTGCCAAACCCCAGTTCCCCACTATGTTCTTGACCTGTGGTGTCTTCTCTTTCTTCTCCCTTAGGTTGTACTTCTTTCCAGCAATGTTCTCTTCAAGTCTTATTTGTGCATATACTTTACATGTAAAGTTTTCTAATGTTTTCCAGCTCTTTAGTATTTGGTTAATCAATATTTCACTGTTTGAGCCATTCTTGGATTCCAATTAATTTTCTCAGAAATTACCACAAGGAGCTCAATAGCAGAAATTATACAGCCGGCCACATTACAATATACCTAACTAATCAGTGTAAGGAGCATCATCTTACTGAGAATGACCTCACATATTTACAAGAAGCTGATGATTGGAGTTGAGAGGATAACCAGATAATGTCTTTACTTTGGAACCCCATGACACCTTCAAGTGCAGACCTATGCCCTCATTTCGAGACTCATAAGGATATATAGATTATCTAAAGTTGTAATACTCAAGTAAAAAAAACAAATGATTTGTTGGTGCCGTTATGTCAAAAACAACATGGAGAAAAATTAATCTTGGAATATCTGGAGAAGAAAGGATAACAATGAAGTCAGTGTGAGATAACCAAGCAGCTGTGTATATTTCAAATCCAGAGTTCCTTGAATAAACAAAGCAGATTAAAGTTTATTTTCAATTTGTTGGAAGAAAGCTCCTACAGAACTTGATCTAAAGATCAACTGGCTGATTTATTTACCAAGTCTATAGGGGTTCTACAATTAAAACAATTTGCAACAAGCTAGGAGCATATGACATGTATGCTTTAGCTTCAAAGGTATTGTTATGGGATAAAGGACATCATTATCATAGGGGATAACTATCCTTTATATCTAAAGATCAGCTTATTAGTTTTCTAGCTTGTCAGTTCTGCTTTCTATATTTATCAGACAAGTTCCAGTAATATCAAAACAAGTTTCCTATGTGAAACAGTTATATCATTCCCGCCTCTTCCAAAATAATGAGGATTTCTTGGTTGAGAAGAAAAAAGGCAGGCAATGGTGATTTTATACCATGCCTCTATTCCACAGAGATAGGAATCACCATTCCCTCCACAGGATGTGGGAAGGCAATTCCATGCAATAAGAAACAAATAAATGCTTGCCTCGTTTCAATATCAATTATTAGTAGTTGTTACAATGTATTAGAGTGTATATAGTTATTGTACATGTTTTACATATTTTATACATGTAATTAGTTTAGGCTAAGTCCATTAGGTTAGGCCCATTATTCTTTACTTGTACAGCCTATTATAAATAGTAATCAGAAAGACGCTAGTCTCCCACATTTTTCTATACCAATAATTTTCTCACATTTATCAAAGCCTCTGGAGAGAAAATCCTAAAGCCACCATTGTGTATCCTCATCACATGGCACCAAGAAGTCCAAATTGCCCCTCTTTTTCTCTCTTCCAACCACTGCCAAAGCCAGATTGCTGCCACCCAGCCACTGGTTGCCAGATTTGACCTCATGACAGTGTATGCCACCCCCACGTGCCGGTGAAGTAAAACTACCAGCAAGCCCATGCAATGGTGCGTGACTGCCCATCCCTTCACCGCTGGTGACCAACTTTCAACCACTTCCTCACCACAACTCTTTGAGCACATCCCGGTGGTCTATTTTCCCAAAAACCATCCCGAACTGTTGCTGTTTATATACCGGTACCATTTTCACCTTCTGTCTCCACCCAAACAATTGAGTTCCCTTCTCTTTGCCTGAACCCACACTATTTCGTCTCTAAGCGATGACTGGTCTCACCCTAGTGTCTCATCTACATCTCAACCCTTCTCCCTCCCCAATATAGGGGCCCCTGTTATTACTTCTATCAAGTTGATAGGATCTGCCAACTATTTCCCATGGACAACCTCTATCAAAATGCGGTTCAAGGGGCAGGGCCAAGTAGACCATCTCACCAAAAAGGCAGTAGATGTGGCTGCCACTGACATAGCCAAATGGGAATAGGTTAATGCTCAATTATGCAATATTTCATAGCATTCTATTGACCCCTCTGTTTTGCAGTTATCAAGGCTGTTTGAAACCTGCTACGAGGTCTGGATGGAAGCTGCTGAATGTTACACCAATGACATTCAGCGTCTATACACGATAGTTAATTATATCAAGCACCTCAAGTAGGAAGACTCTATGGAATTCTATCTAGGACAGATGCGTGCCCTTGTGCAAGAGTTTGAAACTCTTATTCCCTTGATCATACTACTCAAAAGGGAAAAATTGTTCATGGTACTTACCTTGTTTGGACTCAAGCCTAAATTTGAAGGAGTTTGCCATCAAATCTTAATGGGGTCCTCCAACCCCAGTATGAAGGAAGCCATCAAAAGACTTCTCAATATCGCCGATGATTCTTCATCTACTATTGCCTCCACTGGTGCTCCTACCAAAGCCTCTGCTTGTGTCTCAATGTTGTGCAAGTAATCAGGGCCAATCAGGTCGCCATTCTCGTACACAATTTCCATTTTACAAGAAGAAGGGGCATACAAAAGACGGCAGAAACATAGTAGACCAGCGGCACCTCCGGTTACTCAAACCACATCATCATAGGTTGTCCATGTTGTCTAGAGTGCTCCTACTCCACCATCAGGCTCTTAGATGGTTTCTATGCCAATTGCTTATTACAATGCCTTCCTGTTCTTGAAATTCCAAGCCACTTAGCCATCAACTGGTAATCCCATGGCGCATATTGCCCAAAGTCCCTCTATTGGACCTGTCTAGAGTGCTCCTACTCCACCATCAGGCTCTTAGATGGTTTCTATGCCAATTGCTCATTACAATGCCTTCCTGTTCTTGAAATTCCAAGCCACTTAGCCATCAACTGGTAATCCCATGGCGCATATTGCCCAAAGTCCCTCTATTGGACCTTAGATTTTGGATTCTATTGCCCCTGATCACATGTGTTGTAATAAGGACCTATTTTCTACTCTTACACTTTCCTCTCATTTACCGTGAGTCACACAACCACTACCATCTTGATATGCCAGTAGTTTGCACCAATACTGTTTCGTCAAACATCTTCCACTATTGTCTTGGTCATCTAGCCTGTACAAACTAAAGAGATTAGTTCCATGTTTGTCATCTTTGTCTAAGCTTGATTGTGAATCTTGTCAACATAGTCAAGACACTCGTATTTCTTTCTCTAGCTGTGTTAATATTAGGGCTGACACTCCCTTTTCTCTTGCTCATTCTAATGTTTGGGGGTCCAATCGTGTCAATGCTACTCTAGGTTTTTCCTATTTTGTCACTTTTATTGATGACTTTTCTAAAATGTGCTTGGTTGTTCCTTATAAAAAACAAGTCTGAATTATTTTCAATATTTCAAACATTTGTTGCTAAAATAAAAACAGTTTGGGCATACTATCCATGCTTTGCATACTGATAATGCACTTAAGTATTTCTCTTCCCCATTTATTGCTTTCATGACAACTAATGGGATTTTGCATTAGTCTTCTTGCCCTTATACTAGTGTTGTTAAATGTATCCGCTTCACCGCTTTAAGCGGTCGAGTGGTGCAGAAATTTAGCTGGACGCTTCACATTCATGTGAAGCATCCAGCTGAAGAAATGCAGCAAAAACCAACGCATGAGCACCCAAGCGAAGAAGATGAGAAGCAGAAGCTTCACTGCTTCACTAAAATAAAGATTGAAGGTGCCAGCTATGCTCTTTCTTTAGCGGCTTCAACCTGAGCAGCACTTCAATCACTCATTGCAAATAGGCATTCAAGAACCTACAAGAAAAGAAAATGTAACCGACCAATTGCAAGGGTTGAGCTAAGCTAATGGCAGGAGACCACTTTACCTCAGTTTGCAGATGATTAATGACTACCAATAGACCAGGCAAGAGACCAAACCTACCTAGCACCTGGCTGCTATGCCTCCTACTTCTTGTGCCTACGCTACAGCTCATGCCAAACAAGTACCAACTTTTAAGAATAGAAGTCTGATATCCATATACATGGCAGTGTTTTGATTCAGCTTCTCCAAAGTTGCCCTTCTGATATCTATATATGTGGCAGTGTTTTAACTCAACTAGGTAATATAAATAATAAAATTATAATAATAAAATCATAATAATAAAAATTCAGCTGTTATATAAGTATATAATATTTTAGTAATAAGAATTCTCAAGATATACAAGCTGTTTTCCTACTCTAGTCTCTCTTTATTAAAATATTAACAAACTGCACTTCTCATCTTGGTCTACTTATATTAAATTATTAGTACACTCAATGCAATTAGCAGCTTTTATAAATATAAAATATTATATATATATATTAGGATTCTCAGTCCTCTATATATAAGGATTTTTGAATACCAAGTGCAGTATATAATATTATATTATTTATATTTATATTGAATTTTTACCATAATTTTTAAGTTATATTTATTATTTGTATTTTTTTCTTCAATTTGGCCACTTCGCTTCAATGAAGTGGCCACTTCGCTTTGACGCTTCACACTTAAGCATTTTATGGGGTTGATGCTTCAAGCCGCTTTTCACATTTAACAACACTGCCTTATACACCTTAACAAAATGGTGTTGCTAAACGTAAATATCATTATTTCATTGAAACTACATGGGCAGCGTTATTGCTTGCCAATCTCCCTACCAAATTTTAGGGTGATGTTATGCTTACTGCTTGTTATTTAATTAATTATATGCCATCTTTTGTCTTGCATGACCAGCTACATCATTCTATTTTGTTTCCTCACTAGCCACTTTATATTGTTTCTCTTCACGTCTTTGGTTGTGTTTGTTTTGAGCATTCCTTTTTCCCAGGACAAGATAAACTTGCTATGAAGTCTCTCAAGTGTATCTTTCTAGGGTATTCCCAATTGCAAAAAGGCTACAAGTGCTTTTCTCTCAAGTTGAACTACTATTTTGTGTCTATTGATGTCAACTTCTTTGAACAGCAGCCTTTCTTCTCGGTAGCTTAGTCTAATTAACAGAGTCTTGATCAAATATTGCCTATCCCATTCACTTCCCTTCCGTTGTCTTCTTTGGGCCCATCTATGTCTTCATCATCCATCGATCCACCTAGCACAGTCCCATCACTTCTCACCTATCATCACCGTCCTCAGCCCCCAACTGATGCCAACTCTCTGCTAGCATACGACCCACATTCTCTACCAGTGGTTCCTCCTACCTCAAATCCTGAGCCAAACAATTTTCCTATTGCCCTCCACAAAAGTACTCAATCTACTTGTAATTCTCACCCTATCTATAATTTTGTGTCATGACTGTTCATCACCTGCTTATTGCCTTTGTTTTGAGCCTTTCCTTTTTGTCTATTCCTAAAACCACAAGTAAAGCCTTATCCCATCCTGAATGGCGCCAAGCCATGCTAAATGAAAGCGAAGCTTTGCATTCAAATGGTACTTGGGATTTGGTGCATTTAACACTTAGGAAAACCACTATTAATTGTCGATGGGTGTTTACACCAAAAGTGGTGGATCACCTCAAGGCTCGCTTGGTTACCAAAAGGTTCATTAGATCTATGAGTTGAACTACAATGATACCTTCTCTCCCATGGCTAAAATGGCATTTGTTCACCTCTTTCTCTATGTCTACTATCCATCATTGCCCACTCCACCAACTTAACCTTAAAAACACCTTTCTTCATGGTGATTTGAGGGACGAGATTTATATAAAACAACCACCGGGTTTTGTTGCTCAAGGAGAGTCTAATGTTGGGTACAAACTCAAGAAATCTCTTCATGGATTGAAGCAATTCCCACATGCATGGTTTGGCAAATTTAGCACTCTGGTACAAGCCATTGGGCTCATCCGAAGTGAAGCTAATCATTTGGTATTCTATCAACACTCCTCTTCCACATGCATCTACCTTGCTTACGTGGATGACATTGTTATCACTAGAAGTGATCAAGTTGGCATTCAGCAACTGAAGGAGCATTTATTCAAGCACTTTTAGACTAAGGAAATGGATAAGCTTAAATATTTCTTGAGGATTGAAGTTGCATAGTCTAGAGATGGTATATCAACTACTCAGAAAAAGTATGCATTGGATATCTTAGAAAAGCTGCCATGATGGATTGCAAATTGGTTGACACCCCAATGGATCCAAATGTTAAACTCATGTCAAGACAGGAAGAGCTATTTTCAAACCATGGAAGGTATCAGAGATTGGCAGGCAAGTTGGACTATCTCACGATTACTCATCCAAACATTGCCTTTGTTGTGAGTGTAGTAAGTCAGTTTCTCAGTTCACCACATGACTCTTACTGGGATGCCGTTGTCCAAATTCTAGGGTACAGAAAAGGAGCACTAGTAAAAGCTAACTCTATGAGGATAACAGATACAGATATTTGTTGTTATGTAAATGTAAATTGGTTAGGATCTACCTTTGATCAAAGATCCACCTCTGAATATTGTGTGCTCATTGAAGGAAATCTGGTCTCTTGAGAAAGCAAGAAACAGAATATGGTTGCTAGATCTAGTGTAGAAGCAGAATATCAAGCTATGGCTAATGCAACTTGTGAATTGATATGGCTTAAGCAACTTCTACAAGAACTAAAGTTTTGTGAAGTGTCTCCTATAAAGCATGTGTGTGATAACCAGATTGCTTTGCACTTAGCATTCAATGTTTCATTACAGGACCAAACATATTGAGATCAACTATCACTTCATCAAAGAAAAGATGGTTGAAGATGTTATTGTTGCATAATTCGTGAATTCCAATGACCAACTAGCTGACGTCTTCACCAAGTCACTCAAGGGTCCTCGAGCAGAATACATTTGTAACTTGGTGCGTATGATATCTATGCTCCAGCTTAAGAGGGAATGTTAGAATGTATTAGAGTGTATATAGTTATTGTACATGTTTTACATATTTTACACGTGTAATTAGTTTAGGTTAGGCCTATTATTCTTTACTTGTACAGCCTATTATAAATAGTAATCACGAAGAGGCTAGTCTCTAATGTTTTTTTCTCTCCCAATAATTCTCTCAAACACATAAAACTTTGTGCTAAAACTCAATTTAATTATGAAGAATGGGAGTAACAAGGATTAAACTCTTAACCACTTGGTCATAGATGCATAAATACCATGTTAGTGTACCAATTATACTAAAAGCTTAAGCTGTTAAACGTAAAGCCAAGAATAGGTCTTATCTCTAACAAACACTGATTGCCTTCCATGTAAAAACAGTAAACACAGAATGGAATGAAATAGATATTCCATTCAAGATAACACCAAACATTTGAATAAGAAAGGTCAACCCACTCTAATCCATTTTGGATTCCAAATCTGAAAATTTTGTATACCAAACATGTTCTTAGTATCAATTGAGGAGGCTGGCATCAGTTTAAGCAAACCTACTGATTCATCAAGTCTCTGCTTTACCATGTACTTTAACAATCTTCATTGTTTCAACCTAGCACTGCCAACAAAATGTATGTTCCATAGACATATTCACCTCACCCTCTGCATGTTCTCAAAAATTCTCAATGCTATAAAGCCACTAGGTCACCTGCTTCCAGAGAGCCAATAATCTTCCAAACTACATCAATCCTTAGCCAAAAGGCCATTGGCGTAACAAAGTTTTCCCCTTACGGGGACCTAACCACAGATGGCCTCATCAATGACCATAAAATTAAGCTACGGCACACCTCGACAAGAGTGAAAATCATAAACAGACATCAATTTCAGCCGCATATGTAAAGAACTGAGTTAGAAATTTCAAACCCTTCCCTCCAAAACTACCACCGTTCAAAATAATTAAGCACAAACAAGAGAACACAACAAAGAATTACATATACACCAAAGTCAAGCACAGAAAAAAAAAAAAAAAAAAGCAGACAAAGTTTAATAAACCCTTGCCTTAATGAATTGCCCATATGTTACTCGTTGGCTGTTTGGATATCTATAATAAACTGCAAAGCCTGGCATATTTCCACACTCACGTTCATAAACAGATTCATCACTCTGTTGGGAAAAAAAAAAAAGAACAGAAAATATATCAACAACTGAAAGTAAATATTAAATAAAACAACAGACCACTAGAAAGCACTAAATTTTTATTGATAATGTCCTCACCCATACAACTAAAATACAAAGTTGCCGATATTAAACAACATGCAGTATGTTACCTTCCAATAATAGGCAATCTTTAATGTTTCATACAGGAACCTGCCAAGCCGGCCAGCCTCATATTCAGTGCAGCAGCATATCATTGGTTGTAGTGTCTTACAAATCAGAACATCAATGTGGTTGACAGTATTAAAAAAGGGTGTTCCAAGGGAATGAAGAGTGTGCACAAACATAGCACAATAGACAGCATCTGGCATACTGAATGTACATCGTGGAAATATACAACGTTGAAGAAACTCCATGTTGATCTTCAGGGTATCAGGACAGGAACTTAACCATTTGTCCTTTTCATAAGAAAGCCGTCTACGGACAGATGTAACATCTTCTTCATGTTTACGGAGTTCACTAGTTAGACGATCAAGTGACTCCTGAATTCTCTCCTTTTCTTTCTTCCTCTTTGTGATTGCAGAGCTTGAATTGTCAGAAAGCTCCTCCAACGATTTAAGATTAGCATGCAGCTTAGAAATTTCAGATTCATATCGATTCTTTGGAACATATAGATCATATAATGTAAGACCCCAAAATGTTGCATAAAGGTCAGGAGATAGGCTATTCCATGCTTTCGAAGGCAACATAGTCTTAACAGTATCAAGGAGATCCATCCAACTGCATACAGTGATTAATTAGTGAATACCAATCCGCAACAAGTCAGAAATAAACTTTCAATTGTATTATCATCTATCTATATGCTAGAGTTCCACGTAACTGAGAAGAATTAAAAAAGATGGCAAAATAAAAAATTACATATCATGAATACATTTTGACTTGTGTCTGTCAGTTGGAAATGCAAACTGACACCTTGGAAACTTCATTCCAAGCATTGCTTCAAGCAACACAATAGAATAAAAATACAGAAAGAGGTCAGCATCACAACCTTGTAGACTTTTGGGCAGAGCCAAGATCTAAAACCATACTGCAAGGATGGTCTGACAGATCAGACTCAAAATTTGTAGATGCATCATTTGTAACATTTCTATCATCCAGGGGCCAGCAAACATCAGGACTCCTGTGGGATTTGAAAAGCCTCATCACAGGACGATATATCAAGAATGCAACCTTTTTCATGGAAAAAAGAACAGCATTAAACAAAGGTTCAAGTAAGTAATCTATAATTCAAGTAAAGAAACATGAAAACTGCATTCAAGGAGTAAACAAAAATGGATTCAATGGAAACAATTTCATAAGATTTAAACATTAAGTTTAAAAGGAAAAGGAATTGAAGCATGACAAACCTCAGGATCAAGATGGTAGAGGTGGACTAGGTCGTCAAGTGAGGGAATAAGAAGCCCATAAGAAGTTGTTGGTGTGACTGCACTACAAAGAAATTCAACATATTGGAGAAGAGTACCATGACATCTATCAAACTGTTCACTAACCATCTTAATATAAGGGGCATCTGCATTAATGACAACCCTGCAAAGAAATTTTAATTTGAGAATAAAATCTTAATCATTAGTGTTAACAGATATACCAGATAAGGAACTTACAGACAACGATGTTGAGCAATAAGCAATAAGAGCGGGATTGCCAACTTTGGGTCATCCTTTGGAAGTAATGCATCTCTAAGTCTGCTGGTTGACTTGATCAACGCCTGAATTAAAAATCAGATAAGCCTCTTAAACTTAGTGTCAAACAGGTTACATGTTGAAATTTTAAACTAGGAATAATTTCACAATGATAAAAAAGATTAAAAAAAAGCGTAACAAACCAGATACATGAGACTTTAAACATCAACAGAAAAAGATATTTAATTAGTTACACACAATAAAACTCATGGTATACAAAATCAACATAGTACACAATATTCAAACAGGAAGAATTCTACTCTTCCCGCTTTCGCTATAGCTCAAAAATGAAGAGAAACCGTTTAAGTAATAGGAGTACTTATTCAAGAATGCCCACTTATTAATAGGATCTTTGAGCTCAAGCAATTATGCATACACAGAAAACCAAGAGATGAACATTCTATATACATGTCTCAACATTATTCCTCCTAAACCAACCCAATAAGTACAAACCAAACCAGTAGATTAAATACAAACATTGAACATTTTAGGTCAGTCTGGTATGGCTCTGCAATTTGGAAGAGAGAAATTAATTCAGGGTTTTAACAACCTTCGATATACTGAATTAAAACCAAATGAAAAGACAAGACAATTTCATAACAATAAACTCATCCCTTCTCATTCAACTTTGTTCCTTACTCCTCTGACCAGAATAAAGTGATAACCCCTTCCACTAATGTACCTTAAACTGAACCAACCTTCATTAAACTAAATTACGCTTACACCACAAGAAAATAAAGAAAGGACAATTTCTTGCCAGTAAAAATTAAAACATAAATTCACCCCTTAATGGTCAACTTTATTCCTTACACTCTGACCATAATAAAGTGACACTCCCTGCACACTTTTTAACTATGACGTGTTTTTCTCTCCTCTTGCTCTCATATTAAAAGCACCCATTAAGTAACTTGTATAGTTCAGCAGTTAATTCTGACTGTAAGAGAATTTTAATCTTAATAACTGAACAACGTTCAAGGGTAGGCATTGAACAATCAGAATCATTATCTACAATTAAATGGGGGAACCTAGAGATGAATAAGCAAGAGAGGATGACCGAATGAAGGGAAAAAAATTGAACTAAGTAACATTTACCTAAAAACCAATGTTAAATCAAGATCCAAGTTTGGAGAGTGAAATCCTGAGAACGTAATGATCCTTATACATAGGCAAAACTAGTTCTGGTAAAATAAGAAGTCCTAACATAATACTCCACTAATCTTTATCCACTAAGTAATAGAAAGCCCGTAATCAGCAAGGAAATAAAATTAATTCTGGAACTGCCTACACATCACTAATTATTACAGTTATACAAAAAAAATTTATACCATTCATCAACAATTCCTCTGAAACATTGATAACCCAAAAAAGGGGTCCAAATCAACAAAACCAGCCAAGCCAACAGCCATTACAAGGGGGAGGTCCAAAAGCATTGATCAGTTTAATTAAGCAGCTTTCCAAATGTTTTGTCAGTTTGGTGCTTATTCAAGAATACTAAAAGAATCTGAAAGCAAATGTTATCCGCCACACTCCAAAAGTGTACTGGGGAAAAGTCTTGGGAAAGTGGATTATATTACTGGCACTAAAGTCTTCTAAGGATAAAATCTTTGTTTTCCAATGAAAATAAGGTACTCATTGATAAAATCATATTTGCAGTACAGCTAAAATGATCTCTTTCCATACGTTTTCTTACCAGTTCTCTTAAACAGATATTCAAAATAAAAGAGTACTTGTGTTCTTTCTTTCCATAAAGTTACAGGAGGATTTCTTATCCTCTGCTTCAGTCATTTATACTTTCTAAAGCTGATATATAGTTGTTTTATTTTTCAAATCGAAACCCAACTTTATTTAACCCTATTTATGAAATCCTTCCAAGCTGTGCTTTATATACCTTATTATTTCGAGGTACTCCAAATGAAGTTGCCTGATATCTGAGAGTCTCACTCCCTGCCATGGCATCCAGCTGTTCCTCGGTCAAGTTCTCTGTGTACTGGACGTTTGCCATTTGTTGAATGAGCTCCTAAGAAAACCATTAAAAAGAAATTATTCATGGCCAGGATTTCACTTAAGTGCCACAAATTTCATAGCCGTCAGATATAAAACCAAAAGAAGAAAAAAACCTGCAGAAGAACAAGCTCAATTCCTTGCCCCTTTTTCAACTGATTCACAAGATACTGAAAAAGGCCTCGCAATTCCATTGATGGGTACTTCTTACACCTAAATCAGAGACAACTTGACTTCATGAAAGCGTTCAACAAAAAATGTGCCTCCTTCAAGCAATAATCACATTTTTCCTACCCGAAAAATGATAACTGTTCCTCTTTGAAGTAATAATCACACTTATGAAAGCATTCAATGAAAACCGTGCCTCTTCAAAAAAGAAAAAATTGTGCATTCACTAAGGCGGCATACAAGGCATCCCGGATATATCTAAATTCTATAGGATGGGCTAAGAGAATAAATGATTTCTAGTGCAAGCCCTTGACAATTAAATTCGCTTCAGCATAAAAAAATCAAATGCCATGAGAGTTCGAAGGCTATAGGGGTAAAACACAAATATCACACAAGATATAACAAAGCTGACAAAGTAATTGGTGGACAACCTACGCTTATTGCTTTACCAATCACCTGACCACTGAAGTTACATTTTAATCAGAAGAATGAAATGGATTGCCCAACAAGCTTTTAGGCATACATGCTCCACACATTATGCAAACATGAATTCATGATAATTCATTCGAACAACTTATCCACAATGCCCATGATAATATGTCAAGAAAAAGAAAACCCAAACTTTATATCTCAAACCTTTAAAAGGAAAAAAAAAGAAAGGAGAAAGGAAATAATATACATACAGGTGTCCCCAAAATGAGGCTAAAGATTGAAGCCAGTCTGATAAATTAAGACCATCATCCTTTAACTTATCACGTCCACCGAGTGCCAGGCGCTCAATCACAACATATTCCAATATATCATACTCAAGCTGTTCAAGGAAATTTGTACAATAAATTTCAAACTTAGAAACAAGTAACCGATATTAAACATCTTTAAAAAAGTGCTAATAAGCAGACAAGAAAAAACAGACAAAAAAGTACCACCACAAGTAAATGAAAAAATGCATGCAAGAGTAGCATTAATGAAAGGACATGAGATTGCAAAATTTGCACACAAAATTATAGCATCTGAAGGAAATATTACGAAACAGAAATTCAACAGCCTATCTAACATGAGCTACGAAATCCTATAATACAATCATATCTTCAATGTAAAAGGAATAGATTGCAGAAACACAAGATTGACACATTTTGCCCCAGCTAAGGTTTCCAAAGAACAGTATAAAAGCACTCTGCTGCCATAAAATGTTTCCCTGATTATGCCAACACTAATTAAAGCCCCTGAACTTGACCAATAAGAAACAAGTTTTGAGGGCATGCCCAAGATTCACTAAACACATTAAAAAGCCTATACCAAATGTTACTAGCAGCTCAGCAGCATAAAATAAAATGTCTGTCTTGGAATTGGATTGACACATATCACATACAAATTAATAGAAAGATCCATGTTTGATCTACAAAACTTCAACATGTCATTAGTGTTAATCTTGCCAACTACTGTTATCACAATCAATAAATTTACCTTAGAAGGAACTTAAATTTTCCAAAAGGGCTTTTCTAGAGTGAAAAAAAATGTTTGGAGACTGGGTGAGATAAATGAAAAAGGATTTACAAGAGAGAACACCAGAAGAATCAAGAGTAAAAAGCCTCTTGTCCTGTTCAAAAAAAAAAAAAAAAAAGAAAAGAAAACAATATAACGAAAGAGAGACATAACAAGACTAATTAATTTCAAATATATATTACATTAGTCATATATTCAAATGTTGTAATCACCCACTAATCAATATAATTGTCAGAAAAGTAGGATCATCTCATGTGGCTTCAGATCTGAATGAATGGAATATTTTTCATAATTTATGTGCCTGTCTGATTTGGGGTGTGACAGATAGACGTAGTGACCATGAAAGGAAAGTAAAAGTGCAAAGAAATATCCACACCTGAGTCAGATACTTAAATGCATCTACCACAGGTGTAATCATATCACGGTATGCCTCAATCTGCATTTCACAATAAAAAAAATTAACATAATAGAAAGCACATCCAAACCAGTGAGAGTCCACAAATAAACACGCTAATAAATGAGAACCTGATGAACAATTGTTCGAAGTACAGTCATAGGATTGGCATGAGCTAATTTAGCAACCATCCGACCCAGTTGCTTCAAATTTTCTTTTGCTAGGCGTTTCAAAATACGTCTAGTGTCCAACTGTCAACAACCAAACCATAAAGGTTACTGGTCACAAGGGATCAAGTTGCAACATTTAGGGTGATTCACCTAAACAAATACAGATCACAAAACCTTGGCAGTTTGTCTTGCAGCCAAAAGCATAGGAATGCGTTCATCATCTTTTTCCCATTCACCATATAAACGATACCGCACCTAGAGATGTAAAATTCTTCAACCAAGCTTCTTGATCATGGCGAAAAGTTTATCATGCAAAAGTACAAACACTGATATGAAGGCCCACCTCATAAGGAAGGAGACTCATTAGCTCCCATATTTCCTGTCCAACAGCTGGATTGGCAGGTATTAACTGCAAAGAAGGTAGAAGACATGTTCCTAAAGCATCCTCCACCCTTAACCTAGCTTCCTTAAGGTGTAGACGAGGATTTCCATTAATGACAGGTTCAGGATTCAAGGCACCTACACCACCACTTAAAAGCTCAAGAGCAGAAAGGTAATAACCTCTCAACACTCTGCAAACCTACGCATTTTTGGATGAATCATTATCAGCATAAAATATATCAGAGAGGAAATGAAATAATCAGAATACCAAAACAACACAATGCACCTTCTGGAGCAATATAGTATCACGATACAGATATGGTCCAGTACAAGTAAGCATCTGAAAGAGTTCCTTTGGAATATCTATGAAAAAACCACGTCCAGGAGTATTTTCTACATCCATGTAATCAGTGCTACCTACTGAAGAAGATCCAGAATTTTGAAGTTGTGCTTGATGAACAACACCATATGCTGAAGAAATGGACTTTTCAATAAGCCTGGATGAACATTTCAATATTATTGAAAGCTATGGAAAAAAGAAAATCCAAACAAACTGTTGACTACAACATAATAGTGATAACTACTTAAGGCCATAGTACACGTTCCTCAATGCAGACTTATGCTACAAAGATAAAACAGTTAACATTCATATGAACATGTGTTTGTAAATGCAACAATAAGCAGGCATGCATCATACATGCATTTTTGCACATAACTGTAATGAGCTCAATATGGATTCATGTTCTCTGTATTTGTGCCAGAATGAGAGTGAGACACACAGACAGAGAAAGAGAAATTAAACATAAGCTTTACCTAAACAAGCTGTCACATATTTCATTATGTTCCACCGGATTGAGCAATGAGAGACGATCAAATAGTATATGTGCATGATACCTGTTCAAACAAATGCAATATTAATCAAAAGATCTTATACCTTTTGCTAAAGCGAAAACCTACAGAAACAAAGCTGTTACAATGGAGCCATGAATCGACTTATATAGGATTTAAGTGTACCAAATTTTCAGTACAAATCCAGGGAAGCTCAAGATCCATCCTATGCCTCTTTACCCACATGACATCAATAAAGTCACTACGCAGAAAAATTTTAACCCATAAACCAACAATAGGCCATTCCAGTTCTCTACTAGTCTCAAATCTCAATAAATTTCAAGTATGTAGTTTTTAGAATATAAGGAAGCACCACAAAAATTTATTAGATTATTTTAGATTAGCAAAAGCTACAGGATTGAGTTGACCTTTGGCATGGTATCTCAAATAATTTCACAAGACGTAGAAGGGGAAATGCAATCAATTTTTTTAAGCCAACCATAATGCACCCCAAAAAGAACCAATCAAAACTGCCACAACTTGAGATAGTAAGAGTCATTATAACCATATCACACATGATTCAAAAAGCAGTTATCAATCATACCAGTCATCCACTGAAAGAAAACCAGTCAGCAAGCCCAAAGTTTGATTATTTTGGAGCTCAGAAGTTCGCTCCTCAACTGCCTCAATTTCCAAGTCTATAGCAGCAAACAGATCTATACTAACATCCCCCTGTTTCTCATCATCCATTAGATCCTTTCCAGTGGCAGCAAGGTTTATTCTTCCAATTTTGTTAGCCTATAAATAAGACTGTCAAACTCCTGAAAAACTTATAAGCCAATATTACAGAAGTAAAGAAATGAAGATAGAATTGATACAAAACAGCAAGTGTAAATTAGAATTTTAAATGCATGCATGGCAAATAACAAAGCTCATGTCAAATCTATAAATGTCTCTAAGATTCCACCCAGATAGTACTTGTCAAGAAACCAATCATTCTAAAAGCTTGAACTTTAAGGTGCACACCAAGGAATGGAAGCTGTGATACCATGTCAAAGAACAAGTCATCCTAAAAGCTTCAGCTGTCAAGTGCAAGCCCAAGAATAGGTTTTACCTCTAACAGAACTAAAGCAATATAAATTTGGGGTGACAGAGGTCAGGTACATGGTGCCTAACATACGCACACACTGCCTTAGTTCAAGCCAAAATGCTCAGATGCCAAGTCTGATTCGGCAGGCTATTATACATCCACCCCACATGCATTTAACAGCTGACTTTTAAATGTCAGTTAATGCAGATACTACATCGAAATCAAATGGTACAAAAAGGGACTCCATTTTAAAATTAATTAAACCTTAATTAATTATGCTCAGACTATTGATAATAATTTTAGTCATTCCAGTGACTTTTTTTATGTATATTTGATGTTTTTTTTCAAATGACCATATCAATTTGCTCTAGCAACAAAACTGCCTCCTGCCTTGCGACCGAAGGCATTTGGGTTTCCGTTTTTAAAGCCACTACTCACCTTTACCAGTACAGCTAATTGCATGAACCTTATACACACTTTCCAACACCACAACCTCATTCACCTGCCTATTCTGCTTGAAGAAGTCCCAATCATTCCAGTATAATGAAAATAAACACATGTTCACCAAATTTTCAAAGCATAAATACCTCATCAAAGCGCTTCAAAGAAAAAGCACTATATTGCTCAAATGCTTCATCATCCTTGGGAAGTAGGTGTGCATATCTGTAACCAAAATTATAGTGAAAGACAGGCCTTAAAATTGACACCCAATGCCACATTGCATTAGCAAGACAAAGAAGCAAGACTTGAGCTAAATCAAATGCACATATGTACCACAAGTTGAAAGTTTTATTCCCCACCTAACTATTAATTATTGCAATTTGATTTCCCAAAATTATACACTAACAGTTCTACACTAAATTGCATATCCCAATCATCCCATCCAGCTAATGAATTTGGTAACTACAAGCTCAAGATGGTGTTTAAATACACAGAACATGTAGACTTCAGCCCATTATCATATTTCTTATGGACCAAATAATTAATAGGAACAGTGTTAGGCTACAGCCCAAATATGCTTAAATCCCCCATCAACAAATATTCAAATCTTAGCGACCCTAGTTGTAGCAAAAATGGTGTACAGAGGTGAGGTAGAGACTGTAACTCAAGAAGTGGAGAACAGATTGAGAAATCAGTTTCGGGATATAGGCATAGTGGATTAGAAACAAAAAGACGAGTCATTATAGTTCATTTAGGAATAGATGCATCCAAAAGATAGAAACATGAAATAGTAAAAGTGAGAACAAAAATTATTCACAACAGATACATAAACAATATCATGTAACTCAGATAGCCCAAAATTTACAAACCAGAGTCTAACAGCAGTTCTACACCAGGAACCAGCAGCCTGACTCAGGTAGTCTTGACTATCCTTATTTTAACTCAAAATAAAACCTACTCAACATTCTCACTCAGCCAGCAAAATGGTGAAATTTACTTCCCAGAAAAGCCCCTTTAGAAATCCATAGTTCACAGTAGTAATCAAATGGATTAATACTAATGACCACACGTTTATTTGAACACTGCCCAGTCGCAAGTTACGTGTGGAGTAGGCTATTCAATGTAATTATATAATCTTATCATGCCCTCAGCTTGGATCTTTTCCTTTCAATTTAATTCAGGGGCTTTAGTTCAAGGAGGGGAAAGTGCTATAGGAGTGCACTGTTTATGCTGATTTTTGGTGTCTTTCGCTGGAACATTATGCTCAGGTCTGTAAGGGAAAATCCTTGCCCCAAGACTTGCTTTCGAGTAGAATTATCTGCATGACCTCCCCTTGGTGTTCAGCATAAGATTCTTGGCACAAATCAAAAGAAAGATGAGAGCACTTTGGTTTCAATCAGTTTGTTTGATTTTACAATTTTTCTCTGTTGTTCTTTTACATCTTATTCAACTCTTCCCTGTACTGATCCGAAACAAAATTAAACAAAGGAAATCAATTTTAAGTACAGTTATATGATGTATACATGTACAATTTCCATGTTCTTTCATTAAAGTGATTTTTACCAGCACAGCTTAGACAACGGGCAGTGGTATTCGTTGTTTATACATCACATAAATGGATAAAAATTTTCAAGATTACCACCACATATTATAATATCAAGGACCTAAAAATTCAAAAACTGGTTGACTGCTACATATCAATGCAATAAAAAGTTCTTGGACAACATGCAAGTAAGTTCTTACATGCTATCAAGATCAATAAATTCTTGCTTCACCAGCAAGGCTGTTATTTTATAAAGCCCAAATGGGACAGAACTGTCGACTTCCATGCGCTGATAATATTGAAATTTAAATCCCAGAATCTGAGAAGCATGAGACTGCATAAAAAAGACAAAATCATTCATGGATTAAGAAATAAAAAGGGTATGTTTAATGTCATATGCTAAACATAGGAATGTAAGGCCTCTATTTAAGTCCACCTTGGGAAAAATAGGAATCAACTCTAAGAAGACATCGTTGTGAGGCTGAAGTTCAAAACAATCAAGAACCTGTTCAAATTGATTCATTAGTAGTAATTGAGTAACTTGGTCATCAAATCATTCATAGAAGCATGAATTCATGAAACATAGTTACTCTAGCGTAATTACATAAGAAACATATATAAGAATACAGAACTTACAATATCAAAAACACGGTTTGGATCCAAATCAAAATGCCCAATTAACGACTGCATTGATAAACTAAATCAGCACTTTGATCATGAAACAGACAAAGGTTATTACAATGGTGACAAAAGCTAAAATAATTAAAACCTTAATAATGCCAATTGTTGCTGCAGATGCATTTTGAGTTGGAGCTTCAGAATCCCGGCAAAGAAGAGTAACCTAAACAGTTAATGGAATTAATAACAAACAGAAGCATCATATAAAGCAAAGTCAAGACATTATCCAACCAAAATACACAGCTTTCAAATAGAAAAACTCAAAATTTGGCACTATGTTCTATGCTATTTTCTGGTTACATCTATCCAATCATGCAACATTAAGTCATAACACCAGAAAAAAATAAAATTGGTAAAACCACATCAAATTGGAAGCGTATATGCTTGTAACATAGTATGCATAAAAAAATATAGAAAATCAACATGCCTCAGTCTAAAAACTATAGAGATAGAATAGAAATCCATAAAGAATCACCAAGATAATAAACAAGACTCAAGACATTTGTTTGTCCCATCTCGATAGCCAAAACTACATTAAAATTGTTCAGATACTAACCCCACTGATGAGAAGGACAGTACATAATCTCTTATTGTGCCTCTAAACTGCTATTTGAATTCAATAAGAAATTTAATGTGGGATAATTGATGTTTGATGATTTTTATGTAATATTCGAAGTAATCATTTTTAGAGGTTTCATTCAGTTATTCTAGGCTACAATACAGTAGAACTAAAGTCCTATTGGGATACTATATGGGAAAGGAAAGATGAAAGATCCAAAAGATTGTTCACTTTTGAGTCACGCTTTATTATATCCATAAAAGAACTTGCCATTTGGAAAACAAAGAACAACATACGTTTTCAATTCCAACTGTTATGTCAAGGATTGTTCCTTATTGTAGAAGATAGTTAATTGCCTAGCGAAGCATAGGTTGTTTGCCAATAAAATACGGAACACCAATTTGGGATTCTGTACTGCTTCAAAACTTCTCCTCCACTGTTTCTACGTATTGGATACATCATCAGATCATTTATTCACTCTCTCGTTCCAGTAATCTCAGTCCAGACTAAATGAACTAAAGTCCAAAGCCAGTCAAGAGTCAGCACGCAACCAACTTGAACACCTAACTTACTTTATTAACCTCATTCCTGAAAGGTCTATGAAGAAATCTCTTTACATTTTATATGAATTAATTCAATAGTTTTATTCACTAATATCTCTGCTTATTTTGATCTGAGGATTCCCTCACCAGACCTACGACCAAATTTTCAGTTTTCCAAGTCATTTCAAGGTGAACTAAAACTTTATCTAAACTTCTTAAACCTAATATCCAGGCCTCATAATCCCAATCTCAATTTTCAGGGCTGCATCACTTACAGCTCTGCATGAACTAGGACTGAAATCAGATTTGAGTACTATTCTACTTTGTTTGCTCCTGCTAGCTTTTCAAACTGACTTGATCAAAGTTATAATGAATAGAATACTTCACAAAAGAGTATAACGCAGGTTTACCAGACTCATCCAAATCAACCACGCTCAGACATTGTCCCCCATATTCTAACAGTTCACCTTAAAAATTTTAGATCAAGTTTAATTAAAGTTAAGTTAGAGCCATCAATAGAGGAGATAATGCTTGCATAATAATACATCCCAAAAGTGATTTTACAAACTTCAAATAAATGAGGCTAAATTCAAGCTATATATCTTTTAAGTTAACAAACAACAATTCGAAGGAGTATTCAGGACCCAATGTGACTGACAAACTAATAAAATCACTGAAAGAAACGGTTGGAAATTAAACATTGAGCAGATTTAGTGGAAAGCTTCAACATATCTCCTTAATGCAGTCCTGATTCAAAAATTTCCAAATGGAGTAAATCCAGAATTAAGTCAACTAGCTCAGTAAAATAACATCTTTTAAAACCATAATGTTATTGATATTCTACAGCAGTGTTTTGCTCTTAAAGATCCTGAAAGGCTAGAGTCTAGACTATGATAACTTCTCGAACTTTTAAAAGAGATATATATTTTTTCTCATAAGTTTATGTTTCCTTTTAACTGAAAATGTGCTACCTCAAAAAAAATAAAAATAAAAACAAACAAAACCCAAAAACAGAACAAGCGAGACCCAAATTAATGACCTAATATCTTACAACTGAAGTTTTCTTGTGTTGCATTTATCTGTTCCCCACTTCAGCCATCTAAGGTTTATTCAGTTCTTTTAAAATTTAAGGGAGGTTGGATATGGTTTTGGACCTTTTGGTTCAGGGCGGGCCTGAAATCAAACCAACCCTACACCATTATTATTAAACATACAACAAAGGGTCAAGCCAAGGATGATTGAATTTCAGATTATATACTCAATAACATAAATTAATAAAAGAGCCTTGAATTTGAATGTATAGAGGACCCTTGCAGTGTAAATGAAGTAAATTGATCACACTATTCCAAAACATGTTTTTCAATAAACAACGATCAAAACTATCAAAACAAATTGCTGTATAACTGTTAACCTTAGCCAGATATATTATTAACCTCCAGTTGACTATTGTACTAGTTATGCTAGAATCTTTGAGTAGCAGTGTTGCAACTTCTTTTTTTTCTACGTGATGTAAGAGGGGCAATATTGTAATCTCACATCTTTTTAGTTAATATATCAGAATGGGTCTTCTATGGAGACTCATCTCTTCTGCTCAACACACCCTCTCTCTCCTTTTCTTCTCTGTCTACTGACTTGGCAATTACAGACCATTTTCCCTCCTTTTTCAACTTGGTATTAGAGTATTAAGGTCCATTAATCATCAAAGACACCTGCTTGGCATTTTTTCTGGAAAAACCATGTGCTGACGTCAATAATCAGCAGTAATGACATCAGCACTAGCAACCCAAGTCTGACAAGACTGAACCACTCAATGAATTGAGGCATCTAGGCCTTCTAGACCGACAGATTTGAAGTTTTTTTTTTTTTTTAAAGGGGCAAAAAAACCCTAAAAGTGTGATTTTCTTGATTTAAGCTTGAACTTAGCAAATTGGGACATGTTTCTACCATGGATAGGTGCACCCAAGACTCTTGAACAGATTGGTAGTGGTGAATGAGGCTGAAATGTGTGTGGTGGTGCTAGAAGTGCGATTTGGTGTTCCTGTACTCTGCCCTTGTTTGAGTAGTAACTGTTCTTCCTAAGTTTTGAGAACGTCTAGAAGTGAAAATAGTAGGGGTGGTGAAGTTAACCCACCGTTATATCAAGCCGCAAATGAGATTGAACCTAATGTGGGTAGTGTTGGGGGTCAGGCAATGGCTCTTGGTGAAAACCCCACACTCCAAACACTCAAAAGAATGTAGATGATGACAAAGCTGGATTCCTCCCAGGCTCCTAATGCAGAAGTGTCCACTTCTTCTGCTTTCTCCTCCCCCAACTTTGCCTACACAAGTAAAGATGCCTAGCCATAAGTGTTTCAACTAGGACTCAACCAAACCAATGGATCATTGATTCTAGAGCATCAGATCATATTACTGGTGATCCAAGTGTTTTTTCCTCATCATGCTCATGACATGATACTGTTCGAGCAAATGGCACTAGATCCCCAATTGTTGGAAAGGACCACATAAACAGTTCTACTCTATTCAGTATGTCTTCTATCCTCCATGTTCCAAATTTTCCAAAACAATTTGCTTTCCATTAGTGCTATAACTCACGATTTGAACTGCAAAGTCACTTTTTTCCAATCTTATTGTGTTTTTTAAGAATTAGGATGGAGAAGGAGATTGGTTATGATAGAGTAAGAAATGGACTTTATTTTTGGAAGATTGCCATAATACCAATGTTGTTAAAAGCGGACTGCTCCGCCGCTTAAGTGGTGGAGTGGTGTGGAAATTTAGTTGGGTGCTTCACATGAATGTGAAGTGCCCAGCTTAGTTGATGCAGAACTAAAGCGCGCTTATGTGCCCAAGCGGGGAGATGGAAGTGGACAAAAGCCAATGCTTCCCTCCTGCAGAAAGTTCCAAAGGTGCAAAAAATAAAAACTCATGCGTTGTTCTTTAACAAATACAATTCTAGTTTTCATTGGATGTAATTCTCAGCTGCTCTCAACAAATAGGATTCTGAATACTGAATCCTACTCAGTATTCACTATTCAATAATCAGTAAAATTATAAAATATAGGTGGGGCCAGGATTCTGAATACTGAATCCTAATCAGTATTCAGTATTCAGAATCAGCAATCAACAAAACTATAAAATATAGGTGGTGGGGCCAGCTTTTAAGAAATAGGATTCTGAACTAAATCATTAATTCTCAGCTACTCTAGTGCTTTTCGATTCTGAATACTGAATTTTAATCAGTATTCATTATTCAATAATCAATCAAATATAAAATCTAGGGGGCCAGCCTTTAAGGAATAGGATTCTGAACTGAGTTTTAATAATATTAGTCTTATTTACTAAAGCACTAAGAATTCTTACTTTCAATAATAGTAGTCCTAATTCCTAAAGCTAAGAATTCTTAAGTATCAAGGAAAGTTTGCTAGGTAAGATTAATAGGGTTGCAGTCAGAATTATTAAAACATCTTTACCTTATGCTAATTTTTAATATGACTTTATATGCTTGTGATGCTTTGTTAAGATTCATTCTATAATTATTCTTATTTTTATGATAATTTTTTAGCTAAATCTATTATGTGTATTTTTTCTTCATTTTGGCAGCTTCACTTCAATGGAGCAGTCACTTCACCGCTTAGGTATTTTGTGGGATTGGCACTTTATGCCGCTTTTTGCATTTAACAACATTGCATAATACCACCTCTAGCATGACAACACAAGAAGACTCCAATAGCTTGAATTCTTCCAAGATACTCAGATGGCACAGGAGGTTATGACATCCCCCTTTTGGGACCATGAAGAAATTGTATCCAGTTATGAACTCTACATGTAAGGAAAGGGATTTGTTTTGTGATGCCTGTGAAATGGCAAAACACACAAGGAATTCTTATCCTACAAGTGATTAAAAAGTTTAGCTCCTCTTGTGATAATTCACTCTGTCCTATTCGTATTATTTCATTACCTAGTCATAGATGGTTTGTCATATTTATTGATTGCTTTAGCCAAACTACATGGGTGTACCTAGCACACCCCAAGAATAAAGCGCTCTCTTGTTTCAAAAAGTTCATGCAATGATATGCACCTAGTTCAATGCTAAGGTCAATATTCTCAAGAGTGATAATGGTTTGGCATATGTGAACAATGAGTTTAAGCAATATTTGGATGAGTGTGTAATTGTCCATAAGACCAACTGTGTGAAGACTCCAACTCAAAATGGGATTGCTAAGAGAAAGAACAAACACATACTTGAAGTGGCAAGAGCCTTGTTGTTCTCGACGAAGGTCCTGAAACCATTCTAGGGAGATGTTGTTCTATAAGGAATGTAACTCATCAATCACATAACCTTGAAAACTAAAATCCCCACTAAAATTGCTTTAGGGATCTACATTCCCAACAAGGGTGTTTGGATGTGTATACTTTGTTCATGAACATAGACCTAGTGTAAGAAAATTAGACCCTAGGGCTCTCAAGTGTGTATTTATTGGATATTCTGCATCAAAAAGGATATGTGTTACAACCCGCCTACTCAAAAAGTGCTTGTTAGCATGGATGTGACTTTCCTAGAAGATGAGCCTTATTTTTACCAAGGTCAATCATCTCTCCAAGGGGAGGTTGAAGACTAAGAGAATAAGAATAATGAAGAGATGCTCTCATTTTCTTGTATTCTCCCATTTAATTCTGATGAAGAAGACAAAGGCAAGGAAGACAACCCACTTCCACCTCAAAGTGAGGGGGAGGAAAAGGAACCTCAAGTGTTGTCACAATCCAAAGACCTTGTTGGGTGAAATAAGGAAGGATCGCAATTGGAACCTGAGCTCTTGACTTACTCTGGAAGGAAAAGAAAGATGGTGAATAAGGCACTCCAACTGACTCTACCTAACCAAACACAATCTCCAATTTCTCACCACCTCCATCCATTGGTTAATGTTCCCAACCCTTTGCTCCCATTATTGATGATGTTGATCTTCCATTGTTGTTATGAAGGGTGTTAGGAAATGCACTTACTATCCTCTTTCTAACTTTCTCTCCTGAGTCCCCATCTCCTTTCTAAAGAGCATTTGTTTATGTTGTGTCCTCTACTAAAACTACACAAAATTGGAAAGATGCTCTTGTGGATCCTAAATGGAAGAGTGCTATGACAGAAGAAATGAAAACCCTCACGAAAAAGGACACATGAGAGCTCACCTCCTTGCCAAATGGAAAGAAATTGTGGGGTGTAAATGAGTACTCTCTATTAAGCACGAGTCCGATGGATCAATTGAGAGGTATAAGGCATGATTGGTTGCAAAAGGGAACACACAAACATATGGGATTCATTATGAGGAGACTTTTGCACCTGTAACAAAAATGAACTCAATCCGAGTACTACTTTCTTATGCAACAAAGTTTGGATGGAAACTGACAATCAAATGTAAAAAATGCACTTCTTCATGGGGGAGGAGGAGGTCCTTGTAAATATTCCCCATGGGTTTGAATGCCAAAAGACCCAAGCGAAAGTATGTAAGATTAAAAAGGCATTATATGGACAAAAACAATCTCAGAGCGCTTGGATTGACAAGTTTAACAAAGCAGTTATTAATCTTGGTTATTGTCAAAGTAATGCTAACCATACTTGTTCTTTAAGAAATGTGATGCTCAAATCACCATCCTCATTGTATATGTTGATAACATTACGATAACTGGGAATGATATGGCTAAGATCAACAAACTCAAGACCCACTTCGCTGAAAAATTCGAGATCAAAGTCGTAGGAAAGTTAAATTACTTCCTTGGAATTGCGGTAGCCCAATCCAATAAAGACATTTTCATTTGTCAAAGGAAGTATGTTATTGATATTCTCCAGGAAAAAAGGATATTAGGTTGCAAGCCTATAGATTCTCCTGTTATCAAAACCATCAACTGAAAAATGGGGTTGGAGATGCAATTGATGTTAGAAGATATCAAAGACTAGTCAGCAGACTAACATATCTTTCTCGCACCCAACCAGATATTGCCTATGCTATTAGCATTGTTAGTCAATTTATGCATGACCCTCATGCTCCCCACCCAGCGGCTATATTTCAAATTCTGAGATACTAAAAATTTGCTCCAAGAAAGGGATTGCTCTTCACAAAGAATGAAAAACTTAAAATTGAAATTTACACTGATGCTGTCTCAAAATGATAAGAGGTCAACCACTGGTTATGTATCTATCTTTGAGGGGAACCTTGTCACCTAGAGAAGCAAGAAGCAATCTATTGTCTCTAGGTCTAGTATTGAATCCAAATATAGGGCAATAGCACATGGGTTGTGTGAAGCTTTGTGGTTAAGAAAATTAGTCCAAGAACTAGGACTACATGATGGTTCACCTATTAGTCTCCACTATGAGAATAAAGCGGCCATAAATATTGCTCACAATGCAGTGCAGCATGATAGAACAAAACATATCAAGATCAACAGGCACTTCATAAAGAAGAAGCTAACATGCAAATTACTAAGAATACCCTTCGTGAGATCTGAAGACCAAATTGCATGTCTTCCCAAAGGGATTGCCCAGCTGAAACTTCCATTGTATAATTTGTAAGATGAGCCAGAAGGATATCTATGCAACATCTTGAGGGGAGAGTTGAATAACTGTTAACCTTAGTGAAATATATTGTAACCTCAAGTTAACTTTTTTCATAAAGAAGAAGCTAACATGCAGATTACTAAGAATACCCTTTGTGAGATCTGAAGATCAAATTGCATGTCTTCCCAGAAGGATGGGCAAATTGTATAATTTGTAAGATGGGCAAGAAGGATATCTATGCACCATCTTGAGGGGAGAGTTCAGTAACTGTTAACCTTAGAGAAATATATTGTAACCTCGAGTTGACTATTGTAGGTAGTTATGATAGAGTCTTTTAGTAGCAATGTTGTAACTTTTTTTCAATGTGTTGTAAGGGGAGCAATATTGTAACCACCCATCCAATTGGTAAGTATATTAGAATGGGTCTTCAATGGAGACTCATCGCTTCTGCTCAACACACCCTCTCTCTCCTTATTTCTCTTTCGACTGACTTAGTAATTACAAACCATTTTCCCTCCAATTTTAATTCAAATAAAAAGATGAGATAGGAATGAAGGAAAAAAAAAGTATAAACCCATCAGTGAGAATTTCAATGGCTGTAGTGGGTGACAACTAATAAGAAATTATAACCAAAAGTCAAAAGATAATAAATTATGCTAATACCAGCTTTGCATAGCCCTCACTTTCTTCTTTGAGAAGGTTAAATTTGGTTTGCTGATAGAGAAGTCGTGTATTAACTCTGACCTGAAATCAAGAGTGCAAATAGATCAGATACATAGAAGAACTGCGTATTCATACAGGCTTACACAGGGTTACCGTATATTTGATGCAAGAAACACAAAAACCGGGAAGAATAAGCTTCAATTTGAAAACTATTCAATTTTTTCTTTTTTTAATTTCAAAGGAGTGCAATAGGGATCAAACCCCTAACTGTCGAGCCCTCTAGTACTTTAGTCCAAAGGAAATGCTGCTACAACCACATGTCATTCTCAACATTTTCCTCCCTTCATTCACAACATTTTTCCTAGGGATGAATATTTTACTTTTTTGAAGACAGTCACCAAAATGAAGGCATTCCTGAGCTTTATTTGATAAGAATTATTTATTTTCTTAATATAATAAGCAGTATCATTTATCATATGAGAAGCAAATACATTATTAAGAACTGCCAAGGGAGTAACCCAAGTACAAATAGAAGCATGAAAATTTTAGCCAGATGTGAAAGAGTAAAACAGAGAAGTTAAGAAAGAGGATAGGCATAAGAGAAATCATTTAGTAATCACTTAAAATCTCCAAATGGTATATGCCAGAGAGAAGAAAGAATAGAAGTGGTAATATATGGCTAATTGAAAATGCGTAAATTCAATTATTCCAAAGTATTTTAGCACTAAGACTTCTGCCATCATGACAGGAATTACCCTTCAAACCCAATGTGCAAAAAAAAATAACGCTCCACAGTGCTCTAGTTGCCTTATCTAATAAAGAATATTATATTTTCTCTATCTGCTCCCTCTGTAGATATGTAACCAGCTAGTCAGCACACCGTTTTCACTAAAATTTTCAGTCAACAGTAAAATTATAGCTCCACAAGTCATTTGGTCCATATGTATGCTTTTTCCTTTCAGATAACAACAAGATGCAGATAAAGAGAGAATAAAATGCAATAACCAAGGATAAAATGTGCTCTATAACCACATAAAAAAATTAAAAAAAAAAAGAAGAGAAAAAAAGAAGCAAGATAGAAGAACTACAGACAAATAAAGCACAGCACAACAAAACAAAGAAAAGCATGACAGTGACTGGAGAAAACAGTTACTAAAGTACTAAATAAACAGTAAAATGTTAAAGGCACAAATCCAAAGAGAACAAATTGACACAAGTGTCTGAAGTAGCGCATCCAATCCTTCTTATTAAATAAACATTTAAATCAGCAGCTGACCATTAGTTCTTTCTCTAGCATAGTTGCTAATTGTGCACTATTGCAATCGCAATAGCGCATTGCAAGCCACAATATTTCAGCCACTTTGTTGTGCAGTTCCAATTGCGAGCTCTTGTGCTTGCAACTGTACACAATTCTGGCTATTTTTGACAAATTGTGAGTGCAACTGTTGCAATTGGGGCAAAACAGTAAATTTGTGTGTTTTTAAAAGGGTTGACCTGACAGAGTCACACCTTTCTCTGCAATTCTTGCACACTCTGTACCTTTCTCTCCTCTCGCATGGTGGTCACTGCTGCCTACTGGAGTGCTGGTTGAAGCTTATCTCACAGGTGGTTCTGTTCTCTTCTACCTGAAGCATTCTGTTTTCTGAAGCTTCTCACGGTAATTCTGAGCTTGGCTTTTTACTCCGAAGCCATTCTGAGATATGATCAGTATGATTGGTAACTAGACACTTCCTAAGATAAAGGAGGTTGTGTGATCTTGTTGGAAGAAGTGCTTGTGTTCAGTTTGGTGTTTAGTCATTGTCTTAATTCTGTCCAGCATTTAATTTGCTGTTGTGATTTTTATACAATTAGTCGATAGTTATATAGGGTTTAGTGCAGGCAGTCTTTTAGTTTATCTCTAACTTTCACAGACAGTCTTTTAGTGTATCTCTAACTCTCTTAGGTAGTCTTCTGTTAGTATTTCTGAAGTTTTATTCGCTGGCCTATTTTAAATTCCTATAGGTACAATTGGCTGGACTGGACCATATTTGTGCTTTTGTAGCCATTCTGAATTCCTAAAAGAGGAACACTGCTGTAGTTTTTTGGTCTGACACTTTAAAGAAACTTTGGGGTTATATTACATATATAAAATATATTTATATATTCAATATCATTGCACAATTGTTCAAATTGTACCGTGCAATGTGCAACACTCGAGCATAATGGTGGGCAATTTGCAATTGACAACTTTGTTCTCTATATCCTTTCTAGTTTCAACATTTGACCAAACTATGTAGCAAAACTTATTGAATTAAATAAATACTGTCCAAGCAACTTGAATAGACCCAACCACATGACTGCATCATGCTTAAGCCCCAATACCTCACAATATGCTACTCAAGTCTTATAATTATAACACTTAATTATGCCTCCAAATGGGACTTGGCCCCACTCAACTGGTTTACATCTTCAAGCTCATAGGATCCCCCAGATATGCTACTGAAGACATATGCATATGCCTTATAACAGTCATTTCATTTATGCCTCCAACATGGGAATTGGGGCATTACATTCTCCCCCACTCAACTGGGTTACATCTTCATCAATCACCCCTTGGGTGATATGGGCTTCCCGTGGCAAACCCATGGCAAACAAGACCCACATTGCAAGACAGGGGGGACAATTATCACTACGCACTTTCCTATGATTTTTGTGCAATCTCGAAGTAATTATTTCTAGAGATTTATTAAGCTATGAAGCTAATTTTATTAGTACAATTAGAGTCCTAAATAAAATTACATGGATTAGCAGAGTTGTAAAGGATTGTTTACTTGTTTGGTAGTCAAGATTTGTAATGCCTAAGCATCAGTCATGAATAAAACCAGAGTTGTTAAATGCATAAGGTGGCCTGATGCACCAACCCCCAAAAGCACCAAAGTGGCCAAGCAGAGCAAGCACTTCATGAAGTGCAGCAACCAAATTGAAAATAAAAATCCAAATGATGGATATAATTTTCAAACCATCATAGAAATAAAATTACTACAAAATAAGTCACAATAAACCATCAAATCATATAAAGACATAGTAGAAGACATTTTAATCCACAAGAAAGATGACAGCAGCAACAAAATATTAAATTAAGTCTAAAAGTCATCATAAAATATGGTATATATCCTAAGATAATCTAATTCTAAACTCTAAATTAAGCTACTCCTTCATCCTCCCAATCCTCATTGGCATCTATCTCAAAGAAGTATAATGCGAACTGGAAAGCACAAATAAGGATGACAGAAAACACTCAAAACAGAGAGATCAATCTATAAAAATGGAGGAAACAAAGGGCAGAAAACAGGGGGAAGAAAGCAGAGGGCAGGAACCAGAGAATCAATGGAGTATAATGGGAGTTGGAAAGCATAAAAATCATAGGATGAGGCTATTGTTTGATTGGTGTATAATAGAAGAAAAGAGTGGTTGCTGTATCGCAGTATAATGGGAGTTGGAAAGCATAAAAATCAAATGTCAAGATTGATGTTTCTTTCCTTCTCTCTTGAGTTTTTAAACTTCCTTCCATCGCTTCTAACTCCTAAAGTAAGGATTCATAAAATAACTATCTACCCTACTAAACAGAACTATTGATATATAAAATGGGCTAATATTGTAAAATTGCTTCACTTCAATGAAGCACCGCTTCAGGCCACTTTGTGCTTTGAGGCATTTCAGCGCATAAGCCCCACTTAAAGACCACTTCTTTGGGTGAAGTGCCTCAGCCTCCTTTGAAGCATCCCCTTGTTTTCCCACTCTGCTCCTCCAACACTTAGTGGACTGAGGCAGTGCTTTTAACAACAATGGATAAAACAATGTATAAGTACTATTTTTTGTAATAATATTATATTCCATGGATTTTCCTTGTTTCCTTGTAATCATAATTCCAGATTTTCTATCTAGTGTACTCTAGCTTATCTGCTAAAATGAAAGCCCTCCTTATGATTGTCTTCTTCACTTCCATCCTCCCTCAGCCAACCATGCTATAGCCAATGTCATTAAAACCAAGATCACCATCTCTAGAGTCCCTACCTTTGCAGACCAAGGATGCCACAGATGAACCATAGTTGATCCCAATGTAGCTCACACACCACTAGAGCTTTCTGCTTTGACACAACTAATAAAACCCCAAGACACTCCAATCCAAAAAACTTGAATAAAACCAACTACATGGCCCCACACTATAGCCAATGTCATTAAAACCAAGAACACCATCCCAAGATTCCCTACCTTCGCAAACCAAGGATGCTACAGATGAGTCACGTTTATCTCAATGTAGCCTACACACCACTAGAGCTTTTTGCTTTGACATGATCCATAAAAGCCCAAAAAACTTGAACAATACCAACTACATGGCCCCAGTTGCCTGATCCCTAGTAACTCATACCATGCTACTCAATCACTTACAGCCTCAAGACTCAACTCTTAAACAAACTGTAAACATGCACCCCCTCCCCCAACATTAACTTGTATTATAAAATTATAAAATAAATTTTTATATTATTATTCTTTAAAAATGCGGGGGAATTTACTCTTGACACCATGACAAAATCAATCAAAAATTTCAAAAAAAAAAAAAAAAAAAAAAAGAAACAGCAACTACAAAATGCAGAACCAACATATAACTCTTGTCATATACCATATGTTCATAAAATCTATTTGCTCACCTCTTTACCCTTCAATTCCTGAGCCTTTATTTTGATCAACTCAGCCTCTCCTAAAAACTCTTCCTACAGACACATAACATAGAATAAAATTTATCAAATGCATAAAACATACTGCTTCTCAAAAGCAAGTCCACCTAGCAAACAGAAGCCTTGAAATAGAAAGCAAAATCAAAGTTTATACCAAAGGAGGAGGGAGAAAACACACAACCCACCTCACAACGTTCCTGAAGGAGCCTAATTGGAACCATTTCAGATTCCACCAGCCATCTTGCCTAGAACAACAAAAACTTATAAGCAATAAACATATAGTAAAACAAATAAATTGCACACAAATTTCCAAGGGACAAGAACCCTGTAGTTACTTAAAAACACTTGAAGTCAATCCAAAGCATTACAAGATCAAATACTAACCAGTTTGACAAGACGAGAACGGTACTCTCCAGGCATTGTATGCTGTAGCCAAGTAAATACAAACATGAAAGTGCATTTGAGAGTGCTAATTAATAACACTTGAACCAATCCATAATTTAATATCTCACAATCATATAGCATTAATACGCAATAAGAGACACATTACAGACTATTGATTAATTATTTAATTATAAGCTCTATAAAGCAAAAGTAGATTCAAATATCTTACTTTAGTTCAAATCAAAAAAGAGGTCACAATAATAATCAAATATAATTGCTGGCATCAAACGGTTAAATCATTCATTCAACATTACTCTTGAACTTGGAAATCCAGTCTTCTTTTATGTCAAGTCCCATTGTAGAGATTAAAAGATATAATATTTCTTCCTTGGGAGATTGAACCCAAGTCATAAATAACCTTCAGTTGAGCTTGAGTTCAATGCAATATAAAACATATGTTTACATTCCCAAAAAAATAGAAAAAAAAAATCATTAGGAGAGAGAGTAAAACTTGGGAGGGGGATATAAAATATCCTCCAGAACAGAGGAAAAGAAAAGAAAAAGGAAACAAGAAAATAATCATGTAGTTAGCTTTCAAGTCTTCCGCATATCAAGGATGGAAACTCCCTTGAAGCAACCATGAGCAGAACATAAGAGTAAATAAAAACCTCATCCCATAATAAATTAACGGGCAAGTAGCCAACCTTGAAGATCTGGACAATGGAAAAATAAAGAACAGGTGCAGGTGGGTACATAAGCTTAGGAAGAATGTTTCTCAGCTGAGAAAAGAACTGTTCCCAAATATTGATCATTTCAAGCATGATGAAAGTTTCCTTTTCATTCATCATAAAGGGGGCCAAAGAAAAAGAGCAAAATGGTAGTCCATTGTGCTACCTGCTATAATGCAACAAATACTGCCATCTTCAAAGAACTATACAGTTACTAAGGGACCATCTACTCCATATATAATTGATATGAGACTCAAATGGTCACAAACATCATACCTACTTCACCAATGTTAAAGATCCCATTTGTTTTATTTCTGCAACATTATTCTATCACTAATCCTATGCCAAAAAAGTACATTTGATCAGCTTCTTCAGTTGGTACATAAAATGAGTACGATAATCTCAATTCTATAGCAAATCCTTCACAAATTTTCTGAATAGTGGTTGCATCATTGCAGCAAGTCCACTTTTAAAAAGATACGTCCATGCAGCATATAAAATTAACCAGAAATCTCAATACTTGCTTGGAATACAAATTTGTTTGGACTTCAGCAAAAATGAATAATTTACTCTTCAAAGACAAAACTCTTACAATATAAATGGCAACCATAAGACCCAAGAAAGCATTAACTTAAAAACAGGCCTTTCCATAAACTAACATATGGTTTATAATTCCATTGTACACATATTTTACTCAAATCTCAAGATGACAGTCTCCTTTGACAGAAAGACAGAATTTCAAATGTTATCTCTGCATGCTTCAATTACTATGTTGATAACCTAATTTTAAAATATTACACATTTCATTAGAATTTCACAAATGGCTCAATGATGCATAACAAGAAATTTTGAGGTTTCACAATTTTATTACTTTACATGTCAACATTGCAAAATCCCATCATATTAATCAAACAATATACTCCTGAAATGTAACCTCGTATGCACTGAAGTAGAAAGTTTAACCTTTAAACTCCATGGTGATTATAGTAACACCCAATTCAACCTTATGATTAATATAATCTTGTGTGCCTGAAGAACATTGTGAAGGATAAAATTTTCCTAACTCCACCATCCTGGTTTCCATAACAAGAATTTAAATTATTTCTCCTTTGTGCAACAACAAGGCTATCAGATATAACCATGAGGGGAGTGCTCCAATTATGAACTTAATTCAAGTGCCCAATGACAGATCAATGCACTCAATTCAAGTAAAAGTTTCTGAATATCCTCCAGCCACAACAGGGCAACACGAGTTGGAAAAAAAGAAAAAAAAAAAAAATCTCTTCTATCCAACGGTGAATGAATCATCACCTACTAGAAAGAATTAAAAGCAAGACCCCAAAGTTTTATAAAACAAAACTGCATTTTATTCATTCATGGCAGTCATTAAACTAAGCATAAGTAATTGAAATCTTATAACCAACTAAGCTATATAAGGACCCCTGTTCATAAGTTGTAGCTTCCTATGAACGCTGGAAACAGAATTGTAGACTCAGAAATTTTATGCTCCTCAGGGGCATACTAATTATGTTAGCAAAACAACTCACAAAAAACATTAATGACCCCAACTTTAAAGAGGAAGAAGAAACAGAAAGGAAAAATAACAGCTTCCTATGAAACAAAGAAGGCAGCAGTAACTCACATCTTGTGCCATCTGGGTCACTATATCTGCAAAGTTTGAAGCTAATTTTTCTGTTGATACTTTATCCGAGAATATAACAGAATCTAATGCTATTTTACACTTCTGAAACGGCAATTCGCCTCGAACCTGACAGCATCCCCAAAAAAAAAATGTCCTTAGTCCAAAAAATAAGGAAATTATAGTTCAGTGCACAAAATTCAAATCTTCCAGATAAAAATATACACGCACATATGCAGATGCATAGACAACTAATAAAAGGAACGCACCATAGTCCAACAAAGCTCGTAGAGGAAGCGAAGCAATGGGACCGGTCGGGAGAACCTGAAGGCAGGGTTCCCACTCCTCCATTCACGAACACAGTCTTCCGTGACATATATACACTCCACGGATGGAAGAGACATTTTCTGAAAATGATAACAAAGACTAGAAGGAATTGCGTGCTTTGAGATATGGAGATGAATCGGGAATAAGGTTAAGAGAGAAGTTGCGTCGTCACTGCGCGAGGTTCCATGGGTCAGTTCAGAGTCATAGAAACGGGGAGAAGATTAGGGTTTTTAGAGAACCAAGGGGTTTGAGGACCTCATCCAATTTGACGCACAAATATTTGGCAAATGTCTCGAGTTTCTAAATCTTTGATCGTTCCGACCTTCCGATTTAATTGTAGTTATAGAAAACTAGATTTTGGCCGTGCGGGGGAAGTAAGGGGTGTATCATGTTACTATGATTTAATTTATCAGTTTACCACTCTTTAATAATAAATTGATGAATGTTTATACAGTTTATAAAGGTTAAAATGAACAAATTTTTTTACCAAATTTCCATTAAATAAAACACTTGAACAAAATTTTTCTACAAGTGTCTTTTTAAAAATTCTCTTGTATTTTTATTTTTAAATATAGTGAATAATTTGTTGTATTGAAAAAATTAGTAAAAGATTCCTTGGCTTCAAAATGTAAGAGAAAACAAAATGAAAGCAAAAATTAAAAAAAAACAAATGACCTAAGGTATAGGTAACTCACCCTCTCTATTGCAACCTCATTTTCCAACACTTTCTCTTTGCATTATAAAATATTATAATTCTAAACAAAAACTGTTGGCTCAGTTGGTAAAAAAACTGACTACTTTTCATATGGATGTGTATTTGATTCCTTTTGCCAATGTGAGAACAACTTTGGTGGATAATCTGTAAGAACCCCATAAGTGCTCTTCGAGTCTGAAGGCATGCCCTGACACTAGTGGTGGATCAAAGCTGAAGCCACCTCAACTTTTCTTTTATCAAAAAAAAAAATCTTACAATTCAAAATTTTAATTATAAAACCTTAAATATTGAATTTTAAATTATAAAACTCTAAACCTTAAATCGTAAAATTCTAAATCTTAAACTATGAAGCTCCAAATCTAAAATTGCAAAATCATAAACTTTAAATTGTAAAATCACAACCCTAAACTGTAAACCTCCAAACCCAAAATTACAAAATCATAATCCTTAAATTGTAAAACCCAAACCCTAACAACAAAACCCTAAACCATAAATTACAAAACCTGAAACCATAAGTTGCTAAACCCCAAATCTATAACTTAAACCATGAAACCTCATAATCTAAATTCTAAATTATGAAATCTCAAACGGTGAAATCATAAATTTTAAATTGCAAAACCCTAAATCTTAAATTATGAAACCTTAAACCCTAAACCATGTAACCACTAAAAATAAACCCTAAACTATGAAACTCCAAACTTAAACTACAAAACTCCAAACCTAAGTCCTACATCCTAAAATTTCAACTGCAAAATGCTAAATTGTGAAATCCCATGTCCTAAACCCTAAATTACGAAAACATAAACCCTAAATGCTCAATTGCAAAACACCAAAATTTGGATCATGAAACCCTAAATCCTAAGCTATGAAATCCTAAACTACAAAACCCCAAACCTTAAACTATGAAATTTTAAATCTTAGACCCTAAATTATAAAATCTCAAATTCTAAACTCTAAGTTATGAAGCGTCAGACCTTCTAAATTGTAAAATCACAAATCTCAAATCCAAAATTATGAAATCCCAAACCCTAAATGATGAAACCTCAAATCCTAAATTGCAAAACTCTAAACCTCAAATCATCAATCATGAAATCTTAAATCTCAAATCCTAAATTATAAAATCCTAAATTCTAAACTGCAAACCCTCAAACCTTAAAATATGAAATGCCTATTATGAATGAAATATCATTCTTTTGTCTTGTCTTCATTTTGGAATTAGCATATTGGTTGCTCTATTGTTTTGCCTTTTATTAGTTTTTCTTTTACCAAGCATAATAGTATACAAGAAAAAGAAACAGAAAATGTAATGTCAAGACAATGACAAGGCGGCATCTTTACTTCATTACTCACATTGGTAAATAAGTTACTTCATAAACCCCTAACACAATTACACCACAACAACACTAACACTATACTACTCACACGATCCCTAACACACTGCTAATATTACAACATTACTAACACTACTAAGCTAACATGATTACTTACAACAAATAATCCCAATACACTGCCATCTTGATAACTCATTGCAGCAACCACGATCTTGCATCTCCCCTATTAGTACTTGTTACAACAAACCACACAATACCCAAAAATAGAATGCATGTTACATCTAAAAACAAGCACACATCAAACAAATAATTGATTCGTCGTCTTCTTCCTTTGCTTCATAATAAGCTTTATTGCTCTATTAGACATCTTATCATCATACCATTAAAAGAAATTGCATTGAGATACATTATCCAATACACATAGAGAATGAGGAAATGGTTCAAACTTTAAACTTTAATCACTAATTGCATATAAAAATAAGCGTTCTTTAAGCTTACCCTATACTTCCCACAACTCCAAAACCTTCTCCCAAGGTTTGTGGTTGTGTCTAAGGTGAACAATGGTGCTATAATGCCACAATGCACAATGGGGATATTGCCTTTGCTAGCCACACTATTTAGTGTTAAAGATGATACTTCTTCTCTCTTGATGAGAACCCTATAGGACATCAATGATGAGTTGTGGTTCATCATTTCTTAGCTCGTGGATCATTCTTGCATATGTGGATTGAGATAACAAATGTACTTGGTTGAGCAAAAATGGTGGATCAAGTTGTAAACAAAGTTTGGGGCTCTTTTAAGGGGATTTTGAGCCACTTCACTAATTTGGGAATTTGCCTGTTTGCCCACATCATAAGGCAATTTGCCAAATCATAGCCACATCGTAGCCTTCATTCAAAACTCGATGGGAACCCTAATGGAGGACTAAAATTGATGCAAAATTTATTTTTGAGTGATCCAAAGATGAAAAACCTTTGGCTGACCAAATTAATAATCCAACTATCTTTGGGGACCAAAAGAGTAATTCACTCCTTTAATAGTTTATTAAAATTGTAAGGCTCAAAGGTCGAAGGATGAGGACCTTGACAAATACTTTCCTTAAGTTTTTTAAGATAATCATATTTATCATTATGGTCTTGTATTTTATCTACTGCATGTATTAATAGTTTGGTTTGTTGGGATAATACATTTATTGTGAAAGTGCACCTGCACTGTTCCCTAGGTGGACAATTGTTTTCACAAGTTCCTTCATTTTCTCGTTTAAAGGTTTTAGATGTTTTATAGTTTTCTTAAATATTATATATCATTTCTTATTTCTTTGTATCAATTTTTTCATATAATAGGATTTTAGATATTTGTTGTTTAGTGCTTTCATCCATTCTTTGATCTACATTTCAATTTTTTGCTATATCACCTACTCGACAACATCTATAACAAATTAAATTATTTTTAAATTCCTTTTTATTCTGTTTAAGTGAGGGCTTATGAGTTCTAGGTTTTTTTAATGAGATTTTTGTATCTGTATATTTTTATATTTTCTTCTATATTGAGAACATAGTGCTTGGATTTTTGATAGCCATATTGCTGGCAAAAATTTCCAAACTCCCTTCTACTATCTTTTCTTTTTGCTTTTGATTTTCTCTCTAATTTAAAATTCATACATAATTCACTATTAGAAAATCGCACATTATTAATAGATTTTTTTGTTAATAAAAATAAAAAATTCATTAGTAAATGTTTTACGAGTAAATTTATCGAGGGATATGATTCTATGATATAAGTGGCTTTGAAATTTTTGCCAAGGGATTTCCTAGTAAAAATTAAAAATTCCCTCCTTAACATACAGTATTTTTGTAAAAAATTCATTTTATTAAAGTTTTTTATTTTATTGAGAAAATTATCTCTCAGTAAAATGTAATTTCTTATTTTACTGAGAGATTAAAAGTATTATTTTTTAAAAAATTTAAATTAGCCATAACATTGTATAAAAATCAACTATAACATTGAACACAAATTTAGCTATAACAATATAAAACCAACCATAACAATATGCAGCAAATTAGTTGTAAGAATATAATGGTACATCTATTGATTGAGATAAAAATCAAGCCACAAAATCAACATAATAGACATACTTGGAAGTAGTAGATAAAAAATGAATACATAGATAGTAAAACACAAGGATAGTATAATAGCTTTAAAATAAATTTCAAAAATAAAAAATACTAATGGATTTATCCTTTTGTAACATAAGTTTGCTTGTATATAACGTTATGTTTTACTAATAGATCCTAAGATTCATCAAAAAAATGCTGCATTTCCTACAAATCCTAGCTAAAAGTTGAGTTGTTAATTGACTATTTGCTAAAGGATCCAATAGATCTGTTGATAACCTTGTAGAATTTCATTACAAGTTGTGCAAAAAATTATTTTTTATAACTCACATACCAATGAATTTATCAAAGGACACAACTTTTTGATCAGTTAAATTGAGAAAAAGTGTAATTTTAGTTGTTTGACAAATTTATTGAAAATGTTATATTTTTCCCAAAGGATAAATCCCTGGTAATTTTCTCTAGCTTTTTGTACAAACAAAGTTGGAAGTCCATATATAATCTTTCTTTACGAGACTATACTGTCTTGTTTAGTGAATAATTTTGCCAAGAATATATCTTTCTACCATTTGAAGTCCAATAATGGCGGACATCTTAAATTATGTAATATTTGACTAGTTCCTTAGTCAAATATATTAGTGTCTCTTATAATTAAAGCTTTGTGTTATGGCTAAAATTAGAGTTACTATTTGTGATATAAATTGTTGTGTACTGTGTTCCACCTTTATTAAGGTTAATACAGTGTGTATAGCACCTTCAAGTAGGAAGTGGTTCCTCCGTACCTTTAATATTCTAGTGAAGCTGAAAATCAAGAGTTCTACTGCATTTTCTTTATTGTTTCCTTTATTCCATTCCAGGATGGTATCTCCATCAAATGTAGAAGGGCGATCTAATTCCCCTTCTTCACTCTAAAGATCAGGGAAAGAAGGACAAGGATGATAATTTTTTGTTAAAAAATATAAAAATTCCTTATACTTTTATCCTGTTGAAAAAAACTTTTTACACTTCTAATTATAACAATTAGCATATTTCCACTTTTAAATTAAAGCAATTGACCCATTATATTAGTTAGCCATCCAAATCCTAACGGAGCTTCGACCCTCCACGTATCCTTTTTGCAATCGACCCAAGGAGAAAATTTGCTCAAATGGTTGGTAGAAGATGTTTCTTTTGGCGGGGTAATCGAAGAGAAGGTGCTTCCAAAGAGTCATTACCAAAGTGAGGGGGGTTCTCATCGTGAATTATGTTTATAATTCAAGGATGCCACTCAGTGGGGTGGCTTCTGTATACAGGATATCCCTTTCTGGGGGTGGATAAATCTCCAACTCAAGTGAATTACTTTCTAAATTGTTTTTATCTGATTTTGGTGTTATGCTGTATATCCTAAATCTTTGCCAACATTTGCAGAAGAAGGTGGTTCCAAAGAGTCATTATTGCAAGTTCTAGAATTCATCTCCAAAGCTCGTCTGGTAGTTTCGACATTTGGGATGAACATGTTTACAGCTTTGGGTTGGGGTTGGAGTTCGATGGCAAGAGATGTGAGCAGCATCTCTTGAATCAATCTTTGATCGCCAACAAAAGTTTCAGTTGCACTGACTGGAGGCTGAGAAGAGAGTCACGTGCGTGCGCGGTGGAGGCCATTGGAGATTTAAATGATAAATTAATAAAATGGGTACACTGTTATAATTTTAAAGTATAAATATATTAATTATTACAAATGAAAGTATAAAAATTATTTTTGCGGCAAGGTAAAATACAAAGGGTTTTTTATGTAGAGGGATAAGACCTCATGTTTTTTCTTTTTATCCGAAATATATTATCCTCAAATTGTTCTTCAATACTTTCTACATTTTCTACATTTTCTATTTCTAAAGTTATATTCTTAAGTCTATCTGGAAGATATTTCTTTTTGAATTTTCTAGTATTTGTAGAGAAGAAATCTTTTCATTAGTTTCAGCTAAGCCATCGTCCGTAAAGTTTCTAATTAGATTTTTTTTTTTTTATCTTTTCCTGAGAGAACTTATCAGGATTAAAAAGCAGTTTGTTAATTTTTCTTTTTATCTTTTTATCGGAAGTAATATCTTTTAAAATAAAATACAAATAAATAATTATTAGTTTAAAAAATTAATTACATAAATTATTTTATATTTATAAACTATTATCTGCATATTTATATTTATAATAATTTTTATAATTAATTTTTTAATTAATAATTATTTATTTATATTTTATTTTATAACATATATTTCTTATTTTAAAGAATTTAAATCATTCAATACTATAAGTTATATAAAAAACAATGCTTCGGAGAATCTGGTAATCCTCCACTTTGTAAATATTTAATATCAATGAATATTTCTTTTATATTATATTAATTTTACGTTTTATCTATATTATATATAAAAGTGTAGAAAGAAAAACATTTTATACTAATTTGCTCTTCTTAAATTAAAATATTTTCATATGGACTTATATTTCTTTGATAGTGTTATTATAAATTAAATAAATATTATGAAAAGTTTTAAAAGGTGTAGATCAATTGATAAATATATGCAAACAAAGATTAAAGATATAAATTATTAAAAAATTTTAAATAATTTTAACATAAGACTCATCAACTTATGGGACATACATTTATTATTATTTTAAAGAATCATTGATCAGTTTTTTTATATTATTATCAACATGTAAAAGGGTTATCTATTTTTTTTAATAATGACTGAAATTATAATAACTAAATTATACGGTATCAATTAAATTACTATAAATTAATTATTTAATGTAAAGATTGTATGCCAATTTAAAAATTTTAATTACGATATTATAAATATCTTTATAATTTCTAATTGTAATGGAATTAATTTTTAAAATTACACTTAGTTATTTGAATTCTAATAGAATTACTTTTCCTAGTTTTAATTGAGTTCTTAATTCTAATAGAATTAGATTTCCTAATAGTAATTCTTCTTCTACTTTAATAATTCTCACAACCCCATCTTCAATCAATCTCACTTCCCAATTATTTTTTGTCATTCTTGTTACAATTTGAAATGTCAAGATTAAAGTCAACGCATTGATTGAGATGCCCTGATCCTTGTCAGGTATTCATGTGCCAATTACCGTTGTTAATGTGCCTACATTTTCCATTAACAGCGGCCTGCAAATTTACCGACGATGATGCTACCGAATTGGTTGGACTAAATTTTTCTCACAGTATTTACACCATACGTTTGGACATAGCAAACAGTTAACTAAATCCTTTATCTTCAGGTTGGTTATGAGGAGAACTGAAGATAATATTAATTAAACATATCTAAATGGTTGAAAAAGTATGAAACCACTAAAATCACCTCTTTTTTCTCAATCTAAGGGCCATTTTGATTTCTAGCCTTGAAAACAATTTTATGTTTTTAAGAACAGAAAAACAATAAAATATGTTTGAATGCATTTTTTTTAATAATTTTAAAAACTTATTCTTCATAAACTATTTTTCAAAACAAAAATTATAGATCAAATAAAATATATTATTGTTCTTCTTGAATTATTTACCAATTGCAGCTTTGGTAATTATATAAATTCATTAATAACAAAACGGTAATTAAAAACAACTTTTTTTTTTTCTGCCCAAGCTACTGGCCTCCCTTGGGGTACATGTCCAGTTATACCTCTCCCTTCCAAGTACAACCTCAACCACCTTTCCAACGTTATCATATCATTTCCACTACAAGCCTCGCTACATATCACATCCTAGCTTTTCATCCGAATCATCTTTCTCTATACAACAATTTATATGGTCAAATTTCACAGGGTTCACCTTTCGATCATCTTCAATTGTCCTTGTTTGATCACAATAAGTGCCTTCGTGGGGAACTCCTCAACTTCTACAAAAAGAGATGAATTACTTTGGATTTGGAACCTTTAAATTGAATAATGCACTTTATAAAATAAAATACAAATAAATAATTATTAATCAAAAAATTAATAAAAAAATTGTTATAAAATATAAAAAGATAATAATTCATAAATTTAAAATAATAAACATCATTAATTTTTTTTATTAACAATTATTCATTAACACTTTATTCTATATACTCCCCAATTTAAAAGATCTCAATCCAATTACTTCATTCCTTTGAGTTTAAGGATGGAGCTCATTTTCGGTGATTTGTGTTTGTTCTCAGTAAAGAAAGCTCAGGCTCTTTTGTGCTACCTCAAGAAAAAATAGTATCCAAACAAATTTTCTTTTATTATTCTAAAAGTTGCTTTGAAGAACAACTAATCTAAACAAGTTTTGTTCTGTTTTTATTTTTAAAAATTATTCACAAAATTAATTTACAAAATTATTTATAAAAACTAAAAACACTTTCAAACAAACCTAAGTCTTCTTCAATCCTAAAACCTCTAAAAAAGACAATGAAAATGTGTCAGAATATTAAAAAAAATGAAGGATAGAAAAACTATTTAGAGTTGGGGGAAGTTTAGGGGATGGAGGGTGCAATACATGCCCAAACTAGGCACTGTAAACAAGCCTTATACAATAAACAAATCAAAAGATCTCTAACAGGCGGGATGGAGTAAATGCACAGACGCCAAAGTTGATGTAAACGTCTTCATCGTCCGTCTGAACACGTAAAAGAATCAGCAAATCCAGGAGGTCGAGGAGGTATGGTTGATTGTGTGGTAGGGTATGATGAAGTAGTAAAATCATCCACGGTGGTGGCGCTATTCCCGTCAGAGGCCTGCCACTTTCTGAGTGCTTGTGGTAAGGACATACAGAGGTCGATCTCATCCATGTCATCAGAATCTAGTGCTGACGGCTTCCAGACTTCAACAAGGGGAGATAGCACATTCACTGCATGACTCATATCTGGACGCTGGTAAGGCTCCCTTGCACAGCAATGGCCAGCCAACTCTGCAACAGAGCTAATACTGGATAAGGTTTCCTCATCATCAACATCAATTGTTGGGTCAATGGCCTTTCGAAATGCATCCTTGTTCAGTAGTGCTCTGCGGAACCATGTAACAAGTTGGGCGTTCTCTTCCGGTTGGCTGTCATCGAGAGCTCTCCTTCCAGTAATCATCTCCATAAGAATCACGCCAAAACTATATACATCAACCTTGATTGTGACTCGTCCAGTTGCTGCTTGATCATTAGTGAAATTAACATTTTATTGCTTTGTGGAATTTAAAACGAAATGGGGATACAAGTGTCCATATGCTAGAATGTCAATAATCCTCCACCCTCAAGATTTCGAGAGAAAGGTCTAGTAAGTTAATCGGCCAAGTTGCTTGTTCTTACATACTAAATATAAAAAGCAATAGACATTGCAAGGTACTATAAAAAATATTACGTCAATTCAGTTAATTCTATGAGCAATACATGGCACCAAATTATTACTTGTCTAATCAATCTAATGTACAAAAATGTAAATATTAAATCTCAAAATAATAGCAATTACAAAATGCAAATTGTCTAAAGAGGATAAGAATCCTCCTAGCTATGTAACAATGCTTTTAGGAGGCATACTGAACTGAATCTAATAAAATAGAAGACATTTACGCCCACAAGCAATTTTTACAATAGGCAGTCTTTCATCTTCTCTTTTTTCATAAAGTTGTTTTTAGACAAAATTTGGGAAACAGATAATACTAGATATAGAGTTGACAGCAATTGGTTCTCATATTTGCTATCTCCATGAATAGAATTTCCAATGAAACAATTTAAAATCTGAAAAACATAATTACTGTCAAATTTTGGCAGTATTTTTCTTTCTTTTAACTACACTCAGTATCCCACTCATGACCTACTCTTATCTTCTGCTATTGGTGCCTGAACATCTAAATTGCAATGAGTAAAGACATTGAAAGAAGAAGTGTTCAACTACTTTCAAGTATAGCAAAGAAAACCTTAATAAGTTATACATGTTTTTCCAGAGGATTAATTTAAGCCATAAAGGCAGAACAATTTCAAATAATGAATTAACAACTCACCTGCATATTCTGGTGCGAGATATCCAAAAGTTCCAGCAACTCTAGTTTCAAATGAGGCCTTTCCTTCTGGAGCAAGCCGAACCAGTCCAAAGTCTGACACTTTAGCCCGCATATCATCTCCAAGCAGAATGTTTGAGGGTTTGAGATCCCTATGAATAAAACTTTGTTGGGCTAAACCATGCAGATATTCAACACCTCTCGCAACATCCAAGGCAATGTAAAGCCTTCTTCTCCATTCCAGTGGTCTTAACCCTTCCTCTTTCCAGTTGAACAAATGTTTACTAAGAGCCCCCTGAGGCATGTATTCATACACTAGAAGCCTCTCATTTTCACCCAAGCAATAACCCAGGAGTGCAACCAAATGTCTATGTCGGACATTAGTAAGTACTGCAATTTCAGCCCTGAACTCACATAACCCCTTCTCCTCGACCATTCCTGATTTCATTCTTTTCACTGCAATCTTTGTTCCATCTTGCAATTCTCCCTTGTAGACAGTACCAAAACCGCCCCTCCCCAAAATGTTCACTTCACTAAAATTGTTGGTAACATCTCTCAAAACTTGAATAGGAATTAGCATATTACCAGCTTCTGCCATATGAACATCATTTGTTACACTATTTGTGGGACTCAATTTGTTAATTCTTCCACCACTAGCACCTGCAGCTGCAATAGCGTTGTTTGTAACATTTCCTTCTCCAGGACGAGGAGGATTTTCCGTCATTTCTTTTGGACTTTTAACTTTCCCTGAATGCTTCTGTTTACTGCGAAGCATATAGAATAGTAGAACCGCTGTACCTAGTAGAATGATAATGGCTGACACAATGAGAATAATGATTGTAATTTTCTTACCATGACTTCTAGAATATGAACCAGGTGCGCCTGGGGGTGAGGGGATAGGTTTTCCAATATCTGGATTCCCACCTAATTTAAGATTTACATCTTTACGGAAAGATGGTATCAACCCCCCTAAATGATTATTTGTGAGATCAAGTTCTTTCAGAAGAGGCATAGTAGTAAGCTCATCTGGTATGGGGCCTGTAAGGTCATTATTAGCAAGAATCAATTTTCTCAAAGATGTAAGGCTAGCAAAACTCGGAGAAATAGTGCCTGAGAGACCCATGTTCTGAAAGTTGACAATTGTGATATTCCCACCAGAGCAAATAATCCCTATCCAACTACCATCACATGGATCATTACCCTTCCAACTTTCAGCAAATTTTACCGGATAACCCAAGGGTTCAGCAACAGACAGTAACGCATTTACGAGGGCACTACATGGCTGGCCGGGCTGGTTTAAACAAAATTGATTCCTTCCTGCTGAAACATCATTATCAACCTTGACACCTGATTTGAAGCTAGGAACTGGTCCCTGAAGATAATTATTTGTCAAATTGACAACCTGAAGACTTGGAAGATTCGTAAGAGAAGGGGGAACGACACCCGTTAAGTGGTTATCCCTTAAGCTAACATCATAGAGTTTATCATGCTCTGAAAAGTCAGGTATAGGACCAGTAAATGAATTTTTATGTACCCAAATATGTTTGAGCGATGTCATGTACTGTAACAGGGCAAGGGTACCATTAAGTTGAGAGTTGCTCTGTTGCCCATTCAACACTAGGTACTCTAATGAACTACCCGAGAAGCTTGCAGGCAATCCACCTTCAAGACTATTATAAGACAATGTCAAAGAAACCAAACCTGGGAAGGGGCCATCTTTGCCAAAAAAATCTGGGATTGTCCCAACAAGGCTAGCACTTTGCGCAGAGAATGATTGGAGCGCTACACAGTCCTTGAGACTGTCTGGAATCTGCCATTGAGAGAAGCTGTTAAAATCGAGATTTACTTCTTGTAACTTCGTCATTCCTTTGAAGAAATCATTGGGAAATGAGTTGAATTGGTTGTTGTGAATGAATAGCCTCTGTAAGGACTTTGGTAGATAAGGAAATGGCCCCTTGAGATTGTTCTCTTGGCACTCGAAATGTTCCAACTCTGTGAGCTGCACTAGTTCTTTGGGGAGCGAAACCTGAAGGTTTTGGTTACCAATTTGGATCGCAGTAACCCGTTTTCCTGAATTGCATTGAACGTGTTTCCATTTGCAAACATCTTGGTCCGACCATTGAAGGTTACTTGGGTTATTGAGCGCCGTCCTCAGAATGGCCATTACCTGTGCATCTTGAGAATGAACCGAGACGAACATAGAAAGCACCAAAACAACAAGAAAAACGAAAGAAACCCCAAAACCCAGTTGGGGTTTCTCCATTTTTCTCTCCTGGGAAAATTCAGCCCAGAAAAAAAAGTAGAAAGAAGAAAATAAAAAACAGAGTTTATGGTTCACGAAGAAAACATGGAGAACTGAAAGGGTTTAAGTGAGAAATTCATCACATGGCATTTTATTTAGGACAAGAAAGAAAAGAATGTTGAAAATTGAAATGTGGAGAGTCGGAGACAGTGGATGCAGAGAGGCAAAGAAGGAAACAGAAATTGGAAGAGTCGACATGACAAATGTTCAGAAAGCAACGAGGTCGTTTGGGCAGAGAGAAAATCATGCGTGTGGGGACCACTTTCATATAAGGTATAGAATCAACGGGTTTTAAGGCATTTTGCATTCTAAATTGCGTGAGGGCACTACACGTAATGTGTACGTTTTCACTGTTCGTTGATAAGGTCTGAGTTGGCTTCTTGTTGTTATTTTATCCAATTTTTGTGGCGAAGGAGAAAGTAAAAACAGAGACTTTTTCCCACTATAGAGATACAATGGCCTATTTCTAGCACTTGAAACTGCGTGGTAAGTTTGTTTAGAGGCGTGCAATTTTCGAACACAATTTCGTTGATGAGAGTCAAATGTTTGTTGGTAATCGGGTAGTTCTCCATTTTTTATATTTGTTTCATAATTGGTTATGAATTTAGTAGTTTTAAATTGTTACTATATTTGGTTCAGGAATTAGTTATTTATGCATGGAAATTTCTAAGATGATATGTTGAAAATCTTTTCTTTCGAAGTAATGGCGTTTAATTCAAGTCACAATTCTAAAAGCATGATATATTGTTTTCATAAAGGATTAAAAGAAGGAAAGTAGCATCCACCAAAAAGTAAAGAAGGAAAATAACAAATAACACAATAAAAAGTATACTTTTTTTTAATGCATCAGATATGGTGACAAAATTTATTCATTAGTTTAAATGTATTTGGTTCAGGAATTAATTATCCATACTTAGCTTTCGGATGGTATGTTCCTTCAAAGAATTGGGGAAGTGTCTTGCTTCAAATCAAAATCCTAACTAGCTTGATATAATACTTGGGCTTTTTTTCCTTTTTTATAAATAAAATAAAGAGGATTAGTCTCTAATTAAGTTGTCCTATAATATTATCTAAATTTATTATCACTAATCTATACTTAGTAGCTTATACTCGGGCCTTTTTTTTTTAAGTTACATTAAAGAACCGAAGAAAATGACTAATAATTGTCAATGGGCAAGAAAAGCCTGGTTTGCCTCGCCGCTGTGTTTGCGTCCGTCGACAGATCGTAGAACTACTGTCTCGGCATGGTGGGAAGAGTTGAGGGCATGGGCTCCATCGGAAGTTATGGCGCACGCTGCTACACTACTTTGGGCAGTATGGTGGAGCAGAAATAAACTCTGTTTTGAGGGTTCAATGATGGGGATTGAGGAAGTTCTCAAAGTGGTGACCCAAACCATTACAGATTATAACGTGTTCTGGAGTTCGAGAACTTCATAATGGGCCGAGGCGAAGTGGGGAGCAGGAATGGAAACCACCAAATTGTTTCCTTTTCAAGCTAAATTCGGATGCCGCCGTGCATCGTGATGGATCGTTGGGATGGGGGTGGTCATACGGGAGAACAGGGGTCAGATTTGCCTGGAAGCACAGGCTTTTTGCTTTGGCATTCAGCTGGCAAGAAACTATAATTTCTCCTGCAGTATTGAGGTTGAGGTTGAGGTTAACTGCCTCGAACTGGTGCAAGCTTTCCACGGTGCCAGTAGTTTGTCGACGTTGTATTTTCATGCGATAGCTAAAGACTGTGGAGTTTTATCCAGTAACTTTCCATCTTTTTCAATATCTCATATTAGCAGAAATGCAAACGGTGTATGGCAGCTTTAGCTCCAGAGGGTGTAATCTCAACTTGGGTGGACGATTTTCCACAGAACATTGTACTCATGGCTTTGAAGGATGCCGACTTGGCTCCATCTTATCAATAACACAGCCTAGTTTTCTTTATTTAAAAAGACGCATTTATTTGTTCTTTTCGTTTAATCTCACATTTTTGTACGGCAAGGGAGACTACGGGGTTTTTTAATCTATTCTTATGTTTTTTAACCATTTTGAATAATTATTTCAAAAATTATTTACAAATAGAAAATATTCCATAAAACTACTCTGAAAACAAATTTAAAACATTGGCAAACATAAATTATATTGTGTAGATTTGTTTTGAGAGTAATTTTTAAAAATAGTCTGATCCTAACATTTATTCAAATAGATTTTTATAAAAATCTCACTAAAAAAGAGTTTAAATCACTAAATTTATAAGTTGCTACAAACTGAATTATAATATTCAAATATTAAATAGTTGGCCATTCGTGAGAGTAATAATTCTCTTTTGTTTTCTTATTCTAAATGTATATTTAAAAATAATTTTCAAAATTAAAAACAAAGAGCTTATTTGAATTCCATTCTTAAAATCTGTATTTTGTTTTTTAAAATATTAAAAAAAATATTTGCTTGAATAGACATATTTTTTGATGATTTGTTTGGATATTTTCATTATCTACTATTTGGATGTATATAACATTTTTATAATTATTATGGAAATGCCAAGATATCAGGTATGTTTTCTAGTTTCTATTATATTGTTTGAGTATCATTATCATATTTAAATTTCACTGAATTTGAATTTTGATGCATTTTTATGGTAGAGGTCTCCATTTTTAAGAGGAGACTTTGTTAAAATTTTTTGTAAAATTAATTTTAAATTAGTTTATTTTAGAATTAGTTTCAATTTAGAGTTTATAAGAATTTAAGTTAATTATGATTTAGGTTATTAGTTAGTCATAAATTAGGGACTTTATTTAGTATAAATGTAATTACAATCATGTGTTAATGACTTTATTTATTTATGTTAACTTCATTTATATTAATTAGATTTTATTACAATTTTTTGTTAATAAATTAGTTGGTTTGAATTACATTTTATAAATTATGTGAGAATTATAAAGGCATCAAATTATGTATTGTAAATTAGCTCTCTAATCATGTTTAAGTTAGTTCTTAATTAGTTGGTTATAAGTTAGAGTAGAGATAAATATAAAATTGATGTCAATTGTGCATTAATATTTTTTTTATGTTAATTTAGGTTATATTAGTTAGATTTCAATTTATGTTGCTTTACATTTAGTTAATTTAATTATATATTATAAGTTTATACTAGACTAGAATTAGTCATTTGTAAAATTAAATTATAATTGGTGTTTATAAATTAGAGTGAAAATAAATAAATATATATTCAATAAAAATTACTTTGTTTAAAATAATATAATACGCCTCGCTTAGTATACTATTAGTGAGTTGTAGAATTAAATTACAATTGGATTTTATACATTAAATCTATGTTAATTATGAGTTAAGTTTAAGTTATAATAGTTTCTAATTTAATCTTAAGTTCTATTATAAATAGTTTTTCTAAATTTGAATAGAACAACATCTAATACTAGAATTATGCTTGAGTGTTTATTGCTTTATGTTTATATTTTGATACTTACAACCTTATAAGTATTATTATTAGATGACATCCAACATATCCTCTGAGTAGGGTGAGAGTGGGGCTTTGCCTCCTAAGGTAAGCGGTCAACCTCGATCCTTTAGGATCACCCCACCCATCATTATTATCATTTCATAGCAATACTCTCACACCTAGTCGCAGATGACAATAATACGTACACCTAGGTTTTAGCCTACCCTCCACACTTATCTGATTGCAACACCATCTCTTAGGACTTCAACTTAGCCTCCTAGCTCATCTAGCACCCCTTCATCCTATTCTCAACCTCAGGAGGAGGCAACTACAAGCTTGTTTTTGTGCCTGACAATTAGTTTGGGTATGCATGTTTCATTTAACCCTTAACTTTTTTAATTATAATTCAAATAATTTTTATTTTTGTTAATTTAAATTATTGACATTTTTCTTTATGACTTCCTAGAGTTGGACATCCTCCAAACTTGATAGTACAACTTCGACTCATGTTATTCGGTCAAGAATTGATTTTCTCTACAAGACGTAGGGAGATATTCCTTTCAACACTGATCACATGTGATTTAAAGAGCAGAAGGTAAGTATGATCCTATTATTTTTGTTTATAATTAAATCTAGTATAATTTTAGTAAAGTTGCGAGATTTCACAATTACTAACTTTTTCTTTTTGTCAAAAATATGTTGCCTTTAACAATTGACAACACGTCCATATATGGAGGATGTTCAATTGTTGGGGTCGAAGCAGCTCTCTGATTTGTATAGAGATGCTCACGAAGCCAAACAGAGGCCTAAGTGGTAACAAGGAACAATTTGGAGAGAACTTGACTCTTATTGGAACTTATTTGAGTTCAAAATTAAGTGTGATAAGGCATAGAAGAATAGGGTATTAGAGAAAGGGGTCACTTCATATTAGGGGATCCATGCAGCTAAGGACATTTGAACTGGCTCTGGTTTGTAACATTCTTTGATGTTTTACAAAAATATTTATTATTGCTATAATTTAATTATTTTTTAAATCTTTTTGCAAACAAAGCAGCTAGGACAAAAACCTGATGAGGGCAAACTATTAAAATTTACTCATCAAAAGAAAAAGGACAAAACTTGGTTCTAAGATCAAGCCTAGAAAACTTACATGAGTACTTTAATTATTTTATGATTGAATATGTCATTTAGTTTCATTTATTTTAAAATACAAACTTAGTATTTTGAATTTTGTTATTGCGTTGAAGTCTAACAATTGTCCCAGCTCTATCTAGAGGGGCCGGGTGAAAGCTTAAATGCATCCACACCATTAACCAAGATAAGGCGTGGAGGGAGGCGGCTGGCGGTTGGATTTATGGCATGGGCACACAGAGCTCCAGGAAAACAGGATACTCTACATCGGGTTCTAGATCTCATTCTGACCCTTGTTTTAATTATGTTGGTCTCTCTATCATGGAGACTACTGAGGAACAGTTGAGGAAAGACATGGGGCAGCAAATAGGGGAACAGATGAACGTGGAGTTTAATGGATGCATAACTCAAATGCAGGCTCAATTGTGGGCCATTGGGAGTCCAAGCTATTTTAGTTGTGGGTCGAGATGAAGGCCCAGATGTAGTATACCCCACTGCATACTATCCACAATGTCGATGGAACTTTTATCCAACTACCGCCGATGTAGCAGTCAGTAGCAACGGACTTGCCCTGCGGTCTTGACGACGACTCTAAGTCATTGGAAGATCCCTATCTATAAATTTAAGTTTGGATTACTTTCTACAAGTTTCATTAGACTTTATTATAATTCTATAATGTCTCTGAAATATTTATTTTAATTTTAAATTTTTAATATTTTAATTTTAAATTTTAAATTTTAAATTTTTAATATTAATTTTAAATTTTAAATTTTAAATTTTAATTTTAATAGTTAATTTTTCTGTTACAAAATTGAATATAATTGTAAATAAAAATTTTAAAAAATAGTTATCATTTTACTTAGGGATAAAATCTCATGGTAAAACAAATCAAAATAATAAAAAATAAAAAATTTATTATTACTAAGGGATTAAATACTTGGTAAAATAATTTATTTTTACCAAGAGATTTAATCCTTCAATAAAGTTTAATTTTAAAAATACTTTTAATTACTAAGGGATTAATTCAAAAATTTTTATATTATCAAGAAGTAAAATTAAGAAATTATTCTATACAAATAAAATATTCAATAAAAAATTAAACAAATTACCGATGGATTTCTTATTTTACCAATGATCATTTGCTAGTAATTCTACCAAGAAATGGAAAAACTCGTTAGTAAAATGAGAGTTACACTAAGAGATAAAAACTCGTTGAAAATGAGAGTTACATTGAGAGATAAAATATTTCAAAAAATTTGCCGATAATAATTATTTTCAATAGATTTTTAATTTTATTGAAAAGAAATCTCTAAATAAAATTAAATTTTTGTTATAGTGGGGATAATATAATTTTCTACACTAAAAAATGGAGCATCAAAAAGTTCATAAATATTGGTGTGTATAATCTTAAGAAATTGTATACTTCTTATGGCTCCTTTCTTGGAGTGTTTTGTTTGCATTCATTAATGCAATCAACACACACTTTAAGATAATTAAAATCTATAGTTTAAATATTTAATTTAAAAATTATAAAAGTTAAATTATTTTGTTAGTCTCTATAGTTTATATGAGTTTTCATTTTATTCCTTATAATTTAAAAGCATACAAACCAATCCGTACAGTTATTAATGTTATGCAAGGTGGTCCCAATTGTCACATTTTGTCTAAGCAACAATAGAAGCATGCTAAGATGGAATAGTAATCCTACATGGACAATGATGCATGTAGTGCACTTCACATGTGTGCGCGTCACATCAGGTGCCATAATCCATGTGTGTTACATCATCCACCGTATAATTTTTTTTAAACCCTAAACTCTAAGTTTTAAATTTTAAACATTAAACTTAAATATTTAAATTTTGAATTCTAAATTATATTCTTTAAATCTTAAAATAAAAAAATAATTATATTTTATGATTTGAGATTTAAAATTTAAAATTTAATATTTAGAATTTAAATTATGTGGTTTGATATTTAAACTTTAAGATTTAAAATTTAAAGTTTTAAATTAAGATTTAAGATTTGATTTTAGTGTTTGGGATTATAATTTAGAATTTGAAATTTAAAATTTTGAATTTAATATCTGGAGCTTAGGATTTATAATTTAAAACTTAATATTTAAAATTTAAAATTAAAAATTTAAGATTGAGAATTTGATATTTAAAATTTAATATTTAAAATTTAAAATTTAAAATTTATGATTTAAGAACAAATAAGATTTTATATGACAGATGATATGGCACACATGTAGACAAAGGTTGTTGTTGCGGCACACAAGCGTGCAGTGCGTTATACACATCATTGTCCACGTAGAATCATGGTTTGCTCCTCAACATGTCGCGTAAGGCATCTAGACAGAATGCGAGAAAGGGACCACCTTCCATAATATTAATAAATGTAAATATCAATTTATATGTTTTTAAACTTTAGAGACTCAATTAAAATTTGGGTAAATTACAGGAAGTTACAGAATAATTTAAACAAATATAAACATGATTTCTATAAGAAATTATCCCAAGTTTCTCATTCAATAACATAACAATTGTAACGTATATTCATATATAATTGATTATTAAGGTTGATCTATTAAGCTCACTAACAAAGTATAACATAAATACATCAAGCTAGTTTAAATAAAAGACCAATATTTCGGCTGGGCTTGAATTAATTACATATAAATCAAATGATTCAAATCAAGCAACTAGAGCCTCGCGAGCCGCTTAGTTTGTGTTAAGCTGGTGAGTGTCATATATATCCAATATAATCATAGTAATTATTCAAATACTTTACTTTCAGTAGTAATTATAAAGCAATAAGAATCAGAAAATCTCAGAGTGGCAGGAACTCTATGTTAATCCTTCCAGCACTATGAGCTGCAACGGATCCAAAGGCATCCATTGACAAATCAATGGTGCCTCCACATCTGGGGCAGTTGTCCACAAAGGTGACCACAACTTCTTTGTTTAAACTCAAAAACCCAAAGAGAAAAGTCTCTAAAATTTAGTGTCTGTGCACCATTACAAATGTTGGCATAATAATACAAAATTTAATATATGATCAAACACGCCCAAAGAAGAGCCTCACTGTATGAAGTCATAAAAAGCGAGAGCAAATGTAGATAGGAGATGCGTGTTACTGCTCTGCTCTGTTAAGACTATTGAACAAGTAGAACTACTTCAAACCTAGTATCTTCTGTATTAAATGCCACAACTACCGCAACTTTTGTACTAGTATTAATCACAACGGTAATGAAATTTGTACATGTAAACTCTATGCATAGACTGCACATACTTCCACATTCTAACTCTTTTTCTCTCATCTCAAAATTTTTGTCTCACTTGGTACCTACTTTGTACGCAATTATTTCATACATCCATCATTATTCAATCACAATGAGCCCTATCAAAGAAGGAAAGAATCCCTTTTCACCCCTTCCCCAAGAAAAAGAAAGACAGGAAGAGAGAAAGTAAAGAACAAGAAAACACGGAGAACTGAATGCAAGTTAAATGTTTTGAGTCTATTATATAGAAAACTTTGTTGCATGCGTTGAGTGGCCCAAAACCTACCATAGTATCACACCTACTTCATTTGTAAAAAAGGACATTTCAATTGGTGCAATAAGCTGCTTTCTAGCATTTAATATGGGCTTGAAATGTGGCTATTTCTCTACAATAATATGCAAGCGATTCGGTGTTTGGTATATGTTGGTATCGTTTTGAAACATTCTAAGATCTCAACATTATTAGGTTACTTTATAATATACATAGTATAAATAATTTTGATTATTAACTTTTAAGTCATATGGAGTCAAACATTGAAAGGCATGTACCTAAAAAATTGAATTTGAATATACTGAAAGCATCCAAGAATAGAAAGATGATAAATGAAAAAAAAATTGAAGAAATTGCTTTGATAATTATAAGAAATAAAACATTTGTAATGCCACTGAAGAAATTTCAAGACTGAGGATTACTTTTCAGAATGTAACTAGAAGCAGTTTCCGCGCTCTACGCAGAGTAAATCCGAGTAGAGCACGGCCCCCAGATGCAGCAGCCTATAAAAATAAAAAAAAAGAATACTTGGACAAGAATAAAATTATTAAGAAATGATATATATATATATATATTATACATAGACTAGCAACACTATGAGAGAGCTTACGGGTGTAGGGAGGATTGTAGTAGGTTGCAGTTCCTGTTCTCCCAAAAGCTGTTGCTAAAAACAAACAGAAGAGTCGTGTCATGGAAATGAAGAAATGTTGCAAAGTTGCCATAGCTAAATTGATTCCTTGGTCTGAATCAAAAGAAAGGTAGTTACAACTAATGCTCAGAAAAGCTTATGCATTTTGCATCTAGAATGTGTCCCTATTTATAGATATTTTTAGCTTTTGCAAATTAATTTCAATTCATATTTTCATGTAGCTAGTCCAATCCAACAAAATATTATAAATTTATAATGGGAAGAGTTTGAAACATTGATGTTAACAATTAGAATTAGTTTTATTCCTTAAAATCTTACCTTATGCTCTTTGGTGTGTCCCAAAGATCAAGTAATATATATACAATACAAAGTTGTAGGCTTGTAGAAAGGATTATATATGTATTGTTTATTTAACTGAGTTTTGGACCAACCAAAAAGAAGTGCAACTCAAGCCAACCATACTGGAGAATGGGCAAATTGATATAAAGAATTGAATTAAAGGTCAATCAAGAAGCAGAAGGCAGGGGAGGCAAAATAAGTATTTGGAAAATTATTAATTAAGGCCTTTCTATATTTTACATATCAAGAAAAATAAATAATTAGTGGAAATAATCGCCTTAGTGATTTGAATAATCCTTGGATAAATTAAAATTCTATTTACATATTTTGCGTGGGTCAAAAAAGGGAAAAAGATGATGTTTTAATATTGAAACTACATATTTTGTTACTTTATATGAATGACCATATGATTGAGGTGGATGTAATATTTTGGCTCTAACCTTAAAAAGGTTTAAGGTAGTAGTTAAGCTAGTTCCACAAAATTTTATTTATAAAATTTTCACAATCACTATTTTAGTGGCTTCCACATTACTTAAATAAGAAATTTTTGCGCACTGTCTTCCTACCTCTCATCATATGAGTTTGTGAAATTTTTGTAAGATGTATGTGCACTTAGCCTTATTTTAAAATATTTTCATAATTTTATTCTTATTGACTGTTTATAATAAAGAAGTTACACCATTAAATTTATGAAATTCCACATATTGAACTAATAAATCTAAAAATTCATACTTAAAATATTAGCATTATATAAAATTAAATATGTGTGAGTTTCATTTCTCAGTGACATTTTGATAGACAACAAAATTATATATTTTATCTAACTAATTATAAATATAAGAGATTTCGATATTTTAAAAATTTGTTTGACAAAACTACTTAAATATTTATACAATCTTTTTAAAATTTGGATACTTTAGATGGTAAAAGATGCTTCATTCTCATGTCTTAAATTAGTTCATTTACCAAAAGTAAGCATTAAACTTAAGAAATTTTTTTATTCGCATATTTTCATATCTACTTTTCAAAATACAGAAACTTCATTTAGATATAGGGTCATATTCTTAGTACATTACAATCTTTGATGATAAATAATAAAAGTAATAGAATTATTTGGTACATGATGTCTTAGACTTTCATACTTCATACATGTGTTGATTTAAGATATTTGGAAATAAATATGAAAACAACAACAACAAAAAATAAATAAAGATTTATTCTACTAAGTGGGATTGGCTTTATGAATTAAATGACATCATTAGATTATATAAAAGATTAAATATTTAGGAATGACATTTAGCATAAGATCCCTTTAATATAATAACCTCTCTAAGTGCTTTTTTTTAGTTTTTAACTTTGTATTTAATTATATTAAACTAAATACCATTTGATTGAATTTTCTTACGGACAAGTTAGTTAGCAAGTAGTTAGTTGTATTAGTTATTGAAGCTATTAATATGGAGCATTGCACCAATTGTAAAAGAGGTCTTTGAATGTTGATACAAAATCTAGAGCTCATCTTTAATAACTCAAGTTTATTAGTTCCATTTTCCATTTGAGCCATAGCTCATTAATGCAGGTCTCTAACATTAGTCCCTACCTGCTTGAGCTGTTGGAGGCAAATTAAGATTTTTCAATCACTCTTTCATGAATGTATATAGGCATTGTACATTGCTTGTATTCTCTAAAATACACTCCATGCATGTTTGGCATAAGCATTTGAACTATATATTTATTGCACTATTTAACCTTGCATAGTAACTTTCTATAGTTTGAATGATTTATTTTATGCAATTGTTGTTGCTTTAAGCTATGATTTTATCACAATTGGAAAACAAGCCTTTCATCTGAATTATTTTTTTATGGACATTTTATTTGAAGCAGTATTATGTTGAGGTGCAACATTTATAATCTTTATGCATTGTTTTTCTTCAACTGTATTGAATTTACTTTGAAATTGTGATTTGGACATTTTGAGTTTGACAATATGATTTTGTACAAGAAAATACTTTTGTAAATATATAAGTTCTCAATGGATATTAATGAATTACCCTTATGTCTTTAATTAGATTTTATGGCAGTGGAATATATTATGTAGAAACCAAACCGTATTGCCATTAGCAGGGTTAATGACCTTTGTTCACATAAGGGCAAGAAGGGGACTTGTGGGAAATGATTTGTTCTATACTCTACATGTGTCCCTTGATATGGATATATTTAGATCCCATGGAGAATAATTTGGTGTATACTCCATGTTAGTGCCACAATGAAAAGATATTTGTATACTCCATGAGTGGCCTTTGAAATTTCAAGAAATGATTTAGTGTATCCTCCAAAAGATCTCAATTGCTACGCCCCACCCAAGAAATGATTTGGTATATATACTACTTAGGCATATTTCTCACTATTGTATTTCCTTAAGTCTAAGATATTTTTTAAAAGATTATTTTATAAATATTCTATTGAGTTACGAAATATTCATATTCTAACATTATTTGACTATTGTTTTAAGGAATGATTTATGAATCATTGTTGGAAGAGTTTCTCTTTTATGGATTTAAGATATTACATTGTGCACTATGCTTGTTTTCCATCATTGCTACCTTATTGCATTTGCAATCACTGAGTCTTATAATTCACACTCTCTATGTTTTATTTTTTTCAAAATCAAGAGCATTCTTGTTAGTTTATCTTTTAGGTTGTTGTTTTAGACTTTGATTGGTGGTTCTCCTTGGGATATTTTTCGCATATGGTTTGAACTCTTTTGTTTTGTAGCCATAGGGAGAGAGTTGGTGTTTTTTGGGTTTAGTCATGTTCTATATTAATGTTTGAAAATTTATTGGATTTAAATTGTTGAATTAGGTCCTTTGTTATTTTGGGATATTAATATTTTAGGGAAAACTTTGTCAAAATTTGGGTAAGTCAAAGTTTTTGTTGTTTTAAGATCTTTATTGGGTCATTTTATATTTGTTAAGTTAAGCTTGTTGAGCTAAATGGAGCTTAGGTCATGACCTAAATGTTTAGGTTATGACAAAGACAAAAGATTCAATATGTGAGTTGTTTACCTTTTTTGACCCTATATCTTTTTTCAAACAGTTCAAGAGTATGTTGCTTTCCATTCAAATGTTTTGAAAAATATTTTCAATTTTGCTTGCATAATAATACTGCATACTTGATTTCTACTCTTGTTAGACTTTGTTTGTTGATATAAAAATTGGATCCATATATCCTACTAGTTATTTAGATTGTGAGTTCCAATCTCACATACATTAAGTGAGATGATCACTCCCCACTTTAATTGCAATGCTTGTGTTACTAGTAAAACTGGATTGAAATCTAGAAGTTATGTTTCACTTAAAGATAGAAATGAGTTAGACTGAGATAGATTATAACTTGAAATAGTTAAGCCTATTATATTCCACTTTAGGAATATTCCCTATTTTAAGCTTGACCTCTCTTGAATTTGCTTTCCTTTTGCTTGTGAACCCTTGCAAGGTAATAGCAACATAGATAGAAGCACCACTATTAATCCACCATGAATCAAAGGGGACATAAAAAATTGGATTCAAAATAGGTATAACAGCTTACCTCCTTCCTTGTTTTTCTATTCTACCCAAGATTTAAACTTATAACACTTTAGCCTCTTATGGCCATTCTTCATATAGTGGTAGCAAAACATATTACTCATAGGCACAACTAGTTGTACATTATAGAATTATGAGATTGATTAGCATTATTGCCATGCTATTTGAAGTCCTAAATCTTTTTAGGAGCAAGTGTCTTATTATTTCTATCACTTTTACCAGAATTGGGTCTCAAGGTTTAGGTCAAAAGGGCACTCTTACTCTTTTCTTTCCTAAGTTTCTTTACCTCAAGAACACATTTAGTGATAAGGTCATTCACACTCTAGGATTTGCTAAGTGTGCTATAGGTAGTTTTAGTTTGGATAGATTTAATAGGCAAAGAGTTTAACACATGGGGAGCGAGAAAATTATCACGTGATTCTATCTTTAGGTTCGTATGTTTAGAATGAAGGTGGAGCATTTTCAAGATATACTCCTAACACCTCCAACATTGTCATATTTCATGGTGGTGAGTTGTTTCATAATGTATCTAGATTTTGCATTGTTAGATACTTGGGATTTGTCATTAATGGCATTAAATAAAGCTTTAGTGCTTTTAGCCTCTGGCAATCCACTTAAAATATGTTCAGATCTAACCTCGTAATAACTATTAGATTGAGCTTGTTAGACATTTCTCATTTAACATAATGCTCCTTTTGTTCAACATAACTTTGTCTAGTAAGCTTAGCTGGCTCATCATCTTGCAATGCCTAAGTCTATGTCTGAAATTCCTAAAGCGAACTCCACATCTTGCTTCTATCTCTAAAAGTTTGATCCAAGCAAAACCTCTATGATAGCATTGTTATTATTCACAACGATGGAAACTATAAAGAAACAAAAAGAATACAACTTGCTAAATTATAGATGGACATTACCAACTAGATAGGCTGATAACAAAATAAGCCATATCCAGATAACAAGGCACATACAACACACTCCCCTTTGGGTAGAGTTTGCAATATGCACATGAAACATATAAAGTCAACATAGAGAATACATTAGTCTGAAAAGGTCATTTCCTTCGGGCAAATAAATTTTCAAGTCCAATGCATCCTTTACTCTACATGTCTCATCCACTCCAAAAATCGTATAACAACCCCCATGAGCTAGTTATTATATTAGTAGCAAAATCAATTTTTAGTAAACAAGTGAACATTATGAAAATTAGCATGAACAAATCACTTTGATGATAAAATATTCACACAAACTTACACAATTTCCTCACTTAAAATTAAACAAAATTTTTTAGTAGCTAGATCAAAACAATGCAAATTAATACAAGCAAATACTTTGGTGGTAAATGCTCATACTAGCTTACATAATTTCCACATTGAAAATTAAACAAAAATTTTTCAATAACAAGATGAAAACTATGCAAATGAATCCAAGCAAATAAATCACTTTGGTAATAAATACTCATACTAACTTATATAATTTTCACACTGAAAATTAGATTGGCCCATGATAACACAATTAAGCATACTTCACAACAACATGTATGCATATGTGATTAGTCCATCGTGTGATACACCACAAAAGGTATCTTTACTAATTGCTAAACAAGCTAACATAGCATTCCGGTTTTTCTCACATAGTAAAGTAAGTCATTTATCCTAAGGCCAATAATATATAAAAAACAAAAAATTTACCAAAGGGAGTACTTCATCCCAAAGAAGTGAAACAGGCCAAATTAATTTTCTAAGGCCTTAGGTTTCAAAAATATTGCTGAACAGTAATTTTAAACAATTTATAAATAAGACATTCAAAAAAAAAAAATATTAAAGGCAACAAAAAATAAAATAAATGCACAAAAAACATAATTGGGAGATTGGAACAGATTTAATGCCAAGAGCATGAGACAACTTCAACCAATAGTGAATAAGTAAGAGAATAAATTAATTAAAGATAATCAACAAAATTATTGGGTGGTTCCGTACCTTTTGGCCAAATACATGTATTTTATTTGGATTATTCTTCCATTCTTATGGAAGTCATGATTCCAAGCCATAATTTCATATTCTTTTATTGGTTTTTCACATGATTGTCATCGTATACTAGCTTTAAACACACCAATTAGTAATTTTGTCAAGAAATATGATGAAAATGTATAAAAATTTCTTTCAATTTCAAGCATGAATCATATATGAACGATGTGGTATAAACCCTCACATCCTACAATTGTGATTTACCATAAAAACAACACTTTACATGAAATTAAAAGTCCAAATAGGTTTTTTCTACCCAAAAAGTCCAAATAGGTTCTTAGGATCCAAATACATATTATAAGTGAGAATCATGCATTCTCATTTGTTGAAATTCACAAAACTAGGTGTTTGAATCCGAAACCCAAATATAAACCCCCAAATTTTCAAGCAATTGATCTCCTTCTTCTAACTGCAATTCACCAAGATTTTTGGTGTGTTAGATTCGTTGTCATATATAGAACAAAGCCCTTGACATTATTCATTCAATTACAATGGCTATGCAAGCTAATCAATCATATAATCATGCTTCATAGTTGATGAAAATACACTATAAAACATAATGGCATTTTTGTCACACTTAATACCATGCTTGTAGTCACACTTAATCAAAATAACTAATGCACCCATCCCAAGTAATTAATTTGATCACATTTAATAATGGTACTATTGTGTATGTCTCTTAAAAATTAATCAATCTTATTATCAGCCTATTTTTAATAAAATAAAACTAACAATTAAAGGTCCACAAAAATTTCTAACATTATCTAGTTAACTGATTTTTGGTTCAACAAAAAAAAAAAAATTCAAGCTAACCTACTGAAGAACGGGCAAACTACTATAAAGAACTATATTGAAGGTAAATCCAACAAGCTGAGCAAGGGAAGCAAATTAAATATTTAATTAAGGCCTTATATAACTTACATATCAAGAACAATAAATAATTAGTTGAAGCAACTACCTTATTGATTTGAATAATCACTTTCATAAATTGAAGTTCTCCTTAAATATTTTGTGTGGATTTTTATTTTTAAAAAAAGATGACGTTTTAATATTAAAACTATATACTTTTTTACTTCAGATGAACGTACATATGGTTGAGGAGGATAAAGCATATTTTCCCTAATCTTAAAAGGGTTTAAGATATGAGCTAGTTGTACAAAATTCTATGCACAAAAATTTTATAAACAACATTTTGGTGTCTTCCATGTTAGTTGAACAAGTTTTTTTTTTTTTTTTTGTTTGCCTACTTTGTCTTTCTATGTCTCATGATGAATTTGTGAGATTTCATTAAGGAAGATTTCAACGTACTTAAGCTATTTGGTATGTTGACATTTCATAAGCTATTTGGTATGTTGACATTTCATTAGACAACAAAACTATGTACTTTATTTAACTAATTATAAATAGAAGATATTTTGATATTCTTAAAATTTGTTTGACAAAAATACTTAAATATGTTAGAATCCTTTAGAATTTAGATACTTTTCATTGTAAAATATTTGTCATTCTCATGTCTAAAATTAATTTATATACCAAAAGTAAGTAATTAAACTTATCAAGGAATTCTTAAATTTGTATATTTTCATCTCTACTTTTTAAAATGTGGAAAATTCATATTTAGGATCATATTCTTTAATAATAATCAATAAAAAAATAATAAAATTGTTGGGTACATTTTATCTTTGACTTTCATACCTCTTACAAACACAAGTGTTCTTTATAAGATATATGAAAATAAAATATGCAAACAACATCTGAGAATATTAGACGAGTTAACAAAAAAGATAAAGAAGTCTCTTTTCGTGGAGGTAGGGCTGTCTTCCTAAGTGAAGGACTATGGGATGGTGGTTCCCTTATTTCTATGGCGGTGTGATGACCTCAGCCAATTGTATATGGAGAGGAAACAAAACCAATTGACCTACCTTGCCTAGATGAGAATGCATTTGTGTCATGCCGCCTTGTGTTATGTTTATTAGGTAATGTTTGGACGGAGAAGAGTGTGAGTACAACAACCTTAAAAGAAACCATTCCTCAAGTCTAGTGAATGAGGCATAAGTTAGAGATCATTGACCAAGGTAAAATGTTGTTCTTGATCCAATTTTTCACTAGCAAAACAAATATAGAGTGCAAAAACGGGAGCCTTGGTTTTTCGATAAAAATGTTTGGGTTTTGAAAGATATTCAAGGTGATGAACAATTGACAAAGGTATCTTTATTTGAATCACCATTTTGGATTAGGGCTTTTGATCTTCCTCTCACCTATAGAACATTGGAAGTGGTGATGGTTCAAGGGAATAATTTAGGAACATTCTTGGAGTGGGATGACTCTACGAAGCATAGACTTGGGAGGTTTTACAATTAAGAGTGGTACTAGACCTCAAAAAAATGATTGAAGAAGAGCCTTGTCATGAAAGGAAAGGGTGGAAAAGAGATGCAAATAGTTTTCAAAAATGAAAGGCTGCCTAACTTCTGCTATGTTTGTTGCTTAGGCCATATAATGAAAGATTAAGTATTTGAAGAGGTAGATGATGATGAAGATGTTTAAGGAGAAATCCTAAAATTTGGACTATGGTGAGTCTAATCTTTAAGAAACCTGAGAACTTAGCTTTTGGGGCTTCAAGGATTGATTGGGAAAAAGGTTTAGGGGGAGAACATGGGAAAGTCCAATACACATAGGTGATGGCATTAGTGATAGTCTCTTGGGGAACCCATTTAAATCGGGATGATAGAGGGGTTGTTAATAAAGAAGTGAACCAAACAAGAACCTTGGAGCACCTACTGCCTAAAGCTTTCATAAGTTAACAGGTCAATGGAGCAGAATCAAATAATATTGAAATGCTACCTTGAAATGAGAATCCAATAAATGCACCCAAAGAAAAGGACCATGTGGTTAATATAGGGATAGTCTCAATAATCCATACAGTGCATCACAATAAAAAATCATGCACAAACAGGTGGTAGACATATATGAGGAGAACCAAACTTTGATGACTAGGGATCACAATTAAAATCAAGTAGCATTGGAATCTAGTAATGAAAAACACAACTTGGTTAGAAAGTGAAAGAGACAGGCATGCTCAAATAAGACAAACTATAGGCATAAAAAGAAGAAAGAAAGTTGTATTAATCAAAATGAGATGAGAATGAAGAGCAGAAATTTTTAAATTTATTAATGGTTAGGTCTGTTAGGCAGCCCTGCCAAGAGCCATATTTTTTTAAGTTGGAACTACTATGTAGTTTGGGAATCCATGGATTGTTAAAGCTTTTAAAAAGCTCATACAATAAAGATCTTATTCTTATCTTCTTAATAGAGACCATATGCTTGACACACAAAGTGGAAAGGTATAGGGGTTGGAATAGTTTTACCAATCTTGTTGTAGTTGATTATGAAGTTAAGGGAAAGGAGAGAGTTAATGGTTTGGCTTGCTTATGTAAGAACAATCTAAATGTGCAAGTTTTGTCTAAGTTTCAATCATATAGACTTGGAAATTAAGGCTGAGTAGAATGAGACTAATTGGTAGGCTATTGGTATTTATGGATTCCCAAATGAAGAAAGGAAAAATGCAACATGGAGACTCCTAAAAAATCTAAGGGTGCATCAAATTTACCTTGGCTTTCTTTTGGTGACTTATCATGATTTTAGAGATACACTTCAAGTATGATGTCTCTTAGATTTGGGATTCTCAAGTTATGCTTTTATCTAGACAAATGGAAGAAGTGACAAGGAAAATATACATGAAAGACTAGATAGAGTAGTTGCTATATAGGAATAATGGCAAAACTTTTTTAGGATGTATCAATCCAACATTTGCCTAGATATAAATCTAATCACTATCTACTTATCTCTTTGGTTTAGGCATGGAGGATCTACCAAAAGAAAAAAGAAGCATATATATATATTTTATTTGAGGAATACTGGTTATCACATGAAGAATTTGATGATGTCATTTCTAGCTCATGGGGTAGTTTAGGTGATGTGATTGATCAAATCCAAAATTGCTCTAGAACTTTGAATATTTGCTTGCTTTGGTGATATCACTACAAAGATCAAGGAGGAAAAAAAACAAATTCTCTAAATTACAAAAACAAGTGCAATCAAGGGTGGTTGTTAAGAAGCAAAGAACAGTGACGAAAGAACTAGATGATTTCATATAGTTGGAAGAGATAATGTAGTGCTAGCAATCCAAAGCAAATTGGATAAAGCATGGGGATAAGAACACAAAGTTTGTTTATAGAAAAGCATTCCAATGCAAAGAGCAAAGCTAGATTGAAACAATTTCAAATGATGGAGGTTAGCAATTTTTCAATGAAGAAGAGATAGCAAATGTGATAACTAGTTATTTCAAGAACCTATTTGCATCATTACATCCATTAGATATAGTGTTGGAATGGTTGTGGCTAATAGAATTAATGATGACCACTATCAAATACTTGAACAACCCTTTACAAGAGATAAGGTACATGTAGCCTTAAAAGATATGAATGCCACTAAGGCACCTAGTCCTTATGGCTCTCCAATATTGTTTTATTAAAAATTTTGGCATATTGTGGAAGATAAAGTGACAGAAGTTGTGCTTAAAGTCATTAACCAAGGTGCAAATCCAAGTGATTTCAATCATATTATTTGTTTGATCCCTAAAGTTAAAAATTCAATTCACACAAAAGACTTTGGACTGATAAGCTTATGTAATGTCATTTTAAAATTGATTACCAAAATAATAGCTAATTGTTTGAAATTGATTTTATCTTCCATAGTTAATGAATTCCAAAGCACTTTTGTCTGAGGCAAGCTCATAACCAATAATACCTTGGTAGCTTTTGAAATTTCCATCATATGAATAAAAACCCTAAGGGCATATAGGGACTCTAGCATTAAAACAAGATATGGCAAAAGTGTATGACCAAGTTGAGTGGCCATTTATTGAAAACATTCTCCATCATATGGGCTTCTCAAACCATTAGGTGTATCTTATCATGAGTTGTGTATCAACTATATCTTTCTCTTTGCTCATTAATGGAGATCGAAAATGCCAGTTTTATCCACAAAGGGGACTTAGACAAGAGGACCCGCTCTCTCTATATTTGTGCATTTTATGTGTAGAGGCTTTTCTACTCTTCTTCAACAAAAGCAGGCCGACAAAAAAATTCATGGAATCAAGGTATCTAGATTTGTCACTACAATTTCTCACCTATATTTTGTTAATGATGGTATTCAGTTTACCCAAACTAATGAGCAAGAAGTTTCCCACATAAAGAATATTCTTGATTGTTACCAATCAATTTCTAGCCAATGCATCTAGAGAAATTTGTGCCCTACTTTAGTAAAAATATGTATTTTGATCATAGAAATTCAATCCAGTAATAGATGAGATTTAAGGTAATGGGAGGCACTAAAAATACTTGGGTATCCCTACCTTTGTGGGGAAGTCAACAAAACAAGTATTTGATTTTGCTTAGGAGAGTGTTTGAAAGAAATTAAAGAGTTAGAAGAAGGCACTATCAAAAGTGGGTAAGCAAGTCCTTATAAAATCAATTGTACAATCCATCCCCATATACATTATGGGTTATTTTTGTCTTCTAGCCTTTTTGTGTCACTAGATTGAAATGATGGTTGGTAACTTTTGGTGGGGACATAGAAACTAAGATAAAAAAAAAATATTGGGTGAGTTAAGATAAAATGTGCAAGCCAAAGAAGGGTGTTAGTGCATTTAACACTACTTTTTTGCTAAGCAAGATTAGTGTATTATGTGTAATCCACATTCTTTGATAGAATGGGTGCTGAAAAACCATTACATTTTTAGATCTCTCTTGTTATCTTCAAAGGTTGATTTTGTCCCTAGTTATACATAGAAAAGTATTTGGAAAGCAATTGGTCCTTCAAAAGGGCTGTTATTGGCTTGTGGGTAATGGAAAATCAACAAAGGTGTGGAAAGATAATTGGCTTTCTATTTAAAATGGGTTCAAGGTTTGGTTCTTCCTAATTTATTATGTGTTGTGGTAGTTGATTTAATTAATGTAGATTTCCAAAAGTGGGAAAAGTAGTTCATAGAAAATATTTTTAGTCCATTTGTAGCAAATCAAGTTCTCAATATTCCTCTCAATAGGTCCCACTATTAAGACACTTTCATATGGCATGTACTAAGATGTGATTTATTCTACTAAATTAGTGTAATTCTTTATTACCCAACATGAGACCCTATCTTCTAGTTCCAACAAAGGTTGTAATGTAAGTGTGAAATTTTTCTATGAAGGGATGTATCCAACACGTTTATTACTAGACCAAACCTCAAGAAAAGGGTCTTAACTTGAGTGCAGAATGCCACTATGCTACAAAGAATCAAAACTATCTCACATATATTGTTGCATTATCATTGCATTTAGTATGCTAGGCTTGCTTCCCATCTATCTATCCAAACCCAAATGATGTATCTTTCTATTGTTGAGTTGTGGAGGTCGAGTTGCAAAACCCTTCTAGAACTATCAAAGCAAGCCACCCACCCTACTTCGCATTGGCCCATAATTAAATAGGGTAAGATGGCTCACATATTTTGTGGGTCAAGGAAATATGTACCCACCTCATGCTACCGGCCCACAAGTTATTGTGTTTTTTACGCATAGAAATGTGAGCCAACCCGCCCTACCTCTTATGTAGGGTAAAGCAAGCCTAACCAATGGGTCATGCCCATTTTAACAGCCTTACTCCCTTCCTAAAAGAACATGTGCATGGTGGCAATGTATGTTTGAAGTTTATGGCATGCTTGAAATATGTTGTGTTTTTAAAACAAAGTGTTTGAGTACGACAAGCTCAATAGGCTAGTTACCCAAACTGTCTCTGATTGCCAAGTGTCCATAAACACAAGGTTGTGCCCAACTTTTGCCACTCATGAAACCATATGGAAACTACCTACTAGTAGTAGTTTAAAGCTGAATGTTGACACAGTAGTCAAGGAAACTAAAGAATGTGTAGTAGGTTAGGTGATTAAAAATGAAACAGGAGAATTTATGCTTGTTGGATCTCACCAATTAGAAGAAAGAGTGCCTATTGTTCTTGGTGAAGCTTTGGCTCTCCATGATGACTTATCCCAAGCCTTAGAGATGAAACTAATTTCTTTTCTGGAAGTGGAAACCAATTGCCTTGAAGTCTTCCATGCTTTAAGGAGAACTATGTCATCTCTCGTCCTACCTTGGTTAATTAGTGATTGATTGCAAAACCCTTACACAATACTTTCATTTATGCTCTTTCATGTATAAAAAAAGAAATGACAATAGTGTAGCTCACTCTCTTAAAAGCCTTGCTTTTTCCTTCTAAGATTTTGTTTGGATTGAAGGGCCTCGCCACATTGTGAACTTGCTTGCTCACAACCTACTTGGTCTTCTTTTGGAATAAAAGTATTTCTCTTTCTGGCCAATACACACACACACACAAACAATAACAAACAATAAATAAAGACTTATCCCACTATTTGGGATCAGTTTTATGGATCAAATAATGTCATAGGCTTATATCAAAAATCAAATATTTAGAATGTCATTTAGCATTAGATCCTTTTTAATAACTTCTCCAAAAGTCCTCTTTGGTGTTCATCTTCTCCTTCATATTAGGTTAAACACCAATTGATCAACTTTGTTCACCAAGGCATCTAGCGATCTTTTTTGCACATGCCCAAACCACCTTCACCAAGTTTCAATCATTTTCTTCTCAATAGACATAACACAAACTTTCTCTAAAATGCAATAATTTTAAATCTTATCTTTCTTGGTATGCCCACTCAACTATTTTAGCATTCTCATATCTACTACTCCCATTTTTTTCCTTATTGGGTTTTCATCATCGAACACTCACTACTGTAAAGTATAAATAGTCATATAACAATTTGGTAAAATTTCTCTTTAAACTTGATAGGTACTTCGTGATCACACTTAAATTTTGAGACATTCCTCCATTTCAACCATCCAACTTGCATCTTGTGTGTGAATTCTCCATCAATCTCTATTACTTTATAAGATTGATCCAATATTTCGAAACCTTAACACTTGTGGTATGATGTACTTCCCAATTTTTAACTTCAATTCATTTTTTATTTGCCTTATGCTAAACTTACTTTCCATATAGTTTGTCTTGCTCTTGCATAAATAGAAACATTTGATTTCAAATTCTCTCTCCACACCTCAAGTTTAATTTTAACTTTTTTTTTTTTTGACTCTTCTATCAGGACTATATTACTTACAAAAGGAATACATTTCAGAACTGCCTCTTGGACTTGCTTAATAAGTACATCTAAAACTAAAGTAAAATGCATAGGCTCAAAGATAACCATTGGTGTAAACCTATCTTTATGGAAAAATCTTTAATCACACATATTTGAGTTCTTACACCTATCATTGACCAATCACATATATCCTTTATAGCTCGAATATATGCAATACAAATCCCTTCCTCTTCTAATGCTTTTCATAGAATATCTTGTGACACCTTATCATAAGCTTTTTCTAAGTCAATAGAAATTATGTGCAAGTCTTTCTCTTTGCTTCAATACCTTTGCATCAAACCGCACCAGAAATGGATCACCTTCAATCCAAAATCTCTAACATCCATAACTTTGCAATTTTTAAAAAAATAGGGACCCCAACTACTATTTATGGTAGGTTCCATTTTCTCTTAATTATTTTTCACACACTCAAACTTTCCCTTTGTCTATTTAAAGTCACCCTTGCAGTTTAAGCATGAGGTATCGGAGATCTCAATCCAACCCTGCATAAGATATATAACCTTCATTTCGTTATTTGTGGTTTTCTAATATATGAGTCTCTTTTTTTAATTTGTGCTCAATTATTCTTTACTATAATTTCATGATGTGGCTAATGAGCTTAATCCCTTGATAGTATGCATAACTCTAAATATCTCTCTTGTTCTTATAGATGGATATCAAAGTGCTTCTCCTTCATTCAACTGTCATTCTTTTGGACCTCATTATCTTATTAAACAATTTAGTGAGCCAAAATATTTCTATATCTCCCAAATACTTCCCAACCTCAACAAATATGGTATGCGAATTGCAAATCACCTTAGATTTTCTAAGCATGTGATGAATGTATAAAATTGGCAATCTATAAAAACTATCAAACTTCTTAGATGAAAAATGAAGATGTAAGATTCTCATTTATTTTAAGAGGGAAAATGTTTGTTCTACATACCCGGAGCAACAAGGAACAAAAAATTAGTTGTGAGAGAAAGGGAAGAGAGACAATGTAAAAGTGTGTGCAATTAGTGTGCAAAATTAATTTATACCTATATCATTACTCTTTTAAGAGACACCACGTTCTTGCATATTAGGGGCATGGGATGTCACTCTGTGATATGGATAATACTATAGCCACGTTTTTAAGGATATGTTGGCTATGTTTTTTTTTTTTTTGTTTTAAAAAATAAGTGATAAACAGTAAAATTTTAATGTTCATTCTTTATTTTTTCTAAACAAAAAATAAAAAACATAGCCAACATATCCTTAAAAATGTAAGCATATCGGCACTCCTGTGATAATTAAGATAACTTTATGCCGCTATACCAAAGCAAAGATAAGCCATCATACTTGAACAGTTAAGATGTCTGGGAATATCATGTGCAGATATAGCATTAAATGTCTCTCATATTTCTTTTGACTGCTATTGTGTTGTTGGCAGAAAGTTATTTCTGAAAATTAGCCCTGGAGAACGGTTGAACATAGGATTTATTTTCAGTACGTGTGCTCAGTGATTAACCACATAAGAATTAAACACCCTGCTAATTTTCACTTAGAGGCTCATCTATTCCAAGGTACCCAATTTTCCCTAGTCAAAACTAGCATCATAGTCCCTAAGTACCATAATTATAATTCACTTGGGTGTCCGATGGAAGGAATCAATAATTGTCGACACTTATTAGACCTCGTATGATGAAGGAATCCTGTTCAAACAGATTCAAAGCTATTTACGTCCGCCCTAAGATTAATTGAATTGAAAGAGTAAGGATAAGCACATGGCTATGTACATAAAGGACCCCCAGTAGTACATCTCACTGCTCCTATGCACCAAGAACACATCATCTACACATACACACCAACCTTTCCTTTAAACATAAAGACCAAATCTTGCACGGTGGACAATTTTGCAAATCAAAATTATCAAAAACCCTTTTGGAAGGTAAGTTTAAGGTGAAAAAGAAAAGTAATGAATTTACATAATTTCCCCACCATCCCTGTCCAAGAATCTGTACATAAGCGTGGATGGAGGGTTTTGTGGTATACATTTACTCAGATTCTAATCATGTCAATCTTAAAGGTAGTTAGAAATTATCACCAAATATGTTGTCTTGCCAAAACCAATTGTTGCATTCTGCATGGAAATTACCAGCAAAATTTCAAAAATGCCGGTACCAAATCCACCAAATTGTCTCCGGCTTAGTTGTTTGAGCAGTTCAATGTTGGTATGGCCGACTGTCATAAGTCTGAGATGGGATTGGATTGAAAAGCTTTGCAACTGCTTGATATAGATTCTCTTCTTCAAAGGGCTTTGACACATAACCATCCATTCCAGATTTCAAACACTCATCATACGTAGCATGAATTACATCAGCTGTCATGGCCAATATCGGTACATGCAACTCCCTTTTCCTAGCATTTCCTTCGACAGATCTACCATTCATCTGCTCATTTGCCTTGCTCTCCATCATCCGAATTCGACGAGTGGCTTCAAACCTGCAAAATTTAGAGTAGTTAGATCGTTTTTAAGAGCCCAAGCAAATCTCAGCCAAGCACCATTAAAAAATATTAACCAATCTTTCCACAGATGAATCAGTGCATTGTCTTCTAGTTAGCATTCAAGAACACCAACCAGTTTGTTCAGATATGGAAACAAGAAGTTGAGATAACATGCAGCAGAAAATGGATTTGATCAATGGATATACCAACACCCCATATGGGTTGAGAAGATGGCATCATAGCAATCGATATATGCAAACACACATCTTTCCAGCTTAGCTTTATGCAAATGGTATAGTAAAGAAATAAAAGGAAAAAAAACTATAAAATGGTTTAGTTATTTATATTATTTTTCTAACACAATTTTCCTCTTTTGCAAGCTTTTTCTTTTCTCCCTCCAAAATCAGTTGAGACGCCTAGTTTCTATGTTGTCGAAAGTTTACTAAGATCAGAAAACCTAAGTCACCAACATCTATTTTAATTGAGAAATTTTGATATACAATTTCTTCATTCAAAATTTTCGTTTCGGATGATATTTTGCTGTATAATTTGTCTACGTCTACAAAATGAATAAATAGCTATTTTCAACCTTTTTAACAAGGTTCATCACTAATTATCCGTTCAAATGTGTTGTATTAAGCAAAAGTTATATCGCATATGCCAGATTTAAAATAGAGGTACGGTTACAATTGCCAATGAAAGACAGATTAATGAATGCATATAGTTGTACATGTCAAAATTCACTTAGAACCTATCAGCACAAAAATATCAAAGAAACCAAATATTTAAATCAGCTTAAACACTGTTTATAATCAAGATAATTTTCAAAATATTACATCCAGCAACAATTTAAAAAATGGAAGATGGACAGTTTTAGTCCCTCAACTTTTTCAAAATAATAATTTAATCCTTTAACTTTTAAATGGAGCAAATTTAATCTCTTTATAAGTGCAATCGAAACAATTTAGTCCCTTATCTATCAAATTCTCTTTTCTCGATATGATATGACTCATCAATAGTGACCTAAATTTATTCATTTTTATTATAATGTGACATAATTATTATGTAAATTTTTTTCTTAATTAAAAGAGCGATAAAGATGTATAAAATTAGGACATGAGACTTAGCAAAAAAGCAAACAACTTCACGCTAGAGAATGGGTGTTGAAATTTTTATAGTAAAAATGAAGTCTAAGTCACTACTGGAAAAGCGAAATTTATGAGTAAGGGATTAAATTGCTCCAATCGCATTTAAGGAAGGACTAAACTGCGCTAATTATATTTGTAGAAGGACTAAATTATTTTAATTATAATTATAAAAGGACCAAATTTGTCCTATTTTAAAGTTAAGTGACTAAATTGCTCTTTTAAAAATGTTGAGCAACAAAAAGTGTCCTTCCTAGCAACGGCTGCAATAATATTAAGGAAAATAAACAGTACCAGACATATCACCATAAGAACCCAAAAAAAAAAAAGAAAAGAGCAAGAGAAAAATGAAAGCAACTCAACGCAAAGATACATACCCATCCATTTCTGGCATTTGAATGTCCATGAAGCAAGCATCAAATTTGTGAGGCAATTGCAGTAATTCAAGAGCAGCTTTGCCACTTTCAGCACAATTTACATCTGCTCCAAACTTTTTTAATGCACCTGCGGCAACCCTCCGGTTGACCACATTGTCATCAACCACCAAAATTTTCTTCCCACAGAGAAGGCTTCGTAGAAAATTGGAACCATTGGGTATGTCTTTTCCTTGCTGCCTCTTCTTCCCCATCCCCAAAACTTGCTCGAGGCAAGCAGCCACCATACTAGCTCTCAAAGGTTTCATGATCACGGTATCAGCAAAACCTGCGGCCTTAGCTTTATCAAATTCAGCATTGCTTATATTGGTTGCAAGAAGTAGCATTTTAGGCAACTTAAACATATGTCCATTCTGTTTCCAATCCAGTTGCCATATATTGAAGCACCCTTCCTCTCCAGAAATCCATGAATCCTTCTCAACCAAAATAATATCTGGCTGGAACACTCTGCCATATTCAGGTAGTTTCACTCAGTGAATGAACTGAACCACACATGACTTCAAGAAAAGACTGTTGTTCATTGCATATTTTCACCAAATGTTGTACTTTAAAAGAGCTGGAATTAGTGATTGTTTCCTCGTCCAACATGTCTTTGGTTTAAATACCTATAAACACCACAAATTCACAGATTTCGTTCCCCCCACCCCACCCCAACCCCCACCCCCACAACAACCCATCTCTTTCCGTTTCCCCAAACATAGGAAAATGTCAGTCCACCAGAAGCATTTAGTGTAATTTAATATGACTGGAATCTTTTTCAGGATGGTGCCAAACCAGAAGATCGGTTAAAAGATCAAGAAAAGAAAAACCTAGTCTTTAAATGATAATTTACTGAAAAGCATCTGTCAATATCTGTAAATAAAATGAAACTCAATGTATGCAGGTTGTTAATATCTGTATGAGTTGAAAAAACATTAACAATTGATAAAAAGAGGAGAAAAATATAACATTGTAACATGTAACATCAAACTAAGCTTTCTAATGGCACATCTAGAAATAAAATGGTATAATGTTTTTCAAACCGAAAATCCCATTCCCAAGATATATCGCATCCAAAATTTAATTAGAATAAAATTAACACCAACGAAATCAGAGTTGCACCACTAGCAAACCTACAAGGTAAAAGAGCAAACCACAGTGCAACTTAGAATTTCAGTAAGTTGCAGCTATGTCATATGTGCCTATTTATTTGCAGATAAATACAGCAATCTGGTGGGACATCAATGGGGTATACTCCCATATAAAACTCAAGAAAATGTACTTCAATGAAGTACAAGGTAGTCAGAATTTCAAGGAGTAAGAAATTCACTCTAAAATTATAAGCATGAGTTACAATAACTACCAAAATGTCTCTCTTTTACTTGATGGTTATCACTACTTTTCAGTTTCTGCAGAATTAGGAGCAAGTTCCAGCCAAAAATTTAAAGTAAATATGAGCAACTTACCCTGATGTCAAAGAGCCATTTTTCCCACATAAATCAACAGCCTTATTGATGCTATTTGCAACTTCAACTAGTATACCTAGTCTCTTCAGGTGATATCTAGTCACAGCAGCTCTAACGGGCTTTCCATCAACTACTATTGCTTTCAGTCCTCTAAAACTAGAAGGGAGATCCTCCAAATTGAGTTTCTTCACATCACAAACCGAATTTTGTTTAAATCTTCCAAGAATTGCCGTAAATGAAAATGTACTCCCAACCTGGGGTCGACTTATAAAGCTTATCTGACCACCCATTAGTTCAACCAAACACTTACTGATGCTCAACCCAATACCAGTTCCGCCATAATTTCGAGAGGTTGAGCTGTCTGCTTGCACAAAAGGCATAAAAATTCTATCCTGGGCAGAAAAAGGAATCCCAATTCCAGTGTCCTCCACACACACCATCAGAGTTACTTGCTCAGAACATTCACTAGTGACCAACATATTACTTGATGCATCAAGGCAAAATTCTTCATCAGCAATAATATGCTTAAAATTATCCCAGTTATTCCGTTCATCAGCTGCTTCACATCCACTAAGGGTTTTAAACTGATGGCCACTTGACAGATTCACAACTTCAGATCCTCCCTTTCGAAAAGTCTCAGATGTTCCATTCATTGTGACCTTTCTGTTTTCAGCAAGATGGACTCTAACAAATATGTGTCCCTGTTCAGTGAACTGTAAAATGCTTAAGTTAATTAGTAATATTACTGAGAAGTAGCTTCCAAGAAAATTAATGACTAATCACAGAATATGAACATTAGAAAGCACCATACATAAAGTTGAAGGTGGGAAGTTCTATACAGATAGCATCACATTTCCATCACACAACATCATAATAGTAATTACAAGTGCAAAATCCATTTGAAAATAGGATCAGATAAATAAAAGAACTTCAAAATTTTCACTTACTTTAACAGAGTTTCCAACGAGATTTGTTACTATTTGTCTGAACCGCCCTGGATCCCCCATAACAATATCTGGAACTTTACCAGAGATGAAAACGGCCAGCTTTACTTCCCCAATCAACAATTTAACGCCAAGTTGTAAGAATTGTCAATTGAATATGCATAAGGAATATCAGCAACCAGTGACATCAAACCCAGAACAGTGAAACAGAGAGGCAAGAACAAAATGAGGTCATTGATTAAGAAAAATAATACTTATAATTATGAAATTATACAACTTGGATAATGCAACACAAAATTCAAGCTTTCACACAAGACTAAACAACAGTAGGAGCACACCTCTAAACCTTTGTGTCTAGACTTCTCAGAAAATAAAGAAAGCACGTCATCAAGTATGGAACGGATATCAAATGGAACTGCTTCCAGTTCTAACTTGCCAGCTTCAATTTTGGCTCGGTCAAGCACTTCATTTATTAATGCTATTAGTGCCTTTCCACAAGCTTGAGCAGTCTGCGCATAATCGCGTTGAGTTGAACTCAATTCTGTATCTAGAAGCAGAGCAAGCATTCCTAAAGTAACATGGAGATCAAAGATGGCATCAAAAAATGGGAAAATGCACAGTACAGAAGCATTGGTTAAATTTTAAACAAAAAGAAAGAAAGACAAGAGTCTTGAATCTACCTAGGATGCCATTCATGGGTGTTCTAATTTCATGAGAGACAGTAGCTAGAAACTGGCATTAACAACAAGAAGTCAGATACTGAGGTCTGAAAGTAATCCCAGGAAACAATGATAGACTGTGCTAACCAAACACCAAGAACAGTACCTGAGATTTTGCCACATCAGCTGCTTCTGCTCGAACTTTCAGTTCTTGCATTTCATGGAAATCATCCTCAACTTTGACAATATGGATTGCAGCACCATATAAAATGTAACCCACTAATAAACCAATCACAAAGAATAGGAATACTGTGGTAAGCGCTGTCCAAGATGTTGGTGCCTTCTGATGATACCTTATAAAATATTACAATGATAAGCATCTGCTGACTAAACAATTAACCTTACCAATCTGTATACTCAAAAATTCAAAGTGTTCAACAGTGAGATGCACCTACCTACATATCATCCGGTGTTTCCTGTACGGATCTCCAAAATCAAGCTTGCTTTCATGGAGAAGAGACATATCACCCTCTTCATATTGGTTCCCATACATGATAAGTGGGTCTGTGGCATTTGTAACATCATAAACTTTCACCAAAATTGCTTGATTACCAGCAAGTTGCCCGAGTAAATTCTCCACAAGGGACTCCACATCAAAGGATCCTCCAACATATCTGCTTCCAATTAGAACTTGAGTTTACACATTATGACATCAAGATGCTTACAGTAATCACAAAGAAAGCCCAATGAACAAAGGAAAATACCCTTATCCATCAAGTTTTCCTCAGTAACTGATGAATGCAAGCTATAAATCAAGCGGGACAACAATATAGATCTGACAACCGTCCATTACACACCATTACACCAAATAATTCAAAACTATGAACATAAAAATCCAAATGTAGGTTATGTAACCAAATACAAATCTGACTGTAGTAACAGATTCATCAAGCTTACTAATAGTGGTTGTGACAATCGCAATGAAGGTGGTATTGGTGGAAATAAAACTAGCAGCAAAAAGGGATAAAAAAAGTAGCAGTAATTGTGGTAAAACATTGAAATGTAGTAGTGACTACTTTGACCTAGTAGCATCAGACTGGAAGCTTGGTTCAGTGCAGCAGAAACAGCTGTGGTTGGCACAGCTTCCACTCATGGGTAGTAGTCAATGAGGTAAAATATTTAAATATGACACAATAGCCAACTGGTGGTGGTGGTGTTTATTACAAATATTATTATCATGTATCGACACTTGACACCAGTGCAATCATTACATTAAATCGCTTAGTTTAGACAAATTTGGTATGCAGTTATCAAGTGATGGCTCTAAAATACATTCTTGATTCAATCATGGACCTAATATTTTAGCCACTCCTCATCATTTTATAGTGCATATACATACTTCAGTTGGGTTACAATAAACTGCATAGGAACAAATTATTGGTTGGAAAAAAACAAGCATGAGAAAATTATGTCACTTGACCATGTAACCTCAAATAAGATAGTTTTATCCGGGCAAAAAAAATGCAGAAAGACTATGAAAATCATAGATAGCAACTAAAACTGAATATTGCAATGCCATCTGTCCAGAAAATCATTCTTGGTGCCATCAGAATGATCTATGCCATTGTTGCTGACGGCACGTAATTTAGGCATACAAGCAAAGTTTAAAAGGGTTTAGTTAAAGATTAAGTCAATTTAGTTATAATAAATTTTAATATCGATAAATATAGAAATGATGTTAAAAAGTCGTTTTCATATAGCATAACTTTATTAAGGACTAAAAATAAACATATAAAAAAAGATAAAAAATAAAAAGCAAATGACTTGCAAGAAAAAAAAAAAAAAAGAGTGGAAACTCGAAAGGATATTACATTACATCTCTTAGTTTAGACAAAGTGCTACGCAGTTATCCACTGATGGTAGTAAAGTACATTCTTGATTCAATAATGGACCTATATTTTAACCACTCCTCATCCCCTTATCTTGCATATAGATACTTCACTTGGGTTACAATAAACTTTAGAGGAACAAATTATAGGGGCAAACAAAAAAAAAAAAAAAAACAGAAAACCATGTCACTTGACCATGTAACCTCAAATAAGATAGAATGTTTTGTTCCAGCTAAAAAATAGCAAAAAGACTAAGAAAATTATAGATAGCGACTAAAACTAAATATAGCAACTAAAAGTAAATATTGCAATGCCATTAGTCCTCACAAGCTACAAGATACAGGACATCCAAACAACCACCAAAAAATGTAAAACCAAACCTGAAAAGAGATGTAGAAATTCAAACGAGAATTTACCCAGCAGTTGCTTCAATGCGTTCTTCCACGGTTGGATTTGGAGAGAGCTTAGATTTGTAGACAGGGAATGTCAACACCACACCAAGATGATGAGAACCCAACAGCCTGAAAGGGCTAGTCAGAACAGCTTTCCCAGTAGCCCTAGCCCTCAAAATATTTTCTCGGTCCTCCTGTATCATGGCAAAGTAAAATTGCATTGGGAAATTTTCACACGGCAAGGCAGAGTAGTGTTCGTCAGTGTTAAAATTTTACCTCCCCAGACATCATATCAAGAGATTCAAGGTAAGAGACAGTTTCTTGAGCAAAAATCACAGGTGCATACTCATCTCTAACTGCGGAAGGCTCTCTTTCCATTGTCTTTATAACCCATCCATGTTGCCTCTCCAAGCTTTCCCTCCCTGAGTTAACTACTCTTTGAGCATAGGCCACCCCACTCAGTAATGGCCGCTCAAATGCTGTCCTGGCTGTATACTCCGCAAAAGTTTCCTGATTTCATTTTGGGCAATGAACAATAATCAAGGATGGGAAAAATCATACAACTGGAACCATTAGCAGATATGTGAAAATCCCAAATAGCGTCATATAATTTAACTTGATACGCAAAAAGAGAACCATATCAAAATTCTAGAGCGCGATCAAGTCAAAACCTGATCAATCGCAGATGGGTTTCGGTAGTAATGGAAGGTTGAAACAAGGATGGCAAGGGCATGCACATGATTAACGCTAACACTAAATTGATCTTGCAACATTCTGGCCCTTTGATCACAGAGGCTACCCAGCACCTCTCTCCTCCTGACTTTAATATCAGCATCCATGCCATTGTAAATATAACTGCTGAGTAGTGCCATCAGAATGATCCACAGCAGCAGAAACTTCGGGAGCCAAGCTCTATGTGCCTGAATGAAAGTGTATTTTCTTTTAGTCCCCATTTGTTCATGGAATCTCAAGGCCACAGGGTGGTAACTCTGCTGCATCTTCAGACCCATGAGTGAGAAACCCTTTCTCTCTGCCTAGCTTTGCTGGGATGCTTATTCTCCTTTTGCCCTCTTCATCATATCAACAGTAAAACAGGCCCAAAAATATTTTGTATGAGTGCTTATAAACAAGTTTCTTTAAAGAAGCTGCAAAAAATTCAGACACTTTTGTGTAATGGTAGAAAGGAAAAAGGTGACGAAACAGAACTCCAAGTAAAGAATTATTACAGCATTGTTTTGCGTGATTCAAACCGCAGAAAGAAGAAGCACAAGCACACCAACAAGCATGATGATTGATTGCACAAAATGTTCTCTCTTTTCTCCCAAGAAGCAGAGCCCATCTTAAGAAGCAGAGGCCATTTCAAGATTTGAAAAGAAAGAGAAGAAAAACATCTGAGAGACCCAGAATTTAAAAGAAATTTTCAAAGCTCAGACAGAAGCATGGTCTCAAAAGATGGAAAACAGCTCAAATTCCAATGGCTCCCTTACCCAATAGTGGTTCCGTTCGGACTTTTGAGCGTCAAGGAAGAGATTAAAAAATTAAGGGGAACTCTAATCATGCCCCGTAAGCGTGAAATTAGTCTGAGGCTTGTGGACAAAGAAGAGCACGTTCACCCTCTTTCTTCCATATTATAATCAAAACCAGAGATTGACCCCAAAGCCACACACCCAGCGAAGCACACAACCCACGAGAGAGAGAGAGAGAGAGAGAGAGAGAGACAATGTTTACCTGTCCAGTGAAGAGAAGGTGGCGGTACAATCAACAATAGGAACTAATTTGTTTCTTCTTGATCTCGGGCTCTCTTTCTGTGCTGGTTTTGTTTTGAATATTTTTTTAAGCTCTTTGATGCTTTGCTTTTCTCTTTTCTACTTTTTCTTTTAAGTAGATCAGGAAACTGAATTAAATTATTAGGATTTTCCCAGATACGCTGTTGTCTCCCTTCTACATCACAAAACAAAAACTACTAGCATTCTATACTCCTATACTATTCTGGTCCTTCTCCCTTTCCATGCGCACATACTTTCTCTCTCTTCGGCGCCTTCCTTGCTAGTTTTGGTTGCACTTCAAACCTCATCTCATTCAATGTCTGCCTAAATTGCAGTTGTCAGCTACAATTTCGTCCGAGAAATCCAACATTTAAAGAAAGAACTTGTTGAAGGAAAAGGTTTTTAAAGAGCAGCCATGTTGACCATTTTGGGTGGTGCTCAAACTGAACCCGGAACCTGTTCCCATTTCAAGCTTGAAAATTTGGAATATGAATCTGCAAAATGTTCCCTGCTCCACCAGAGATTGTTGAACTTCACTAACACTCAACATGAATCATTTTTTTTTTTGGTAAATTAACATGAATCATTTTTTTTTTTTGGATAGTAAGGGAATTGTACAACATGAATCATTTCTGCCCCCTGGGTTTCACTCAGCTCCTGGTTTCCTTGTACTTTTCTCCGTAATTAAATTCTTGAATTGGAAGAGAGGAGAGAGAAAGAAAACGAAAAACTGGAAATCGCATCACAAATCTCTGCGATAATGACATGGCGACAAGGCGCGGATCTTATTCCCACGTGAATTACCGGAACACCCATCTTTTATTTATGGAATTCCATTAATGCCCTCACGAGGTAATAAAACATCTGTCTGTTGCGAACATTACTTAATTAGTGAAATAATTAATAATTAGATAAGGCGCCTATAAGAAAATACTGTCTATTTTGGTTATTTTTATTTTTTAAAATATTAATTTTTGACTTTTGGTCAAACAAATATTTTAAAGTAATTTAAAAAAAAATAATTAATAATTACTAATAAAGTTGATAACTGGTTTTATTTTTAAAAATTATGAAATAATTTATTATTATAAATTTATGTTTATAACTATTTTAAAAAAATTTGTTTATAATTTTTATTTTAAAAAAGTTATATTTTAAAAATAAATTTATAAAAATAATTAATAATTAATAGTTGACGATTTGTGAATTAAATTAATCTCCCTCGTATGGCTGCCATCAACATCTTGCTATAGGAGACTCAAGCTTCAAACGGTTACATAGCTTTTATGGCCCAAAAGTACAGTTATTTAAGTTTCTCGTTTCGGCTAGACAAACGGTTAGGCTGGTTTTTGACTTCCCTTATACCGATTAGACACAATGTGTTTCCATTTTAACTAAAAAATTTAAGTTCATATATTTTACATTGCTTGGAATGTGTGAAGTTGGTGGGTAAAAATTTTAAAAAGACAAAAGGAAAAAAGAAAATACAATTTTTAGGTAAGAGTTCTTATGCAAAGTTCACGAACAGTTTAAGTGGTGAGCCTTAAACAAGTCAAAATTGTTTTAAAATATTGTTACTTGCGAACTTCGAATTCCGTACCTAAAACCAAGCATACATATAAAATCTCTTACCTAACATTAGTTTTTTAAACAGTGTCCAATATTTTTATTAAAGAATAAATAGATAATAAAATAAAAGATTCTAAAGAAAACAGCTAATTATGTCAATTTTACAACGTTCCTGTCAAGACTATGATGATGTGGGGTTGAAAACATAATATTAGTAAAGTTAAAATTAGTAACCCTTACTAAAACAAATTGTTGGTTCTTTTTTTTATTATTATTCAATAAAAAGCTAAAATGTACTATTTTATTATATTATTATTTTTATCCCCCAATTTGAACCTGAATAGAGAAGAATTTCTTTTTTTCTTTATTGCAAAACACGACATTATGTAAGCATAATGATCACTAGCGCTTTACTTTTGTGATTCTCTAAAACCTTAAGTTTAAATTTCTTTATTTTATATTCTAAAGCTAAAATAAATTGTAATGATGTGAACAAAAAAAAAAATTGTAATGATCTACATGTAAATGATTTTTATGAATTTCTTCTACAATATATGAAGAATAACTTTGCTATATGTATCGGATAATATTGTAACCTGTCGATACATGATCTTGTGAAAATTTGTACATTACACATTATAACCTAAAATGATACAATCAGTTGATTTCAATAGGATGAAATTAGGTACGCCTATGTTGATTGAATAACGTAACATTTTACCTATTTTTAATCATAACAAGAAAAATAGTAAGTCATTAACATATACATAAAATAAATCTAAACTTTTGAAAAACAGAAAAAAAAAATCTTAAAACAACAATGGATACCACCAAGGTACCATTAAAAGTGTTGGATTTTAAATGGGTTTAATTAAAGTTTAAGTAATTAATCTAGTTATAATATGATGTTATTATTTGTATAAATATATAAATGATGTTAAAAAAGTAGTGTTCAAATAGCATAACTATATCTTGATTATGGGCTAAAAATAAACATTACTTAACAACAAATTAAAACATTAAAAATTAAAAGCAAATTATAAATAAATTGTTTAAAGCGAAAACTAGAAAGGATATTAGCCCATGAACAATGGAGCCTATGCTTTATTCATGGAGTTGGAGATTACGTTTATTATGCGGACATTGAAGAGCAAATACAATTCTTAATAGCTTAACAATACGTATGTTGCGTGCTCTAACTTAGCATTAAGCTATAAGGATATCTAAGTATTTGTAGCAATAGAAAATGCCACATTATACCTTAGCTTGATCTGACAATTATGAGTGCGTAAGCTCTCCCAAGAGACTTCAGTCTTTAGTGATGGCATGAGCCCAATATGGTCCAAGCTCCGCTAACGTTCCAAGATACTCTAACGGCATCAAAACCTATAAATTTTATGAAGTGATTAACCAAAACTTAAATAAAACCCAAATTAATTAACAAAATCCAAACCTTTATAAAACCAAAACTTGATAGTTGCATGTTATACTACAAAGAAATGTTAAAAACCTACAATAACTTCCCTTTTTTAAAAAAAATTTCACAAACCCCCTTATTTAAATTAATTCATGGGTTTTTTATATTCCACTAATTCTTCATTTTTATTAAATTAGTATATTTTCTTATTCTAAATTAACAAAAATAAGTCTCTCGAGTCAAACATGTTTCATTCATATATAGATAAATCATGTATATTTTAAAACTTTTTGTTGGTGGTTTGGTACAATAAATTTCAATTATTTTTAATTCTTTAAACAAAATTCACATATATCTTTGTATATTAGGATCACAAAATCTTTAGTAACTTCATATTATGATTCATACTAAAACAAATTACTTGCATTACCAGCAATTATAAATGTTGACTTTTTAATTAAGGTTTATGCAAGTTTTCAAAATAAATGGAAGATTTGTGTAATTATGGCAAAACGCAAAGGAAACGAGGGGAGACATTGCCCCTTTGAATTTTAAAAAATTCCAGTTATACCATTTAAAAATTTGAAGATTTGTATTTGGCCTCTTAATTTGGTAAAATTTTTTATATAACTTGTAATAATTTTAAAATCTTTTAAATCACTCTATATATTTTACTTAATTTTAAAAAAAATTTTTAAGTGATCTCTAAATATTTTAAAATTATAAAAGTAACTCCACCTATTTGCTGTGTGCACCAATCAATAGTACGCAACGCATAACTATTCGTGTACCAATTGACCTTGAAAAAAAGTCTAGCTCCATACATGGACGTAAGAATAATTTACTCTAATTTTTAGCCAAGGATCTTCATCTCTGTTTCTCTCTTGTGCTTAGCTTTTTTATGATGCCCTAGGTTAGATTTCTAGGTTCTTCTACATGCTTGAGTATTGTGTGCTTATTTTCTCCAAGAAGCATGTGCTGTACCATCTTTTTCCCAACATTTATTAGCAACTTATATTAAGTACAAGGTATTGAGAATTTCATTACTAAAACACTCTTTTCATTAACACGTTCAAGGTTGTTGTAAATTTTCTATTTCCTATATTTGCTAACTTAGATTCATAGGCTATGGCAAGTGCATGATGAAGAGAACGTCAAAGTTGCTTGCCTAACAATAAATAAGGAAGCCTTCAAGCCATCACTCATCATGCTATCAGCCTCCTACTATCATAGGTTTTGATATTAGAAACTAGAGACTGTTATAGAAGGAGGGTAGTGTCTGGGTTGTTTGAGGAATTAGACGGTCGCTAGTATTAGAGGACCAAGTGGAAGGTAGAGTGGAGGACTAGCTTGCAAGGTGGAGGAATTGTGCACAGCCATTTGAACTCCCAAGATTTTGAGAGATCATCCATCTGTCTAATTATATTCAAAGTGGCAGCTGTCACACTCATTTATCACTGAGGGCCTTAAATTCATTTGCATTCAATTAACAATAGAGAAAAACTCAAACACTATTGTTCAGTTAAAATAGGCCAAGAGGCAAAAACCAATTACTCTTTGCCAAATATTTTATCTAATACACAATCAATATATAAAAAGGAGCCACACATGTACTACTTGAGTAAGAATCGTATTTATTTTTAAAAATATATAATTTTTATTCATTTAGTAGAATATGGTTTATTGACAAAACAATTAAAATTAAATCAATCAAATTTAAATTAAAAATAGTTTAAGTATTAAACTCGTATTAGATTAATATTAAATTCACATAATTGTGACACAATTCCACAACTGAAAAATGGTCTTTTTTTGGAAAAAATAGATTAAACCCTGTCAAATCAGAGCAAATGTACCGAAATCTTTAATTAAGTCAAATTACCAATACTTCTGTACCTTCTAGAGAAATTTGTAATTGTTTATCTCCCAAATGTTCCATTGCATTTGGATCAAATAACATTCCTTCCAATTTTTTAATACCTTACAACATCTCAACATGTGTGGGCTTTTAAAAATATAATAATGTGAGGGATAGAAACAAGAAATGATCAGATATTTACTCGAAGGTAAACCAAGCAATCCTTGTTAATTATTCACTCAACAAACTATAATATATGTGGTGTATATAAAGAGGAAAAAGAAATTCCTACTAAAAAAAGATTCCAAATACTCATATAGCAAATTGTATATTACCAATAAGTTGGATATACATTAAATTTTTAAATAAAATTTTTATATTTAATTTGTGAAAAGAAATGGATTAATATATAAATGGGTCGCATTTAAATCCTCTAAAGTGAAAAATTTTATAAAGTAAAATGTGTATTTTATAGAGAAAGGTACAAATAAATAATTATTAATAAAAAATAAAGATAAAAATTATTATAAAATATAATTAAGTAGATAATAATTAAAAATTTTGAAATAATTTATACTATTAATTTTTTTATTAATAATTATCTATTTACACTTTATTTCGTAAAATGCACACCTCATTTTAGAGAATTTCACTCCAAATTTACAAAATTTAAAATTTTTAATAAAATTTTTATAAATTTTAATTTATAATAATATAAAAATGTGTATATAAAGTGGTAAACTGTATATGGTTGCCAACTTGCCATTTAATACTCAACCCTTTTATGTACCAAAAAAAAAAAATCTCTACCCTTTTTATATAATTTATATTATCTTATATTTTTATTTATTTTTTACCTCAAAATCTTCACTTTCAACACATAAGGGGCGTATATACATATCATTTTTCATAATATATTATTAATGACTGATTTATTAAGGGTATAAAGCCATTTATATAATTAGTAAAATACTCTTTTTGTTTCAATCTTAATTTTAAGAAAATTATATTAATCTTATTTCGACATATAATTTTTGTATTGAAATTTTATTTATATTCTTTATTTTCCAGGTGGAATTATTTTTACAACAAAATAGTTTATTAAGTGTAATCTATTATACTATAAAGATCCAAATTATTAAAATTATTTTGAGATATCTCTGTTACTTAATTAATTATTGAATAATCATTCTATTTATTATTTTAAAATTAAATATAGGGCTTTTAAGACTAAGAGAGATGTGCGTAAAAACCAAAACCCTTTTTTTTTTTATTAGTAAAGTTTATTCTTTTTTTGATTGAATATAGGTCCCTTAAGCTCATGATATTTAGTTAGAAGTGCTAAAAGAGTTAGTTGATTCTTTGCTTAAAATTGGCATGATATGGACTTATGTGTATTATTGTAAAATTTGTGGCATGTCAAACTGAAACCAATGACTTACAAAGCAAATGGACCCTTTTCCTAATCAGCTTGCCTCTTCCAGTAAATTTTTGCAAAACTTTATCCTTTTTTTAGTAATATAAGGAGTGATAAATTATTTAACAAATATTAATTTTGAATTTTAAAAAAATTAAAATAACAATCAAATATTATTGCACTGTTAAAGAGATAACTTCTGTTCCACATACAGTAATTCTTTTGGATTGGTTTTCCACTTGTTTAAAGCTCTTTTTTTTTTGGTGATACATGAAGATTTAAATCCTATATGTAGAGGTAGGAATGGAAATAGAGGTAAAGAAACTTAGGATAAATAAGATTGAGCTTGCATCTCTTAAGTGGGGAGCAAGCCCTGATATCAAATGAGTCACATAGCTTTGACGTTTAAAACTCTTTCTGTGCCATTACCTTTGAATAATGGTAAACTGTTACAAATTTCATTTAAATTTAGTTTAAAATATATAAAATTTTCTTAACTCTGACACATATAAAAAAAATATAAATTTTAAAAATTTGCTATTTGAATTAAAAAATTGAATCCTTTACTAACTAGCTATCCAAATAAATAATGCCGGACATCCATGTGGAAGTCTTTGTCTCAATTAGACCCTTCCTTATTCCTGAAAATGATAATAAAAAAATTTGAAGAATCCAATTTTAAAGCCCAATAAAAAATTTAAAATAGAAAAATATAGATAAATCAAGATTGAAATATCCTAAAGTGAGAGGTATACTTTATTTTATTAAGTACGAATAGATAATCATTAATAATATAATTAACGATATAGATTATTTTAAATTTATAAATTATTATCTATTATTTATATTTTATAATAATCTTTATTAATAATTATTTACTTATATTTAATTTTGTAAAATATACCTTTTACAGTAAAAATTCTAAATCCAAGTAAATCAGTAAGAAGGAATGGATAGTACCTTAGAATTGCAAGGATGCTTTTCACCTTAAATTTAATAAAGTAAATTAAAAGTACTATAATTATGAATATATGTTAGAGAATAATTTAGAAATATAACTTAATTTTTAACAATATATTTTTGAAAAAAAAAAGATTAAAGTAATTTTAACTATTAATCAGAAGTTAATTTAGTAAAGAACATATGTAGGAAGGAAAATTTTGATAAATAAAAGTTTAAAAAAGATATTATACATAAAATTAATATTTGACTTATGTATTGTTATATAATAATATAAATCAGAATAAAATTAGTTTACAAAATTAGAATTTAATTTCTAATAAGACATTAATTATTTGATAACTTTGGATAGCTTGTGTGTACCTTGCTTCTTTCATTGCCATTTTGCTATTCAAAAGGTAATATCAATTACATAATATTGAAATTAAATAGATTCTTTGGAAACATGTTGAAGATAATGATAGCAAAGAATTGCCTTTATGCCGACATATAGATGAAATAAATAATTACTGAATTCATTGGATGGAATCTCGTCTTATAGAACATCATACTTTATGAGAAGTTGATCACATTTATTTACATAATAGCCGTTAATTAATCTGACTGAGTTTCTAAAATATAGTAAAGGACAATTTAAAGTGGCGACATTTTTCTGCCACCAAAACTATGTTGCTCTTTATTTTTTTTTATAAGAAATTAGAAGGAAGAAGTCATGTTTGCTTAGTAAATGATTTTAAAAAGGGTAACCCATGTTCTTTGCAGAAAGATGAAGGGGAAGAGAAAAGGACATAAGTTGGACAGTCATGCAAGCCCTTCCATCCTCTTTTCCAAAATTTTGTCAAAACCAGCAATCCAGCCAAGAAAAATGCACGTTTTATAAAATAAAATTTATTAAAATTTCAAAAATAAATATATGAAATGTTAGATTTATTAATTCTTATAATTTAGATAATGAAAATTATAAAATTTAATAAATTTAATTAATTCAATTTTTATGAGATTTAATATATAAAAATAGAAGAATTATTCAATAAATTAAGGAAATAAACCAAAAAGTTAGAAAAAAAAAATCAACGAAAATGTTGCCTTGCCTTTTATGAACTTAAGTATCGTCTAGCCAAAAGTCAAAAACTAAATCTCTTTTGAGATATAAAAATTGTTAAAATAGACTTTTCTTCTAATAACAAAATCTTTTTCTACGAAATGTTTTCCTTTTAATTTCCTAGTTGGTGTGACTTATTTGCTACACCTTTTATGGTACAGATTTGCTTTGCAATAAGATTTGAAATAGTAACCGGTGTTGGTACCTTTCAAATGTAATATCTTATGATAGATTGTTGAGAAGATTAATTTTTATTTTCCTTTTTTAGGTATTTTAGAAAACCCCTTCTACACATCTACTACAACATATGATGTACAATATTAAAAAATAAAGTAATTTGAGTTAAAATGTAATATTATTATATTATTGGCTACCCAAAACAATTATTATATGATTAAATATGTAAACAATTGTGAAATAATATATCTTAATTTTATGAGTAAATTACTTCAATTTTTCTTCTATTTTGCACTTCTTACATAAATGCTTTTCTATTTTCAAAATCTATAGTGCATTACTCATAAATTTAATTTATTATAAATTGTTTGAAATACTCTTAATTAGGTAGTTGAGTAGTGCATTACACATAAATGGTGCATTACACATAAATTTTAAAAATATCTTTATAGTTAAGTAGTAAAATTTTTTTCTCTATCTACAAATATGGTCTCACATGAAATTTTTATATAATTTACAATTTTTTTTCACAAAATATAAAAAAATGTTAAAAACATGTTTGTAGTATTTTTTCTATATATTTTTTTTGCAAAACATTTACAAAGAAAATATGTTTTTTGTATTTTATAAAAAATTTATAATTATTAAAAATTTTACTTGAGACCATTTTTGTTGAGGAGATCAAACGTAAATTTTATGATAAGAAAATTTTACTATTCAATTAATAAAAGTATTTTTGATAAATTATAATAAAATTATTACTCAACTACTAATATTTTTGAAAATTTATAATAAATTAAATTTATGTGTCATATATTTATGAAATATAAAAAAAATTAATATAACTTTGAAAAATAAATAAGAATTTATGAAAAAATACAAAATATAAGAAAAATTGAAATACTATACTAGTTCTATTTATCCTGGTAGCTAAAGGGAGACAGCAGTGATGAAACATTTTGGTTTGTCCTCTAGCAGCATTGGCCTCTCCTAGGGCCAATCCAATTTCACTGCCACCCAAAGTGTGTAATTTGTGGGGATGTCAGCCATGTCCCATGTGGTGTGTTGTTAAAAATGCCCAAACCCCACATCCCTTTCCCAAACAAAAAGTCTATGTTTCTCTGTTCGATAAATGATGGTCATGTCCCTGCTGCCACTTTCCTATGACTTCCTCATCCATCACATGGAGCAGGTACCTGTTTCCTCTGCCCCAGGGCTGGGACTGCCCTCTGTGAGGGCTTCTCACATTTGCACTTGCATTTTGCACTTATTAGCATGCCCTACCTCCTAAGGTTGCCTCTGTTTGTGGTCCCCTAAGGCCAGTTTCATCGAGGCATGTGACACTTTCCTGTCTCTGGATTCAATGCCTATATCTTTGTGATCACCCTTAACCTCATTCAAGTTTGGTAAATGGAATTCACACAATAAAAGTGTTTCGTAAAGGGAACTTTTGCACAATAAAAGTTATTAAAATGTTACAAAATTTTATGAGATTGAATTTGTAAATCTCAATATATTTAATTATTTAATTAAATAATTAAATAATTAATAATTAATTTATAAAAATAACAAAATTATTTAAGTTTTGATTGAATCAAGTTTTTCTAAATTACTATCACCGCATTATATATTTCTAAATATAAAAAATGTGTTAACTTAGTGCACATGCACGAATATATATATATATATGGTTGTGTATATAATTTGAAACATGGAAGAGTAATGAAGAAATATGTTGCCTCCAAGATTGATGCCATCGTTTAGTAAAGGAGTCACTGAAAGATAGAGGTCATAAGGTGCAGAGTATTTTTAGAGGGAATATAATCCATGGACTAGATAGTATCAAAATTCAAGTGGATAAAAGAATGCATTGGTATAACAGGGTTTTTGTCCTTAATGGAATAATTTAGTTTAAATTTCTTCATCCTAGCAATTTCTTTTCTTATTTGCCTATGAAGTATCATGATTGCTTTAGAAGAACTCATCGACAGACATGTTGTCTCCCAGATTACAATGTAAAGAATGTTTCTTTCTTTTTTATTAAAACATAGTTGTTGATTTATAATTTATAATAATCTGAACGGTTAAATTGTTTGCTAATTATATATTTTTTATTTTACTTTATATAATATCTTATATTTTAAAAGGCCATTTAAAGATACCATCATGTGTAAGCAAAAAAAAAGAAAAAAGAAAAAAGAAAAGGTGATAAGGAAAAGAATAATCTTATGGAGAGTCAAATAATGGCCTAAAGATTAAATAATAGTATCACAAATAATCTTATGGAGTGTGAGATTGGCATAATTAGTGCAACCTAAAGCTACATTAAAGGTATTTTTAATTTAATTAATTCAATTATAAAACAATGTTTGCATTGATTGATAATAAAATGAAAGAGAATTAATGACAAGCTTGTTAATATGAGTAATTGTATTTGGCATGGTTCACAAGTGCAATCATGAAATTAACAAGGAAATTTCAATAAATCCAATGACATAATTAGTTGAGGATTACAACATTGAGAACAATTAATGTTGTTTTGGTTTTTTGATAAATAATATTTTTGAAAATTTAGGTGACGTTTGGTTTACAAAAATATTTTGTACTTTTATTTAGATTTATTGTTCTTGAAAATAATTTTCTTTTAAAAATTTGTAAATTATAAAGAATATTTAATTTACATCAGTCAAGTTTTATTTTCAAAAAAAAAAAATAAAAATATATTTAGTTTAAGGTTTAGAATTTAAAGTTTAAGTTTTAGCATTTAAAGATTTTAAAGTTTAGGATTCAGGGTTGAGAGTTTTAAGGTTTATGATTGAGGGTTTAGAGTTTTAAGGTTTAGAATTTTAGAGTTTAAGTTTTTAAAGTTTTGGGTTTTAAGATTTTGAGTTAAGGCTTTAGACTTTTGGGTAAGGTTTTAGGGTTTGGAGTTTAGGATTAAGAATTTTGTAGTTTATATTTTAATATTTATGATTTAAGGTTTAGAATTTTAGAATTTAAGTTTATAAGGTTTAGGGTTTTAAGTTTAGAGATTAAGGTTTTGGGTTGAGGATTAATGGTTTAGCGTTTGGGATTTAGAGTTTATATAATAATTTTAAAATTATCACCATATTTTCAATTTGGGTTTGTTATTTTTAAAATTTTACTGAAAATAGTAAAAATGTGATTTAATCATTTTTAGAATTTACCTTATTTTAGAAAATATTTTTATTTTTTTATAAATACACACATTTTTACTATCATTTTCTATTTTTATAATAAATGAAAATAAAAAATAACAAAAACAAACACACCCTTAGTTTTTGATAGAATTTTGATTTATGTAATTAATTTTATTTAGTGAAATAAAGTTATGTGTGTTGTTATAGTATATAAAAATTTCAAATAGTTGAGTTATAGTCGGATCTTCAAAGAAATCTATCTTTAGTCCTTTAATATTCCAATTTTAATTATGAGTCTTCTTTATTATAAACCAAGGCATGTTTTTTTATTCAAATGCTCCACTGAATTTATATCCATGAATCTGGTTCTGGGCTGCTCATGATCTATTCCATTTGTCTGCAACAAGTTTTTGACTTTCAATAGCGTATCACTGATTTTAGATTTTCTTTGACTACCGAATTTGCAGCACCCAGTCATGTTTGAATTTTGGAGTATAACAAATAACAACAACGACTATTTGTTATTTATTTCATTTTTAGCAGTTTTGTTGCATTTAATAGATTATAATCCCTATCTACAAAAATTTTAACATTTAATAATTATGAAAAATTTTACAATTCTCGCATTAGTTTTGAAAAGACTGTATCGAAAATTTTGATTTTCACTAATTTAAATTTTTTTGATGTAAAAATTGTAATACACTTAATACATATTTAAAAGTTTAAGTTAAAATTTATAATTTTAAAATAAAAAGTCTCGAAATAATAATTATTTGTCACTGTACACTAATAAAAATGTCCTTGTTAACTCTTTTGTAACTTAAGAAAAGGAGATTTATTTTTTTAGAAAAATAAAAAGTGCTGAGAACAGTAAAGAAAATTCTTGAAAAATCAAAATGATTTATTAAGGATTTACTTGAATAACCACTTGGAATGATTATGATTCTTTTAGGTAATTAAATACTTTAAAAAATAATTACTAAAAGGTTTATGCTAAATTCAGATAAAATCAATTATCTAATTATGTTAAGTGTGATTATGAATATTAGGTAAGTAATATTTTTTGTGACAAAAGAAGTGATAGGTACCACTTAAATAGGAATACTTTTAAGCGTCTGTCTCCAACCACGTCATATGAATAATTTTAAGTGTTTGTTGTTACGTTGTTGGAAATAGATTTGTTAAAAAAATAATTTAAAAAATTAAAAAAAGTTTAATAAAAAAATAAAAAATATAAATAAAATTGTAGATATAAGAGTATAAAAATAAAAATATTATTTAAATATATATTTAAGGTCTTGGATTTAAAAATAAGTGAAAAGCAAAATTCTAAAGTAACATTAAATGTCACTACACAAATAAGGCACCAACATATAAGTAGTATTATTTGATTTTAGATACATATAAACAAGAACGTTAAATGTCATATTTGTGGGATCATCCAATAAACCACATGATTGGAAAAATAGTAGCTGTCCTAATGATTATGGTAATGAGGAAATATGACCTTACAAGTTCGAATAGAGTCATATTCTTCTGCAAAGGGCAAAATTCAAGGTTAAAATAATTGAGTGCATCTACAGCTCTCTTGCTTTTTCTTTGTTAATCCCTTCAAACATATCTTCTCAGACCCCGGCAAAGCAAAAATATACCCATATTATAATATGTCATTATAGAATGAGAGGACCTAGGATTCTTCATCACTTTTCCTCAATATGTAAATGATTTTTCCATTTTGTCTAGTCTGTCCAAGTTTTAATGGGTCTACACCTATTTTTTTTATAGGAGGGGTAAGTCATTCAATAAATATATGTAATATTTTATAATCAAACTTAAAATTTTAAAAAGAAAAAAATTTTAAAAGTACTACTATGTCATTAAAGTTGGCATGCAATCCATCAGTGATCGAAACAGTAACTCCTAAAATAAAAGTTGTTTTGGCTGCCTCCTATCTGCATTAACAATAAAAAGAGAAAAAGAAGCCTACATAAAGGTTTTGTTTATGTTAGAAGAGTATCTATTTGCCTGGCCTAGTCAAAGTTTTCAGTTTAATTTCTTTTTTAAAGTGTAATCTTTCAGAAAATAGTATCATGCCTTTTATTGATCGCATTGAAATTTTAGTTTAAAAATTATATTAATCCATAAGCTAATTTTTTACTATAAATTTTTTGGAAGTGGTCACTGAGTCAATGATTTAAAAGCAATCCTGAATTTTAAAGCAAGTTCTCTTTATTAGTGTTGTTTAATGTATTTTAAAAGGTGAAAAAAAAAATTTGGTTTGTGTGCATAGAGCATAATCAACACCAAAAGAAGAGGGACATATCCCCATATTTACCACCACAAGTGACCCAACAAACTGTTTTCCTGACAGTACGGTTGCTATATTATGGTAAAGGAAATTATTAGTGGGATTACCAAATAGCATACAACATGTATGATCAGTTAAATTTGATAAGTTTTATAACTTAGTTTATAAGATATAATAAATTTAATAATTTAAATTTTTTAATTTTATTATTTTTATAAATTAAAATTTATTAGATATTTATTTAAAAAATTAAATTATTAAATTTATTAAATTTTAGGATTTCACTTATTGAATTGTAAGATTTAATAAATCTTACAAAAAGTTACTGTTTATAATAAGGGTGTTAATCAATTCGATAGATTTTGTGTAGAAAATTAAACTGAATCGGTTATAAAAATTTTGTAAAAAATTGAACCAATTCTATAGTATAATTTACTATCAATCTAACCGACTCAAACCACAACTAGTTTGGTTTGGGTAGTTCAGTTGGTTTGGATTCTGTGAATCACTTGGCACCATGATGTGGTAGTGAAGAGAGAAACCAATAATGTCACCGCGTAGACTAGAGACCACTGTTTACATCATATTATATATATTCAATACAGTTTGGTTAGCTTTAAATATATTTTAGGGTTAATAGGGGCGTTAATCAGTTTAGTCGATTTTGTGTAGAAAATCAAACCGGATCAACCATAAAAATTTTGTAGAAAATTGAACCCAAACCGTTACTAGTTTGGTTTGGGTAGTTCAGTTGGTTCGAGTTTCGTGAATCACTTGGCACTGTAATGGAGAAATTGACTTGGTAGTGAAGAGAGAAACCAAAAATGTCACCTCGGAGAATAGAGACCACTGTTGGCATTATGTATATTCAGTTCAGTTTGGTTAGCTTCAAATATATTTTTCCAAACCAACAACCGAATCAAACCAAATAATTTAATAAACATTTAAACCAATCTAAACCAAATGAATGTTAGTTTTGGTTGGTTTTTAATCGATTTGGGTAGTTGGTTTGCCCCTAGTTTATAATAATAATTTAATAACTTATTTGTTGACGGAACTATATTTTTAAATTTTTTGAATAAAATTTTTATAAATTCTATTTGAGAGAAAAAAAAGACATGGACGTAGTGAGGGAAAGGGAGGGGACCCTTTTCACTTTTTGCGGCAACTTTATTATTGGTATTGATTGATATCATCCTACTTAGCACTTCAAAGTATTTTATTGCTTTGTTGTCAATGTTCGGGTCAAATCCTTCCTATAAAAGTGGTTTTATCAGAAAACAAAAAAGAAAAAGGGAGCACCAACAAATTGGTATGGCTAAGTCAAGATAGTGTATCAATGACTTTGAGCAAAAAGGCAATGGGTCCAAGCAAGAAGATGACGAGTTTTGGGACAAATGTGAGAACCTCAAACAAACAAGAGAGGGCCTTGCGGAAAGCAAGGCAAGACCAGCACAAATGCTTGTTGGGGTCTTTGGATGACAGCAGCCACCAGCATGCATGGCCTTACAAATGTTGCACCTTTCACATCAACAAAGAAAGAAAGAAAATATGATGAAGTTACAACTTCATAGTTCATTGACAAGAGATAGCCCATAAATTTATTATCATAAAATGTTTATAATGAGTAATTAGTGACGGTTCATTATTTAATAGCCAATCATCACTAATTGCTTATTATGAACGTACATTCTGTGAAAATAAATGAATGGAGTAGTGTTGTTGAAGTTAATTTCATGTTGCATCTAAGAGTGCAATTTAGCAATCAAAAGGACAAACACAGTTAAGAGACATGAAAAGATTTGGTAGAGTAAATAACATAAGTTATATATAAGCATAGTACTTTAACTCATTAGTCTTGTCAATTGACTTTTTCTTAAACAAATATTACAGGAAAAAGGAAAAAAAAATTTAAAATTTCAAGTGATTATCATTATGAATTAATTTTTACTATTTAATGTATATTTTATTTCTCTAAATGACACAATTTGGTGAATCAAGTTTGGACTTATTAATATTGGGAAAATGTTTCCTACCAAAAAAAAAATATTGGGAAAATAATACTGGTAACATGGGACAGCGTATGCTCCCACATTCATAAAAAAAAATAAAACTTAAAACAAGAAGAAAGTAAAAATCTAGAAAATTTTATATAAAATTTATATGTATATATATTGTTACCCTTATATTCGCAAAGTGAACATTCATAATGTTTTGGTCCTCTGAAGCTACACAATTTAACCATTATCGGCCCATGTTCTTTAAATGGGCTTTATGCAGCCTTGGCCTAACCCAATTTTCAAAATGAATGAATATTGCAGTCGAACCCAATTAGGCCCTTTTCTATAAGTAGAATGATTTAGCATTTAAAATCTAAAAGGAAAAATTAGTGCCAAAACCAGCTTAGGTAATTTTTTTTTTAAGTTTATAAACATACTTTTTTAAATGACTAAATAGCCCTTGACTAAGTCAACAAAAAATTTATTTCGTGATGGTTTGAGAATTAAGCTTCTTCAAGCACCCACAACAAAAACTCTCTCAGTGTGTGTCTTTGGAAGCTAGTTTTTCGAATGAAGAAAACTGTGGTCTCCCAGTCTTATACCACAATGTAGCGGTATTTTTCATTGTAATTTTTATTGAGTTTTGGTTCGTGCATCATAATTAAAATAATCTCTTTATTTTTATTTAATAATATTTAAATAATTAAATTTATTAAATTTTATAAATTAAAATCTGAGATATATAGCTAATTCAAGACTTGAGAATACCATAGTAGGAATTTCGTTCACCTAATTAGAGCTTCAGTTGGCCAATTTCAGACAGCAAACTTGGTTTGGGTTATATTGCATACTATGTAAATTAAAATAATTTTCAATTGTACTTAAATATATTCCATATATAAATCCTTTTTTTATGTACAATAGAGGCTGAAGTCTCAATCTTCAATAAGGATATTTTGTTATTTTCTTGGAGGTTAACAGTGACAAGGATACTAACAGGGCACTAATATGCTTTTTTTTACATATTTTATATATATTTTTATAATTTTATTTTTTTAAAATTTTATTTTAAAAATAAATTAAAATAAAATAAATTAAAATACCAATAGACACAAGGAACTATTGTATTATCATGCCTTGCATTTAATGCTTATGGGAGAAAAAGTCAAAACGTGCCATTCATATAGGCATTGAGGTTGACGTAAAGTCTATGTGATAAGATGTCTCATGACTCGCGAGAGCAGGGTGCATTACTTTTTACAGAACAATTTTCTTCAAGAAAGGTATGAACGAAATTGGACAATCAATGCCTACCCTTCCGTTAGAGTTCACCACTTTGTTGTATCACTGACAAAGGACAAGAAATGGAAGCGGAAGGAAAAGATGTTGTGAGATTATTAAAGCATTCAAAATGCAATATATTAATGACTACAGAAATTAAGAATCACAGTACAAATGGGTAAAATAAAATTTGATAATAGTAGTTAATGTATTGTGATAAGGCTAATTAAAAGGGATAAGGGTAGTTAAAAGGATCATCTTGACAAGTTTTGTATAGGAGTTCAGAAAATCTACATCCACCCAAAGGTTAGATACTCAATTCATAAAAAATCCTGTATCCACCATTAGGTGGGGTAGACTTGAAACTAAATAACGCAAAGCTTATATCATTAAATAATAAACATGAAACTCACGGTAAATCTCGTATTCACTTTTTGGTGATAATAACACTACTCTTTTATAGGAGTTCAGTTTAAGTACATTCCATTTTTACTTGTACCAATTATGTACATTGATTCAATTGTTACAACTTAGTAAAGAACTACCAGGTATAAAAGGATAAAGTTAATTGTATTTGGAGAGTGTAGAATTATTTTGTAGTGAGAGAAAATTTTAGAGAAAGACTTTGAGAGACTATATGGCGAGAGTATTTTTTTAGGTTCATTTAATATTATTCTGATACAAAATGACAACAAATAGTAGTAAAATAAAGTACTTTGCAAAAAGATTTATAAAAACTACTATTATAATGCATATTAAGATATAACATGCAGAACCAAGATAATTCATGTTTATCAAATCCTGCATATCACACCATACAAAAAGTTGATGACTGCAACTTACATCCACTTTGTCCACTTCAATAAATTCAATTCAAAGAAAAAGTTGGAACAATTTATTTGTATAATTAAGAATGTCATTCTCTGATGTGCAATATTCCCATAAACATTTACATCTTTTTGTTTTATCCAACATAAAGAAATGAGTTAGGTAACCAAGTCCGCAGCCAAAAGCTTCACAATACGAGGTGGTGGATACTCTAACTACACACTGTCGTCCTCCGCAAGAAGTTTAGAAAGACAATCTGCCACCTTGATGCAAACTCTTGGAACAAAAGCAAAATAAATGTAAAAGTAACAAGCATCTTAAATTAGTTATTACCAAAACTACTTTTATTTCTCATAAATTTTAGAATACTACAAAGATTTGTATTTACTTTGAATGTCACTATTTTTATAATTTTTTATTTAATTTTCATAATATAAAATTTAGATAATTAAATTCGTTGAGTCTTATAAATTAAATTATAAGACTTAACATATCTGAAAGCTTACATTAAAAGATGTAAACATTAAAAAAATAATGAAGTGTGAGAGTAGATTTTTTCATGATGAACTCATTTGTCATGAAGTTTTATGTAACACTGTGGCACACCCTGTCATTAATACTCATTCATCGTGATAACCAAAGTAGTTGCAGATACACAAGTTTAGAGCTAAAACAAGTACATAAATATGGCATTGAGCAAACCTTCCTTCAAGGCACGTACCTTCAGCTGAGGACCTATTCTCAATGCTCGAAACTTGATCTTTATACCAATGTAACAATATTGTCCCCTAACCTTGTATGATAATGCGTCACTCACCTTTGGGTAGTGCTGTCTATGGCATCACTGTGACCTAGTTTGCATTCTCATCATTATCGCTATGTACCGCCATATTGTCGCTGAATGCTGAAGAGTCCTCAGCCTTCGAAGTTCGATGGCCTTAAATGGGACTCGCTAGGCAAAATTCTAGCGAAGGTGATGGTCATAGACCAAATATTAGGCCATAGAATGGTAATTTGGTAGTGGAATTGAGCAGCAGAGAAGAAGAGATTTCTGATAAGTTTACAATGAAACAAAGAAATTAAGTGTGTAATTTTTGGAAGATGAAAGGACTAAATTGTTTGGCACCATGAAGCGTCTTAGTGGAAGCAGAGCAGAGGAATTTGAAAGAAATTGAATATGCTTCATGATATGTATAGCAAAATTATAGCAAAAGTGGAAAAAAAAAATTATAACAGAAGAAAGAAAACAATAATAATTAATTATTGGGATATTTTCAAATATGAAACGAAAAGGCCAAAGTTTTGTTAACTTGGTGCGTAACATTTTGGTCACAACAAAATTTTATATATCTTTCAAAATAAAATTAGTCTTTTATAATAAATAATTATTTTAAAAACTAATATTTACTTAAACGTCTATGATTCTAATTTCCCCCCCCCCAAAAAAAAAGCTTTTCTTAAAGCTTTTTCACAAATTTATTTTATAAAGTTTTCTCAATTTTTCTTATAAAATATTTGACTGAAATAAATTTATTTTATTTTGTTTCATGAATTTTCTTCCTATTTAAAAGAATAAGGAAAGTACTTAGAATTGTGAAAACTAATAGAGGATCAAACTCATGAGTCATATTATAAAATTTTAGGAAATAGTGATTGAATATAGATTAAGAAAAGAAATTCATTTATTAGAAAACTGATTTATTTTATGCAAGAAAGGTTAACCACTAAGGTTATATATTTTTTATACGGTTTGATGGAAAGATTCTGAAGTACAGAGAGAGAATTGCATGTGATTTTCATTGGTTTGACAAAAACTTATGATAGAGTGTCAAGGGAAGTTCTATGGAAAGTATTAGAAAAAAAAGGTGTTTGTATCACATATATTTATGCTATAAAGGATATATATGATGGGGCAATAACAAGTGTGAGGACTCACGGAGTGATAACAGAAGACTTCCTCATAAAAATTGATTTGCATCAAGGGTCATTCTTAATTCTATACTTTTTTACTTCAATATTAGATGTACTTACTAGATACATTTAATATGTGATTTTGAAATGTATGTTTTCTGCAGATAATATAGTAATAGTAAAAGTGTTAAGAGAGAATGTTAATTGTAAACTACAGGTGTGAGAGAAGCTTTAAAATCAAAGGATTTTCGTTTATGCAAGAGTAAGACTGAGTATATAGAGTACAAATTCAATAAAAGAAGAGCAAATAATGATTTAGAGGTAAAAATTAAGGAGCATATTATGCCACAGGTATTAAGGTTTTAATATCTTAGATTGATTTTACAAAGTTATAGAGAGATTGATAAGGATGTCATACTGGATAACATGGAGAAATGTCTGAACGGTGATTTGTGACCACAAAATATCTAGCAAGTTTAAAAGAAAGTTTTATTGAACTACTATAAAACTAGTTATGCTCTATGGTAGTGAGAACAAGACTTTGAAGGGTCAACAAAAGTAAAAAATAGGACTATTAGAAATGAAAATGTTGAGATAGATGAGTTGATATACAAGAATGGATAACATTTGGAATAATTGTATTTGAGAGAGAGTTGGTATTGAACATATTAAGGAAAAAATGACAAAAATTTGGTTATAGTGATTTGAGCATATGCAAATTAGATAACAAAGGCTCTAGTGAGAAAAGTTTATCAAATAATTTTTAATCCAATAAAGAGAGGTAGAAAAAGACTAAAAAAGATAATTAGAAAGGTTATTAAAAGGACTATTTAGTTAAATAGTATTTTTGAAAACTTGATTTAAATAAAACTCAATAGCACCATTAATTCATATAGATAACTCTATCTAGTACAATAAGATTGTTTATTATTATTGTTGTGAATTTTCTTATAAGCAAACAATAACGAAAAAATGAAGCAAAACTTTTACAAAAATAGTATGCACCATATCATAAAGCAAAAATGGGCCAAAGAACACACAATAAAGCAATGCTCGAGCAGCACTAAGCCAAATAATGGCACAAGTGTAACCTTACCCATTTGCAAGTATGGCAACTTTATTAGTTTATTTTTACTTTCAAATTTTATTATTTAATATTTTATGATAAAACTGAATTTGTTATTATTTTCACAAAAATTTAGCAAGTTAAAACAATTTTTCTTTATTTAAATATTTAAACATTGAATAGTTAATTTACATCAATTATTTGTTTTTAATAAAATGATTATGGATTTTTTATTAAAAAAAAGTGTACTTTACATGGTGATTCTTTTCCTCTAAATCAAATCAAATACTAAATAAAATAGATTAATTTTTGGTGATGGAAAGAGTAAGAAGCTACTTAATATATACATAAAGTTTTAGACTCAAACTTAAGATCATGAATAAGGAAAATTTCAAAATAATAACTGGTTGCCACTATATCATTAAACATGATTATAATTAGACACTTTTTTCACAATTTACCAAAATTGACCAATTCAAATAAATTCAAAATATGAATAAATTACATTCACTTTCATTGAAGTATTCTACTATGACACTCAACTCCATTTTCATTTAATAGTTGCACTTTATCCTAATAATCTAATTTAACTAACAAAATCTATGTTGACAATAATAGAATATTCACAAAAATTATATTATATATACTAGATCTATTTTATTTTCAATTATAAATTACATTCTACCTCATTTAAAATTTTTTACTAATTACAAGTAAATTAAATGAGTTAAAACCAGTTTCTACTTCTTGGTCTGTCAATTAGGGCAGACAAACCAAAATTAAGGTTGCTTTGAATTTGCAGTCAAATCAACTGAAGCTATTGCTTCTGAAGTTCTTGTTTTGATGGTAATGTGATGACAACAGATAGTAGTTCACTATAATATTGGCTAGAAAATTACTTCGTTTCCAGTTTTATATGTTATGTGGATGGTGAAAATAATTACAGCAATAATCAAAGTCTTATTTTATTGAGAGGGATTAACAACGTATATTAAACAATATTTTGATTGTATAAAAAATTAAATTTTTAAAAATATCATTTAACATAAGATTTTTTTTTAATAATTTCTTTACGTATCGTCTTTAGCCTTTCTCTACCTCTTTACTTGTATGAAATACCATATGGTTTACTTTTCTAATTGAAGTCTTTAATGGTTTTGTTTGCACATCCTCAAACATCTTAATTGATTATGTCATTTTTTCTTCAATTGGTACAATACCAACTTTTTCATGAATATAATCATATATTTCAAATTTTATATTTTCTTCTATATATGTTTGCTCATTCATTCCAATATTATCATCTCTGCTGCTCTTATTTTTTACTCTTGTTAGCCCTTCAATGCTTAATATTCACTATTGTAGATAAGAACTTTGCGATCATAAATGATTCTTGAGACATTTCTCTATTTCAGCCATCCTACTTATATTGTATATGTGACATTTTTATCTATCTCTCTATTACTTTATAACATTGATATAAGATACCAAAGCCTTAATATTTGTGATATGATGTGCTTCCCATTTTTCACCTCCAAAACATTGCTAACTTTCTTATTGCTAAACTTGTATTTCATATACTCTATTTTACTCTTGTTTAAATAGAGACCTTTTGATTTTAGATACTCTCTCCACACCTTAAGTTTAGAATTAACTTCTTCTCTTGACTCCTCTACTTGAACTATATCATTAGTAAAAAATATGCATTTCGTAACTGTTACTTGAATGTGCCTAGTATGTCCAAAACTAAATATGGTCCCATGGATGACCCTTTATGCAAACCTATCTTTATGAAAAAATCTTCTATCACATATTCATGAGTTTTCACACTTGTTATTGCCCCATCATATATATTTTTTATAGCTCAAATATATGTAAAACAAATACATTTATTCTCCAATGCCTTCTATAGAACTTTTTGAAGCACCTTATCATAAGTTTTTTCTAAATCAATGAAGACTATTAGTGAGTGTTACTTTTTACTTTAGTAACTTTCCATCGAACACACAAAAGATTTAGTTTTTATGGTTGATCTTCTTGGCATAAAATAAAATTAATTCTTTAATATATGAAACTTCTTTCTTAATTTGTATTCAATTACTCTATCCCATAATCTCTTTACGTAGAGAGTGACAGTAATTAATGTAGTTATATTCTTTGTATCATTTTCTTCATTGAACAAGGACTTTTTTATATTCGATTGCCCATATAGCACACTATTGAATTTAGATATTTCTTTTCTTTTCTAGTGTAGTCATCCATGTACACTTGGCTCTCCCTATGCCATGGCAGTTCACCACCCCTTCATTTTTCACTCTTACGCCATTATTGACTTATTAAAGCGCCCCAGTCAACCAAAATGCATCATTCAAACTGAATTTGCATCCTTGGTATTGATTATCGAAGATTCAAAACATAGAACTTCTTTGACATGTTGGTTTGAATTCAACCCATGCATCAGCTCTGGGTAAATTTAATAGGTCCCAACCCTTTAAGGAGTTCATTTTTCTTCAGTAGCGAATGACTTGTAATCTTGCTATTTCATAAATTTAATTTTACTTAATATTTGTATAAAAAATTTATACTATTAAATATATTAAATTTTATTAAATAAATCAAATTACTCAATAAATCTAATGATAATAATAATTTTTTTTTTAGGTTTATGTAAAAAACCTTGCGTGAGAGGAAGGTTTCGAATGACTTGTGTATGTGTTTACCCACATCTCCTCTTGAACAAGAATTATATATAGAAGATTCAATTATCAGAAGCTCAATTCACACTAATTTCTCATTTCTAAATCTTAACATTTTGTATTTTTTTATAGTTATATAAAAACTTTTTAAACAATTCAATATGATTGGTGCAAGATATTAACTATCAATATACATACTTTTTTATTTGCTACATGAAATAAAAATATTAAAAAAAATTAAATGTTATCAATAGAAATGAATTAATATTGTGAAAATGCCCAGAACAAACTATTATTGGAAATTTTATTCTTAAAAATTTTATTCCTTGTATGTTTTTTAAGTATAAATTACAATTTATCCCGTCAATTTGTGTGCCTTTCAACCGTAGTGTTTTTAAATTAAAATTTTACGCTTTACCTTCTCGAATTTAATAAACATAAAAGTTTGCTTCCTTGAAGATCCACAAACACTACAGCGGTTGATAATTTAGTTAAGACTAAGGTTGGAATAGTCATAGGGCAAAGCTAGTGATCTCATTTAAGAAAAACAACAATCATTTCGCAAAATTTTATGGGAGAAATTAGATTTTTTAAGTTTTATAATTTTAATTGTGAAATTAAATAAATTTAATTATTTAAATTTTTTATATAAAATTTTATAAAATTTAATTTATGTGCATATAAAGATTGATAGTAATATATATGATACAATCATAATAATTTTCTCTTATAAAATACATAAACTAAATACACAGTTTATCCAATTGGCAATATTTTCTATTGTTTTTCTACGAATAAAATGCCTTTGATTATTTTTTTTCTTCAATTTACTTTCAAAAACACAAATTTTCTAATTATTTTGTTTCTAATAATCTATTTTAAACAGGAAAAATAAGAATGTTTCTATGAAACTCAGATTTATTTTCAAAATTTTTAAACTTAGAGAAAATCATGGTATGAACAATGCATACGTTGATAATAGCGTGAATTTTTTCAAAAACAATTTCGTGTTGTTATCAATGGATTGGATACGTTGTGAACAACGCCAAATTGTTTTTTATTGAAACACGCTGTATTATTGACATTATTGATAGATGTGATTCATTGGTAATAGCTTTTATCAGGGGAGCACACGGCTATCCCCTCCGCCACACTCTCCCTTCTCCTTCCTCTCTTTCTACTATCTTCTCTCTTTCCCACTGCCTTTCTCACCAACTACCAGCCATCTGGCAACCTCCCAGCCATTTTGAGGCTCTTAAAGTTGATATCCGTACTCTCTTGCTATGTTTTTGCGGATTGAAATTAATTTTTACTTAATTACTTTTCTCTTCTGTCCCTTCTTCATCTTATATTTTGTTTTTTTTTTATATTTTTATTTAATATAATTTAAATAATAAAATTTATTAAATTTTATAAATTAAATTATAAAACATATATAGCTTATCCAAAGATTTGGAAACAGTATTTAACCACAGTATGTAATAGATTCATCACTACTATATCTAAGAATTACAGTACAAAGTACAAATATATAAAATAAAATTTAAGAATAATAGTCAACATATTGTGACGAGTGTAATTGAAAGGGTCATCTCGAAAAGTCTCATAAAGGAGTTCAGTTTAGGTACGTTCCATTTTTACTTGTGGTGACAATCTGCCACCTTGTTGCTAAGTCTAAATTGGTTATTGATTGAATATATGAGACGTTTTTCTAATTTGCACTCAATCACTCTTTCTTATAGTTTCTAGATAGAGGGTGACAACAATTAATGTAGCTGTATTCTTTGTATCATTTTCTTCATTGAGCAAGGACTTTTTTTATGTTCGATTACCCACATATAGCTAGAACACCATTGAATTGAGATATTTCTTTTCTTGTGTCGTCATCAATGCACACTTGATTCTCGCTTTGCCACGACAGTTCATCACCCCTTAACTTTTCACTCTTACGCCATTATTGACTGATTCAAGCGCTCCAATTAATCAAGCTACATCACTCAAACTGAATTTGCATCCTTGGTATTATCTAAGATTGAAAATATAGAACTTCTTTGACATGTAGGTTTGAATTCAACCCAGGCACGAGCTCTGGGGAAATTTAATGAGTAAACCCCCCCTTTAAGTAGCTTATTTTTGTTCAATAGCTAATGATTTACGATTATGTTATTTTCATAAATTAAATTTTATTAAATATTTATTTAAAAAATTTAGATAATTAAATTTAGTAAATTTTACTAATTGAATATTGAGATCCAACAAAATCAATTACAATGATTAATTTTTTAGGTTGTAATAAAAGACCTTACATGGGAGTAAGATTTGCGAATGACTTATATATGCCTTTACCCACAAATTTAGGACACATGTCTACAAGAATGATTTTAACAAATAATAAATTTATTTTTACTTTATCAGATAAGTACCCATGTTAATGGACAGTATTGTTTAGAAAGTTCATCCGTTCTTTTTATTTGAATATATTACCCCAAGTATGTATACCATAAATTTTAGTCTTAATACTATAAAATTAGCCTTAAATATAATGTAATTTTGAATCTTCAAGATGACTATGAAACTTGAGGGAGTTTTAAAATAAAGATATTTTAATGTACTGATATCATAATTCATGAAAACCATCAGGGAAAAACTATATTTTACCCTTTTTTCCTTTACATCCTTCTTTTTTACTATTTTAAATTACTTGTATATGTTAATGATGCTGGCTTTAATTTTTTATACTTATTCTTGTTTAATATATATCTATTAAACTTGATTGATAATATTTAAATTATATTTCAAACATATTAATGCTACTTGTAAGTAAATAAGTATTATTAACATGGTTAAGTTATTCCACGGAATTCTATAGGTTGCCCAAATTTTTAAGTAGGTTCTTATATTTTAAAACTTTATAAATGAATCATTGTATTTACCTTTCTTATGCAATTAGATCTCTATTATTACAGAATGTTATATGGCATATGAGCTACCTTGTTATCATGCCATGTGTTCTTAAGAGACTCCCTAAGACTGAGCAGCAAAGGTCCTGTTGCTCTTAATCATGTATTGGAAGTGGTAGGCCATTTGTGCCATATAAACCTCCATCCTTCGCCCTCACTGTCTTAATGACACTAGGTTTGAGCTAATTGGTAGCTTGGCTTTGTGATTTGCAACCCTAGGTAGAGTAACTGGTTTTTATGGATGGCCATGATCTCGTACCATAAACACAACCTCTACCTCTCTCCAAACCTCTTGTCTATCAACGCCGTGGCTACCTTGGGAGCTCTGAACTGCTCCTTCAGGTGCTTGCTAAGAATGATGAGCTTCCAGCTTAGCCATGAATGGCTCCTACTATAAAAAAATTTAATTAGATGTTTTTTCAACTAATTAAAACTAATAAACATTTAAAATTTTAAAAATAATTAAACGAATTACATGGGTCCTTTTGGATTGCTTATTGACCCAAGACCGTAAGTCTTCTTTTGACGGGTGAACTTGAACGCCTCACCCTCAGTAAGAGTGTGTCCAAGTGTCACCTTCTACCAAAAAGATTAAACTAGCTAATAGTTAAATTATAGCAATAATAACTCTGGTTTTGTAGTGAGCATTTTGTTTGTAGAAATCCACCAGTGCGATGGACATGCAGGTTTCAAGCATTTTTTTGGTTCTAGTTGAGGAACTGAAATCAAAGACTACCCCCGCTGGTGTGTACTCTTGGGCCATCAAGGATCCTAATCCCAGATCAAGCATATAAAGAAAACGATGCAGAGAAATGAGAGATAAAAGAAAGGGATTTTTTTTTCTTCTATGTTTATCCACACTGCCAAGGTAGCTAGTTTGCTAGTTTCAAAATAACCTTATATAACTTCATACAATCGTGAAAATTTTGTCAATTTCCATATCCATGTTTATGGTCCAATTTCCCGAAAAGGGTTCCTGCAATATAGTGAAAATTATGGAATTCAATACTCAGCATGTCACATATCTTCCAATATCTGTCGAAATAGAACTTTGAAGGCCTTGTTATTGGATCCAAAGACACAGCTAGCAAAACTCAATTCATTTTGTATTCCCTAAAGAAATTTTCAATTTTGTTAGGGGCAATTTAGGTATTTCATAGTGGTAAGCTTGGGGTTTGATCACTTTTTTAGGGTTTCCATAACTGTTTAGATAGAAAAATAGACAAAAGGAGTACATTGCATCATTTTATGAGCTTAGGAGGATAATTCGCAAAAATTAAAATATAGGAAGGTTATTCGCAAATGACTCTAAAAACAAAGAGTTTTATGCATTTTATCCTAGACTAAAATAAAAATGCAAAATCAATTAAATGCATACCTCTGGAATGGATACATCTATCGATATTAAGTCAAACCACCTAACTTAGCTTCATAAGCTAAGTGCACAAATGTTTTGTTGCATAGCCAACAAGTTGTCTACCATTAATATGGTTAAGCATAAATTGAGAAAAATTGTATTTTACTCTATAAGGGACTTCCACACATTATTAGATAGTCCTCTAAACACAATGGATAGCAAAATACAAGGTAGTCATTACTTTTCATGCCAACACTATTTCTCTCCCTCTTGTCGATGCATCTAGACAAATTTAAGGCAAAACCATTAGGCATTTTGAGCTCTACCACCCATTTGCAAAAAACTCTTCTCTATTGCAAGGTGGATGTGTAAGTTGCCTTAGCCGTTGTGAACTTGCCATTGCCTAGCTTTGTTAACTCTAAGTCCATCCTTGCTTTGTTAGTGTCTTTATTTTTTCCTGTCACATCCATGACAATATTAAATATATTGTCAAAGATATTCTTTTCTACATACATGATATCTAAATTATGTTAGATCAAGTTATACTTCCCAAAGGTAACTTCCTGAAGATGCTTTGTTAATTTGGTTTAGTTGTGACTAACCCCACCCTTATAACTCACACTCTGTTATCTTAGGTAGGTCACTTACCCTTGCCCAAACATGCTTACTAAATGTTAGCTTGTTCTACTTGAAAGGATGATAAGGGGGCACAAACTGCTAAGACAAATCAAAACAAGAGCTCTTATCTGAGTGTTTCAAGGTGATTGCCTTGGTTTCGTACATGGCAATGAGACAAGCTAGTTTATCTAATGTATTCCACTTAATAATATTACATACGCAGGGAAATTGTTGATGGTCCAAATTAATGTTGCTCATATCATGAATTTTTTTTTTTTGGAGATATCATAGGTCAAAACACCTTGCCAACAAAGTTGTTTCAACTTGTTGATCAATGGCTAGAGGTGCACATCAATCTTGGCTTTAGGGTGACTTAAGCTAGGAATCAGACATGTCAAAAACATGTATGGAGTAGTAATAAAGAGCTTTGGAGGAAGATTGTAAGAAGTCACAATCATTATCCAATAGGGGTATGGTGATGTGGGCTGGCTAAAAAGAGTGAATTTGGTAGCACACAAACCTAACCTAACATTCTAGAGATCATGGGCAAAGTCGGGATAAAGTCTTGTCAAAGTGCTTTCATGCTTCTCTATTTGATGGGTACCTCAAAGCATATTTTGTCTACTTGTTCTCATAATGCCATCTCACAAATGAGTTTACACTCATGAAAGCATATAACCTTTGTAGCCTAGGAATGATATGCAAAAAAAGCAAATTTTTCTTTGGTGTTTCTCTTTCATTGCCTCTTCACCTTGGTATGTACCAGGAAGCACCATAGAATTTACATTTCGTCTAGTCTACATTGTCTTTATAGTACAACATGCAAACGCTAATACAAGAATCAATTTTTTGAATTTTAGACTTAGTTTAGATACCTGCTTCATAGCCTTAAAAAAGTCACTAAGCATTAGCTCAGGTTGAGAATGGGTCTCCCTCATAAGGCTTACCCAATGATTAAAGGTGTACTGGCTGTGGTTTGCCTTCGACTTTATGCTTAACATTCTCATTGTCATTGATAATTTTAAGTGATCTTTGCAGCCATGCCATATTGGTTCTTCAAAAGCACATAACAAATTATAAAGTTATTGGGTCTCAAGATTTAGAGGTTGTTCTAAGTTGTCTTAGTAATATAATACAAAATTAAGACCAGCAGCATTAAAACTATAGATTGATGATGAGTGAGATTATCATCATAATCCACATGAACATTGTTAGAAGCACTTGCATGGGTACGGTTCTCAAATCTGGTCTAACTTGTTGTTCTTGTTCACCATGGTATGTCTAATACCAATAATTACGTTTGAAACCATTCCTATATAGATGATACTTGACCATTTTAGGAGACAATAATGTCCTACTTTTGTATTTACTTCAAGAACACCTAATAGTCCCTTTAGGTATATACTATGATAATTGACAAGTATAATGAACAAAACCATTCATCCCATCCAAAAACTCTAGCCTAATTCCCCCATGACCTAGGTAATTCTTGTTTTACATCCATCTATGGTGTTATGGAATTTCCACTTTTTATAGCAAATTCAATACACCTATAATATTGCTCCAACTATATACCACACAGACAAATTAAGATATGTCCTACCAAACAAAATACCACAATTATGTACACAATATGAGTCTCCACACAATAGATGAAATTAACGAACATTCAGACACACACAAAAACATATATACATCAATCAACTCATAAGCAAAGCAATCTACTATCCTTTGCCATACACAATGTGAATGTACTTGAGGGATAAAATAAGCCACATTCACTTTGTTTCAGTGACAATAACTTGCAAATAAGGTGCTAAGTGATAGAAATGGCAGTTTTGTTGTTGGAATTTTAGGGAGAAGGGGAAGAAGAGAGAGAAGTGAAAGAAACGGAAATGAGAGAAGGGTCGTTGGAATGGGTTTAAAGTTTGATATTACTAATATCTTATTTACCATTACTATTCAACTTTTTGTCCGTAATTAATATAAATTCATTAATGGGCTTTCTGACAATATTTGATTATTTGACTAATCAAAAGCGTTCAAATTACTTATGGCCTAATCTACGAGCACTGCTACACTTACAAAGTTAATCTACGTTTTTCTTACATTTCTTTCATCTTATCCGTTCATATTTTTTATCTATTTTATTTTTTTATTTTTTTACCCCCATCCCAAGTGCCACATCATGAACGTAGCCCATGTTGTGGCTCAAAAGTGCGTAGCCCTAGCATTTCCGTAATCTACTAGTTGTTGCATTTTGACCTACGTTTAGATTATTGAGGGGTTTGCCATCGGTAATATGACTTGCAGATATTCTATTGGACACAATCTCGATAATGGTTTGCCGGCAAAAAGCAAGAACATTAGTGACATGTTTACTTAGGAAATATCAGATTGATGCTTATATTTCAAGCCGATTTGTATTTTTCAACTTATGGATTGAAATTCCATCAATAATTTTAGTTTTTACCGAGAGTCATACATTCGTTGGTATAAATTAAATTTATAGTAATGCTTATTATAAAATTTTCTATACCCTTCTCAAATGCATTGTTTATGAAAACACTATTTTATTTAAATTGAATGATCTTAAAATTTAATGAATGTTTTGTTCAGAAATTAAAGTCCGCTTTTCTAAATTGTCTTTACTCATTATAAATTTTACTTCCATATCAAATTAAAATTAAAATTTTACATTTATAATTTTATACAATTTGTAACATTTAGCTTTTTTGAGGTATTTAATATAGAATCAATCATTTTATCTACATAACACCTATAATAATTTTTGAAAAGAATTATCTACTAAAATGTTTTTTTATTATAAATTCAAATGTCTTAAAATCAACAAAACATTTGAATTAAAAATTGAATTCTAAACCTCAAGGGTTGGCACTGCTAGTAAGCATGCTGTGCCTTAGGTTACAAGCCTCCTCACCTGGGGTTTGATTCTGATACCGACTTTGTAGGCTAGAGACATAACTTAATCGCACACTTTCACTTCATGGGAGATTAGGGCCAACCGAAGGGTACTAGGAAAACGAAAAAAAAAAAAAAAGAAAAAAATCAAATTCTACTTTATTTGCATCTCCCATTTGAATCAAACTCTATTTTTATAACTTATTTAAAAATGTATATCGTTTACTTTTTTGAAGCATTTAATATAATATAAATTATATTATCAACATTACATAAGACTTATTAAAAATTTAAATTAGTCTTATTTTCTTAAATAGTATCTATTAATAATTTAAATTATCTTAAATGTTAGCAATTTTTTTTTAAAAAATATAAGCTGCGATTCATCTTTAATCATTATGAATTTAATTATGTCCTATTACAAATTAAACATTGCTTTAACGTTCTTATAATATTTAATATTTTGCTAATATTTAATATAATATCCATTAATATATACATATATATACACACACCCAAATTTATACTTCTTTATAATTAATTTTATTGTACTTCACATGCAAGCTATGTGTTTAAAACTAGTTATTGTAAATGGCACACTATCATAAATATAAGTGTAACTAGTGGATCCGGATATCGAACCAGTGTTGCAATAAGATAAATAGAGATAAAATTAATAAAATTAAAAACTTAGTGAAAAAAGTAAAACCTATAAATAAGAATCACTATTTATTATCAAAGTCAAGAAATTTTCGAAACTAAACATCCAAATCAATAACTAATAAGTCATTTTCTAATATTAGGCTATGGTACCAATTGTATCTAAAATAAAATAAATAATTCCGATCTGATTGTACATATTACGTTCCCGGATGCAACATTTATTTCTACTCCCTGTATATATCATGATGTTACTTTCTCATGCATTAGAAGAAAATTACAACGATGATTATGTCATAAAGATGACTGTTGCAATTCCCTACATGTTTGGGCATAGAGCTTATATTATATTTTATTGCATGAAATGTTTTGCTCATTGATTCACGGGTTGTTTATTTAAGAGCTAGCACCTTTGAAACTAAAGCATATACATCACCAACAGTCTGAGTCTCCCCTTAATGCCATGGAACTTCATTCATCCTTCTCTGTCCTAGCCTTGTCTCTCTTCTTGTTTCTTTGGCTTGCAAATTATTACAACAAGAAAACCAATCTTGTCCACAAACTGCCACCTGGCCCATGGAAGCTACCTATCCTTGGGAACCTGCTTCAACTTACGGCAGCAGGCTCACTCCCCCACCATGCTCTCTATAAACTTGCCAACAAATTTGGACCTCTCATGCACTTACAGCTTGGTGAAATTTCTGCAGTGGTTGTATCTTCTCCCAATGTTGCCAAGGAGATCATGAAAACCCATGATCTTGCTTTTGTGCAGAGGCCACAGCTTCTCTCTCCAAGAATCTTGGCCTATGGGTCCACAGATATTGCATTTTCTCCATATGGTGATTATTGGAGGCAAATGAGGAAAATCTGTATGCTTGAGCTTTTAAGTACCAAGAGAGTTCAATCTTTCTCCTCTATCAGAGAAGATGAGGCAGCAAACCTCATCAAATCAATTCGATCAGGAGCAGGTTCACCAATTAATCTGACCAGTAAGATTTTCTCTTTGGTTAGCAACTCTGTTTCCAGGGCAGCATTTGGTAACAAAACTAAGGACCAAGATGATTTTGTGTCTTTGGTCAGAAGAGCAATAGCACTGACTGGAGGATTTGACCTAGCTGATCTGTTTCCTTCAATAAAGCCTATCCATTTCATAACTGGAATGGAGCCCATATTGAAGAAGATGCACAAGCAAATTGACAAGATCTTAGAAGACATTCTGCAAGAGCATAAAGCAAAGCAGATGAGAGTAAAGGCAGGCAGGGAAGAAGATGGAGAGGAAGACCTTGTTGATGTTCTATTGAGAATTCAACAAAGTGGGAGCCTTGAAATCCAAGTAACAAATGGCAACATCAAAGCAGTGATTTGGGTTAGTAAATATGGCACTACGCTCATATCATCTTAGAAATTCTAACTTGACTACTAAATTTGTGAAGGCGTTTTAAAAGATACAGACATAGAAAAAGAAGATTAGCTTGTTAATTGAGGATTCCAACAAAGTCGAAGGTGGAATTATAATAAGAAAATCAGTGAGAGGACTATTTGGAACTTTACAGTTCTAAAGTCTTAAGAGTCTCTGTGTTATTCACAATATGTTTGATTAACGGCCAGGATTTCACCATGTCTCTAATTTTGTTTGGAAAGAGTATAATAATGATTTAAACTTATAAGTTTCTTGTAATTTGATTTTTTCTATTTTATCGAACATATAAATAAGATATATTTATTTAAAGTATTTTTCTACTGAAATTTCTTATTTTAAAACAGAAATTCTTACTGAATTAAATATCTTAATCAATATCATGCAGTGTGACTTAGAGGGGTAAACAAACAAATATTTATATTTATATTTTGATAAAAACCTTTTGGTCCTAGATGGGGTTTCATATAATTTGATTGGTCTTGATTTCAATTAGAGCTGCAGGTGCAAAGTGCATATAAAACTTGTGCATATCTTGAACAGCACCATATCTTAATGCGATTGATCTTGATTTCAATTAATGCAGTCCTTTAAATCAAGGATCAGATCATCCGAAACTCGAGGGATTAAAATAAAGTTTTTGTCTTATATTTTCAAGTTAAGATGCCAAAGTGGTCTTTTAATCTTATGGTTTTGCTCTTATTACAGAAAACAAAAAATCATTTCCTGTTTCTTTATAGGATGTATTTGCTGCTGGAACTGATACATCATCAACCACAATAGAGTGGGCGATGTCAGAAATGATGAGAAATCCAAGAGTGAGGGAGAAAGCACAAGCTGAGATAAGACAAGCTTTCAGAGGGAAGGAAACGATCCAGGAAACTGATTTACAGCAACTTAGTTACTTAAAGTTAGTGATTAAAGAGACCCTCAGATTACACCCACCTGCTCCTCTGTTAATCGCAAGAGAATGCAGTGAGACAACAAAGATTGATGGGTATGAAGTACCCATCAAGACCAAAGTCATGATAAATGCATGGGCTCTTGGAAGAAATCCCGATTATTGGTTTGATGCTGAGAGCTTTATGCCAGAGAGGTTTCATGATAGTTCTGTTGATTTCAAGGGGAACAACTTTGAGTTTATTCCTTTTGGGGCAGGAAGGAGAATATGCCCCGGCATTTCATTTGGTATAGCCACCATTGAGCTTCCTCTGGCTCTGTTACTCTACCACTTCAATTGGGAACTCCCTAATGGGATGAAACCAAAGGATTTGGATATGACTGAACATTTTGGAATGGCAGTTGGAAGGAAAAACCATTTGGTTTTGATTCCTACTCCTTCACTTCATGATAAATGAGAATTAAGGGTTCTAGCTGAGTCTTGGAAGTATCCTCTGTTTCCACCAGACTTTTGGAAATAAAAACTTGGTGGCCCTGTCTCTAGTGTGTTTATCTTTCCAATAACTTGTAGTTTTGAAAGATTAAGTCCACTTGCATGTAAGAAAGTAGGATGAATAAGGAATAAAATAATGGCTTAAATTTCTGCTGGTTTAGCAGGGACGTTTCTTCACTTGCAGCAGATTTTCTCCATGCTGTAAGACCGACTTCTAAGTCTCATCGTTGTTACCTCTGCAGATGATTCTCTCATAAATTATGGAATATAGATACCACATACGATACAAATATTGGTAAAACCTTAACAAAATAAAATACTAACACGATATACATATATATAATTTGTCATAAATAATAGATACCATAGCTAAACATTAGAATAATTGCAATTAAGACATAATGTACTATAAATATAAAAATTATTTCAGAACAAGAGTTTTATTTGAGTGTTTTAAGGTGAATGCTTTGGTTTCCTCCTAAATGAGACAAGCTAGTTTATTTATTGTACTTCACCTTAATAACATTCCACATGTAGGAAAATTGTTGATGGTAAGAATTAATGCTATTCATATCAAGAATTTTTTTTTTGGAGATATCATAAGTCAGAACACCTTGCCACTAGAATTGTTTCAACTTGCCGATCAATGGCTAGAGTACACATTAATCTTGGATTTAGGGTTACTTACTCTAGGAATAAGACATGTTCAAAACATGTATGGGTAGTCATAAAGAGCTTTGGCAGAAGATTGTTAAGAGTCATAATCATTGTCCAATAGTGGTATGGTGATGTGGAATGACTATATAAAGTGAATCTGGTAGCACACAAACCTAACCTAACATTCTAGGGATCATGGGCAAAGTCGAGAAAAATCCTATCAAAGCACTTCCCTACTTTTCTCTTTGATGGGTGGCTCAGCACATCTTTTTCTGCCTGTTATCGTAATGTCATCTCATGTATAAGTCTAAACTCATGAAAGCATATAACATTTGTAGCCTAGGAATGAGAGGCAAAAAAAGCAAAATTTTCTTTGGTGTTTCTCTTTCTTTGCCTCTTCATCTTGGGATGTACCTGGAAGCACCACAGATTTGCATTCCTTCTAATTTGCATTGTCTTTATAGTATAACATGCAACCATTAATGCAAGAATCAATTTTTTTGAATTTTAAACTTAATTTAGATATCAACTTCCTAGACTTAAAAAAATCAAGCATTAGATCAGGTTTAGGATGGGTCTCCCTCATAAGGATTGACCAGTAAATAAAAGTGTATTGGTTATGGTTTGCCATCGACTTTATGCTCAACATTTTCATTGTCATTAATAATTTTGAATTATCTTTGCAGCCATGCCACATTTGTTGTTTAGAAACACACAATAAATCATAAAATTGTTGAGTCTCAAGATTTAGAGGTTGTTCTAAGTTCTCTTAGCAGCATAATACAAAATTGAGACTAGCAGCATAAAGACCATAGATTGGTGATGACTGAAATTATTCTCATAACCCACGTTAACATTGTTAGAAGTACTTGCATGGGCATAGTTCTCAAATCTTGTCTAACTTGTTGTTCCTGTTCACCATCATATGTCTAATACCAACAATTATGTTTGAAACCATTCCCATATAGATGATATTTGACATTTTAGAAGACAATAATGTCCTACTTTTGTATTTACTACTAGGATACTAACAGTTCCTTCATATATATACTATGCCAATTGACAAGCATAATCAACAAAACCATTCACCCCATCCAAAAACTTTAGACTAATTCCCTCACAATTTGGGTAATTCTTGTTTTACATCCATCTACGATATTATGAAATTTCCTTTTTTTATAGCAAATCTAATATGCCCAAGATATTGCTCCAACTATATACCACACAAACAAATCAAAATAAGTCCTACCAAACAAAATACCAAAATTACGTACACATTGTGAGTCTCCACACAATTTCTGAAATTAACAACCATTCAGACACACACACAAACATATATACATCAATCAACTCATAAGCAAAGCAATATACTATCCTTTGCCATACACAATGCAAATGTACTTGAAAATTGTAGTTCAACATAACACACAAGACATTGAGGGATAAAATGAGCCACATGCTTTTTGTTTCAGTGACAATAACCTGCAAATAAGGCACCCAAGTGGTAGAAATGGCAGTTTTGTTGTTGGAATTTGAGCTAGAAGGTGAAGAAGAGTAAGAAGTGGAAGAAATGGAAATGAGAGAAGGAATGTTGGAATGGGTTTAAGATTTAAAATTATTGATAGCTTATTTATCATTACCGTTGGATTTTCTGTGAGTAATTAAAATAACATTATCTTAACAACAAAATTACTGACGGATTTTATAACAATATTTGATTGTTTTCAAATTACTTATGGCCTAATCTACTAGTTGTTGCATGATTGACCTATGTTTAGATTATTGAGGGGTTGGCCATCAATAATATAACTCGCGGATATTCTATTGGATAAACTGTCAATAATGGTTTGATGGCAAAAAGCAAGAACATTAATGACATATTTACTTAGGAAATATTGGATAGTTGGTTATTTTTCTTGCCAATTGATATTTTTCATGTTATGGACGACAAATCCATTAGTAATTTTAATTTTTACCGATAGTTAAATATTTGTTAGTATAAATTAAATTTTCAATAGTACTTATCATCAAATTTTCTATAATACCCTTCTCAAAAGCGTTGTTTATCAAAACACTGTTTCATTTAAATTGAATTATCTTAAATTTTATTGAATATTTTATTCAAAAATGAAAGTCTACTTTTGTAAATTGTCTTTACTAATTATAAATTTTACTTCCATATCCAATTAAAAATTAAATTTTACATTTATAATTTTATACAACTTGTAACTTTTAGCTTTTTTTAGGTATTGAACATAATATCATTCATTTTATTTACATAACACCTATACTAATTTTTTGAAAAGACTTATCTACTAAAATATTATTATTATAAATTCAAATATCTTAAAATCAATAAACTATTTGTATTAAAAATGAAATTCTACTTTATTTACATCTCCAATTAGAATCAAACTCTATTTTTATAACTTCTTTAAAGATATGTATTATTTACATTTTTTTGGAAGTGTTCAATAGAATATCAATTATTTTATCAACATCACATAAGACTTCTTAAAAATTTTAATCAATCTGATTTACTTAAATAAGTGCCTATTAATAATTTAAATTATCTTAAAAATTGAGCTCTGATTTCCTAAAATATCATCTTTAATCATTATGAATTTAAATATGTACTCTTACAAATCAAACATTGGTTTTACGTTCTTATAGATCAATTTGTAATATTTAATATTTTGTTAATATTTAATATAATATGAATTAATATACATATATATACACAAATTTATACTTCTTTATAATTAATTTTATTAAATTTCACATGCAACCTATGTTTAAAACTAGCCATTGTAATTGGGACACTATCATAAATATAAATGTAACTAGTGGATCTCGTTACTGAGTCAGGGTTGTAGTAAGATAAATAGAGATAAAATTAATAACGTTAAAAGATTAGTGAAAAAAATAAAACTTATGAATAGGGACCACTATTTATTTTTTTATTTTGTCTGAAATCATCAAAGTTAAGAGATTTTGAAAGTTAAACATCCAAATCTTTAACTACTAAGTCATTTTTTATTATCAGGCTATGATATCAATTGTATCTAACTTAAAAGAAACAAATAATTCCAATCTGATTGTTAGTACGTTCCTGGATGAAACATTTATTTCTACTCAGTGCATATATCAGGATGTTACTTTCTCATGCATGAAAAGAATATTACAATGATTGATTATTTCCGGGGATGGAGTTAGAAACTTTGTTGGGGGCCGAACTTAAAGGTAATAAAGTAATAAAAATTTGTAATATTCAGATAACGTATACATATACAAAATTTTTGGGTCAAACATAAAAGGAGTTATTTAAAAAATTTTAAACTTTGAGTCAAACAAGAAATTAGAACTAGAAATAAAATTAATGAAAAGTGGAGTATTGTGCTTATAAGCAATAAAAAGGCGGGCCATTTAAAAATATTCATATCTTCATGGGTCATTTTAAAAACGGAAAAAACTCTAATAAGCCACTGAGGTGGGTTCTTTTTAACATATTAAGATTTCTGGGGTCATTTTAAAATTTTCAAATAAAATACATTGGAAGTTTGTTGAAAAGTTTTGAAATTATATTGGTTATATCACAAATTTTATAAACCAGAGGAGGGACCAAATTAAACAATATAATGATTTTCTATGGGAGTATATGAAACTTTTAAAAATTAAGGGGGTGCACGTAGTTCTGGCTCTGATTATGTCACACAGAAGACTATTTCAATTCCCTACATGTTTGCGCATAAATCAATTCCCTACATGTTTGTGCAAAAGACAGATTATGTAAAAATCAGAGAAGAGTTCAAATGAAAATATCTTCATATCCTTATTGTCCCTTCTGTCATGACTAGGAGGAAACACCCATTCATGCACTGAGGGATTGTCTTAGAGTGAGGGACAATTGGAAAAGATTACTTCAACCCAGGCATTGGGAGAAATTTTTCTCTCTTCAAGTCCACGAATGGATTCAATGGAATTTAAGCTCACATTTGGGCTAGCAACTAATCTTTGGCATGGCTCTCCATGTGTTCTGGGTAGAAAGAAATAAGGTTGTTTTCTCACACCAAAACCCTTCTGAGCTAGATATTGTAATAAACTCTTAGTATAGGTTAAGGAAATAGAAAGAGCGAAAGCATTGAATCTTGATTCAAAGAGAAAAGCTGCTGGAAACAAATCTTATAATACTTGGCAACCTCCTCTTTCGGGTTGGTATAAAATCAATGTAGATGGAGGATTCTCTAATGCAACCCAAAAAAATGCATGCTGCTGGAATTATTAGAGATGATAAAGGCAATTTTAGTAAAGGTATTCATGGTGGAGCAGTTAAAATCTGCCTTGAAGGCTGAATTATGGGCTATCCTCAAAGGATTGGAGCAGGCTTAGCAGATGGGAATTAAGAAGGGTATTCTGGAATCAAACTCTCTTGATGCAGTTGGAAAAATTCATGGTCTTAACCAGCTCAACTAGGAAGATGAACAACTGATTAGTTCTATACAGGAATGGTTAACTAAATAGTGACAGATGGAGATTAAACACGTTCCACGGCCAGAAAATTGAGCTGCAGATAAACTGGTGAAGCTTGTTTGAAATCTCAACCATTGCATGGTAAGTCTAGACATTCTTCCAGTGCAAATACAAAGGTTCCTTGGTAGGGATATGCTGGGCATGTATTCAGGAGGCATTAATTAGGTGTTGCTAGAGTTGCTGTTTTTCTTGTTTTCTTTCATTTTATAATCTTGTATCCAATAAAAAAAAAATAGCAATTCTAACTTAAATAAAATAATTCCAATTTGACGGTCCATAATACGTTCGTGAATTATGTAAAATAGATGACTGGTTCAATTTCATACATGTCTGGGCATAGAGCTTATTTTATATTTTATTGCATGAATTGTTTTGTTCATTGATTCATGAGTTGTTTATTTAAGAGCTAGCAATTTTAAAACCAAAGCATATCCATTAGCAACAGTTTGAGTCTCCCCATGATGCCATGGGGTTTCGAATAATCATGTATTCCCCTTTGAAATTTATTTAATATTACTTATGTTTTTACATGTCCTTTTGTTGTAGCTTCGTCAAATTGAACTTCTTTTATAGTACTTAGAACTTAGCAATAAAATAATAAGGAATAGGTGAAGTAGTAAGGAACTTAACCACAACGTGGTGGAATTTAGTTTGAATCTTTACTAAAAGTAGAACCTACTTTAAAATATTTGACAATGCTACATGAAATATTAGTTTCGTTATTTATAAAGTCAGAGAATACCTCAGATCTACCCAAAAAGAAACTTAGAGTACTAGTGTGCAATATTTAAAACAGTAATATATTCTTATTAAATTTAAGTTCAAATATCTATACCACTAATATTCAAAAGAATAATTATGTCATAGGGAAGACTGGTTCAATTCCCTACTTGTTTGGCATCGAGCTTATATTATATTTGAACGCATGAATTGTTTTGGTCATTGATTCACAAGTTGTTTATTTAAGAGCTGGCACCTTTGAAGCCAAAGCATAGCCATTACCAACAGTTTGACTTTCCCCTTGATGCCATGGAACTTCAATCATCCATCTCTGTACTTGCCTTGTCTCTCTTCTTGTTTCTTTGGCTTGCAAATTATTACAAGAACAAAATCAGTCTTGTCCGCAAACTGCCACCTGGCCCATGGAAGCTACCTATAATTGGGAACCTGCATCAACTAGCAGCAGCTGGCTCACTCCCACACCGTGCTCTTTATAAACTTGCCAACAAATATGGACCTCTCATGCACTTACAGCTTGGTGAAATTTCTGCAGTGGTTGTATCTTCTCCAATGTTTGCCAAGGAGATAATGAAAACCCATGATCTTGCTTTTGTGCAGAGGCCACAGCTTCTTTCTCCAAGAATCTTAGCCTATGGGTCCACAGATATTGTATTTTCTCCGTACGGTGACTATTGGAGACAAATGAGGAAAATCTGCATGTCAGAGCTTTTAAGTACCAAAAGAGTTCAATCTTTCTCCTCTATTAGAGAAGATGAGGCAGCAAATCTTATCGAATCAATTCGATCGGCAGCAGGTTCACCAATCGATCTGACCAGTAAGATTTTCTCTTTGACTGGCAACACTGTTTCCCGGGCAGCATTTGGTAACAAAACTAAAGACCAAGATGAATTCGTGTCTTTGGTCAGAAGAGCAGTAGCACTGACTGGAGGATTTGAACTGGCTGATCTGTTTCCTTCAATAAAGCCTATCCATTTCATAACTGGGATGGAGCCCATATTGGAGAAGATGCACAAGCAAATTGACAATATCTTAGAAGACATTGTGCAAGAGCATAAAGCAAAGCGGATGAGAGCAAAGGCAGGCAGGGGAGAAGAAGGAGAGGAAGACCTTGTTGATGTTCTTTTGAGAATTCAACAAACTGGTAGCCTTGAAATCCAAGTGACAAATGGCAACATCAAAGCTGTGATTTGGGTTAGTAAATATGTCACTATGCTCATATCATCTTAGAAATGCTAACTTCTAAATTTGTGAAGCGACTTTTGAACAGATAAAAAAATAGAATAAGATGAATAGTTTTTGCCAATGTTTTCAATTTAAGATGCCAAAGTAGTCTTTTAATATTATGGTTTTGCTCTTATTACAAATAAAAAAAATTAAAACTTTCATATGTTTATATAGGATGTATTCACTGCTGGAACTGATACATCATCAACCGTAATAGAGTGGGCTATGTCAGAAATAATGAGAAATCCAAGAGTGAGGGAGAAAGCACTAGCTGAGATAAGACAAGCTTTCAGAGGGAAGGAGACAATCCAGGAAACTGATTTAGAAGAACTTAGTTACTTGAAGTTAGTGATTAAAGAGACCCTCAGATTACACCCCCCTTCTCCTCTGTTAGTCCCAAGAGAATGCAGTGAGACAACAAAGATTGATGGGTATGAAGTACCCATCAAGACCAAAGTCATGATAAATGCCTGGGCTCTTGGAAGAGATCCCCAATATTGGTATGATGCTGAGAGCTTTATACCCGAGAGGTTCCATGATAGTTCTGTTGATTTCAAAGGGAACAACTTTGAGTTTATTCCATTTGGAGCAGGAAGGAGAATGTGCCCTGGAATTTCATTTGGTTTAGCCACCATTGAGCTTCCTCTGGCCCTGTTACTCTACCACTTTAATTGGGAACTCCCAAATGGGATGAAACCAGAGGATTTGGATATGACCGAAGATTTTGGAATGGCAGTTGGAAGGAAAAACCATTTGGTTTTGATTCCTACTCCTTCACGTCATGATAAATGAGTCTTGGGAGTATCCTCTGTTTCCACCAGATTTTAGTAAATAAATACGTGGTGGCCCTGTCTCTTGTGTGTTTATCTTTCCAGTAACTTATAGTTTTGAAAGATGAAGTCCATTTGTATGCAAGATAGTAGGATCAGTAAGGGATAAAATAATGCATTAAATTTGTGCTGCGTTCTTAACGAACACAAGCTGGAGCAGAAGCATTAAGGGTTCTAGCTGAGTCTTGGAAGTATCCTCTGTTTCCACCAGACTTTTGGAAATAAAAACTTGGTGGCCCTGTCTCTTGTGTGTTTATCTTTCCAATAACTTGTAGTTTTGAAAGATTAAGTCCACTTGCATGTAAAAAAGTAGGATGAATAAGGAATAAAATAATGGCTTAAATTTCTGCTGGTTTAGCAGGGACGTTTCTTCACTTGCAGCAGATTTTCTCCATGCTGTAAGACCGACTTCTAAGTCTCATCGTTGTTACCTCTGCAGATGATTCTCTCATAAATAATGGAATATAGATACCACATACGATACAAATATTGGTAAAACCTTAACAAAATAAAATACTGACACGATATACATATATATAATTTGTCATAAATAATAGATACCATAGCTAAACATTAGAATAATTGCAATTAAGACATAATGTACTATAAATATAAAAATTATTTCAGAACAAGAGTTTTATTTGAGTGTTTTAAGGTGAATGCTTTGGTTTCCTCCTAAATGAGACAAGCTAGTTTATTTATTGTACTTCACCTTAATAACATTCCACATGTAGGAAAATTGTTGATGGTAAGAATTAATGCTATTCATATCAAGAATTTTTTTTTTGGAGATATCATAAGTCAGAACACCTTGACACTAGAATTGTTTCAACTTGCCAATCAATGGCTAGAGTACACATTAATCTTGGATTTAGGGTTACTTACTCTAGGAATAAGACATGTTCAAAACATGTATGGGTAGTCATAAAGAGCTTTGGCAGAAGATTGTTAAGAGTCATAATCATTGTCCAATAGTGGTATGGTGATGTGGAATGACTATATAAAGTGAATCTGGTAGCACACAAACCTAACCTAACATTCTAGGGATCATGGGCAAAGTTGAGAAAAATCCTATCAAAGCACTTCCCTGCTTTTCTCTTTGATGGGTGGCTCAGCACATCTTTTTCTGCCTGTTATCATAATGTCATCTCATGTATAAGTCTAAACTCATGAAAGCATATAACATTTGTAGCCTAGGAATGAGAGGCAGAAAAAGCAAAATTTTCTTTGGTGTTTCTCTTTCTTTGCCTCTTCATCTTGGGATGTACCTGGAAGCACCATAGATTTGCATTCCTTCTAATTTGCATTGTCTTTATAGTATAACATGCAACCATTAATGCAAGAATCAATTTTTTTGAATTTTAAACTTAATTTAGATATCAACTTCCTAGACTTAAAAAAATCAAGCATTAGATCAGGTTTAGGATGGGTCTCCCTCATAAGGATTGACCAGTAAATAAAAGTGTATTGGTTATGGTTTGCCTTCAACTTTATGCTCAACATTCTCATTGTCATTGATAATTTTCAATTATCTTTGCAGCCATGCCACATTTGTTGTTTAGAAACACACAATAAATCATAAAATTATTGAGTCTCAAGATTTAGAGGTTGTTCTAAGTTCTCTTAGCAGCATAATACAAAATTGAGACTAGCAGCATAAAGACCATAGATTGGTGATGACTGAAATTATTCTCATAACCCACGTTAACATTGTTAGAAGTACTTGCATGGGCATAGTTCTCAAATCTTGTCTAACTTGTTGTTCCTATTCACCATCATATGTCTAATACCAACAATTATGTTTGAAACCATTCCCATATAGATGATATTTGACCATTTTAGAAGACAATAATGTCCTACTTTTGTATTTACTACTAGGATACTAACAGTTCCTTCAAATATATACTGTGCCAATTGACAAGCATAATAAACAAAACCATTCACCCCATCCAAAAACTCTAGCCTAATTCCCTCACAATTTGGGTAATTCTTGTTTTACATCCATCTACGATATTATGAAATTTCCTTTTTTTATAGCAAATCTAATATGCCCAAGATATTGCTCCAACTATATACCACACAAACAAATCAAAATAAGTCCTACCAAACAAAATACCAAAATTACGTACACATTGTGAGTCTCCACACAATTTCTGAAATTAACAACCATTCAGACACACACACACACACACACACAAACATATATACACCAATCAACTCATAAGCAAAGCAATATACTATCCTTTGCCATACACAATGCAAATGTACTTGAAAATTGTAGTTCAACATAACACACAAGACATTGAGGGATAAAATGAGCCACATGCTTTTTGTTTCAGTGACAATAACCTGCAAATAAGGCACCCAAGTGGTAGAAATGGCAGTTTTGTTGTTGGAATTTGAGCTAGAAGGGGAAGAAGAGTAAGAAGTGGAAGAAATGGAAATGAGAGAAGGAATGTTGGAATGGGTTTAAGATTTGAAATTATTGATAGCTTATTTATCATTACCGTTGGATTTTCTGTGAGTAATAAAAATAACATTATCTTAACAACAAAATTACTGACGGATTTTATAACAATATTTGATTGTTTTCAAATTACTTATGGCCTAATCTACTAGTTGTTGCATGATTGACCTATGTTTAGATTATTGAGGGGTTGGCCATCAATAATATAACTCGCGGATATTCTATTGGATAAACTGTCAATAATGGTTTGATGGCAAAAAGCAAGAACATTAATGACATATTTACTTAGGAAATATTGGATAGTTGGTTATTTTTCTTGCCAATTGATATTTTTCATGTTATGGACGACAAATCCATTAGTAATTTTAATTTTTACCGATAGTTAAATATTTGTTAGTATAAATTAAATTTTCAGTAGTACTTATCATCAAATTTTCTATAATACCCTTCTCAAAAGCATTGTTTATCAAAACACTGTTTCATTTAAATTGAATTATCTTAAATTTTATTGAATATTTTATTCAAAAATGAAAGTCTACTTTTGTAAATTGTCTTTACTAATTATAAATTTTACTTCCATATCCAATTAAAAATTAAATTTTACATTTATAATTTTATACAACTTGTAACTTTTAGCTTTTTTTAGGTATTGAACATAATATCATTCATTTTATTTACATAACACCTATACTAATTTTTTGAAAAGACTTATCTACTAAAATATTATTATTATAAATTCAAATGTCTTAAAATCAATAAACTATTTGTATTAAAAATGAAATTCTACTTTATTTACATCTCCAATTAGAATCAAATCTATTTTTATAACTTCTTTAAAGATATGTATTATTTACATTTTTTTTGGAAGTGTTCAATAGAATATCAATTATTTTATCAACATCACATAAGACTTATTAAAAATTTTAATCAATCTGATTTACTTAAATAAGTGCCTATTAATAATTTAAATTATCTTAAAAATTGAGCTCTGATTTCCTAAAATATCATCTTTAATCATTATGAATTTAAATATGTACTCTTACAAATCAAACATTGGTTTTACGTTCTTATAGATCAATTTGTAATATTTAATATTTTGTTAATATTTAATATAATATGAATTAATATACATATATATACACAAATTTATACTTCTTTTTAATTAATTTTATTAAATTTCACATGCAACCTATGTTTAAAACTAGCCATTGTAAATGGGACACTATCATAAATATAAATGTAACTAGTGGATCTCGTTACTGAGCCAGGGTTGTAGTAAGATAAATAGAGATAAAATTAATAACGTTAAAAGATTAGTGAAAAAAATAAAACTTATGAATAGGGACCACTATTTATTTTTTTATTTTGTCTGAAATCATCAAAGTTAAGAGATTTTGAAAGTTAAACATCCAAATCTTTAACTACTAAGTCATTTTTTATTATCAGGCTATGATATCAATTGTATCTAACTTAAAAGAAACAAATAATTCCAATCTGATTGTTAGTACGTTCCTGGATGAAACATTTATTTCTACTCAGTGCATATATCAGGATGTTACTTTCTCATGCATGAAAAGAATATTACAATGATGATTATTTCCGGGGATGGAGTTAGAAACTTTGTTGGGGGCCGAACTTAAAGGTAATAAAGTAATAAAAATTTGTAATATTCAGATAACGTATACATATACAAAATTTTTGGGTCAAACATAAAAGGAGTTATTTAAAAAATTTTAAACTTTGAGTCAAACAAGAAATTAGAACTAGAAATAAAATTAATGAAAAGTGGAGTATTGTGCTTATAAGCAATAAAAAGGCGGGCCATTTAAAAATATTTATATCTTCATGGGTCATTTTAAAAACGGAAAAAACTCTAATAAGCGACTGAGGTGGGTTCTTTTTAACATATTAAGATTTCTGGGGTCATTTTAAAATTTTCAAATAAAATACATTGGAAGTTTGTTGAAAAGTTTTGAAATTATATTGGTTATATCACAAATTTTATAAACCAGAGGAGGGACCAAATTAAACAATATAATGATTTTCTATGGGAGTATATGAAACTTTTAAAAATTAAGGGGGTGCACGTAGTTGTGGCTCTGATTATGTCACACAGAAGACTATTTCAATTCCCTACATGTTTGCGCATAAATCAATTCCCTACATGTTTGTGCAAAAGACAGATTATGTAAAAATCAGAGAAGAGTTCAAATGAAAATATCTTCATATCCTTATTGTCCCTTCTGTCATGACTAGGAGGAAACACCCATTCATGCACTGAGGGATTGTCTTAGAGTGAGGGACAATTGGAAAAGATTACTTCAACCCAGGCATTGGGAGAAATTTTTCTCTCTTCAAGTCCACGAATGGATTCAATGGAATTTAAGCTCACATTTGGGCTAGCAACTAATCTTTGGCATGGCTCTCCATGTGTTCTGGGTAGAAAGAAATAAGGTTGTTTTCTCACACCAAAACCCTTCTGAGCTAGATATTGTAATAAACTCTTAGTATAGGTTAAGGAAATAGAAAGAGCGAAAGCATTGAATCTTGATTCAAAGAGAAAAGCTGCTGGAAACAAATCTTATAATACTTGGCAACCTCCTCTTTCGGGTTGGTATAAAATCAATGTAGATGGAGGATTCTCTAATGCAACCCAAAAAAATGCATGCTGCTGGAATTATTAGAGATGATAAAGGCAATTTTAGTAAAGGTATTCATGGTGGAGCAGTTAAAATCTGCCTTGAAGGCTGAATTATGGGCTATCCTCAAAGGATTGGAGCAGGCTTGGCAGATGGGAATTAAGAAGGGTATTCTGGAATCAAACTCTCTTGATGCAGTTGGAAAAATTCATGGTCTTAACCAGCTCAACTAGGAAGATGAACAACTGATTAGTTCTATACAGGAATGGTTAACTAAATAGTGACAGATGGAGATTAAACACGTTCCACGGACAGAAAATTGAGCTGCAGATAAACTGGTGAAGCTTGTTTGAAATCTCAACCATTGCATGGTAAGTCTAGACATTCTTCCAGTGCAAATACAAAGGTTCCTTGGTAGGGATATGCTGGGCATGTATTCAGGAGGCATTAATTAGGTGTTGCTAGAGTTGCTGTTTTTCTTGTTTTCTTTCATTTTATAATCTTGTATCCAATAAAAAAAAATAGCAATTCTAACTTAAATAAAATAATTCCAATTTGACGGTCCATAATACGTTCGTGAATTATGTAAAATAGATGACTGGTTCAATTTCATACATGTTTGGGCATAGAGCTTATTTTATATTTTATTGCATGAATTGTTTTGTTCATTGATTCATGAGTTGTTTATTTAAGAGCTAGCAATTTTAAAACCAAAGCATATCCATTAGCAACAGTTTGAGTCTCCCCATGATGCCATGGGGTTTCGAATAATCATGTATTCCCCTTTGAAATTTATTTAATATTACTTATGTTTTTACGTGTCCTTTTGTTGTAGCTTCGTCAAATTGAACTTCTTTTATAGTACTTAGAACTTAGCAATAAAATAATAAGGAATAGGTGAAGTAGTAAGGAACTTAACCACAACGTGGTGGAATTTAGTTTGAATCTTTACTAAAAGTAGAACCTACTTTAAAATATTTGACAATGCTACATGAAATATTAGTTTCGTTATTTATAAAGTCAAAGAATACCTCAGATCTACCCAAAAAGAAACTTAGAGTACTAGTGTGCAATATTTAAAACAGTAATATATTCTTATTAAATTTAAGTTCAAATATCTATACCACTAATATTCAAAAGAATAATTATGTCATAGGGAAGACTGGTTCAATTCCCTACTTGTTTGGCATCGAGCTTATATTATATTTGAACGCATGAATTGTTTTGCTCATTGATTCACAAGTTGTTTATTTAAGAGCTGGCACCTTTGAAGCCAAAGCATAGCCATTACCAACAGTTTGACTTTCCCCTTGATGCCATGGAACTTCAATCATCCATCTCTGTACTTGCCTTGTCTCTCTTCTTGTTTCTTTGGCTTGCAAATTATTACAAGAACAAAATCAGTCTTGTCCGCAAACTGCCACCTGGCCCATGGAAGCTACCTATAATTGGGAACCTGCATCAACTAGCAGCAGCTGGCTCACTCCCACACCGTGCTCTTTATAAACTTGCCAACAAATATGGACCTCTCATGCACTTACAGCTTGGTGAAATTTCTGCAGTGGTTGTATCTTCTCCAATGTTTGCCAAGGAGATAATGAAAACCCATGATCTTGCTTTTGTACAGAGGCCACAGCTTCTTTCTCCAAGAATCTTAACCTATGGGTCCACAGATATTGTATTTTCTCCGTACGGTGACTATTGGAGACAAATGAGGAAAATCTGCATGTCAGAGCTTTTAAGTACCAAAAGAGTTCAATCTTTCTCCTCTATTAGAGAAGATGAGGCAGCAAATCTTATCGAATCAATTCGATCAGCAGCAGGTTCACCAATCGATCTGACCAGTAAGATTTTCTCTTTGACTGGCAACACTGTTTCCCGGGCAGCATTTGGTAACAAAACTAAAGACCAAGATGAATTCGTGTCTTTGGTCAGAAGAGCAGTAGCACTGACTGGAGGATTTGAACTGGCTGATCTGTTTCCTTCAATAAAGCCTATCCATTTCATAACTGGGATGGAGCCCATATTGGAGAAGATGCACAAGCAAATTGACAATATCTTAGAAGACATTGTGCAAGAGCATAAAGCAAAGCGGATGAGAGCAAAGGCAGGCAGGGGAGAAGAAGGAGAGGAAGACCTTGTTGATGTTCTTTTGAGAATTCAACAAACTGGTAGCCTTGAAATCCAAGTGACAAATGGCAACATCAAAGCTGTGATTTGGGTTAGTAAATATGTCACTATGCTCATATCATCTTAGAAATGCTAACTTCTAAATTTGTGAAGCGACTTTTGAACAGATAAAAAAATAGAATAAGATGAATAGTTTTTGCCAATGTTTTCAATTTAAGATGCCAAAGTAGTCTTTTAATATTATGGTTTTGCTCTTATTACAAATAAAAAAAATTAAAACTTTCATATGTTTATATAGGATGTATTCACTGCTGGAACTGATACATCATCAACCGTAATAGAGTGGGCTATGTCAGAAATAATGAGAAATCCAAGAGTGAGGGAGAAAGCACTAGCTGAGATAAGACAAGCTTTCAGAGGGAAGGAGACAATCCAGGAAACTGATTTAGAAGAACTTAGTTACTTGAAGTTAGTGATTAAAGAGACCCTCAGATTACACCCCCCTTCTCCTCTGTTAGTCCCAAGAGAATGCAGTGAGACAACAAAGATTGATGGGTATGAAGTACCCATCAAGACCAAAGTCATGATAAATGCCTGGGCTCTTGGAAGAGATCCCCAATATTGGTATGATGCTGAGAGCTTTATACCCGAGAGGTTCCATGATAGTTCTGTTGATTTCAAAGGGAACAACTTTGAGTTTATTCCATTTGGAGCAGGAAGGAGAATGTGCCCTGGAATTTCATTTGGTTTAGCCACCATTGAGCTTCCTCTGGCCCTGTTACTCTACCACTTTAATTGGGAACTCCCAAATGGGATGAAACCAGAGGATTTGGATATGACCGAAGATTTTGGAATGGCAGTTGGAAGGAAAAACCATTTGGTTTTGATTCCTACTCCTTCACGTCATGATAAATGAGAATCGAGGCTTTTACAAGTCTAGCTGAGTCTTGGGAGTATCCTCTGTTTCCACCAGATTTTAGTAAATAAATACTTGGTGGCCCTGTCTCTTGTGTGTTTATCTTTCCAATAACTTATAGTTTTGAAAGATGAAGTCCATTTGTATGCAAGATAGTAGGATCAGTAAGGGATAAAATAATGCATTAAATTTGTGCTGCGTTCTTAACGAACACAAGCTGGAGCAGAAGCAAGAGGCTGGATTGCAGTTTCTCTTATATTGTAGAAACAATCAAGAAAGGCAAAAGCTGGTGCAACATATTTTGTTCTCAATTTGATATAACAGCCAGAAAATATAGCAGTGCAAAGAAGCAAACTAGTGACCATGGTCATTTTGAAGCCAAATTTCACTTAGACACACTACATTGATTGCACCACTGTGGCTTGGTAAAAATCAACCAAGCAGCAAAGCACCCTCGCTTCCAAATTTTGTTTCCATCAATTTGTTCCCAACCTCATGGTATATTAGCTTCAAATGAACCAGCAATAACAAAAGTAACGATATGTAACAAAAATGATTTTAATCAATTTGTTTTCTTCTGAACTATTCATCTAAAAGCTCTTCACTTGGCCCAAGTGAAAAAATTCTGCTTACAAGTGCAGTAAACTGTAAGAATGAAAGGCGTGAATTTTCCCAACCTTCAAACACAATCCCAACAAGCAATTAATCATCCACGTCAACAAATCATTTTTTTTATAATTATTTTATATGAAAATGTTACTTGAAATAATAATTTGTGGAAGCTAAAAACTATTGCGTCAACCCACAGTTTTTTGCAACTAAGAATCTTTAATTCTTAACTTTAAATTTTTCATCACATAACGTTAGTCTTTAATCCTACACCAAAATCCTAAATTCATAGCTTAAAACCTGCAACACTAACCCTTAACTCTAATCTTAAACCTTAAACCATTAACTCTTAAGCCTAAATCATTATTTTCAACTCTCCAAAGTATTTCATTGCTTACTATGCCCTTCCTCATCTTTGGGCACCTAGGTATCCACCATAAGCCTTTTCTCGTTTAAACATCGCCCTTAACTTTAAGGCTATGCCATCCTAAGTTGCAACTAAATGGAAACATCTTATCAATGTCCATGAATGATAAATCATAACACAGAACAAACTGCTCAATCAAAAAAATTTGATGGTACCATATTGCTTTGTATAGACTAATTTCATGAGTTGGAGATAAGCAAACTCAGATTGCTGATATCCGCCATAGGGTAAACCACTGCCTTTACTATCCACAAAGTGAAAAGAGCTAAGTCTCTATCTAAAACAATGCCTTTGGAAAGGGAAGATGTATAGAACCTTTCATATTCCTAGAATTAGAACTTAGAGTTAAGGCTTTAGGCATTAGGCATTTTGGTTTAGGGTTAATTTTTTTTTTTTTTTTTTTTTGGTGTTAAGGTTTTCAGATTTAGAATTAAAAGTTAAAGGTTAATAATTTAGGTTAAGTATATAAGGTAATGGACAAACATTATAGAGTTATGCCAGTTTTCCTTTAGCTTGTTGGTTAATAAATCTAACTCCTTACCGACAAGCCTAAGGTTCAAATCGGCACCAACAACAGTTTTTAAAATTGAAAATTTGGGTTAAGAGTTGAAGTCATGGTTTCTTGCTGCGACAATTCAAGTCACAGTTTGTGTAATGTAGATGAAGAAAACTTGCTAATGTGATGTATGATGTGCCAAAATTATCTCTATATTAAAAAATAGCTTTCCAGCAGCCTCATTCGAATACTTTTTTTTTTTTAATTTACCATGTATATTTCACTTTCACTTTTGAAAAAGACTTTTTTTTTTCGCAAAGGACTTCTGAACAAGAATTTGTCTTGAAACAAACAAGCTCCAACCAATGTATTTTTTTTTTTTTTTTTTGTTAACAAGGGGCCATACATTAAGGCTATTAGGGATAAAGGGAATTGAACCAATGAACTGGTTCTAAACGAAGGTCATCTGCGCCATGTGAGCTAGAGGCTCACTGGCTCCGACCAATGAATTTATAACTTTATGAAGGAATGGTGATCATAATTGGCCACTGAACACTCACTGACCCAAAATCATGTCGTCTTCAATTTCTTAATCGCGGTAGTTACACCAAATCTTCCAAGGAACCATCTTCTTTTTAATTCTCATTTTTCCTAAAGCACTATTCTTCCCGTTCAGGTTCCTCTGCTAACCTCGCTCACCGCATTTCATTATCAACCACCCCACTTTTCCCTTCAAGACTTCCAATGCCGAACCCGCTATACAACACGCATGTCAAACTCCTTGCTTTTGATTTTCTCTCCCTCACCCAAACTCCCTCTCCTTCTTTTTCTCGTTCCTCTGCATCAAAGCCATATATCTCTTTCTCTCGCGGAGGCATCCCCGTCTATCGCGCAGAAGCTGTGGGCACAGTCACCTCTCGCCAGTACAAGCCCAACAGATTTCTCAAGTTCCTTATCGATGACGGCACAGGTTGTATCCCTTGCATCCTCTGGCTCAACCAACTCAGTTCCCCTTACTTTGCTGGCCGTCGGAGCCCACAAGATGTTCGATTAATTGCCGACTCGGCCGCCTGTTTCGCCGAGCTGATCCAACTTGGGTTAGTGGCTAGAGTGCGGGGAAGAATCACCAGCTATCGTGGAGCAATTCAGATTACAGTTTCTGATGTTGTGCTTGAGAGGGACCCAAATGCAGAGATGTTGCACTGGTTGACTTGTATCAATTTGGCAAACAAGTGTTACAATGTTTTGCCTGTGCCTTCACCTGCACACTAGTGGTAAAATATACACTTCAGTTAGCATTGTGCTTTGAAATACTTGAGTATTTGGACCTTTTCATCTATTTTATATGAGCTAAATATATTGTGTAGTGTAACAGTGATGTTTCCTTGTGCTTAATACTTTGACACAACTGGCAATAATAGGACAACTATCTGTATTTGATTTCAACAACATAGTTTAAATCCAAAACAGAAATAGAAAGACTACACCAGAATTTGAGAAGGCAAAGCTGCCCCTAAATCATCAGCAAAACGGCGTTTGTTGAGTTCCCCTTGTGGCTCCTGAATTCATAACCGAACTCAGCCTAAAGCGCCCTGTTTAGCAAGCTAGTCTACCACTTGGTTTACCTCATGATGAACATGTCTCAGCCAACCATGCCAAGCCCTATCCGACTAAGCTTGGATGCTTAAAACGAGAGTGGAAAGACACAGAAGAGGGCTGATAATATATAAGAGTTGAGAATGTGTTTCCACTGTTACCTTACGAACACCCTTGTCATACACCATCTGTTAACACTTGGTTTGCCTCATGATGAACATGTCTTAGACAAATATTCCAATTCCTATCCAACTACGATTGGATGCCTAAAACGAAAGCGGAAGCCAGAGAAAAGGCCTGATAATACATGCGACACCTGCACTAAGAGTTAAGAATCTGTTTCCTCTGTCGCCTTACAAACATCCTTGTCACACACGATCTGTGGCTCTTTGCATAAGTTAATAACCTTGCCATAATTGCATAGCATTAAATGACCATTATAAGTAACTCACCAACCATTTCCCATGAAAACTGCCAATAATTGCAGAACAACATATTTGTCTTGGGCACCCAAGAGCTGCTCCATTTGTATTAAGAGTAATTCGCCCATCATTCAGGCACATCTATAATGTCACACATAATGCTTCTCATGTTGCATGCTATAAGCCAGTTGCCATATCTAGACAGTATCCATGACATAATCCAATCCACAATTACTAGGAGAGGGGATGGCCGTGCGATCATGTTTTAAAACAAAGTTATTTCTCAAATCCAAAGAAACCAATATGAAATTGCATAAATCATTGGTCAGGGACGATCCTCTCCCACCTTTTAGTTATTCTTCAAGTTGAAAAGCAACTGGCGCTCAGGATCATAATCTAAGAAGTGTGGAAAATTTTTGCAGTCACGAATTAAATCCAAATCAGCTAAACATGTTTACAGTCACAAAGCACATAAGATACATACTAGTTACTGCAGTGAATACAGAGGGGGTGTAATTCAAATTACTCATCTAGCTTGGTATTCATTTGTTAGCAAATGACCATCAGCTGCACTTTTTGGGGAATTTTGAGCTTTTCAGATCACCATTTAGAAACTTAGTAGAGATGGCCGCATTTTATGTACCAAATTATGATAAGCGCTTGAACGACTGATAAATTGCTGTTAGTTGGAAAACAGGAGAATAAACGTAATCTGTTGGGTGTATTTTGGAAGTGCTATCTGTTATTCAAGGTTGAAATCTATTTAGTTTCTCAAAAATGTGATTGGTTTAGCTGGTTTAGCACCATAATATGTAATTTTTACATTCTTAGTTTAAATGAATTTAAGTTTCCTTCTTCACTGGAGCCACATTAGAGAGCTGAGAAGAATGAGGAGGATAGTTGTTGGTAATTAAGCCTTTATAAATTGCGTCAAGTTTGGGGGTATTTGTATTATGTGAATATGTTAGTATTTTGGAATGTAATTTAGATATTTTTAACGGTTTTGGGCTAGATGATCATTGTTTGTAGCTCATCCCTTTGGGGCAAAAGAAAAGGTTATTACCATTCAATTATACTTCTTTCCCTTTGCAAGTTATCTGCAAAATCCAGGTGTGGGGTTTCTTGCCTAGGCTTGCACATGTATGAAGACTATAATTATCATGAGAGTTTCGGTTCTTGATCTACGTCTTATTTTTCTCATTCTTGGAAGTAAATAGTTACTATAACATGTCTTGAATATCTGAAGCAAATAAAATATTTAGAATATTTTTGGCACTCTTGGCCGGTTGTTCTTTTGGCTAGGAGGTGTCTTTCTTAGAAGGAAATTAATGAATTTACTATAACTGTTCCGTTAGTAAATCAATAAGGATTAAAAAGAAATGGGGAATTTGTACTCACTACCCCGGAAGTTTACCGAAGCGACACCTAGCTCTTTTATAAGTGTTGTCATAGCGTAAAATTAATATACATAACCACCGGATATTTATATTGAAAAGTTAGTCAAACCAGAGCCAAGCAATATTTAATGGTTCGTCACGCACTCAACATAAGTCTCTTTCCCTCTAATTTTCTTTGCCGTAGTACTGATGACGGTTTCTCACAGACACCATCTCAGATTGGGTTGTCAAATCCTCAGATCAAAGGAGCGCAGGATACATTATCGGCCAAATGGGTCGACCAAGACATCGGTTTTGACGTTTGTTTTGAAGCTCCTCCCCTTTTTACGAATTAATCCGGTTATGCGTGTTTTACACATATTTTGCACTTGACAGTGCACAAAATTGTCAGACCCCATTCTTATTTTACTAATTGTCCCCAGTTGTTAGGCCTTTTTCTTATTTTTTCATGAAAGGTTTGGGGTCTCACGTTTTGGTTACCTCTTAAAAATTCTAAGACACTACAAACAAACAATATTACATATTACTTAAGTTTTAACAGATTAAAAAATGTTATTTCCAAAGAGTTTATCTATCAATCGATATATATATATTAGATAGTCACATACAAAAAAGCTGATGCAAGAAGTATCTGATGATAACTTTTCATGGACCAGCTTCTCAATCAATGTGCCTCCCCTTTGTTTATTTTTGCAAACCTTTTTTTATAATAAATGCTGAAGCTGCAGTAACTGTAGGGGTGGCGCGCAGCAGCACACCACACCCACTAGTTATATTAATTTAAGGAAACAACTAATTAAAATAAATTATCATTTTTAAAGTTTTAAAAAAACTAAAAATATGATAACAGGAAATTGGTAAAATCCCCACTGTATCTCTAGTTTCAATAATAATCATTATCCACAGGACACTTTCATGTCAAGCAAGAGAGATACATGTCCAAGAAACAATGAAATAAAAAGACACATAGGCCAGGACCATGAAATGCCACTTGTTAGTATGAAAACCTAGAATATACCATGTGTCGCCAATGGTACTGAAGTATCATGTAATTAAAACATCAATCAACAAATAATCCGCAACTTCCCACGAGAATCAATTTCACATTCCTCCTTTCGCCCCAGACAGATTGTGCATTCTTAAAACCTTACCTCAGCCCTTTGCCAGACCACTATCAATAAGGTTGCTGAAACAAAGAACTGTCGAATACACCAGCACCAGCAGCTCGAATAAATCTTTTCTTTTAAAGCCCATGAATCCGTATAGAAATTTGACAAATAAATGGTAGAGTTTGATCTAAAAAGCCATTCGACCGGCCAGCCTGCTTTCAAGTATCCTCTTGTCTATAGCTGCATCAATGGAGCTCATCTGAAAATAAAAATAATAATTGATCAGAGAATAGTTACAGACTACTAATTACTATGACAAACCGAATATTTTACAGCCTGGTCCTATGCAAGAGATTCCAAACTCTGCGAAAGAAGCTGACCTGGGCCAAGTCTGAATTCACTTGTTCCATAAATTAAAATTGTAATGATGCTACGAAAGGACAAAAATCTGTTGGAATAAGATATTGTTCCACCCAAACCCCCACACTTTAAAATCAAGCATAAGGAGAAAGAAATACAACGGTAAGAACAAACCTAAAAAATCATATGCATATATACTCTTCATTATCTAGAAATGCTTGGTTGAAGGTACGCAGACTTAGTTGTTTGCACTATGCTTCACAAATTATATTGTAGTAATTATAAATTAACTATCAGAATAAAATTCGTAGAGTACATACTTGAATCTTTGGATGCCCACAAATTTGGAGGCATGGCAAGCAACCAGAGCGACCGTTCAAAATAAAACAGCATGCACTACCCACTCAAATCAGCAGTAGAACATAAGAAAAATTAAAAGGATCATGTTTTTATTGCCAATTAACTTCTTTTTCAATGAGGATTAAAAAATTTATACAGATTGTACCTCTATAATAGGGAACAATGGGGTAAACAACCGAATCTGAGAACAGGAAGCATAAAGCCTACCTATCTGGTTAGATTTGAAAGCAACTCCATCTATTAAAGTGGTAGTATGACTTACCTGGCTAGTTTCATCATGCACCTGATATTTTGGCAAAGACATTCTTCTTTCCTCCTGCAGATAACCAAACATAATAATATTACTAACTGAGATAAAGAAAGTTAAACGGGACATAACAGATATCTTGCAAAGACAACTCACCATGGACATTGCCTCATCATCCCATACTAAATAGACCTCATTAGTGGCAGGCTGAGAAACAGGAGCTTTGTTTGCAATTACTGGTGGTGGTCCAATTGAAGGCCCACCAGTATTTGGACCAGAAGCATAAGAATGTGAGTTACTTTGTATCCCTCCTACAGCAAACAAAATCGAGAAGCAAATGAAAATCATTATAATATTAAAAGATGTTATAACAAAAAGTAGGAACATATAAAGGCTACAAAATGTACGCAGCTATTCCCGCAGAATTACTGTGGACCAATCATTTCCCCTACAAAATTCGATGTCACGAACAATATGAAATGACTTTATATATGTTCTACAGAATTTGTGTCACATTTTGAATTACATTTAGAAATCAGATTAGATCATGACATCATGTACAGATTAAAACTATAAAACATTCCTAATTTCTTAATCAAAAAGGAAGGGATATAATTACCTGGAAACCCTAGTGACTGATAACTACTTGTCACAGATGTGTTGGAACCTAAATGTGCAACAACAGGGACACTTGTAGACAACGTGGGGGAAATAGAAGGAACACTTGTAGATAGTGAAGTGGCAGAAAATGTTGAACTTTGACTAGGAGTATGGTTATTTCCAACAACAGGAAACAAAGGTTGTGAAACTGGAACAGAAGGTGAAGATGTAGGCAATCCAGGAGGAGCAATCTGAGAAGTTGATAGTGCAGGAGAAGTGGTTGATGGTAGAGGTGGCCTCACATTCTGCACAGGAAATAATGGCTGCTGTACATATGGGGCAGGAGGAGGAATTGAGACTGCTGGAGGTTGTGGATACCACGGCTGAGGTCGAGGTGGAACTGCCCAAGTTGTTGGAGGGACAGGTACAGCTGGATTATAACTGTCACAAGAGGTGGGAAGAGTGTAAGTACAAATGCTGGTTTTGTGCCACAGGCAGTCATAGATATTATCAAATTGAATAAATAAATAAAAGTTTACCACTTCCATCATATGCCAAATAGAACAAGAATATAAGCAGAGGAAATGAGACAGACAAAAACATACATTGGTGGCATTGCACCCAAGGTTGATTGAGGAGGATATCCACCCAATGGTGCTGGCATGACCCCACCCACATGCTGGGTTGATGAAATATCCGCTTTGGCTGCCTTTGATGGAACCTCATCCTCTGCTTTCAAAATGAATTTTTTCAGAAAAAACAATACCCACTAACTATTTTGATTGTTTACAAAGTTCAGCCGCAACAGGCAGGAGGAATTAAGATTTCTTAGATTATGAGAAAACATTTAGAAGTAAATAAAAATAGGTCTTCTAACAAGGTCATAATTAGAAGTTCTAATTTACAAACAATCCTGAACTCACCTCCTAGATTTTAAGAAGCAAAAACAACGTCATGGCATAATAGGCCCAAATTTCTCTTCCACCAAAATACAATGAAATGGCAAGAGAAATAGACAAACTGAGAGGGCGCCAGTGGGTGTAAGAGGGAAAGAAAAGGAACTAAGAGCCTCAGCCCAAAAATTTCACAAGTTCCAAGAAAAGCGTCCAGGACTTGCACTTATTAACAAAATGTCAAGAACAATATATTCCACAAACAGATGGGGCTTTCCCTCAATTAAACAAAGCAAATTTTCAGATGAATAGAGCAGTACATTCTTCATAGGTGAATATTATAGCTCATATAATACAAATCTATGACTTAAGGGTGTTTTGCTGTGAATAGTGAACTAAAACAAAATTGTTATCCTCAACTCACTCATCCATGTCGATTCTCTGAAGTAACCTTCAAATCAGGATAGTCTTTTACATCAGGTGAATTTCACATGCCTGTTATAACATCCATCACAGTTCAAAGGTTGGAGCTAACAAGAATATAATACCAGAAGAGATTCATATTAGACCTGAAATGATGTTTTCTACAGTTCTTAAATATGAGATTCCAGGATCAGTTGTTTTCATTTTCCAATCTTCAGGCTCAAATGCAAGCATATGAACACACATGGGAGGACAAATGGCAGATGCTTAAGGCTTAAGGGATAATCTAGACGACAATAAGAGGAAATAAGGCATACAGATTCCATATGAGATGCTATAAGTTGCAGTCATCAAGAACCCCAAAGTCAAAGAAAGATATTTCAGCTAAGAAGCAGAGCATTAAGATTTGGGTCCATATAGTTTGACCCTTCCCCCAAGAAAAAATAAATAAAATAAAGAATTCCTCAGTCAAACATCCAATTCCAATCTTGAAAGCTATATATTTCGGTTAAAAACCCCAATATCAATCCTAAAGAAATATATTTCAATTATGAATCCTCACATCAATATTTAGCTCCATATGGTTTTAAAAAAAAAAAGCCTTAGTCAAACACCAAACTTTCAATCTAGATCATATAGACCCAAAGGCCAGGAACAAAATAAACATATATTGGTCAGAAACTTTTAAGTCAGATATAGCACGGCTATACATATACCCAACCAAAAAATATAAAGATTCAGGATCAATGAAAAATATCTAAAACAATATTCACCTTCCTCTCCATAATGAGTAGCCAAGATGTCTGGTGGAATTCCTTGCATTCCATATATTTCAATATCTGTTGACTCTCTTCCAGATTTTGCATTGGGCACCCTGACAGGAAAAGAAAAAATACCAATTACGGTTGGCAGAATGGCAACAACAGATGTAAACAACACAAAAGATAAAAGCAAATTCATTCCATCTATTCTCACACTTTTATTCCCCCACAACACCCACTTCACATAATACAAACCATTGAATTTACTGGGTCCCACAGACTGAACCGTGGGACCCACAATGATGAGGGAACATCTTTTCTGAGACAAATTTATGCCTCCACAATTTAGCAACATCCATATTTTAAAAGGCATATTCATGATAGAGAGATGCAGATGCCAGGTATGTGTAAGAGACTGCATTAATTATAAAATTAACTTCGCTAAGTGATTGTTTGTAAAGCATAAAGCCAAGTTCACGCCCATGAACAGAAGCTTAATTGATTAACCAAATTTAAAGGATCCAATGTTCAATTGAATTAGTTCACAACAGCAACCAATAATGTATCCAATGATAAACATAATTTTACTTGAAAGCCCTTTGGCTAAAATAATGATAATACAAACACTGATATTTATTATGTGTTTTAAATATTGATAACTTTAGATCAAGACAGCTCTTTGACAATTATTATATTCCTTTTCCAAGACTAGTTAGGATTTGTTATGTTGTCTCCTGCCCTAAAATGACATAGTTCCATATTATTTTCTGTCAATCCTCTCCGGCACCTAGCTCTATTCCACTTTCCTTATTGTTAGTCACACTACCATTCTAACTTCTCCAAAACATAACATGATTTACCCTGGGCCTAAAAATCCAAATAGTTACCCATTCACAGCTTTGTTAGTTATCAAGCACCACAGCAGAGAAATGAGATCAATAAATTATATAAATAAGAAAATTTTAAATGTAAAAAAGCGAGACAAAAACATCATAAACAAATATGGACCTTGATCTCTCTCAAACCTACCAAAAGTCCCACGACTGTGATTAATCTTAAGTCTTAACAAAAAATTAAAGCAAAGTGATAGAACATTATCACGTGGTTTGTTAGCTTCCTAGGTAACTGACAATGGCGGGCCAATTAAAGGTTAAAGAACTTAATGATAAATCGTGTGATATTTACATCTCATACAGTCATTATTTTGTCACGAAAACCTTCAGAAGGCAAACTTGATGGATCATGGTGTCAGGTTAGAATTGATAAATTTTGCTGTAGATGAAGCATCTCAACAAAAGATTTGAATGGTAATCCCAATGCAATAGTCACATGACTGGCGTTCAGAAAGGAGAATAAATTCATATGGACAAACACCCACTCTTAAGGAGCCACAGTTAGCACATGCTAGACATTCCTGCCAGTGTGGCTAAAGATAAAATGAATGAATGTGGTGAAATTAGTTAAGATTATATGTTGTATATAAAAATGAGGGTTCAGATGACTTATTCCTGCTTACAATAGAAGAGTATGCAATTCATTTTATTCACCATCTTTTATAGCTTGTGTTTAATATGTTTGGTCAAGTCCAACTCCAAGTTATTTATCATTCAAAAGCCAAAATTATCAATTTATGGCACAAGAGTTAAACAGGATATAAATTTTCCTACAAAGGTATAACAAAACGAAAACCCATAGTTGTTAATAGTGAATAACGCACTTATAGCTCTTGGGGTCATAACACATAGCATTGTGCATAATGCATTGCTATTTGAACTATAGCGCATTTATATATATGTAATATAATCCCAAATAACAAGAATATATAAAAAATAGCCTTAAAAATATGACAAACATTAAAAAAAACACTAAGCATAACAAGTTTAAAATTCATCCTCACCATAAAAAATAACATTATCATCACCATGTGGAGCATCATCATGGAGGAACAGAGTGATATCTAGCGGGGAGACAGTTAATGGGGAGAAGAGAATGTTAGCAGCTAACGGGGATGTATGCGTTATGGGAAGAACAAAGTGGCAATTAGTAGAGTGATAGTCAGTGGGGAAAAGAAAATGTTAGTAACTGACAGTGGGGGGGTGCACTAGGAAAGGGAAGGTCAAGATGTTGGGCATTGGGTATTGGGTATTGAGGGAATGAGGGCTGAGGCTTGGGGCTGGAATTTTCTCAGCAAGGGGCAATAGTCCTATGGAGTTCTAATTTCTAGTCCTCTATTTTTCTGTGTAGCTCTCATTGAATTTTAAATAAATTCCCTTCTTTATACTATGTGCACTTTTGACTATAACAAATATAGTTAGAATTAAAATTGTTACTAAATAATATTTGAAAAGAAGAAATCATTGGTAGAAGCTATCATCCAAAAGTATAATGAAATAGGAGCACTAAATAAAAAACTGAAAACATGTTGTAACTAGGTTAGGTCTTATAATATTTCACATTTTACCTTGGCTGCCAAAAAAAAAGTCCCATGACTGTCAAAAAGAAAATCCCATGGTTGCGCTATAGTGCATCCATAGCGCAGCATAGCGTGGGACTGCGCTACGCTATGGCCCATAATGCATATATGCGTTATAGCATTGGCGAGCACTATTTTGCGCTATTGATAACTATGCGAAAACCAAAGGAAATATTCAAAGGCATAGGGATCAAATAGAACTAGTCAGCATATAAATATCATAGTGGTTTGGAATGACTATTGGATGAGCAATCCCACCCATTGTAGCTAGTTCCCCACCATTTCACCTCTGCAATGAAACCAACTACCTTATTATACTGCTTTGCAAATTTCCTAAATTATATTTATTAATCTGAAAGACGTCAAAAGAAAGAATAATGTAGATCAGGTTGCCATACCAAATCTTACTGTACTTTTTCCGTATAACATGTCTACAAGGAAGTCAAAGGGTGGGAAACACGTTTAAGTGTTAAAAAAGTCAGCTTTCATTTTTTCTTCTATCTCAAGTCTAGATTCTAGAATGCCACTTTGCCTCGTGGATTGATCCAAGGAAAAATTTTCACAAACATTCTTATAATTAGAGTCGACAATTTCTTTAAAAAATCCAACAAGCTATATAAATCCTTTTCCACTCCTCAAATTAAAAAGTGACATACTCCATGGACAGTTTTCCTTTTTCTTATAACAAATCATTTTAAACGCCTAAGGGTGAAACTTATCTATATGAGCTATATATAACTCTCAAAGTAGATCACACTTAGCTCCAATATCCAAACAATAATTCAAACACTTAACTTTTCTCTGGGGCAAAAAAATCCCAGGAGAAAACAACTTATAATAACGATCAATCTTCAAACCCACGCATCCAAGGCAACAAATACCCAAAATAAAAAAAAAAAATTAAGCACAAAAAAGAATTTAAAAACACAAACATGATAATAGACACCCCAAAATAAAATTAAAATCGAACGAAGCAAAAAGGGAGCAAGAAATTAGAGCTCACTTGGTGACGGATTCTTTGTGGACCTGTAGCACATGAATGGCCATTCCACCTGCAGTGGAGAGCTTCTTGTGGCAAACGTGGCATTTAAAGTGCTTGGCTTTCTGATGCTGAACTAAAATCTTTTCATCATCAAATTCTCGATCACAGTAGTAACACCACACTTTCGAAGAAACCCTCTTCTTCTTCTTTCCCATTTTTCCTAAATCACTATTCTTCCTATACCAATTCCTCCCCTAACCTCCTTCACCAGCACAACCTCACCTTTACTTTCTTCTGAATCTTCTTCTTCTTCTCTGATAAGACTATGATTTTAGGGTTTATGCCAAAACTTGTAGCGAGAGGAAATCGGGTACGGCCTTCGTTTGACGATTAGATCTAGACTCTGAACTCGAGAAGAAGCTACGCCTAAATATCCGCTTTGCTCGCTGAAAACCTAGTGGTCCCGCAGGAGGGCACGTCAAATATGGCTAATGGCACGTTGGCTTAATGATTCAAGAATGTTTTCCACAAGTGCTCAATTTGTTAAATTTGAGAAAAATCTATTATTTGTCCAGGATCAAAAAGATTTATTCTGGTCTAGTATTGGTGGGCATTAATACAAATTTAAAATTAAGTAAAATAAAAATATTGTAAAATTTTTATTAAATTAAAATTTTATGATAGACATATCATAACATTTTACATTTAGAAAATAATATTTAAAATATTTTAATAATTAATCTAATTAATGTAAATCAAATATATAATAAAATATTTAAGTCATATAAATATATTATTGATTCTTACATATTTTAAAAGAGAAAAATATATACGTATTATTTTAACTTTAAGTTATTTATAAATATATCAGTTTAATTTAAAAATTAATAAATATATTCTTTTAATTATTAAAACAATGTAAATACATATTTTTTATCTATTTTGTTATTAAAATTTCATGTGACTTTTATATAATTATTAGTATATATAACATCTTTGTATTGATTGTGTGAATAAACTCAACAATAATAATAATAAATAAAGTATAATCCTAAATAACAAGGCTCCACATAGTTAATAAATAGTTGAGTTCTTTAAATATGTTATATTAAGTTTAATCTAGGTTATGTATATAAAAAAGATTTTGTTGAGAAAAGTCATATTCGTTTTGACGACCTTTCTGTCTCAAAGAAAGTTAGTCTTTAACTATTTGTTGGGAAATATGCTAAGTTTCACCCAAAAAAAGTCTTATCCCAATAAGTCAAGTCAACTGTATAGATGAAACAAAATGAAAAGCTTATTTAAACTCGACAAAAGATCAAACAAGGAACTATAAAGTGTCATTGCTTTGAACCATAATATTGGTATACCAACATCTCAAGGATTACTTTTTATATTATACTACATCAAATTAACAAAAGTAACTAATTTGTCTAATTAAATAATAGAAAAATAGCTGAAAACAATAAATACAAAATATTCCAATTATCTCTTACATAAAATTTTTTATCACCAAAATAAAATTTCACATTGGCACATCTTAAATTAAACATTAAAGGAGATAGAGTAAAACTTAAATAAAAGTCTCCAATTAAAAACTTTAAAAGATTATGAAGAAAACATTACAAAAAATATTGAATGTGTCTTTGTGCATTAAGAGTAACCAAATTGTTTAGGACTCTTTGGCTTCTTTTTATTTTCATTTCCTTCTCGCATAAATTTTTATATTTGAATTCATCCAAATAGATAATAAAAAGATACTATATGTATTAGTAATCACATATAAATCACATGATTATTAATATTTAATAGCATATAAATAGAAGGAGTGCATTTATATTATTTTGACAATTGAAGAGGTGTATTTATCGACTTATATAGTTATGAGGATATATTTGTAAATGACATAAAGTTTAAATGGTATGTGTACATATTTTTCCTATTTTAAATCTAAAACTATATGTAAATAGGATAATTAGGTGGAGAGATAACTATGCAAAATAGGATATGTTGAGAGATTATCAACTATGAAATAATTTATTCAAGCAGTAGGATGGCCAATGTCAATTGTTAAAGGTAATTTTGCCTCTAAGTTTGTGTTTAAGTAGCATTTGCTAATCATATACTCAATTTTAATTAAAATTGTTTCCTACTATAATTTAGATTTATAATAATCAATGTTTGATGCATTTTTTATAATAAAAAAATAAATGTTGACTTAACAATCAAAATTGATTTTAGTAAAAGTGAATAAGGTTTTACTTTTCAAGGAATAAAATCAATTCTACTGATAAAAATGTGAATTTATTATTTTTGTCTACATTTAATAACATTTAACTTATAATTAAAGTCTTTTATGGTGGAGGAACCTAGTCTCCCAGGGTGGAGGAAGTGTGGTTCATGTAACCTTTATGGTGGTGCAATGGAGGAACACAAATCTCAATGGTGAGGAAGCCAATGAGGTCAAATTGTCGAAGGTGGACAATGACAATATTGAATTAACAAGCCATTGCAACTCATGATGTGAAGCAGCGACTCTATGCAAAATTCTTTCTCTTTTTTTTTTCAGAACAAAGGGAAATGAGTTTTTTTAAATAAAAATAAAGTCACCACTAATCAAATTCTTAAAAGTGAGATTGGATACTTATTCAAAGATGGGCTACATTTTCATACATTGAATTCGAGGGTTTATTACTTGTAGGAAAGTATTAGTACTCTAAATGCCTTTATAGTACCAAAATGATCTAATTAATTTATTTTGCTTAAATATGATGTTGGTTTCAAATTCTAGTTTTGAAAGGGAGATTTTGATTGAAAAATGTGTTTTCTTGGAGAATGTGCCTTAGTCCTTCCAAGTTGAGTTTTTTAAAAAAATAATTTTCTTATGAATATTCCTTACTCCTTCCAAGTTAGGGATTTAAAAGATAATTTTATTTTTAGAAAAATAATTTTCTTGTGAAAATTCCCTATTCCTTAAAAGTTTGGATTTTTCTAAAAATAATTTCTTTGAAGAGATTCCCCATTCCTTCTAGGTTGGGGTTTTCAAGGTTACAAGCATACTTTGGACTCTTGGGTTCCTATCAATATATCTACGCAAGGTAATTCTAATATCTTAAACTTGGACAACCCAAAATGTCCTTTTACAATCCAAAATTTAAATTACATATCAATATCTAAATAAATTATATTACAAAATATAAAATTACAATCTTGAAACTTTGATAGAATTGAAATAAAAATCAAATCGCAAAGCCAAGTTAGTCGAAGTACATAACTCATTTTCCTTGACATGAAGAAGATCATCAGTAGAAGACATCACAAAAATAGTGAGTCATGAACTAAAAGCCATACCCAGAACACAATACAAGATAATTCAAGACAACCAAAATTTCTAACTAATAAATGGACAATGCAATCAAAGTTTCTAATCAAAAAGTTTTCCCAACCACAGATTCTCAACAAGCCATAAACATTCTAACCCCATGACCTCTATGAAAGAAATTGAACCCAACAAGAACTTCATGGACTGAAATTAGTGTATCTAGATAAAATCAAAACCCATAATCATATTAGATTAAATTCTAGTTAAGAGAGTCTAGTAATTATATTAGCTACAAGATAATCCCTTAGCCTATGAGATGTTTAGTTAGTCTCAATCAAGAATGCAAAATCTAATTTGAATTGATCTGATAGCTATCCACATTTTAATAAAAATAAATAAAAACAATAACATAGCATAGAAATCACAAAATGGCCGAAAAAGCCTCCTAAAAAAAATCATCACACATTGAGTGATTCATAAACCATGTCCTTGTGAATTCTAATCAAGAAGACCAATTAGCCATCAAAAACTCATGAGCCATATCTGAACATATTGTAATCAAGAAATAAGATTGAAAACCATAGTGCATGAATTTCAATGACCATTTAGTAGATGGCTTAGATTCAATGTCTTACCTCTTGTACTATTTTATATAGACTTAGGAGTGAAGTTCAAAATGGGTGAAGCCTCTAATTGGTGCAAAACATGGCAAAGTTGGATCTGAAGATTGATTTTAGTGCTACAAATGATCGAAACTCACAATAGTATCAACATCGAGGCATAGCTATGGTGTACCCTTGGAATTGTGAAACATTATAGCAGAATGATGGCAACATTTCTCAACTTGGGTAGCGCAACTTTGAGCTTCAACAGCGGTGCTATAAAGGTCTTTCACTAGTCTTGTTAGTGGGTGATGGCAATGGCAACGTTTCATGAGGCTCCTTGCATCATGGACCTTGAATACTGAGAGAACAATGAATTGTAGTTCGAATTGTGTTGAAGTGGTGAAGGGTTTCCTTGGGTACTAAGGGGTAGAGGGGTGAGGTTGAAGAAGAAAGACTATTGTTTTTTGTTTTAGGTGCAAAGGGTGTTCCTTTTGTACTTCTTCTCCTAATTTCAAAATCGAATGGCACCAAAAGGCGTTGTTAAGATGGGTATGGTTGTCTTTGGTCCTAAAGGCTAGGTGTTCAAGGCTAGACTTTTTTGTTTGGAGGGTGAGTTTCATGTTTTTTGGGTGCATGGGAAAGAGAACTTCCTAGAGTAAGCTCATAGTAGGTGGAGGTTAATGACCATGTGTAGGGTAATTTTTTTTTTTGTTTTTTGTGTAGGCTATAGGTGAGTGAGGAGAACTAAGGGAGTTGGTGATTTCTCTTAATAAACCTCTTTCTCCATGTAACTTCTACTTGTGTTTAGGTAAAATTGTGTGTAAATTTGTGTCCTTTTATAGTAGTGTTTGGGTTTATTTTCCTATTCTAACTTTAATTCCCTTCTATTATCTAATACTTTTTTTTTGTTATCCTTTTATCTGTTATCTTTTATTTTTATTTTTGTCTTCTATATTTATCTTTTGTTTTTATCTTTTTTATTGTCCTTTATCTTTTATCTATTATTATTTATTGTTATCTGTTTATTTTATCTAGTGTTATCTTTTGAATTTATTTTATCTCTTATCATATTTTTTAAATTCTTTTATTTATCTTTGATTATTACTTTATCTTGCATTATTATCTTTTATTTTATTTTGTTATCATGTTATTTTTGTGATCTTAATTATTTATCTTTCAGTTTAATTTTAATTTGAATTTATCTTACTTTTATTATTTTTGGGTTTAAATTTCATTTCTAGGTTTAATTTTCTTATCTTCGAATTTGGGCTTTAAATTAAAGTTAATAATAGGCCGAACAAAATTAAATATTCACACGAGGTTTTCTTTAGTGTTAATTGAAAAGGTCTGGATAGACAGGACATATAGTTCTAGGGTATTAAAAAGCACGATGTTGGTGGTGTGATACCCCAAACATGGGGGTTAAGATTACACATTCATGAAGAACCTTCTATTTTAATTCTTTCACTAGTCTGATAAATAGGTAATGATGGATGGCTTTTCAATAAGAAAGTGTTGCTATTAAAGGAAGAAAAATGGGTTAAGCAACCTTTGTAAATCCAAATGTATGAAGCTCCCTTTTGGGTGAGAATTTAGGACTTATCTTGAAAGTATAAAGACATAGAAGCGACTAAAGCCTTGGTAGCATTGTTAGGGTCATTTGTTGAGTGGCATGAATATAGGCCTTTCATTCACATTAAGGTTAACTTAGACCTAAGGAAGTAATAAAGTGAGGTTTTATCACTAAAGGTACGGAAGGAAGATTGATACAAGTCTTTATCAAATATGGAAAAACTCATGAATTATTACTATGGGTGTGGAAGGCTTTGACATATCATGTAGGATTGCAAATTTAAAGACAAAAAGGAGTTAGATGAATCTACAGATATGGATGTTCTAAGCTTTAGGCCTTTGCTAAGAGCATCACTGCTGACGGCTAGGGATAGATCAAAGGTTGGAAATAAATCTCCAAACATGAGCAGGAAGCTTGTCTTTAAGGAAGGAAATGTTAGTGGTGCAAGATAGCAAGACAATAGATGAAATCAGGAGATAAGATCACGAAACTATGCAATGGGAGACATATCTAATGATATAGAATTAGTGATCATATCTCGTATACGATGTTCCATAGCAAAGAGCATGCAACGAAAGATCAAATCTATAATGCTATGTAGACTCATGAAATTTTAGCACCAGTGGTGATTATGGAAAAAAACTACTCCATAGGCAATGGTTGAGGGGCATGTGCTAAAAGGGGTGCATGGTGATAAGAAAGGATATCCAAAAGAGGGAAGGGAGATCAAGTGAGATAAAGGATGATGGAAATGGAGACAAAATAGTATCTCCACATAAGAGAAAGAGGAAGGCACAATCTACAAAAAATACAAATGTGACCTATGATGATGTGGAGCAAAACCACAAGACAATGATTCTTTCATCTAAGGAGGGAGGTAGAAAGAAGGGAATTTCAACATCAACATCATGGTAATTGCTAATAATTCTTCTAACTTTGAACTAATATAGACTTAATAACCCACATACAATTCAAGCTCTCAAGAAGCTCATTTGTAATGAGTTCCAATCTTATTTCCTTCACAAAAACAAAGAGGTTTCAGAATGAAATGGATAATTTTGGTAGTGCTAGAATTTCTCATACATGGTAATTTTTTATTGCATGGGCCACTTAGGAGTCTAGCTTATCTTTGGAAGGATGGTCTAGAGGTCTCCATCAAATCTTTGAGTCTAAACCACATTAACATAGAGATTGTGAGCACCCAGTACAATCACAATTATAAAGTCATGGGATAAATGGCTTCCTAGAGAAATCTAGGAAAGCAGGTACCTAGCAATTACTAAAATATTTTATCGATTCTAATGAGTTGCCCTAGATAGTTTTTGGTGAATTTAATTGCATCCATGATGAATTTCAAGAAGCTCTTTATTCTTGCAATTTATATGACCTTTGCTTTACAAGACATAAATTTACATGGTCAAATAAGAGAGGAGTTGATAATTTTCAAAAGAGAATTGACAGAGTGGATGGCTAACTCTACTTGTAGCCATATTTTTCAATCTTGTGAAGTATATCAACTGCCAATCTAAATCAGACCATGCCCCACTTTTTATTTGTTTTGGTAAAGGGAAGCAAGGTCGGAAGAAAAGAAAGAAGAGTGCAAATGAAGGCTTACTTGGTCAAGTCTTAAATTGCCTATCTACTCTTGAAAGCTCTAGTGATTCTACTTTTGGAGACTTATTTAAGAGAATTCATAAGTGCAAAATTGCTATGGAAAGATTGCAAAGGCAACCTCAAGTCCCTTGTGTTATGACAAAATAAAAAGATCCTGAGACTAAATTAGATGAGCTTCTAAAACTTGAGGAAATCATATAGGTCTAGCGGTCTTGTAAAAATTGGTTGGTATATGGGGATAAGACCACCACTTTCTTTCACAATAAAGCTTCCTAAAGAAACAAAATAAATTTGATGAGGAAGATTTGTAATGATTCAAGGATGATGTATTATGGGGAGGACGAGATTGCCAATGTGACTAATTTTTTTGAAATTTTTTCAACACTAGTAATCCAGTTGGGGTACATGGAACAAGTGATTTTAGTAGTGTAAGACAGGTTATTTAAGCAATATAAAAATATTTTGATAGGCCATTTGTAAGTTAGAAACTTTAATTCATGCATAAGCATAAAACAACAAATTAACATACCCATGAATCCTAGAACTTCATTTATTTCACATTTATGATAATAGTCCAACTTTAATGTCTTAGTTAAAAGACAATTTCTATCAACATTATTCTAAACAATTATGTATACCAAATTTAAACAGAAATTATTAGAAACGCATAAGTAAGCTCGGAGTATCAGCTTTAGTATATCATTCAAAAGGATAACCAAGACTCATTCTATGTACATATTCCTTAGATGTATTTGGTTGTAAACATTTAGTCAATACATTTACAATCATGAGATCTATTCAAATAGGCTCAATGAACACTCTTTATTTTTGAAACTCCTCCTTAATAATAAAATACTTTAATGCCAAATGCTTGGCACCTCTTAAGTATTTGTTGTTTTGGGAGTAAAACACTCTACAGAATTTTCATAATAAATTTTCAACAGCTTGGTAATGGTGTTGACAACCCCAAGTCCTAAAATAAAGTTTTACAGCCATAATGTATGAATTGTGGCTTCAAAACATATCGCAAATTGTACTTCCATGGTGTATGAGGCAATGATAGGTTGCTTAGCAGTTTCTATAGTATTGCTCCTTTTCCAAGAAGGAACAAATAACCAAAGTGATTAGTTTGTTAGTATTAGTATCCAATCATTTCCAAGTGATTAGTTTTCCAATACACAAGCATGTATTTGTTAGTGCCTTAGAGATATCTTAAAATTTTCTTTGCAGCTTTCCAATTCTTAATTCCAAAATTACTTTAATACTTTCGCAATATTCCAACCACAAAATTAATATCCAGTCTTGTAAGGTTTGCACATATATTAGACTTCCCATAATAAAAGCATATGGAATTGATTCCATTTGTTTTTGTTCTATGCCATTCTTTGGACATTGCATAAGACTAAGTTTGTCCACTTTTTGAATTGGAACAATTGCAACAAAGCCATTTTCCATATTAAATCTCTCTAGAATTCTTTCAATTTAGGCCTTTTGAGATAATCCTAATAGTCCTTGTGATTTATCATAGAATATTTCAATTCATATCACATAGATTGCCTCTCCTATATATTTTATTTCAAAATTCTTAGAAAGATAATCTTTTATCTCATGCAACATGCCCAAATCATCAGTAGCAAGCAAGATATCATGAACATATAGGACTAAAAATAAAATTTTGTTCTCACTAATTTTTTAATATATGCAACGATCAACAATATTTTCTTTAAAATTGAAAGAGGTGATGGTGTCATTAATGCCTGGAACCTATTTAAGTCCATATATTGATTTCTTACATCTACATGCCAAATGCCTATTTTTTTTCCAATTGGAAAACCTTTAGGTTGATTCATCTAAACTTCTTATAGATTTCCATTTAGAAAGGTTGTTTTCATATCCATTTAATATAACTCTAAATCATAATGAGCCATTAATGCCATAATAATGTAATGAGTCTTTTTTTGAGATTGGTGAAAATGTGTCTTTATAATCAATGTCATCTTTTTGAGTGTATCCTTTAGTAGTGAGTCTGACCTCATATTATTCAATATTGCCATTTTAGTCACATTTGGTCTTGAAGACCCATTTACATCTAACTTGTTTGAAACCTTCTAGCAATTCAACAATATCTCATATTTCATTTTCACACATGGATTTTAGCTCTTCTTTCATGACATCAATCTATTTCTCTGACTCAGCACTTTCTAAGGCTTGTGAAAATGTAATCAGGTCTTTATTAATTGCAATGTCAAGATTTGATTATTGCAAATAAGTTTCATAATTGCTTGGAAAAGCTAATTTTCTTACTCTTTGAGATTTTCTTAAAGACATTTCTTGTTACTCATTTGCATCAGTTCTTTGTGAGTTAGTTTCCTCAAGGGGTGTTTGATGATACAAATGTTGTTCAGTGTTGTTATGACTTTCTTCAACAACTAGAATAGTATTTGGAAAAAAAAGGGATGAAAGAACACTTACAAATTAAGTAACATTTACCTTAACTTCTTTTATGTCCATATTTCATTGTTCCTCATTGCCACTTTTGTTTTTGTTGGGCAACCACAAACATCCGGGTGCCTTATTTTTATTTGTCCACAACTCAAAAGGTGTTTTTAGAATTGTGTAGTAGGAACTTTGCTCAACAAGTACATTACTACTTTTAATGCATACATCCACAATGATACGGTAATGATGAATTGCTTATCATATTCTTAACCATATCTATTAATGTGTAGTTGTGCCTTTCTATTACAGCATTTTGTTGAGGTGTGTATGACATAGTGCATTGTGCACATATGTCAAAAAGTTCTGCAAATAGAACAAGAAATTGTCCTATTTCATTATATTTTCCATAGTGTTCACTACTCTATCAAACCTTTTAATTTTCATGTTCTTTTCTAATTGACTTTCAACCTCATGAATGTATATTTCAAAAGCGTTTACTACTTGAGATTTTTCCTTAAGCAAATAGGCATACCTATAACATGAATAGTTATCAATAAAGATAATAAAATACTTTTCTCCATTAAAAGATGAAGTACCAAAAGGTCCACATATGTCAGTGTGTATGATTTCAAAAAGCTACATACTTCTTATGGCTTCCTTTCTTGTTATATGTTTGGTTTGCTTTTCCTTAATATAATCCACACATAAATCAAAGTTAGTAAAATCTAGATATAAAGAATCTCATTCTTTACTAATCTTTCTAGTCTTTCTTTGGATATGTGACTCAAATGCTTATGTCACAAGTAGGCTAAATTTTCCTTAATTATACTATACGCTTGATTCCAATATTTTGATGCACAATAAATAAGGATTCTCATCAAATTTATCATCAAGTTTTAATTTATATAAACCATAAATAAGAACATTAGAACCAAAAAGTCTTAAATTCTTATACAAATTGAAACATCCATGTCCAAAACTAAAACAAAACCACAAACATCCAACTTTGGAAGAGAAATAAAGCTCCTAGAAATTGAAGGTACTTAAAGAGTTTACAATAGGTCTAAATGATAACTAGTATATAAGATCAAACACTAACTCTCTATACCTTCAATTGGATCCTTGATACAATTTCCCATAAAGAGAAAAATTTCAATTTGACTTGCGGTTTGGATCATGAGAAATTCCTGCATCATATTGATATATGAGTAGTAACACCAAAATCAAGTCACCAAGTATTGTGAGGAATGTCAATTAAGTTTGATTCAAAATGTACAAAAGCATTTGACTTTGTTTTCAACCCAAGCTTGCGTTTAGGGCAATCTTCCTTCTTTCCTACAAAATTGACACTTATTATATTCCTTTTTATCAGCCTAATGAGCATTAGCAAGCCTTTCTTTTTTCTTAAAACTTTTGACTTTTACCTTTAATGCTTTACCAGCTACTAGTAAGGTTGATGGAATGACTTCCTAAATTTTTAGTCATGTTTTCCTCTTAAATAAACTTATTGGTCAATTCATTAACATGCTAATAGTCCTTATTAGTGTTATAGTTTAAATGGAAAGCACCAAATATATTTAGGAGGCAATGAGTTTAGAACAAACTAAACCAAGAAGGAATTATCCTTAGTCATTCTCAAGTCTTCAAGTCTTGCTAAAATGTTAGTTATCTCAATGATATATTCTTGCATACTCTACGACCAATCAAACTTCATGGTCATGAGCAAATCACTTCTTAATAGAACAAAAAAGTTCTTCCACAAACTTTAAATATTTCATTGCACTTTCTATTTATGGAATTGAAGTCTTAATTTTATTTGCAATAGTCATTCGCATAAATATAAGACTTAATCTATTAGACCATTCTCATACTTTATATTTAGATTTCTCTTACTCATTCTTAAATCAATAATAGTAGTGGGCTTTTCTTCCAAAAGCATCAAGTCAAAATCCAGCAAACATAAATGGAATTTGACTTGTTCACTCCATTTAAAAAAGTTCAAATCATTAAATACGGTAATAGAAAAACTTGTGAATGAAGGAAATTGCTACAAATAATTCATAAGTTCTTAAAATTAATTCTATCATCAATTCGAATAAAACATTAGAGCATATTGCAATACATCTTTGGACAAATATTACAACATGCTATGTCACTTTATATCATTATCAAGAAATTAAAATTTTTAACCAAACACACATGCCACATTTAAATGAGCAAAATATATTTGATCTAAGAACTATAATTTTCTTCGATCATGTTCATTAATCATAGAAAAATAATTTTCTTTTGAAAAATCCTAAAGTTTTAATGACCCATAAACGTCATTTATTAATAATTTATTAATAGACATTTCATAAGTGTTATGAATAAATGACCTTTTTATACATGGTATCTAATCATTTTAGTTTGACCACTTTATTGATGATAAACTATTTTAACTTAAAATCATGCGTATATATCAATTTTAATTGTAAATATATACATATTTAAGCAATAAATTCATTATCATGATAATATGTCAACATATTATATATATATATATATATATATATATATATATATATAATATGCCACTAGTCTGTAACATAAAGTTATTCAAATTCTTCTTCATATGCCAACGTCCAAAAATACACATGCATTTGAAACATGCATTAATGCTGACAGAAATTGGGTCATCATGCTTGTGCACAATTAAAAAAGAGAGGGATATTAAAATCAAATGGAGTTTCCAAATATATATATATATATATATATATATATATCATTTAAAATGAGAAGTGAAAGCAACTTGTTATGCAATGTAAAGTTCCAACGTTTTGTCTCATGCAGCCAATGGTTTGTGTGGTTTTCCTTTTCAAAACAAGTGGGTAAAATATCATTTTTTTTTACTCATGCTTGAATATGGACAAAATTTGGACATCATGCTTGGGTTCACTTGTCCAAAATCTCATTCAAAGCCAAACAGACAGAAAGAACCACTTGTCTACAGAAGGATTATCCTTGACCACCAATGGCAGTTTCGAAGAAGAAATTGAGTTTGGCTTTTCAAACATATATATTAAACATCCCTTATTCCTATAAAAAGATAACTCATAATTTTAAATAAAAGTACATGATTTTTTAAACCATTCACTGCAAAAAAAATATATATTTTAGTGGTGATTTTTAGTGACGGTTACAGATTACCACTATTAGATGCAAAAATAGTGATTGTTCATGAACTGCCACTATGTTTTTTTTAATTTTCTGATAGTTTATTTTTAATTTATAGAATAAATTGTTATAAAATGTTAATGGTGATTCAAACCACCACTAAAGTTTTACCATTTTATATTTAAAAGATATTATGTAATTAATGAACAATTGTTAGTGGCGGCTAGCACCGCTGCTAACTTTATTTACACATATCTTTTTGAATTTTTACCTTTTAAAGTATTAATTAAAATTTTAGGAATTAGTAGTGATGCTTTGAACCACCACTAAAAGATTATCATAATATATTCTAAAAATATTAAATCAATTATGAAGTATTCTTTGAAGCGCTTATAACCACCCCTAAATTTGTCTACAGTTACCTTTTTTTTTTTTTTGCAATTTTATGTTTTAGGGTATTAATTAAATTTTAAGAATTGTTTATGGTGATTTTAACTGACTAAGTTTTCATCATTAAAATATAAAATCAACTATTAATAATTGGTCATAGCGGTTTGAACTGCCACTAAGTTTATCTATATTTAATTTTCTTTTACGTTCTAGTGTATTAATTAAATTTTTAAAAATTAGAAGTGATACCTAATGTTTTATCATTATATATTTCAAGAAGATAAAAAAAACTATTAGAAGTATTAGTGACGGTTATAATTGCCACTAATATTTGTTATATATTTTTTCTCTTTTATGTTATTAGAATATCTATTTTATAATTTTATGATATTTTATTTTATAATTTTAAATAAAAATAAAAAATATATTAATGGTGGTGATAACTGCCGCTATGATAAAATGATGAAAAATTTTAGTAGCCGGGCAAGAAAGCGCCATTATACACTCAAGTCCGTACTTTTCTAGACTTTTCCATTTGTTTCTTAGCTAGGGTTCCTATTTTGTGGCTTTTCTCTCTCTCACAACTCGCTCAACCTCTCTTCACCGCAAGAACAATTGCTCTGCCTCTCTTAGTCTCCAATTAGTAGCAAAGTGCAACTCCAGAAGGGAAACACGTACTTAAATACCAATACCCTCTCGGCTTTCCTCTAATGAAGGGTTGACCACTGATAGGCAGTAATAGTCTTTCAAGTGTCGACATGCGACATAGAGTGATGATCACAAAAGATAAAAATATAATTTAAAAATGTGATGTTTGGAGAAAGAAATAAAAATGAAGTTGCTACCGACTTACATTGAAATGGTAAAGTCGAACACTAAAGAGTATGGTCTGCATTATAGAAAAATAGATTTAGGGGTTAGTTATATGTAAAAAAGGTATTAATACTCTTATAATGCCTCTCTGGTACCACATTAGTATTTTGATACCTTTTGTTTTTAGATTTGTGCTTTATGTCTTGTCAAAAAAATTATGTTATTTTTAGAATTTGTCCCACTGCTAAATTTGCGCGTAATTAAATGTAATCTAGGATCATTACTGGTAGTGAGTAGCATTTAGCCATTATCGTAGAAAAAATTAATTTGATGCCTGATTCATCTGAGGTCTACATAAAAAATAGTTGCCTAACTTAATTAGGACTTATTGAAAATAATGGTGTACCTAGTTTGACTAAGTTTAAAAACATGTGCCTAGCTTGACTAGGGTTTTTGAAAAAAAGTGTGTATCTTTTTAAATGCACCAATGAAACCATGCTAGTTAATTGATTATGCTCGTGATGTAATTTCTCTCAACATAGTTAGATAGCAACCAGTTGATTGGCAATTTCCTTTATCCATCATCAAGAAGAATGTAAATTTAAAGGAAGAAATAAGAAAATGACAATAAAGGACACAAATGAAATTAAGAGTGATAAATAGTGTGGCACACAAATATATGTGAATAGTATAGGACATAAATAAAATTTATGTACATGAATAATGTAGGACACAAATGAAATTAAGAGTAGTGAATAGTGTGGAACATAAATGAAATTAATAGTGGTAAATAGTATAAGACACAAATGAAATTTATGTATATAAATAGTACAGGACACAAATAAAATTTGCGTACATAAATAATGCATGATACAAATAAAATTTATGTACGTGAATTATACAAGACACAAATAGAATTAACAATGATGAATAATGTGGGTACAAATAAAATTTATGTATGTGAATAGTGTAGGACATAAAAAAAAATTGTGCACATAAATAGTGCAAGACACAAAAAGAATTTAAGTATGTGAATAATGCAGGACACAAATGAAATTTAGAGTGATGAATAGTATAGAATACAAATAAAATTTGTATACATAAATAATATAAAATTATTTTTTTAAATGAATAATAACAAAGAGGAGATGAATATTTAACCCTTTCCATTTTTCTTTTTGACATGAAACCATTTTAATTATTAGTACTAATTAATTTTTTATCTTTTTTAAATTAACTTTAGAAATTAATTAAAAATAGTATTAGTTTTATCAAACCAAAAAGAGAAATTAAAATTTTTTTGTAAAGAGATTTTTTATATTTTTTGAAAATAAAAAGAATTGACGAAAATAATACAGTTAAATTTTACAATCTTTATCTAAAAATTTTTAAACCAGTAGTAGAAAATCTCAAAAAATTTTATGAATACAACTATATATTTTGTTTTATTTTTTTGAAATATTTTTTTAAAATTATTTTTGGAGAGGATAAGTATTGGGCATACCGCACCCAAAAGTGAGTTTGGTATGCCCACCCATTCCAAATCGCCTACACAGAGGCAACACACCATGGTGGAAAAGCTTCATAAAATTCATTTGTAGCCATAAATAATACCTAAAGCACACATAGAGGAATAAAAAATTACTAGAATGAGGAACCAAGGAAGGAAAATTTTTCACAAATAAATTATATTACCATCACAGAGAGTAAAATGGAGTAAGGTTGTATATCATTGTTTCAAACGTGAAGAAAACTATAGCCTATATAGAACTACAGCTTAAAGCTCCAATAACAAAGAAAAGTACCATTGGATATACTAAGTCCTCTTGATTAAGGCTCAGCTATAACACTCTCCTCCATATTTGTTATGTTACTTTCTTTCTCTTTCTTTTTCTTTCACTCTATCTCCCTTTTTTCTTATTCTTAGGTCTTTTTATGCTATGCTGTATTTCTCTCTTCCCTTTCTGTTGAATGAAACATCTCTATTTGTAGAGGCTCTTGGTAGTGCAAAAGAAATGTTGGGCTTTTGCTCATTGCCCCATGCATTGAAATTATTCACCTTCCTCTTTGTCGTCTTCCCCATGCATTGAAATTATTCACTTGCACTTTTGTCTTCTCCCCATGCATTTAAATTATTCACTTGCACCTCCTTCTCTCATTTGCTTTGCTTCCTCTTTCATCTTCTCTCATTTACTTTGCTTCCTCTTTCATCTTCTCTTCCTTTCCTTTTTTTCTTCTTTTCCTCTTTTTTCTTTTTTTTTTCCTCTCATTTTTTCTTCTTTTTCTCTCTTTTTTCTTCTTCTCTTCCTCCTTGTCCTTTTGCTCTTCTTTACTCTGAAATCAGCTCCCTCTTTTGCCAACAGTTTCCATTCTTTTGTTATTTTTCTTTCTTTGTTTTCTAATTTTTAATTTTAAAAGATAACATTATTAATATTTGGGACCTAAAAATATCTTTAAATTTTTTCATTCTCATCCAATTAATTTTAAAAAAAATATTTAAACAGGATAATTTTAGAACCTATACATTGATCTACTTTAATTTTTTAGGATCTGGACAAAATTAGGTATTTACATCAAGTATTCTCAAAAACAAAGCGATACAAAGTTTGCAAGCTCCAAACTTCTCCTTCACGAGCAGGTAAACTTTCTCTCTTGTTTCCCTTCTATCTAACATGCATTTTTCTCCAATCCCAGCTCTGATTCTTATTTTCATGTCGATTACTAACAAAGGCTCCTAAATATCGATTAGCAAGTTTATGATTTTATTGGCACTTAAAATTGTTAATGTGCTGTACCCCATTGTTTTGTTTTCTAACTTACTTTTGTATGGGTTGATTAATTACCTTCCAAGCGTATTACCCCTTTTTTTTTTGAATAATCACTGATTTTGTTTTGATTGATCTTAGGTATTCTGTTTTATGTGAATGAAAGTCAAGCTACTTTAGCCTACTGATGTAATGCAAGAGAATAGAGAGAGGCCAGAATAGGGAATCAAGAAAGGGCGACAGAAAGCTACTCAAGCTGAAAACTGATCATTAACAGTAAGGACCTTTATATGGCTAGTGACAGTAATTTAAAATAAGGCCACATCTGTAAATCAAGTAAAAGTGTAAAACTGGATTTTTCTATGTCCACTCCTACTATGCGTTTTCCACTCTTGTTAGGATCACCATCTCCTACTCATTCAATGATTTCTTAGCTCGTGGTAGGAGTCCACTGCACTGAATGGCAAAGGGTGTATATGGTGTCTTTTAGTGTCTCCATTATTTTCTAAAACTAAGTCCTTAAATTCATAGGCGTTCACTAAAACAAATTATTCTCAATCTCTCAGGTATTTGCAGAAGTATGTTGTATCCTCTAATTTATAGTTTCTCTTGAGTTTCAAGAGCTTTTGTTAAGTTGCAAAGTGATATCTATATATTCCTAGACGTTTTTGGTTTGGTATGAAAAAAAGACATCAGTAGAAGCAATGTTTCGTACTGATGATTCTTTGTTTAGTGTTGTTGGAATGCTGATAGGCTTACTAAATGCCTTGTTTGGTGGTGTTGGGTCTGAGACCTCAATGAATTTCCGTGCTAGATCTTGTTGTACACTATGTCATTTTAATTCTTTGTTTTAGATTGCTTTTATTTCTAGATTAAAGAGCAAGAATTTGCTCCGTTGTTTTTCGTGTCAATGCTTTATTTGTCTTATAAACCTTATTTATTTTCATCTCTTTTTTCTTTCTTTTTATTATTATATCTCTTACATTAAGTTCTTGTGCCTTATCTCATGTTTGAAAGTTAACTTTATGAAATAGGATTAGTTACATACAATCTGTATTATTGAGAAATCAAGAATGTGTTAATATATTGAAAGTTCACTTCTAAGTGTAGAATGTGTTAAAGTCTTCTTTTGTTATTCAGTCTTAGTCACACTGTTACTTTTAGCTCACCATAGAGGCAGATTTTTAAAGTTACACATTCTCTTATTCCATTACTGTATTATGTTTATAATCACTTGGGACTGCTGGGATTCTTTTACTGTTTAATTAGTCTACATATTGAACGAGATTTTTATAATGACTAAGAGTTTTGCTTTAATCATACATAGCCACATTTTATAGACAACTTTAGATTTATTGCGAGATATTGCAGGTGACCAGGAGTTTTTAAGCTTGTCCACTCGCTGTTTTTATTCTTTGTGGGCTATTTTTGTGGACTTTATTCTGAATTCATGCTATTAAGGTATGAATAAAACTTTATTTGTTGTACCATGTAATTTATTTTATGTATACTGGAAGCTCTCATCAACTTGTGCTATTTGGACAATATTATACTCACTTACAATTAATTGCTGCACTTGAATCCATTTTGAACTTATTAAACTCAAAAAGAGCTGTGTACAGTTATACTTAGCAACTCAAAAAGCCCATTTTTTTTACAGCATATATAAGCTACAAGTATAACTCACAAGTTTGCCTTTTGTTAGAAAATTTGGTTCCTTTTCACACATTAACTACTAAAACAACTATTCATGCACGCGCAATTGATACTTTAGATTGAAAATTGCATATTTTGAAGACATGCCTCCAGGATTAGTGTTAGACTTTCGAGCAGATTATACAGGATTCTGCAGAGAAAGATTAGTTTTGAGGGTTTGGCTGGTTTTTTCTCTTTGCTTGGGGCTTTTAGCCTTGTTGTTATACCAAAAACAAAAACAAAAATTTGCCCGTGAGCTGATGCTCCAGTGGCACCTGTGCTTGTCTTCCCCGAACCCCGCTCTGGGTTCGATTCCCACTTCTACTATCCCGACAAAGCCATCCTTGGCTCACCTACCACTAAAAAAAAACAAAAACAAAAAAAAAAAAAAAAGAAAACTGCAGCTAGCATAGGAAAGAGAAAAGCTGATAATATTTAATTTGAAGATTCATTAACTTGTAATGTACTACTTCACATGTTCATTATTATGATCTCATTTTTAGGTTCGTAGGAATATTGAAATTATTTGTATGTAATAAAGCTCAACCTGAAGGCTCAATAGCTGAAGGCTGAATTTCGGAAGAAATTCTTACCTTTTATTCTAGATATTTAAAAAATGGGATAGGGACAAGATTCAATCGAGAAGGTCGTGTTAATGATGTGTCTTATCAAGCTGAGTCATTTGAAACAATTGTACTATCTTCCCTTCTATAGTCATACCTATCATAGGTGGATCTTACTTCAATTTAACACAAAAGAAAAGCTTCAAGCTCATTAGCAGGTGTTGATTAATTGTAAAGATGTTGAGTCTTTTACACAGTAAGTTTTTCTTCAACATTGAAATGTCATCTAAATTCAACTTTTTAGTAATCTTTTTTTTTTTCATAATCATTGTTAATTATTATAGGGAATTTAGAGACATTGTGAAGAGGAGGTTAAGGGATCGGACATGATCATCAAGTGATATTTCCTATATCCTAGCATAATTTCATATTTTAAATGTTGGATATTATGAAATAATGCTTAAGACGTTCTCATATAGGTTTTTGGTTTTGTGAGTATTGGTTTTGTCTAAATGTACTTTTTAGGATAAGGAAGTTGATGAAGGGTTTTAGACATGCTCAAAACTTCAAAACTTAGTTCAAGTTGATATTTCCTATATCCCTGGCTTAATTTCATATTGATAAGACCTTTAATCCCCCCCTTTACGGCCAATATGTCATTGGTTTTTGTTTGTGCTTTCTGAAGTTTTTAGCCAATCTGTGTAGGATTATGTTGAGAATTATCATTCTCCCTCCACAATGCCTGTCTGATCTCTCTCTCTCTTTCTTGTTGCTTTAAATTTCAATGTGACATGGTGTAATATTTTGTCTGCTCAAGAAGCAATACCAGTAAAAGACATACCAGTGACTTTGCATAATTCACACCATGTAAAAGACATCCTACTAGCTCTAAATTGGTTTCCTTGTTCAGATGTATCCTTAACATGCTTCGATAAAGATTGCAGTGATTTTATGTGTAGTGCTTTGTCAGACTTGAGATATATATCATCACATTTTTTATAGAGCTTTCCACTAATTATATTCAATCTTCAATTTATATCAAGGAAGTGTTGTTATTATTTGACTTTATTAAGTATATTATTTGACTAATGTTATAACTTTTTTATTATAGGAACTAAATTCAAATGTCTTACCTTCGTTACAGTCAGAGATGAGCAGATCCTTTAAGACAATGAACAAAGTTTGATTAGAAAATATAATTATAATATACTTTTTATATTGTATTTGGATATAGTTATAGTATAATTATTTTAAACATATATAGTTATAATATAACTATGTTATGGTTGAGTGATTTAAATAAATATGATTTAGGTTTAATTGGCATTTGTGTTGATTGTAATGAATTAATTGATAGTTTTATTTATTATAGTTATTTAAAGAAAATAAATAAAAGATTTTCTTCAATATGATAGTGGCGGTTCCAATCGTCACTAATTTATTTTATTTCAAATTTTGCTAATAAAAATTGTGGCAATTATAACAACTACAAGGATAAATTATGAAATTTATAAATATTATATTTTTGTATGATAATGGCGGTTATAATCATCATTAAGATAAAATGAGATTTTTATAAAATTTATGTTGGTAGCCTTTGTAATTGCTTTTAAAATAAATTATGATTTTTAAAAAAATTTAATATTTGGTATGATAGTGGCGGTCGCAATTATCACTCATATAAACTAGAATTTTAAAGAAGGTTATATTTAGTAGCGGTTTAAACATAAACTATGATATTCAAAAATGCAACCTTCAATGGCGGTTATTCTCGGTTGGTCAAAAATGCCACTAATGATAATAGTAGTGTGTGATTCTATGGCGGTTTGACAACTGCCACTAAAATAACCATAAATCTTAGATTTAATGTGTATCACATTCATGATAACAAGAAAGAAGACATACCTTGTGCCATTTTAAATTTACAAAATTCTAAGAGTAGGAAGTATAATTTCTTTCCCTTTTTTCCTCTTGATTATGAAAGTTATAACACCCTTTAGATATAAAATTGTGTCTCTTAACTTTCCTTTTAGAAAGTAAATATACGAGAATATGAGGGGTATAAAGAGGATCAGACCCTTTTTATACATTATTGATAGCCTTCCATCAAGACTTTCAAAAGGTCATGTCTCTTCATGTAGTTAATAGGTTTTAAACATTTAAAACATAATATTAAATTACTTAATATTTTGTCAAATATATAAATAAATACATATTCAATAAAATACACATTAAACATCATGTGACCCACAAATCTTACACCATTCACAAAAGAATAAATTTTTGACTACCTTAAGTAAATGCACCCTACTCTACTAAGGCAACTAACTCAGATGGTTTTTCGACTCTCTTCTTCGAAAGGTTCTAGCATATTATGGGGGATGATGTATGTGAAGTTGTTCTTAATATTCTCAACAATGGAGCAGACCCAAGTTCCTTAAATAATACATTTATTTACTTGATTCCAAAGATAAAAAATTGCCATCACGGAAAGGATTTTCAAACCATTACCCTTTTCAATGTAAATTTCAAGCTTGTTACAAAAATAATTGCAAATAGGCTACTATTAATCCTATCAGATAATGTTAGTCAATTTCAAAGTGCATTCATCCCTGGCAGATTAATTCTTAATACTGCCTTTGTTACTTACGAGATTTTCCATTATATGATCAGAAATAAGGAAAAAAATGGTGATGGCTTTAAAGTTGGATATGTCTAAAGCATATGATCGCATTGTTTGGCCTTAATTTCTTGTAGTGAACTCTTTGCGATTTTCCATGGATTAGGTGAACCTTGTCATGAAGTGTGTCTTATTTGTCTCTTTCTCTTTATTTATTAATAGTGAACCCAAACAAGTATTCTATCCCTAAAGGGGTCTCAGGTAAGGAATTAATCCACTATCTCCATACCTATTCATCTAATGTGTAGAGACATTATACACACTTCTTCAAACTTAGCAAATCAGGGGCGTTATTCATGGAGTAAAAATTGCTAAAAATGCTGCAAAAATTTCACACCGTGTTTGGTTGCGGCATCATAATATTATCTAGGGCCAAGAATGAAAGCTCTTGCATTTAAAGAATTTTTGGAGAATATCAAAATGCTTTTGATAGTGTATAAATTGGCACAAGTTAGAATTTTCCTTTAGTCAGTTAATGTGCCTACTAACAGGAGAATTTTAGTCTAACAGGGGTTGAGGACAAAGGTTGTGAAGAGTCGCACAAAATACTTTGGCATTCTTACTTTTTTTAGGTCGAGGTGTTTGATTTTGCCCAAGATCAAGTTTGAAAAAAGTTAAGGGATCAAAAGAAAAGGCTCTCTAAAGTAGGCAAATAGGTCATAATAAACCGGTTGCCTAATCAATTCCAACATTCATTAGGTTTTTTTTCTTTTTTTCGATTGCTACAATCGCTTTACCACTAAGTTGAACATGATGATTAGTAATGTTTTGCAAGGATCAAAAGGGGGCAAATGAAAAATTCATTGGTCTAGCTAGAACCCAATGTGCAGTGTAAAATTTTAGGGTGGAAAAATTATCAAAGCTCAACTGCATGTACATCATATATAATCTAAACCGAAAACTTGATAAAAACACTAAAATTTTAAAATTCTAAAATTCTAAAACTTAAATACAATTTTATGAACTCACATATTTTTCATGTATGAATTTTGAAGGAATTATGTGTTATAATTTAGATAATTGATCTAGTTTTAATGATAACGAAGGATTAAAATTCACTAAACATGATAATGTCATGGTTCCTAACATGAGAGGATCCTAATCCATAATTCTAATTTGTTATAATTATAATAATAAGAGTAAAGCCACTTCCATAGTTATCTTCATGATTGACAACCATGTAACTATCTTTTTTAAGTCAAACTCAAATGCAATCATATTAACAATTGTTAATGGTTGTCATAAAACAAGATTTGTTGATTTTTATATATATATATATATATATATATATATATGGTTGACAATATCGCCAAAATGAAATTAAAGTAGAATTATACAATTGAAAAATGTTTCATAATGGAAAAAATGTTTAAGAGTCTAAATACTATTTTATTATTTAAAAATTATGGAAATTATTGTATGATGGGAATGAATATTTGATTGAGTCCACCAGAATCATTATTGTGTTCCGCAACGTGCGATTGGTTATTTAATCAGCCTAAGCATCTGTTTGCTGATCCTAAACCCTACCTCAGTTTGTGGTTCGCCACATATATCTCCTTTCATTACCCATCTCCAACAATATTCCCTGCTCTCTCTCTCTCTCTCTGTTCCTGACAATTTCAGGTTGCAGAGCAGTGTCAGTGACTCTCTCCCTCTTTCTCTATCTGCATAAAATTGCATATGTATCTGTGAATTCATCTCTGCGTCCTTAATAGGATTTTGGTGAATTTTTTCTCTGAAAAGGTGATCTTGCATTCTTTTTCTCATTTCTCTGTTGATTAAAATAATGGATTCAGTTGTTCTATATTAGCTCGATTGGTTTCAGTTTCTCTTGTTTAATGATAATAAGTTGCATTCTGCTTACCCTTTTTTTTTTTTTTCTGATTTCATTATTTATGAATTAAGTGTTGATCACCCCGTACTTTTGTTTTACTCAAATATGCACTTCCTGTGACACGTGCATCAAAATTTTCCCTTCTAAAATATTCATTTTGGATCTGTATTCAAGGTTTTGTTCTTTTTAATCTCCTTATCATCTAAAGATCAGAATATATTTCTTAAAAAATAAGCCCTTTAATATTTGCTTGGCTTGATTTCGTACCAGTTAAATTAGATGTGTTTAAAATTGATTTTAAAAAAATTATTAGAAATACGTATATATGAGCTCACTTGATATAGCGAATGATAGAGACATTTTTTAAAAAAAAATGGTTGGCTTGTTGATTCAGAAGAAAAAGTATATTCAAGCAAAACAATGAACTCCATGTATCTGCATGCGATTTTGGTACTAATAAGCTTTATATATCATTCTGCAGGACTCGTATATATTGTTGCTTGGTTTGTGAAATTTGAGGCCTACTCAAGATGGTAAGTGGTACATGCATGCCTGAATGCTTGTTTGCCTGGCTGCTATTTTTCCTTCCCTTTTAATGATTTGAATTTTGAATGAATATGTGCAGGTGAAGTTTACGGCCGATGAACTACGTCGTATCATGGACTTCAAACATAACATTCGTAATATGTCTGTTATTGCGCATGTTGATCATGGTATGTATGATATATGGTGTTTCTCTAGCTGTGTTATCGGCACTTGGGATAGGGAACCTTGTCCTTCTTGACTCTGAATTTGTGTTTTATAAGTATACTGTATAATCACTGTGTCACATGTAAATATTTTTACTATATTTAGATGAAAACTGCAGGAAAGTCCACCCTTACAGATTCTCTTGTGGCTGCCGCCGGTATCATTGCTCAAGAAGTTGCAGGAGATGTGAGGATGACAGATACTCGGCAAGATGAGGCAGAGCGAGGCATTACAATTAAATCTACTGGTATCTCACTTTACTATGAGATGAATGATGAGTCTCTTAAGAACTACAAGGGGGAGCGACAGGGAAATGAGTACCTTATTAATCTCATTGATTCCCCTGGGCATGTGGACTTTTCCTCTGAGGTCACCGCTGCTCTTCGTATTACTGATGGAGCACTTGTGGTGGTGGACTGCGTAGAAGGTGTTTGTGTGCAGACAGAAACTGTGCTGCGACAGGCCCTTGGTGAAAGGATCAGGCCTGTCTTGACTGTGAACAAGATGGATAGGTGCTTCCTTGAGCTGCAGGTGGATGGAGAGGAGGCGTACCAAACATTCCAAAGGGTGATTGAGAATGCAAATGTCATTATGGCAACATATGAAGATCCCCTTCTGGGCGATGTTCAGGTCTATCCAGAGAAAGGGACTGTTGCTTTCTCTGCTGGTTTGCATGGCTGGGCTTTCACTTTAACCAACTTTGCAAAGATGTATGCTTCAAAATTTGGTGTTGACGAGGCAAAGATGATGGAAAGGCTTTGGGGTGAGAGTTTCTTTGACCCAGCTACCAAGAAATGGACTAACAAGAATACTGGATCTGCCACCTGCAAGCGTGGTTTTGTTCAGTTCATTTATGAACCGATCAAGCAGATTATAAATACCTGCATGAATGACCAGAAGGATAAGCTTTGGCCTATGCTGCAAAAGCTTGGTGTGACCATGAAGTCAGATGAGAAGGAATTGATGGGAAAGGCATTGATGAAACGTGTTATGCAGACCTGGCTTCCAGCAAGCAGTGCCCTTCTTGAAATGATGATCTTTCACCTTCCCTCTCCTGCCAGAGCTCAAAAGTATCGTGTTGAGAACTTATACGAGGGTCCTCTTGATGATCAATATGCTAATGCTATCAGAAACTGTGATGCTGATGGTCCTCTTATGGTGTATGTATCAAAGATGATTCCTGCCTCTGATAAGGGTAGGTTCTTTGCTTTTGGTCGTGTCTTTTCAGGCAGGATCTCAACTGGTTTGAAGGTTAGAATTATGGGTCCAAACTATATTCCTGGGGAGAAAAAAGATTTGTATGTTAAGAATGTCCAAAGAACTGTTATTTGGATGGGAAAGAGGCAGGAAACCGTTGAGGATGTTCCTTGCGGTAATACAGTTGCCATGGTTGGTTTGGATCAATTTATCACCAAGAATGCTACTCTAACTAATGAGAAGGAAGTTGATGCCCACCCAATCCGAGCCATGAAGTTTTCTGTTTCCCCTGTTGTGCGTGTGGCGGTTCAGTGCAAGGTCGCTTCTGATCTTCCAAAGCTAGTTGAAGGTCTGAAGCGTTTGGCTAAGTCAGATCCTATGGTGGTCTGTACCATTGAGGAGTCTGGAGAGCACATCATAGCCGGTGCAGGTGAGCTCCACCTGGAGATATGCTTGAAGGATTTGCAGGAAGATTTTATGGGTGGTGCTGAAATAATAAAATCTGACCCTGTTGTGTCCTTTCGGGAAACTGTCCTTGAGAGGTCTTGCCGTACTGTGATGAGCAAGTCGCCAAACAAGCACAACCGTTTGTACATGGAAGCACGCCCCTTGGAAGAAGGTCTTGCAGAGGCCATTGACGATGGCCGTATTGGTCCTAGAGATGATCCAAAAGTTCGTTCCAAAATCCTATCTGAGGAATATGGTTGGGACAAGGATCTTGCTAAGAAAATTTGGTGTTTTGGCCCTGAGACTACTGGTCCTAACATGGTTGTAGATATGTGCAAGGGGGTCCAATACCTGAATGAAATTAAGGATTCTGTTGTTGCTGGATTCCAGTGGGCCTCAAAGGAAGGGCCATTGGCTGAAGAGAACATGAGGGGTATCTGCTTTGAGGTTTGTGATGTTGTCCTTCATGCTGATGCTATACACAGAGGTGGTGGTCAGGTCATTCCAACTGCTAGGAGGGTCATCTATGCATCACATTTGACTGCTAAGCCCAGACTTCTTGAGCCTGTATACCTGGTGGAGATCCAAGCACCCGAGCAGGCTCTTGGTGGCATTTACAGTGTTCTTAACCAGAAACGTGGGCATGTGTTTGAGGAATTGCAAAGGCCTGGCACCCCTCTTTACAACATTAAGGCATATCTCCCTGTCATTGAGTCCTTTGGATTCTCGACCAGTTTAAGGGCTGCAACTTCAGGGCAGGCTTTCCCACAATGTGTTTTTGATCACTGGGACATGATGTCCTCTGATCCACTGGATCCTGGCTCACAGTCTGCACAGCTTGTTACAGAAATCCGCAAGAGGAAGGGCTTGAAGGAACAGATGACTCCTCTTTCTGAGTACGAGGATAAACTGTAGGATGTTAATTAGTCACTTGTCGCTTTTATCCCATTCCCCCCATTTTTCGTCTCTTAGGTTATCCTGTGGCATTAGTCACCTTAGTTCTGTGCTATTTGAGGTATAATTTCATACGTTACTGCCCACTTGCCTTACATAAGTGTCGTATTTTTTTAATTTGACATTGCCTTACATTAATGTCTGATTTAACTAATATATTTCTTTATACACAGATCTTGCAGTAAATTTAACTTTGAAATCATGACCATGCGAATTTGATGTAACATTAGATAATTTGATTGATTGTTTTCTTGGATAGAATGGTAAGTAAATAAGAAATTGAAAAAGCTATTTCTATTTAATAGTAGAAAACAAATTGTTTACAAAATTAATGTGAGTTATAAATTTTGTTAAGTAAGGTTTTTGTAAATTTTAGTTGATAATAATAGAAATAGAAATATTGTAAAGAAATATACATAATTTGAAAACAAAAAAAAAAAAAAGGAATTTGGATCGCGTCCATTTATCATGACTTTGGCAACTTTATAAATTATTTTAAAAGTTAATATAAAATCATCTTAGAAACCAATCAAGCGGATCTTTAAATGCATAAAACATTAAAAATTAACCACCTCAAATATTTCGTTTAGAAGCACAAATAATTATTCTTATGAAAATTTGCAATAATTTAACAAATCCTATAACAAAGTTTGAATCTCGAAACAATACGAAATAACTAAAGGATATATTTACAAATTTTAGGGTAGCATTCTTTATGTATGTCATAGCTTTTTTTTTTTTTGCCTAATATCTCTATCAGATTTTCAAGTGAAAGCATTTTCAGTTCCACTACTCTTTCTTTAAATAAGTGGAAAATCTTGACTCAATTTTGTGGACGTCAATATAATTACCCAGTATAATCATAATTTTAGTTAATAATTTTTGTAATTTATAATTAAAAATTATTTGTAATAAAATTATTTATTTTTCCTCAATTTCCTGCTATTAAATTATAACGTGCAAGAAATCCATCTTCGATTCAACATTTTTGTTTTAAATACTTTTATTGCTAAATTTAAGAGTTTGTTATGAGTAAGATAAAACAAAACATCAAGTAAAATATATTTAAATAATTTATTTCACCAAAGCTCAGACCCAAGTTAAGTATAAGTTCATATCAACATTGTTATAAAAAAAAAGAAAAGAATAGAATGTTGAAATTTAAATTTTAAAATAATATTTTTATCAATAAATTATTATGAGTAATGTATTTAATAATATTGGATAAAACACTCAAATTCTTAATATAAAAAATAATTTTTTTGAATTTTTTGTTGTAAAATTATTTGTAGTTATATATATATATATAAGATGTATATACTCTGCCTCTGTATTTAAATTATGTCAATAAATTTAACATGGAATAATTATATTATTGATTTCTTTACACTAACAATATGTGAACTACGTAAATTCATCTGTTTTACTTTTTGGAATGATTATATAACTTTATATAATATTTTATGAAGTTATTTAAAATTTTTTAATGAATTATTAAAAATTTCCAAAACAAACTCTCCCTTCCTTTGAAGATTCGGCGCCGCTTGGAGTATTTCGGTTAGATGGAACACTTGCATTTATTTGGGTCCATAGCAAAGGCGCAACCTTTAATCTCTCAAATTGCGGGCTTCTATAAAGACGCACTTTCATGACTTTGAGTAGAAATGAATTTATAATTTAATTTTAATATTATTTATTAAATTACGCAATTACAAATAAACCAAAACAATAACTATTTATAAGAATGTGAGTAATGTTGCTTTTGTCTTTTCATTTTTTAAGAATAATAATTTATTATTTCATTTAATTATTTATAAGTGAATAATTTAATATTTTATTCATCAAATTTTTTCTTTCATAATGATATGCCTACCTAATGATGACCTAACAACCAACACTTTAGAGGCAAAACATGATAAAGCACTCTTACTCTAAAAATTATAATACTCTTAATGATTCTTTTAATAAAAATATATATATATAATAATCACATCATATTATAATAAAAATTAAATTTAAATAAGTTGTATAATATTTTAAAAAATTTAATAAATAAGAAATTAAAATATTTTAATTATATTTATAAAAAATAGATTATTCAGCTTAAAAATTAAAAATTAAATTATTCTTTTAAAAAATATAATAGCCAAAAGCGTGCTCCAATTAGAATGTAACTCCTCTATTTAAATAAATGTATTAAGCCGAATGCCCTTAATTATGTACTTTATCTCTAAGCCAAAAATTATACTACTAATAAGAACGTAACATTTTAAAAATAAATATACTAACCTCGGTGCCATAATTAATTCAATCTGAATTAGAACTATCTCGAACTTGCCATAACAAATGTGCTAACTTAAAAGTTCTCTTTATAGGATTTATTATATCCAAATATATTATTTTAAAAGGAAATATATCTAATAGAGCTGCCAAACCAATTATCTTAAAACATACTCTCAAAAAATAATTAATATTAAATATTTAAGAAGTTTTAAAATAAATTATTAAATTTATTAAATTTTACAATTTAATTTATAATTTTGATAAATTTAATAATTTAAATTCTTTATATATTTGATAAAATTTAATTTATAAAAAAGAAAAATTTTCTTTTACTCAAAGAAATAAATTAAACTGTCATAAATTTTTAAAAGAGTTTTAAAATTTAGTATTTTTATAATTTAATTTTTAAAATTTCATATATTTAATTATTTAAAATTTTATATCAATATTTATTAAAATTTAATTTAGGACAATAATAATTTTTTTCTGTCCTAACAATAATAATATTGTTGTGACCATACACAAAGTGCCAAAACCACATATCCTTACGAATAACACAAAATCTTTTGAAATCATCGGGAAGTGACAATGACACAGTCCTCCTTGTGTTTTTATTCTGGGTGGAGACCCGCATTCAAATAAGTGAGTTACAAGAACATGACGTCTCAATATTTCCCTTGTCTCCTGTCATCCATTGGATATGATAGTTTTAGTTACTTATAATTAGCATTGATTTAAAATAAAATTATTAAAATTTATTTATATAATATGTAAATATTACTTAATAAAATAAATAATAGAAAAACTTTTGAAAAAATGAATGTTAAAACAAAGTGTATGTAGAATTAATTCTATACAATTTATACAGACACGTAATAATTTTAAAATTTTATTTAATGGTCTCCAATAAAAAATTAGTAAATGATGAGCAGTGGTTAGAATAATGATTTAAATAATTTAAAATACTTTTTCTTTATCTTTTAAGAGTATCTTTAATTTTTTTTAAAGAATTAAAAATATTGAAACAAATAAAACTTTTTTAAAAATTTTTTAATACACAAAATTTCAATTGAATATAATAATTTATAATACTTCTAATCAAAAAAAAAAAAGGAAAGAATTAAGAAAACTAATTTGATTATCTTAGTGTTTAGAGAGGAAATCTAAATGAGTTATGGACAAGGAAATGATTGGATTGTAATAATTACATGTCGTAATCAATCAAACAAACAAGTGGATGATGTCATGAAGTATGAAATGCATTTGAAAGCAATATAAAGCACTTTCCATCCACTAACCCCCTACTACAAGCAGCCAAAAGAAGGCATCAATCTCATCAAAGAAAGCCAAAGCCTAAGAAAAGATAATCGATGAAAGAGCTCCAAGGGACAGGCATGATTCATTTAGTCTAGTAACAGAGACTGGTAGCCATGCTTATCTTCTCTATCTTCACATAATTCATAACCTGCCAATGAGGATGGGCATTAGGTAAGACAATTTGATTGAAGTAAATTTATCTTAATTCATTCGAATCTAAACTTCTTATTAAATTGGTTCAGTCTCAGTTAGAATAATCCTTTAAATCAAAATTTTTAACTTAAAATAATTCGGTTTCATTTGAATGAATTAACTTAATTAAGGATAGGTTAAAATTTGTTATTGAAGGTTCGGTTGGGAGAGAATGATTAACCCAACTAGCATGTTTGGGTCTGTCTTACTCCTCTCGGCTTGTTTCCTAAAGAACAACCATATGAACTGTTGCACTTATATTCTATAATATCATGAATTACATTTATAAAAAGAGTTGTTGATATGCCTAGTAGTTTACGATAATATTAATAAATAAAAATTTTATTATATAAAAAAATTAATAATGGTATGCACAAAAAATTTGTAGAATGTCATAAATGAAATTAAAAAGTTATTGTAGATACAATAACTGTTAATGTCAAATTATCAAAAAAGTCAACACTCCTATAGGACTATCCTATCATAATTTGGACTTGTATTTTGCAAAAATATATACTATAGATTTCTTGAATAATAGATAACATAATAACTAATCTTTTAATGCCATTGTATTAGATAATAAATTAGATAAATCAATAATGAAGATCATAGAGGAAAGAAATTCCCAAACCTACATGTGTATATATGTATATATTTGTTAGGTTATCGCGGCAACCCAATAGTGAGAAGATTAATCTCCAGCCCCACCCAAAATAACACATATTAACTCAAAATATTACAGTATAATTTATTTTACCCCATTCTAACCCAATCTAAATTTTTTTGTTTTTTGATTTGGGGTGAATTAGACCGATTCCACTAGATTTTTTACTCACCCCTACCTGCCAAAACATGGGGGTCACTTTGCTCTAAACCCAAATAAGATTTTGAGCAATATATTTAATTGCATTTAGGTAATCAAGGACAATCTAGTTGAGGGACCTAGATCTCTATAGATGGATATCATACAATTTTAAAAAATGTTGTGTATAGATAATTTTTTGTATTATATATACACATAAAAAATAAGTTAAAAAAGTAAATATATAAAAAAATATATAAAAAATAAAAAATTTATAATTTTATAAATATATGCACAACAAAACCTTTAATTTATAATTTTAATTAAAATTTTATGAGTATTAATATTTTATAATTTTAAACTCACATAAATTTTTCTTTTTTTCTCTCTCTAACATCTAACAATCGCAAGCAATCCTTATCCGTCATTGAATCCCTCATCAAGTGACAAATGTCATTCATAACATGTTGATCGATAATGAGAAATGATGTTTGATATTAAGTATGGGAATAAAATATTTATATTTAATATGAAAATTATTAAATTAATTTAATTCTTCAAGTTAATTAATGTAAAATTTAATAAATTTAAGAGATTAAATTTAATAAAACAAGAATTATATGAAAATAAATTTATGAAAGTAAATTGCTAGATAATAGTTTCATGGCATGTCAAGTAGTCTAATCTCGTTGCAGTTTCAATTTTGTTATGTGTAGTGTAAAGTCGGTTTAATATAGTTATTGTTAGCTTGAAATATCTTTATGGGCTATTGTAGGTTTTATAGTGATGGTAAAATATGAAGAAAATGAGTGAAATTTGAGAATTTTAGTATTTGACTCGTAAAATTCACAAGCAGTTTATTTATTAATAAATTAATAAAAATTAATTTATTATTATAATATTATATGTTTTATATTGTAAAATTAATTTGTTATATAATAAAATTTACTTAGACCATCTTATTTTAAATAAGACTCATTATATGCATTTGGATTTTGAACTAGCATATTTAAATTTAATTTTAAAAATAATATTAAAATTAAATGAGTTTTCATGAACAAGCTCAATTAGCTCGTTTCTTAAATGAGTTAAATTAGAGTAAAATTTAAGGCTTGTATAATAAAAGAGTTGAGCTTGAAGAATTTGTATAATGAACAAGCCAAACTTAAACTAGTTAATTTTCAACTGACTTAACTTGTTTGCCCCCTTAATCTTATCTATTTATAAGCATTTTCATCTTCTTTGTCCACTGACTTCAAGTTTCAAGATGGGTCCTAAGTTTTACTTTTAACCGCAGACTAATGATTTTTTTTTTGAAAAAAAAAAAAACAATTCTTCATAATAGCTTTTATCAAACGCTCATATAATTTTGTTTAAGTTTTTAAATTTGTTAATTCTTGTAATTTAGTATATGAGATTTAAAAGATTTATTGACCATAAAAATTACTTAAAAGAGAAAAGCTAAAGATTTATTCACTTGCATTTAGTCATGCCGAGTAGTAGGAGGCAGGTTTGCATTAAATTTATGCGGCTTTTCCATTATTAGATTTTCAAGAATTTACAGGGATTATAATTTAACATTCGCCTTTAATTTAGAAAATTTTGAAATCCAAGCATATTAATTTTTGAACTTGATAAATTTTTTTTTGTTGAGATTGGCTTAATAAATATATCTGTGAGTTGTTCGTTCGTCTTGCAAATTTGCGTCTTCATTCCTAAATTTTTCGATGAGCTCTTGGATGAAATGATGACAAATTTCAAAGTGTTTTGCTCGACTCTGATTATCGGATTCTTCGTCATGGCGATAGTAGACATATTGTCATAATGATTTTCGGTTGGTGCCTTGACATACTGTTGTAGATCCTGCAAAATTCTGCAATTCCGAGCCATACAGCTTCACATGCAGCGCTTGTAGCGATTATTTATTCTACTTCATCAAAGGAAAGTTCAACAATCTACTGTTTCTTAGAACAGTTGTAACAAAACCAAACAGATTATCTTGTCAATAATTTTTTTTATGCTATACAAATATACATATGAATAGTTATTTTTATAGAAGAGATCATCACTTTCATATATTTCACACACACACACACACACACACACACATATATATATATATACATAATAGTATTAAATTAAAATGTACAAAATTTTTTTATATTTAAGTTTTTTTTCAAAAAACCCTCTTATATTTTAAAATTTTACAAAATACATCAAAAAGTTAATAAAAGACCACTCAATCCAAATTCTGTTCAAGTTTTAACAAGAAAATTTAAAAAGGGCCAAGTGAAGGGGTCACCTTCGTAACCCATTTCCTCAATCTTCCCTCAATTCTTTAGACCTAAATTGCCTAATCAACCCTATCTTCCAAGCCCTAATTACTTCATAAATCATTAAATCTTATAACTTAAAATCCTAAACCTTAAAAACATAAATCTAAAACTCTAAAATATAAACCTAGAACCTCATATCCAAAGCATTAAATTATAAAATTATAAATCCTAAAATCTTAAATCTTAAATTACGAAACCCAAATCCACAATTGTAAAACACCAAACACTCAACCCCAAATTGTGAAACCCCAAACCATGAAACTTGAAATGTGAAACCCCAAAACTTAAACCTTGAACAATGAAATCCCAAATCCTAAACAACAAACTCCAAAATTTAAACTGTGAAATTCTAAACCCTAAACTGACACCCCAAACTCCAAACCCTAAACTATAAAATCTAAATTTCAAATAAGAAATAATAAACCCTAAATTATGAAACCCTAAACCCTAAATTGTGAAACCATAAATCTCAAGCCTATACTACAAAACCCTAAATCTCAAATCTTAAATCATGAAACCCCAAATATGAAGCCTCAAACTTTAAAGCATGAAACCCTAAACCTTGAACTATGAAACCTCAAACCCCAAACCTTAAACCACAAAATCCTTAACCCTAAAACCTCAAATCCCAAATCCTAAACCTAGATCCTTAAATGTGAAACCCAAAATCTCAAATCTTAAATCATAAACCCTAAATCCTAAACCTTAAAATGTGAAACTCCAAACCTTAAACATCAAAACCCCAAATCCTAAATCTTTAACTGTAAAACCTAAATCTTAAACTCTAAACTATAAATCCTAAACCATTATACCACACACCCTAAACCCTAAACTATAAAAATCTAAATTCTAAACCCTAAATTGCAAAACTTTGAACTACAAAACTCCAAATCTTAAACTATGAAACCCCAAACACTAAACTAAAAAACCTCAAATCTCAAACCTTAAATTGTGAAATCCTATATCCTAAACCTTAAACTATGAAACTGCAAACTCTAAACTATAAAACTCTAAATCTCAAACCATCAATCACAAAACCTTAAATCATAAACCACAAACCTTGGACTGCAAAACCTCAAACCCTTAATTACAAAACTCCAAATCTTAAATAGAAAAATCTCAAACTTAAGTCCTAGACCACAAAACTTCAAACCCCAAATTATCAATTGCAAAACCTCAAACCCTAAAACTTAAATTGTTTAGAGTTTCACATTTTAGGGCTTGGAATTTTGCTATTTAGGATTTGAGTTTTGAGATTTCATAGTTTGAGGTATAGGGCTTGCAATTTAAGGTTTAGGATTAGGGCTTAGTAATTTGGGGTTTGGGGTTTAAGATTTTGTAGTTTAGGATTTGAGATTTGGGATTTAGGATTAAGGATTTTATATTTTAGGGTTTGAAGTAATTCATGATCCAAGGTGAGATTTCGCAATTGAGCATATGGGGTTTATGGTTTCATAATTCAAGGTTTAGGATTTTGAGTTTTATAATTTAGGGTTTTGTAGTTTAGGTTTTGAGACTTGAGGTTTAGGGTTTTATAGTTTAGGATTTAGAATTTGGGATTTTGTACTTTGGGGTTTCATAGTTTAGGTTAGGGTTTTACAATTAAAAATTTAAGGTTTTATAATTTAGGGTTTCAAATTTCACAATTTGATGTTTCGCAGTTAAGGGTTTGGGTTTTGAGATTTAATGGTTTAGAGTTTAAGATTTAGAGTTTAATAGTTTAGAGTTTAGAATTTTGTAGTTTACTTCATAGTTTAAGGTTTAGAGTTTTATAATTTAGGGTTTTTGATTATATAATTTATGATTTAGTGTTTAAAATTTTAAAATTTAGGATTTTAGAATTGTAAGATTTTATAATGTCAAGGAGAGGGTGTCGGGGTATGGGCTGAGGTTGCATTGAACCAGTAGGTTATCTGTCCCTTAGGTCACTCTTTTTTTGAGTTTTTACTTTTTTTTTTATAGTTTTCCATTATATTTTGGATGATGGGGATATTTTACTAACTTTTTCAAGTATAAGAGGATTTTTTTTCAAAAGTTTAAAGTATATGAGAGTTTTTTAAAAAAACACTTAAATACAAGAGAATTTTATTGCCACAATATTATTAATAGCACTATATATTACTAACCAAAATATATGAATGGTTATTTTTTATTTACATACTACCATTCTCTTACAAAAACTATACCTAACTTTTCATTTTATTTTATTACTTATATAATTTTTTATTTTTGTCATCTTTTGTAGTTGATAACCCTAGAAATATACACACACACACATATATATATATATATATATATATATATATATATATTATATTAATAATTAATGTAAATGAAAAATCTCAATTAAGAAAATGTGGTTATGATCCTCCAAAAAGGGCTTATCAATTAGGTCTTCAGCTGCATCAAATCACCCCTTGCAAGGGATTTGCCCAGTGAAATGGTCTCTGATGTGGCGAGCAAGATTAGACTTGGTGCGTCTTGTGGAAAGTGGTCAAGGTTTGTGCGCGCACAGTGAGAGCCTTTGGCAAATTTAGGACGACAAGTGCCATCATGAGTCGGAGATTGGACATGCAACTTCAACCTCATATACAGTTGTCGGCAAAGAACTGTAACTACGGATATAACTAAAATGTTTATGACAAGTTAAATCATGTCGTTTATGGTGTTATTTGTTGTCTGCCATGGCTGGCAATTTAGAAGATCTTTGTTCACATAATTGGAGAAATACCATCTACTGTTGGATCCAGAACTTCATCAGCTCTACGTTTTTAAGTTCTACTTACTAGCTCTGCAGCTACTTTTTTTTTAAGTCGGCAGCTTGTCAAACTAGTAGCAAGATGAAAGACGTCTCATTTGCTGAAACACTGTCCATAAAATGGAAGAGAATTTTGTTGGAAAATAATATGGACGATAAAAATGTCTAAGGTATGTATATATGAAATACTGTTTTTAAGGATTATTCTATACTCTCGTAAGTGTAGAGTACTATTAATCCCTCAGCATGTATACAACAAATCCTCAAATTAGTGCACATTACAATCAGGAGCAAGTATCAATGGAAAATAATAAAACAAAAATGGAGTAGCAATCCAGTAGGGATGAGAGAAATTAATATTGTGGTGTATACAAGCCTCCAACAACTTTAGTATTTATAGAACAAATTTAGCCATTAAAAAATAAAGAGCTATAATTAAAATATAGTCATTAGAGAAGAAATAATTATAATTAGAACATAGACATGGAAGAATAAATAGCTTAATATGCTTAATCAAGATAGTAATACTTAGGGAAAAAAAAAAGGTGTGAAGTCAATCAATTTCGTAATAATAAAATTATGAATTTGTTGAAAAAAGAGAGACCTTTTGAAATAATGACATTTTATATTAGTAACATATAACTTTGAGAATTTAATAAAATTTCGTAGTCTTTTTCATAATAATAAACGGTAAAATCTCTACAAAAATATTTAAACTAAAGTGATTTTAAATTTAATATCAATAACTTTTGAAAAGCAGAGGAAGAAGTATGTGTACACGCATGATCCAAAATAATCAGTAACCCAACTTACAATCGTAACTTATGAAGAACAAATGTTACAATTTATATCTAAATAATATATATAAACTATGATAAAAAGAAATATTTGTTTTAAAATAAAACAAATTAAATTATTAGAGATAGAGGCATCGATGCCACATATTTGAGGAGGCACTTTCATTTAAGCCTCAGCATATCTGATTTACGCCACCACATAAGTAGCAATCGAAAGCAGTGATAAGAGTGGAAGAATCAGGTGCAATAACAGGACATGTCACCTTTGAAAAGCCTATAACTGTGCCAACATCAGTTGTGGTCCATATATATTTGAAGATAGAAAGCAATAAACAATTTAAGCTTGATCACATATAATGGCAATGGCTTCCACGTCCACTACCTTTGTTACATGATGGCCTAATATTGGAGATGCTTTCCATCTGCCACTTTCCCCTCTTGCTTTAATATACCTTTCGTGCTTATTTTGACTAGCTAGTTATCATTTAGTGGCTAGCTATTGGAGGTGGGTTGAATAAGCTTGAGTTTGTTGCCACAACCATTATTTGGAAAAGAAAAAAAATACTGGGAGTAGTAGCTTTCTGTGGAATACATGCATGGCTTGAGATCTTTAGACAGCAGGAATCACAAAATATATTTGTTCTTAGGTTCTCAAATAGTCATTGTTTTTAGGTTAAATTATTCCAGAAATTTTTATAATAAGGTTGAGTTTTTAAGTAGTTCTTACAATTTATATAAAATCATATAAGTAGGACTTTATAATTTCTGTCATTTAAGCATTAGATCCTCTATCATCACTCCCTACCATAATACTATGTGAAAATGTTTTACATGATTAATTATAAGTAGATCTTTATGATTATTTTAGAGACTTTAGTATTATTATATTAAACTATAAGGACAGCTAAATATTATTTGAAATTATATAGAGACCTACTTGAATTTCAAATGAGTCTTTACATTATTATGTTAAATATTTTTGCACAACATCATAAAAGTTATAACAATAAGTTATGATAAAAACTTAAAGCATAAATGATAAAAACTATAATGACATATTTATTTAGTTTTAAATTACAAAAATTTACTTAAAAACTCAATTTAACTATAAAGACTTATAAAATAAATTAACCTTATTTTTATTATAAGTCCTGCTTTCTATATTTAATTAATGGTTCCTTCCTTTTCTTCCCAGTTAAGGTCATATGTTTCATGGTTTGATAAAATATGTTCTACCACTTTAGTTATAAATAAGGTTAAATTATTTTCACACTTGTATTTGGCTGTTATTTTATAAAGTTTTTATTTATTTTAAAAACCTATATAATCTTCCACTAAAGTTCTTAAAGCAAGTAATTTCTTTTAATCTGAATCAAAAATCAAGTTACTAAAAAATTTTGTAACCCTAATATATGAAGATATAGGTCAATTGTGCCTTAACAATTAAAAAGAATTACAATTTATGACATCAAAGTGCTAATAAAAAGCTCAAATATATACATAATTTATCTATATCTAAATAAATATATTTTATTCAACTTAAATGACTTAATTTTTTTAATTTAAAGCAACAAAAATAGATTAATCAAATAAAAATAAAGAATTATTTTGTATGAGGGAGGTTATTAAAAAAAAACAATTAAAGGAGAGCTACTAAAAATTAATTTTGTGTGAATAGATATTAATAACTAAATATTAGCTGTCGATATACATTAAAAAAAATCGACAGTATTCCGTCAATAATATAAAAATGTAAGACTATACAAAAATGTCCAGCGGAGAAAATTTCCACCAGTCATATTTCCTGCTTCTTGATGAGAAATTATTATCGACAGAAAGTAGTCAAATTATCCCTCAAGAATATATTTCCCCACATACCAATGGGCATTCCCCTTGGAAATAAAATGTTTCACTAGTCAAATATATAATTATTAAACATATTGACGGTCGTACTGGTGGTGATACAAAAATAGTGTTTTTAACTAGTCAAACATGCCGTTTGGATGAATGCTAAATAGTGAAGTATTAATTTCTGAGGAAAAATCTCTCTACGAATTGTCAGTAAAATTAGATTTAAAATCTAGTCTAGTTGCTTCTTCCTCATTTTGCTTTCTCCTTCTTCTTTCTCTGGACTCAATTCTCTCTTCTCTCTTCATGTTCTTTCACTTGCGAAAATACCATGATAATGAAGAGAATAAACTCTAAGTTCAAAAGCCTATAGTTTGGCTTTTGAACTTGGAGTTTCTCCTCCTCTATTATTTAGTTTGTTATTTATGCGATAAATTATATCATATATTTTCTTTTTGAGTCCAAACCATTTGTGAAGTAAATGTTATAACTATTGACGGATTATTCTGCAGATGGTTTGGCCCAAGAAGAAAGGAAATAGTTGACTTTTTCCATTACCAATTGATAAACCGTCGGTACATTAAACCTTCTTCGATATCTAGAAATTAAATAACAGTGCTTTCCAGTTTTGGACAAATAGCCATTCGTTAAGTTTGATATCCATCAGTATGCATTCAAATTACAAAACAGTTGATTTCTAAAACAGAATGTGATCTCCGCCATTGGATTTGACAATCTAACTAAGAAGAAGATACTTCTTAAATTCAAGAGTGATCTGGTGGATTTTGACCAAGAATTTGATATTCTTATAATTACCTAACCTAAGCTTAACCATAATGCATATAAGCTAAGTGTCATAATTCACTTTCCTCATCATGAAATTACAATTTTTCAAATATAGTTATCTCCACCATTTGATGTGACCATATTAGTCCCTAATCAATCCCATAAAATTTGAGTGATCCGATATTGCTTGAATGTTGATTGGTAGGGTTGAGCATATTAATTGGATTAAGTTTTAGTTGATTTCTCAACAAAGCATGATCATCATTGTTGGATTTGACTTACAAGAACATTCCAGCAAAGTTTTAGAGTGATTTGATAGGCTTTGACCATCAATTGCTTTAAGATACATCATCTTTAGCTAGAGCAAGCACGTTGTGATCCGTTGATAATCACAAAACTACATTTATAGGGTAAGCAATTAATATCTTTCAATTTAACGATCTAATTGTCCAAATACAAAAAATTTGATATTCATATAATTGATCAACTTTAGTGTAACTCTTATGTATTAAACTTAATTGTCTATCATAGTCCCATTTCATATAGTTAATCAACTTTGTGATATCCACTATTGAATTTGACAATCATAGTCCCTAGATCAACCCCATAAAATTTCATAGCAACGGGTGATTTGATACCATTTGATCTAAATTTGATACCATTTGACCATTGAATATGGCTGAGAATTATAAGCCAAAATTAAGATCAAATAGTTAAAATTTGACTATATTGAATTTATCAACGGATTACCACGTGAAAGGCCCTTGGAAAATTTTCAATTAATTTTGATTGTTAAATAAATAATGCTATGAATATACCGGTGGATTACTAGGGAAATGGCTGTCAATAATGTGTTGATAAATTTCAACAAGCTGGTCATACGACGGTAATTAATAATTTGATGAGACGTTTGAACTTACCGATCTATTGTCACAGTATTAGCTATCGGTAATGCAATGATTAATTTTGACTAGTCAAATAAATGGTGAGGATTAATGATTTGACAAGACATTTGAAATTATTGATGAATTATATCGGGGATTGCCTACAGGTAATAAAACTGCCTCCTTTCTATTTAATGAAATTTCAAATTTTCAATAGCTAATCCCTGGGTAATCAATCTTCTTCTAATAAGAACCCGCAAGGGCTCCCCTCCATTTCTCTCCCTAAACTCTCTCTCTCTCTCTCTCATTCTGCATCTCTCCTTTGGCTGGTTGATTTCTAGCAAAGCCCGGTAGTGTGCGGCCATCGATGGTGAGGCTTTAGTGTTTATCACTCTAAATGTTCTCCATTTGCAAAGTAAATATTTTTCCCCATGTAGATCTCAACTTTTGAATTTCTTCCTCTTCTTCTCTAATCTAAGACACCACTTGGTTTTTGAGCGAGATTAATGGCTGAAAGTGCGTCACAAAGTGTTAAACTCATTGCCACTATATTATTTTTTAGGTTGGTAGGGAAAAAAAAAAGAATTCTTCTTCGTTGTATTGTACCATTTTTCCATAATATTTTTAATTAGAGAAAGGGCACGTGGTAACAACTATGTTTCGATGACAGATGACAACGGATAAATTGAGAGGTCACACATGGTGACAACTATGTTTTGATGATCCCTCAATTCAGCTCAAACAAACTCTAACGTTCAACCTAAACAGAAGCTATTTTTTTAATTACATCTTTCCTTCCACAACAAATGAACATTTCGTCATCCTAGTCTCATTTTTAAACATCTTACTCTTTTGTGATTGAAGTTGCTAGTTGTCAAAATTAACGGTAGGTGTTTCAGTTTAGTAATGCAAGTCTCTACCTTAGATTAGCATTACTAAAATGAAAACACCTATTATAACAACTAGCAACCACAGCAACAAGTGAATAAAGTTTTAAAAATGTAAGTTGGAGGATGAAAAGGAAAGGGTTGGTTACTTGTGGGGAATTGGAAGAGGAAATTTGACTACTTGGTGAACGGATTTTAAGATTAGAGTATGATATTAACTTCTGGATGAGTGGCAATGGACATATAAATGTTGAAGAAAAACTCTTCAACTAGAGCGATATATAGGATTTGTAAAAAAAAAAAAAAAATTGATAAGGAAATTAGAATTGACATTGTCTTTTCAAATCTTCATATAGATCCTCACACTTACCTAATGGCGAGCATTGACTTTATTATAAGATGGAAAAGTGAATCAGAAAAAAATAAAAAAAAGAAAGAAAACTACCTTCTCTTTAGGATGGAAAGCTGGAGAAAAAAAAAAAAAAAAGAAGAAGAAAAACCAACTTTTGATTAGGATGAACCTTAGGACTCGTCATAACTCAATGGAGGGATCATCAAACCATGATCATTACCATGTTTGACCTCTTGATTTATTTGTTGTCGGACACTTATTTTTATGAAGTTTGTATAAAAATTTACAAAAATTAGAATTTAATAATTAGAAATTTAAAATTATAATTATAGAATTACATAAATTAAAATTTAGAAATAGAATATAGAAATCATAATTTATATTATACAATTTAGAAATTGAATTCAAAAATTCAAATTATAGATATTTAAATTAAGGATTCCAAATCCCAAAGTCCAAACCTTAATATTGATTAGTGCTTAAATCACCTTAAATAGAAGCTGATTTTTCTTTCGTTTGATCAACATTTCCATCCTATAATCATGCCCTTACTCGCCACTTGATCGGGAACGATTTGTATGAAAATTTGAAAGGAAAATGTCAATTTAGATTTTCTTTTCAATCTTTAATTGGCATTTCAAAATGCTTATTTTCTTGCTATCGTACTTGTTAGTTGTTTTAATTTGTGATAGGTATTTTTAATTTACTAATGGTAGTCAATTTTACGTTAAACTAGCATTATTAAAATGAAAACACCTCCTATAACAACCAGCAAATGCAACCACAAGGGAATAAAGTTTTTAAAAACGTGAATTGAAGATTGAAAAGTGAAAGTTAGAATCGACATTTTTTTACAAATTTTCATGCAAATTCTTTCCTTATGATTAGCAAGTACCAAATAAGGCCATTATTATAAGATGACAAGGTAGATCAGTTAAAAGAAAAATCAATATCTGTTTTGGGTGATTTAAGCGCCGAAGAATCTTGGGATCTGGAATCCCTAAATTAAATTTCTATAATTTTTTATACCAACGGATAATCTCTCGGTAATATATTCTACTTTTACCATGGGGTATTTTTAAATCTTATTAATGTCGAGAGAGTCTCTCATGTGAAAATTTTATTGGAGATTATATTCCTCCATACATATATGTATCAGTGAGTAATAAACACTTAACTCAGATCAATTTTGGTCTATCACGAATTTGTTACCGATGGCTATTCATTTTATTACCACGTTCCATGTAACCAGTAAGCGATATTTTCACTGAGAATAATTTTTGAGAATGACAATATTGAGGACATGTTACCTTCATAAATTTACCGATATTGAATATTTACTGACAAATTTTAATTTATTTTTAACCAAATTATCCTTCAGTAATAAGTGAACTTTTGGTAGAGGTGGTTTCTACAATAAAAATAAAACACAAGGTAGTTAGGTTGGAGTAATTTAATCTATGAATAAAACATAGCTAAGGCTGTCCATGAGAACATATGTATTGCCTATCAGCATGTCCTAAATTTACACCACTATTATTGTAATTTGAACTTGTCATTCTTCAAGTCATAGAATTCACTTAATGTAGTCTTCTTTTTATTAATTATTTACGACTTTTTATTGCTATCATTCACAATTACCTAACCTCCTTTTTTGATAGCTTAACGTCACTTTCAAATGTTTTATGATTTGATTATACCCAGTGGCTTAGCTTAAAAAGAATTGACAATTATAAAGTTAATATATTTTTATTTTAGTAATATTAAAATAAAATATATTTTTCATATAAAAGAGTATACTTTTATAGGTATTTCTTTACAGGCGTGTAGGCTTGAGGATTATTGTTGGGAAAAAATACTCTTACAAATTTAAATATATTAAACTCTCACAAAATTTAATTTATAGTGTTAAACATATTAGATTATATAACTTCAATTATAAAATTTAAAATATTTGATAATTTAAATTCTTATTAAATAAAATTTTTATAAATTTTAGTTTGTAAATAAAGCCATGGTTATTGTCAAAGTTTGGAAACCACACGGCTAATCTAATGTGAAAGGGGACTTTGCGTTAAGAAAAGAACACACCACACGTCAAAAGATCCAATAAAGAAAAAACAAAAGAAGGAATCACGAGAATAGAGTTTTACTATCAAAGTCAAAAAGAATAGAATATGTTGCTTAAAAGGTTCGCTTCTTGGAAGTAAAGCATTTGTAGTACTATATTTTGCAAATCTAATAATCGCTCATACTATTTTTTAAGATAAAATTAAGGAAAAATATGAGATCAGGATTTGTTAAGTTATTTTGATAAAAATAAATAAATAATTACTCAAATATTCAAATGTATATTCTGTTTAATATTAAATGTTAAATAACAATTTTTTATCTGTCCATTAACAAAAATAACTATTCAAATTAGTTATTATATTATATTCTTTACACACTGGCATTATTAAATTAATACTACTTCATTAAAAATTTTCTGTAAATTCTATGAGTCATGCATATTAGCAGACTTAATCGATTTATATATATATATAATTTTAAGTTTTAACTCAAAAATCTAAAAAACAAATATGATAAAAATAAATAAATGAGTGCCAGACAGTGCATAGAGGATTTAAAATGTGAGAAAGTGAGAAAGTTTTAAGTGCTTTAGTGTGGACCACAGAAACAAGTTCTTAGTGGGAAGAAAGCACTCTGGCTGATTATTTGATATTTTGAAAATATTCCAATTGAGATGTGGAATAGCTACAACCTCTAATTTTGTATATTATTCAAATATATATTCAGTTATCTAAGAACAAAAAAAAAGTATTTTTAAGAAAATAAATTCGCCATTTTTTGGCGAAAAGATGGAAGTATCAAGCATTAGTTTACTATTCAAAAGAAGAATTTCAAATTAAGAGCAGTATCTTTAATTGCCATTATATTATATTTAACCGATACTAATATAATTGTTTTTTTTTCTTTGGCAAAACTACTTGTAAATAAAATATTCCCATTCACCAAAGGAAGATATTTTTAATGAGATCGATCATGTTGATACGTATGGTCCATACCATTTTCTTTCTAATTTGTGTTGGAAAGAAAAAGCTATGCCAACTGATAATGACTAACCTGGTTTTCTTCAACTTAAAATCATTGAGATACATTTTTAAAGCAATTAGACTTGAATTGTTGGTGAACACGAGAGGTTCTTTTACAGCTTTTAAAGATGTCGTCCACACAAAAATTGTTCAAACATTCTACAAAACTTTGGGAAAAAAGTTGAGACTGATGGACCAATTTTAACATAGTATTTACAAGAACCAATGTATTGTGTTGAACACCTTTAAAAGTGGTTGATTCGCAAGTTCTAGATTTCAATTTTGATGTTGTCATTGTAATGGAAGAAAAAAAAAAAGATTTTGGTTTTGATCCATTGATTCCTTAAAAATTGTTTTTTTTTTTTAGTAACGCTTGAGTAGTATCCTGGCTAATTTAAACATTTGCTTTTGTTATTTATTGCCCTTAACTAATAAATTATATATGCTTTGTTTGACCAATAATTTACTTTTTTTCTGTTCTATATGAGTTTCGTAATATCCGTACAAGAATTAAGCATACTAATTAGATAAAATAAACAATTAAACATGAATTACTAAATTAGAGCCTATTTTTGCAATAGAATTTGTTTTTTCTTTAAAGTATAAAGTACACTATACAACAATGTTTTAAAAAATTAGACTAAAGTAGTTCAACTGATTAGTTGAACCAATGACTAGCTATAGAACTAGTCCAATTTGACCATTAACTCACACTACAAGAAATTCACAGACATTTGGTGGAATTTTACCAACGAATGAAAATTTCTTGGTAAAATTTAGTTTTACCTAGGGATTGGCAGTTAGTAATAAAAAAAAGTTGTTGGTAAAATCGATAATTTTACTTATGAATTTGATTATTCATTCATAAATCCCATAGAATGCTTTGCACAAAAGGGCAAGAAGCATTGGCCATTGAATTTATCAATGTTTGATCCGTTGGAAATATTACCAACAGATTATCTTATCTGTAGGTAAATCCAACAGCGAGTCAAAAAAAATTTCTTCCCACTTTTTGACGAGTAAAAAAATACTATCTATCAATAATTAAAAAATTACAAAAATTTAGAAAATAACACCATTATCGACGGATGAATTTGTTAGTAATGGTGTCAAATCTTTGCAAATTGCAGAGATTCATAACTTCTACAATTTACATATATAAAATGACAAATTGCCATTACCGACAAAAAAATTCGTTGCTAATGGCAACTTTTCTCTACAAATTGCACAGAATCTCTGCAATCTACAAAGACTTTGGAAAAAAGCCATTGCTAATGGATTTTTCATCAGTAGTGGCATTTTCAAAATTTTTTGAATACAGTGCCAAAAGATTCAATATTTTTTTGAAAATCTTTCCATTACCAATGGATTTAATGGTACAAATTTTTAAAATAATTGAACGCACCGTATCACTTGGAATTTTTGACATAGGGGAGCAATGGTTCCCCCGTTTCTTTCTCTCTTTTCTCTCGTCCCCCACCACGAATCTAACTTTTAGACAACCTTCTGGCCAATGTCTGGCCATTTTTAGGCTTTTAAAGCGAATATCGGTACTCCTTTGCTATATTTTTGTGAATTGACATTAATTTTTACTTAGTTTTTTCCTTCTCTCACTCCTCTTTCTCACATTTCATTTCTCTTTCTATTTTCAGCCATTGTGAAAGGTACTTGATTAAGCATATCCTCTCTTTCACTCTGTTCATTTTTTATCAAGGTTGGTAACATTTCTTCTCCTAATTTATCTCAAAATTAATGTATTTAAGATTAGTATAAGTGACTTAATATAGTTATGACTGAGTTTTTATGTTAATTGTAGTAAAAAAATTGACATTAGGATACTTAAATGACTTAATTTTCTATCTATTTGTATTGACAACTCATATGACACTGATTTTAGCCAAGATGATAATGGCTTAGGTTATAACACTTTTAGTAATAATTATTAGGGTCTAGTTAAACTTTTAGGAATTACTTGTATATTCTAGTAAAACAGAACTTTTATTGTTGTGTTGGTATAATTTTATAATATTTATTTGAAATTTAAATATTTGTTCACTTATTTATTTATTTTGCATTGATATATTTAATTTTAAAAACATTCAATTTACTTTTAAAAAGCTATAATATTTATCTAATTACTATGAAATAAATCTCTCAATAAACACGAAATTAAAAATATAAAAAGATATATTAATTACTTACCAAATAATGTCCCTTGGTGAAAAGAAAAAAATTTATTTCAATTTTTTTTACCAAGAGATAGTAAAATAAAAATGTTGCTTTTTACCAAAATAAACTTCCATCGATATAATGAAACTTTGATTAAAAAAAAAAAAAGTTGCAAATTGCTTGATGGATGTTTTTAATTGTACCAAAATTTGTGGCAAATTTAAATTTCTATCATTAAAAATTTTTTACAAAAGATTTACTTCCATCAACAAAGCAAATTACTAATAGATTTTACCTTTTTACTAAGGGATAAATCTCTCATTAGTCGCAAAATTTCTTGTAGTGCCAGTAGACTAGTTGATCCAGTCAAACTAGTGATTGGTGCCAGTTTAATATTTCACCAAAAAAAACTTAGGAAGAACATAACAAAATACAATTTTAATTGTCTTGGTCACACACAGATCCTTTAAATGGGTGAAGAAAGAAGAAAAAACCAAGATAGTTTTAGGAGTGACTATAAACTTCATAATTTTGTGAAATGTATGCTTGGTTAGATTAAAATCCACCTCAATATGATTAAAATAAATGAATGAATACTTTAATAACATTTGTGACATTTCTTAACAACTAATTAAATATCATTTGTGTAAGAATTATATTCTGTGTTAAGGGTTTAATGTAATCAATAGTCATGTAGTAAAGTTTGTTAGATATTAGTTAACGATAGTTAGTAGCTATAACCATTTGTACTGTTGCAGCAGTTACTTAGAGATCAGTTTAGCATGTATTCGAACCTCCACTTTGGCATATTTATACATGAAATCCATCAATGAGATACTTAATTGATTTCCCTTTTCACCTTTGAATTTCTCTCTATAGTTTTCTCCTTTTCTGTCATTGTACTAGAGCTATGAATGGCGCCATGCATCAAGATGCTGAAGCAACATCATCTTCTTCCTCGATCACGTTGCCCGTGAGCTTCTCACATTCAATCTAGTAAAATTGGATGCAAACAATTACCTGCTCTAGAAGCAGCAAGTGCTTGCTGTGATCAAGGGCAAAGGCAGACCCACATACATCAATGTGGGATAAATGCTTCCACAATCTTTGTTAAATTTTAATATTAGATATATTTATTTTATGTTATTGCCTCTAATTCGATTCTATAATTGCTTCCATTTCTATTTAAAATGAAATAAAAATTCATTAAAAAGTATTATGCTACTTTCTATTTTTTTTTATTTCACAACTCATTCGTATATTCAATCATATTCATTTATAAAGATAAATCACATGACAAACTAACTTATAACTAAATATAAAGAATATTCCATTAAAATGGGAAAACAAAAACAACGGTTCTTTAACATAAATTTTTTCTTCTCACTATTTTTTTCTTAATATATTATATGTCTCTTGCCTCCACTACTTAAAATTTTTGAGTTTTGGATTTTAAAATTTAGAATTTTAAGATTTAAGGTTTAGGGTTTGCCCATGTTAGCATTTATGGAAACTTGTTAGGGTTTATGAAAATTGAGGGACCCAATTGCTTTATTTATCAAAACACATGGGCCTATGTGCAATTAACCCTTTTTTATTTTAGGGTTTAGACATAGGGTATGTGGTATAGGATTTAGGTAATATATTTTATAATTTTAATATTTTTTTGCCACATCAGCAAGTAAAAAAAATATAGCATTCCACTTTATCAGTCAATAATATTTATATAATGTGTTATATTAACTTTTGTATCGACCTAAGCTAGCCATACATGCCACCTCATTTAGAGTTTCCATGTCTGCAAGTTCCGTTAGGTCCATTAATGGGCTGTCAACTTTTGGGCTTAATTGTTGTAATTTTGAAAGTTAAAGGACCCAATTGCTACAAATGAAAAATGGAGGACCCAACTCTTTAAATTAGAAAACACAAGGACCAAATATGCAATAAAGCCTTACCAAAAAACTTATTAGTGTTTCAAAATTTGCAAAATATAATGGTGTATATTTTGAATTCCACTCATACTATTGCTATGTGAAAATTTAGGTTACCAAGGAAGTGCTTTTGAAGGAAGGATTAGGGATGGATTGTATATCTTCAATAATGTTCACATGTCTCATCTTCAGACAGCAACCTCTAGATATGTCTCATCACTCCAAATCAAAACTTACTACCTTGATAGCTTTAACTATCACTTTAATAGTTGCTTCACCTTCATCAACAAAGAACAAGGTCAACTTTGAGATATGGCACTATAGATTAAGGCATCCATGTCATAATGTATCAAGCATGTTTTACACTCTTGTATTCTAGGTGTTATCAATCATAATACATCATTCTTTGTTCATCTTGATGTGATAGGAAAGCTCATAAGTTGTTTTCTACTCCATTTGAATATATTATTGTTCTCCTTTAGAACTTATTCACTCAAATGTATGAGGCCTATCCCTTTGCATCTTCTTCTAGTCATTGACATTACATATATCACTACCAAAAATTTTCCTTTTACCAACAAAATGTGATCTATTAGTAATATTGAAAATTACAAACAAATCAGCAAATAGAAAAAAAATTCAAAACCATTAGTAATATTATTAACGGATTAAAAATCTATTGATAAATCCAACAGAAAAATTCAAACCCATTGGCAAGAAATCCTTCTTGTCAGATTTACCCATGGACTAGCTATTGATAATGGTCAACACTGCTTAAATCGACAGTAAATCCATTGAAAATTAAAAAACATTTGGAGTTTAGGTCTTAAGTTTTGGAGTATAGGGTCTAGGGTTTCAACTTTAGGGTTTAAGTTTTGGAGTTTAGGGCTTAAGGTTTCAAGTTTGGAGTTTAAGTTTTAGAGTTTCAAGTTTAAGGTTTATGATTTGGAGTTTAGGATTTTATATTTATGGTTTACAATTTTAAGTTTGGGGTTTAGGATTTTAAGTCTAGGATTAAGTTTTAGAGTTAAGAGTTTCAAGTCTAGGGTTTTGAGTTCAAGTTTGATATTTAATTTTAGGGTTGAGGGTTTAAGATTTTGGAATGAAGTTTAGGATTTAGGATTTTAAATCTAGGGTTTAAGGTTTCACATTTGGGGTTGAAGTTTTTAAGTTTAAGGTTTAAGTTTAGGGTTCGAGGTTTTCAATTTAGGATTAAAGATTTGGGGTCTAAAATTTTAAATTTAGGGTTTAAGATTTAACATTTTAGGGTTGAGGTTTAGGTTTTAAAGTTTAGGACTTCAGATTTAGGATCTGAATTTATGATTTTGGGGATTGGAGTATAAGGTTTAAAATATGTATTTTATATATAATAATTTCTTATAAAATTATAAAGACATGATTTGATGCCCAATGCATGTTGTGCAAATGGAAGTCATTAGTAAAAATGTTTGGTTATCAAATGGCAGTAACTTATTTGTTATCGACAAACACTATCCATTGGTAACAAAAGTTACCCTGCTAATGGCACCAACATTGTTGCCATTCGTAGGTTTTATGTATTACAGATGAATTTCATCTATGGATAATGCAATAAAATTTAAAAAACAAAAAAAATCTCACATTCCATTTATTTGTATGTTTACGATGAACTTCCCTTGAAAAATTTGTCAGTAAACTTTCTTATATTGAAAGTCTGCAAGCTTTCTTCCTCTCACAAACTCTTTGCTATCTCTCTAACCATTCTTCTCTCTACGTGTTCATTTTTTGGCAACTTTTTGCCATTTTTGAGCTCCTTGGAAAAATTATGACATTCCTTCATTGTGTTTCTATGGTTTGATGTCTATTTTCTCTTTAATTTTCACTTCTCTCACTTCTCCTTCTAATATTGTGTTTCTCTTTATTTTTAATATTTTGGAAGCAATTTTATCATTCACTACCTCTTATTTACTCTACTCTTTGTTATTGTTGTGGTTGGTAAAAATGAAACTTCTCATTTGTTTCAAGATTAATGTATTTGAGATTAGAATAGATGACTTAAAATTGGCTAAATGTTGTTAATGAGACTAGAAAACTGACATAAATATTGGTAACTTATTTTCTTTTCTTAATTATGTGCTATTTAGGTGTTTATAGCAATTCATTATAAATTGTGAAAATGTCAAGACATCACATATGATTCCTGGCTTTTAATGTGTTGTTTAAGGGTTATAACTTTTCTTTCTTTAAATTCAAGTTTGTGTTTTTGGCAAGGGGTCTCCATTTCTAAGGGAGACTATTAATTTTTCTTTTTAGAAAAATTAGTTTTGATGGTGGTAGTATGCTATCAATTTTAATTAGAATCAAAAAATGATCAAACTTAAATTTAAATTTAATTAAAATTACATGCTATTTTAAGTTTTTTAATTACGTTAATTATGAGTTAGGTTGAAATTAGTTTTTTAATTTAGGTTCCATTAGAATTAGTTAGTTGAAATTTAATTCAAGTTCAAATTAGGTTATAAGTTAAGCCTAATTTAATTTGTAAAAAAAAAAAATTACTGAGGACCAGTTGAATTTAATTTTAAAGAATAAAAATTTAATTCCTTGCCTGGGATAATATCCTTCAATAAGATTTAATCTAAAAAAATTCTTATAGAGGGATATATTCCTCAATAATAAAAAAATTTTCCTTACCAAAAATAAAATTACTCTATGGAAAAAAATAACTTACTAACGAATAAATCTTAATTTTATCGATAGTTGTCCATCAATAAAAATTATTGACAATGAAGTTATTGAGGGATTATGCCTCTTAATAAATGTGTCGGTAATTACCAGGGGCTGAGCCATTGATAAAAACAATTTTTTTGTAGCGCATTTTGTTGACACATATAGTAGGTATATTTGAATTGGATATACATGCTTAAACATAAGTTTAAAGCCCTTCCCACCTTTATTCACTTCAAACAACAACTAAAGTTATAGTTACAACATGAAATCAATACAATTCAATCTAGTTGGGAAGGTTAATATAAGGGATTTACAAAATTCCTTCAATCATAAGGCACTATTTATAGGGTATCTTCTCTACACTCCCATGAACAAAATGACTTAGCAAAAAGGAAACACAAACATGATCCTAAAGTTGGAATCACTTTCCATCACAAAGTTTCCCTTGCACCTAAATATTGGGATTATTCCTTTAAGACAGCAATCTTCCTCATAAACAAATCACCTACTTTTCTTTTCAACCACAAGTCTCCCTTTTAAGTCCTCTTAAAAAATTCCACCCAATTATACAATCCTCAAGGTGTTTATTTGTGCTTGCTACCTTAACCTAAGGCCTTACAACAATCCCCAAATTCCAACCTATGATTGTTCAAAGCACTTTCTTAGGGTACAGTGAGAAACAGAAAGGCTACAATGCCTTGCTCAAAATGGGTGGATGTATATTTTGAAAGATGACATAATTGATGAAGCAACATTTCCACATGCCTTTACACCAACTCCAAACAACAACTATATATTATCTCAAACAACTTGTCAAACTCTCCTCTCCATTCCCACTATCTCTCTCAGTCCTACTAATCCTTCAAATCATGAGCCTTTACTTCATCCCAATATCTATCCTAATAGTGTTGTTAATAATGGCCAATCTAATAGTGTGCAAACTATTTCATTACCTCACTATGTTACTACCAACAATGCATCATGTATACAACAAGTCTGAGAATATCACTATTCCACCTAGACAGAATATTAACTATATGATGACAAGAAGTAAACATGAAATCTTCATGCAGAAGTTCTTCATGACCTCTAAAGAGCCTACTACTATAGCAGAGGTGCTCTTATTCAACCCTTCTAGCTCAAGGCAATGAAAGCTAAGTATAGTGCACTTCAGCAAAACAATGTCTCAAGGCAGAGAAGTCATAGGGTGTAAATGGGTGTTCAAAGTCAAGGATAACATAGATGGTAGTATAACTAGGTATAAGGCAAGGTTAGTAACTAAAGAATTTCACCAAAAACTTGGTACTGAGTTTAATGAAGTATTCAGCCCCATGGTCAAGCATGTTACAATGAGAACTATGTTGATTATAGCTCTTATGTACTAATGGCCTATACACCAAATGACATCAACAATGCTTTTCGTAATAAGGATCTAAAGGAAGAAGTCTACATGTGGCAACCTCCAAGGTTCAAATCCTCCAATCAATCTTTGGTATGCATGCTTAATAAAACCTTTTATGGCCTAAAGCAAGTCCCCAAGAGCATGGTTTGAAATATGGTCCTATTTTCTACATTAGTTAAGGTTTGATACCATTAATTGTGACAATCCCTTTTAATCGAAGTCACCCTTCACACACACTATATTTTGTAGCATATGTAGATGATACATTAATTACTGATTTAGATCCGAAACTAGTACAAGGGTTAATTACTTCCATGCATCACAAGTTTGCTTTGAAAGACCTATGACCTATTGACTATTTTCTAGGGATTCATGCAAACAAAACCTTAAATGGAGGAATACACTTGTCACAGACAAAGTAATTAAGGGTTTATTGTGGAAAACCAAAATGTAGTTGTCACAACCCAACCCCCTATGGGGTGTGACCAATGCACAAGGTAAGTTGACTTAGAGGCTCACTTAGCTTGGCAAGCCTAATTTAATAAAAATAACTAAATAAAATAAGAGGATCTTAACATATATCCAAAAAGGGCTACCAAAAATCCAACAAAGTCTCCCCTAAGATATAGATGTTCCCAAAATACAATAGCCTATATAATCGATATATTTCCAAAACACAAATATAAGTATGATTACATAATTACAACTTGGCAATCTACATAAATACCTAACAATCTCAACTATTTCTATAGCTGCAACCCAAGGAAGTCAAAGGACAAATCAATAGAAGTGTGATCTATCAACAAAAGTTTGGGTCTTAGCACCCCAAAAGATAGCTAACAAGGATGACCACTATCTGAAAGAGAGAAACATAAAGAGCATGAGTTATATGACTTAATGAATGTATATAAAATAAAGTGACAATGAAGGGAAACAAACATAACACAACAGAAAATGCAATGACTAATCTTGAGTTAAAATAATTTACATATATGTTTAAACCAACAATCTAAAACTTTCTAAATCCAATATATATAGCGCTAAGTATAAATATCCTTTACACTTAAGGTGGTATCTATAAAATTTCTGTTGCTGCACCATAACTTATGGAAATATTAGCATAGGGAAAAACAATCTACAACCCAAGTGGAGTATAAATCAAACATTCTCTGCAGGGACTATTACTTGAGAACTCTCAGAGTGTACACCTAATCCTTCCTCAGAGTCTCAGGGGACACCCATGGAGTATGCACTAGATCATTCCCTATTAGGCTTCATTTTATTATGGCACCAACATGGACTATACACCAGATCATTCTTCACTGAGCTTAAAATAATATTTACATCCAAGGGCACTTGTGGAGTATACACTAATTCATTCCCCATAAGACCCAAAACAATATTCATTTCTAGGAATGCCTATGGATTATATACTAGATCATTCCCTATAAGGCCTAAAACAATATCCATCTCTAGGGACACTTGTGGAGTATACATTAGATCATTCTCCACAAAGCCAAAAACAATATCAATAGTAAGCGAATCCTATGAAGTCTACACCAAATCATTCCCAATAAGTCTTACTTCTATGTGTGAATAAGCCATTAATCCCTCTAATGATAATACGTTTCCCTCACACCATATTCCAAAGCATTAGAAATTCAATCAAATCATGAAAATAAAAATGATTCTCAACATTGACTATTGTGACTTGTTCCATTTATGAAAGCAATTTCCCATATAGGATAAGATCCACACAATCCAAGAGTTAAAGCACAAATATAGATTTAATTGAATATAATACCCTTGTTAAATCAAATATCTATAGGAAAATTATATTGAAAGACTTATTTCCAAAGAGTTGTAAATTGTAACTCTAAAATAGGTAGCACTAGAGATGATTAATAATAAAAGTAATTTATGTGCAAAAAGAAAATAAATATGTAATGTTGAACTAAATAGAATAGAGGTGTATAAAAATATAATCATAAAAAAGTTAAGTAAATGTCATAGTGGCAATATACACTCACTACTTAAGTTGTTAGACAAGTCCAAATTATTTCCAATAACTGAAGCAAGAGGCAGTTAAGGGGCCATTGAAGAATCCACCAAAATAAACAAATAATATCACATATCAAACCATACTTTAGAGTACTAACATAGATCAAACACTATTAAAAATAGCATACCAGTTACTATTTTACATAAGAACATCCCCAAAGCTTTATTTCTCTCTACAAGCTACAAGTTATGTGTTAACTCTATCCTTGAAAATTTTTCTAAACACCATAAAGGTTTTACCTAGTCGCCAACACTTATTTCAAAGCTCTAATATCTTAAGAACAGATAATTTACTCATAGATTACTACTTTATAACCATCATTAAATAAAGAAAAATTAAATTAATCTATACGACAAGTTATAATTAATTTGGGAAGCATATGGCAAAGGATTGAGGGAATGGGTATCAAGGGAGAGAAACTTTAAAAGAAAAAATTCATTATATGCTTTCGGTTTCACGAAGCATTCTTACAAATCATGAAGATTTAAGGCAATGATCAACTCACCCAGTGGATAGAAAGAAGACAAGAAGGTTGAAGCTATCTAAAGCCCATCATCATCAAGCACGAAAATCTTCTTCAATTTTTAGTTGAGATTTGGACGTAAAGGAAGAAAAATTAGAAGTTTTTGGGAAGTAAGTGTGGTAGGAAGCTAGATTAGGCAATGGGTCAAGTGGGTTTTAGTACAACCTGAGAGAACATGTGAAGAAAATGATGAAAAGATGAGGGAATTAGCAGCTTGCAGCCAAGGGGGAGAAAGCAAATGTTGGCTGCCAAAAATGAAAGGGGAAGGGAAGCAAGGAGGAAGAAAAATAAAGGAAAAAGAAGAATTGCCCTTCCTTTTTGAGTTATTTACCAAACTACCATTTTGTTTTTATTTTATATAATTTTTCTTTTAAACCATAACAACAGTTCTCTAAATCTAGCAACTCACCTATGACCCTCTAGTACTAGGTTATCAACATATGGTAGTGATCTTATGAAAGATCCTTGTCTATGTAGGTCAATGGTTGGAGCTCTTCAATATACTAAAATCACAGGACTAGAGATTTCACATTTAGGCAATAAGATGTACCAATTCACAACGAACCTCTTGAAGTCCATCGGAAAGCAATGAAAAGGATCCCGAGGTATCTAGCAAGGACATTGATTGATTGTTTACATATAAAACAATCAAAAAGCCTACAACTCATAGCATTTTGTGATGCTGATAAGGTTAGACCCAAATGATAAGAAGTTCGTTACAGGTTTTCGTGTTTTTCTTGGAAAGAATCTCATTTCTTAGGCCTCAAAGGAATAACATACAATCTCAAGGTCAAGTACTGAAGCCAAATATGGGAGCTTAGCCAATGTATTTGCAAAGATAACATAGCTATAGTCATTGCTTAAGGAGCTTCATGTGTAGACACTAGCCCCACTAATAATGTATTGTGATAATCTTAGTAATGTACAATTGTTAGCAAACCCAATCTTTCATGAACAAACTAAATATGTTGAGTTGGACAATTACTTTGTAAGGGAGAAAGTCACCAATGAGGGTATAGAAGTCAAACATATGCCCTCTTATGATCAAATTTACTTATATACTCACCAAGGTAATGTCAAGTTCAAGGTTTTCATTATTGACTCGCAAACTCACTATCGCAGATTTAGAGACACTAAGTTTGAGGGGGAATGTTAAGGGTTAAATTTAGTCAATAGTCAACTAGTTAAGTATGCTAGATATCAATTAATGGTTGTTAATTAGTAGTTGTAACCATTTGTGGTAATGTTAGTAGTTAGTTATATATTAGTTTAGCATGTGTTCGAGCTATACTCTGGTTTATATATAAACATGAAATCCATAAATGAAATATATAATCAATGTCACTTTTCACTCTAAGTTTTTTTCTCTAGTTTTTCCTTTATTTTCATTATGACACCATCTGGTTTAACCATATATTGGTCCAATCAATTGGATTGGTTCAACCATGACCCCCCCTCCAAAAGGTTCATTGACTAGTTTGATTTTACAACAATGCTTTACATAATAAAATACAAATAGATAATCATTGATTAGAAAATCAAGTAAATGGATTATATTTCAAATTCATAAGTTATTATCTATTTGTTTATATTTTATAATAATTTACATCAATTCCGTTAATAGTGATTTATCTCACACTTCACACTATAAAGTGTGTCATGCACTCTAGAAGCGCTCAATCCTTTGCACAAACTTATGCTTGAATCTTGAAAATTGCATTTAAATTATGATAAAAATTGTAGTTTTTGTGGAAAATTAATGTATGTTTTTCCTCAAGAACCATATTAATTAAAACTAAGTTGTCAAAAATTGGGCCTGTTAAATATCAAATCAATAATTCTCTCAATTTTTTACATTTCATGCAATATACAAATGAGTTGATATCATGAGAAAATTTTAAGGCTGTTCATGAGAATATATATTGCCTATCACCATGTCCTAGCTTTATACCATGATTGTAATCTATGCTTGATGGTTGGACATATTTATTCTATTACTCTAGTTTCAACTTGTCACCTCTAATAAGTTATAAACATCAGATGATTTTATCTTCTTTTTGCAAATTCTATTTCTTGCTATCATTCACAATTACCTAACGATATTTTTTCGATAGCTTGGCATCACTTCAAATATTTTATGATTTGATTATAACTAGTGGCTTAGCTTTAAGAAGGATTGACAATTATAAAGTTAATATAATTGCATTTTATTAACATCAAAATAAATATATTTTTTCCATAAAAGAATATAATTTTTTATTTTTATAGGCATATAGGTTTGAGGATTATTGTTAGAAAAAAGATACTGTCACAAATTTAAATACATAAAATTTTTATAAAATTTAACTTATATTGTTAGACCTGTTAAATTTTATAACTTAAATTGTGAGATTTAATAAATTTAATAATATAAATTATTTTAAATAAAATTTTTATTAATTTTAATTTCTGATAGTAAAGATGTTAATTAGTTTCAAACTAGCAGGCTCCTCTAATGTGAAAGGAGACTTGAGTAAAGAAAAGAAGGCACCATTGTCATAAAAAATCCAAAAAGGAGAAAACAAAAGAAGGAAGCATGGGAAAGTGAGAAATAGAGTCACGTGCATAGAATTTTATGATCAAAGTCAAAAAGAAAAGAATATGTTGGTTAAACGGGTGCGCTTAAGTAAAGCATTTGTGGTACTATGTCCTGTAATTCAGCTCATTGCTCACATTAGTTATTATATATATATATATATATATATATATATGTGAAGTTCTTTAAATTTGTGGTACTATGTGCGCTTAGTAAAGCATTTAGGAAAAATTAGTATGAGATAAGGATTTATAAATAATTACTCAAAATGTACATTCAGTTTAATATAATGCTAAATAACAATTTCTTATCCATAAACAAAAAAAACCATTCACATTAGTTATTATATATATGAAGTTCTTCAAATTTTATTTTATTTTTACACAAAGGTAAATTATTACTATTTTATTAAAATATTTTCTGTTAATTGTGAGTCATATCATGTTAAAAATGCCCCATATATATATATATATATATATATATATATATGCGATCATGTTAAAAATGCCCCCACCTTGGTTTAATCTCCCTCTTATTTTGTGGTTGTTCCCTTTTATGCTCTTCCAACTGTATCCTATTATTCCTTTTTCACAAATTTTTTTGGTTTCGAATTTCTCATATATTTTATGAAACGTTCTAAACTATTACCATCATCTATGATAGGTTTCCTGCTCTTCATAGGTGTTCTGTTTGAAGCTTGTGATCTTCTTTTCAAGACCTTAAAAAGATGAAAAAAAAAAATAGTAAATGTGTTTGCTCTAAAATTTGTGGAAAAAATTCCTTTGAACTATATAAAAGATTTACAATTCTTCTATTTTTATAAAATCATAAAAATTATATTTAAAAAAGTTAAAATAATCTAATGTATTAAATTTTATAAATTAAAATAAAAATTAGAAATTTAACAAGCTATTTGTGAAATTTTGGTTAGTCCATGTTTCTATGGATTTAAATTGTGAAAAAGGGAAGAAGTTTTAAGTGTGGAAGTGTGGGCCACAGAGAATGGGAAGAAAGCACCCTGTCTGATTATTGGAAACTCTGAAAATATTCCTATGGGACGTGGCATAGCTACAACCTTTAATTTTGTATAGTATTCAAATATATATTAAGTTATCTAAGAGCAAAAACAACATATTTTAAAAAAAAAAAATCAGAAATGTTATACCGACATAAAGGTTATATGAAAGTCTGATAAAAAATTTGTGAATAATGTTATATCGGATGAATTTTATAATTTAAATTATAAATTTTATTAAAATCATGATTTAATTTTTTTAAATATAATTTTTATATAATTCAGATTGTAAAAATAAAAAAGCTCCCTTTTCTTTAGCTAAAAAATGACACTTCATAGTTTGAATTTGAAAAAAAATAGAAGCATCCAGCATTAGTTTACTATTCGAAGGAAGAATTTCAAAGTAAGAGCACTTTCTTTGCCATTCTATTATATTTAGCCAATGTTAATATAATTTGTTTTGTTTTCTTTCACAAAACTACTCACTCGTAAATAAAAATATTCTCATTGACTGAAAGAAAGATATTATTTATGAGATTATTTTTCTTATATAAAAAAAAGTGATAAATCACTTAAACATATATATAAAGTTTTGAATTCAAACTTAAAATATAATAAAAAAATTTTAAAATAACATTGGATGCTACTATACTATTAAGATGTTGATGATATTAATAAATATAGTGAATATATGGTCCATACCATTTCTTAATTTGTTTTGGAAAGTAAAAGCCATGTCAATTGATACTGACTGGGTTGTTTTTCAACTTACAACCTTTGAGATACATTTTAAAACAATTAGACTTGAATTCTTGGTGAACATGAGAGGTTCTTTTACAGTTTCTAAAGATGTTGTCCACACAAAAATTGGCCAAACATTCTAAGAACTTCGGGAAAAAAGGTTGAGAGATTGAGGGACCAATTTTAACATGGTATTTTCAAGAACCAATGTAATGTGTTGAACACCTTTAAAAGTGACTGATCCCCAAGTTTTAGCTTTCATTTTTGGTGTAGTCATTGTGATTGAAATATATATATATATATATATATATATATGATAGGTTGAAATTGATTTTAATTTTGATTAATTAATTAGTTCTTTACTTAAAGATTTATCATTCTTTTATTTTTTAGTGACAAATCACTTAACATAATAAAAAATTTTAAAGAAAAAAATTTTAAGACAATAATTAAGTATCATTGTATCATTCTAATAACATTTGAGTAATATCTTGGCTAATTTAAACATTTGCTTTGGTTAACTATTGCTCTTAACTATGAAATTATATATGCATTGTTTGAACAATATTTTTTTTCTTTTATATGAATTTGATCATAATATCTATGCAGGAATTAGTCATAAATGCTTGTATTAAAATTAACAACTGTGCAAAAATTAGTGCCTGCTTTTGTACTTCATTGGCTCTTTTGGGCGTGCAAGATGTTATCTTGAGGTTTTAATTTTTCGTTTCAGATTTTTGGATTCGTACCAAAAGTCTCATATATATTTTCTATCACAAAAATATAAATAAATAAAGTACAAGATGAGCTTTACATGATAAAATGAAAATAAATAATTATTAATGAAAAAATAAATAAATAGATTATTTTAGATTTGTGAGTTATTGTATACTTATATTTTATAATAACTGATTTTTCAACAATAGTAATGTTTACCCTGCACTTCATCTTATAAAATACACTTCATCTTATAAAATACACCTACACCCTAAAGATTTCAATTCTTTGTATTAACTTAAGCTTAATTTTGAAATTTGCGTTTACTATTTGAAAACAATTATTTTTTATTAAAAATAATATATTTGTTTTCCTTGGGAAGACTAGGGTTAAGATTGTATTAAGACTAGGTTATTATTTTTTTATCAAAAATAATATATTTATTTTTCCTTAGAAACCATATTTTTTCATTTATGAGTTATTGGAGTTTGGGTTTCATGATTTAGGATTTAAGATCTCGTAGTTAAGAATTTGAGGTTTTATAATTTAACATCTAAGATTTAGAATTTGGAGATTCATAGTTTAAGGTTTTATAGCTTAGGATTTAGAATTTGAGTTTAAAATTTTATAATTTAAGATTTGAGATTTTATCAATTAAAATTTAAGATTTTGTAATTTAGTATTTACAGTTTTATTATGTAAGATTAAATATTTTGTGTTTTGTAGTTGAGGGTTGAAGTTTGTGATTTTATAATTTATAATTTAAAATTTAAAATTTAAAATTTAAAAAATTTAAAATTTAAAATTTAAAGTTTATAATTTAAATTTTAAAATTTTAAAATTTTAAATTAATAATTTAAAATTTTATAATTTAACATTTAATATTTAAAAGAATAATTACGACTTGAAAGATAGAGAGAATGGTTGGGTAATTGAGGTTTCAGGAACTGAGAAAAGATTGGCAGGATGAGTTAGAAGATAACCTGTTCTCTTAGCCTTTTTTTTTTAATTATGTTAAATGTTTTGAGTAAAAAATTTTTTTACAAATTTTAAAATACATAAATTTTTTTTAAAAAATATTTAAATATAAAAAATTATTTACATTTTAATTTAAGTATTTTATTTAAAATAATTTAAATTATTAACAATTTTATAGTTCTCACTATAAAATACTCACATTTATTTGGTAAAACTTGTTGCCTTGACCGAGAAGCTTTCTCATTTAATATACTGCACCTTTAAGGCCAAAAGAATTATAAATAAAAGTACACTACACAAGTGGACATGGATGAGTTATGGGAGTCCATACGACAATTGGACCTAATTTAATAATACGAATATGAATATAGAAAAAGATCCTCCCATGCCATCTTCCTACTCATAATATAAATATTATAAGCAGAAAAGAATCGGACCGTTCTTTAATTGTGGAAGCCAAATGAGCGTTGAAGACATGTCCTCTTGTATTGTTTGTGGGTCTCCGCAGAAAGTAACCCCATTTGCTTTTCTTGTCTCTCTGCTTGCTCTTTTCTTTTCATTTCTTTTCTTATCTTCTCTCTCTCTCTCTCTTACAAACTCGGAAGGCACACTCACTCACTGATTACTAGCAGCTAAGCACTGCGAACAACTTCAAATTCGACAAAAGAAGTGGTTCAAGTGTACATGTTCTCTGACTTCTCTGACTTTCCTCCTTCATCCCCATCTCTCTGGTTTCCCATAATTCTACATCTCTCTCTTTCTCTCTCTAATCTAATCTCCTTTTACTTAGTCACTCACCCTTTTCTAGAGGGTGAATACTAAAAAGAAGCCTACAGCCCCGTCTTGTTTGCTGCTGATACTCTTCCTTGTCCCAAGTAGATGTCACTGGGGCGGCCTGCAGTTTTATCGTACAGTACTATGTAAGTACCTCTTTTTACCCATCTCATCACCGAAAGATTTGCTTTTGATTACTACTTTCTTCTTCCAATCCGACCATGCATTTTAACCCTTCTGCTGCTGCTTCCACACTCTGCTTTACTCATTTTTTTTTCCCTTTTTCTTTCTGAGCTATTATATTGCTCATCCTTCTAGCTTGCGAGTATAATTTTGGTTGTTCATGTTGAGGATTTTGTGCTTGTATTTTAAGTGAATTTTGGAAGGATTTTTTACACTGGTAATTTTTGTATAAATCTATTTGTTAACGAGTAGACGAATTCTGCTACCCGTTGCTTGTTGATTATCACAATTTAGATCTAGATAGTCCATATAAATGGGAACTCACAAATTTGAGGTTCATCGCTTTCTTCCTTTATTGTTCTTTAATAATTCTCATATTTCACACCCTTCTCCTCAGCTTCTTCCTTCAATTTAACAAGTTAATTTCAAAAGTTCAGTGGCGGATACTACTTTCCTTTGACAGCTTGCAATTTTCTAATTTTGTGTTTAGTTTCAATATTTTACATTGGTTTTTGGGTTAGACTGTTGTAAATAATGATAAATGTGTTTAATAAAGAAATTATATCAAATGAACTCATGAGTGGTGTAAGAATTATTTGGTTAACGTCTGTTGAGGCAATTTACTTCTGCAAATTAAATATGGAAGAGACTTGTTTCTCAAAACTAACGAGATAGGTGCCTCTTAGTTTTCCATATGTCTATATCTCTTTTTCTTTCACTCGGATGTGAAACAATCATACTTTTTATGCAATTGTCCCTCCAAATTTTATCCTGCAGTAAATCATTAAAACTCATGTCTTGAGTCTTTTCATATCTTAGTTTAGTTAAAAAATAGTATCTGCCCCTTGGCAGTAAATAAAGGCTGTAGCCCGGTAACAAATGGCAGAGTACTCGTCATTAAGAGACATAAAATGTGGAGGACAATTTTGATTGATGAAGGGCAAAAGAATACTAGTTTTGTTGGCATATTTTCACGAAAAAGTATTGCTAGTTTTCCACTTTGCACAAGCTAGAGGGGCACCTTATGCGTCTTGAGGGAAAATACTTAAAGTTTAACTCAGATTGAATCATCTTCTCAGGTGCCTATTTGGCAGGTTCTATTCCATATCATTGTTGTTAAAGTGAAGTGAAGTTCAGTTATATATACTTCTGCATTAGGATTATGAGTTCACATGTGACCCCTTCTCCATTTTTGTAGCTTAATTTGTATTTGGTTAGGCCCATCTGTTACTGTTTCATTTGGTTTCTTTTTAGTATTGTCATGGTTCAATCCTTTGTTTTGTTAGACCTCTGCATTTTAAATGTATTCCAAATGAGTTCAAATAATAGCTGCAAATCTACACTTAAGAGCATAATCATTTTTGTTAGATGCTTCAATAAATGTACCAGATTGAAATTTGGTTTTAAAAATTTATCAGATGCGAATTCTGACCAGAAAGAGAAGAACACCTCTTGTGTTGCTGGATGAAAGAAGGATAAAAGGATAAAATAAGAAAGGGTATTCTCTCCATAGTGCTTATTCTTGGAAGGCTATTTGTGCATGAGCACAGACATACACACATATATATTTGCCATATTGTGGTTATTGTTAGAGACAAAAACCATTTCTTAAACTGCACTTAGGAGCTAAGCTTTTGAAATAGTTAGTTCCTTAACAAGGTATTTAAGTTTCCCTAACCAAGTGGCTAGGATTTCGATCCTTACCTCGCCTTTATATCAAATCAAAAACGCACGATAGGATAAGCCATAGACTTTCTCGCAAGAGGGTATCTTTGAATTAAAAACTATGTCTGTACTTGTGCCTAACTGCATAAGCTTTTTGTAGAGTTTACTATAAAAGGCTTCAATAATCTAAAAGAAGAAAGTCATGGAAATTCTTCGTGCTTGGGATTTTTTGGCAGAAGAAGCATGTTCAGTAAATTGAAGTTATGCTTTCATGGTAAGACTTAATCTTTTATTACCATGCCAAGATACCTTTGCAGAGTAACATTCTATTGATAGATCATAGATGTAAATTTGAAGGCCATTTCCTCTTCAGAGATAATCTTAGTGCAGGGGTGGTATTGCTACAATAGAAAGGGATAGTTTCAATGGCCTCCTTCATGTACCTAACTCTCCAAGAACATCGATGTTCTGTGAAAGAATACCTCCAGTAGATTATTTGAATCCCTGGCAACCTTCTAATTCGTTCCTTTCTTGTGCTAATTTGAGTTTATTCTTGATAACTTCATTTTTCAAGCACAAAAACATTAACTGGTAGTCTGGCATGAGTTTAGGCAATGGCAGCCTTATCTTTATTTTCTACGAATACTCAGCATCCTGTTATGTGATTACTTGGAGTAAATGCCAGTATTTCTTTCAAATTAAATTGGTGTACATATGTTCTGCTTAACTATTTGCACCTTGACTTGGCATCCATGGTATGAGTGTGGTTTATACAAATTATAATTGAGTATTGGGAACCTTATATGTCTTTGGTGAATTCATTTGGCGACAGTGACCATGATAATTTTTTATTAAATGTTTGGTCTGAGCTTTGGAGTCATGATTGGATGAGCTAGAATAAGAAACGACACTAAAGTGAAACTCTTTGATCACACTTACACTTGTACAAGACTTTGTATCTTACACTACTTGATAACTTTATATAGAAAGTGATTTTCTTTAATCCAACCATTCAGTTACAATTAACTGTCATGATGATATTGCTTGTCATATTTTAGAATATATTACATGCTAATATAGCTGATATGTTCGAATGTTTCGAAGATATATTTTATGTTGATTTAAAGAAAATCAAATGAATGGAAATTTGGTTTGGATTAATATGAAACTTTATAAGGATGATGTAAGCAATGGGAGATTTTAATCCAATGGTAAATTGTGAGAAATGTCTATTGTTGAAATAGTAGTAAGTTTCTTTTCTTGTTTATTTTCCTATTATTGATTGTACTACAATGTTTTATGCCCATGGCCCATAACTTACTTGTATAAATTCCACTTATTGGTAAGGGATCTAACGGCATATGTGTATACTGTCAAAGGTTTCTCTCTTTTTTTCTCTTATTTTTCACATGGTAGCAGAGGCTTTTTGACCATTTGGTCAGGAATTCACCATTGACGTTCCCAATCTTCAAATTAAATTAATTTTAAGTGCTCTTTTCCTACACAAGCCAAAAGGAAAGAAAACCATTGTTAGGAGGCACATTAAATATAAGTAACCATTCCTAGGCATCCACCTATGCGCTTAAGATTTTAGAGATTCTTTGATATTGTATCAGAGCTTGAGAAGAAAACCTTAGCCACTATTGATGAGGAGTCACAGCACTTCATCAGCAGTGCCAAACTCCAATTACCTACTGTGTTCCTTGCCCTGTGGTGCCTTCTCTTTCTTCTTCCCATGGTTGTACGTCAGTTTGGCTGTATTCTCATTCCAGCCATGATAACTTCCCTTCTTTGTTCTTCCTGCCAGCCACAAATCCAAGCCTTCAGACAGCTTGGATCTACCACCAGGCCACCTCTCTCTGATCTGATACTTCAGGCCTTAGATATGGTATTCCTGGCCCCAAATCAGGTACTTCAGATGGTGTCACTGTTACATCCTACCAATGGAGCTTTTCCTTGCATCCCACAGTTTTCTCTCTAGTGGTGTCAAACCCTAGAATCCCACTATACTTGTGTGTCTTTTCTGCCATTTTTCTTTTTTATATTCTAGTTTTATTTGTAAGAAGTTTAGTGCATATGACATATATGCTCTAGCTTGAGCAGGAGTGTTGAAATAGTAGTAATTTTCTTTCCTTGTTTATTTCCTATCGTTGATTGTGATACACTGTTCTGCATTGTACTACAGTCAATTAGGTCTATGACCTGTGACCTACTTGTATAAATAATACTTAGTGGTAAGGGATCTAACAGCATATACATATTCTCTCAAAGGTTTTTCTCCATCCCTTTTCTCTCTAATTTTGACAGTTATCCTATGGAAAAGTTATCAAATGGTGTAATATTGATTTTGTTTTTCATTGGTGGCAACTAAGTAATTCATCTGGGAACCCATACGACATTCTAAAACTACACAATTTCAATTTTGAGGAAGTCATAGACTAGCTACCTAACTTTCTATGGTTAATCTGAAATTTTTCAAATAGAGTGAGATAGAAGTTCTTGATCCCCTTAAGCAACTTGCTGCTCACTATTTGGGGAAGAAAGGGAAAAGGTTGGGGTGGGTGGTTCTATTTTGATTATGTAAAAGTCAGTCATTACACCCTTCTCATTCTTTCGTTTCTTCTCCTCTGCTCCTTGTATATCCTTTTCATTTACTTCCACACATGTTATTCCATATCTTCATTTTTTTTTTTTTTGGTGTCTCTACCTTTTGCTTTCTCACTCTCAGTTACAGCATCTTTATATTGTACTCGAGATTATGTTACACAATTCAATTCTGCTCTAGTTTTGTTGTGTATCTGAACTACATTTGAATAGTGTTAGATTAAAAAAGGTTCATAACATCATTTGAATGGCAGAAAACATGGCTTACACTTTTCTGTTTTTTTTGAAAATTATTGTTGGAAAAAGGGTACAGACTTTAATCAATTGGCCTGATGGCCGAGGTACATAAGTGTGTAATTGATATTTAATTGTGCCTTTAGATGAAATATAATTACAAAACTATGTTGAATGACTTTGATGGCTAATTTAGTGCTCTTATTCCATTTTTATCCATGATTGTTGTTTTCTTTAAAAGTAATATAAAGGATAAATAGAAAAGAAAATATGACAAATCTTTTTTTTTTCTTTGGGTGAATTTTTGTTTGGAGAGAAACTAATGTAATTGAAGAAGTCATATTACATATGATAGAACCTACAATCGTAGCTTGTGATTTTAGTTTAAATCAGATACTGCTTGAAGGTAGTCATACAACGAGACAGTTTTTTATGATATATACGAACCATTAGTTACTTTTTCTCAAGATCTGACCTAGCATGATTCTTTCTGTAGAAGGCACTTATTGACATTTTCACTTTAAGTGGACTGCTTAAATATCTTCAAATTATCTGATGGCAACCAAAGACTGGATTATGTTAGTAGAACCAGTATATAAGCAGCAGCTCTTTGATTAAGATGCCTTCTCTGCTTATGGTATTGGATTTCTGATATCCTTGTGGGATTAGTCTTGGCTTAGTAGGAACTTTGCACATTGTCTTGTAGAAGGGGGACTTCCTTATATCCTCACCTGTATAATGAATATATTATGTTTGTGTAATTCTGCACTGATGGTTTCTTAATTTTAATTAGAGATGTATTCTTTATGGTCATTTATGACTGACAAATGCAATTGGCAAAAGCTTGTTTATTTGTATGAATGACTTTGACATGGTCTTGTTGCATTAAACTTGTGGCGTTATTACCAGTTTGGTCTAAAGTACATGCACACGCACAAGTCCTGACTTTGTAATCTATTTTGCTATTCATGAATCATGTAGGTGATGTTATTATGGTGAGCTGACCATAGTAAGGAATTTGTTCCATCTGGATTGCTTACTGGGAAAGAAGTTAGCTCTTAGTGGATCCATTTAAACATGATGGCACCAAACTTGAACTTGGTACCTGAAATTGAATCAGAAGGCAGTAGCCATGTAGCTTCCAATTTATTGATGGCAGAAATATCCCATGATCTTAACAAGGATAGCACTACCACTTCTTCCGGTCTTACGAATTTGACAAAGGCTGAACCTAATCCAGGCTCTATATCCCTTGACTTGACACTCAACTTCAATTCCAGTGATGGTGACTTGAAGGGTACAAGTGATGCTAGCAGTGAAGTGGAAGTTGAAGGTCAGGGTTCAGCATCAGCTGAAGGTCAGGGTTCAGCATCAGCAATTCCTAGGGTTTTCTCTTGTAACTACTGTAGGCGAAAGTTCTTCAGCTCACAGGCGTTGGGTGGCCATCAGAATGCTCATAAGAGGGAGAGGACAATGGCAAAGCGTGCCATGCGAATGGGGCTTTTCACTGAGAGGTATACAAGCTTGGCATCTCTGCCCCTGCACGGTTCTGCTTTTCGGTCTCTTGGTCTTGAAGCTCATTCTGCTATTCACCATAGACATATGCCATCGCTGACGGTTCCAGATATGAGAGCTGCGGCAAAATTTGAGAAAGACTATTATGGATCACCAATGTTCACTGAAGAAGATGATGAAGGTCTATTTTGGCCCGGCAGTTTCCGGCAGGTGGATGAGGGAGCTGGTGTTAGTTTGGGACAGGAACACGCTCAAAATTCTAATACTAGTTTTGTAGCTATGGCACCTTCCCAACAACCATCTACATCTCCTGATCTCACTCTGAAGCTTTAAGATTTTTCTTCTCCAGTTTTCTTCTCTGCAGACATGAAATTTTTAATTAATTCTGCTATGTACAGTGAGATATGTACTTCTGATGGATTTTTCAGCTTATCAGAATTTCGTATTATTAATTGTTCCTTCTCGTTTGTATTCTGCTTCATTATTGATGTTGTCGTAGCTTCTGCTCCATATGAGACGTCTTGGAGGACAGTCTGAATTATATATCTATATCTGCAATGTTCTTGTTATGATTTGTATTACCAATAGCGGATCTTTTAAGGGACGGCCCCCCAAAAGAATTTTTCTAATAAAATTTTTTTTAAAGATTGATGTATATTAAAATTTAATGTTGGCCTCCTGATTATTGTTGTCTAGAAATTAATATAAGGTTTTCAAAATTAATTCACAAAATTATTAAATTAAAGCTTATCAAAATAGAATTTTGTATTATTAATTGCTTCGTATTGACATATTTATTGTGAAATACTATCTTGTTGATTTTATTAAGAGAATAATTTAAAGGTTTAATATTTTAATATTTTATTATTGATGTATTTAGTCATCTAAATTTAAAGAATTTATGAACTAGAATTATGTTGCAACTCTATTTGAATTAATGAAAATAACCAAGATAAGGTTATATAATAAGATAGAAGATAATTTTCTTGTAACTAATATGGTGATTAATATTGAGAGAGAAATAAATGAAACTTATACTATTAGTTCAATTCTTGATGATTTCAAGTTATTCAAAGAGGAATAGCATTACTTTAAGTGAAGGTAATTTTTTTATTTTGTAAAAAGTGAATGTAATTTTTAATTGTTTCATTTAATGCAAGTGCTTGATTAATTTCATATTCTAAATCACATCGTTAGTTTCTAGTATTTTAATATATTATATATAAAATAAACTATCTTCTATGGTGCATTTTTCTCCAAATTGATATGACATTCATAAAAAAATGTATATTCTCTTATGTATTAAAATTGTAAATATATATTTTTATATACATGAATATTTTAACAATTATTACATTATCATAATTTTTTTATTCCTTAGTTATAAAGTAATGGATTATTTATAAAATTATAAAATTTTATTATTTTAACATATGTGTGAGATGAACCCTATTTAAATTACGTTGATGAGTTGAACATAAGATATTTTTAGTAATAATTGCATTATGCTACTCGCATGCAAGTTACATATATTCATTTGTGCTTTATGTTTTAAAAAATTATTAGTTTTACATAACATTTTATATTGGTATATATAATTTTTTAATATAATTATTAAAATTTCACAATTTTTTAGGCGCAAGTCTTAAATAATGCCATTTATATGTATACTAATAACACAACATCTACATGTTTTATATCTAAATTTCAATAATTGAATGTGTTTATTATAATACAACAATAACAAATCGAACCTTTTTTCAGTAAATGAAAATGTGTTTGTTATAATATACTAATAAAAATTAATTTACAAATATTATACAATTATACATGTACAAATAACATTTTGGTAAGTCCTACTCTTTAGGCTCCTTAAAAGCTTCCTTGGCTCCAATGCATTTTTGTTCCCCCATGAATCATAGCTAACTCCTCAGGCGAAATACATTCATATATATATTAAAAAAAATGTTCTCACATAATTATGAAAAATGTAAGTTTTTAAATTAATTAGGTTAATTTCTAAGATTTAATAAATTAATAATTTCAACTATATAAATTGATGATTATGTTAGAATAAATGAAAATATAGTATTTATGTACTAACCCACTACGGTGCCCTACATCACGGTCCTTAAATCTCCCCCACAAATATCATTTATCATCCCACCATGATTGTGGTCTTGATCTTAAGTAATTTGCACAGCATCAGAAGGTAGTTGGCGCCAATTTTATATTGGGTACTTTGCACAATTTGAGGTAGGCCAGCTAGCTAGATCCATTTGAGATGACGACCTCTCTCAGTTAGGCCCCATCTTTTGAATTTCTGGATGGGCTGGAAACCTACTTGCTGCCATGCATGGTATTCAGCAGTCGACGAAAATGAGCTCTAGGTTCTAAGGGTAGGTTCTGGCTTGATGGGGATTGCAATGTAATGATGATGTTGAGAATGGGATCTTGGACTAGCTTGGGACGAAGACAAGGAGTGAAGGACCCACAGGCACAAGCATAAACAAGATGATGTTGGCCGCCTAGCTGATGCTCCTCGGATCACGTATCTTCATCCTCATAATTATTCGAGTTAGGCCCAAAATCACCGCATAATGAATTTGTACATGCGCCTTTATTATTTTTAAATTTTAATAATTTTTATTTATTTTTAAAGATAAATAATGATTGAGTAGACAATTATTTTGACAATTTGAACATTAATAATATCTCTCCTCCTAATAATTTTTTTTTTGAGATTTAAATCTTTGTATTTAAGGATCACGTTTTAATTAATATTTAAATCTACTTTATATATTTTATTACATATTTCTTTTTTTAATTTTATATTTATTTTTTCTTATTTTATTTTATATTTGAAACTAAAATTTTTTTTATGCATCATAAGATATTTTTATCCATTTAGAAGAAATTAATCCTTGCTTCAAGCAAGAGAGATGGGAGACTTCCTCCCCTATAAAAAAAGTCCTAGTCTTGTGAATGATTTTTCAAAATTGAATCCAGACATTTAGTCTAAAATCAATTTGAGAGCACACCCTTCTACTCAATGTGCCAAACCCATCGTATTAAAAAACTTTACAAGAAAATATTTTATAAGAAAAACATATTTTTGACTTTTTGTTGGGCTGCGCTAATTGTACCGTCACGTCACGGAAATTACGAAACACTTGTTGTCTTATCGTTTAACATTGATCTACTTATTGTCCACAGGAAGGACGAAAAGCATTAGACAGCAAGTTGACTTGGAAACAAGAAGGAAACGTCGGATGTTTGGTTCACATGCGAACCTGCTGATGTTGTCTTCTCCTCACAGATTTCTTGACTTTCTTATTGGCATCAGGAACTTTGGAGCAGTAAACTTTCCATCGATAGAAAAACTCCTGAGTTGCATTATGCTACATTTTTGGGTATGAACCAATCACAACAAAGCAAAATATGGATCACCAATATTTACTGAAGACGATGTAGGTTCTATTTTGGCACGGCAGTTTCCGGCAGGCGGACGAGGGAGCTGGTGTTAATTTGGGACAGGAACAAGCTCAAAATTCTAATACTAGTTTTGTAGCTATGGCACCTTCCCAATAACCATCTACATCTCCTGATCTCACTCTGAGGCTTCCAGATTTTTCTTCTCCAGTTTTATTCTCTTCGGACATGAAACTTTTGATTAATAGCGTCTGCTATGTACCGTGAGATATGCACTTCCGATGGATTTTTCAGCTTATTAGAATTTCTTATTGTTAATTGTTGCTTCTCATTTGTATTGATGCAGGAGTAGCTTCTGCTCCATATAAGAGGTCTTGGAGGACAGTCTGAATTATCTATCTACATCTGCGATGTGCTTATTATAATTTGTGTTACCAATGGCAGATTCTTAAGGGACTGACCCCAAAAAATATTTTTATTGGAGATTTTTTTTTTAAGTTTGGTATAAAATAAAAGTTAATGTTGGCGTCTCCAATTATTTTTGTTTAGAAATTAATTCATAAAATTATCAAATAAAATCTTGTATTCTTCTTTAAAATATTGAACTCATAATAATATAGTTGATATTAAACATATAACCTAAATCTAAACCGGAGCATCAGTATATTTTTAGTTACAGTAGATAAACAATTACAAAAATTGAATAGTAGGTTTAATGACAAAAGTTTGCAGCTTTTGACATTTGACTCTCATTGATTCTTAAAGATGTTTATTAAACTTTTAACATGATAACATTTACAAACTTGTCACAAAATACTATCTTAATGATTTTATTGAGTAAAAGAAGATAATTTTAAAATTTTAATACTTTAGTACTTTATTATTAATGCTACTAGTCATTCAATTAATGATGATTTTAAGTTATTGAAAAAGCGAATAATATTATTTTAAGTGAGATTATTTTTTTTGTGCGAAGTGAAAATAATTTTTAATTATTTCAATCAATATAGTTAATAATAATTTTTGTGAGAAGATAATTTTTTTGTGCCAAGTGAAGATAAATCACAGTGTTTCCACATTATACACCAAAAGAAAAAGAAACTGGCCCTGATCTTGTTAGAATGGAAAGTAAATGGGTCTATTTTTATTCCTTAATTATGAGTAATGGATTATTTATTAAATTATTAAATTTTATTAATTTGATATATGTGTGAGATATACTCCATTTAAATTGTGTTGATGAGTTGAACATAAGATAATTATATAAATAATTGCTTTATGCTACTAGCATGCAAGTTATAAACATTCATATGCGCTTTATGTTTTAAAAAAAATTATAGATATTTGTGAAGTTATATATAATTTTTAATATAATTATTAAAATTTCATAACTTTTTTGACAAGAATCTCAAACAATGCTACTTACATGTATACTAAAATACAATATCTACACATTTTATATATAAAAATCAATATCTAAATATGTTTGTTACAATACATTAATAAAAATTAATTTCTATTTACTCATATTAATACACATAAACAATATTTCTATGAGTCCCTAGGCTCCTTAAAAGCTGCTTGGCTCCCATGCCTTTTGCCCACCATGAATCATAGCTAACTCCTCAAGCAAAATACATTTATATATCAAAAAAGATGTCCAAGTATAAGTTTTTGAATCAATTGAATTTTATAACTTAATTTACAAGATTTTATATATTAATGGCTTGAATTATGTGAAGTGATGATTATGTAAAAACAAATAAAAATACAGAAAGTGTTTATGTACTAACCCTTATGGTGCCCTATATGATGGTCCTTACATCTCCCCCCAAATATCAATTATCATCCCACCATGATTGTGGTCTTGCTCTTCAGTCATTTGCACGGCATCAGTAAGGCAGTCGGAGCCAGTTTGATTACTGGGTACTTAACACTATTTCAAGTAGGCCAGCTAGGTAGATCCATTTGAGATGACGAGCTATATCAATTAGGCCCCATCTTTTCAATTTCAGGATGGGCTCGACCTCAACCTAATCGTTGCCATGCATGGCATTCAGTAGTCGACGAAAATGGGCTCCAGGTTCCAAGAGAGGGCAGGTTTTTGCTCGACGGGGATTGTGTTTGTCCACTGGGTCCCCCTTTCTGATAAAAACACCAAGGGTATTAATCTAAAAGATATTATTGAGAAGGGCACTGATATTTTTAACTGTGTTAAACTCACGTTTATCCTACAAAGAGGGAGGAATGAAAGTCATTTTGTGGGATCAACGTGGGTCTAACACACATTGCCCTACCATTTTCCATTGAGAATGGGAACTTCGATGACCATGGGATGAGGTTAGGGGGTAAAGGACCCATAGGCACAGGCATAGGCACAAACAAGAGGTTGCCATGTGGAATTGTTTTTTCTGTATTTTTTAGTAAACTTTTTTTATCTCTTTTTATTCTATAGTTAAATTTATATTGTATGTAAGAGAAAATATGTTATAACAAAGTAAAAGATTAAAAAAATACAATATTAAGAAAAAATAAAGTAAAAGAATCTCTATCTTCATGACATATAGTTAGGGCTATTAAAATAAGTTGACTAATCTTGACTCGTTATGGTCCTTAATTAAATGGGACGGAATAATCAGCAATTTCAATGGGTCAAAAAAAAAGTATTAATTCAACTTATTTCGTAAGTTAGATAAGACTAGATAAAATGAATAATTTATAAGTAAATATATTTTTATATATAAAAATAAATCAATCCACCTCATTTTGTCATGTCGTGACCCCTAAATTAACCAAAACAAAGGTGAGCTGAGATTAAAATTATTTAAAATAAAAAGTGTATTTTATTTCTAAAAGTATATATTGATAATTGTTAATAAAAAAATTAATAATATAAATTATTTTAAAATTTTAAATTATTATTCTCTTACTTATATTTAATAATAATATTTATAAATAATTTTCTTATTAATAATTATTAACTTATATTTAACTATATAAAGTACACTCATCACTTTAAAACATTCAAATTCAAGTAAACTAACTTATTTTTTGATGAGTTTAAAAGATACAAATTCATCCCATATCTTAAGTGAAGTGATGCAAGCCGTCTCGACGAATTCAACTTACTTTTAAGGCTTCTACCTGTAATAACTTACTTACACACCTCTACCTATAATAGCACCTTATACACAAACTATATTGTGTTCAGATCAAAAGACTAACAAACATTTAATTATATTCTTAATTTGTACTTGATATATTCATTTTCTCCATCCCTAGTAAAGTAGGTTTGTTGGTAGGAGGCCCAGATGTTCCAGCAGCGCGCCTAACTGATGGTCATGGGATCAGAGTGTTATTTTCATCCTCATAATCATTCGAGTTAGGCCCAAAATCACTACCTAACGAATTTGTGTATCTGATTTAGTAATTTTTTATTTAATTTTAAAGATAAATAATGATTAGGTTATAACTATGTTCAGAATTTGAGCATAAATAATATTTCACTTTTTTGTCTAAAATTCAAATCCTTATATATTAATAAATAAGAATAGTTCAGGATTAGATGTTAAGACCATGTTAATATTTTATTAGTTTTATTTTTATTAATATTTAAATATATTTTATAAATATTTTATAAAAATTTTTATTATTTATTTTCTTATAATTTACTTTTTATCGATGCAGGAAAAAAAAATTCAAATCCAGCATAATATTATATTTTTATTATTTTATGTTTGAAAAGTAGAATTCTGAAATTTGACCAGAAAAGATTTTATTAGAAAAACATATTTTTGACTTTTTGCCCGGCTGCGTTAATTGTACGGTCACGTCATGGAAATTACGAAACACATGTCGTCTAATTGATCCGCGTATTGTCCAAAGGAAGGAAGAAAAGCATTAGCCAGCAAGTTGACTTGGAAACGAGAAGGAAACGTCGAATGTTTGGTTCACATGTGAGCCTACCGACGTTGTCTTGTCCCCCCCCAGATTTCATGACTTTGTTATTGGCATTAGGAATTTAAGAGCTTTAGACAGAATAAACTTTCCATTGATAGAAACACTCCTGAGTTGATAACAAAGCAAAATAGGCAAGTTGCATTATTATTCTTAATTATTTATATCTTTAAATTTTTTTTAATCATAGTGATAATTTATATATTTTTTAATGTAACTTTACAACATGTAAATTTATATTTTATTAATAATTTAATTACTTTATAATGTATTTCTTATTAATAATTAAATTAATATAATGATTAAGTATATCATTTATTATAAGTTTAGGTTTAACTATAGGTTGGCTGCAAGACATGATTGTTTTAATCTACATCCTATGAAGTCAGGAATAAAATTCATATTTTTGTTGCCACTGAAATAAATTATTCATTAATTAATAATTAGATTAACATAATAATTACATGTATAATTTATTTTAAATTTAAATTCAACTTATTTTAGTTTGCATCTTATAGGATTAGAACTAAGTTTATCCTTTGACTATTATAAAAAGAATCTAAAATTTTTAATCCAAACTAAAATTGGACATAAAGTGAATCCACTTAAATTTTGGTTTGGATAAGAATTTTACATATGAATTTAAAATATAACTCCTTTGATGAATATTGATTTTAATAAAAATTAAGAGATAAAAAATAAAATATATATTAAATTATTAAAATTTGTTAAAATTAATAAAAAGATAAAAAAATTAAAACAGTATTTCTTATTGAGCCCTATTAAAGACAACGTACTTAAAGGTATACTTGTCCGGCTGCTTAGGGAGAATAACCTAGTAAAACGATGCATTTTTTCACCCTGTTCAATCGAAGCGGACCACATGGCAGCCCTGAGGCGTGGCTATACAATTTTCGTTTCTATTTTGTGGATTTTTTCACCAACTTTGACTGCAGGTCTCAATTATAACTCTCTCAAAGGACCTTTGAAAGGTAAATTGAACGTTAATCAGGAGTAGGGCCCATAAAATTTGCATCTCTGTTTGTGTCCTTTTGCCATGGAAATCGGAAAGAATAATGAAAAGGTGGGGAAAAAGAAGGGAAAGAGGAGGTATTGATGACTGAAAAAAATAAGGCCTGGTCTTTCTTCCCTTTCTGAGCTGGTGATGAGGAATAAAGTTGCAGTCAAAAGGGTCCATATGAGTAATTCCGTTCATTTCCAAGGGCTAAGACTGTAAAGTCAAAGATGCAGAAGAACATAGTCCCTTTTTTAATTAATGCGTGTAAACGCTTGAAAATCCGGCCGTTGCAGAGCTGGCTATGGCGTATTGAGGAATCAAAACCGAGCTGGAGAAAAAGAAAAACCCGAGATTCTTCGTTTATTTTCAGAACTGACCCTGTCAACCTTGGTTCGGCCTTTTTCCCTGTCTCTCTCAGGTAAGCTTCTCTGGCTGTGTTCTTCCTTTGGCCATGATTGGAGGTAAAGATCCCCTTCATGGAGTTGACTCTGAAGGGGAGAACTCTCGGAACAAGCTCTCAAAGCACAATTTTGAGCCAAGCAAGGAAAACCCAGAAGAAAATTTGGGTTATCCAGAAAAGGGTACTGATTTCCTCAAAGATTCAGAGTTGGGTGTTGATGGGATTCAATCAAAACCCACAAAAGTTGGGAACTCAGGCTTTCAAGAGTTGACCCTTAGCTACCTCTGCGATAACCCAAAATTGGGTCTTCCTGAGAAAGAGATTCCAAATAAAAGCTTGCTAAATTCCTTGGAAAAAGTGAGCTACAAAGGCAAAGAAGTTATCGTTTCTGAGAGTTCAAATCAAGATGAAAAATGGGTAGAAAGAGATTTTCTGAATTTGAGTGAAACTAGAGAGAATTGTTCGAAGCGATCGGTTGAAGAAGAGTTTGAAAGGGAAAACAGGGATAAAAAGCCAAAACTGGAGACACTTAATCTCTCTCTTGCTTTGCCTGACGTCTCACTTTCTCTTACAGCTTCAAACGCGCTTCATAATGGTGATCAAGATCAACCAGTCAAGCCAAAGCCTTGCAGACCATCAACCAAAACAACCACTACATATTCAAATGATTATACAGCAGCTTCTTTATCATACTCATATTCTCTTCCGTTTTCACACAACCCAAGTTGCTCGCTTACCCGTAATTCAACCGATAATTTTGAGTATTCAGGGAGCAAGGATGACCAAATTTGGAATTGTGGGGAAGGAACCAATGGGTCGGTTCATAGTAGGTTTAAGCCAATAGGTGATGGAGTTGCTTTAACAAATCATGGTGGTGTGCTTAGTTCGTTCATGCAGGGCAATAGTCAGTACAAAACTACAAGTTCAGATAACCATTCTTTTTTCCCATCAGAGTTGCCTGCTAGGCCAAGATTGGAAGCTCAGTCAGGGGACTCAAGAGGAAGGAATTCTGAAAGTCTGAGAGGCTGGGAAGGTTTAGATGCTGGGAAAATAAGGAGGCTTTCTAGGCCTGAGAGAATTCTCAAAGAAATTGTTTCGGAGTCTATTCCTGTCATGGCACAAACAATTCAGGAGTTTACTGATGAAGTAATCTTATCAACTAAGGAGTACCTAAAAAATCTCATTGAAACGCCTGAGAAGAAAGATGAATTGGTGAGCCTCCAAAACCGCCTTGAGCGGAGATCTGACCTTACCAAGGAGACACTCTCGAAGAGCCACAACGTGCAATTAGAGATTTTGGTTGCTGTGAAGATGAGCCTTGGATGCTTTTTATCTGGGAAAATCAACTTATCTGAGATGATAGAGATTTTCTTGTATAAGAAATGTAGAAATGTTAACTGCAAGAGCGCGCTGCCTGTTGATGACTGTGACTGCAAGATTTGCTCAGGGAATAAGGGATTCTGCAGTTCTTGCATGTGTCCAGTGTGTTTGAACTTTGATTGTGCAAATAACACATGTAGTTGGGTTGGTTGTGATGTTTGTTCCCACTGGTGCCATGCTGCCTGTGGCATTCAGAGGAATCTTATCAAACCTGGGCCTAGCTTGAAGGGCCCTTCAGGGACCACTGAGATGCAGTTTCATTGCATTGGTTGTGGACAAATTTCGGAAATGTTTGGGTTCGTTAAAGATGTGTTCATGTGTTGTGCAAAAGATTGGGATCTAGAGACCCTGATGAAAGAGCTTGACTGCGTAAGAAGGATTTTTAAGGGAAGTGAGGATCACAAAGGGAAGGAATTGAATGTCAAAGCTGATGACTTGCTGTTTAAGCTTCAAACCAAAATGGTTTCTCCTTCAGATGCCTGCAATTACATTATTCAATTTTTCAACTGTAAGCCTCTGAACTTCTGTCTTTCCTTGCATGCCAATTTATGTGGTGTTTATTCAAGGATTTGAGTTATTTTCGCTATATAGTAGAACTATAATTATATCATGATTTGCTTTGTCTGTTTGATGAGTCTAGACCAATCCATTTTGTTGATATAATGCTTGTGTAGAAGTCCTATGATCCGTCAACCTCTTTTGCCCTTAAAATGATATCTTGTTGAGGTAGTTGTATGAAAAGGGTTCATGGCATGATACAAGGGATTGGTGCATTAATAGAAGTGAGCAATAGCGTTAATGACTCTGATTTTTCACTTCCTGATATTGGTAAATTATTTAAAAGAACCAAGGTTACATTTTTTTTTTTTCTGGAGTAACATTAATAGCAGTTGTTAGCTAAATTACTTTATGATACAAATTATATTTTTCTACATATGATAATCTGATAAGTTTTAAGGAGAGATTTGTGTACTAAAGTAGGGACTTAATTCGTAGTCTAACTAATACTTGAAAATTGAAAATTTATAAAATTTCATTAAATTGCATGTTGTTAATGAATCAAGAGTGTGGAATTGAATTCTATAAAGGGCTGTAGGTCAGTAGGTTTCCTTCTCATTGCTGTAGGACAGGAGGAAGTAATGTTTCTTCATTAGAGAGTGGCCTATATTTAAATGTGATCTGGTAGGATTCCGCAGAAGTGACAACTGAGGGTTTGCCATGGTGGAAGGAAGTGATAAATAGATTAAAGATGGTGATACAATAGAGCACTAATTAATAATTTTGGTAGATATGATCTCAGCTGCTGTGTTTGGACTGTGAGGTTGATACTATTTGGCTACCTGAAAGTCAAGACTTGGAGAAAAATGTTATGAATCAAAATTGGTAGGATAGATTTTCTGGACCCATGACTGTGAGCAGTATATATGAGCACTGGTGGACAAGTACTATTGTATTCCATGTTCTGTTTTGTTAGGTTTTCAGTTGGAGGAAGCTGGTAAAGCTTAAGTTTGCAACCAGGGATAGGCATAAGCAAAATATGATTTTTTAAAGCAAAAATCAAGATAGCACAAAATTTTGCTATTTAGGCTGCAACATTATATAATTTCATTGGCAACATTATTTAGGCTGCAAAATATGTTCTATGGTAGTGAGTGTTGGGCTTTAAAAGGTCAACAATAATAAAAAATTGGGGTGTCAGATATGAAAATGTTGAGATAGATAAGTGGATATACAATATTAAATAAGATTCGGAATGATTGTATTTAAGAAAGAGTTGATATTGCACCTATTGAGAAAAAAATGATAGAAACTTGGTTACGGTGGTTTGGATATATGCAAAAAGACTACTAAAGGTTCTAGAGTGAAAGCTTGATAAAATGGTTTTTAGTCCAATGGAAAGAGATAGAGAAAAACCAAAAATGATACTTGAAGAGGTTATTAAAAGGGATCTTTGATTAAATAATATTTTCGAAAACTTGATTTTAGATCGAATTCAATGACGTCGTTTAATTCATGTAGCCAACCCCACTTAATGAAATAAAACTTTATTGTTATTGTCTGGCTAAATTGATTAGAAGTCTTATAGAAACAAAGAGGAGCAGAAATTTGACATTCAAAGTATGGATTTGCTGGCACATTATAAAGGCCTGTCAATAGCATGTCTTGCCAAAGCAGCCCAGTAATAGCATCTGTAGAACAAATAATTGTACTTGACTTTACAATTTCAACAAAAGTCAAAACTTCAAGTTTTCTTTATCTTGACTGCACTTCCTTTTAAAGAAATGAAGGTGCAGACTTCAAATGTCCTTAGCAAGCACAAGATCTTTAATGTCCTTCGGAGGAAAACTAGGCTTTGCACCTTTATAGCCCATGAATTTGTAAGTACATTTTCTTGTGGTGAATGAAGGACCCAAACAACTATAATGGACCTGAACAACTTTGATGGAAATTTTAAGATTGGCCTTTGTAGATTCTAAGCTATAAATCGAGATGATTTGTCCATTAATAATTTTAATTTATCATTGTTTTTAGAAGTTTAAGATCTAGACGTCTGTTTCTTGTGCTGTTTGAAACAACATTGAATAAATAATTGTATTTGAACTAATGCACATTGGAATGATGGTTTGTTATCAGGCTAACCCTTTTTTGGTAATTTCAGACAAATATGAAGCCCAATGTTAGTCCTGTATCAAAAGATCTAAATTTTAATTTTGGCTTTTCCTGTCTAAACCACCCACATCAACCTTTGTAAGGTTTGGTTTTTTTTTTTTCTAGTGCTGACTTACACTGCTCATCTGATTAAGTCATAGTGATTAAACAAATTATTGGGTTTTGAACCTTACCGGTTTCTCTGTTTTTGTTTCTTGAAAACTTTTTCTTTGGTCAAATTCACCGAGTCTGTAGCCTCTCTGGGAAAAAGTATGGCTATTGCATGTGTATATTTGACTCACTGAAGTAGATCAAATGATAAATCTTTACCTATGGTGATCAGCCATTTCATAACTACTCAATGAAACTTCGGCAGTAGAAACTTTTACTGACTCCTGTCTTATATTTGAATTTTCTAGGTTTTGCATGGCAAAGTCTTGATATGCTGTTCAGATATATCACTTGAGCAATTTATGTTCACCCCATTTGCATCTCTAAGCTATTATCCAGAGTCATAAATAATAAGTTAAACAAATTGTTATTATTATTTTATATATAATAATAAAGGCAAGGAGAAAGGGTGAAAGGGAAATTAAGTCAGTGGTTTAGCTGTTCAGTGCTTAAGGAAAAATGATTTTAAATACGTTCCCTTTCTATGTAAAATGAGTTTTCTCTTGCCAATTACTTGTGAATCTAGTGGCCCTTATGCCAGTCTAATGAACTGTGGGGGTATTAATTTTGGGAGTTGGATGCGACTTCTCACAGTTCCTCATATTCTAACCACACTGTGTTCCTTTGTAACCCGAAAAGTGCTTTTTCTTTCTCCCACCCCCCCCCCCGGCCCCCCAAGGGGTCTTTTCCACATTACACTCTTGGTTAAATTAAGGCAGGAGAGTTAAGATCATTTGATAATTGATATTGTCACGAAGAATGAGAATTGACATCCATCCGGTTTTTGAATTTTTTTGTTTCTAAAAGTGCATTATATGTACGACTTGAAATTGCATTTAGGAAAGCAATATGAGATTCTGCTATATTTACTTCAACGTCAAATGAAGTTTTTGTTGAGCATTATACGCTACTTTTCTTGCACATCAAGATTCACTTGAGTATAAAGCTTTAAATTTTACCCCCATCCCAGCGTCTTCTTATTGATGGAAGATGTGTGTTTGTGTATTTGGATTTCTCTGCCTCACTAGCAAGGGTGGTTGGTTCTCAG